>JAWHQI010000097.1:4432500-6832500 GCA_033032865.1 Dactylorhiza incarnata | reverse complement strand
GGAAAGCCCTGCCCGGCGTTCCCTACCCGGCCAGGCGAGGAAGCCGTGAACTCGGACCTACTCGCCTATAGGCGACTTAGCCAACCAACTCGCCAGTTAGGTCTGAGGTCCTTACTTGCTCGCCCACATATTGCCTTGTCTAAAAAACCAACTCTAGGGGGTCAGGGATAGTCATCTGCTCCCCCTAGGATTTGTCTATAAATAGACCCCCAGGGGTACTAGAAATGACACTTATAAAAGTTAGAGCTGCACCCCTCCCCCTTTGACAATCAAGAATCTTCCCTAACAAGTGCCTACCTAGTACCGAGCTCGGCCATTCGTGGTTTTGGAGGAGAAGACTCTTTAGAGCTTCTGGGTGCGTGGTGGGACCTCCTTGCCGCAGCACCTGGGGTTGTGTCCCTTATCTCTCCATTTCATCCGTAGTGGCTAACCCAAACCTTCTCGCTGAACCGCTGGGCAAGTAGCCTCAGGCCGCATTGATTCGAATTTTGGGGCCAGGATTTTCCAGGCGTCAACACTTTGGTGCGGTGAGCGTGGATCGCGGCCAGAGGAAGAAAGTCTGGTAGAAAAGTGAGATGGTAGCAGCTAGCGACCACGAGGAGGTAGCGGGAAACTCGGCTCGAGGCGGCGAGTTCGTATCGTTGGCTGTCTTCGAAGAATTCGCGCAAAGGATGGAAGACACCATGCGAGCGGCTCTTCTACCTCGCACGGAGGGAACGACGACCTCGCCTCATCGCCCGGGCCCGTCCGAGGAAGGTGCTCGCACTCAGCGAGCAGGGAAGGCGCACGCCGAGGAGTTCGAGCGACCGAAGAAGTCGCAATTTGGTCTACAAGCGTCTCAAGGACCTGGCGGAACTCGGTTCCGCGAGGAGATGAGCAGGCGAGATTCTATCATACTCGCCAGGTGAGCGAGTATGGGGGAGATACTCGGCCAGATGATGATCATCGCCAAATAGGAGGGAGGAGCCCATTCTGCGAGGAGATCCTCGCCGCGCCAGTGCCAGAGGGGTTCAGGGATCCCTCGATGAATTACTACTCCGGGAGAGAGGACCCTATCCGTCATATCCAGTGGTTCGAGGATGTCGCTTCCCTTCGGACCATGTCGGGCGCCTTCAAGTGTAGGCTGTTCGCGATTTCCCTCCGAGGGAAGGCAAGGGACTGGTTTCACCAGTTGCCGGAAGGCTCCATCTACTGCTTTGAAGACCTTTGTCGGGGGCTGAACATGCGGTTCGTCACGGCAAAGAAGTTGAAGAAGGAGGCTACGGCCTTTTTCCATCTGACCCAGGGACCAAAAGAAACGCTGAGGGACTACATCGATCGCTTCCAGGAAGAGGTGCTACACATCCAGGAGGTGGATGGTCGCACCCTGCGGTTGGCCCTAACATTCGGCCTTCGCGAGGGCCTCTTTAAGTTGGAGATCGGTAGGAATCCTCCCTACTCCTAAGCCAACCTCATCGAAAGGGCCAACCAGTTCGTCCAGGGTGAAGCTTCCAACCGCGGCTTCCTAGTCAGGCTCACCCGAGTGACCAAGGAGGACGAGGAAGAGGAGGAGGAGGAAAGTCCCCCTGAGAGAAGGAAGAAGGAAGAGCCCAGGAGGGCGGAGAAGCGGAAGCCAGAAGGAAGAGGCAGAGAGGAGAGAAGAGAAAGAGAACTCAGGAGGGAGGAGCCGAGAAGGAACGAGGAGAGGAGGCTCATCGTGGCCCCAGAGCGTCGGGAGGAAGAAAGACGCTACCAAGTCCCCGCTGACTGGCCACCGTGGAAGCCGGCCAGGGGACCTCAACGTCAGGAGCGGGGAAGGAGATCCCCGGAGAGAAGGCGTTACGACAGGCCAGAGGGGCGCCAGGAGAGAAGAAGGGAGGAAGCAATGGCGGTTGCCAGGCGCGGCAACCGCCAGGGCCGGAAGAATAAGAAGCAGAGGAGGCCACAGGTAGAGGAGGTTCCCCTCTACTGTGAACTCCACCAGGTGGAAGGGCATGACATGATGGCCTGCCCGGACTTTTGGGAAGCCAGAAGAAGGCTGGCAGCAGGAGAGGCAGGAGGAGAGCAACGGAGAATAGAAGCTCTGGTCGAGCAGCCGGCGGTTCAGGACGCCGGCCGAAGAAGGAACGAGGACCGAGTCGACCACGGAGGTCGAGGAGAAGTGGCACCAGGAGGTAGAGGAGTAGGGGTGATCCACGGGGGTGCGGGGATAGGAGCTTCCCGCTAAGGAAGTCTCCATCAAATCTATCGGAGGAGCGTCGCTTCGACCTCACAGGCACCACCCCCGTTGGAGGAGATCACCTTCTCCGAAGAAGACATGCTAGGGAATGAGAACCCCTTTCATGACGCCCTCGTAATCCAGGCCGCCGTAGAATAGTTTACCGTTGATCGAATCCTGATCGATAACGGTAGTTCCGTAAACGTCATCTTCAAGAAGACGTTTGACGGGATGGGAGTCGGCGCGGGAAGGGTCTGAAAGCCGGATGGTCCCCTCTTTGGCTTCTCCGGAGAGAAGCAAGAGGTGGAGGGAGGAGTAGATCTCCTCATAACACTCGGGGGCACCCCTCTCCAGTGCCGTTTCGTCATCGTGGACGCCCTGAGCTGCTACAAAGCCATCTTCGGGAGGCCACTTCTTAACACCTTCAAGGTCGTCCCATCCTCCTACCACCAGTGCCTCAAGTATTGCCAAGGGGACGTCCAGGTGAGGATCAAGAGCGATCCAAGAGCCGCCCGCGAGTGCTACCTCAGCTCGGTTAGCACCATCAGTTGGATGGCGGACGCTGAGGAGTTCGAGAGGGTAACTGGAGGCACGGCCCGGCTGGAGGCGTCCGAGGAGGTGGAGGAGATCGAGGTACTCTCCGCAGCGGGAGTACCTGGGCTGTTGAAGATCGGTGGATCGTTGAAGGTCACCGAGAAGGTGGAGATGGCAATGTGCCTGCAAGATCACGTTGACGTCTTCGCCTGGAGTGCTGCTGAGATGCCCGGGATCGACCCAGAGGTTGCCTGCCACCACCTCAACCTCGACCCCGCGGTGAAGCCTGTCCGCCAGAAAAAGAGGTCCACCGCCACCGTGTTGGCCGGGCCTATCCGTGAAGAGGTAAAGAAGTTGCTGGACGCAGGTTTTGTGTCGGAGATCCAGTACCCAGGCTGGGTCTCCAATGTTGTAATGGTTAAGAAGGCTGTAGGCAGCTGGAGAATGTGTGTGGACTTCTCTTTATTAAATAAAAGTTGCCCCAAGGATTGTTATCTCTTGCCTCGAATCGACGCGCTGGTTGATTCAGCCGTCGGTTTCCCTGTAATGAGTTTTCTTGATGCGTTTTCGGGATACCACCAGATCCGGATGTATCCCCCCGATTGCCGCGATGTTTCCTTCATCACTGGGGACGGATGCTATTGCTATAAAATGATGCCCTTTGGGCTAAAAAATGCAGGAGCAACCTACCAGCGGATGATGGACCTTGTCTTCAAAGAGCAGAAGGGAAGGAACCTGGAGGTGTACGTGGACGACCTCTTGATCAAGAGCAAGAGCGTCCCAGAGCATATATCAGATCTGGTGGAGACCTTCGCGACGCTGAGGAAGTTCAAGATGAGGCTCAATCCGGCGAAGTGCGTGTTCAGAGCTGGAAGGGGGAAGTTTCTGGGACATCTCATCACCCCAGGAGGGGTGGAGCCGAACCCTGACAAGGTTAAGGCAATCCTAGAGATGGCCTAACCAAAGACCATGAAGGAAGTTCAGAGGCTGACAGGAAGGTTGGCAGGTCTCAGCCGCTTTCTATCCAAGGTCGGGGAGAAGTGCTCTCCATTCTTCAAGACACTCCGCAAAACTGAGAATTTCGCATGGTCCGACGAATGCGAAATGGCGATCGGAAGGATGAAGGAGCAGTTGACTCAGACACCTCTCCTTCAGAGCCCGAAAGAAGGTGAAGACCTACTCCTTTATTTGGGAGTAGGGGTGGAAGCGGTAAGTTCCGTGTTGGTCCGGGAAGAAGAAAAGAAGTAGCTCCCAATCTACTATGTTAGCCAGGTGCTTAAAAAGGCGGAGTTGAAATATCCAATCTTGGAGAAGCTCGTCTTCGCCTTGGTGGTGTCGGCACGAAAGCTGCGGCCTTATTTTCAAGCTCACTCCATCCGGGTCATAACTGATCATCCTCTCCGAAATATCCTGGGAGGGGTGGAGCATTCGGGAAGGCTGGCGAAATGGTCGGTAGAACTCAGTGAGTTCGACATTTCCTTCTCGCCCCGGGTGGCGATCAAAGCACATGCGATAGCAGATTTCTTGGCCGACTTCTCGATGGAAGCGGAACCGGGAGAGGAGGCTTCTACTCCCATCCCTTGGAAGATGTTCGTGGACGGAGCCTCAGGCAGGAGCTCTGTGGGGGTGGGCATCGTTCTTGTCAGCCCACAGGGAACTAGGATCGAGCAAGCAGTCGAGATCCTCTTCCCCGTAACGAACAATCAGGCTGAGTACGAGGCCATCATAGCAGGCCTGCGCCTCGCAAAGAAACTGGGCATTCAAGACATCATGGCTTTCACTGATTCAATGGTGGTCGCGTCTCAGATTCGGGGAGAGTTCGAAGTACGCGACACCATTCTGCAAAAGTACCTCTTGAAGGTGAAAGGATTGATTGGAAGCTTTCAATCCTTCTTCGTCGAGCACGTACCGAGGGAGGAGAACTCGACAGCAGATCGTCTGGCCAAGTACGGGCCAAGAGCAGGAGGGACAATCACAGAGTTGTTTCGACCATCCATTGAGGAAGGAGAGATATGGAGATCGATCATCGTCCCTCGTGGATGGATCCGTTCATTTCCTTTCTAAGTTCTGGGCAACTTCCAGCAGAAGAAGGGGATCAAAGGAGGTTTCGGTACAAGGCGGCCTATTACTTATTGCAAGATGGGGAGCTATATCGCAAGACCATCTCGGGCCCTCTGGCTAGATGTGTCTCTGAAGAAAAAGTACCTCGAGTGTTGGAGGAGATCCACTCGGGAGAGTGCGGAAGCCATTATGGGACTCGCACTTTGGAGCAAAGGATCCTGAGACATGGCTACTTCTGGCCCACTATTCGCAAAGATGTGGAAGCCTTCTCGAAAAAGTGCCAGAAGTGCCAACTGTTCGCCCCCCTTCATCTGCAGCCGGCCCAGCATCTTCGTTCAATCACCGCCCCATCACCGTTCGCTATCTGGGGAATGGATTTGATAGGTCCCTTTCCTCCAGCTAGCGGCCAGAGGAGGTTCGTCCTCGTCATGATCGACTACTTCTCTAAGTGGATTGAGGCCAAGGCTCTGGCCAAGACCACCTCTCTAGTCGTGAAGAACTTCATTTGGGGAGAATCGCCTGCAGATTCGGGATTCCCCTCGCCATCGTCACCGACAACGGTCTACAGTTCGCCAGTTTGGAGCTGGAAGATTTTTGCAGACAGCTCAGAACTGATCTCCGATTCGCGTCAGTACATCATCCCAGGAGCAATGGACAAGTGGAGGCCGCCAACAAGTTAATTATCAACCTACTAAAGAAGAAAGTCGAGAACCTAAGAGGTAATTGGGAGGAGCAGCTCCCCTCGGTGTTGTGGGCTTTGAGAACCACTCCTAGCTCAGCCACAAGGGAAACCCCGTTCAAACTCTCTCACGGGTCCGAAGCTCTCATCCCAGTAGAGTTTGAGGTCAGAAGTCCTAGGGTGATTGCGGCAGAAGACGGAGATGAAGAATGACGACTAGAGAATGAGGAAGCCCAGAAGCTGTCCCTCGACTACATTGAAGAGCTTCGAGATCTAGCCTCAGCTAGGCAGGAGGAGATCAAGCGTCGCATGGCAAGACACTTCGACAAGCACGTTCGTCTCAAGCACTTCCAAGCAGGTGACCTAGTCCTGAAGAAAGTGGACGCAGCTGGGAGATCAGCGGCCGTAGGAAAGCTCAACCCTAATTGGGAGGGACCTTTCATCGTCCACGAAGCACTCGCAACAGGAGGGTATCACCTACAGAATCAGGAAGGAGAGCTCTTGGGGAACACATGGAACGACGATGATCTAAAGAGGTTTTACCCTTAAGCCAAGGGTGTATACCCTTCTCTTCTGTAAATTGATTACATAAAATATGAAACCCCCTGAAACAAGGGATGAGGAAGATTTTCAAGAATAACAAGCCTTAAAATAAAGCAGGTGAAGTTGACCTCCTAGTCAGGTTGGAAAACTGGCCTCCGACTTGATTCTCGTAAAACCCAGAGCGGATAGTGGGACAGTGCCTCGGTTGAGCGTTCCCCTAAGTCCAAGCCTCTGCAATGACGGCCGAGATCAGCTCCCCCCTTGCACGTTGGCCGCGGTTCCCACCGACTGCATTTCTCATCCGACTGGGGAGATTATCAGGAAGAAGTCTGGACGCCGACCTCCCAATTCGACGAAGAGATGATCGACTTAACCGATCAGGGGACCCTTGAATAAAGGTGTTGTGTACCCTCGAGGGCTGAGAGCCCGTAACAAGCGATTCATTTCTGATTATTTCCTCCAATCATGTGAGTTAATGTACTTAAGTGTGCTTAACTCCCCGTTTAATTGTTGAGCAACAGGGAACAGGTAGGGTCAGCATCCAGCATCCGAGTAGGATGGAGACCTTGGGATGTTGTGTTCCCTTGGAAGCTGCTCCTCTGGAACCTCCCCGACAATCATTCCCTACTGTGTCGACCCCTTCAACAACAGGATGGAGACCTTGGGATGTTGTGTTCCCTTGGAAGGTGCTCCTCTGGAACCTCCCCGACAGTCATTCCCTACTGTGTCGACCCCTTCAACAGCAGGATGGAGACCTTGGGATGTTGTGTTCCCTTGGAAGGTGCTCCTCTGGAACCTCTCCGACAGTCATTCCCTACTATGTCGACCCCTTCAACGGCAGGATGGAGACCTTGGGATGGTGTGTTCCCTTGGAAGGTGCTCCTCTGGAACCTCCCCGACAGTCATTCCCTACTAAGTTGTCCTCTCCAATGACACAAGCTTCGCACTAGAAGGAAGACTATCAAGGATATCCCCTTGGCCCCGACCGTCTTTTCCTATCTAACGTCTTTTTCAGAAGTCAGGGTGCGAGTAGGATGCCAGCTCGCAGGGGTTAGTGCGAGTAGCCCTATGGGCGAGAAGCAAAAATGAAAACGAGCAGGTCAAAGAAGCGAGTAAGGTAGATGGTCGGCAGGTCCGATTTCATCCTAAGTCGTTCTGACAAGAAAGACAAGAAAACGTGCGAGCCTAGGAGCCTAGCGAGATCATATCAGCACAAGGAAGATTCACCAAGAAAATAAATATATACTATCGAATGAATATCTACCAAAAAAATATATACTCGCAGAGCCGCGAGAAGCACAAGAAATGTCAAAAAATAAATAGTTCACTTCGACGGCGGAGCATAGTCGGCCGAATCAGACTCGTTCTCCTCCTCGTCGTCTTCCTCGTCGCTGGCGTTCAAGATATCTGACAGAAGCCCCTCCGTCGTCAAGCTATCCGCCCCAGGAACCAGCAAGCCGGCCACCGAAAGTTTCGCGAAAACCAGGTCCCCGGCGGCTAGGGCGATCTCTCGGCGAAGAGACGAGAGCTCCTGCGATGTCATGAACGATCCAGGAGTTTGGCGAGAAGGTCCGGCTTCCGAGAAGGAAAGTGCAGCCATCCTCGATTCCAGCTCGGCGTTTCGAACCTACGACGCCTCCAGCAAGACTTGGCTCTCCCACAGGTCGCACTCGAGCTTGGATATCGTCTCCGCCGCCACCAACTGCTCTTCCTGTACAGGCGAGAAGGACAGGTTAGAAGGTACGAAGAAAAGCCAGCGAGTTTTTAATCCAAGCTCGCACAATGTACCAAGACCACCTCGAAGCTCCGACTGGATTCAGCTTTATCCTCGGCCGCCTTGGCGCGCCTTAGGGCCTCGTTCTCCCGCTTCTCGGCCTCCATCGTCAGCTTCCGATGAAGCGTGAGCTCCAATTCAGAGCCAAGAAGATTCCGCGTTGTTTGACGAAATAACTCAGAAGCTCGCAGCATTGCTCGCGACCCCTGGTCGCCGAGAAAGCGAGGAGAAACCTCCTGCAGAACCTTCGCATCATCGCGACCATAAAGGCCGAACAAGACGCTGAAAGCATCATCGTTTGGGACCTCATCCTCGCTCCACGAAGGCAGGCGAGTGCTCAAGATCACCTCGCTACGCTCCCGGCTCTAGGTAATCAGCAGCTCGCCATCCAAGCCCCTGTTCAGCGAACCCTGCCCAAAGTTGGGATGGTTCTCAGGGACGCTGTCTTCCTCCTCGCGAGCGCGCTGCTCCACCACGCGCCGGGCAACTTCCTTTCTCTTCCTTTTCTTGGTCGCAGGAGGTTCGTCCTCGGCCGGCCATCCAGCTGCGCGCAGGATCTCAGCCTCGGCGCCCACCCCAGGATGGATCTTCGCGACAGGAGACCCATGCTCGCCATCTTCCTCCTCGCCTTGTTGCATTGTCGCCGGATCGACCGCGGGAGACCGAGGAGGTGGGGTCTGACCCCCCACAGGCAGAACCGTGGAAGGAAGATGCCGACAAGCTGAAGACGGTCGTTAGACCAAGAAACAAAGGTAAAACTTATTAAATACCAGGGACTAAGGAAGGTTACCCTCGGCAGGCTGCACAAAGGCGAGGTGGTCCACGTCCCTTCGCCAGAACTCGATATCGAGTTTCTTGTTCTTTAAGGCGAGGAAGAGTTCCTCGCGCCGGCCCCGGAGCGATGGAGTGGCGAGCGCCCCGGAAGGTCTTTGCTGAGGGCGATTTGGTATGTGCGAGAAGTCACCCGTGACGAAGATGAACTTCTCGCTCCACCGGTGGACCTTGTTCGAAGTCCCTACCACCTTGCAGTGATGGCTGCCGAAGAAGATCACCCCGTCCTTGGTCGCTCCCATGTAGAAGGTCTTGCGGAAGACGTCCAAGTCGAAAGCGATCTTCTCGCTCCGAAGAAAGCAGAGGTAGCCGATGATCATCGCTACCCCGTTCGGGTTGATCTGGGCGGGGACCCAGCCATAGTACCAGAGGATCTGGCAGAACTCGGGCTAGAGAGGAAGGCGCAGGCCGACCTCGAAATGCGACAGGGAGAAGGCAAGCTTGCCCTCCGAAAAGGTATTGATCCGCTCGTGGGGAGCGGGAAGGCCGACCCGGAAGCCTTGCGCGAGGTGTTGATGGACGAATCTCTCCAGATCGTCCGCACGAGTGATGGGTTTCTTGAACTTATGCGCGATGAAGTTCTCGGCATAAGTTAAGCGGCGGCTCTCAGCTTCCAAAGAAGGCGTCATCGTAGCGAGTAGGCAAAAGGAGGCGAGAAGGAAAGACAATTGAAGAAGTCCGAGAAAGCGCGCCGATTTTGGACCCCTACCTCCCCTATTTATAGAAATCGGCAAAAGGGAAGGGGGGGGGGGGGGGGGGGGGGGGGGTCGCAATGATAATACGTGCGAGGTTCCTACCTACTCGCTAACACGGAAATCGATCAACCTACCTATGCGTGGAGTGCTAACTACCATTCTCGCGTCTAGGCGACGATCTACAAAAAATGCAAGAAAACCCTGCAGAAGACAAAGCCAACATAAACGCGATCAAGCGATATGGTTTAAAGTCGCAGCACACAGTCAAGTCTAGATTATTACAATACTCGCAGAATAATGTTCTAAAAGTACAAATCAACAAGCAATCCTAATTGACGAGAGGGTCGCCGCGCCTGTCCGAGGTCGCACCAAACCGCCCGTTGAATCCCAGCTGTCGCGCGAAGCCCATATGCTCATTCGCTCTCGCCATGAATTCCTCGCCAAGCCGGATGTGCTCCTCCATACGATTCAACGTCCCAAGGGACCCCATACTCGCCCGAAGGCTGCACACTTCTGCCTTCAGCGCCTCATAACGATGTTCTATGCCGACCATCCGACTGTCCAGCTCGGTGACGAGATAATGCTTTCCCTCTGCCATCTCTAGCTGATGCTCGAATCCCTCGATGTTCGAGACGCGTCCTTCAAGCGAGGTTATTCGCCGATGAACCTCGTAGGCCAGCAACCTCTCTACCTTTATCTCCAGGTCGAGGTAGGCGGAGGTCATCTTCGTCCTATACTCGCGAGTAGGAAGGCCGAGCGCCTCAATAAAAGCAGACCCCGGAGACGTGGCACGAGCTGAAAGATGGCGAGTTAGAAAAAGAACCATCTAAAGATAGCACTCCACGAAGATTACACCTGCCCACACAGGTGCCGCTCTCGGTTGATGCCGAGGAGGAGAAAGTGACCGCCAAGGAGCGTCCCGGCGGGGAGGAGAGGCAACCCGACGGGGAGATGGAGTCCGTCGAGGACTGGGCCTTCGCCGAGGAGATCGACGAGGAGAAGGCGAGCGCCGAGGAGTTTGTCGGCCCCCTGAGCGCCCACCCTGTCCGTTATGGGACGACGGCCCGCTGTCAGGGCGCCGAGGAAGCTGAGTCGTGGGGACAACCGAGGAAGATCCTCCCTCTCCCCTTCCTCCAACAATAGTGACCCGGGAGTCCTTTAGCAGTATCCGATTCCCGCCTGTCACGCACTCAGGAATGGGGGATGGTGGCCGAAGGGGTTCTCGCTCGGGGACGACCCCTGCGGGAAGGACCGGTGGAGGCGGTAGGTGCTCAGAACCTACACGCTCTACCACCGGGGATGTCTGCGTATTCGCCCCCACGGGAAGTTCACCTGCGAAAGAACGTCGACATCAACGAAAAGTCCGCACAAGGGTCGCAGTATCTCGACAAGGCGCTTACCTTCTCGAAGAGGGTCCGAGTTAACGTTATGGGGTTCTTCCTCGACAGCAGTTAGAGTAACTTTGTCCCCCAACCTCTCAGTAGTCGACGGCGCAAGGGAAGGCTCAGGCGCGGAGGCCGCCGGATTCGCCCGAGGAACCTCCTCGGCCAAGGGGCTAAGGCGACGATCGGAGGCTCCTCTTTTTCTCTTACGAGTATCTGAGCTTTTCGTCTTCTTCATTAATTTCATCAACAGCTCGGTCTTCGCGAGCATCTGCTCGGCAGACAGCATCTCGTCGATTCTAAAAAAGTGGCGTGCCAAGGAAGGACCACCCTCCTCTATTTATAGACTTACGGGGGTCCTAGGCCTGCCGAGTAGGTAGGTTTCCCGCCAGAAGAAGCTCGTCGAATAAGGTTTGGATGATTCTTTCTGACCAACTACGTTGCTCGCAAAGAGCGGGGATTGTGTACAACCCTCATTCTCAGAGGGTGGGCCCCACTAAAGGCCACGTAGGCGGAGGTCAAGGTCAGAAGGTCAAGGCAGAAGTCAACAATCCAGAAGACGAAGGAAGATCAATGTCTTTTGTTGTGCGAGAAGGTACTTCCTCGCCCCATGACGAGGAGGAAAGCCCTGCCCGGCGTTCCCTACCCGGCCAGGCGAGGAAGCCGTGAACTCGGACCTACTCACCTATAGGCGACTTAGCCAACCAACTCGCCAGTTAGGTCTGAGGTCCTTACCTGCTCGCCCACATATTGCCTTGTCTAAAAAACCAACTCTAGGGGGTCAGGGATAGTCATCTGCTCCCCCCTAGGATTTGTCTATAAATAGACCCCCAGGGGTACTAGAAATGGCACTTGTAAAAGTTAGAGCTGCACCCCTCCCCCTTTGACAATCAAGAATCTTCCCTAACAAGTGCCTACCTAGTACCGAGCTCGGTCATTCGTGGTTTTGGAGGAGAAGACTCTTTAGAGCTTCTGGGTGCGTGGTGGGACCTCCCTGCCGCAGCACCTGGGGTTGTGTCCCTTATCTCTCCGTTTCATCCGTAGTGGCTAACCCAAACCTTCTCGCTGAACCGCTGGGCAAGTAGCCTCAGGCCGCATTGATTCGAATTTTGGGGCCAGGATTTTCCAGGCGTCAACAGGTCTCATTTCTGAGACCTCGCTATCTCATTTTTGAGACCTCGCTATCTCATTTCTGAGACCTCGCTATCTCATTTCTGAGAGCTCGCTATCTCATTTCTGAGACCTCGCTATCTCATTTCTGAGACCTCGCTATCTCATTTCTGAGACCTCGCTATCTCATTTCTGAGACCTCGTTACCTCTTTTTCAGCACCCTTCGTCATCTCCTCCCAGGAGACCCTCGACATCTCTTTTTCTCCTCCCTCTTGTCTTCCATCGTAGCTCAAAGTAACCAACCATCTAATAGTTTCCTTCCTCCTTCTCTTTTCAGCTTGAGCAAGTGTGGACCAGGTACCATTTTTGGTTCGAACAACCATCACCCGGGATGCTTCGAGCAACCGTCATATGGGGAACTCCCACATACTTGTCTTCCGTCGGGGTTTCTTTATCTTCTTTGAATCTCCTCGTGTTCTGTCGGGGACTAAATGTTTATCTCTCCTGGTCACCACAATTAACATCCAAGTTATCGCCTTAATCAATTTAAGAGACTTGACACCTACTAACAGTGTTAAATTGATTTATGTTTGAGATTTAAATCAAAAGGAAGAACAACCTTAGAGACCGAAATCTTATAGTAAAAATGTCAGAGACTAAAATCTTAAAGTAGTTAAATGTTTGGGACTGAAATCATAAAGTAAAAAATTTTAGGGACTGAAATCTTAAAGCAGGTAAAACTTAGAGACCAAAATGAGGATTTAGCTAATAATAAAATGTCATTTTCAAACAAGAATGAGATGGGAACGGACCTACAATTGACATTGACTTTTTTTTTTTGCTTCGGTGAGTTTGAACAAAAACACCACCATCATAAAATGCATGTTTAGCAATACAATGGTTATGACTACCACCAAGAAAATAAAAATAGTTTTGAACATAAAAGTAGATGAAATTCCTCAGGTGAAGTCGGGAGTTTATAATCACTGCGTTCACGATCGCCACCGCCGTACCAAACAGAACCTAATGTGTCGTCGTAGTCAGATTATCATTGCTGATAATGTTCATGAAGGATAATGTGCGGTGTGCGCCGAGGTTATTATTATTATTATTATTAGATTAAACCTATTTAACGTTAAATTTAACCGAGGTTAATAGTTAACACAATGTTTTTGGATTTTGTTTAGAGCAATGTTAAAGGCAGGCCGCTTTTGGCTTTATGCAGGCCGCAGTTAAAAAAAAACAATGTTAAATGCAGGCCGGTTCTGGCTATATGCAGGCCACAGTTAAAAAAAATCATTTTTTCTTTTCAATTTGTATTTTTTCCTTTTCAACTTGGAGCTGCCGGACGAGATCGAGCTTCCTCTCTGATCTCCTCTTCCTCCTCCGGCGAGTACAGTAAGTTTTCACGCAAAGAATTATATCTAAAATTTAGGCAAAAAAATATAATAATAGACCAAAGTGCAGTAAGTTTTCACACAAAAAATATAATTATAATTTAGGCAAAGTACAGTAAGTTTTCACGCAAAGAATTATATATAAATTTTTTTTAGAGGCAAAGTGCAGTAGGAGCCGAGGCTCGAAACGGAACTGTTTGCTTCTTTTCTCAGGGCGCGGCGGGTGCAGTCGCGACAAACACTATCGTCGGAAGTTTGGTTACCCGCCTTGCGGCGGCATTTGCCGCAAACGCTGTCCGCCACCGCCGTGCCAAATGAAAATACAAGTACAATTAAGTATAGACTATCAATAGAACTCACGCAAACGCTGCCCGCAATGAAAAATAGAACTCACCAATTAAAAGGTAGACGATCAATTGGCATATCATAATGATATTTATGGTTTTTAGACAAATAAGTACAATTAAGTGTAAAATATACAACAATACGATGGGTAAGCAAGAGCAACATCATCAAAGAATAAATTTTTGATTTTTAAATATTATCTGTAAATATAAAATTTGGCCTGCATGAATAATTTTTTGGCTGCATATATCCGCGGCCTGCATAAAGTCAAAACCGGCCAGCATTTAACACCGCTCTTTTATTTATTGACTTTATTTTGAGAAGAAAATGATTTATAAATTTCATAATTAAAATGCGATCATTGGATTTGAAAAAGGCCACGCAGTTCCTTCTCTACCGCTTCAGAGTCAGGAGCAGTGTGATTCAAACTCGCGCAATGGCGGGATCCACGCTGCTTTCTTGAGTGCGAAGGCGCCGGCGAGGTGGGATCCATGGAATCCTCCGGCGAAAGAAGTTTAGGGTTTACCGAGATCGAGACGACGGCGGAGAGCCTCGGCAGATCTGACATCTTCCACGTTGTCAAGGAGGTTCTAGGGTTCATCCTCTACATGCACCAGCAGATCCCCGTGTAATCCCTCCGTCCTCAATATATTAACAGCATGATCCTCTTCACATGAATGTTCTTGTTCATTTCTTTACTTTGCTGAGCGAACATATTACGCACCCTGATTGTGATTTTTGTCGTGTTCACTGATTTGAGTTTCTATGCTTCCCATCTTCGTCAAGTTTTTTGATGTTTCACGTCACTAATAGAGATTCAGGAAGTTTTATGGATACAATCGCAGCAATATTTTGATCTGGAGCTTTTAGATTTTACACTTTTTTAATCATACCACAGAGCTGCAGGAAGATGAGATTATAGCTGTGCATATTGTCAAATGTATTGTTCAGGAACCTTATATTGTTCTATGGCCAATCTGTACTAGTTCTGGTTTGATTTAGGCCCTGTTTGGGGCGCCGACGGAGCTCCACTGCGGTGTTGGATGGAGGCGTGACCAAACAGCTAAAGGGGTTAGGATGTATATGATCCATTGGATGAGTTTTGTGGTTTTAAGGTTAGTATGGACTGTATAAGGAGGAATAGATGGCTTAGGATTAGCCAATCCTCATTTCCTTCCCTTGAGAGTGTGTGGGCAGTTGAGAGAAACACTAGGGTTGTAATTGGAGAAGGAGAAAAGGAGGAATCTGGGAGGAGATCCTAAGGAAAACCAAAAAAGAGGATCCAAATAAAAAAGCCCTTCTTCTTCATATGTGGGTCCTGAAACTCTAATGATTCAGAGTTTCTTTTCCTTTTTTCCCTATGGTTTCGTTGTCACACTTCGACAAAAAGATGTTTAATGCAAGTTTTTATTAGTTTTTGGAAGTCCTTATATTGTTATTTTGCACAAGATTGCATGAAGTTTTGATGATGCTCCAGATTTTCCTACAATGACATGTTTGTGTTAAGGATTTGATAGAAACAGGGTTGTGAATGTATTTCATGAGATGCAATGATTTTCTTAATTCACGTAGTATTGGGGTTTATATGACAAGTTAATGTTATTCCATTGATCCCTTCTTTTGTATTAAGCATTAAGTTTTTGATAGAAATTTTGGTGGTTGAATGATTGATGAGAGGATTATATGATGTTTCATATCAAGGTTTATGCCTTAATTTCATGAATGAAGGAGTTGATATTCTAGGATTTTGATAGGTTAAGTTATCTCAGTGTTTATGTAATTACAAGCTTTGCAATGGAATGGATTCGGGGTTTCTTACGTAATACGTTGTCATTAAAGGAGCGAATTAAGATATGATTTTACTTTTATGATGATAATGACATTGATATTGTTATTATGCTTACTGAAATATGTGGATGCTTAAAGTAATGTGTTAGGGGTCTCACGACATGAGTTACTACCGATTATATTATATTGAGACTTATGTACTGACTCGAGTTGTATCGAGTGGAGTCATTGTTATTGAGTCGAGTAATCATGAGTCATTATGAGTCAAGTCTTGTCGAGCCATTTGTAATATTATATATAGATTAGACCCCCTTGGGTCATGAGAATGCATGAAATGAATTAATCCAACTTTCTCTTTATCTCTCTAAGTTCTCTCTCTAGTTCTTTCTTCTTCCCCATTTCTAGGGTTAGTGTTGAGCACGACTCCCCTTCTTCCTCTCCTTTTGCATTCTCCGCGGGTTGAGCTCAGCTCCCCTTGTATCTCCGCCTCCACCACCATCACCGACGACGTTAAAGGCTAGGCTCGTAACATCTTGGTATCAGAGCCACCCCGGTCCGTCCGCTGCCGCTCAAGGACCTCATCCCTTTTTCCTTAGGTTTTCATAGGCCTAACCCCCACGTCTCCAGTCGACTTGATCCGTCTCCTTTCTATGGATCGACGACAACGCCGCTTTCCTCTGGCAGGGTGCAAGGCCTGTCGTGAAAGGCCTTATGGATTCAGCTTTCCCTTGTCGTGAAAGGCAACAACTCTACGCTACTACCTTCTCGTCTCTTTCAGAGCTCGCAGAGCCCCTCGTCGGGATCTCCACGACGATCCAACCGACGACATTCCCACCTCCGACAGCCGACTACGGCTCTGTTTGGGAGAGCCTGGCGGCTGGAGAAGCTCTTTCCCAGCCGCCAGAGCTGTTAATAAACTGTTTGCGAGAGAGCGCTCTGCAGAAAGCTGCTCTTCAAAGAGCTGTTTTTTGGCTCTTCAAAAATCTACCCGAGGGCAGCTTTTCGGCTCTCTCAAAAGAGATTTCGCCAGAGCGCTCTCGCGATCCCGATCCCCTCCGCTCGCGATTCTGCTCCGCTCGCGATTCCGCCATTTCCGACGTTCCATCCTCCTCCGGCGAAAATCCACTGCTCCTTCCTCCTCCGGCGAGGTCGCCCCCTCCTTCTACCTCCGGCGAGTCCGATCTCCGGCGACCCCGCTCACGCCCGGATCTCCGGATCTTCTCCTCCCTCCCACCGGCGAGCCCGCTCCCGCCTGGATCTCCCGATTTTCTCCTCCCTCCCACCGGCGAGCCCGATCCCGCCCAGATCTCGCTCCGGCGATCCCGAATCGCTCCCCAAATCTTCTTCTCCTCCTCCTCACTGTAAGTATTGAGTTTGTTAGGGTTTCATTTGGATTTTTTCTGATTTTTTAGGTGTTTTCTGGAATTTTTAGATGTTTTTTTTCTGGATTTTTTCTGGAATTTTCGTATGTGTATATATATGTGTGTGTGTGTATATATATGTGTGTGTATATATATGTGTGTGTGTGTGTATATGTGTGTGTTTGTGTGTGGATGGATGTGTGTTTGGATGAGTGTTTGTGTGTGGATGGATGTTTATTTTTGTGTGTGTGATGTGTATGTGTGTGTGTGTTTGTGTGTGTGTTTGTGTGGAGGTTGTTTTGTGTGTGTGTTTATTAGTTTTCAAGAAACAGAGGTCCATAGTGTTGGCCACAATGACCTTACATAACTTCATTCGTAGACATCCTTCTCGCTGGGACCCTGAGTTTAATGTTTGTGATGCTGATGAGTCTTCTTTCGCTCCCTCAGAGGATGAAGACCCTGCGGCGGAGGATGATATTGGAAGCGATATGGGTGATGCTGCTGGAGCTGAACAGATGTCTACAGTACGAGATAGCATTGCCGAAGAAATATACGGGGCGCGTGGATAGCATTACCAAAGAATTATGTAAAAGACTATTGTTATCGGTTATCTTTTATTATTTTTCATGTTAAAAACTGATGTATTTTTAAGTTCTAAAAAACAGCTTCCAAAAGCTGTTTCTCCAAACAGCTAAATTAGAAAATCGCTCTTCAAAGCGCACTTCTGCATAGAACACCCAAACACTCTGCAGCTTTTTAAAACTGCTCCCCAGAGAGCTCTTTTAAAATAGCTCTATCCGGACAGCAGCTTTTCAATCCGCCAGAGCTGTCCCAAACAGACCCTACATCCCCGCCTCCAACCGCACGCGTGAGCCCTCTCGTTTCTCTGGCTCGAAGCTTCGACGTCCTCGCCACCTTCGGCCTCGACGAGATCTTCAAGCTCTAATCTCTTGCGTGCACGTTTTTTTTTCCAGCGCTTCCTCTTTGATTGGACCATCGTTTCCAGGGTTGAGCCCTGCGCTTCTTTAGCCCAACACCAGCTTCTCTTTTGTCATGCCTCCTCTCCAAGACTGCTCATGTCAGCAGCCCAAGTCGTATGCATTTAATTGATTGGTCAATTTGATTAATTAATTAAATTTAAAAATAGGAGGACAAATAAATAAATAAATAAAATTTTCATTAAAATTAATTGATTAATTAATTACTTGGGTGTGGAGATGGCGAGCAAGGTCCTCCGTTTGATGTTCCAGTACTGTAGCTGTCCGTGTCATATGACGCCGCGCTATCGCAGCTCACCGCCAACATCGACAGAGTCTACTTCGGAGGCTTGATCTCATCGGAGCAGTCATAGATCCCACCAGTGCCCAAAGGTGCTCTGCCGACCCCCGCAATTCTCTTTACTCCACCTTCGCCTCCAGTTATTCCTTCCTCTCCATTCACACAGCCGACATCGTCGCCTCCGAACCCCGTGGTGGTGCCGCCACAATTTGTTTCACCTCCTTTAGTCCCTGCGGTCTCCATCCTGACCCTCTGCTCTGGCCACTTACTTCGCCGGCCCCTCTAGAGATCTTCCTTCCGACGCCTCCTCCCTAGTCGGCGCTGCCGCTTCTCACATTCAGCACAGTCCTCCGTCGCCCTTGACTGTCCGCATTCACTGGGCACATTTGCCCAGACTCCAGAGCGTCTATCTGCTGGTCTTCCTTCCGCCAACACCTCTGCCACATCCGATCCTTGATCTCTCTCGTTCCTCATGTGAGCACAATGACGACTTGTCACTCGTTGCAGCCGACACCACAGTAACTCGCTATCGGGAGCTGTTCTGTCGAGTAATCAAGGAGCCCGATAATCATGTCATCCAAGTATCGTCGAGCTTGAGGGAGAGCTCGATTTGAAGGATGGGTAGATGTTAGGGGTCCCACGACGTCAGTTATCTAGCAATTATATTATATCAAAGTCTTTATTTATTGAGTCGAGTTGTATCGAGTCGAGCGTATGAGTCAAGTTTTATGAGTTGAGTCATTGTTATCGAGTCACCATGAGTCATTATGAGTCGAGTCTTGTCGAGTCATTTGTAATTTATATATAGACCCACTGGGTCATGAGAATGCACGAAATGAATTGATCCAACTTTCTCTTTATCTCTCTAAGTTCTTCTTTCTCTAGTTATCTTTCTTCTCCATTTATAGGGTTAGGGTTGAGCACGGCTCCCCTTCTTCCTCTCCCCTCGTATTCTGCGCAGGTTGAGCTCGACTTCCCTTGTATCTCTGCCTCCACTGTCACCACCGACGACGTTACGGGCTAGGCTCGTAACATAATGGTGATGATCTTGGGATTGCTTATAATAAGGATGATGATAATCCCTAAGTGTGATTAAAAATCTTAAGAAATATTATGCTGGTAAAGAATTTCAGTGAAGTTTTGCTAGTATACAATAGCTGATTCACTGCTCCTCTTCTACGAATATACCTCACCCACTTTACGTATGTGCTTCAATAAAGAAGGACCTACTTGCAACACTCATCTTATTAAACAGTCTAGTGGTTGACATTGTCTAAAAAAGTACTGCAAAGCCTCTATTGTTGATATTATATATATATATTTATATATAATATCAGATCATACATGTATAAATAAATGTATTTAGTTATTATCTACACTATATATTAAGGGAATCCTTATATTTGGACGTGACACTATCAAATTCATCACAACCATCCTTCTGTATAAAAGAAAAAATAATAATTGTGATGTCATATTTAGACTCTCATTTTCTATCAAAAATATGTGCATGGGATTATGGGAATTGGGATGTGTTTTTTCCTATATAGCGCGTGTGTATACACACACACACACATGAGAGCAATGCATATATATCACTGCTGTATATATTAGTAGACATAATTGACATGTCGGTTTGGGGAAGCAAACGACATAACATCGATATTTTTTGTGAAAATATCATTTTGCAAAATATAATATATCGCCCCTGTTGTATCAGTCACATATATTTTTTTTTATTAAAAACTTAAGGCAAGTTCAATGTTATTTCAGGCATTTGACTCTCGACGGGTTGCATTTGCTCTAATCTCTTCTTCCATAGTATGGTTGCATTTGCCCTAAGCCCAAAACTATTTGTTGCATGAATACTTTAATTTTAATCCGGAATTGAATATATAGCAAATAAAGTTTTATAACTTCAGCAAGACAACACAATGTCATCGATAATTTTCCGGCGCACAAGCAAGTCACACTCGTTTTTACACAAAATGCTTTTTACTACATTTTCCACGACTAAGTTTTATAGGATAAAAGAAAATGAAGAAACAATTACACCAACGAATGAAAATACCCAAACAAGTATGAAACACATGAAAGGAAGGCATTTTTCTTCTTCCAACTCACCATGCAGGAAGACACTTTTAACATCTATCTATTGTAGTCTGTAGATCCCACCCAGGACATGCAACACATGAAAGGATCACCCGAATAAAATCTATTTTTGCAACAGTAGCAAATGTTTCTTGATAGTCAATTCCTTGAGTTTGAGTGTACCTTGAGGCACCCCGAGCTTTATAGTGCTCCACAATCCGTTCTTGATTCTTCTTAACTGAAAAAATCCAACGTAACCCAACTGTTCTTTTTTCAGGAGGAAGATGTGCAAGTTGTTATGTGAATTTTTTGTCCAAGGCATGCATTTCTTCCTCCATAGCATGTTTCCATGCATGTATCTTGATAGCCTCCTGCAAGGTCTTGAGAATCACAATAGAAGAAAGAGATGAGATAAAAACTTTGTGAGTAGTAGAGAGACGATGATAGGACATGTAATTGACTATAGGTTGTTTGGTACTACCAGTGTTACCTTTGAGATGAGCAATTGGAACATGAAGGTCATCATCAGAATCAGGAGCAGAAGCAGACACCTGCAACAGTTGAACATTCGGGGACTGTACATGCTCAGCTTTACGGGACTTGCGAGAGTATGCATGCAACAAAGGAGGCAGTGATCACGAAGAAGGAATGGGAGTAGGAGAAACATGAGTAAAAATAATAGGAGGAAAATAAGCAACTATCAGAAGAGGAGAGTCAGAGGTCCCCTCATCAACACTACTCGTCTCCCCCTGATGAGGACCAAAGTTAGACCCCCCTCTCGAAAGGTAACATCAATGGTACAGAAGAAGCGACAAGTAGGTGGGTGATACCAACGATAACCTTTGGTGGTAGAAAAGTACTCCGCAAAACGCATTTAAGAGAATGTGCATCCAGTTTGTCACGATGAGGAGTATGAACATGAACAAAACAGACGGACCTGAAGTTACGAGGACAGATTTGAGAAGTATGAACAATGTGTTTAGAGGAAAGACGAGAAAGAGGAGTAGCGTTGTGCAGAAGCGGGAGGGAAGACAATTTAATGAGATGGACCGTAGTCAAAGCATCATCACCCCAGTAGGACTTAGGAAGGTGCATGGTGGTTAACAGGAAGCAAGCAACCTCCAGCAAGTGTTTATTTTTCCGTTCCACAACGCCATTTTGAGTGGAGGTGTGAACACAAGTGGTTTGGTGAAGAATGTCGTTGTCGGAAAAAAGATATGTACCAAACAATCCCCGATCATCGTACTTGTTGGCACCAAAATTGTCACCAACTCTCCACACTCAGCGAACACTCTGGGGGACTTGGAGAACGAGATCGAGAACCGCAAGCAACCACTTACTAACCCGCGGGATGAGGCGAACAGAGCACAGAAAAGCAGATGTCGCTAGCAGCGGCAGACACCATTTTGGCCCGCAGCAGCGAATGCCTCTCTTGATGCGGGCTTATGATATTTCACAAGGATCTATTACAAGCTATTACAAGAGTACCGAAAAAGAAGGCAATCGAGTGTCCGACATTTGTGACCGCACCTACAACTGGGTAGATTCTGGCCCAAGTTTCGTGTCCCCTCCAAGCATCCCTGACCTTCTATTTATACTAGAGGGTAGGCTGCCTGGCCGGTGGGGGGCATTTAATGTTGTATTAAATGCTCTGTCGCTCGAGGAAACCGAAGCGTCGGTTGCGGGAGACGAGAGAGAGAGAGAGCACAGGTATGATAGGCCGTAACCGCGTGCACCTGCTCGCTGAAAGGGGTCCAGGCGGGCTTTGGAGAGTACCCGCCGCGACTCCTCTGGGAGACTGATGTTGCTGGCTGGAGGGTGCGGGCTCTTTAGCGAACAACCCTGCACCCCCACCCCCTTGCTAGGAAGATCAACTCCTGGAAAGAGTACGCAGGCACTCCGGAGGTGTCCACCCGGGACTTCTGCTAAGAACGCTCCTTTCTGGAATGCTACCGCGGACACGCCTAGGAATCCGCCTTGGAATTCTGAGACCGGCGGGACGGACGCTGACCGAGGCCGCAGGATTGGGTTAACAGAATCCTCACACATTTTTGAGTCCGTGCGGGCTCCGAAAAAGTACACAGGTAACCGCAAAGACCGCGACTCGGTTTTCGCACTGCTGAAAACTATAAATAGGCTTGGAATGGACCCACTGGCTACCCACCGCATCTTCTTCTTCTTGCGACCTCTCTCTTGTCGGGATGGCTAGACTCAATGAATCAGTTCTTGTCGCTTTGGAGGCGCGGAAGTCCACCGCGACGAGCTTGGATACGCAGCCACGTAAAGGCTCGAAGAGGAACGTGGCGAAGAGGCCGCACCAAGCTTAGGATCATCCTCGATCCGCAGCGCGGCCCGATCATTTTGGATGTCGAAGGGAAAGAGCGGATAACGAAGAAGAGCTCCTCCTTGAGAGTGGCCGACGCGAGTTCGGTGGGACCGCTTCTGACCCGTGGGGCTCCTGAGAAAGTGCCCGCCCAAAAGTGGCACTGGGGAAACGTCGGGGAGAACGATCACTGACGGAAGCTCAGCTGCGGATGCAGCGGCTTGAAGAGGAAGAGACGCGAGCCCCTGCACTCAAAGAAGAACAAAGGCGCGCACCTGATCTAAAATCGTTGCCCAAAAGGGTTCGCAGGGAGGAGGTTTTGTGTGTGTGTGGGGGGGGGGGGGTGAGTGCTGAGAGTCCGCAGTCAAAACCTCAGAAAGGATTCGTCCCGTCCTTGGGCGCCTTGAAGGTGATGAACCAAATGGGCGATTACGTCGACAGTTTGGTAGGCGGGCACAAAGTCTCAGTTGATCGCCCACGTCTTCCCCTGTCTCGTCCTATCGTTCCTCCCCGGCGGGAATCGATCATTATTCCCCCGCTCAAAGGGGCGAAGCCCGGAGAGCGGCTGCGGACACATGCGCAGATGCATGCGATGCGCAAGCGGAGAGAGGCTTCGCAGAGGGCCTACCTCCAGCGGGTGGATCCCGAGCTAGCCAGACGTTCGTTGTTCAGCTCGGCGAGAATGTCTGGACCAACGCGGATAGACTTCGACGCGTTTGAGTCTATGGAGGGCAGTCCTCCTGTGACCGTTGACGCCGGGCTCCCGACCACTTTGGCCGAAGTGTTTGGCGTTGAAGAGCCGGATTCCGGAGGGGTGCCCGCCTCTAAGGCACGAGGTATTGTTTCCTGCACAACTAGTTTGTAGAAAATGAATTTTTTTACCCGTACCATGTGTGCTTACCATCGCAGGTGCCGATTTGTCCGCTTCTGAGTTTCGAAAAGAACTGGAGGTCTTCCGGGAGGTAGTTGTGAATATGCAAAAACGAATGTTGGAGTTGGAGATGGAGATCGCGGCGCTGAAGGGACGTGCTCCTTAAGTAGGATAGGAGGTCCACGCGGGTGGCCGCGCGGATACTATTTGTAGTTTTGTTTTGTGTTAACATTCCATTTAATGAATGCTTTGCGGATTCTCTGTGACTTTTCTTTGTGCTGTCTATTCGCTACTGCTGCTCTTTTCGTATTTGGCGAACTCATTTTGTATGTGTTTGGGCTATTTTTGACGAGAGGCCGTGAGGGTCACGAATTAGTGTCCGCTGAAGAGGTCGTGCTCCCCCTTCGATCCTCAAAGCGAGGGAAGGCTATAAATTGAGACACCCCCTCCTTCCTTCTCATACGTTAGTGGATAGGCGATCGCTGAAAAGATGACGCGAGTTCCCTCTGCTCTCCCTGAGTGCGTGATTGCCTTCGTGAGCGGCAAACTTCCTCCCCCTGCGCTCAGTGATGCCGATCTGGCAGAGTTTCTATTCAAGGTACCCGCTAGCCGACGGGTATTCTGTGCGGTTACCCAGGGGGCGAGAGGGAGAACACCGTGTTCGCAGATGAGTTGGCGGCGCCGTTTGGCCATTTCGACGAGGGCTGGACGCTCCCCGTCTTCCCCGAGATGGTGGAAGCGCTGAACTTCTACGGAGTGGTGCCCGCTCAACTGACGTCGGACTCCGTTGCCTGCATGCTGTCGTACATGACTTACCTGAGGACACAACGAATCCGCTTTACACTGGAGGTGTTCCTCTATCTGTTCCCGCCGCGGGCCCTCGAGTACGACCGGTTAAGCTTCAGTTCTACCAAGATGCATGTGTTAAGTCCGGAGGACGCGACGCCTGACTGGCGAACACGATTCGCCATCTTCCAAGGAGACTTTGGCGGGCTCAATCTGGTCCCGGATTTGCGCGGAGAGGAAACCTTCCAGTCCCTGGAGCTGTCGGTGGTCGGCTCGCGGATTGCGCGCTTTCTGGACAGCGAGTACCTGGACATCTCGCACTATGTTCGCCGCGTACGGGAGATGTGGGACCTGCGCGTGTTTGTGTTGATCCTTCTTGTTTGCAGTTGTTTTGATGGTGCTAGCCTTCAAGCCTTATAGACCACAGGGCATCGTCTCGCCCGCGGTTGAGGGGCGACGGGTCGGAGGGCGACGGGGGGTTCCTGAATCCGTTCGTGGAGCCGGGCGCCCGCGAGGGGTGGACCGTCCCCCTTCCTGCAAAAATGCGAGGGCGACCTCTCCCCTTCCCGCTTCGGAAGAGGGTGTACGCGATGAAGATGGGAACCTGCTGATGCTCCGGGACCCCGAGTCAGTCATCCTTAGTACCGGGCTCCCCTCATGGAAAGAATCGAAGCGGGCTCTCCCCTACGTGCTTGACATATCCGGTGAGGTCTGTGACGACGAACCTGAGGACATTGACTTACAATTGTGCCGTCTCGAATGTTCTTGAAGACGTCCTGGAGGTGAATTCTCGTCTGCGGGTAAAGTTACAGGTATTAGCAAATCTATAACTTTAGAATGTCCCTTACCCGCATCCGGCTTCCAATCCGCTGCTGCTTCTGATGCAGGCCCATGCTACTGTACTTAACCCAAGATTCCGACAAAAAGCGCTCAGCATTGGCGAACTTTCCGCGAAGGCGACCCTCAGCCTGCTGAAGGAGAAGGGCGCCCTGAAGCCGGAATATGTCGGTATTAGTTACGAGATGCTGTACGCGGGCGCCGGGGTGCCTGCGGCTTCTGGTTCAGAAAACCGCGAATGCGGCGAAGACAATGGGAGCGAAGAGTCCGGGGGTGAATAGACTTGTATTTTTTATTTTCTTTTTGATCAGGTGACCACGTGGGTTCATCTGTCTGCGGCGCCTTGGCTCTTCTTTTGGATGAATAACTTTATTGTTTCATGTTCTCGCTTTGGTGCTCCTGCATGTTATTTGAATGGATAAGATTGTCAAAACTTACGACGTACCTTTTCTTGTGCGGGCGAAGTGTAATTGTTCTGGGCACCCGCCATAGAGTAATTAACAAAAGGGGCTAGACATCACCACAGACTGTTCCCGAACTCTAGACTAGGGACGCGGTTAATTCTCCTGGGTGCCCGCCCATTTAAGATTGGAAACTGAGGCGGAACTATTCGCTAGGTGCCCGCCTATTTAAGATGAAAAAACCGAGACAACCATATTCGCTAGGTCCCCTCCTATTTAAGATAGAAAAACTGAGGCAGCCATATTCGCTAGGTGCCCATTTAAGATAGAAAAGCCGAGGCGGCACTATTCGTCGGGTGCCCGCCTATTTAAGATAGAAAATCCGAGGCGGCCCTATTCGCTAGGGGCTCGCCTATTAAGATAGAAAATCCGAGGCGGCTATATTCGCTAGGTGCCCGCCTATTTAAGATAGAAAAATCGAGGCAGCCATATTCGCTAGGTTCCCGCCTATTTAAGATAGAAAATCCGAGGTGGCCCTATTCGGTAGGTGCCCGCCTATTTAAGATAGAAAATTCGAGGCGGCCTTATTCGCTAGGTGTCCGCCTATTTAAGATAGAAAATCCGAGTCGACCCTATTCGCTAGGTGCCCGCCTATTTAAGATAGAAAAATCGAGGCGGCCCTATCCGCTAGGTGCCCGCCTATTTAGATAGAAAAACCGAGACAACACTATTCGTCGGGTGGCCGCCTATTTAAGATAGAAAAACCGAGGCGACACTATTCGCTAGGTGCCCGCCTATTTAAGATAGAAAATCCGAGGCGTCTCTATTCGCTAGGTGCCCACCTATTTAAGATAGAAAATCTGAGGCGGCCCTATTCGCTAGGTGCCGCTTATTTAAGATATAAAAACCGAGACGGCCCTATTCGCTAGGTGTCTGCCTATTTAAGATAGAAAAATTGAGGCGACACTATTCGCCGGGTGCCCACCTATTTAAGATAGAAAAACCGATGCGACACTATTCGTCGGGTGCCCGCCTATTTAAGATAGAAAAACCGAGGCAGCACTATTCGCCTCTCCTGAAGGGTCTGCCCTCTTGGGTCTAAGGGAACGACTATTGAAACACACATAGTGCTCTGTACAAGCCTCGTACTGACCTGCTCGGAGGTATAACTTTCTTGGGCGATGATACAATGCCTGTGGGGCTTCCTTCCGTCGGGGTCGTCCAATGGGGTTATGGGTGTCTGAGGACAGAGCGCTCTTCCGAAAGGACTCCCCGGTTGGGGGGGGGCTATGGATCCCACTTCTCATTACCAAGGGGTCCATTGTCAGAGGTTATGTCGACCAATTGGGCTTATGGCATTCGCAGGGTCCTCCTCCGCAAGCAACGTCTGAATACACTCTTGGGGATGAAGCACCCGTGGCTCGGAGCGTGTCTTCAGATAGGTGCCCATAACGGTAGCAATGCATCTGTTGATGCATGGTCGACTATCACGTTCCTATCCTGCCACGTATCCCGGTCGCGAATTCTTCAAACGAGGGCAATTATAGTGGTCTTATGGTAGTATCCAGGCGAAAGTAGCTCGCGCCCGCGGAGAGAGTCGGCACCCCGAAGACCTCCGCTCCAGACGTTCAGATGCGTTTGAGGGGGTTCAAGCGGTGTCCGATGACTGCCCAAGGAGAGTATCTGCGAGTTTAGAATTTCACTTGACCACCTGTCAGATTATAACAGTTCTTAATTTATTGCTGAAACTGCGTATCACGTTACGCAAGGATTTGCGGATTATGCCTAACATAGAAAAAGAGAGTGTTAGCATTTTGTTCGAAGATTATAATGAAAACATAGTGAAAGGTCAAAAGCAAACTAGAAGTTATGATTCAAGTGCCACCCGGAGGTTTTCC
This sequence comes from Dactylorhiza incarnata, assembly GCA_033032865.1. Classification (NCBI taxonomy): domain Eukaryota; kingdom Viridiplantae; phylum Streptophyta; class Magnoliopsida; order Asparagales; family Orchidaceae; genus Dactylorhiza; species Dactylorhiza incarnata. The sequence goes on along the minus strand of JAWHQI010000097.1, from coordinate 6,805,317 downwards.
CCACCTCTCCCTGTTAGAGTGTCAGGCCCTTCTCGGTGACGCTCCCAACCCGGGGGGGGGGGGGGACATACTCGTCGAACGAATTCACCGATCGGATATAACACTCTCGAGCCGTCCTGGGGTCACTTCGGACCCTGAACTGTTTTCCTCCCAGCGAGAATTTGAGAACTTGGTGGTACGTTGATGCTATGGCGTGGAAGTCGTCCAGGAGGGGCCTCCCGAAGATTGCGTTTTAGCTTATCGGAGCATTAATTACCAGAAATGATTCCGGCTGAGCCACCTCGCACAAGACCACTGTGAGGTCAATTCCTCATTCTACTTCATTCCTCTCTCCCGCAAATCCATACAGAGGTCTGTCGCAGGCCTTTAAGGCCTCGTCAGCATTCATAACATCGAAAGCGGGCTTGAAGAGGACGTTCACTGAGCTGCCCGTGTCGATGAGGATCCGAGCCACTGTATAATCATCCAGGATTGCCTTGATCACTACTGCTTCATGAAACAGATTGGTGGTTCGAGGCAGGTCCTCCTTTTTGAAAGTGACTATCCCCCGGAGTGGCGGGGCGAGGGAGGTTGAGGCCACTTCCCTTTCACGAAGACATTTGAAGCTTACCTTTCGGGAGGATTCCGATTCCGCTCCACCGTGAATATAATTGATGTGCACCAACCGGCCTACTCCCTCGACCTCAACACACTCGTCTTCTTCGTTTTCCTGGCCGCCATCGCTACCTTGCTCTATGTTACCGCACCTCTGGATGCTCGGTCCGGCTTCATCTTTTTTCCTTCCCCTTTCCCTTTGCCGCAACTGCTTCCTTGGTGCTGCTCGGGAGAAAATACTTCAGTTTCCCCTCCCTCAGCAGCTTCTCCACCAAGTCACGGAGGACCCGACAATTCTCGGTATCATGCCCGACGTTTCAGTGAAACTTGCAGTGGAGGCCTTGGTTCTTACCTCCGAACCCTGCCCTCAAGGGTATCGGGGCTTGAAGTTCGGCTGCTTCTGGAGGATCTCAACCACCTCATCCGTCGGGATTCCGATGTCAGTGTATTCTTCCTGAGCCCTGTCCCATTGGTCGGGGGAGGCTGATAGGAGGAGAGGAGGATTGTTGACGTTGTTCTGCTGGGGGTGCGGAGGCCGCACCGGTCTCATATGTTGGAAGTGGCGGGGGCGATGCTGGGGCCGCTGCTGGTAGTTCTTCCCTCGGTGAGCTGGAGGCTGAAAGTTCCGATAAGCCTTATCGATTTGCTGGGTCGCTATTTGGGGGAGATTAGTGGAATGTTGAGGGTGACGGGATCCCAAGTCGGAGAGGTTTGCTACGAAATCTTCGTTGTTGTGCTCTCCCTCAACGAAGTGGTTTGCTCGTTCAATGAGCTCGCCGTAAGTCTTCGGCTTCCTGACACTGATCTCCAATTTGAAGAGTTCGGGCCTCAAACCGTTGGTGAAGGTCACCTGATACACCTGAGGATCCACGTCAGGAACCTCCATTATCAGTGCTTGGAATCGATCCAGGTACTGTCCCAAGCTTTCCTTTGGGCCTTGTCGAATTTGAAAGAAGGCATCCAAGTCAGCCTTTCTTCGTTTCGAAGTGGCGAACCTCTGCAGAAACTCCTTCCGGAGCTCTCTGAAGGAACATATCGAACTGAGCGAGAGGCTATATATCCACTTTCTCTCCTTCCCGTCAAACGTGGTTACCAGTAACTTGCAGCGGCGCGTCTCCGAGAGTGGTTGGAGGGACACTGAGGCATCAAAGGCCTATAGATGGTAGGTGGGGTCTTCTTTTCCCGAGAAGCGGGTGAGCTGAGGCTCCCTAAATCCATGAGGAGCGGTCTCCTCTGCGTTGACGATGGTGAACGGCGAATAACTCACCGTTCCATCGACATGGTCCGACTCGTCAAAATTCAAAGTCATACCTCGATATTCGGCCGCGGCTTCTCTGAAGAATTCCTGACGAGCGCGCGCTTCCTCACCGCACGGTTGCGGCGGGGGCGGATAATCCGGCAGAGGTAGCAACACGTCAGGAGTCGCGGTCTCTTGCGGATGCTCCGTGGCTCGAGCGCGCTTACTTTGGTTGACCAGCTGGGTCAGAAAACCGAGCAGGTGGTTGAACTCGCTGCGAGTGACCGACGCGTCGTCACGGGTGTCGCTCGCCCGCTGAGACGGATCGGAGTGTCCGCCTGCCATCGGGTGATTAAACCGGTTGCTTGATTTGAAGGTCGCGTGTTCGAACTGTTGGCACCAAAATTGTCACCAACTCTCTACACTCAACGAACACTCTGGGGGACTTGGAGAACGAGATCGAGAAACGCAAGCAACCACTTAATAACCCGCGGGACGAGGCGAACAGAGCACAGACTAGCGGATGCCGCTAGCAGTGGCAGACACCATATTGGCCCGCAGCGGCGAATGCCTCTCTTGCTGCGGGCTTATGATATTTCACAAGGATCTATTACAAGCTATTATAAGAGAACCGAAAAAGAAGGCAACCGAGTGTCCTACACTTATGACTGCACCTACAACTGGGTAGATTCTGGCCCAAGTTTCGTGTCCCCTTCAAGCATCCCTGACCCTCTATTTATACTAGAGGGTAGACTGCCTGGCCGGTGGTGGACATCTAATGCTGTATTAAATTCTCCGCTGCTCGAGGAAACCGAAACTTCGATTGCAGGAGAGAAGAGAGAGAGCGTGCGGGTATGACTAGTCGTAACCGCGCGCACTTGCTCGCCGAAAGGGGCCCAGGCGGGATCTGGAGAGTACCCGCCGCTAGAGCTGTCACGGTTCCGGTTCTACTAAAACCGTGAACCGAACCGCTAAGGCAACAATTCTTCAAATTAGAACCAAAATTGTGTTTGGTTTGACCGGTTCTGGTTCCGGTTCCAGCATAACTTTTGGAACTGTCGTGTTAACGGTTCCGGTTACGGTTCAACAAGAACCAAAACCAAACCGGCCACTAACGGATCGGTCCGGTTCTATGCGGATCGGTCCGGTTCCAATCGGTTCCAATCGGTTCCAACTAGAAACAAAACCAAACTTGACCGAATGAATGAGGGAGGTCAAAAATAAAAAACCGAAAAGGGAAAGTATACCCGTTCAGTTTTTTTGCAAGAGGGACTTCGAAGTCTGAGGCCCGGGCGCAGGAATTTCGCGTTACACCAAGGGAGAGTACTTTTTGTATAATATATAGTAAGTCGGGCTAAAAGTTAAAAACTGAAACCATAAAATCACAAAATTGCACTAGACCGCGCCGATTTTAAAAATTCAAAGATCACAATTATGTAATGTTGATGCAATGTTCATGTTGCTGAAGATCACAACTCAACATAGGGTAAAAAACTTTGAATTGTTGCTCTTGAAATCTTATTTTACAATTAAAATTTTGTTTGAAGAATATATTAGTTAATTCAATTTGACTAATTTATCAGCTACAATTATATTTGTCTTTCATGATTACTATTAAATAGTTATATATCCTCTATATTTTTAAAACAAAATATTTCAGAAAAATATGTGAGTAAAATTGAAAATACATTATATGACTATATAAAAATCGAAAGTACACCGCAAAAACCGGCTCCAAATCGCACAAATGTCAAACCACAATACGATTTTGGTGCGGTGCGATTTTGTTCAGTCCAAAGCCGACCCCCTTTGTTGCGATTGCGGTTTGGGTTCAAACTGCACCAGTTTCACCCATAATAGTAAGTATAGATATGTTATAAAAAATAACAATATAATAATAATAATAAATGGGTTGCGGTTCGAATCGGTTCTAACAATCTTGAAACCGCTTGAGACTTGTATATTGCGGTTCCGGTCCAGATAATAAAATGAAAGAACCACACCCGGACCAATGTTGTTCACGGTTCCAAAATTCAAACTGGAACCCAAATAATTCGCGAACGGTTCGGTCCGGGTCTTTGCGGATCCGGTTTGGTTCCGATTCGGTTTACGGTTTTCGGTTTTAAGCGACAGCTTTACCCGCCGCGACTCCTCTGGGAGACTGACGCTGCTGGCTCGAGGGCGCGTGCTCTTTGGCAAATAACCCTGCCCCCCCCCCCCCCCTCCCCACTTGCTGGGAAGATCAACTCCTGGAAAGAGTCCGTGGGCACTCCAGAGGTGTTTGCCCGGGCCTTCTGCTGAGAACGCTCCTTTCTGGAATGCGACTGCGGACACGCCTGGGAATCCACTTTAGAATTCTGAGACCGGCTGAGCGGACGCTGACCGAGGCCGTAGGATTTGGGTTAACAGTACTCGTCACCATTATCACTATGTAACACCCGAATAACGCCACCAAACTGTGTCATAATCATTTTATGAAAGGTACGAAAACAATTAAACCCTTCACTCTTCCGTTTTAACAAATAAACTCACATAGTCCGGAAAAAAACAATCAATAAAAGTGACAAACCATTTATAGTCAGATAAAGATAATACAGGGGAAGGAACCCAAACATTTGAGTGAATCACATCAAAGGGAGAAGAACTAGGAAGAGATACGTGACTTTGATGTTTCGATAGTTTTCAAGCATCGTAAGAAAAAGACTTAAACAAACAACTAAAAACATGAAAAAGTTTAGTAAGATATAAAGAGGAGGGGTGCCCAAGGCATTGATGTCATCGTCGGATGGCATGGATAGTAGGAGCACGAGTGGTGGAGAGCGCACATTGGGGCAAAGACTGGTCCAGTAGGTACAGTCCGCCAACATTTCTACTACTGCCAATGTTCCACTTCGTAGCCAGAGCCTAAAAACACACAAACATTAGGAAAAAAAGTCATAGAATTTAATGAATTAGTTAAATGACTATTGACAGAAGATTACGAGGGAACAAATGTATATGCAACACATAAGAGAGGGAAAGGGTAGTAGAACAAGGAATTGTTTCTCTGCCAGCAATAGATGAAAGAGAGTCGTTAACCCCAATAACTTTGTCACGACCCGAGAGGGGAGTGTAGGAAGTAAAACTTGATGCGAATCTGGTCATATGATCGGTTGCGCCCAAGTCAATGATCCACTCGGATCGAGATGAAGACGCAGTATGGGCACTCGAGACACTCGAAGTAGTAAAGGCAGCAACATGATCAATGGTCGCAGAATCTGGTTGTGAACGCAACATGTGGCGAAATGCCTCCAGCTCCTCAGTGGAAAGACCCCCAAAGGGAAGACTATCCTTATACACTTCACTAGTATGAGCAGACTACTGTGAGCGAGCACCAGATTGTCGACCACCACCACGGTAACTGTTTCGACCACATCCGCCATTCCCACGACCAGGGGGCAAGGAGAGGATGCAAGCGATAACACATATCCTTAGTATGTCCCTTCCGTCCGCAGTGGCCATACATAGGAGGGGTGTGAGTGGGAGGATCACGACCAAGCCCAGCAAGAGCGGAGTGATCATTTTGAGCGATAGGAGCAGGGGAGCGGTGACGATTCTCGTCACTGAGGATCATGCTGAATGCTTCCTTAAGAGAGGGAAGAGGCTCCTAATGAAGAACATGTAAGCGAACAATGTCAAACTCCATGTTGAGGCCCATAAGGAAGACAGAAATCGGTATTTGTTCTTCTGAAGGTTGACGACGTCGACAATGCATGCTGAAAAGAAGGTATTGAAGTAATCCAATTCTTGAAAAAGGCGTTCAAATTTTGAGTATAAGCAGATACAAACAAGGTTCCTTGTTTCAACTTCAAAGCACGACACGTGAGCTCATAGATTTGCGTCGAGCTACCAACCTGCGAGTAAGTTTTATGGGATCGAGTCCAAATTTCATGGGCGGAGTCCATGAGCATGTAACTATGGTACACTAGATGGGACATTGTGTGGAGTAACTAGGAGACAACCAAATAATTATCCATATCCCATTTCCTCCATGAGGGATCAGAATGTGGTAGTTCAACAACGATTCCATTAATATGCCCATACAACTTGTGACTGCATATAGCATGTTGAGCGGCCCTGGACCATTTAAGGTAATTCATGTCATCCAAAGCCACTGTAGTGATCTTCAACGATCCAGATTGCCCGTGGCTCCGAGGGGGTCACTTTCAAGAACAAACCAAGGAGTGGATGAGATGTCATAAGAATCACCCATGTGAAAGGAAGATGCACACGATAGAAGGAATCAATCAAACAAGGTAGACTGAAGAAGCATCACACCCTACGGTCCTCCCTTAGATAGATCAGCCGGAGAGGACACCTTAAGATGCGACCATGATGTCTCCGACGGCTGTCATGGGAGACAAAATGGCCGGAGATGCACGTCCTCCTGCTGGACGAGCGGAGAGAAGTCGGCTACTGTTGCGGTGATGAAGAGGGGCGCTGCTGCGGCGGTGAAGAGAGGTGCTGCTACTGAAAGGTGTTGCTGCGGCGGAGAAGAGTGGCGTTGTTGTGGCGGAGAAGTTGTTGCGGTGGAGCGACGGGACGCTGCTGCGGTGGAGAAGTTGCTTCGACGAGGGGAGAAGGGCGATGTTGCGACTAGCGAAGAAGGCGCGACGAGGCGTTGTTGTGCGGCTTCGACGAGCGTCGTTGTTGCGATGAGACGCGACGAGCGGCATTGTTGTGATGAGACGCGACGAGCGTCTGGGAGCGACGATAAGCTATTGTGCGGATTCAACGAGCGGAGAGGGCGATCGGAAGAGAGGCGCGGGAGCTTCGACAAGCGTCTGGGAGCGGCGAGGAGCAGAGCGTTCGGTCGCATGCGAAAACGGCGGGTTCGCTCTGATACCAAGTAGGGAGAACCCGAAAAACAATTCTTTAGGTTAAAAAACATTACACACATACACACACATATACATATATACTTATACACACACATAGACACACACATATATGTATATCATATATATATATATGTACATATATTTATATCATATATATATATATGTACATATATGTATATCATATATATATATATGTACATATATGTATATCATATATATATATGTACATATATGTATATCATATATATAATACGTGACATCATATATTCAACTAAAATTTCCTGTAATTTCCCCATGATAATCTAGGTTTAATTAATCTAGAGTAGGTAGATGCTAAGTTATTAAGGCACGCGCCTGAGGCACCGGGCCTCGCCTCTGCAAGACAGAGGCGGGCGAGTTGCTCTAGGCGCGCACCTTGCTCAACTGCCAGGCGCACCAAAGGCGCGTCAGGCTGTATTTAAGGGCCTTTCAGTGAACTGGCTGCCCAGTTCACTGAAAATCGGTGAATTGGGCGCCCAATTTACTATTTTTCAGTGAACTAGGTGCCCAGTTCACTGATTTTCAATGAACTGGCTGCCCAGTTCCCTGAAATTTTATTTGAAATCTAATTTTTTAATGCTAGTTATTTTTAGGGTTGTGATATATGCAATTATAGTGTGTTAATATGGTGGTAGATTTATTTTGTGTTATTTTGTATTTAATAAACTATATTGTCTTTTTTTTTTCAGTTTTGCGCCTCACATTCCTCAAAAGTGCGCCTGCGCCTAGGCTCTAGGAACCGTTGCGTCTCGGTGCACATTGCGCCTTTAATAACTAAGGGTAGGGGCGAATCTGAGGAATTTGGAAAAATCTGACCTTTGGAGGGGAGGCAAAATGATAGGGAAAGGATCCAAAAGACAGTGTAGCCTCCTCAGGCAAATGCCGCAAAGATGGCTGCAGCTTGCAAGGAGATCGACACAATATTGGGAATGAGAATAAAGTGATGTCAATTACTATGGAGAGAAGGGGGAGAAATTCAGAGTAGTGGGGAGGATGAATACTAAATGGGAGGGGAGAAATTGTTGGTTTCAGGAAGAATTCACTTGAGGATTTCTACTTTTTTTTTATGTTCTGCTGCCTTTTTATTCCTTTCTCTTGGTGCAGGGTGTGAGTTCTTAACACATGACAGTTCCACAGGGCCGTGTTCTTTTTTCTGTTTTTATTTCTGTCACACACACGCACACACACGAGCAAGTGCAAAGATTGTTCTTGGTATGTTTTGCATGTTGAATTATACCTTATGAAGGTAGTCTTGTGAAGATCTATTCGACAATCATATTCCTTTGGCATGAACTTCAGATTGAGGATTGAGTGATTGATTATTTTATTTTCTCCCATGATGAATAGCATTAGTATATGTTTTCCCATGACTATTAATATTTCTTCAAATGATTAATTTTCAGTTCACACACATAGATCAATCTAAATGAAATACTTATCCATCATAAAAAAGGCTTATAAGCTTTATTGATACCATTCTTCCAGGGTTTTGCAGCACCTTGAACAAGAATTTGATAGCCTGAAGGAAGAATTTAAACAGTTGGTATGCTATTCATCCAGCATAATCCTGCATAATCAGGTGCTACAACATCTGACATTTATTTCTTTTAATAGGAGTTACCACACAATACTCAAGCAGAGAAAAAGGACAGGAAGGCTTCTTTTCATAGAAAAACTAATATGAGAAAAAATGAAGTGAAATCAAGCATAAAAAAGCTGGAAAAACTGATGAGTAGTTTATCTACTTTATTTTCTGCTCTTCAAGAAGCAATTGATGCAAGTCCTGGTATTCAAGGGGTCACTTTCCTTCTCGGCGGAAGCCTTGCTCGCCCCCACTACGTTTATGAGATGTTTTTTTCTCGTTTCAGAATCAATTCCGACAGCGCGAAGGACAACATCAACAGCAAAGTAGCAGAAGTTATTTCAAGAAAGGTTCTCCAATTGAAATCAGCCTTCTCTATCATGGAGCTTATTTTATCAATAGCTTTATGTTCATGATTTGATTTTTTTTCATTAACAGGTTGTTCGAGGATTGATATCTAGTGGTGCAGGAAGTTTGTCCTTTCCAGGTTTTTCACTATAAATAGTTTGATATCTCCACGTAGGATATAGGTGAACTTGGGTGCTAAACTGTTAGTCTTAATTTTATAGGTCCAACTAAATTGATTCTGTTGATTAAATGTACGCGAGCCTTCAGTTTGCCATTACATTTCTTGCCGAAGCGTGATTTCAGATACAACAAAAAGGTATTTCGCTTTCGAAATCGATACACTGGTTCATCTGAGACTGGATCAGGTTGAACTAATGTGATGTTCCTTGTGTTTTAATCATTTTACAGGTACTGCCAATCAAGTTGCATATTAAGTGTAAAATTGGAGACCATGCCATGACTAATTCTCATTACAACCCTGAGGAGAATAAGTCCAGTTTATCACCAGACATTGACGTGAATGATATGATCTGGTAATTTGTTAGTAGTATCCTGAACAGCAATTACTTTCATGCATCTTTGTACTTTAGACTTATTCACCACCATATCATCAGTATATGTTTGAATCTGAATAATTGTTACCACCACAATCATCATCATTTAATGTTTGCTTGATCTTAGACAATAGTTATCACCACTATTGAAGAAATTGTAAAGAAAAACTCATTTTGGAGGCCCATGTAAAGCCCTCCTAGGGATTAGTCTCACACCTTAGGATAGAGTTTAGACTCTCCTCTCTCCTCCTATATTTATGTACAAATTCTTGTGATGTATTCATGGAGTATATAAGAAATTAATAAGTTATTGATTTTCTCTCTCTTCTGTCGCATTTCTCTACCAGAGCCACCCGGTCCTCAAAATTTGTGTGTGGCCTGAGTTTCCGTCCCATCTCTACGGTCAACCTTCTTTCTAACCGCAGATCTACTCTGTGAGGATTTCGTCCTCCTATCGCTCCCTCTGAGCTTCTCTTCTCCGCATTTTATAAGGCCTTCCCTGCTTCCAGCCGGGCCCCACCTGAACGATGCTTGCCGCGGTCTCCCTCTTCTAACCGCTCGGCCCGCGCTCCTCCTTCTGCGGTCTTCCACTCCTTTGCGGTCTCCTGATCGCTTCGCTTCTCTAGTCGCGCTCCTCCTACTCGCGCCTCTGACCGCTTCGCTCCCGAGCGCTCCTGTTGCTCGCAACATTGGAGCCGCTAGACTGCTCGTGTCGCCCCCGCTTGTCTCGGATCTCTTGCTGCTCTGGTCGCAGCTTTCCTGACCGACAACTCTCCTCCGCACTTGCCGTGTCCGCCAGCTTCCTCTTGATCGCTGGACCGCCAATCTCCTCGGCAGTTTCAGTTCTTCTCGGCAGTATCAGTGTCCTTGCCGCGCTCCTCGCCAGTCTCTGACCGCCCTTGTCGCACGGTCTCCTGTGCTACCCTTGTCACACGGTTTCCTGCTCGCTAGTTTTTGATCGACCTTGCCGCACGGTCTCCTGCTCGCCAGTTTCTCACCGCCCTTGCCGCACTTCCCTTCTGGTATCTCATCTCGACGGTCATGGCCTTGAATGATGCCTCGTCTCTTCCGGCTCGTGCCACAACCACTCCTTCTGAAGTTCGAGATGAGCTCTGGATCACCACTATCTCTCTTAGTGGACGGAAAAATTTTGTGGAGTTGGTCCACTCTGTGCGTCGTGTCCTCCAGACCAAAGGGCTTCTTCATCACTTTACCAAGGCACAACCACCTGCCCCCACCGAGGATTGGCTCCGCGATGATGGGCGAGTTCAGACATGGATTCTGAACTCTATGGACAGTGAACCCTACTGTATGACCATGTATCATGAAACTGTCAACGCTATGTGGGATGAACTTCACTCCATATACTCCGGCAAGGACAGTTTGCAACACCTGTTTGACATCTTCACCGACCTCCAGTCTCTTGATCCAGGAATGGATGGTAACCTGACTTCCTTTGTTGTACGGTCCAAGACTCTTATTGAAGCATGAATTCAACATTAGCTTCCCACGACGGATCTCGCTGCCCAACAGGCCCAGAAAGAAGTTGTTGGAATAGCCATGATGATAGCTCGTGTTCCCCCACATCTCCACAGCGTCCGTGCAAATATCCTCTCATCCTCCACGGTGCCCTCTCTCTCCGATGTGTGCTCCATGCTCTTGAAGGTGACACCGCCTCCTGATACTCCCGACACTGTCTCTCCAGCTCTTCATCAACAATTTCCTACTACTCACCTACCTCCACCGGCTCGTGGAGGTCGCACCGGCTCTCGGGGGAGAGGTCGATCTGGTAGGCCGCGTCCCAAGTGCTCTTACTGTGATCGGGAAGGTCACCTTGATGCCACTTGCTATCGTAAGCATGATGTCCCTCCTACAAACCTTGCATCTATGGCGAATGTTGCCCCCACTCCTACCTCCCCTGACATTGCTGCCCTATGGACTCAGCTCCAGAATCTTCAGGGCCTGCTCAGTCGGTCTTCAGGCTCTGTGCGACCATCTCTAATGAAGGTATCTCCTGCTTATCCCATAGTCCAACTTGGATTATGGACTTTGCGGCAACCAATCATATTACTCCGCAGAAGCTTCTTCAGTACTTGGACACTGCTTGTCTTAAGTTCATCACTGTGGTAAATGGTAACAATACGCTCGTTCATGGATCTGACTTCATCTCTCTCTCTCTTCGCTCAGTTCTCCATGTTCCGAGCTCTCATTTTAATCTTCTTTCTGTCAGTCGTCTTACTGAGGACCTCGACTGCTCTGTAACATTTTCTTCCTCCTCTTTTGTTGTGCAGGATCGACAGACACGAGATATCATTGGTAGATGGCGATTGTCTAATGGGCTTGGATGTTTCCCCCTTGCTCTCTCTTCTGTGACCTTCGTTGACTGGCATCAACGTCTTGGGCATGCTCCTCTCTCCATTCTCAAGAATGCTCTTCCAGATGTCTCTCTCACTAACTTCACCTAAGAATCCTGCATCTTCGGCAAGCAGCATCACTTTTCTTTTTCTTCTCATTGTACTCGGAGCAATGCTCCTTTTGTTTTAGTTCATTCGGACATTTGAGGTCCCTATAAAATAACTAGTGTTTCTGGGTATCGTTATTTTCTTACTTTTATTGATGATTACTCTCACATGACCTGGTTGTACTTACTTCGGGATCGCTCTGACTTAGTTTGTGTCTTTCAAGCCTTTAATGCTGAGATACGTACTCAGTTCTCTGTTACTATTAAGACTCTTCGGACCGATAATGCGCGAGAGTATACAAGTCATGCATTTCAAAATCTTTGTACCGAGTTTGGTATCCTCCACCAAACCTCACGTGCTTACACCACAACAAAATGGTGTTGCTGAGTGCAAGAACCGACATCTCCTGGACGTTGCTCGTTAACTCATGTTTCAAATGCAGGTACCCAAGGTCTATTGGCATTTTGCGGTGTCCATCGCCTGCTATCTCATCAATCGCATGCCCTCCTCCGTTCTCACTTTTGCCGCTCCATTTAGTCTTCTCTTCCCCTCCATCTATCCCTTTCCCATAACACCTCGTGTTTTTGGTTGCACCTGCTATGTTCACTCTCTTGGCCCTACAACTGACAAACTTGATCCTCCCGCTATCAAGTATATGTTTGTTGGTTACTCCCGCACCCAAAAAGGCTATGTCTGTTATTCTCCTTCCACTCGCAAATTAGTAACGAGTGTGGATGTAACCTTTCTCGAAGATCAGTTTTTTCACTCATCACCTCTGCTCTCTCCGCACCTCCTCTCCTACCACATCCTATAATTCCTGTCACCTCTCCTGAACCACCTTTTCTTCCCACGCCCTCCACCAGAACCACCAACCCACCTCCTCTTCTCCGTGTGTACACTCGTCGTCCTTCTCGCTATGGTGCCTCGAGGTTGTTACCTCCTACTGATGATACTCTGCGCTCTGCTGATCCGGACACGCCTTCTACAACTCACCCCATCAATAAATTTTTTTCTTTGCATCGATTATCTTCGATTCTTCACACCTTTGCGACATCATTGTCGTTGGTTTCCACCCCTACTTCTTTGCACGAGGGTCTTCAACATCTGGGGTGGCGTGCGGCTATGGAAGAAAAAATGGCTGCCCTCTGGGCCAATCACACCCGGGATCTTATCCCTCTCCTTATACATGTGTGAGTTGCAAATGGGTATTTACTATCAAACATACTCCAACTGGGACGGTTGAACGGCTAAAGACTCGCCTTGTTGCTCGTGGTTTTACTCAACAACATGGCCTTGATTACGAAGAGACCTTCTCCCCTGTTTCAAAGCTAAACATTTTCCGTGTCTTGATCTCTCTGGTCGTGCATCGCCATTGGCCGTTGCATCAGTTGGACGTAAAAAAGCCTTTCTCAACGGTGATCTTGCCGAGACTGTCTACATGCATCAACCTCCTGGCTTTGAGACCACGGGGGAGTCACTTGTATGTCACCTCAAGAAATTTCTTTATGGTCTCAGTCTCCTCGGGCATGGTTTGACAAGTTCAGCCGGGTTGTTAGTGATGTTGGGTTTACTCGAAGCTCTGCTGACTTCTCTCTCTTCACCCGTCATTGTCCTCAAGGCACCGTGATACTCCTGGTTTATGTTGATGATATTTTAATTACTGGCGATGATTCAAAAGGCATTCATATGATCAAGGAACACTTGACCTCCTTGTTCCAGACCAAACATTTGGGGAATCTCCGATACTTTCTTGGTATCGAGGCAGCTCGTCGTCCCGATGGTCTTGTCCTATCTCAAAGAAAGTATTACCTTGATCTTCTTCATGATGCTGACTACTCTGGTTGCAAGCCAGCTGATACACCCATGGATGTCAACCACAAGCTCTGTGTCTATTCCTCCGACTCTGATACGCTCCTACCAAACCCAGAATACTATTGTCGTCTTGTGAGAAAGTTGATCTATTTGAGTGTTACAAGACCCGATATATCGTTTGTTGTTGGGGTTGTCAGTATGTTTATGCATGCTCCACGGACCTCTTATCTCCAGACAGTTGAGCGCATTCTCCGTACCTGAAGTCTGCTCCCGGACAAGGGTCTGTATATAAGCCCTCCTCGTCTCTATCTCTCATTGCTTACTCTGATGCTGATTATGCTGGATCGCTAGATGATCGTCGTTCCACAAGTAGTTTTTGCACATACTTTGGCGGACATCTTGTTACCTGGCGAAGCAAGAAGCAATCTGTTGTCGCACGCTCATCCGCAGAAGTTGAGTATCGATCAATGACCTCTGTTGTCTCTGAACTCACATGACTAGAAAGCCTTTTGGGAGACCTGGGTGTCAAACTCTCCTCTCATGCCACCTTGTTCTGTGATAGTCAAGCTGCTATTCATATTGCCAAAAATCATGTGTTCCATGAACGTACCAAGCATATAGAGGTCGATTGTCACTTATTCGGGAAAAGGTTCAAATAAGGAAATTGGACTTGAGACATGTTCCTGCTACAGAACAAATCGCTGATATTCTTACCAAAGTTCTACCGCGACCTCTATATTTTCAGTTCTTATCCAAGTTTGGTTCCTACGACTTGTATGCTCCAGCTTGCGTGGGAGTGTTGAAGAAATTATAAAGAAAAGCCCATTTTGGAGGCCCATGTAAAGCCCTCCTAGGGATTACTCTCACACTTTAGGATAGAGTTTAGAATCTCCTCTCTCCTCATATATATATGTACAAATTCTTGTGGTGTATTCATGGAATATATGAGAAATTAATAAATTATTGATTTTCCCCCTTCTGTCGCAATTCTCTACAACCACCATAGAGCAATATGTAACTTTCATTGTACATGTCCAAGCCATCTTTTTTTTTTTAATTATTTTATCTTCGATGGATGCCAATCATGTGATTCCTCTATGGTAATTATTTCTGAATTTATCTTTTATATAGAATGCTCGTATGATTGGAGCAATTTGTAACTTTCATTGTACAGGATAATAGGACCTGTGTTGTATTCATTTTTGTCACGGGAGCAAATGTCTCTTGGTAGTCAATACCATGAGTTTGGGTGTAGCCTCTTGCCACCAATCGTGCCTTGAATCTCTCCACAATACCTTAGGAGTTCTGCTTTACTGTAAACAACCATTGACAACCAACTGTCCTCTTGCCAGGAGGGAGATCGACCAGGTCCCATGTAAGGTTCTTTTCTAGAGTCTGCATTTCCTCCATCATCGTCTTTGTCCATTTTGGGTGACCAAGTGCCTCCTGTCATGTACCGGGAACAAACACAGAAGAAAGAGAAGCGACGAAGGCTTTATGGGAAGAGGTTAAAGAGGCATATGCCACAGTTAGATAATGGATGTTGAGTGGATGAGCGTATACCTTTTCGGAGGGCAATAGGTAACTCCAGGGGTGCTGTAGACGAATCTGGCGGCGGCTCTGGTATTATGGGATGCGATTGAGTGTTTGATTTTTTGCTTCTCCGAGTGTACACTTGCAACTCCTTTTCTTTGGGGATATCTTTGGGAATATCCGCACTCTCCCCCTAAGTTGTAATGTATAGAGGAGGAATAGGAAGAGGAAGAGTAGGAGCACTCACTTCCAAGTATGAAGACACCCCCTGAAGTGAGGACTCATAATAGGAGGTACTTTCATGAAAAGTGACATCCATAGAGACAAATATTTTTCTGCTAGGAGGATGATAGCATTTGTACCCTTTATGTGTAGGGGAATAATCAATGAACACGCAACGAAGGGCACGAGGATCAAGTTTTGTTCGAGTAATGTTATGAATGTGGACAAAACATAAACACCCAAACACACGGGGTACAAGAGTAATAGGAGGGATACCTAGGGTATGAAGAGGAGTGCGAATGTCCAAATGACGGGACGACATACGATTGATGAGGTAAGCCGCAGTAAGAAGGGCATCACCCCAATGGTATTTTGGAAGAGTCATCGTAAATAACAAGCATCGTGTCACTTCAAGAAGATGATGATTTTTTCGTTTAGCAACACCATTTTGTGCAGGAGTATGTACACAAGTGGTTTGATGAACGATGTCATGATCACTCAAATAGTTTCAAATTTGGTATCCATATATTCACGACCATTATCACTACGAAAAATTTTAATGGTTGCACCAAATTGAGTAGAAATTATTTTCTAAATTTTTTGGAAAAGAGAGAACACTTCATTTTTTATTACGCATCAAATAAACTCACGTGCGAAAAAAGCAATCAATGAAAGTAACAAACCAATGACCAGAGATCGAAGCAACATGGCAAGGGCCCCATACATCACTATGAATAATATGAACAGATACAACAGAAGGCTTAGATACGTGATTGAAAGAGACACGCTTATGTTTAGCAAGTTCACAAACATCACATAAAAGTTTTAAAAACAGAAGATGAAAAACTGGGAAATATTGACTGAATAGTAGTAATAGAGGGATGGCCCAAGCGACGATGCCAGATAGCCAACTGAGGAAGCTGGTGAGCATGAAAGGCATGTGGAACAACATCATCAAACACATACAATCCATCACGCATCCTACCAGAGTCAATCACCTTCTTCGTCTGCAGGTCTTGAAAGACACAGTAAGAAGGTAAGAAAGTGACGAAGCAGTTCATGGAGTTTATAATATGACTAACAGATAAGAGGTTGCGAGTAAAAAAGGGACGTGAAGGGCAGAAGCCAAGGTAAGAGAAGAGCAATTGATAGAGCCTTTTTCCTGCAATAGAGGAAAGGGTTCCATCAGCAATGCTTACCTTGTCTCTGCCGGACAATGGTGAATAGGAAACAAAACCTGGCGATGACCCATTCATATGATTTGTGGCTCCAAAATTAATGATCCAATGAGTGGCAAATGGTACATCAACAGAGTGAGCACTTGGAGTACCTGAATGAGCAAAGGGCGAGGATGGATCAGAAGTGGGCTCCGAGGATAACCCCTGCATCATGCGACGGAGAGTCATCATCTCATCAGTAGAAAAAGCCCCAGGTAGAGGCAGAGGCTCGAAGATCTGGCCACTTGAGGTACTATCATCAATGAACTCTGTCAAGTGAGCAGAGCGAGGAGAGCTGAAATTGGAGCGACCACGACCACGGCCCCCACGGCCCCCACGAGGAACCATTCCACCTCTCGATGGAGGGAGCCCATGTAATTTGAAGCAAGTGTCGCGAGTATGCCGACTCCGACCACAGTAATCATACATCAAGTGGTCTTTGTTAGAACTATTTGAATATTTTTTGTTTATTTCTCCTCTTGTATTACCCTCTATATATAGAGAGGGCTATTATTATTCAAGCAAAGTAAATGATTTCATGGTTTGACATGGTATCAAAGGTATCCCGTGGTACGTCCTAGCCGCTCGCCCGTCCCTTCCCTCCGCTCGATCCCGCAACCCCGTCGTCGGCCTCCCACTTATATTCCCTCCACCTCTCTTCTCTCCCCGCAGCCCTGCGTCCCTCCACCGCCGTCAGCGACGCTGACGGTGCGGTAGTCTGCTGATCGGCGCACGGGTCGATCGGCGCGCCCCAGATGGCTTCTCCTCCGACAACCGTCTGATGTGCCCCATTTTTTCATAAAAGTTTCGCTTTTCCTTCCCCTACTAAATACTAGGAGGATCAATTAATCACTCCACTAGATTTCCATATATCGTTGATCTAGGGATCTACCTCTCCATTTGCTTTCTCTCATGAAAAAAGGGCTCTACCTCCTCCTTCAAACCTCTTTTAACTTCAGCACTTAAGGATCTATTGCTCTAGGATTCCAGACGGTCCTATTGGTGGTGTCCGACGTATTTTCCAGCATCGACCCTTTTCCGGCGATCTTTTGGTGGTTTTTTTGACCTAATCCGAAATTATTCGACATTTCTTTGTTTTCTTATTTAATTATGTCCGACGTGGTTGATTCTCCTGATGTATAACAACCCGCTGGATCTAGCAGGGTTTGGCACGATCATACGACGTCTCAGATTATCACGGTTCGTCTTGATACAACAAATTACTTGTCCTGGTCTCGATCTATTTCCTTGACCCTTAAGAGTCACCGTTTGTTTGGCTATGTTAACGGGCCTATTAAGGAGCCAAAGAAGACTGCATCTATGTGGGCACAATGAGAATCAGAGAACTCTTTGGTTATGTCATGGTTGATTAATTCCATGCAAGAGGATATTGCACGGAATTACCTATTCTTGGATACCGCTGCGGATATTTGGAGTCGTGCCGAATCTACATATTCTCAGAAAGGAAACACTGCTCAGATCTTTCAGCTACAAAGGAAGATCTTTCTCCTTCGACAGGGTGATCGACCACCGTCCGCCTATTATTTGGAGTTCACTCAACTATATCAGGAGTATGACCATTTTACCTCCCTCGACCCTGTTTGCACTGCGGATGCAATCCTTGTTCGTGCTCATGAAGATCGGAACAGGGTGATTGAGTTTCTACACTTTCAATCATGTAATATAACTTCACAAATTCATATTAAAATAAAACTTTGATAATGTTATAAAAATATGCAAAATTAAGTCGTACCTCAGTTTATTACAAAATTATGAAACTTAAGTCTATACTTGAATTTTTATTTCACATCATATGTTACAATATTTCAATAATATATAAAATTAGGGCCAATGAAAACCCCCCTAAAAATAAAGCAATGTTCGACACATCAACAATTTCACTATGTAGAATGACAGCCAAAAAAAAGGCAACCTGGTGCACAAAGGCATCCCCGCGCAGCGAGGGTCCGGAGAAGGGTCCCACCACAAGGGTGAAATGTAGGCAAACCTTACCCTGCATTTTTTGCAAGAGGCTGCTTCCAGGACTCGAACCCGTGACCTCAAGGTCACACGACAACACCTTAACCGATGCGCCATGACTCCCCTTACAGGACTCGAACTCGTGATCTCTGATCTCTTTTATTATAACTAACATAAAAAATATATATGAACTCAATATTAATCATTGATATAAACCGTGTAATTGTGAATTACTCGGCCCTAATTACACTAGGCAATGCTCCATGCATACTTCCGCTATACATTCGACGTTTTTTTTTCTTTCTTAATGAGAACGTGTTGCTCGATTATTTTCCCTTTTGAAGATCAATGATGAATATATGTGATACTTTCATTTTTTTTCTTCTTTAAATAACTTGAACTCAATGAGCACCATGTGATATTGATTGCAGGTATCAGTGCAGGCATACTATCAAAGGGCTGGCTTTGAAGTCCCAAGAAGCTGAATGTTGAACCCCCCTTTTTTTTCATTCCTCTGTAACTGATTTCTTGTGCCATCTCTAACTCAATCCTCTCCACATTGCTGAATGATTTGTGCACACTGATGATATTACTACTACTAATCCTCGTTGACGCCGAGATTTTTTTCCTTCTAAATAACTGATAGCCGGGCCGCCTGATTGGTCGAAATGCCTGCGTGTAATTATGTTAATATCTTATACAACTGTCTTGATAAAATTGTATTCGTTGTCTAAAAATCAATTATAATGTTATCAAGAAATTCAATGTTTTAAACATAAATTATTTACACGCCCATTTTAGTTGTGGATGGTTTTGTCAAAAATTCATCATCATTCTTAAGAGTGATTAAAGCTCCGTTTGGCACTGCGGTAGCGATCATGAACACGATGTTTACGAACTGTCGTTTGTGAATGCCTAACCTCACTCAAGGAACTTTATGTTCAAAATTAGTTTTCTTTTCATGACATAAATAGTCATGCCTAATATACACCGCACCAAACTTTAGTGGTTTAAGTAGAAAATAAGTTACTCTTAGCTTTTATATTAGAAAAAATGAATAATTACCAAAACCTACCTTGGAAGATAGCATAATTATAGATTGCACCCCACTTATTATTGAAATTACAAAAACCTCCACTCAATGTTACAAAACATAACATTTACCTCCCCTGAAGTTCACATTTCATAACATCCATGCACAAAACATCCCCCCGCCCCTAAAAATGTATTCTGATGGGGGGTGTTTTTGTGCGAGGATGCTATGAAATGTGAACCCCAGGGGAGGTAAATGTTATGAAATGTGAACCTCAAGCGAGGTAAATGTTATGTTTTGTAACATTGAGGGGAGGGTTTTGTAAGTTCAATAATATGAGGGGTGCAATCTGTAATTTTTGAATTTACTTTAGGCAGAAAAACACTTTATAATATATATAGAATGGAGGTGAGTTTTGTTAATTAGAATCTTTTCTATTTTTTTTCTAACAAAATTTCATATTTTGAAGAATAGGCATGCATAGTGAACCCTAATTTATGGTGTCCAAAACACAATTTATGGAGTGTCCAAAACACATCGGAGCAAAAACACCAGGCCAAACAGTCCCATAATCAGATTTTTTTACCAGCTTTTCGAAGATAGTAAAAAATATTTATCACATGCATCAGTTAAAAAAGTTCCACCGGATTTTCTAACGACCACAAAAATTTTAGCTAGCAAATTCCAAATGCTGTGCTCATTTACCTCTACCACCGCCACCACACCCACAACAACCCTACTGAACCCCTACTCGGCGATGCTCTAGCAACTGTTCATCCCCACACGAACCTGGCTCTAATCACGTGGCCGATCGAACCCATGTCATGCTAGCTAGGCCAACAGCCTCAACCCTCAGGTCGTGCGCCCCGGCATGAAAATTAAGCCGATTGAACTGGAATGCCCAATCTGGGTAGAAAAATAATCCTGCTCCTTCTATGATGATAGCAGTCTACCATTACAAAACAAAGTTCAGACACAATTCTACAAAAACTAAAGGCTCCTTGAATCGAAAGGGAAGAAATGAGAAGTAATTGAGAATGACAATGCGACACAACCTGAGCAGATCAACCGTAAATCTTTCTCATCAAAGTTCAGGAGAAGCAACGGCGAGATTAGAAAAAAAAACAATTCAACAAAACAACAACAACAACAACAACACTCAAGCCAACAATTCAACAAAACAAATTACATCAAATTCGAAATAGATCGACATCCTATGTTTCAACGCACCATTTAAAATAGACCGAAAAACTATGAAGAAAGAGACGAGACGGAGAAAGAAATACGAAAAAAACTACTGATAAAACTCAATTTAAATAGTCGCGTCAACATTCGAAACCAAATTTAAGAAAAAAAATATCAAAAATTAGATGAAAACCCTAATCAAAGTGAATTTTACCTTAACAGTACAAACTGAAAGAGTGGGTTCCGCAGTGCAGGCGAGAAGGACTGAGGAAGCAACACTTTGACGCCACTGAGCACAATTCGAGCGGTGAGTAAAGAAATGAGGCTGCGGCGGGAGCTATGGGGGCGCAGAGTATATGTTATACATTGAGAAAAAAGCATAATATTCAATCATGATGCAATTACAGGTATAGCTTGAGAAAGTTTCAAGGCAGAAATTAATTTGACAGTAGATAACTTTTAAATGGAACCAAAAGTTACAGTTTTATTATTGTCAACACACTAAGCGAATAGCTTCGCATTGCTATCTTGAGATAGAATAGAACAGAGGCAAGGCTACCTTTTTAACTCTGTCAGATCATACAGCAGCAATGAACTAACAGATCTTCGAAAAACATTACAAAAATCAAGAACTTTTTTGCCCGGGATTCATTAAAAAGGAAAAAAATATATAATTAATAGATTCAAAGATCAAGGATTTTACAGCGTCATCAAAAACTATAAAACCAAAATGAATTGTATAATCATGACCAAAGCTACATGTTATAATAACAAAAAAACATAAGCTTGAGGATTGTATCATTAAATTTGTAACCATTAATTTTAAATAGTGCTGTCCTCAAAACCAATTGTAGAGAAGATCCGAGAAGCTTGATTAAGATGGTTCGAACACGTACAAAGGAGACCATTAGAGGCATATGTTAGGCGTTGTGAGAGTTTAGCCACTAGGCTTGTTAAACAAGGGAGGGGTAGACCAAAAAAGATTTGGAATGAAACTATAAGGAAAGACATGGTGTACTTAGGCATTAGTGAGATTATGACTAAAGATAGGGCGCAATGGCGACAAAGGATCCATATAGCCGACCCCACTATGGTGGGGTAAAGGCTTGAGTGTTGTTACTGCCCTCAAAATCAAATAATTATTAAAGAACCTATTCGTCAATGCGCAATCAGAAGTAGCAGGCACAAACGCACACAGTAAGTGGACAAACTCTCTAGGAAGGATAAAGATGTTTTAATGAAGAAAAATGCATAATCTTTGACGCAACTTCTACCTTGGAAGATCGTCGTGAAATTCAAAAAGATGAGATGATCAAGAAGGAATCTTGCACAAATAATGCATCATTGTCACTTTGTTATAGTTGTGTGGGGGTCTATAAGCTTTAAGAGGCTGTCCAAATGAAAACCAAACTAAGAACCTCTAAGGCTCTAACACTACCTAGTTCAGCATGTTTCCAATGTATAAGATTTTCTACAATTTTTTTTGAGCTTGACAGAACTCCTTATCAATTCAAATTCTAACGAATTTGAATCATAAAAATTACTGGCAACTTAGATACGAAATGAGTAGCCTTCATAGCCTCCGGGAAAAATCACTCATATTTCCATAGTTTTTTTCCCTGCTGTCAGCATAATATTCCTTAAGGTTGGACAAAATTGATGGGGTTTTCAGCTTGAATCCGGAACAAAATCATCCAATGCTAATGCAAAAATCTTTATTGGGTTCTATATCAATATGGGGAGGAAGTAGCTCCAAAAGTTGGGGGAAGGGTAACGGTGTTCTGGTTGAACAGTCATTTGACTGCCTTTGATCAGCTACAATCTCTACCAAATGCGTGATGCGTCTTTCACACCTTGCATATTGGTGCACATAGTTTTAACTTTTTCATCACGGACATCAAATTTCAACATAAGGTGGTGTGTGCTATAGTCCACACGACCCGTTATCCATTTATTTTATGTATGTTTGTGCCGACGCACGTCATGTCTTTTATTTATCATATCATCAGGTCTAGCATATGTTATTTTATATAAATCCAAGTGTTCGGACTTATTATGATTATGTCATCATGTAAGTCTATATAAGGATCTCTTGGGCCATGAATGAAGGCAAGCTATGAATAAGTGTTACGGAATCTTTTCCTCTCTCTAGTTCTCTTTTTCTCTCATCCTTCTAGGGTTAGGGTTGAGTAACTCTATCCATTCATCTTCTTATCCTTCGTCCCCCTCTTCGAGTGAGCACGGCTACCTTGTATCTCTGTGTCTCTCGCTATCTCCGGCAATCCATCCAACGAACCACCACCACGCTACAGAAGCACATAAAAAACTTGGTATCAAAGTACCTATCCTTCTCCTAGAGTCCCTTCAGTTCATCAACAAGAAGCGCCTCCAGGTCACATTTTACGAAGACAACCCTGTCTTTTTCTGCCATAAATGCTCCCAGTCACGTCCTCTCCGCAAGAATGAAGAAGGATTGTCGACGAGCGACACCTAGTCGGTGCCAGAATTTCCGCCGAGCAGACCTTGCACCCATCGAGCATCAACAACTTTGAAATCGATCTCCCATGACAGCGCAACCACATGAGAGCACATGTTTTCCCTATTGAGCTAACGAGTTACCCTACCCACAAACTGGGGGAGGATGTAACGGTCCGCCGTCCGCCAAATTTGGCCCACCTGTGACAATTTTTATGCTAGCCCCAAGAAGATTCTAAAGAAATCTGGAGTCTTGGAGATCCTTGTATATAAGAAGATCACAGTGAATTCTAGGATGGTTTCATGGAGACATTCTAGAGTTACTTTGAGTATTCATGAATATTATAAATAAAAGAGATGCATAGAATAATTTAAAATTGGAGGCATTCTAGATCATTCCATACTTTGGAAGGAAGATTCATTGAGACCTATAAAAGAGAAAGACCCCCTCATTTGTAACTATTCAAGTTTTGGACAAGCAATAGAGTTCTATTCACTTGAAAGCTTTCTCTTGAGTTGTTTCTCCACTCTTCTCTTCATCATCAATAAGTTCTTGCAGGAGACTGACTTAGTTAGACTATGCGGAGTAGCAAAGAGGAGCTAAGGTCGCACGAGTGCTTGCGAGCAGACAAGTTCGTGACAGTTGGTATGATAGTCAAGTTTTCTCAAGTTCATGGTTGGTGTTATAAGAAGACTTGGATGATTGGTGAAATGGGCAACTCAAGTATGCATGAGCGCGACGGGGAGGTAGTGCAACAAGCTGAGAAGAAAAAGAGCGGACAAAGAAAAACTCGTGAGGAAGGGCACTTGGTTACTGCCTTGATGGATTGAGACAACACATGACTACGATGGAGTAGGGCGACCTATACGTTCGCTGAGAAGTAGAGAGCGTCAATCAAGTGCTACCATCTTGCGGAGAGCTGGAACTCCGGGCCTGGGGGGAACAAGTACAAGTTTGTCTTGATGTCAATGCGGCGTTAAAACAACGGTATGATCAGTTGGAGGAAGAGTTAGACCTATGCAAGAAGGTCATCACTAGCGAAGGAATGGGGGGTGGCAAATCCAAGAATTGATGTGCCTAAGCCAAATTATTTCATAGAAAAGTGGGATACAAAGGAGGTTGATCACTTCATTTACCAAATGGAGGTCTACTTCGAAGGATGCAACATCACTGATGAAGCGCTCAAGGTAAAAACCGCTAGCTACTATCTTTCTGATATTGCATATCTTTGGTGGCAACAAAAACTTGAAGACATAAAAAAGGGAGCATGCAACCTAGACACATGGAGGAGTTCAAGACTGAACTTAAGTGGCACTCCTACAGAAGAACGTCGCAAAAGAAGCTAGGAAGAAGTTGAAGGAACTCAAGCAAAAAGGCTCAGTCATCGAATACGTGAAGGAGTTCCAAACTTTGATGATAATGGTGCCAGGAATGTCCGAGGAAGACCACTCTTCAACTTTAAGGACGGTCTTCAAAATTGGGTGAAACAAGAAGTACATCGGCGTGATGCAAAGATGTTAGATGAAATCATTGTTGCATCTGAGGCTACGATGAAATTCCAGTTGAATATACGCCTTTTTTTATATTTCGCCATATGTTATGCACGTGATATGTCACGTGCAAGTCCTCTATTTATATATGTATTTGCCCGGTTTAGGGCATCTCATTCTAATTCAATCGGGTTTTCTACTTGGTATCAGAGCAAAACCGTGCGCCGCTTCTTCCCGTCTCCCGCTCCTTCCCGTCTCCTTAGTCTCTTTCGTCATCGATCGATCTCCCGCTCTGAGCGTCTTCTCGTGCTCATCCCGCCGATGCGGCTGCCAAGCGGAGCCGACGCCGTCGTCGGTCGCTGAGGAGAGTGTCGTCGCTGCTCTCCCGTGAAGCCGCCGATCCGTCGCTGTTCCCGGTGTGTCCTGCCGCCGCCGCTGCTTGTCGTTCTTTCGACGCGTGCTTCCGTCTGCTTCCTGATCGCAGCAGTGCCGCCGATTCCCGCAGTCTCCTCCATTGATGCCGCTGCTTGCCGCCGCTTCTTAAATCCTCCAGTGATGCTTGCTGCCGCTGCTTGCCGCTGCTTGCCGCTTGTTTCCCGCAGTTCGATCGACACCGGGAAGATGTTCCTTTTATGTATGATTTGAGATATCGTTTTTTTAGAGATCATTGTCTCTCCGATGGGTGATTCTTCCGACCCCTCCGCTGCTTCCCCAGCCGGTGTTCTCTCCGGCACCGATGCCAATCCTCCTCGGAGTCATGGTCCGTCTGGATCCGGTGTTTTCTCCGGTTCCTCCGCCGATCCTCCTCGGAGTCATGGCCAGTCCGGTTCGTTGAAGATTACCACTGTTGCCTTGGATGGCGCAAACTATCTGGAATGGTCCAGGGCAGCCCAACATGCTATTCGCAGTCACCAGTTTGTATGGACTTATTGATGGTACCACTGTTGAGCCACCACGCACCGATCCCTCGTGGCGGAAATGGGATGCGGACAATTCGTTGGTCGTCTCGTGGTTACTTCACTCGATGTCCTCTCAGGTGTATCGCAGTTATATGTTGTTGGACTCCGCCTACGATATTTGGACACGGGCCCGTGATACTTACTCTCAGGCAGGCAGTTCGATGCAAATGTATGAGCTCACTCGCCGTGTTCTGGAACTGAAGCAGGGGACTATGACCATTGTCGCTTACTACTCTGAGTTTGAGCGCCTTTATCAGGAGCTGGATTTCTTCAACTCCTTCTCTGCTGCTTGTACGGCTGATGCGGTGGCCCTTCAGAAGGATAAGGATCGATTCCGAGTTCACGTATTTCTTATGGGGCTCAACATGGAGTTTGACGCGGTTCGCTTACATGTCCTCCATCGTGAGCCACTTCCCTCTCTTCGGGAGGCCTTCAGCATGCTCCTCAGTGATGAGAATCGTCGTCGCACTCTGGGCCCCGCTACTGATCACTCTGCGTTGGCTGGGATGTCTCGTGGACCCCCTCCTGTTTGTAGTCATTGTCGGAAGCCAAGCCATACCACAAACTCTTGTTTTCGCCTGCACCCGCACCTTGCTCCTGGTGGTCGGGGCTCTAGTACCCGTGGTCGAGGTGGGTACCGTGGTGGTGGTGGCCGTCACTCTGGTGATCGCTTTCAGTCTTCTGCGCGCTCTACTGAGGTTCTAGAGGACACCTCTGGAGGCCTGTCTGCTGTTGAATTGGAGGCTTTCCGACGCATATTGCGCTCCCACTCAGACTCTACTTCTGTTGCCTCTCATGCTGCTGCTGCCACTTCAGGTCTGTCCAGTGCCAATGATGTGTCTTCCACTCCTTCAGAGTGGATTATCGACTCGGGTGCGACAGACCACATGACTGGCTCTGCCTCAGGTTTTACCTCTTATACCCCTCTTTCTGGTCGCGATAAGGTTCTTGCTGCTAATTGCTCTCTCGCAGTCATCGCTGGTAAAGGGGCTGTCCCTTGTTCTCCCGACCTATCTCTGTCCTCTGTTTTGCATGTTCCCTCTTTTCCCCGCAATTTGCTTTCTATTAGTCACTTGACTAACTCTTTAAACTGTTCCGTGACATTTTTTCCTGATGCTTGTGTGTTTCAGGATCTGGGTACGAGGCGGACGCTTGGCAGTGGTAGGAATGTTGGTGGACTGTACTTGCTGAATCAGTCTTCTCCCAGTGCTCTCTCTTCCACCAGATCTCCGACTCTTCATGACGTCCGACGCTGGCATCAGCGCCTTGGCCACCCTTCTCCTTTATATCTTACTAAATTGTTTCCTGTTTTTCATCATTTACTTCAGTCCTTCTCTTGTGATGCATGTGAACAATCTAAACATGTCCGTCGGAGTACTAGTCATTTATCTGTTCCTAGTCTATGTCCTTTTGATGTTATTCACTCTGATGTTTGGGGCCCGTCCCCGGTGTTATCTTTATCTGGTTATAAATGGTTTGTTACGTTTATTGATTGTCACTCTCGCACTACGTGGCTTTATTTGCTTAAAAGGAAAAGTGATGTGCTTTCTTGTTTTCAAACGTTTCATAAGCTGGTGACCCAGCAATTTGGCGGAAAATCCGTGTGTTTCGTAGTGATAATGGTGGGGAATATGACGACCGGGGTGTTTTTGGGGCCTATCTCGCCGATCATGGCATTATACATCAAACCACGTGCGTCCACACTTCCACTCAAAATGGGGTGGCTGAACGGAAGAATAGGCACCTGCTGGAGGTGGCCCGGTGTTTACTCCTTGCTATGAACCTTCCTAAATCCTACTGGGGTGATGCAGTCCTCACTGCTGCTCATCTCATCAACCGCCTTCCGTCTCGTGCTCTCTCTTTTGATACACCCCTCTCATGTCTTGCCAAAAACCACATTGTCCATACTTCTCATCTTGCCCCTCGTATATTTGGCTCCGTGTGCTTCGTCCACGTCCATACCCCGCAGCGTGATAAACTCGATGCGCGTTCCCTGCGGTGTGTTTTTGTTGGTTACTCTCCTACCACCAAAGGGTATCGATGTTATCACCCTCCGACTCGTCGCTACTATTGCACTGTGGATGTTACATTTTGTGAGGGGGAGTCGTACTTTGGTCCTCGTCATGGGGAGACGATCGGTAATGGTGACGAGACCATCGATTCTCCTCTTCCTATTGTCCATTATCCTCTTCCTGCCATTGCTCCTCCCACTCCTTCCACTTCTCCTATCCCTTCCACTGCTCTTGTTCCTTCCACCTCCGCTCCACCTATACTATACACATACTCCCGTCGTCCTACGACTGTTGAGCAAGTGCAGACTGAGGATGTTCCGCCAGTGCCAGTGACTGTCCCCGCACCAGATTCTGATGAAGACCTCCATGTTCCTCTTGCCCGTCTTATAGGTAAAAAGGGTGGCACCAAACACCCAATTGCCAACTACATTTGCTATGATCACCTCTCTCAGGCCCATAAAGTCTTTATCTCTTCTCTCTCATCTATTGTGATTCCTAAAACTTGGCAGGAGGCTGTTCAAACACCTGAGTGGAAAAAGGCAATGGAGGAGGAACTGTGTGCCTTGGATAAAAATAAGACGTGGCGGCTTGCTAGTCTTCCCCCTGGGAAGCGAACGGTTGGATCCCGCTGGGTCTTCACAGTTAAACAAAATCAAGATGGAGTGGTGGAGCGGTACAAGGCTCGTCTGGTGGCTCAGGGCATTGACTACCAGGAGACATTTGCTCATGTTGCAAAGATAAACTCAATTCGTGTGCTTCTCTCCTGTGCTGCGAGTCGTAAATGGGAGCTACTACAACTTGATATCAAAAATGCATTCTTGAATGGTGATCTGGAAGAGGAAGTTTACATGGATCTCCCCCCGGGCTCTGTGATCAAAGGGTCCAAAGGGAAGGTTTGCCACCTTCTTAAATCCCTGTACGGCCTGAAGCAGTCTCCAAGAGCGTGGTTCGGACGCTTTTACAAGACCATGCTTCAACTTGGATACACTCAAAGTCAAGCTGATCATACTCTCTTTATCAAGAGGAAGGGTGCTCAGGTTTCTATTCTTATTGTGTATGTGGATGACATCATCATCACCGGAGACTACTTGGAGGAGATCAATCACTTGAAAAAACAGCTAGGCAAAGAATTTGAAGTCAAGGACTTGGGAAAGCTGAAATACTTCTTGGGAATTGAAGTTGCGAGGTCTCAACGTGGTATCTTCATTTCTCAAAGGAAGTATACTCTTGACCTTCTTGAGGAGACTGGGATGCTTGAGTGTGCCCCCGTGGACACCCCTATTGAGGCTAATCACAAAATTGATGCAAATATTAGTGGGGAGAAAGTGGATGCCTCAAAATACCAACGTCTGGTTGGACGCCTTATATACTTGTCTCATACTCGTCCTGACATCACATATGCTGTGGGAGTCCTAAGCAGGTATATGCATTCTCCCTCCATACGTCATCAGCAGGCTGCCTTCAGGGTGTTACGTTACCTCAAGAAGGCACCAGGTCGTGAGATTCTATTCAAAAACAGTCAATCATTGGAAGTTGAAGTGTTCACAGATGTTGATTGGGCTGGTAGTCAAGACGACAGAAAGTCTACCACTGGGTACTGCACATTTGTGGGAGGCAATCTTGTTTCATGGAAAAGCAAGAAGCAGAATGTGGTAGCTCGCTCAAGTGCGGAAGCAGAGTATAGGGCTATGGCACAAGGTGTTTGTGAGGGACTGTGGTTGAAGACTATTCTCCGTGATATAGGTCTTCAGGGAAACAATCCTATTATGATCTACTGTGACAACAAGGCGGCTATCAGTATTGCACATAATCCGGTACAGCATGACAGAACCAAACATGTGGAAATTGATAGACATTTCTTCAAGGATCACCTTGACAAGGGAAATATTTGCACACCGTTTGTGAATACATTCGATCAGCTTGCTGATGTCTTCACCAAGGGTCTATCCAGCGATAACTTCAAGGATAACACTGACAAGTTGGGAATGATCAATATATATTCCCAACTTGAGGGGGAGAGTTGAATATACGACTTTTTTTATATTTCGCCTTATGTTATGCACGTGATATGTCACGTGCAAGTCCTCTATTTATATATGTATTTGCCCGGTTTAAGGCATCTCATTCTAATTCAATCGGGTTTTCTACTATTCCAGCGGCAACCAGATGCGCACCTACAAAGAAGGGCCACAAAAATGACCACACCAAAGGTGGGGGAGAGAGGCAAGGGTTGCAGAGACCTTTTAGAGAAGATCAAACTTTTACTCATAATGGGAAGGATGTCGATGGTCGAAGCAAGAACTTTACGCCAAAAATGGATGCTTCATCTGCAAGGGTCCGCACATGATGAACAAATATCCAAAGCTTGGTTTACTTTCTACATTGCAAGAGAAGGATGCAACAAGATGTGAGAGTGAGAAAGGTACGAATCAAATCTTCTCATTGCAACTTCTAAATGCTTTGAATGTGAAGCAGACAGAGAAAGCAACCAGTAAGGGGCTGATGTACATTGAAGCCGTGATCAACAAGCCCATCAGAGCGTTGGTGGATACGAGGGTAACTCAACTTTGTTACAAAGGAAGAAGCTCGAAGGCTTGACCTTCAAGTGACAAAGAGCGATGGGTGGCTCAAGACCATGAGGGAAGGCGTGACTATGTCTGGAGTGGCACGTGGTGTAATGGCCCCCTTTTTCAGCAACCACCACAATTTAACAGTTTCATTTTATTTCATGTATCATCAGAGGCACAAGATCAGAACATTTAGCGTGCATAAAAATAGTCATTTCATGACAGAGTACTACAAAAAATGCAGGCCAAAATATGTCATTTCATTAAACATTTACATGATACATAGAGAAAGCCTTACATATAGTACACAAAAGTTAGGACTTACAAAAGAAAATGCATCTGATGCAACCACACTAACCAACATCTAGTGTTCTAGCTAACCAACAACTAGAATATACACATCGCATACAGATGAGACTAATCTACATAAAATAAAACTAAAAACTCTCATGAGGACAGTCCAGGTCCCTGCAACTCTCCCGATGAGCGTCGAGTACTCTGTGCACTGCTACAGTCACCTCCACGCAAAGACAATATTTTTTCTCTATTTGAAGCTTCTTTTTCTCAGTCTGGTGTTTATTGTTGACGTTGGGGTTGTTTCGTCCTTCACCTATATTAATTTAGTTATCTAAAGAATTAGTCAAAGACTAAGAGAATTCTTACCTTCCTTACTTTACCTACCAAAGGATTAACAACAGTTTATAAATATAATTACAATACAACATCATTCTCGCTATTCTTAAAAGATAGTTTTCTGGTAAGTGTTGGGAGTTCACTTAAATCATCTTTCTTATCATTCATTGTATCTTTGGATTTCTTCATTTGGGTCATGTTAAGGATAAATTGCAATAAATTATTACGTGTCTTTTGTTTAACACACTCACATTCTTTCAGATTCAGAGCTATCATCTAGTATGGAGTCTAGTCAGGATGTTTGAATCCAATAAAATTCAGAATTGAAGGGCATTCACACCCCACCTCCTCTGATTGGGTTAACCCTTAACAAAGCCCGTGCATCGATGCATTATTTTTATCGTTTCCCTTTTTATCATTCATTTGAATGTTTACGATATTAAGTTAGTTAATATTTCTTTTCAAATATAACACATGTAAGCATTTAATAGTGAAATCAAATACAAGTAAAGAAGTAAGAAATCACCCCAATTTTACCCTTCCCTTTGTCCTTCTTTGGGTCGTTATCACTTCCTCTGCGCGATGTCATTTCCTACATAAACCATAGAGGACGGGCTACTCTACACCAAAGGAAGAAGGTTATACATCCCAAAGTGGGGAAATCTACGAAGGGACTTGATCAAAGTGTGTCATGATACGAAGTGGGTTGTACATCCGGGGAAGAAGCGCACTTTAGCACTGATGGAGGATTCCTACTACTTGCCACAGATGAGGGATTATATTGAGTTGTACGTGAAAACATGTCTTTTTTGCCAACAAGACAAGGTGGAGAATCAGTAACCAGCAGGACTCTTCGATCCATTACCAGTGCAAGAGCATCCATGGGAAACGATAGCGCTTGACTACATCAATGCTTTGCCCAAGTCTGAAGGTTGCAGATCTATCTTGGTGGTAGTAGACTGCTTCTCCAAATATGATACTCTCATACCAAACTTGAAGGAAGCATCGTACGAAGAGACAACTCAACTCTTATTCAAACACGTAGAGGATTGTCCAAAAGCATTGTGGTGATCGGGACCCCCACTTTACAGGGAAGCTATGGACAGAGCTATTCAAGTTGTTGGATTCAGAATTGAACTTCTCCACTAGCTTCCACCATCAAAAGGATGGGCAAACGGAGAGGGTGAATGCACTACTTGAGTGCTAATTGCGGCACTTCGTGAGCGCAAATCATCAGGACTGGGCGACATTTATGGATGTGGTGCAGTTTTCCAACAACTTGCAGCAGAATGAGGCTACATGACAGAGCCCAATAAGCTTGATATTGGGAGACAATCGCTCACACCGCACACCTTGGCAACCACAATAGATGATGGAAGGAAGCCCAAGAGCTTGGAGGAATGCTACGTCATGGGAGGGACACCCCGGCTTAGTCAGATCATGCTTGGAGAAAACCTATAGGAAAAAGTGAGCTAGCGCAAAGAGACGACCGATGGAATAATCAGTAGGAGACAAAGTGATGGTGAAGCTCCTACCTCAACAGAGAACTGATGAATCACTTGTTGAGGCATGGGAGAGATATTTGGACCTCCAACACTTATGTCCACAACACAGCATTCATGATTCCACTTTAATTCAGGTATTATATCTTGGTATTTTTGCCTCCTTCCGTATATTGTTTGATGCAGCTGCAGGTGGAGCCATTATGAGGAAACCTTTGCACGCGGCAAAGCAAATTTTGGGTAACATTGCACTCACAAGCCGCCAGTGGACAAATTCATGCCGAAATTATGAATCTCCACTTGTTTGTGCAACTGTTGTGTCTTTACTAGCGCAGGAGAACTTCAACTTGCCTTTGGCACGACGGTCAATCATTTCCTGTGTAGACAGTCGACGA
Organism: Dactylorhiza incarnata; assembly: GCA_033032865.1. Taxonomy (NCBI): domain Eukaryota; kingdom Viridiplantae; phylum Streptophyta; class Magnoliopsida; order Asparagales; family Orchidaceae; genus Dactylorhiza; species Dactylorhiza incarnata. Next base: position 6,772,605 of record JAWHQI010000097.1, on the reverse strand, counting down.
ATGGTGGTGGAACGGTCGGCATCGCGATCCAGAGGGCGTGGGGTGCGAACGGCCCCGTCGTTGCTCGGGTGCTGTAGATGAGGGCGATCCAAGAGCAGACGCTTCTCGCAGATGCGAGCCAAGCTCATTGAAGTCGTCAGATCGGCGGGGGCCTGAAATTCCACGTCCATGCGTAGGCGCTCATGGAGTCCCGCCGTGAAGATGGGCACTTGCTGTGGTGGGAGAACTGAAGGAGTGCGGGCCAGGCGGACCTGAAACTGCTCGAGGTACTCGTCGATCGGACCGGTTTGTCGGAGAGAAATGAGATCCCCCAAGGTATTGCTGTGGAGGGGTGGGCCGAAGCGGAGGGTGCAGCTCACTTTGAACTCCTCCCAAGTTAGGAGTGGTTTCTCCCGCTGCAGTTGGGCAAACCAAAGTTGGTCGGGGCCCATCAAGTGGAAAGAAGCAATATTGAGCCATTCTTCCCACGGGGTGCGTTGATGGGCGAAGAACTGCTCACAGCGAGAGAGCCAGGCCAAGGGGTCTTCGTGGCCATCGAATATGGGGAAGTCCAGCCGCACATATCGTGGCCCGCCGTTGCCCTCATGTCGCTGTTGGTACATCTCCGGCAGAGTTGGCGGAATCGGCACGTCATTGGAAGAGCCCGCTGCCGGTTGGGCCTATCGGTTAGCCGCAAGCTAGGTCGTGATGGTGCTGATGAGAGCGGTGTTGTTGTCTGCTAGGAGCTTGGCGAGAGACTCAAAGATTTGAGAGGGTGTCGGCGTCGGAGGGGCTGGAGGAGGACGGGGAAGAACACTGGATCGGCGGCGGTAGCAGTCCGGTAGAGGCAGCGAGCAAGGGTCCCCCGTCGATGGAAGAGCCCAAAAGAATGCGCTGTGGAGTCGGGATGGCAGAGGGCGGGCGATGCGGAGCTGGTCGGGGCAGAGCAAAAGCTGTCGGCGTCGGTCGAGGCGGCTGGGCGGAGCAGGTCGGGGCGGCGCCGGTCGAGGCCGAGTCGTGGGGGGCTGAAGGTAGCATAGTAGGCGTTTCGGTTGAAGGGACAAGCGATCCCTCTGATACCAGTTTGTTACGGGCCCACGATTGGGAGCGCGTAACAGGGGGAAGAGGCGGGAAGTCCTCGAAGGCGGAGGAGGCCTTCTTGGAGCCGCGGGGAGCTATGGTTGGCGGCGACTGCTTGCAGCGTGCGATGACGAGGGTGGCTGTGGGGGATCGCGGGGTGGGCGAAGAGGGGCGGCTAGGCGCGGGTTTTGGGCGGAACGTGAAAATAGAAGGGAATAATAGAGAGAGAGATAGGAAATTAGAGAGAGGAAAATAATAAAATTAGAAATAACTTGTTCTCCCCTCCAAGGTTCCCCACCCGGGGTACTAAATAGTCACACCAAAAAATGCCCCCTCCTTGGGCTTAGACACGGAGGATCAAAAAGCATAGTAAAATATAACGACGGACTAGATAAAAGACTGCGATATACGCGACCAAAACGGGACCATAACAGAGTCACTTCTAAAGCTGCAGAGTTTGTTTGAAGCAATAATCAACAACCATGCAAATTGTTGGGCGGGGAGAGAAAACATTAAATGCGCTACAACTTAGAAGTGGAAGGGAAGTTCCTGGTTCCGATCAAAATCTACTTGCCCATGGAGATGGTGAGCATCCTGCATCAGCTGCCAAACCATCCCACCTCTACAGGAGATTCACTCTGTGACCATGCCAATCTTGCCACCATCGACATCTGGTCTACCCTTTTCTCATAGATTGAAGAATGCAAAGGAGCAATACCTTAAGTTTTTGGAAATGATGATGGGTGTACAAGTCAATATCACGTTAGTTGATGCTCTAACTCAGATGACGGGATACAGAAAACTTTCTGAAGGATATTTTATCTAACAAATTGAAATTAGAGGAGTTAGAGACTGTTAATCTAACTGAGGAATGTTCAATTATTATCTTGTACCAACTACCACGAAAATTGAAAGGCCCCAATAGCTTCACTATTCCCTGTACCATTGGTCAACTCAAATTCAGTAGTGCACTATGATTTGGGTGCCTCGATCAACCTCATGCCACTATTTGTCTTCAAGAAACTTAGGGCGAGAATTATGCGCCCTACCAGCATCACCCTCCAACTGGCTGACCGCTCTATTAAAAGGCAGCAAGGAATTGTCGAAGATTTGCTTGTCCAAGTGGAAGGATTTATTTTCCCAGTTGACTTTGTTGTGTTAGACATGAAGGTAGATAATAAAAGCACCACTTATCCTTGGACGACCATTCCTTGCCATTACTTGTGTCATTGTTGATGTTGAGCAAGGGAAACTAACGCTAAGGATTGGTGATGAAGTGGAGACTTTCAATATGCATGATGGACTAAAGTTGTCGAGCTGATGCTGCCCCAATGTTTATGCAATCGATGAAAACATCTCATGTGAGCTTTCTGAGTCGGAGTGCAGAAAACAATTTCTTGGAGTCACCGATTGATTATATACTTAATGACAGTTGCAATAAGGAGATAGCTGCTAGTAACACGTTTGCTGAATATGATCTCCCATCTAGCGAAGTCATGTTTACGCAATTTCTACCACTTGATTGGACTCCGGCATCTCCTTCCTCTACCTCGGTAGCCCAATCACACATTGCACTGAAGCCTTTGCCTCCGCATCTTAAATATGTGTATTTAGGAGGCAATGAGACAGACGGCAATCATTTCATTCACTTTATTTGCATCTGATGAACACAAATTGGTTGAATTGCTACAGAAACATAAGGGAGCATTCAGGTGGGCCATTTCTGAAATAAAGGGAATTAATCCTACAGTTTGCATGCATAAAATCCAGATGGAAGATAATTACAAACCTCTTGCACAATCTCAGCGTCGCCTAAATCCAAGAATGCAAGAAGTTGTCAAAGAGGAAGTGATCAAATTACCGGATTCTAGTATTATCTATCCCACTAGCGACAACAAGTGGGTCAGTCCAGTCCAGTCCAGGTAGACCCTAAGAAGGGAGGCATAATTATAGTCTCCAATGAGCAGAATGATCTCTTGCCTACCCGCATTGTCACTGGATGGAAAGTTTGTATTGATTACCGAAAACTGAATGATGCCACAAGGATCACTTTCCTCTCCCATTCATTGATCAAACAGTGGAAAGACTGGCGGGACATGAGTACTACTATTTTCTTGATGGTTATTCGTGTTATAACCAAATTATGATCGATCCGGAGGACCAGGAGAAAACCACTTTGACTTGCACTTTCGGCTTTTTTGCTTTTCAACAGATGCCCTTTGGTCCGTGCAATGCTCCCGCCACCTTCCAGCAATGTATGACTGTAGTTTTTCACGATATGGTAAAGGACTTCCTTGAAGTATTCATGGACGACTTCTTATTATTTGTCTCCAATTTTGACGCATGCCTGCTGAATTTGTCACGAGTATTGCAACGGTGTGAAGACCTCAATCTAATTCTAAACTGGAAAAACTACAACTTTATGGTGAAGGAAGACATCGAGCTTGGACATAAAATTTCACAAGCTGACATGGGGGATTCTATCGTTTCACAAGCTGACATGCTGACATTCAGGTCGATCAAGCAAAGGTTGATACCATTCAAAGGCTTCCTCCGCCATCATTTTTCAAGGGGATACAAAGTCTTCTTGGACATGCGGGATTCTATCGGCGCTTTATCAAGAATTTTTCGGATATTTCAAAGCCACTCTCTAATCTTCTTGTAAAAGATGTACCTTTAGATTTTGATCAAAAGTGTATGCGAGCATTCATTGAATTGAAAGAAAGACTAATTACAACACCAATTCTAACATCACCAGATTGGTCTCTCCCATTTGAGCTGATGCGTGATGCGAGTGATCATGCTATAGGTGTTGTTTTAGGTCAACGCAAAAATAAAGCTTTAATGTCATTTACTACGCCAGCCGCACTCGCAATGAAGCCCAACAAAATTATACGGCCACTGATAAAGAACTACTTGTTGTATTTTCGCCTTTGAAAATTTTGATTCTTATCTTATACTTTCGAAGATTGTTGTATATGTTGATCATGTTGCCTAAAAGTACTTTCTAACAAAAAAGGACGCAAAGCCACGCCTCCTTCGTTGAATTCTTTTACCGCAAGAGTTCGGCGTTGAAATTAGGGATAAAAAGGTGTTGAGAATGTGGTGGCTGATAATCTCTCTCGACTTGAGGGTGTTGAGGAGTTGTGCATGGACTTTGACGACATTGCTGACCACTTACCCAATGAGAAACTCTTGGCTATTTCCTCACCTCCTTCACCATGGTTTGCTGACTTCGCAAATTTTATTGCATGTGGTGTACTGCCACCAAATTTATCATTCCAACTGAGATAAATTCCTGGTCAATGTGAAGCAACATTTCTGTGAGGACCCACTGCTCTTCCACATCTGCGCTATCAACATCATTCGCCGATGTTCCCAAATGAGGAGGTCCCAACCATACTTTTTTAATGCCACGATGGAGAAGCTGGAGGCCACGTGATTCCCTCCCGGACCACCCACAAAGTGCTCCAATCTTTTGGCCTAATCTTTTTAAGTACACCCACAAAATTCGACCGCTGCCAACGGTCTGAGAACATCTCCAAAATAAATGAAATGCCCTCAAAGAATATGTTGATGTGGGAATTACTCAATGTTTGAGGCATTGGTTTTATGGGGTCGCTCCCAGTTTCACTAGGATGAACACTTTCACTGCAACGACACCAAAAACTTGACCGCTTTCTAGTGGCAAATGCTCGATAAACTAAGATATCAGGTTTCATACCGTCTTGATCTACCTAGCTATTTGAAGATTCAACATGTGTTTCATGTGAACATGCTCAAATACGACGACAATGAAGATCTTCAAAGAGGAGATTCCTAAATGACACCTCCAGTAATGACCAAATCTTTTGACAAAACAGTGGAAGAGGTGCTTACAAAGAGAGTTGTACAGAGAAGAGGTGTGTAACTAGCACACAATACTAGATCAAATAGAAGGGATTGCGAGAGTCCGATGCAACATTTGAAACATTGGAAGACTTGTGGCAATTAAGGACACCCTCCAACAGTACGTGATGACGAGGACGTTGCCAGAATAGGTAGTGGGAGGATGTCACAGCCCACCATACTTGGCTCGAGCAAATTTTAAAGAAATTTGAAGTCTTTGAGATTCTTATACATAAGAAGATCACAGAGAATTCTAGGACGGTCTCATGAGAACATTTTAGAGTTACTTGAAGTATTCATGAATATTGTAAATACAAGAGAAGTGTAGAATAATTTAGCATAGGAGACATTCTAGATACTTCCATACTTTGAAGGGAAGATTCATTGGCAGTATTGTAGATGTCGGCCGGCATAATGGTTTTGGGGAGAAAACATCACGACATCACCATTTTAAGCAAATATGTCGTTTCAGTGAGAATATTAAAAAAAATCATTTATTTTAAGCGATCGAGCGATAATATTTTGTTTCGAACTTCATTTCGTGCATCCATCTGAGCTTAACTTCGATGATTTTCTTGTATCGCTCTCATTTGGTGCTTTTTATGTCGTTTACTGTCGTCGGCGTCTCTTTTTTGTGTAATTTATAAACATGCATTATGTGTATATATGTTTATTGTGTAGTTTATAAACATATATTATGTATAAAATTGTACATATTTAAAAAAATGTGTATATATATGAATAGATATTATTTAAATATTAAAATTCGACATTGTAAAATATCCCTGATTTATCCCAGTAATCCGACATTCGACATTTCAAACTCAAACTGACATGAACCCAACATCTGACATCTGCAACCTTATTCATTGGGGCCTATAAAAGGCGAAGACACCCTTATTTGTAACCATCCAAATTTTGAACAAACAATAGAGTTCTTTGAGTTCACTTCAATTGTACATATTTACAAAAAAATGAGTATATATATGAATAAACATTAAAGTTCGATATTGTAAAATATCTTTGATATACCCTGATACCGCTTAGGTATCGAAGGGCGGCGAGGTATCGCCGGCGGCAGCAAATGTCGAGATAGAGAGAGAGAGATAGAGGAAAGAGAGAGAGAGGGATAGAGAGAAGGAAGAAGGGGAGCAGCCCCAACAATACTCAAGTGATCCAAAGATGAAAGATAGGTTTTTAGGAGAACCTCTTATACTATGAGGACACTCCACATACAATACCCAAAATACCCATACACAAAATAGTAAATTACTAAGCCTGCTCTTGCATCCGGACCGCGCCCTCCCTGCTGTCGCCCAGGGTATCGCCGGGCGGTAACCCCGCGTTGTCGCCTGTCCCGCTACCGCCGGCCCTGTCGCCCGGCGATATCAATTCCGGTGCTGCTCCTATGTCCCTTGCTCCGCTCGATCGCCGGGTGTACACCCGCCAAGGCGATTCCTCCTCCCGCGAGTCGGTAACAATGCCGCCATCTGGGAAATTGGCCTTGTTCTCAAGGCAGTAATCCGGAAACTGGCGGCGGAAGTCGTCGCGAACAAGCCACGTGCTCTCGGACTGGGGTCGATGTTGCCATGCTACCCGGACTTCCTCGGGAAAGGGCGTCCCGGAGTGAGACGAGCGGCGATCGATGATGGCGGCCGGATAGAGGGGTGCGGTGCTGGAGTAGTCCAAGTCGGCGGGGAAGTGGTCCACGGCCGGGTGGTCGCCGATGACGCGACGGAGCTGCGAGATGTGGAAGACGGGGTGGATCCGACTGCCGTCCGGTAGGCGAAGGCGGTAGGCAACTGCTCCAATACGGCCGATCACCTCGAAGGGGCCGAAAAAACGCGGGGCTAGTTTTGGGCACGTTCGGCGAGCGACGGACAGTTGCCGGTAGGGTTGTAGCTTGATAAACACCTTCTCCCCAACTTCGAGTTGTAGGTCCCGGCGTTTGCGATTCGCAAAGGATGTCATTTTGGCTTGGGCGCGCCGCAAGTGATGCTTCAAACTGTCCAAAATAGTGTCTCGATCTTGCAAGTGGACCGCGAGGCCGTCCACATGGCACTCGCCGGGTAAGTATCGTACGATCGATGGGGGTGGGCGGCCGTAGACCACCGCGAATGGGGAAGTGTTGGCGGCGTAGTGATACGCCGTGTTGTATGAATATTCCGCCCACGGAAGCCACTTAGCCCAAGTTCCCGGTCTTTCCCCAATGAAACACCGGAGGTAGGTTTCCAGGCACCGATTGAGAACTTCGGATTGCCCGTCCGACTGCGGGTGGTAGGCGGTGCTCATGCGAAGCTGAGTACCTTGGAGCCGGAATAACGAAGTCCAAAAGCTGCTGAGGGACAGGGGGTCGCGGTCGCTCACAATGGAGCGCGGAAACCCGTGAAGGCGCACAATGCCGGAGATGAAACTGTCCGCTACCGACTTTGCGGTGTACGGGTGGCGAAGGGGAATGAAGTGGCCGTACTTTGAAAGGCGGTCGACTACCACCAAAATACAGTCAAACCCATCCGACCGGGGTAGCCGGGTGATGAAATCCATGGCGATGTCCTCCCAAATGCGCTCCGGAATCGGAAGGGGTTGTAGGAGACCGCCTGGGAACAATGCCTCATACTTGGCCTTCTGACATGTAAGGCATGCGGCGACGTAAGCCTTGACCTGGCGGAACATGTGTGGCCAAAACAAGGAGGCCGACAAGCGGCGATATGTCCGGTAGGCGCCGGCGTGGCCGCCGGTCGGAGATGCGTGGAACTCAGCAAGCAATCTAGGAATGCAGGCGGCGGAGGCGGAAAGGACCAAACGGCCGTGGTAGAACAACCGGCCGCCGATGAGGGAGTAGGGGGGGTGTGCCGCTGGGTCGGCGATGAGAGCCGTCCTGATTGGGGCCAAATACGGGTCCTGTTCGACCCCCTCCTGGATGTCCGCACCCTCCTCCCAGAAGGGCCGAGAAATTGCGGTCAACTCGGGCGCGTGCGGTTGGCGAGACAGTGCATCCGCCGCCCGGTTGGTCTTCCCGGAACGGAACTCGATTGAGAAGTCGTAGCCCAATAATTTCGCGATCCAAACTTGTTGAGCCGGCGTGGCGATTTTCTGCTGGAGGAGATATCGGAGGCTGTGGTGATCCGTCCGCACCACGAACGACCGACCGAGCAAGTACGGGCGCCAGTGCTGTACTGCCAGAACCAAGGCCATCAGTTCATTTTCATAGGCCGAACGGCTGCGAACCGTGGGCGAGAAGGCCCGGCTGTAGAAGGCGATTGGGCGGCCGGCCTGCATCAGGACCGCGCCGACCCCGGTGCCCGACGCGTCGCACTCGACCACGAAGGGCTGGTGGAAGTCCGGCATCGCCAATACCGGCCCGTGCACGAGGGCCGATTGTAATGCCGCGAATGCTGCCATGGCCTCCGCCGACCACACGAAAGGGCCCTCCTCCGATAGCTTGAGCAATTGGGTGAGGGGGCGGGCCAAAGTCCCATAGCCCTGGATGAACCGGCGGTAGTAGCCGGTCAAGCCCAAAAATCCGCGCACCTCGCGAACCGATGTGGGCGTCGGCCAGTGGAGAACCGCCGCCACCTTGTCGGCCTCCATGGCCACCCCGATGGCCGAGATCGTGTGGCCCAAATAGCCACCGCACGGGCGCCAAACGAGCATTTCTTCCGGTTGAGGACGAGGGCGTGCCCGCGAAGGGTGCGGAGGGTGGACCGGACGTGCTGGAGGTGGTCCTGCCAAGTGGAACTATACACCAAAATATCATCAAAAAAAACAAGCACATGTTTTCGGAGTACCGGCCGGAAGATGTCATTCATCGTAGCTTGGAAGGTGGCCGGGGCATTGGTCAAGCCGAACGGCATGACCAAAAACTCGAAATGCCCGTCGTGAGTCCGGAACGCCGTCTTGGGAATGTCGGCCGGCCGTACGCGAATCTGATGATAGCCGGAGCGGAGATCCAGCTTCGTAAAGAATGTGGCGCCGTGGAGCTCGTCCAATAGCTCCTGGATGACCGGAATCGGATATTTGTCGGCGACGGTGGCCCGGTTTAGTTCCCGATAGTCCACGCAAAAGCGCCAACTACCATCTTTCTTTCGTACCAGGAGGACCGGGCTGGAAACTGGGCCCGCGCTTGGCCGAATGATGCCCCCCAAAAACATCTCCCGCACGAGGCGTTCGATCTCGTCCTTCTGCAAGTGGCCATAACGGTACGGTCGTACCGACACGGCTGATGTCCCCGGGTGAAGGACGATGGCATGGTCGGTGGGGCGGGCCAGGGGTAAACCGGTCGGGGCCACGAAGATTTCGGCAAACTCGTCCAAGATGCCGCGGATGTCGTCCGGTACCGGCGGCGGAACCTCCGGGGCGCTGGCCAAGAGCCAAAGGCAAGCGGAAAAGTGGACATCCGACGTGCGTTGAAGGGCCCGGAAGGACACCGGCGTGCGGCGGAGAGTGGAGTCGCCCGTAAGGCAGCACGGCGCCGCCCCTTGCTGAAAGTGCATCGTCATTTTGGCCCAATTTACGCGAACGTCGCCCAACGTTTGTAACCAAGCGACCCCCAAGATCGCGTCAATGCCTCCCAATTCGAAGAGATAGAAGTCCGCCGTGATGGAGCACGAGCCCGCGGTAAGTGCGAGTGCTTGGCATAGGCCCTGCGTCGGCCGCCTCCGGCCGTCCCCCAAGCAAACAGTGAATTCCGCGGATGGCAGGTGGGGAAGATCGAGCTCGCGAGCCAAGTGCGCCGAAATGAAGTTGTGGCTCGCGCCACTGTCGATCATGAGGATGACGTCCCGCTCCCGAATGCGGCCGTGGAGTTTCATCGTGCGAGGACCCGTGATGCCGCCGACCGAGAAACAGGGCAACTCCAGGCAATGAAATGGTTCGGTCGGGTCCGGAAGGGGTTCGGTGTCCTCAAAACCGGGTGGTGCCAGCTCCTCCTCCCGCAAGTCGGTGGGTGTGTCGTCGCCAAACAGGGCATGAAACTCTTTGACCGAGCATACGTGGTTGGGCGAGTACGGTTGGCGGCACCTGAAGCATAATCCTTTGCGGCGGAGGTCGTTGTACTCGCTATCCGAAAAACGGTGGGTCGTGGGGCAGCCGGGGCGCTGGCCGCCGTGCGGACCCGGCCGTGTCGCCATGTCATGTGCGGGAGGCGGCCGAGGCGGCGGGTGAGAAGCCGGTACCGGTTGGCGAATGCCCAAGTCCGCCTCGACGGCGCGAGCCAGGTCGATCGCGGCGGAAACGGTGCGGGGATTGTGGGTCCGGAGGCGAGAACGAATGGCGGGCCGCAACCCTTGCAAGAAAAACCCCAAGTAGTGATCCGGAGGCAGTCCCGGGACGTGGGAGACCAAGGCGACGAACTCATCAATATAGGTGTCAAGGTCGGACGATTGGCGTATGCTGCAGAGGCGCTCGATGGCGGAGCCGGAGTAACGCGCGTCATAGCGCTGAATCATTTCATGCTTGAGCTCATCCCAGGAAATCTGGGGTTGCACCTGGCGAAGCCACCGTGCCCAGTGCAACGCGGAGCCCGAGAGGCCGACGACCGCCGTTCCCACCTTGTCGGCTTCCTCGGTCAAATGGAGGTCGAAGAATTGCTCGGCGCGAGCTATCCAACCCATGGGATCCACCCCAGTGAAAGACGGCAACTCTAGCGCCAACGGGGGACGGTTACCGGGCGGCATTGGGGCGGCTTGTCGCAGATCGGGCCCGACAGCCGGCGGGTGAGGTGCAGCCGGAGGCTGCCCGAGGATGGAAGTGGACGATGCGGCGGCTGGTGAGGTGACCGGAGGTTGATCCAAGCGGGCGAGGATGGCGTTGTTGGTCGCCTGGTTGCTGAGGGCGAGGGCTTGAAGCGCGGCGGTGGTCGTTTGGTTGTTGAGGGCGATGGCTTGGAGCGTGGCCACGGCGGCCCGGAGGTCGGAGATGTCGGATTCGGCGGCATCGGCGCGTGGGTGAGCGTCGTGCGGCTCGTCGGCGGAACCGGCGGAGTGGAGGCGGGTGGAGACCGGCATGGCGGGGACTTCCGGCGGCTTGACGGCGGGCGGAGCGGCAGGTCGGACCAATGATACCGCTTAGGTATCGAAGGGCGGCGAGGTATCGCCGGCGGCAGCAAATGTCGAGATAGAGAGAGAGAGAGATAGAGAGAAAGAGAGAGAGAGGGATAGAGAGAAGGAAGAAGGGGAGCAGCCCCAACAATACTCAAGTGATCCAAAGATGAAAGATAGGTTTTTAGGAGAACCTCTTATACTATGAGGACACTCCACATACAATACCCAAAATACCCATACACAAAATAGTAAATTACTAAGCCTGCTCTTGCATCCGGACCGCGCCCTCCCTGCTGTCGCCCGGGGTATCGCCGGGCGGTAACCCCGCGTTGTCGCCTGTCCCGCTACCGCCGGCCCTGTCGCCCGGCGATATCAATTCCGGTGCTGCTCCTATGTCCCTTGCTCCGCTCGATCGCCGGGTGTACACCCGCCAAGGCGGTTCCTCCTCCCGCGAGTCGGTAACATACCCCCTATAATCCGACATTTCAAACTTGAACCGACATGAACCCGACATCCAACATCTGCAACCTTATTCATTAGGGACTATAAAAGGGGAAGACCCCCTTATTTGTAACCATCCAAGTTTTGGGCAAGTAATAGAGTTCTTTGAGTTCACTTCACTTGTAAGATTTCTTTTGAGTTGTTTCTCCACTCTTCTCTTCATCACCAACAAGTTCTTCCAGGAGGCTGACTTAGCTAGGCTACGTGGAGTGGCAAAGAGGAGGAGCTAAGGCCGCACGGGTGCTTGCGAGGAGAGAAGTCCATGACAACACACTCTTTCCACTGGCAGATGACCAAGCCTACCTCCCTCCTCTTCCAAGTATACTCGCACCTGACACCTCTTCCTACGCGACGCATGTCTCTTGATATCAAGTTGTGTGCACGCCTTATCAGATCTTGAGCCCAACGCCCCTCGTATATCAAGGCCATCATTCATTTTTTGCATTCAAGTGGTAGCCTTTTGCAATCCTCCTAATTCTTGTCCTAGTGAGAGAATTAGTTATTAAAAAAAAGGACTTGTGAGGTAACACTGACTCTTTGGGGCACGAAGAACCCACGACATTGGTGTCCTCACATCTCCGACCTTTGGCACCCACCAAGTGGCTTCGCTCCCTCGTCCTCCAATCTTTGCACAACCACACCAATCCCTGCCGATCGTGAACAAGCCCATCGATCCAATGTGGCAACACATCACGACACTTAAAAAATGGAAGCCAAATTGGCTGCCGCCATCCAAGCATTAGTTGCTAAAAGCAATACTCTCATTCTGCCGCCCATTGAGCAATCCGAAGTCGTACCCATAACTCACACAGACACCCTCAAGACACCATTATCAACCTCGACCAACTCCCCACCCTTCCCTCCAGTCATCGATTCCACCGGCCCTGAGCTCTGCACAACTTGGTTTGATGGTCATTCAACCATCACTTCCGGTGATTACTTTCCAGCAGGAACAACCACTATCTACCCATGTTGTCAGCCCTCAGTGGCTCCTCCATTATGTCCACATTTGTCATCAAGTCACCTAGTATGCCGACACCAACCACAACGCGCATCTAAGTGCAATCTCATACAAATTGCTGTAGGTTTTCCTCATACAAATTGCTGTAGGTTTTCCTCATACAGATTGTTGTAGGTTTTCCTCATACAAATTGATGTAGGTTTTCCTGATACAGATTGATGTAGGTTTTCCTGCTACAGATTGTTGTAGGTTTTCCTGATTTCTGTATACATAAATCTCAAAGAAATTTCACAAATTTCTGTATGCAGAAATCTCACAAATTTCTGCATACAGAAATCTCACAGATTTCTGTATACAGAAATCACTCAGGGTCCGTTCGTTTCAACGATATTGGTATTCAAGAACTGACATTGGATTGAAAATCAATTCTTGAAGAGATTGACATTGAGAGTAATTCCAATGTTATTGTTCGGCCACATAATGACTTTATGTCATAGAAATTGACATTCATCATTTTTGTTGTTCGTTTGTAGGATGATTTTCCATCATAAGAATTGATATATGCATATTTTTTAATAATATTCAAATCAATTGCAGTAAGAAGGACAACAATGTATGTTTGGGTGCGCTTTTTGACCAGACGCTGGTTTTTCGCGCGGGCGCATGTTTAATGCCCGAGCGCCATTTTTTCGCCCGGACGAGCATTTTTTTACCGGGGCGCATGTTTTTTAACCCAGGCGCGCGTTTTTTGCCCGGGCGCCCGTTTTTCGCCAGGACGCGCATTTTTCGCCCCTGAGCGCATTTGGGCGAAAAACGAACGCCCGGGCTAAAAAAGCACGCCTGGGCGAAAAACGCGCACCTTGGTGAAAAAACGCGCTCCCTGGCAAAAAAACGCGCGTCGGGGCGGAAAAACATGCACCCGGGGAAAAAACGCGCACCCGGGTGAAAAAACGAGCGCCCTGGCGAAAAAAACCTGCCCAAGAGAAAAACACGCGCACGGGAAAAAAATGGTCACTCGAGCTCGAGGAGTCAAGGAAGTGCTAAATTCACAATTCCGGTTTTAACAATCTCAAAATCCACCGCATGACATAAATATTGAAGGGTTTTGTAGGTTTACTCGAATATCGTTGGATTTGGTCCCAAAAGCCAATGTCTTCCTAAAACTTTCCATATGAACAATAAAATTGACTTTAATTGGCCGAAATCCAATTCTTGAATATCAATATCGTTGAAACAAACGGACCATCAGATTTCAGTATACAGAATTCACTCAGATTTCAGTATACAGAAATCACTCAGATTTGTGTTTGGTTATTACTTATTATGATTAGGCTTTAACATTTCAACCACAACGATAACGAAGTCATCCGTTTATCATTTCACTCAGATTTTTGCTCGTTTAATGTTTGATTATTACTCATTATGATTAGGCTTTATCATTTCAATCACAATGATAACGAAGTCATTTGTTTATCATTTCACTTAGATTTATAGATGCATTTGTGATATATACAGATATATTTATTCTATTTAATACAATGTATCTTGTCGTACCCGTATCCTTGTTTTCTAAATTTTGTCGTACTGACGTACCAGATACGTATCGTACCAGATACCTGTACTGGTGCTTCATAGATTCTTACCCTTTCCTAGTTTCCTTACATATCCCTCCAATATACTATCACCCATCACATATCCATACTCATCATGACAATGTTAGTCAGTGGGAGATTGTGGAAATTCCTTCAAAGCAAAATGAATTGCATGTGTATGGTAGGAGCAAGAGGACAAACACATGGACACGCCCCATAATACTAGAGCCAACACCCAATCTGCCTTCGGAGCCAACACCCAATTTGCCTTCGGAGCCAACACTCAATCTGCCTTCGGAGCCAACACCCAATCCGCCTTCAGAGCCAATGCCCGATATGCTTTCAGAGCCCATTAAATTACATATTGCCTTCAGGAAAGATATCTGCTTTTGCACTTAGCATCCATTGCCTAAATATATTGTCTCATATGCCTCTCTAACTCCATATAAAGCATTTGTTTCTTCCATAATGGAAAGAGTCAATGATGGAAGAGATGTAGACTCTAAAAAATAGTTGGGATTTGGTGGAAGTTCCTAAAGGGAAGAACAGAGGTGATAGATTGATTTTTACATTTAAAGATTGATTTTTACATTTAAACAGGACTCTAAAGCCATGGTGAAAATATTTAAGACGAGATTGGTCGCGAGAGGATATACACAAACTCTTGGAATTGATTACCAAGAGATGTTTGCTCCAGTTGCAAAAATGAATTCAATGAGGGTTTTGTTATCATGTGCAACATGTAAATGATGAGATCTTCAACAATTAGATGTGAAAAAACTTGTGAGATTTGGACGAGTAAGTCTATATATCGATACCTCTGATTTTATTCCTAGCACCTCAAAAGAAAATGTTTGTAAGTTGAAGAAGACCCTTTATAAGTTGAAACAATCTCCTAGGGCTTGATTTGGGCAGTTCCACGAAGCTATGCTTTCCATTGGTTATGCCCAGGCATGTTGATCACACACTATTCATCAAATGTAAAGAGGGGAAGCTAATTGTACTTATTGTACATGTGGAAGATATTATGATAACAGGAGATGATGTTGATGAAATTCAAGCTCTCAAAGGAAATATGTATTTGATCTTCTAAAGCAATTTGGAATGTTGGTTGTAGACCAGGTGACACTAGGGGTGTAAGCGGTGCAGTTTGGGACCAAACGCAACCACACCGTCTGGGGTCAATTTTGGACCGAGTAAAACTGCACTGCACCGAAACCGTGCGGTGCGGTTGATGAGTCCAGTTTATATAGTGATTTCCGGACTCATCTGGGCTAGTTTTCATGCACTTGCACTTCACTTTAGGCCTATATTCAATTCTATTTGATCACGTTGCCCACTTCATTGCTTAGTGCACATTTATGCTCATCTTGGTGTGATTTCATGCATTTCTGTGGTCTAGTATATTTTCATGCAGGTGCTGGGGTCGTGCGCACGTTCGGGATGGTGCGGGGCAATTTTAGGCCTAAAAAGCCTCTGATCGTGCGCATTCCTTCGCGCACGATCAGGCACATGATCATTGGTCGTGCGTTAATTCCCAGCCCAGAACGAGATCGGCGCGAAGGTATGTGCACGATCACAGGCATTTCTTCGCGCACGACCACTGGTCGTGCGCCGCTGACTGTGCGCTTTTGTGCAGATTTGGATCGAGCTACAGGTTCTTCACGCACGATCAAAGGCATTCCTTCGCGCACGACCATTGGTCGTGCGCCTGATCGTGCGCGTTGTTTAATTCTGCTCCGTCTATAAATAGAAAAGCGCGATTTTAGGTCGGGGATCATCATTCCAGTCCGCCGTTTTCCGCCTATTTCGGGGGGTTTCGACTCCTCCAGCGCCGCCCACCTTAAGGAGGATCTCCGGGCAAGCTTTCAACGCCAAATCGTCGCCGGAGCTTCCTCTTGGCCTCCTCCTTCATCCTTGAGCCTCAAGAAGGGAGCCAACCTAGCCTTCTTCTTCAAGATTGGAGCAGCTTGTGATCATTCCTCCGGTTCGTGACACGAAGAAGACGGGTCCACTGGAAGGTAGTGACAGCCTTCTCTACCCCGGACGCAGTTGAGGACCGAGCTTGGACGCGGATTGACAACCCGACGATTCCTTCCGTGAATCCTCAACAAGACTTCGGAGTCGGTCGATTTCGCACACTCATCTCCCCTTGTAGTGATAGCTTAGTTGGATTTCTTATATGTTTGATGAAGTGTGTTTTGACTATTAGCATTTATACTTAATTATGTCTATGTGATTTGGGTATTCTTGCTTATCATTTTGAGGTGTGCCTTGTGGTGTGGCTTGTTTGTGTTCAGTGCCGCACTAGCAATTGCTAGTGGCGTGCTTTGCGAAGAGGTGCTTGCGACCCTCATTCCGCCATTCTCTCCACTCCATCCGCGAGCCTACTCTTCCATCCGCCTAGCGAAGCGTGGCATAGCGGCCCGTGTAATCCATTCCGACTCCGCCGGTGCGAACCATTCCATCTGCTTGCCTACTCGTCCATCCGCCCTTGCGACGCAGCGCGCTCAAGGCCTGCCTAGTCTCCATCCCGCCAAGCGAAGCATTGCATAGCAGCATTGCATAGGAGTAGTTGTAGTTGTTTTCTTTTATTTTCCAAAAGCCAAACCAACTCTCCCGCATTCCATCCGACCTTGAGGACTTCAATCTCAAGTCCTCCTCAATAGTCAACTCCACCTTACCGTGTTCCTTCCGAGATCGATACTCGGGGATTTACTCCTCGTTTTATATTACTTGAACGATCGGTACACTGCCGTTTCGTGCCGCAGTCTAGCTACCGCCTATAGCGGTGTGCTGAGATTTGCGCATCAAGTTTTTGGCGGCGTTGCCGGGGAACACAGACGTGTGAGTTTTCTGGAGAGGGAGAATCTGAGCGAGAAGCCCTTCCCTTTGTGTATTGCATCCTTTCTTTATTTGATTTCTTGTTATTCCTTTTTCCTGTCCTATATTAGGTTGCTTAGTAAATTATTGTTGGGTGTAGCATTTTGCACAATAGTATTTTTACTTTGAATCATTGCATCTTCACACTATATGGTCTTCATTCAATATCCGTTGCCGTTTTTGTGGAGATATCTCTCATGCTAGTGATAGATGTCCAAAGGGAGATAGTAGCCCTAGCACTCCCAGCCCAACATATGGAGCACCGACTTCGTCTGGTACTCCATATGGTGCGCGGAGGTCTTATGGCTATTCTGCCACACCTTTACCTTCATACCTCTTTTCGGCTTCAGCACCCGCTGTGCCAATGAGGACCGTTAGGCAGTGTTTGTTTTGTCAGAGCATGGATCATGCCCTGAAGGATTGTGCCGAGTATCTTCGCCAATTGGACGAGGATGACGAGCCGGATATCCGGATCGCCCCGACTCCTACTTCTGGCAGCACACCTTCAACATCTGGCAATGTGCCTATATCACCTTCGAGTTTTGAAGGGAATGATGTGGACACTGTCACCAGATGTGTGGCTGATCTGGGCACTGACATGACTGAGCCCATCTCCCCTGTACATCCATCTCCTAGCGTAGATTTGATTCTTTGTGAGGAACCAATGCTTGACTTTTATCCAAGCACTATTCCTCCCCCTGTTGTGCATTCTACTACATTTGTCTCTGACGACATTATTGAGGATGTTTCGCAGGATAAGGCAGGTGATTTATGTGTTGTGCATATTCCTATGGAGGAGGATATTTTCCATGGTGACGAGGATTCTACCTCAGCACCGGTGGAGGAAGTCCAAATCGTGGAGGAGGTCACTGATG
The DNA here is from genome assembly GCA_033032865.1 of Dactylorhiza incarnata. Taxonomy (NCBI): domain Eukaryota; kingdom Viridiplantae; phylum Streptophyta; class Magnoliopsida; order Asparagales; family Orchidaceae; genus Dactylorhiza; species Dactylorhiza incarnata. The sequence continues at coordinate 6,754,805 of JAWHQI010000097.1, read as the reverse complement.
ATCCTACCGAGCCCTGCAGCATTGTCGATGATGCTGACATTATTTTACTTTCCCAATCTAATGGGAGTGAGACCGGGACCACTCCCCCGATTTCTGATTATTTTTGTCCTTCTTCTCTTTTATTTCTTGACCCCCCTTCTTCATATGAGCCTGTGCAGGTTGAGTCCTTACAGGTACCCCAGGAGGACTTGGAGCTTTGTGCTCAAGTCAATGATAAGTGTATCCTTTCATGTGAGGAGGTTGATCCCTCCTCCATAGAGGAAGCCTCATTCATTGCCTTTTCCTCCTGCCGCCTCCCTGAAGACGATACCTTGCTAGGCAAGGATGTTTTTGGTGAATTGAGTGAGGATATTTCCTCCTCCACTTACATTCTCTACCCTCTACCTGTGAGGAGCTGGTATCTATATTTAGGTAGAGGGGTTACTGTTTTATCACCGTATCGGTACCCGCTACCGACACGGATATTGGGTCAGTTACCTGTCCACTTCTCCTTCCATACTCCCATTAGCTAGATATTATAAAATTTTGAATAAATCGTGCTGGGATGACAATAACCCCAGTAGTTATCTTACTTTTCTTGCAATTTCAGTTTATCTAGTTTGTTTAGTTAGTTTTACTTCATTTTAGTCTATAGATTTTCTTTTGTTTTTGCGGAGCTCACCCTTGCAGGTCATCTCCTGGTTGGCGGAAGCTGCTCTTTGTCTTGGTTTTCATGCGTCTTCTGGTATGCTCATTTCTGAGCATTGGGTACCCTCTTCCCCTAACTTTGTTTTAGAATATCTTAATGCATAGTTTAAGTCTGGGGGAGAATAGTTTTGTTTACCCGCTCACGTGCACGAGTGCACTGCATACTAGAAGCTTCTATTTAAGTTATTGTTCATTTTCATTCCACACCACTTGCACCCACTTGAGCGTGTGCTTAGCTGTTTGCGTGCCGCGAGTTAAACTCATTTCTTGAGCAAGGTTCGGGCAAATCATTGTGCTGGCTTTTAAATTATGTAGTGAAGTAAAATGTTGACTCCGGTGTTCCTAGTCTAATGCTTTTGTGAGCATAGAGATTTGTGTAGATTAGATTCCTTTTTATACTATTAGTCTTATACATTTCTATTAGTGTAAATGTCGTTTACTTTACTCAAATGGTGAATCCGGTGGGAATCAAACGGTAGCATATGGATGTGTGTAAACGATCGCTAGACTCGTATTGCTTGAGTCTGGAGAAAGGAGAATCTTTCTCGGTGGCTAGAACTTGCCCCAAGCGATTCTTGAAGCATTGGCATAGGATAGTTCTGGTGCGTGAGAATGACGTAGGCCATCATTTTGGCCCGGTTGAGCTTTTGTGCCATTCCTGATATCTTCCCTCGCTAGCCCTTTGTGCCGACCCCTTCCTCTTGATTCAGCTCCACCCCTTTCTCACCAAAGCCAAAAAGCCGATCCTAGTCGCATACCCAAAGTTGAGCTTTAGTTGTTTTCATAGTTTTCTTTTGGGGGTGTTGATGTGGTGATGATGATTAGGGAAATGTGGATGTGCTACATTGAGTCTAGGAAACACCAGTACGGGTACGAGTACCGGATACGATACGTATCCGGTACGGCGGTATGACAAATTTTAAAAAATAAGGATACGGGTGCGGCGGGTTACGTTGTATTAAATATAATAAATATATATGTATAATCTCACAAATACAATTAAAAGTACCCAAAATAATAAAACATCAAGCATCATTGCATAAATCACAAATTAAAATACAAATTCATAGTTAATACAATATAATATGAAGTTCTCAAACAAAAAATATTCATAATCATTTCAAATTTAAGGATGTTTATCAGTCATTTTCTTCCTCTTCTTCCCTATTATTGGAGATTAATGCATCTTCAACTTCTGGTTCGTCTAGAGACAAGTTAGCAAAATATTAAACATAGAAAAATTCATGTTGAACAAGTAGAAACAGTACCAATTTGAAACATCTAATCTTTAATTATATAGTAAAAAACAAAATAATAAATTTAAATCATTTTTTTTATAGTTTAAACGAAAAAAGATACTTAAATCTGAAGTATATTTTGTTACTATAATAAACAAACATCGCTAGTGCATTTCTGGGTCACAATTTTTCTTTTCTAAAAGACACGCAGAAGTCTTTTATTTACTTCAGAAAAACATACTCTTATTACAATATGCAGAACAATCTACCAAGTCCAAGTGTATCTACAGACTAGAATAACAGGTGTATCTGTGAGTATCGGGTACGTACCGGTATCGGATACGTATCCGATACGGGTACGTGACCCTCAAGGAAGTATCGGTGCTTCATAGCATTGAGTAAATGTGTTGAAAATAGTTGAAAAAAAAATGAATGAAAAGAAAAAAAAATGTGAAAAAAAGAGTTATAATGAAAATATTTTTTTGTGTGTAAGTTTGTATTGGGAGTAGGCGGTGCACACACCCATGTTTTCAAGTTCAAGTCTGGGGGTGTGGTGCATCCGCGTGTTTTTGTAGCTGCGGGGATAGCGTTATTGTTTAAGCTCATTTGGGTTAGGTGCTTTAAGTCGTCCTGTTTATCATTGTTTACCTCACCGTAACCCAAGCCTCATGAAAAACCTTAAGTCCTACCGACTCACGCTCTGAACTAATCTAGTGCTGTGGAGAGAATGTGACCGGGCGAGCTTATGGTCTCCGACACCGATGGATTTCGGTGGAGTTTGTCCCAAACCCCAGCCTGGGCAATGCTCATCTCAGCGTGTATTCTACTTTCCCCGTATGCGTGACCGATTGATTCACCGTGATTCACATTTATGAGTAGTAGTAATATTTATTTACTCCATTAGAAGCATATAAACTATGTGTATAATTAGAAACCTTATCCACTATTTTTTCTATGCACTTGGGCATGCGACTTCGCATGGTACTCCTCGGTGTAATTTTAAGCTAGCTATTTACTTTTCCCCGCCTGCTTAGGATGTGTTTGCTCGGGACGTGCAAACAGGTAAGTCTGGGGGTGTGATGAGTCCAGTTTATATAGTGATTTCCGGACTCATCTGGGCTAGTTTTCATGCACTTGCACTTCACTTTAGGCCTATATTCAATTCTATTTGATCACGTTGCCCACTTCATTGCTTAGTGCACATTTATGCCCATCTTGGTGTGATTTCATGCATTTCTGTGGTCTAGTATATTTCCATGCAGGTCCTGGGGTCGTGCGCACGTTCGGGATGGTGCGGGGCAATTTTTGGCCTAAAAAGCCTCTGATCGTGCGCATTCCTTCGCGCACGATCAGGCGCACGACCATTGGTCGTGCGTTAATTCCCAGCCCAGATCGAGATCGGCGCGAAGGTATGCGCACGATCACAGGCATTTCTTCGCGCACGACCACTGGTCGTGCGCCGCTGACCGTGCGCTTTTGTGCAGATTTGGATCGAGCTACAGGTTCTTCACGCACGATCAGAGGCATTCCTTCGCGCACGACCATTGGTCGTGCGCCTGATCGTGCGCGTTGTTTAATTCTGCTCCGTCTATAAATAGAAAAGCGCAATTTTAGGTCGGGGATCATCATTCCAGTCCGCCGTTTTCCGCCTATTTCGGGGGGTTTCGACTCCTCCAGCGCCGCCCACCTTAGGGAGGATCTCCGGGCAAGCTTTCAACGCCAAATCGTCGCCGGAGCTTCCTCTTGGCCTCCTCCTTCATCCTTGAGCCTCAAGAAGGGAGTCAACCTAGCCTTCTTCTTCAAAATTGGAGCAGCTTGTGATCATTCCTCCGGTTCGTGACACGAAGAAGACGGGTCCACTGGAAGGTAGTGACAACCTTCTCTACCCCGGACGCAGTTGAGGACCGAGCTTGGACGCGGATTGACAACCCGACGATTCCTTCCGTGAATCCTCAACAAGACTTCGGAGTCGGTCGATTTCGCACACTCATCTCCCCTTGTAGTGATAGCTTAGTTGGATTTCTTATATGTTTGATGAAGTGTGTTTTGACTATTAGCATTTATACTTAATTATGTCTATGTGATTTAGGTATTCTTGCTTATCATTTTGAGGTGTGCCTTGTGGTGTGGCTTGTTTGTGTTCAGTGCCGCACTAGCAATTGCTAGTGGCGTGCTTTGCGAAGAGGTGCTTGCGACCCTCATTCCGCCATTCTCTCCACTCCATCCGCGAGCCTACTCTTCCATCCGCCTAGCGAAGCGTGGCATAGCGGCCCGTGTAATCCATTCCGACTCCGCCGGTGCGAACCATTCCATCCGCTTGCCTACTCGTCCATCCGCCCTTGCGACGCAGCGCGCTCAAGGCCTGCCTAGTCTCCATCCCGCCAAGCGAAGCATTGCATAGCAGCATTGCATAGGAGTAGTTGTAGTTGTTTTCTTTTATTTTCCAAAAGCCAAACCAACTCTCCCGCATTCCATCCGACCTTGAGGACTTCAATCTCAAGTCCTCCTCAATAGTCAACTCCACCTTACTGTGTTCCTTCCGAGATCGATACTCGGGGATTTACTCCTCGTTTTATATTACTTGAACGATCGGTACACTGCCGTTTCGTGCCGCAGTCTAGCTACAGCCTATAGCGGTGTGCTGAGATTTGCGCATCAGCGGTTTGGAGTCGATTTTTGCGGCGTCGTTTCGATTTTTATACAGTTCTATAACGGATTTATAATTTTACTCCCACGTTTTTCTGAAATCTTTTATGCCCAAAAATATAGAGGGCGTGCAACTAATGTTTGCTAACAATCATGAAAATTTAATCTAATTATAGCAGATAAATAATTCAAAGTGGAATAGCGGATATGTTTCTCCAACCAAATTATCAAAAGTAAAGTAAAATTCCAGAAGCAATAAGTCGAAGTTTTTACTAGACGTTCAATCGTGAATTGATCTTCAGACGTCAATCACAACACAGCTGCACAGGTCTACATGCATATTGAAGACGCATTCTACAAGTCTACATCTACCTCCACGAGATGATTTTGATTCTCCTATTTCTTTTTCCAACTCTAAAGCAAGGAAACATATATTAGCTCACTACTTATTATTAAATCTATTCCCAAGTCTTTTAATATAATTAATAGTTAAATCTTTTAATATAATAAATAATTAAGTCTTTTAAGTTCTTATCATATTAATTCCTAAGTAATAAACCGAACCGAAGGTCCATCGCAGACCAGCATTGCAACACTCACTACTTAAGTCTGAGGGATAAATCTAGTAGTTAATAACTTGGCAAATCATATACTTATAAGGAATGAAGGATGATGGATGGATATTTGTATGCGCGGTGCAGTGCGTTTTTTGTAGTTTTTCATAGACAAAAACCGCATTGCACCACATATTGTGCGGTTTTGAAATAACCAAAACCGCACCGCAACCAAATCGTTCGTTGCGATTCGAAATCGGTGCGGTGCCATTTTAGTGGTTTCGGTTTTAAACTTTCACCCTTAGCTGACACGCAATTAGAAGCTACTCATAAGCTATGAAAGGATGAAAAGAGCTTGTTGAGAATGTTGCAAGCTTCCAGAGACTTGTGAGACGGTTGATTTACCTATCTTATACATGCCCATATATGACATATTGTGGGAGTTAACGATCAATATATGCATTCACCAAAGTCCAAGAATTTAGATGTAGCACACAGAATCCTACGATACCTGAAGACCACACTAGGAAGGGGTATTCTCTTTACTCCCAATACTAGTTTGAAGATTGAAGTTTATATTGATGTTGATTGAGCCGGATCGTTCAAGGATAATCAATCTACGTCAGGATATTGCTTATTTATTGGAGGTAATCTTGACACGTAGAGAAATAAAAAATAGTCCGTTAGAGGTAGATTTTAGATTCATGCCACACTGGATATGTGAAGGGTTATAGCTAGTGCTCTCATGAATGATCTTGACCTATTATAAAATAGACCAATAAGCTTGTACTGTGACAACAAGATAACCTTACGAGTTACGAGTACCAGTATTAGTCATAATCATGTTTAGCACAACCGAATGAAACAAGTTGAGATTATTCATTAAGAAGAATATTGGGAAGGGAATTGTATGTGCCCATTTTGTTTCCTCGTAAGAATAATTAGTGGATGGGCTTACTAAGGGTTCGAGTGAGAATGCATTTGTTGGGCATATTGGCATGTTGAGTGTGAATAGCATATCATGCCCAAGTTGAAGGAAAGTGTTAGAATTGCAATTAGTATTATTTAGTCTGAGTATGTAACTACCCTTTATTGTATTGTACCTACTCTTACTATAAGAAGAGTAGTGTGCTTCCTTTTTTCATTATTACAAATTATTTTTTCCTCTCCATTGTTTTCATGATTGACTAATATCTAACAACATACTTGAGGGAAACAAATTTAGAGATATCAGGTAATAAAGAAAATAAGCTCAGCATGCAATCAACTAGAAATTAGAAAGACTAAAAATTCAAGACCTCAGTTTTCAAGTCATTCAGAATATAGAGTTGACATATGAGGCCCATGAAAAGTCCTGAGTTTCCATACAGCTATTTCAAAAATATTCATCTAAATTTTACATTTTTCATCTATGTTTTAGTACTTCGAAGAGCTTCATGCTACTGAAATACACAAGGTCAAAATTCACATCAAAATGGAAACAAATCTAAAGATTTTCAAAACTCATTCACACCACACATCACATAGTAATAGACTTTTGCGTTCCATGGAAGACATTAAGATTATAAAGTTTAAAAGCATACTGATAGTGTTTTCACAGGACAATTTTAATACAGAGTTATGATTGGAGACCATGAAAAGTCCAGCAAAGAAATACCTATAGATTTAACAATGTGAAGTTACCCACCAAATACCTACATGAACTAGACTTCCATAACAAAAGAAATCAAATTGCCTACCATGAACAAACATAAGCACTCTTATAACTTATAAGACACAAAATGCAGAGAAATGACACCTCACTCATTGATATAACCATCCTTGCGGCCCTCAAAGCCAGGACGCATGAGCTTCTTCTCCCTCTTCTCAATCCTCCTCGCTTTCTTTTGATGTATCCTCTCCCTTATATTTTCATTTCTATTCTTCTGTTTTTCCTGTCTGACCTTATTCTGGCTCTCGATTCTCTCCTTCCACTTCTCAGCATGCTTCTCATGCCTCTTCTTCTCCTTCTTTAAGCTCTGCTTCAGTACTTTGGGGTCATCATGAACCTTCTCACCCACAGCCCTACTCATGGCCGCCGTCCAGGAATGCTTCTTCGCAATCATCTTCCCTTTCTCAGGATCCTTCTTTGCGTCCTCCAATTTTTTAGCCTTCTCAAGCTCTTGATGTTTCGAAAGCTTCCTCTTCTTCGTTCCCCTCTCATCCAATCCCCCTAAATTTACCTTGCCGAAAGAGATATCCTCAACCTTGGCCGGCCTGTCCTTTGTCTTCTTCATATCATCGTCATCACCATCCTTTCCAGCCTCTTCATCTCTCATGCGTTTCCCTTGAGGAGCATCACATCCATTCCTATGTTGCATCCTAATATTTCTCCTTCTATCCGTCCTCTCGTCATTCGGCCTATCAAACGTCCTGGTGTTGCGATTTCCACGCAGCTCTTCGATCCGTCGATGATAGCGCTCCCGGAGCTCCTCGTAGGTGATGGAGCGGTCACCGGAAATGATAGGGCGAGGGTTGTCTACTTCTGCCTCGCGATCGCTTTCGCTGTCATTCTCAGATCGAGGGGTTTCCTCATCTGAATCGGCAAGAGACTTCTTCTCTTCTTCGATGGCCCTTTTGAGGAGATCGAGCGTGGACGCAGTTTTCTCCGGGTCGAAGCGAGCGCGGCGGGCTTTCTTAACGTTCTCGCGTGACACTCTCTTGGCCCTGGCCTTCTCAGCCTTACTGAGGCCACGATACCACGGACGTTGCTTACTGTCCGGAACGGGGACGTAGAAGCGGGCGGGGATCAGATCGATGAGCCGATCAAAGAAGAGAGCGTGGTCATGGATTAGGGTTTTCAGATCAACCTGCGGTGCGGCTCCCTTCTTGCTCGCCATCGAGGGGAAGGGGAGCGGGTGGAGAGGAGGAAGGGTTTAGGGGGAGGGGCGGCTATGCGAACAGGAAGAAGGGTTTTCAGATAACCTGCGGTGCCGCTCGTTTCTATTTCGTGCAACCCGATTTTGGCTCGTCGTACCCGGAAATTTTAAAAAACCTCAGCCCGATATTTGACTTTGACTTGCCCCAGCCTGTTGTTATCTGAGGAAGGAGGTGTCGGTAGGGGGTGTGCGCGGTGCGGTTTGGTGTGGTTTTGGCTCAAATTGCAATCGCGCCGCAATGGCGCGGGTTTGGCCCGAGCAAAATCGCACCGCATCGAAATTGTGCGGTGCGTTTTTGGTTTGATGCGTTTTTTTTGCAGTGCGGTTGCTGTTTCTTTACTATTTTTAGCATGTGATATACATATACGCCAAAAGAATAATGTGAGCTGAATGATTTTAAGTCCTACATATGCACAATACCCACATAATTGTAGCATTATTTATTCTTCAAATATTGAAATATTAAGAGAAGACTAGTGAATACGCATTTCTAGTTAGATGAATCATTATGATACTATTTGTACTTAACAAAAACATACAAATCAGCAAATTCATTAATAAATCGATAGAGAATAATCAAACTAAAGCAAGAAAGGAATTATATGCACTAATATAATTAGTTAATTAATATTATTAATTAATAATCTATAACTCATACTTTTATTTAGATGTATGTGAAATGTCACACGTCATAAATATTGAAAATATGTAATTAGTTGGTGCGGTGCGGTTTTTGCGGTTTTCAAGATCCGAAAACTGCCCCGCACCAAACCATGTGTTATAAATTCAAAACTGAACCGCACCGCAACTACGCGATGCGGTTTATACGGTGCGGGTGGTTTGTGCGGTTTGCAGTTTTTATGTTCACCCCTAGCCGTCGGGCAGATTCAGTGAGAGGAAAGAGGAATCAAATGGGAAGTGCAAGGAGTTGGGCGTGACTGAAGACGGGGATACACGACGGGTTAAGGTTTTAAGTTTTGGGTTGCGGTTAACACAAAAAAATGAGTTGTCTTTTTAATTCCTGATTGCAGGTGGCCAAAGACGAGTTACCGTTAACAATCGCTTATTTAAATGATATTAATTAATATCCTATGGTACAATCAAATTTTAGCTAGTACTATGCAAATATATTTATTTATAATTGATGCTAGTGGTTAGATAATGTTTGTATACTCCTATTTAGATGTATATATATACAGTACAATCATCATATAAGGATGCGACTGTTAGAACCTGATTCGACGCTCTTTTTGTTTGAGAATAATAAATTTTGATGAGTATTTAATCTCTGCTTACAAATATGTATCATCATATCTACTTACAATCTATTTGCAAGTGTATCGTAATGTAAGACATATAAGCTACAATAGGAAGTTAAGAACCGAGCTAAAACGAAAAGTTTATGGCCAAAATTATGTCCTATTGCCTGTGATAGCACTCAAAGTCTGTCGACTTGCATACAACGACCTGATCTGGACCAGAAGACCTACTGTGAACTTATAGAAAATTGAGATTGCCATAAATTGCTCAAGAAAGCGGCTACCACCTAAGATAGCACTTATCACCTGACAGTAATGTGAAATGCTCATTATAGCAGAGAGAGGGGTTTCATAGCTGCCCCAAGAGCCTCCAGCACTCCTTACCTTCAACGCCAAAGGATACTAAGGAAGATCGGCGCTTAAAGCCATCATTCAAGTGAAGGATTCGCGTTATCTGACGACTATTTTGAGTGGCTCTTCTTTGTCTTCCATCGACATAAGTTTTTAAGGAGTTTTTCTATAGGAATTTATATCTCTCTTTTGTATTTTTCTTTTGGTCTGATCATAGATTGTATTTTTCTTTCGGTATAGATTTAAAGCTTAGAATTTTCCTCATGTATGACAAATGGACTTATGTATAGGTATAAGGGGCGTAAGCCCAATTTGGGGGTGAATTGGCTAGGCCCAACTCGTACTTGGGAAGAGTTGGTATAGAAAACTAAACGATTTTATTTTTATCGTCTACTGGACTGGTTCTCCGCCCCCAGTTGGTTTGGGAAGGTGTTGAGTTCCCTCCATCTCCGGTTGAGTTCGGCTCAACTAGAGATGCTGAGTTCCCTCCATCTCAGGTTGAGTTTGACTCAACTAGAGATGTTGAGTTCCTTCCATCTCAGGTTGAGTTCGGCTCAACGAGAGATGTTGAGTGCCATCCATCTCAGGTTGAGTTCGGCTCAACTACAGATGTTGAGTCCCCTCTATTTCAGGTTGAGTTCGGCTCGATTAGAGATGTTGAGTTCCCTCCATCTCAGGTTGAGTTTGCCTCGACTAGAGATATTGAGTTCCCTCCATCTCAAGTTGAGTTCGGCTCCACAAGAGATGTTGAGTGCCCTCCATCTCAGGTTGAGTTCGGCTCAACTAGAGATGTTGAGTTCCCTCCATCTCAGGTTGAGTTCGGCTCGATTAGAGATGTTGAGTTCCCTCCATCTCAGGTTGAGTTCGACTCCACGAGAGATGTTGAGTGCCCTCCATCTCAGGTTGAGTTCGGCTCAACTAGAGATGTTGAGTCCCCTCCATCTCAGGTTGAGTTCTGCTCGACTAGATATGTTGAGTTCCCTCCATCTCAGGTTGAGTTCGGCTCGACCAGATACGTTGAGTTCCCTCCATCTTAGGTCGAGTTTGGCTGGACTAGAGATGCTGAGTTCCTTCCATCTCAGGTTGAGTTCGGCTCAACCAGAGATGTTCAATTCCCTCCATCTCAGGTCGAGTTCGGCTTGACTAGAGATGTTGAGTTCCTTCCATCTCAGGTTGAGTTCGGCTCGACCAGAGATGTTGACTTTTCCTCCACCTCAGGTCGAGTTTAGCTCGACCAGAGGTGTTGAGCATTCTCATCTCCAGTTGAGCTCGGCTCACCGGAGGGTTGTTAAGTGGAGAAAGGTTCGCCTTTCACCTCAGGTCGAGTTCAGCTCGACTAGAGGTGTTGAGTTCTCCTCCACCTCAGATTAAGTTTAGCTCGACCAAAAGTGTTGAGATTTCTCCACCTCCAGTTGAGCTCAGCTCACCGGAGGGTTGTTAAGTGGAGAAAGGTTCTCCTTCAACCTCAGGTCAAGTTCGGCTCGACTAGAGGTGTTGAGTTTTCCTCCACCTCAGGTCGAGTTTAGCTCGACCAAAGGTGTTGAGCTTTCTCCACCTCCAGTTAAGCTCAGCTCACATGAGGGTTGTTAAGTGGAGAAAGGTTCGCCTTCCACCTCAGGTCGAGTTCGGCTCGACTAGAGGTGTTGAGTTCTCCTCCACCTCAGGTCGAGTTTAGCTCGACCAAAGGTGTTGAGCTTTCTCCACCTCCAGTTGAGCTCGGCTCACCGGAGGGTTGTTAAGTGGAGAAAGGTTCGCCTTCCACCTCAGGTCAAGTTCGGCTCGACTAGAGGTGTTGAGTTCTCCTCCGCCTAAGATCGAGTTTAGCTCGACCAAAGGTGTTGAGCTTTCTCCACCTCCAGTTGAGCTCAGCTCACCGGAGGGTTGTTAAGTGGAGAAAGGTTCGTCTTCCACCTCAGGTCGAGTTTGGCTCGACTAGAGGTATTGAGTTCTCCTCCACCTCAGGTCGAGTTTAGCTCGACCAAAGGTGTTGAGCTTTCTCCACCTCCAGTTGAGCTCGGCTCACCGGAGGGTTGTTAAGTGGAGAAATGTTCGCCTTCCACCTCAGGTCGAGTTCGACTCAACTAGAGGTGTTGAGTTCTCCTCCACCTCAGGTCGAGTTTATCTCGACCAAAGGTGTTGAGCTTTCTCCACCTCTAGTTGAGGTCGGCTCCCCGGAGGGTTGTTAAGTGGATAAAGGTTTGTCTTCCACCTCAGGTCGAGTTCGGCTCAACTAGAGGTGTTGAGTTCTCCTCCACCTCAGGTCGAGTTTAGCTCGACCAAAGGTGTTGAGCTTTCTCCACCTCTAGTTGAGCTCGGCTCACCGGAGGGTTGTTAAGTAGAGAAAGGTTCTCTTTCCACCTAAGGTCGAGTTCGGCTCGACTAGAGGTGTTGAGTTTTCCTTCACCTCAGGTCGAGTTTAGCTCGACCAAAGGTGTTGAGCTTTCTCCACCTCTAGTTGAGTTCCGCTCACAGGAGGGTTGTTAAGTGGAGAAATGTTCGCCTTTCACCTCAGGTTGAGTTTGGCTCGACTACAGGTGTTGAGTTCTCCGCCACCTCAGGTCGAGTTTCGCTCGACCAAAGGTGTTGAGCTTTCTCCACCTCCAGTTGAGCTTGGCTCACAGGAGGGTTGTTAAGTGGAGAAATGTTCGTCGTCCACCTCAGGTCGAGTTTGGCTCGACTAGAGGTGTTGAGTTTTCCTCCACCTCAGGTCGAGTTTAGCTCGACCAAAGGTGTTGAGCTTTCTCCACCTCCAGTTGAGCTCAGCTCACATGAGGTTTGTTAAGTGGAGAAAGGTTCGCCTTCCACCTCAGGTCGAGTTCGGCTCGACTAGAGGTGTTGAGTTCTCCTCCACCTCAGGTCGAGTTTAGCTCGACCAAAGGTGTTGAGCTTTCTCCACCTCCGGTTGAACTCGGCTCACCGGAGGGTTGTTAAGTGGAGAAATGTTCGCCTTCCACCTCAGGTCGAGTTCGGCTCGACTAGAGGTGTTGAGTTCTCCTCCGCCTCAGATCGAGTTTAGCTCGACCAAAGGTGTTGAGCTTTCTCCACCTCCAGTTGAGCTCAGCTCACCGGAGGGTTGTTAAGTGGAGAAAGGTTCTCCTTCCACCTCAGGTCGAGTTCGGCTCGACTAGAGGTGTTGAATTTACCTCCACCTCAGGTCGAGTTTAGCTTGACCAAAGGTGTTGAGCTTTATCCACCTCCAGTTGAGCTCGGCTCACAGGAGGGTTGTTAAGTGGAGAAAGGTTCGCCTTCCACCTCAGGTCGAGTTTGGCTCGACTAGAGGTGTTGAGTTCTCCTCCACCTCAGGTCGAGTTTAGCTCGACCAAAGGTGTTGAGCTTTCTCCACCTCCAGCTGAGCTCGGCTCACCGGAGGGTTGTTAAGTGGAGAAAGGTTCGCCTTCCACCTCAGGTCGAGTTCGGCTCAACTAGAGGTGTTGAGTTCTCCTCCACCGCAGGTCGAGTTTAGCTCGACCAAAGGTGTTGAGCTTTCTACACCTCTAGTTGAGGTCAGCTCACCGGAGGGTTGTTAAGTGGATAAAGGTTCGCCTTCCACCTCAGGTCGAGTTCGGCTCAAGTAGAGGTGTTGAGTTCTCCTCCACCTCAGGTCGAGTTTAGCTCGACCAAAGGTGTTGAGCTTTCTCCACCTCCAGTTGAGCTCGGCTCACCGGAGGGTTGTTAAGTAGAGAAAGGTTCTCTTTCCACCGAAGGTCGAGTTCGGCTCGACTAGAGGTGTTGAGTTTTCCTTCACCTCAGGTCGAGTTTAGCTCGACCAAAGGTGTTGAGCTTTCTCCACCTCCAGTTGAGCTCGGCTCACAGGAGGGTTGTTAAGTGGAGAATGGTTCACCGTCCACCTCAGGTTGAGTTCGGCTCGACTACATGTGTTGAGTTCTCCTCCACCTCAAGTAGAGTTTAGCTCGACCAAAGGTGTTGAGCTTTCTCCACCTCTAGTTGAGCTTGGCTCACAGGAGGGTTGTTAAGTGGAGAAATGTTCGCCTTCGCCTCAAGTCAAGTTCAGCTGAAAAGCTCAGCAAGAGTAACCCGTTGGCAGGGCCCTCTGTGGATTATTCTAAAGCCCCACCTACTCGTCAAATAGGTGGGTTGAACTTTCTTTCCGAGCTTGAGGTAAGCTCGAAAAGAGCGGGGATTGTGTACAACCCCCATATTTGTCGAGTCGGTGTGACCCGACGCGGATGAGTTCGTGATAGAGAGAGTGGCCGTGACGCAGAAGATTGACTTGTTGGAGGTCGTCGAGACCAAAAAAGAAGTCCCGAGGGGGGGGGGGGGGAAGTGGACCGGAGGTCCACTTCCTCACCTGGGCGAGTGGACCTAGTGGTCCACTCGCCCAAGGCAGGGGCGAGTCGACCCCTGGTCCACTCGCCCAAGGGTGGCAAGTGGACCATGGTCCACTCGCCCAGGGTGAGGGGCGAGTGGACCTATTGTCCACTCGCCCCGGGCACTCGGGCGAGTGGACCATGGGTCCACTCTCCCCTAAGGGGAGTGGACCGAGTGGTCCACTCGCCCAGCCCAGGCATTGGACCATTCGGTCCAGTCTCCCGACCCCCGACTAGGGAGGGAGTGGATGTCTCAACCTTCACTCGCCCCCCCCCCTCCTATTTTGGTCGTTCAGGTTCGTAGTTGAGCTGCGGATAGCAGAATCTTGGCTATCCGCATCCCAATTTTGGGAAGTCTATAAATAGACCCCCAATGGGCACCTTGAAAAAGGCTGGTCTCTCCTCTCCCTCGTGTGTGTCTTGTGAGCAAGTACTACCCCCCCCCCCCCCCCCCCCCTCTGTCAGCTAAGGTGGACGGTAAGGTGGTCCTTAGTGCCCTCCAATGTGCCTAGGCCCAGCATTGGCTTGGGAGGGGAAGCTCTCTTTAAACTTCTGGGTGTGTGGTGGGACCTCCTCGCTGCAGCTTAAGGGGTTCGTTTTAAGTCCCAAGTGTTCTTCAGGGGTATGGTCTTTCGGTTATCAACAACTAGCCAATGTTCTAGCTCAGGTCAAGTAAGGGTCAGCTGCATACCCGTTGCGAACGTCGAGACCGGTTCTCCGGTTTCAACAGTTTGACTTGTTGACTCATGGTTTGACCTCATGGTGATGAGGTGGACTAAGCCAAGTCAGATCAAGGCTTATTCAACTTTTGGTGTGGAAAATTAATCCATGCACACACCTTAAATGGGTTTTAGTCTAGGTTTGACCAAGTCAAATGTCATGGGTTGACCAATCCCAGTCATCATGGTAAAGTAGGTCTCCTTGGGGCTTCATTAAGACCAATTAGGGTTCATTTGAGTATGTGAGTTATTTCAAGTCAACATGAGCTCATTAAGGCTATGAAGTGCTCAATTAGATCCCAAGGGGTGAGGTGATCCTAGTAAAGACTAAGTTAGCTCAATCAAGGTCTCCTAGGATGATAATTGAGTTTTTCTTATCTTAAGGGCCAAGACAAGATTAATCTAGTGGTCTTAATACGTTGGGGTTCCACCTTCACTCACTGGGGTCTACTGGGTTCTAGTAGGGCCCACTAGCTCTTCTAACTAGAGTTTCAAACTTCTAGGCCCCTTAAAAATTCTAGAATGTTTCTAGTTAACTCTATGACCATGATCTTATGAGAGTTTTAGAGATATTGTGTTTATGCTCATTCTCTATGCGGATACCATTTTAGACTTGCACATATTAAGTTAGCTTGATCATTCCTAAGCCTAATATTGAAACTAGACCATGAATTTGGAAGCGAATCTATGAGGCATGCAACTAAGTAATTCTCGGATAAAATTGAACCATTGACTCAAATCTTAGCTAGCATCTCATCAAATTGGTGGAGTTTGAGGGTTTGTAGGCTTGGAGACATCTATCTTAAACTTGTTAAGATTGGACACATTGTAGCGTTCTATATCCACATTGTCGAGATTATAACGCGCTTCAAGTGCATACCTTAAATCATTAGCCATGCAATATTGAAAGAACACATTGTAAAGGTTGTCGGATAAGACGTTAAGAATCTTGTTACGATATTCTATTTCTACCGGATCTCGCATGGGTACACGTCTAACATAGTTTCTAGTGGTGCTGTGCATCACCATTGAGATTCTCGATTTTTTCAGCATGAGGATCAAAGATAAAAGTCCTAGGATATTAAGTTAATATTCAACCCGGGTTGTCAATGACGAAATCCATTTTCATTAAATTTCTCAGATTTGATCACGACAGAGTCATCAGAGCGAAAATCCATTAGAAAATGTTGGAATTTGAAATACACAAAAAAATTGCATCCATAAAACTATTTTTAACAAAATAAATAATTCAATTATTCCCCAAATCTCAAACTCAAGCCCAAATCAAAGTCCAAGTCCAAATTCAACTCCTCTCCGATCCGGTGCGTGAGACTGAGCGCGTGCATGTGGTCCATGGATTCTACTTATATTTTTTCAACATAATATGGATGCTAGAAATATTTTATATACCCGCATAAAATAGTGAAGTTATAATGCAATGTGTGACTAAATAATTTCCTCTAAAGATTTGAGTTCCTTTCAAATAGTTATGAGTTTTTTTCATCAATTGATATAGAGTCCAAATACCAAACACCATAGAGGCTTCAAGAAAAAAATGAAGAGCACTTATTTAAATGTAAAATTCTAACAATGAATACCATATACAATAATATCAATTGAATAAATTTCTAATATCAATTGAATAATTTCTCACTGGTCAGGAAAAGAGTTGTATGAATTGTATAAAACAATTAATTATATTCTTCTTAAAAGTAAGGAAATGATAATAATTAATATATGGTGATGTTGCGTGCACATTAAGTTTGGCTTTGCGCACAACATTTTCATGTGCACACAATAAAATTTTATTTGCAGGTCAAAATGTTAGAGAATTCATTTTGATTTTTTTTCTTTGCGTAGAGACCAGTAGAAACAATAATCTAAAGCTAGAGCTCAAGTATTGTTGCACAAGAACTTCTCCATGAAAGACCTCACATCATCGGAACCGTTCATCGTGGTGTCCGCTCAATGAAAATGATGATGCAACAGTCTTTTGATGCTGAGCAGAGAAATCCTTCACTTCCTGCAAAACGAGAAGAAAGATTGTGGCTGGCTGGCTGCATTAATGAAATTAAGCTAAGTGTTTTCATTATGTTTCTAATGAAACTCAAGAGACTTTGAGTCTCATAGACTTTGAGTATAATCTTCGGTTAAATTCTTGAGAAATCTTCAAAGTTGTACAAGAATTCTCTGACTATTTCTCATCAATTGCGCTCCGCAGCTTCCCAACATGAAGATGGACAATGTAGTTGTCGTCATTAAAGCTGATTTCAACCATTTTCTCAGTTTAAAATCTTTGCGGTCATCGTTCACTTTGATTTCTGAATCAATGCACAATGACATCATACTCACTTGATCTTCTTATTCCTCCTCGTTGAATAACAAGTTTGGTAGCTCCAAATAAGGGTCATCTTCCTCCACCGCCTCAAAAGCAATCTTTTTCTCGAGAGAAACAACTTCACTATTCCATGTTTGTCGTCCGAAAACGGAATTAGTTCTTGATGGATCTCTTCTCCCATGGATTAATCAACCGGTTCCTTATCCTAGTCCATCGCCATAGGTTGAGAAGCGAAGCAATTCAATTCCCGCTCCTGCTCCACCGTGAAAGAGTCTTTTGGATGTTGACCCAAAACGGAATTCGTCGGCCCAGCGGTAGCAATGGAGGGAGCCGCGCGGGCGTTCAGGAGCCGTCGGGTAGGTCGGAGATGCGGGAGGGAGTTCGGTAAGTCGCGAGAAGCGGGAGGGAGTTTGATCCGTCGATAGGTCACGGGTGTGCGCTTAACAAAAACAATTTAATGGTGTTTATTTTTGGGCAATGGTATAAGCACACCAGTTTTGGCCATTCGCACACCAATTTCTATGAGTTATTACGCCCCTTTTGAAAATAAGCCTTGTACATGCATTTTTAGGAAAAGTGTTCAACACGAAAGTTGTAGATCTCGTCCGAACACTTTTCCTAAAAATGCATGTACAAGGCCTATTTTCAAAAATTCGCTATAGTTACGATCAATGTGACAATACGTCTTGTGCGTGCATTTTTAGGTAAAGTGTTCAACACAAAAATTGTAGATCTCGACGAGATCTACAATTTTCGTGTTGAACACTTTTCCTAAAAATACATGTACAAGACGTATTTTCAAACGGCGCGTAATAACTCATAGAAATTGGTGTGCGAATAGCCAAAACTGGTGTGCTTATAACATTGCCCATATTTTTTTGTTTTAGGTGTGCACATAACCGATTGTGATGTGCACGTAACATCGCCCTTAATATAAGGACGTGCTTCGTTCTTCAGTACAAAATTATCGTTTCATACGACTTGGTCAATTATTATACTCATGCAAATATGTTTCAGTATAACCCTAATGCCATATCCTCATACAAAAATGAGTATAAACCTTATACAACATCCCATTATACAAAAATGTCTTTGGGTCGAGTATAAGAATCAAAATTCAAAAATTATTCGGGATTCTTTTATATATTACTCATATCGGATCTAGCCAATCTTGAGCATGCGTGCAATCTTTCGATTTCGAGTATCTTTCGAGCCAACCAAAACTAAAACTTAAAAATTACATAAATTCAATTATAAAATAGGGTTATTTACCGGGACCTCCTCTCGAAGTTTGTGTATTTACAACTTGCACCCCTCTAACTTTCAAAATTACAATTACCCCCTCTTAATGTTTATATTTCATAACATCCTTGCACAAAAAGACCCCTCTGAAGATTTACTCAAAAGTGGAGTACTTTTGTGCATGGATGTTATGAAATGTAAACATTGAGGGGAGATTTTTGTAATTTCAAATGTTAGAAGGGTGCAAATTGTAATTACCCAAACTTTGTCGCATTCTCATGCATCATTTTATCATCAATTCAATCAAAATTTACAAAATAAAAAAAAAACAATTCCACTTCTTCAAGTGCCTTATTAATCATTAATATTATAATCCATGTAGATAAGACAACTAGGGTTCCACTTTGCTTTAACCAATTAAACATTACTAATCTTAAAGCTCACTATGCCATAATTATTAGAAGCACTCTTAATAGAATAACCACACTCCTCTTTTGGTGCTCTCTTTATTCTCCACCATCCTTTGTCATTCAACACATAGCCTCTTAAAATAGTTAGAATATTTCATTAAAAGTTATAACCCATTATTTCATAATACGATCGCTTGCTCGTACGAGCAATGACCGGGCGATCGTCTTGTGCGCATTGGCTTTACGACGGAGTTTTCTGCATCTATCTGAGGTAAAAGATCGGTGACATAAGTTATAAGAAAGGTCTAGCGAGAGTTTTAGCTATAATTGTTGTTTTCAACCTGATAACTAAACTTTGTTTTGATTTAAAGAGCGATATCAGAGCCCAATGTTCAACATATCTGCACTAAAGTCGTTGGGAAAGAGGCTGACTGCTTATTTACAAATGCGGGAAAATTTTTGAGAGTTGATATTAGCAGTCCAATTCTTGCTATTCACACCCCAAAAATTGTAAAAATTCTAATTATATTCGCAGTCCAATTCTCGCTAATCGCACCCCATCAAATAACCTCTTCTCCATCTCTCTTCTGTTGCCTAAACCTAGCCGTAGCTCTACCGGTCATGTCGTTTCCCTTCAAAAAAGAAGAAATTGTCGAGCGAAATCTAAAAGAAGTAGTCAGTTTTCTGGTTAGAGGAATGTTTGCATGCCATTTAACTTGGTTTAGAGTTAACTCCTCTATGCATGTCATTTAACTTGTTTTCCTGCTAGGTTTTTAAATTGTTTGTCTTTAAGATGTTTTTTCTAGGGTTCTAGTACTTAATAAATCAGCAAAGTGTTTCGCTTATTTGGGTTGAGAGTGGGGTGCAAATATAATTTTGGACTACAAATAAAATTTATGGACTACGAATAGCGATGGACTGCGAATAGCCAGTTCCAGACTGCTAATATCAACTCTCAAAATTTTTGAGTGAATTTTTGTGGTTCAAAATGTGCGACGGCACCCAACATTTGGGTCATATTGTTATGGTGGACATTGAAAAATGATTTAAGTCTATATTATAAATAAATAAATATAATATCAAACAACTGACATTAATGCCTTTATTGGCATGGTATGGGCCCTCAAAATGCCTTATTTCTTTACCCACAGCCAATGTTCTTCAATTCCTTAAAGTAGAGTCTAAGTTATCTCTTGGCTGTCTTGTACCTCACTCGGCCGCGGGTCGTGCAAAGGAGATCACATGTAGCCGCCCATGGTCGGGATTTGTAGAAAATTCACAGTATTTCGAAGATTTTCTTAGTCTGGCTTTCGCATGTCGGATTGCGGGGTCCGTTCAGCCATTTCTGCGTTATTATATAACCTCGTATACAAAAGAAAATAATAACATCGTCGACAACAAAAGGGAACAAAATTCATACAAACAAACAACATTAGAAAAAACATAAAAGCAAATGTTGGGAAAATACAAGAGTAAGACACCAAATTGAAAACCAAAGAGAATAGAAACAATATCCCTCCACAAGAATCAGAGATCAGGGCATGTCAAATCAACCAAAATGCTACAACTAGGGCATAAAAGGAGCGAAGAACAACAAATTTGAGCGCGAAGTGAGCAGAAAGACAAGCCAAGAAATTGTGTCCACAAAAAGGAGCGGAGAGCAACAAATGAGAGCGTGAATTGAGCAAAAAGTCGAGCCAAGAAATTGCCTCCACAAAAAGAGAGTAAAGAGCAATAAATCCGAGCGCGAAGTGAGCATAAGAACATGCTAAGAAATTACGTCCACAACAATCACCTGCACGACACAAATATCACCCAACATTAGATCAGAGCAACTAAAGCAACCACAATGTAAAGCAACCACAATGTAAAGCAACCACAATGCCACAACTGTGACTTACAAAAGAGCAAATAGCAACAAATGCAAGTGTGTAAGGAGCAAAAAGAGAGCCAATAAACTGCGTCTACTGAAAAGAGCGAATAACAACAAATCCGTACATGTATTGAAAAAAAAAGACGAGCCAAGAAAAATTACATCCACAATACCAATTATTAGATCAGAACATACAAAAGAAACCACAATACCACGCCTAGCACGCAAATAAAAAGAGAGCGAAGAAAAACTATTCTCTGCGCGAATTTAGCAGAGCCAGACCGCAACACACAACACACAAATATTACACAATATTAGATCAGAGCATACTAAAGCAACCACAATGTAAAGCTACCACAATGCCACAACCGTGACGTACAAAAAGAGCAAATAGCAACAAATGCAAGCGTATTTTCTAGCAAAAATAGAGCCAATAAACTGAATCCACTGAAAAGAGCGAATAACAACAAATCCATACATGTATTGAAAAAAATACGAGCCAAGAAAAATTACATCCACCATACCAACTGTTAGATCGGAACATACAAAAGAAACCACAATACCACACCTTGCACGCAAATAAAAAGAGAGCGAAGAAAAACAAATCTCTGCGCGAATTTAGTAGAGCCAGACCGCAACACACAACACACAAATATTACACAATATTAGATCCGTGCATGTTAAAGCAACCACAATGTAAAACAACCACAATGACACATCCGTGACGTACAAAAAAAGCAAATAGCAACAAATGCAAGCGTATTTGCTACCAAAAAGAGAGCCAATAAACTGAATCCACTGAAAAGAGCGAATAACAACAAATTCGTACTTGTATTGAAAAAAAAAAGACGAGCCAAGAAAAATGACATCCACAATACCAACTGTTAGATCGGAACATACAAAAGAAACCACAATACCACACCTTGCACGCAAATAAAAAGAGAGCGAAGAAAAACAAATCTCTGCGCGAATTTAGCAGAGCCAGACCGCAACACACAACACACAAATATTACACAATATTAGATCAGTGCATGTTAAAGCAACCACAATGTAAAACAACCAAAATGACACATCCGTGACGTACAAAAAGAGCAAATAGCAACAAATGCAAGCGTATTTGCTACCAAAAAGAGAGCCAATAAACTGAATCCACTGAAAAGAGCGAATAACAACAAATTCATACTTGTATTGAAAAAAAAAAGACGAGCCAAGAAAAATGACATTCACAATACCAATTGTTAGATCAGAACATACAAAAGAAACCACAATACCACACCTTGCACCCAAATAAAAAGAGAGTGAAGAAAAACAAATCTTTGCGCGAATTTAGCAGAGCCAGACCGCAACACACAAATATTAGATCAGAGCATACTAAAGCAACCACAATGTAAAGCAACCACAATGCCACAACCGTGACGTACAAAAAGAGCAAATAGCAACAAATGCAAGCGTATTTGCTAGCAAAAAGAGAGCCAATAAACTGAATCCACTGAAAAGAGCGAATAACAACAAATCCGTACATGTATTGAAGAAAAAGACGAGCCAAGAAAAATGACATCCACAATACCAATTGTTAGATCAGAACATACAAAAGAAACCACAATACCACACCTTGCACCCAAATAAAAAGAGAGTGAAGAAAAACAAATCTTTGCGCGAATTTAGCAGAGCCAGACCGCAACACACAAATATTAGATCAGAGCATACTAAAGCAACCACAATGTAAAGCAACCACAATGCCACAACCGTGACGTACAAAAAGAGCAAATAGCAACAAATGCAAGCGTATTTGCTAGCAAAAAGAGAACCAATAAACTGAATCCACTGAAAAGAGCGAATAACAACAAATCCGTACACGTATTGAAAAAAAAGACGAGCCAAGAAAAATGACATCCACAATACCAATTGTTAGATCAGAACATACAAAAGAAACCACAATACCACACCTTGCACCCAAATAAAAAGAGAGTGAAGAAAAACAAATCTTTGCGCGAATTTAGCAGAGCCAGACCGCAACACACAAATATTAGATCAGAGCATACTAAAGCAACCACAATGTAAAGCAACCACAATGCCACAACCGTGACGTACAAAAAGAGCAAATAGCAACAAATGCAAGCGTATTTGCTAGCAAAAAGAGAACCAATAAACTGAATCCACTGAAAAGAGCGAATAACAACAAATCCGTACACGTATTGAAAAAAAAGACGAGCCAAGAAAAATTACATCCACAATACCAATTGTTAGATCAGAACATACAAAAGAAACCACAATACCACACCTTGCACCCAAATAAAAAGAGAGTGAAGAAAAACAAATCTTTGCGCGAATTTAGCAGAGCCAGACCGCAACACACAAATATTAGATCAGAGCATACTAAAGCAACCACAATGTAAAGCAACCACAATGCCACAACCGTGACGTACAAAAAGAGCAAATAGCAACAAATGCAAGCGTATTTGCTAGCAAAAAGAGAACCAATAAACTGAATCCACTGAAAAGAGCGAATAACAACAAATCCGTACACGTATTGAAAAAAAAGACGAGCCAAGAAAAATGACATCCACAATACCAATTGTTAGATCAGAACATACAAAAGAAACCACAATACCACACCTTGCACCCAAATAAAAAGAGAGTGAAGAAAAACAAATCTTTGCGCGAATTTAGCAGAGCCAGACCGCAACACACAAATATTAGATCAGAGCATACTAAAGCAACCACAATGTAAAGCAACCACAATGCCACAACCGTGACGTACAAAAAGAGCAAATAGCAACAAATGCAAGCGTATTTGCTAGCAAAAAGAGAACCAATAAACTGAATCCACTGAAAAGAGCGAATAACAACAAATCCGTACACGTATTGAAAAAAAAGACGAGCCAAGAAAAATTACATCCACAATACCAATTGTTAGATCAGAACATACAAAAGAAACCACAATACCACACCTTGCACCCAAATAAAAAGAGAGTGAAGAAAAACAAATCTTTGCGCGAATTTAGCAGAGCCAGACCGCAACACACAAATATTAGATCAGAGCATACTAAAGCAACCACAATGCCACAACCGTGACGTACAAAAAGAGCAAATAGCAACAAATGCAAGCGTATTTGCTAGCAAAAAGAGAACCAATAAACTGAATCCACTGAAAAGAGCGAATAACAACAAATCCGTACACGTATTGAAAAAAAAGACGAGCCAAGAAAAATGACATCCACAATACCAATTGTTAGATCAGAACATACAAAAGAAACCACAATACCACACCTTGCACCCAAATAAAAAGAGAGTGAAGAAAAACAAATCTTTGCGCGAATTTAGCAGAGCCAGACCGCAACACATAAATATTAGATCAGAGCATACTAAAGCAACCACAATGTAAAGCAACCACAATGCCACAACCGTGACGTACAAAAAGAGCAAATAGCAACAAATGCAAGCGTATTTGCTAGCAAAAAGAGAGCCAATAAACTGAATCCACTGAAAAGAGCGAATAACAACAAATCCGTACATGTATTGAAGAAAAAGACGAGCCAAGAAAAATGACATCCACAATACCAATTGTTAGATCAGAACATACAAAAGAAACCACAATACCACACCTTGCACCCAAATAAAAAGAGAGTGAAGAAAAACAAATCTTTGCGCGAATTTAGCAGAGCCAGACCGCAACACACAAATATTAGATCAGAGCATACTAAAGCAACCACAATGTAAAGCAACCACAATGCCACAACCGTGACGTACAAAAAGAGCAAATAGCAACAAATGCAAGCGTATTTGCTAGCAAAAAGAGAACCAATAAACTGAATCCACTGAAAAGAGCGAATAACAACAAATCCGTACACGTATTGAAAAAAAGACGAGCCAAGAAAAATGACATCCACAATACCAATTGTTAGATCAGAACATACAAAAGAAACCACAATACCACACCTTGCACCCAAATAAAAAGAGAGTGAAGAAAAACAAATCTTTGCGCGAATTTAGCAGAGCCAGACCGCAACACACAAATATTAGATCAGAGCATACTAAAGCAACCACAATGTAAAGCAACCACAATGCCACAACCGTGACGTACAAAAAGAGCAAATAGCAACAAATGCAAGCGTATTTGCTAGCAAAAAGAGAACCAATAAACTGAATCCACTGAAAAGAGCGAATAACAACAAATCCGTACACGTATTGAAAAAAAAGACGAGCCAAGAAAAATGACATCCACAATACCAATTGTTAGATCAGAACATACAAAAGAAACCACAATACCACACCTTGCACCCAAATAAAAAGAGAGTGAAGAAAAACAAATCTTTGCGCGAATTTAGCAGAGCCAGACCGCAACACACAAATATTAGATCAGAGCATACTAAAGCAACCACAATGTAAAGCAACCACAATGCCACAACCGTGACGTACAAAAAGAGCAAATAGCAACAAATGCAAGCGTATTTGCTAGCAAAAAGAGAACCAATAAACTGAATCCACTGAAAAGAGCGAATAACAACAAATCCGTACACGTATTGAAAAAAAAGACGAGCCAAGAAAAATGACATCCACAATACCAATTGTTAGATCAGAACATACAAAAGAAACCACAATACCACACCTTGCACCCAAATAAAAAGAGAGTGAAGAAAAACAAATCTTTGCGCGAATTTAGCAGAGCCAGACCGCAACACACAAATATTAGATCAGAGCATACTAAAGCAACCACAATGTAAAGCAACCACAATGCCACAACCGTGACGTACAAAAAGAGCAAATAGCAACAAATGCAAGCGTATTTGCTAGCAAAAAGAGAACCAATAAACTGAATCCACTGAAAAGAGCGAATAACAACAAATCCGTACACGTATTGAAAAAAAGACGAGCCAAGAAAAATGACATCCACAATACCAATTGTTAGATCAGAACATACAAAAGAAACCACAATACCACACCTTGCACGCAAATAAACAGAGAGCGAAGAAAAACAAATCTCTGCGCGAATTTAGCAGAGCCAGACCGCAACACACAACACACAAACACACAAACACACAAACATTACCCAATATTTTTTCAGAGCCATGCTTAAATTTAAATTCAAGTGGGACAAAAAAGTAACTTCAGTGATTCAATATTTAATAGAACTAGATTACACAGCTTTGATAATTAGAATAGTGCTGTCTGAAATTCCATGAGGAAAGTGCTGCCCATCTCCTTTTTCCCCCCTCCCCCACCCCTTCTTCTTCCTTGTTTAAAAAGATAGCAAGCAGCACAGGTTTCTGTTTATCACCATTAAAGAGCGCTTCTTTCTCCCACGCGCGCGCAGCATCGGAAACACGGGGAAGAACACTTTCAGATTCTTCCATATGGCTGCCAACAGCCGCAGACTTCTCCTCTCCGCCCTCGTGCTGTCTTTGATGATCTCCGTTTCTTCAACCGGTTCGTCCAATTCTAACTCCAAGGCTCTGTAGGGCTGATTTCGAGTAGAGTTTGTGCGATTTGAGCTCGGCTTGAAATTAAATTTTCGACTCGAAGTGCAATAGAATCGAGTTTGCTTGAAATTGAGCTTTTTTTCTCTTTATTCCGAGTCGGCTCGAAATTGAGCAAATTAAATCTTGTAAGACTTTAATCCTTTACTTTAGGTTTAGATTTTAGTGTTTTTAATTTTAAAGTAGTAATATGTTAAGAAGTACATAGCATTTTTATCAATTCGAACTGATTCGAATCATATTTCGAGCGATTCATGGCAGAATAGCTCGAAATACGATCCGAGTCAAATTGAATAAACGATTCCGATTCAACTCAACATCCGACCGATTTTCAAGCGAGTTTCGAATATTTTGCTCAGCTGATATTCCGCGTGAAAGAATCATGATATTCTACTGATATGCATGTGGTTGCAGCATGCTTAATGGATGTTTCTTTGCAGGCGGCGGGCGCAGAATGGCTGCGGATAAATCTCCGGCAACTTCGTCGGTTCAGGTGTTTGATTTCAGAGTTTTTTCTTATGATTATGATGTGTTTTGACGATTGATTAGCAGGAATTCTGGAAGAGAACTCCGGGGGGAGAGGCGGCTGCGGTTCTTCGCCACAGAATTCTGAGGGTCAGGACGAACGACTACGAAAATTATGAACCAACTCCGACTCTTTCCAAGCCGCCGTTCAAGCTCATACCCAATTAATGGCTTCTCTGATATGAACTTAGATCCATGGCTTGCTCTTTTGATAATTGACAGTGTGGTGTGTAAATAGTATAAATAGTTTGTATTATCTTTCAAATAAATGTTGTAGGTATGAGGGTTAGAGATTTTTGGGATTGGGCTCCGATCCGAAATCTAAGTCCAGGGAACGGCTGAGATCAAAACTAAAAAATCAGAGGGGAGTGACGAACCCGTTCGGTAATCGAGCAAGAGGGGAACCCAGAGTCCGGAGCCCGGACGCAAAAACTTTGTGGGCTAAACTTGTATAGGTGTATGTAGTCAATCTAATACTTTATATCCATACATATTTATGCTTTGATAGTTGTATGTCTCCTTGCTGAAAATTTAGTCCCATGTTTGGATATTGCTATAAAATAAAGGTTAGACTTAAAGATGAAATAAAATTTTTTGTAGGAATAATGCATGAATATAAGATAAAATGATAATGCAAGCACTCACGAAACCATCGCGATGTGCGCCAAGAGCTATCAAGAAGATGAGATGCATAGTTCCTCTAGGATCTACGACCACGATGAGCAACAAGATCTCCTTCAATTCTACGACGACAGAAACCGCGACAGTGTGTAGAGAATCATGCGAACGTTTTGTTGTTGTTGTAAATACTAGCCGTACTAGCGACATTAATCTATGGTGACTTTAAAACATTCACTCCGTCCTACGGTGACTTTTAAATGTTCATTTGCAATTAGCGACCGGCTAGGTCCCTCTCCTCTATCATCGACGTCTTCCATGTGCGCGTATGTGGCATCCAACGACTCTTATTTCGCTAAAATTGCTCTTTGAGCACCCTAATAATGATTAAAAGTTATCTATTTTTGGTTATTCCTTTGTAATTTATGGATTTTGGTTTTGAAATTTGGTCTTTATGTGTGTTAATTCTCTATTGTTTTCCATTGAATCTTGTAGTTTCCCTCTTGAATTTTCTAAACTCTCAAACCATTTTCTTGATTTTGAGAGCAACTAAGCTTTCCCTCTCTAAAAGCTTTGACTTGTGTTCCACTCATATTGCATTGGTGAGCTTGTGATCACCATCTCATAGTTCTTAAGATAATTGGATATTTAGCAATCAAAGGAGGAAGGTCTTAGGCTCTGTTTGGCTCGGCTGAAGCGGTGAGAGAAGCAGTGTTGTGATACAGTGGTGAGAAAAATCAACAGTTTTGCAGGATGATGTGAGAAACAGTGAACTCTTTGAAAGATCTGTTTTTTCAGTGCTGTTTAAATAGAAAAATAGACTGTACTGTTTAGCAGAATAGCTGTGTGGTGATTGTTTAAAATTAAATTTATTGTAAATGTAATTGAAAATTAAATTATTGTAAATGACATTAAAAATAATACATCATTTATACGTAATTATTTAAGAAAATTACATATTTTTAGTAATTTAGGAATTAAATGACTGTAATTAAATTATATTAAAATATTTAATATTTATCTTAATATATAATTATTATTTTAATTCTAAAATAATAGCTTTTATATAATAATAATAAAATAAATTTGAAACACCAATTAATAAATTATTAATATAATAATTAGTTTTGTATTAGTTATTACTACCTAATTAATAGTATAAATAATTATAGTTTATTATATTCATCCATAATAATTATATAATATTTAACATTATATTTCGAGAGAATTTTATGTACGTGTAACGTTCCTAAAGGATGGTACGGGACAATATTTTTAGTTGAAATTGCGACTGTAACTGTATTCATAGTTATATTTACAGTCGTAAAAACATATGTAATTTACAATTGTAACTGTATTAAAAAAAATTCACTTTTTAACACGTGTATTTTCAGACCGTAACATATACATATGAGATTTTAAAATGATCATAAAAATAATTAAATTAATATTCTGTAATTTATTTTTTTAAAAATACTGTATTTTGGTCTACAAATACAATAAACACACCATCCTTTAGATATGTTATGCGTACCTAAGTATTTTCCTTATATTTCATGCTATAGTATAGCATATACATTTAACTTCACGCTATGTATATTTAAGCCACAATCCATTTTATTTTATTGTTTGGAGCAGCTTTTCTAAAAAGAGCAGCAAAACTCTAAAAAAACTGCTCCAAACGGACCCTTAGGCTCCGTTTGGTACAGTGGTGGCGGTTATGAACGCAGTGATAAAATCGTCATTCATGAACGTTCACCTAAAAAACTCCATCCACTTGAACATAGTGTAACCGTATAGTGTAACCATGCCTAGTTAGCTTTTATTTCCACTATATTTGTACTATTAATTAGTTTTTCAAATTGTATTTGAACATATTACAATGTCTCAAATAAGTTTTAGTTTAATTTGGGCCTAAACTTGTGCTATTGGTTAATTAACCTCAAGTAAGCTCTAAAGCATATCATCAATACTTAAAGCTTATATAGTTAATTATTTATCATTATCATTTGCTTAAATTTTATATAGTGTATTATATATACATCACTTTCATTCACACTCATTATATTAGACCTGTCACCACAGGCGGTGGAAAAAGCAGTGGTGGCATTAGAGCTGCTCAAAAAGCTGTTTTGAAAAACTATAGATCGTTTGAAAAATCTTTATTTAAGTTTTTTTTCAAAAAATATTTTTCGCTTTTCTATGTGAAAAAATATCTTTTTAATAATAGTTGTTTAGCTTTTTTTTAATAATAAAAAAGCATGTACGCTAATCATTTATCACATATATAAGTAAATATTGTATAAATCCTAAATAAGCCGATTACAAAAGGTCAGCGGTGTTGGAACCGAGATTCGGCCCAACGAGGAGTTCAGACCCCTAAGAGGGGGCAACTAACACTTACTGATTCCGCGGAGGAACCTGACCGAAGACTTAGAACTAAATACCGACCTTGACTGCAGCGTGGAGGTCTCATCACACACCCGGAAGATCTTAGAGCGCTTCCCCTCCTAAGCCAAAGCTGAAGCTGGGCACCTTGGAGAGCCCGAGAAGCTAACCAAAGATGTCCTAAGGAGGAAGAAGCCAAAGATCTGGATCATCTCCAAAGGTGTCATTTAGGGTCTATATATAGTTTTTCTCTGCTGGTCTGCTAATAACGTAACTCCGCCTTTTGGTTTTACTAATCGCACCCCAAAGTGGTCTGCTAACAACCAAACTCCACTGTTCTGAAGAGCTATCGGCAGCCCATCAAGGGTATTTGGGTAAACTCACTTCTAGGCCCCATTGGGCGAGTGACCTGAGAAGGAGCCACACGTCAGCCTTACTGCGAGTCGGGCTTGTGAGATCTCACTATGTGAGTGGCCCGTGACGGTACCCCTCGCTAGCCCCCTTGGCCTCCCGGACGAATGGGGTTTCGCCTGGTGGCCTGCGCATCCAGAAGCCCGGGCGGGCGAGTGCTTGATGAAGAATGCGCTCCCCCTTTCTACCAACCTGAGTCGCTTTCGTGAGACGACGAGCCTTCACTTGCCTCGCCGTTGCAAAATGCACCCCAAAGCGCCGAGCTTACATTCGCCTCGCCCTCGCCCTACGGTACTCGCAAGGAGATAAATCTGGCTCGCCTCGCCCTCGTGACCCGCTCCTCGCAAGGCGGCGAGCCCCTTCTTGCTTCGTCTGTGCCCGATTTACCCTTCGGCGAACACGGGGTTGTACAAGCGGCGAGTAGTAAAGATAGCGAATAGGTGATGATCATGAATGAGAGAAGAAAACTTTTACACAGTTTTTAGAAAGCATGTTGCACCGACTGCTCAAAAAACCCCCAAAACATCTTTCTTGAAAAAGCTCTTGGTGCGTTGAGAATAGAGTTTTTCTCATCACCACTACCGCCCCCAAACAGAACCTACTGTTGAGATCGTGCCACCTCACCGATCCGTGTGCCTGTGTGATTCCTATTTTGAGGGAAATCCTATTTAGGAATATCATTAGGAGAGATTTCTCTCCTTGATTTGTGCCTGGCTGGTTTGCCATTAATGACCGAGCCTAATTTTGGCTCTCTCCTTATTAGGAGTTTATCTCCTTAATGGTGGAGAGGCATTTATGCCCTATAAATAGGAGCAGGTTACCGTTCAAAAAAGAGAGAAAATGAAGAGGTAGGAAAATATCGAGAGCCATATCTGTGTTTATCAGCTGTGGGGAGGAGGCCTTCACCATATGCTAGCGGCGGCAACTCTGGTCGATCCAGGCGGGATCGACATCCGGTTGCGCTAGCGGCGGCAACTCCGGTCGATCCAGGCGGGATCGACATCCGGTCGCGCTAGCGGCGGCAACTCCGGTCGATCCAGGCGGGATCGACATCCGGTCGCGCTAGCGGCGGCAACTCCGGTCGATCCAGGCGGGATCGACATCCGGTCGTGCTAGCGGAGGCAACTCCGGTCGATCCAGGCGGGATCGACATCCGGTCGTGCTAGCG
Organism: Dactylorhiza incarnata; assembly: GCA_033032865.1. Taxonomy (NCBI): domain Eukaryota; kingdom Viridiplantae; phylum Streptophyta; class Magnoliopsida; order Asparagales; family Orchidaceae; genus Dactylorhiza; species Dactylorhiza incarnata. The sequence continues at coordinate 6,723,655 of JAWHQI010000097.1, read as the reverse complement.
GCGGCAACTCTGGTCGGTCCAGGCGGGATCGGCATCTGGCCGAGCGAGCGGCGGCAAATCCGGTCGGTCCAGGTGGGATCGGCATCCGGTCGTGCTAGCGGCGGCAACTCCGGTCGGTTCAGGCGGGATCGACATCTGGCCGAGCTAGCGGCGGCACATCCTGTCGGCTCCAGGTGGAGCGACATCTGGTCGGGCTCTATTTCGATGACCGTGATTCGGTCTCTGTGTAACCTCTCTGTAACTCCTCAGTTTATCAGTGGATCTTTTCCGGCGCGCTCTCCCCGTGGACGTAGGAGCTCCTCTCCGAACCACGTATTTCTGTTTGTCGTCTGTGTGCTTGAAATCCCGTTCTGTTTTTTATTTTGCGCGATTGCTTTTGCTCGATTTATTCCGTTGCGCTACCGCGGTACTCGGTCCGATTGCATAACAACCTACATCATATATCATTGCTAATCATCCACTTACTTCATACCATTCATTATTATCACATACACCATATATCATCTTCCGCCATCATACATTGACTCCGTTTGGCGCGACGTTTTTGCTCCGGTGAGTTTTTGCTCCGGTGAGTTGTACAAAAAGCCACAATTATAGAATGTATGTTTGGCATAGCAATGGTTATGACCGTCACCAAGAAAAAGAACTAGTTTTGAACATAAAAGTGGATAAAGCTCCAAAGGTGAGGTCGAGCGTCACGAACGACGGTTTATAATCACCGCGTTAATTCACGACTGCCACCACAACGCCAAACGAATCCATTATCACCTATCACCATACATTATCACTTATCACTATACATAATCATCTATATATCATTCTTACACATGCATGCATCTATATTTGTAAGAGAATTATTTTATAAAAATGATCTCATTAATTTTCAATGTCATAGAAGTACCATTGTATACAACATTTGGGTAATCACTTTATATTATTTTAATTATTCATGTGTTTATTTACTTGACCAAATTTTATTTAATATAAGCCTTTTATATCAAATATCTTATATTTAGTCATTGTTTTATCTTATCCTATCTCTCATTATATCAAGTCATTTATATCAAGTACTAGCTTTCACTCTTAATATTTATTATCAATTGAGTTAGATTTGCTTGAGTCTTGGAAAAAACTTAAGTTTAATATTGAGCATTGGAAAGGAATTCCCTATTATTCGTTGCTCGTAATTAAGACTAAGGCTTCGTTTGGCACAACTTATTTGCTCCGATGAGTTTGATCAAAAACGTCATTATCATAGAATGTATGTTTGGCAAAACAAAGGTTATGACCGCTACCCAAGAAAATGAACTAGTTTTGAGCATAAAATGCATAAATTTTTTAGGTGAGGTCGAGCGTTCACGAATGACGGTTCATGACCACCGCGTTCACGACCATCACTACCGCGCAATAATCTTTGCTCACAAGTAAGACTAGGTGTTGGTCTTATCATGTAAATAAGATTGAGTAATAATACTCATTGTAACCAAGATTGATGTTATGTTTGTCACGGTGGCAGCGTTCGTGAATGCCCGACCTTGCCTAAGGAAATTTATTCACATTTTATGCTGAACATACATTCTATGATGGTGGAGTTCTTGTCTAAATTCACCAGAGCAAAAACACTGCGACAAACAGAGCCGAAGTTAGTGGCTTTAGCTCATTATAAGTAGTACAATACAAGTTCTTAGCCTATAAAAGATATTAGATGTCCCTCCAATCATAGAAGAGTAAGGGAGGTTAGATTTGTAAGACCCCATTTTTTTTTTCTCTTTTAAACATCCGGGTCTTAGGCCCAGAACCGTCGTTTTGCGGTGACACCTTCGCTCGGGAAGGTCGCCACCACAAAACGCCGATCCTGCCGGCCAAATCGATCACGAAGAAAAGTACAATAAAGAGTAAGACAAGTCCACAAAATCACATGAATTATAAATGTCCACATATATTAACTGAATAAAGAGACAAAGGTTACAAATAATAAAAGGGGCTCTTGCCCTGTACATCATTTCCTCACTACAAGATCACTCGCGGAAGCTAACTACTAGTCACTCACAGATTCTGAATCCTGTGCTCCTGTACTAGACTGGCCCGCCTCCGACTGCTCCGGCCTCTGGTGCTGCTGCGTCTCCTCGATTTCCTAAAATGATATGGTCCACCGACCGTTAGTCAAAAAGACTAAGTCAACAATCCCCCGCCCCTAAACCCGTGGCTCCTAGGCACCGAGCGGGGAGGAGTGAAAAGGAGGACCAAAGGCAGAGTGGAAACAAGCAGGTGACAGCGGAACTAGAACTACACAGGTGCATATATATATGAAGCATTAAGTAAGCACAGTAAAGAACAGTAAGCAGTATATATAATTGGCAAGTAAAGTAAATATAACGGTAACCATTGATTTATAGGAATGCCCATACAAACCTATAGACCAAGGGGTCGTTTAGCAGGGCCTACCGTATAAGAAGTCCCATAACCGACTTATACGTTAGGGGTAGGTTGAATGCAATGTTTATGCTATGACATGCAGGGTATGCTGTTATGCTATGTTCATACAAGTGCAACTCACCCACCACGACTCTATGCGCATAGACCTTTAGTTCCCCCTTTTTGGAGCGAGCTAGACTCCCAGGATACTCCCGTAGTGGCAAACGGAAGCGGTGGGTTGGGCCCCGCCCACCTCTAGGTTGGCATTCACACTACCCAACCTAGACCTATTGTACGCCTCCACTATACCCGCGGAGCGTCTGCGTACTCTTGCTGACTGGACCGCCAGACTATCAAGGCTAAGTGTAAAACCACACTCGCCGAGTCAACGTATTGACGTCGGTGTGAACGACCGTCCAATACCGAAGACCCACCACCTTCAGTGCACATGCAACATGTTCTACTTTCTATCTCTGAGCCATGAGTTCCCCGGGCTAACCCGCCCGCCATCAATAACCTTCCGAGCCAAAGGCTCCCCGGGCTAACCTGCCCGTCATCAATAACCTTCCGAGCCAAAAGCTCCCCGGGCTAACCTGCCCGTCCTCAATAACCTTCCGAGCCATAAGCTCACCAGACAAACTAGTCTGCTGCAACAACCACCGAGCCCACCGCTCGGACAACCAATCCAACTAAACTTCCGTAACCACAGGGTGTGGATGAGTGTGTTATTAGTTAATCTTGTACAATGTCTTCTCCTATGAGTTAGGGTTAGTCTTGGACTTCCCGAGGGTTACCCTGTGAGGGGCTCGCTACGGTACTAGGAACCACTACGGGATGACACCCCGAAGTTCCCATTCCCAAGACACTTAATGTCTTTAGTTACTACCCATAAGAAACCCTCTTAACATTTCACCCGGTCTAAACCTAAGAGCTTTTAGGTCCTAATAGACAAAAGATGATCTTTCGTCATCCACAGGACGACCTACCCCAAGGATGGCACCCCACCACCCTAGGACCCATCAAACCTTAATTCTCTCCAAGGGTCCCCTCATATCCATATAATTACCATTAGGCCCTCACTTTCCAATCAATATGATCCAATTTGGCCTACAACCCCAAAATTACCAATTTGCTAAACGCAGACCATCCTCAACGCTTTGATGCTCATGAAGGGGAGTACACTAAATACTCGATCCTATGATTCAACAATTTTATTGGAGGTCCATACTACGTATTTAAGACCAAATCCAGAGCTTCATAATTTTCCAAATAATAATAGTATTTAAATCATTTTTTTCCAAAATATCACTTCCTAAGGTTTGAACTGCAAGTATGCTTTCCTGACATCCAATGCCTGCCTAAATTTTTACATAAATAAAGGGTACCTAAAAATCAGTAGTCATGAAATCTTAGGGAAATACTGCAAGATTTACTATTTTTAAAAATTCCAAAACTCATTTATTACCAATAAATTCCAAAGGAGGTACCCTCATATGGACTCCCAATCTTATGCAAATTCATACAGTGGTGAATCATACTAAAATATTCAGGTCTACCAAGTTTGACCACATAACACAGAAGTTACTTTTGTAATTTCCTCAAAGGATATATTTGTAAATAATTCCAAAATGAACTAGAGATACCAAAAATATTAATCCATAAATTATGAGAAAATTACAGTGGGTACATATTGGTATGAAAAGACATCCTGCAAAGTTTCATGCAATTACAGTAATTTAACACCCTAATATTGATCCTCCCAAAAGTTGTCTACAATATGGAATATTACACTTTGAACCCCAAAAAGTCTTCTCATGGTCTAACAGATTCTTCCAGAGATCAATAGCATTAAAACCAAGTTTGTGACAGAAAATGGTAAACCATTAAGTAATATTTCTCCCTAAAACCCAAAACCCTAATTATTTACAAATCTACCCAAGGGTTTATTACCTAGGTTTGACAACTCCAAACCTCTTCAAATTCACAAGGGAGGCTCCTCTGGTCACTAGGACCTACCATACAAAATCTTAGGTCAAACCAATAATGTTTGACCCCACTCCCTTCATTGACCTCTAATTGCACCCCATTAGGGTTTAACCTAGGGTTAGGGTCTAAACTTCTCCAAATCCACCCAAACTTCTTGTGAGGGTATCCTATCACTTATAAAAGTCAGAGGAGTCCAATACACCCCTCTCCAAGGACAAACTCCCATATGTCCTTCACAACCCCAAATTCCACTCCATAGGGGTCAACCCTATGACCTTGAGCAAAACAACTCCAATGCTCACCAAACCCTTCATGGGGTCTCAACTTCATCCCACTGATCTTCCTAAGAAGTATCAAGTCTCAAAAGACCTTATTGGCCAAAGATTCTCTACTTGGCTATTTGCACCCCAAGGTGCTCTTACTCCAAGTCCTAGGGCAAACCAACTCCCCATGACCCCAAAACTCTCTTAGAGGTGATTTGGGTGATATTAGGGCAGTGGCCAAAATCCCACTCCAATTGGAGGTGGTTTGACCATGAAAAGTCCCAAATAGCCCTTATTCACAAATTTCCCCTAAATGGACAAATTTTTGGCTTAATGATTACCTAATCAAAAGAACTCCAAAGGAGTTGAGATTTTAACCAGGGTTTTATCATGACCCTAATAACACTCCACCAAAATTTGGTGGTGATTGGAGGTCATTTGACCCTCCAAATAATTTATGTAAGGATTATTAAATTTCTACAAAAACTTTAGGAAAAGTTTCTCCAAAAAATCTGATTTTTGGATATTACATAGCCCTAGGTATGACTCACCACTGGTCCAAATCTCAAGTCATTTGGACAAGTGGATTGGTGTGGGCACCCTTTCAAAGTTCAGACAAACTTTGCACTAAAATGGGTGCTGAGGTCAAACCAGGACTCCAAATTGGGTGAACTCAATTTTGTATGACTCTAGGGGTCAAGGCCTACAACTTTCATGTTGGGCACTTTTTCTGTAGAGGGCATCTAGTATTTTTAGTAATTAAAATCAAGTTCTGGTAAAAATAATACCTAAAAAATCACATAATAACATTTAATATAAAACAAGGCACTGTTCATCTTCTTCCTTAGGCCGAAAAACATCAAAAAAACGCCACTTCCTGTAGCATTTTCCAAGGTCATTTCCCGGCCACCCGGCCACCTCCCTGGCCGGCCACCACCGCCACCACCTCCGTCGAGGTGAGGGCTATCGCCGGGCGGCGGCACGGCCGCCGGAGGGGCGGTTTCCGGCGAACTCAAGGGGGCAATTTTCATGGAAAATCTGAAATTTCAACTCTCCGATCGGGCTCTTTTGAGCCCGATTTCTCTCCTAATTCGATCTAAGATACTAGCACGAGTAAGGAGGAGGAGGATCGGACCTCATTTGGTGTGAATCGTGGCTCCGATTGCCGGCCGCCATTGTTCCTCCTTGGAGCTTTGGGTGCCATGGAAAAGCCATCCTCTGAGCACTGATAGGGTCGGGAAAATGGGGGTTTCAACTCCTCTCCCCCTTATGAAGCTAATGGAGGCCTCAATTTAATGGGAGGAGGGCTCCATCAAGAGATCACCATGTGACCCCTCCACTCCCCCATGGCCGGCCACCCTAATGCATCCCCCTTGCCTTCAATTCCTCCAGAAAACTCCTGGAATTCCCTCCACATTCATCAGGGGAGATGAAATGGGACATCAATGGGGATTCCAAGGGGTGTATCCTCTTAATGGCCATGAACACCACCTTCTCTCTCCTCCAAAATTGGGTTTTTCTCTCTCCTACTCATCATGGCCGATTTTTACCTCTCTCTCATGTTTAATATCAGTCTACTAGGCTGGTCAAGAGGTCAATTTGGGCTTAGCCCAAAGGGATTGGGCTAGGTTTAAGAGATTTGACCTAATTTGGGCAAGTTTGACTTTTGGTCAAATTGAACAATTGGGTGACCCTAGGATGGGGATTTTGGGTCCCTTGGATTCCAAATTAGGTTTAGAAACTATTGGTGGGGTCAATTTGGTCACATGAGTCTTGGTTGACCCAATTCAAGTTGATTTGACCAAAACAGGCTAAGTTGACTTTTGTCAAATTGAGCCCTAGGGTTGACCCAGTCAAGGGGATTTTTGGTCCACTGGGTCCCCTATGATATGATAACACTATGGGTAAGGTCAATTTACTATGGTGATGGTCAATTAGGGCTTTTAATGAAGAATTGCCATTTTTGACCTAAAGGGGCATTTTGGTCAATTTGCACCATTGGGGGTCCCATGATGGGGCTTTTGGGTCCACTAGGTCTCTCATGATATTCTAGACCTAGATGAGTGGTCAATTTGGCATGGTGAGGGTTAATTGACCCTAATTAGGCTACTTTGACCAATTTAGGGTTAGGGTTGACTTTGGTCAATTTGGCCTCTTTGGTTGACCCCAATGGGTCCTTGGTGCCCTAAGGGGACCCCTAAAGGGTTAGGGATACCATGGTGGGGCCAAATGGTCAAGTTGAGGCCCTAAAGTCCAACCCTAAGCTTGGTCACTGGAAATTGCTATTTGCAGTCCAAGGCACTTTCAACCCTAATCTTGCCTAAGTCAAAGGGATTTCTACACTACCAAGGCCTTGTCATGACCTTGTCAGGACAGATTCACCTGGGGGGTCTAGCTGTCTGGGGGATGTTACAAATCCCAATAAACAAAAAAAATAATTTCGTCCTCGAAATTCAGGTTAGGCTTGCGGGGTTTTCACCGAGAGTGACTTAACGTAACATCCCCCTAAGAATCAAAGTTATTCCTGGCTCGAAGAGCACCGACTATCTATGCCACACCATCTCTGGTGGCTCCAAGTTGTGCTCCTCCTGACCTTAAATAACCACATGTCTTAACCTCTGTAATCTTCTTGCGCCGCAAGACTCGCACCGTCGTATCATCTATCCTGACCGGGGTGACCTAGATACCTTGGTCAATCTATCCTCGAACTTCCACTCTAACCTGGGCAGACTCTTATGCCTCTAAAGTTTTCTTCTCGCATTCACATTCTTACTCTTTCAGGTACGTCCGCATAACCAATCATTTCCAATTTACAACTTTTCTAGTTCTTACTATTGACGGGTCTAATCAAATCGTTTAGCGTCCCAATCCCATCCTTAAATATTAATGGGGGTGCACCTGTGAACTTTTATGAGTATATGCTAACCAATCACGATGATAAGATGACTCTCAATCGCTTTCTTCATGAAATTCTATTCATAACGACAAAATTTTGACACCTTGGGGTTTTTCACAATTCAATTTCATCAAGGAAATAATATCACGCTTATTTCATCAAAGTCCTGTCACTTCCACTTATGATAGTCTTGATCACTCTCAAATGGTCTTAAGCAAGACAAACTCAGATCATTCTTGCCATAATGAAAGCAACTCTATATTCCACAACTAACAAGTCATCGTCTCAGATCTCTGGTTATTTATCATCCAAGTTCACCAGGTATAAAGCTATTAATGTGGACAAAATTTTCAACCATGACGGGGCATGATTTTTATCAAAGCATAAGTTGATCACTTCCAAATGCCCGAAGTCACAAGAGTTTTCAAATTTAACTACAACTCATAAGATCTAAATTCCACCCTTAACTTCTATAGTAGGACATCAACATCCTTAAATGCTTAATCCTAGTGACTTTACATTTCCAAAGATTCAAAACTAAGGGCAAGTTGTTGTCCGACCCAACTGATGTCTAACCATTGCCCTGGTACTACCATCGATCATCATACTGTTTCACCGTCTCATCTTTTCTCAAGTAAGATCGACTTCAAAATTATTTTGTTCACGCCACAAAAATTCTCTAATTTAGGTCTAAAGGAAATCTAAGTCTGCCAATAATTTGCCCAATAAACAAAAGGTAAGCCCCAATAAACAAAGGACAAGCCCCCAATAAACAAAAGATTAGCCTCTATCTATCTTTGGGCGAAGTGTCTTCAATATCACCAAGTTATATTCATCCCAAATATGCAAACAATTTTTAGGGCATACAACCTTAGACTTGGGGTTCTATCTTGGGGCTCAATGGTGTACTCCATACCTTAGGCTCTTCTAGGTACCTTCTACGACAACCTTATCAGGGTCAATATGTCACCCAATCCCAAACGGGTCCCTTCTGGACTTCAATTTTATCCGACCCTCGGTGTTTGTCACAGTGGTTGTCTTAATATAATCTTGTCACAAATACGATGATTGAGCCTATGAGTCCCATACCATTCTGCTTTATGTGTCAGTCTCTCCTTCTCTAGCCTCTTTGGGTATCCTCGTATCTTCACCAAAAAGTTATACATACGGTCTAGTTCAAACTAGGTCATGGTATAAATTGTCCTAGTAAGTCACGTGTCCTAGTGGGGTTGAGTCTAACTCATTGACTAAGGTATTATCTAAAAAGATCCTTGTAGCCGGAGGTATTCTCTGCTGGGGGCAGGGTTCGCCGCAGGCTACAAAAGAAAACTTAACACTCGTAAAGAGATTTGACTAAGAAGATTCAGTTAAAAGTGGACCTTTTTCAATGTGATTCCCATATGGGCACACCACTGCTTCCGCTGCTTAGTTTGTCCTCAAACTAAACTTGCGCGGGGTGGCCCAGGGTTTGTGGACTTCTTTTCTTCGGATCGAGGGCCTCTGATACCACTTGTAAGACCCCATTTTTTTTTTCTCTTTTAAACATCCGGGTCTTAGGCCCAGAACCGTCGTTTTGCGGTGACACCTTCGCTCGGGAAGGTCGCCACCACAAAACGCCGATCCTGCCGGCCAAATCGATCACGAAGAAAAGTACAATAAAGAGTAAGACAAGTCCACAAAATCACATGAATTATAAATGTCCACATATATTAACTGAATAAAGAGACAAAGGTTACAAATAATAAAAGGGGCTCTTGCCCTGTACATCATTTCCTCACTACAAGATCACTCGCGGAAGCTAACTACTAGTCACTCACAGATTCTGAATCCTGTGCTCCTGTACTAGACTGGCCCGCCTCCGACTGCTCCGGCCTCTGGTGCTGCTGCGTCTCCTCGATTTCCTAAAATGATATGGTCCACCGACCGTTAGTCAAAAAGACTAAGTCAACAATCCCCCGCCCCTAAACCCGTGGCTCCTAGGCACCGAGCGGGGAGGAGTGAAAAGGAGGACCAAAGGCAGAGTGGAAACAAGCAGGTGACAGCGGAACTAGAACTACACAGGTGCATATATATATGAAGCATTAAGTAAGCACAGTAAAGAACAGTAAGCAGTATATATAATTGGCAAGTAAAGTAAATATAACGGTAACCATTGATTTATAGGAATGCCCATACAAACCTATAGACCAAGGGGTCGTTTAGCAGGGCCTACCGTATAAGAAGTCCCATAACCGACTTATACGTTAGGGGTAGGTTGAATGCAATGTTTATGCTATGACATGCAGGGTATGCTGTTATGCTATGTTCATACAAGTGCAACTCACCCACCACGACTCTATGCGCATAGACCTTTAGTTCCCCCTTTTTGGAGCGAGCTAGACTCCCAGGATACTCCCGTAGTGGCAAACGGAAGCGGTGGGTTGGGCCCCGCCCACCTCTAGGTTGGCATTCACACTACCCAACCTAGACCTATTGTACGCCTCCACTATACCCGCGGAGCGTCTGCGTACTCTTGCTGACTGGACCGCCAGACTATCAAGGCTAAGTGTAAAACCACACTCGCCGAGTCAACGTATTGACGTCGGTGTGAACGACCGTCCAATACCGAAGACCCACCACCTTCAGTGCACATGCAACATGTTCTACTTTCTATCTCTGAGCCATGAGTTCCCCGGGCTAACCCGCCCGCCATCAATAACCTTCCGAGCCAAAGGCTCCCCGGGCTAACCTGCCCGTCATCAATAACCTTCCGAGCCAAAAGCTCCCCGGGCTAACCTGCCCGTCCTCAATAACCTTCCGAGCCATAAGCTCACCAGACAAACTAGTCTGCTGCAACAACCACCGAGCCCACCGCTCGGACAACCAATCCAACTAAACTTCCGTAACCACAGGGTGTGGATGAGTGTGTTATTAGTTAATCTTGTACAATGTCTTCTCCTATGAGTTAGGGTTAGTCTTGGACTTCCCGAGGGTTACCCTGTGAGGGGCTCGCTACGGTACTAGGAACCACTACGGGATGACACCCCGAAGTTCCCATTCCCAAGACACTTAATGTCTTTAGTTACTACCCATAAGAAACCCTCTTAACATTTCACCCGGTCTAAACCTAAGAGCTTTTAGGTCCTAATAGACAAAAGATGATCTTTCGTCATCCACAGGACGACCTACCCCAAGGATGGCACCCCACCACCCTAGGACCCATCAAACCTTAATTCTCTCCAAGGGTCCCCTCATATCCATATAATTACCATTAGGCCCTCACTTTCCAATCAATATGATCCAATTTGGCCTACAACCCCAAAATTACCAATTTGCTAAACGCAGACCATCCTCAACGCTTTGATGCTCATGAAGGGGAGTACACTAAATACTCGATCCTATGATTCAACAATTTTATTGGAGGTCCATACTACGTATTTAAGACCAAATCCAGAGCTTCATAATTTTCCAAATAATAATAGTATTTAAATCATTTTTTTCCAAAATATCACTTCCTAAGGTTTGAACTGCAAGTATGCTTTCCTGACATCCAATGCCTGCCTAAATTTTTACATAAATAAAGGGTACCTAAAAATCAGTAGTCATGAAATCTTAGGGAAATACTGCAAGATTTACTATTTTTAAAAATTCCAAAACTCATTTATTACCAATAAATTCCAAAGGAGGTACCCTCATATGGACTCCCAATCTTATGCAAATTCATACAGTGGTGAATCATACTAAAATATTCAGGTCTACCAAGTTTGACCACATAACACAGAAGTTACTTTTGTAATTTCCTCAAAGGATATATTTGTAAATAATTCCAAAATGAACTAGAGATACCAAAAATATTAATCCATAAATTATGAGAAAATTACAGTGGGTACATATTGGTATGAAAAGACATCCTGCAAAGTTTCATGCAATTACAGTAATTTAACACCCTAATATTGATCCTCCCAAAAGTTGTCTACAATATGGAATATTACACTTTGAACCCCAAAAAGTCTTCTCATGGTCTAACAGATTCTTCCAGAGATCAATAGCATTAAAACCAAGTTTGTGACAGAAAATGGTAAACCATTAAGTAATATTTCTCCCTAAAACCCAAAACCCTAATTATTTACAAATCTACCCAAGGGTTTATTACCTAGGTTTGACAACTCCAAACCTCTTCAAATTCACAAGGGAGGCTCCTCTGGTCACTAGGACCTACCATACAAAATCTTAGGTCAAACCAATAATGTTTGACCCCACTCCCTTCATTGACCTCTAATTGCACCCCATTAGGGTTTAACCTAGGGTTAGGGTCTAAACTTCTCCAAATCCACCCAAACTTCTTGTGAGGGTATCCTATCACTTATAAAAGTCAGAGGAGTCCAATACACCCCTCTCCAAGGACAAACTCCCATATGTCCTTCACAACCCCAAATTCCACTCCATAGGGGTCAACCCTATGACCTTGAGCAAAACAACTCCAATGCTCACCAAACCCTTCATGGGGTCTCAACTTCATCCCACTGATCTTCCTAAGAAGTATCAAGTCTCAAAAGACCTTATTGGCCAAAGATTCTCTACTTGGCTATTTGCACCCCAAGGTGCTCTTACTCCAAGTCCTAGGGCAAACCAACTCCCCATGACCCCAAAACTCTCTTAGAGGTGATTTGGGTGATATTAGGGCAGTGGCCAAAATCCCACTCCAATTGGAGGTGGTTTGACCATGAAAAGTCCCAAATAGCCCTTATTCACAAATTTCCCCTAAATGGACAAATTTTTGGCTTAATGATTACCTAATCAAAAGAACTCCAAAGGAGTTGAGATTTTAACCAGGGTTTTATCATGACCCTAATAACACTCCACCAAAATTTGGTGGTGATTGGAGGTCATTTGACCCTCCAAATAATTTATGTAAGGATTATTAAATTTCTACAAAAACTTTAGGAAAAGTTTCTCCAAAAAATCTGATTTTTGGATATTACATAGCCCTAGGTATGACTCACCACTGGTCCAAATCTCAAGTCATTTGGACAAGTGGATTGGTGTGGGCACCCTTTCAAAGTTCAGACAAACTTTGCACTAAAATGGGTGCTGAGGTCAAACCAGGACTCCAAATTGGGTGAACTCAATTTTGTATGACTCTAGGGGTCAAGGCCTACAACTTTTATGTTGGGCACTTTTTCTGTAGAGGGCATCTAGTATTTTTAGTAATTAAAATCAAGTTCTGGTAAAAATAATACCTAAAAAATCACATAATAACATTTAATATAAAACAAGGCACTGTTCATCTTCTTCCTTAGGCCGAAAAACATCAAAAAAACGCCACTTCCTGTAGCATTTTCCAAGGTCATTTCCCGGCCACCCGGCCACCTCCCTGGCCGGCCACCACCGCCACCACCTCCGTCGAGGTGAGGGCTATCGCCGGGCGGCGGCACGGCCGCCGGAGGGGCGGTTTCCGGCGAACTCAAGGGGGCAATTTTCATGGAAAATCTGAAATTTCAACTCTCCGATCGGGCTCTTTTGAGCCCGATTTCTCTCCTAATTCGATCTAAGATACTAGCACGAGTAAGGAGGAGGAGGATCGGACCTCATTTGGTGTGAATCGTGGCTCCGATTGCCGGCCGCCATTGTTCCTCCTTGGAGCTTTGGGTGCCATGGAAAAGCCATCCTCTGAGCACTGATAGGGTCGGGAAAATGGGGGTTTCAACTCCTCTCCCCCTTATGAAGCTAATGGAGGCCTCAATTTAATGGGAGGAGGGCTCCATCAAGAGATCACCATGTGACCCCTCCACTCCCCCATGGCCGGCCACCCTAATGCATCCCCCTTGCCTTCAATTCCTCCAGAAAACTCCTGGAATTCCCTCCACATTCATCAGGGGAGATGAAATGGGACATCAATGGGGATTCCAAGGGGTGTATCCTCTTAATGGCCATGAACACCACCTTCTCTCTCCTCCAAAATTGGGTTTTTCTCTCTCCTACTCATCATGGCCGATTTTTACCTCTCTCTCATGTTTAATATCAGTCTACTAGGCTGGTCAAGAGGTCAATTTGGGCTTAGCCCAAAGGGATTGGGCTAGGTTTAAGAGATTTGACCTAATTTGGGCAAGTTTGACTTTTGGTCAAATTGAACAATTGGGTGACCCTAGGATGGGGATTTTGGGTCCCTTGGATTCCAAATTAGGTTTAGAAACTATTGGTGGGGTCAATTTGGTCACATGAGTCTTGGTTGACCCAATTCAAGTTGATTTGACCAAAACAGGCTAAGTTGACTTTTGTCAAATTGAGCCCTAGGGTTGACCCAGTCAAGGGGATTTTTGGTCCACTGGGTCCCCTATGATATGATAACACTATGGGTAAGGTCAATTTACTATGGTGATGGTCAATTAGGGCTTTTAATGAAGAATTGCCATTTTTGACCTAAAGGGGCATTTTGGTCAATTTGCACCATTGGGGGTCCCATGATGGGGCTTTTGGGTCCACTAGGTCTCTCATGATATTCTAGACCTAGATGAGTGGTCAATTTGGCATGGTGAGGGTTAATTGACCCTAGTTAGGCTACTTTGACCAATTTAGGGTTAGGGTTGACTTTGGTCAATTTGGCCTCTTTGGTTGACCCCAATGGGTCCTTGGTGCCCTAAGGGGACCCCTAAAGGGTTAGGGATACCATGGTGGGGCCAAATGGTCAAGTTGAGGCCCTAAAGTCCAACCCTAAGCTTGGTCACTGGAAATTGCTATTTGCAGTCCAAGGCACTTTCAACCCTAATCTTGCCTAAGTCAAAGGGATTTCTACACTACCAAGGCCTTGTCATGACCTTGTCAGGACAGATTCACCTGGGGGGTCTAGCTGTCTGGGGGATGTTACAAGATTAAGGGTGCGTTTGGTTGGGCGTTTAGGCTCCGGTGCGGCAGGATAGAAATGGAGGTTGCTGGATAAGCAGCGTTTAGGCGAGCTGATCCAGCAACCTCCGTTTTTAAGTAAACTCCGGTTCCTTTATACGCGCAACCGCGGCTTCGAGCTCCAGTCCAGACGCACGACCCCTCGTCGTTCCGCGACTCGTTCTCCCCCGATAACCTAGCGGGATTTCCCCACTCCTTCTCGCCCCGATTTCGCCGCCGGTGAAGGTAATGCTCCTTCCTCTCCTCGTCGTTCCCGACTGCCTCCCTATTTGCTCTGGATTTTCTTCATCTTCTCAACGTTTTGCCCCATTTTTGCAGGGTTTTGTAGCCGTCGGTTGTTTGTTGCCGTTGATTTTCATGCCGCCGGCCACCTGGAGGTTTTCGGAACAGATATCTCCTCCACGACAGGGATCCCTCCTTCCTCCAGTCCAAAATCAGGTATTCCACTTCATTCCTCCTCCTTACCTTATGTGTGTGTTATATGTGTTTATGTTTATGTGTGTGTGTGTGTGTTTATGTTCATATATGTGTGCGTGTTTGTGTATATGTGTGTGTGTGTGTGTGTGTTTATGTTTATATATGTATGTATGTGTGTGTGTGTGTGTGTGTTTATATGTATATGTGTGTGTGGTATATGTATATATGTTTGTGTGTGTGTTTATATGTATATGTGTGTGCAAATGTATGTTTATATATATGTGTGTGTGTGTGTGTTTATGTATACATATATGTGTGTGTATATTTATGTTTATATGTGTGTATATGTGTGTGTACATGTATGTTTATATATGTATGTGTGTGTTTATGTTTGTGTTTGTATATATATATATGTGTGTGTGTGTGTGTGTGTGTGTGTGTATGTGTGTGTGTTTATGTTTATGTGTGTGTGTGTGTGTGTTTATGTGTGTGTGTGTGTGTGTTTATGTGTGTGTTTATGTTTAGGGTTGTGTATGTGTGTGTTTATATGTTTGTGTGTGTATGTGTGGTATATGTTTGTGTGGTGTTGTGTGGTTATATGTGTGTGTTTATGTTTTTGTATGTGTATGTGTTTACGTGTGTATTTATATGCGTGTGTGTATTTATAGCCGGTTTATGTTTGTGTGTGTTTATGTGTGTGTGTTTATGTTTATATATGTGTGTGTGTGTTTATATTTATGTTTATGTGTGTATCTTTGTGTATTTATATGTATGTGTGTATTTATATGTGTGGTCTATATTTGTGTGTGGTATATGTTTATATGTGTGTGTTGTGTGGTTATATGTGTGTGTTTATGTGTGTTTGTGTGTGTATGTGTGTGTTTATGTTTGTGTGATTGTGTATGCGTGTGTGTTTATGTGTATGTTTAAATATGTGTGTGTGTGTGTGTGTGTGTTTATGTATATATATATGTGTACATGTATGTTTATATATGTATGTGTGTGTGTTTATGTTTGTGTTTGTATTTTGGCTGAAAGTAGTTCTCTTTTCAACCAACCTGTACCATGCATGACATCGAAGCAGACAGGTGATAAATGGGTTGGAGAAATGCTTCAATCTTCGACAGTCAGATTTCATAATTCTTTTCGGATGTCCCAAGAAATTTTTATGGATCTATTGCATATCTTAGAGGAGAAGTACAGATTTCACGGGACTAGACAGACTGCATCTAGAGAGATTTTGGCACTGACCTTGGACATACTGTCTCATAATGAGGTCATGAGAAAGACATGTGAGCGTTTTCAGCACTCGACGGAGACTGCTAGCAGTTTTTTTGGAGAAGGCATTCGCGTGTTGATACTACTGGCGGATAAAGTGATTCAGCCATTAGATAGATATTTCAGTAGCACACCGCCAGAGATTCTATACGACACACGTTACATGTCATTCTTTAAAGATTGTGTCGGTGCAATTGATGGAACACATGTTCATGCATGCGTACCTGTTCGTGATCAAGTACCGTACATTGGGAGACATGACATGCCAACACAAAATGTGATGGATGCTTGTGATTTCAACATGTGTTTTACGTTTGTTATGCCAGGTTGGGAAGGCTCTGCGCATGATAGCCGCATTTTCAATTATGCGCTTCGGGATCCCCGTTACAAATTTCCGCATCCACCACAAGGTAATAAGATTTATGTTCCATTTTTTTATACTTCTCACATTTGAAGCATAACAACTTTGATCCTGGTTTTCAGGAAAAATATTACTTGGTAGACTCTGGGTATCCGCTACAAAGGGGATACTTGAAACCATATCCAGAGACACGTTATCATCTCCCGGACTTTGCTCGTGGCGGTCGTGCACCGGAAAGACGCCGAGAGATATTCAATCACGCGCACTCATCCCTTAGAAGTGTCTTTGAAAGATCGTTCGGTATTTGGAAGAAGAAGTGTGCCATATTGCGTGATATGCCGAGCTACAGCTTCGCCAAACAAACCGATATTGTGATGGCGACTATGACACTGCATAATTTTATTCGGCGGCACCCGTCGCGGAGGGATATTGATTTCAATGACGTCGAGCAGGGAGGTGGTGATGAGGGGGGAAGCACACAAGGGCATCAAGTAGTTTGACCTGATATAGCAGGCGAGGTAGATGAGATGATCACGTTGCGTGAAAATATAGCGCAACAGTTGTACACTTCTAGATCTTAGATGATGAGAAGAATTGTTGGTATTTTTATCTATTATAGTAACTATTATCAAGATTGTGTATTTGATGTGTATCGAATTTTTTTTTTCAAAAACTCCATTTGACTCAAACAAAATTTATAAAACTCCATTTCAATAAGCACTGAAAACTCAATTTCACCCAAACAGTTTTCTAACAAAACTCCATTTCTCAGAAACAGCTCTTTTTCAAAACTCAGGGTTCGTTTGGCTCGGCTTATTTGCTCCGGTGAGTTTGGACAAAATTGTCATTGTCATAGAATGTATGTTTGGTATGACAAATGTTACTATCATTACCAATAAAAGAAACTAGTTATAAGCATAAAATGTTTGGTATGACAATGACGTTTTTGTCCAAACTCACCGGAGCAAATAAGCCGAACCAAACGAAACCTCAATTTCTGATCAGCAGCTTTTCATCAGCAACAACCAAACCAAACAGACTCTAAGCTTAGTAAAGATCATTTTATATCAATTATCCTTTTCATTACCACACTTTTTCATATATTTGCTATGCACGTATGATTTATGTCACCACAATATTTTCGGCCTTTAGCAACACTTGAAAATTATTGCCTAAAATTACAAACTGTTGCGAAAATATAGATAACTGTTCTCAAATTATTCTATTTAATAAATGCATCAAAAAGATGTAATTTAGAGAAAATATTAAGGGCAAAATAAGAATTTTTTTACAATAAATAATATAATTACATATATTTATTTCTAATGTCGAATCAACTATATGATAATTAAATATTAATACTTTAGTACATGAGTAAGAGTTATTTAATGTAAAGAATGATAAACATGGGGAGGTGTTATGGACTCACTTAAAATGGTTATATGCACATCATATGAAAAATTAAAACACATAATATTTCCCCAAAATTTTAATGTTAAAGGCAGACCCCCGGATGACCTAGCGAATTCGTTTCGCTGCCCGCGCAGCACACCGACGCCACAAAGGAACCTACGCTTCTCGCACTTCTGCTCGCCGATTCCACCCCTCCATCGTCGACGTGTGGCAAGTTTTTCAATTTGGTTCTTGGCTCGAATGTTCTTAGCACCGCCAGGACAACCTCCGATGTTCGCGTTTCTTCTCTCCTGCTCGTCGTCCTCCACCAACGGCCTGCTGCTGATTTTCCTGTTCTTCTTGTTCGGTGGGAGCATTAGCACTATAAACCCTCGCCCTTTGCCGTGTTCTCCTCATTCCCAATCTTCATTCTAGAGCTCATTTTCGATTGATTTGTAAGAAGTTGAAATTTCTCGCACCTAGCATCGCAGGCGTTGAGAGAATTCTCGATCTTCATTCCAGTTCTTGGCGCGACTGCTTTTAGTTTGTTTTAACTACATGTTGCTTCAAATTTGGGATAATTGGAGCAAGCCAACAAAAAACTTGTTCAAAGTATGGACCAAGTAAACCACCAACACATAAGAGATCAAATTGTGAATAAGAAAATGTTCACCAAGTCCACAACACAAGTTAAGAGTCCAAAATTTGTATAGAAATTATAATTCAGATTCTTTTATTTATATATAAAATCAATAACTATAATTTCAAACAAAAATTTTAAACTAGCAATGACAAAAAAAAATTGATTTTTTCACATTGGTGTGCATTTAATAATGTGGCCTGCATTTAAATTTTTTTGACTTGCATCTATTACAGGTGTGCATATAGTTATTTTAAGTGCGCCCTTAAAAACCACCTTAGCGATATTAGTAACGGCTAAAGTCTAACCATACATCCATACCTAATAAACCACGGTCGAGTTTTTGGTCCAAAAGTAATATTTGGGAAATAATAAATATTAAATACTACACATCTATACTATATTAAAAAAAAAAAATCATTTGGTGAAATATTCATCTTTGCGATTTTACTCCTCTTTATTACAAAATTTTTAATTTCTTTTGTTTATATATTTTTTTTAATTTTAAAATGAGCTCTCATATAGGTAAAATCTCTTACCTATAATAAAAAATGTGTTCTTCTCATCGCGCATAAACCGCCATGCGCACGGAAAAAACACGAGACGGGCAGAGTAAAATGCTCGGGGGTTTGCGAGCAGCGGAGGTGTCGTCACACCGGGGTAATACCGTGGTCGGAGTACTGTCGCGCGGGACACTTGCGTCCCCTCATGCACTGTCACGGTTGACCGTACGGGCGGAGTCCCGTGCCTCACTCCTAATATATATATATATATAGAATTTGGCGATTGTTAACCGCAATCCGTATTTGGCTAACCACACCCCTAAATTTTAAAAATATTTCTATTTTTTGTTGTTGTTAACCGCAACCCGATGCCTCCTTCCTCCTACCGAAGCTGCCCGCCTCCTTTCTCCGTCCATGCAACAATCTCGTTTTGAAACTGGGTCCATATCCTCACGCAACTCCTCCCCATATTCGCCGCCCATTTCGCCGACAATGAAAAGTCAATAGTATTTGAGCCGAAGATGGAGAAGCTTAAAGTTATCATTAAGGCGATGGAAAAGCCGAGGCTGGTACTCAAGTTCATACGAATGGACAAGAACATCGGACCACGGCTCGATCAGATAACTCCGGTCATGGTTACTTCTGGCCCAAGTAGGATGCACGGGACAAGACGAAGCTCTAGAAGCCATGAATTTCTCAGAAGTGTATGAGCATACTTCTCACCAGACGCTAATATCAATCTCTGGCGGCAGCCGGAGCCAACATATATGTTGGGAAAATGATTTCTCTTAACCCCTTGAATTAAGTTGAATATGAATTCTAAGAAAGAAAAACAAGGTTAAGTAAATATGCGTCGAATAGTATTCGACGCAACGTCGAAATAATAGTCGACGTTTCCTTCAGATTGAGTCGAAGTAACTCTAGGAAGATTTCGACGTATGTGTTGTCGACGCTACTCTGATTTCTAGTCGACGCATATGGAGAAGTCGACGCACCTTAATCGACGCACCTTCCTTATTCTCCTCTCGACGTCCAGCCAGGATGAATTCGACGCTTACGTCGAATAGGAATCGACGCACGTCGATTTATATGACAGATTTAAATATGCGCCAGATCTCTTTCCTTCTTTCAGTAGATCTGATTTGTATGGAATAAGTATCAATATTTTATAGCCGTTCTGAATCATTCTTTCCTTATATCTAATTCTTGGCTAATTTGATTAAACTTATTTGGACATTATTTGAAATCAGAATTGGTTCTTTCCTTCTACAGAAATAAATATTATGGAAACATTTTCATCTTTCTATTTCTCTGACTGCTAATTGATTATCCTCCTATAGTATTATGTTGAATTAACTGAGCTATAAATAAAGAGGAGGTCGGCAGAAAATAAAGAAGAGTGATCTACCACACACATTTGAAATAGAGGAAAAGCTCCCAAGAGAAAAGAGAAAAATTGAGAAAAAGCTCTGCAGCAACATTCAAGCACTTCTTCTTCTTCTGCTTCTGAAGTCATACTGCTGCAAAAATCTGATAGCTCTCACAAAGAGAGAAAGGCTGTAAATCTTCTTCTCTCTATAGAAGAAAGATTCAATTCACTTCTTGTGCTTCTAATCTTCTTGCTAGGAAGAAGATTCTTTCTTGTTTTTATTTCTTCTTCTTTCTTTCTTTCTCACTTAAACATTGTAAAAGAGTTTTTAGAATCTCTCTCCAAAAAATTCAGTGTACTGGTTCTAAGAGTCTCCTTGTCAAAAGACTCAGTTGGGTCTAAGAGTCTCCTTGTCAAAAGACTCAGGGTGGTTCTAAGAGTCTCCTTATCAAAAGACTCAGTGCAAGATAGTGAATTCCTACCAAAGGGGGTAGAAGAGTAGACTACCCAAAGTTTGGGGAACCACTATATTTTCTTGTGTTGTGCTGTGATTTATTTTCTTGCATTTACTTTATTTTCTTGCTTAATTCTTGTTGGTGTGTGGGAAGCTCTAATCTGTGATCATACACATATATATATTAACTTTGCACAAAATAATTTTTAAATCTCTATTCACCCCCCCTCTAGAGAATTCTAGTGAGGTTAATTGTGCACTTTCAATTGGTATCAGAGATAGGTTGATCTAAAAAGGATAACTCCTTGATCAAAAAGATCCTACCTCTCATATATATATATATATTCTTCAAAACTATTTTATCATATGGTACAAATCAAAGATTATGCTTCCACCAGACCTCCAATGTGCAATCTTGAAAAGTTTGCAGTTTGGAAAACAAGAATTAAAATTTATATGAATTCCATTGATGCTGACTTGTTCAATATTACTGTGACAGGTCCCCCAAAACCTTACATAAAGGATGCAAGTGGCAATGTCACGCAAATACTTGTTCCAAGATCTGAGTGGACAGAAGATGAGAAGAAGGCTAGAACATATGATCTAAAGGCCATGAACATACTTGTCTCAACTCTCTCAGATGACATCTTTCAAAGGGTTGTTGACTGTGAATCATCCAAAGAAATTTGGGATGCTCTTACAAAGATGGTGGAAGGAAGTGCTGATGAAAAGAAAGATAAGAAGGCCCTATTGATTTCTCAATATGAGAACTTCCAAAAGAAGGATGAAGAAAACATCTCTGAAATGTATGACAGATTCAGTCTGATCATAAGTCAACTAAGAGACTTGGATAGAGAAATCTCTCTCACAGAGATCAATGACAAATTGCTGATGAGTCTCCCAAGCTCATGGGACTCAAGGATATGGGCAATAAGAGACACAAGAGGACAAAAAGAGATTTCAACAGATGCTCTCTTAGGAAAACTCAGATCCTATGAGCAATTGCTGAAAACTAGAGAAGAGAAGGAAAGAAGAGAAAACACTCCAATTTCCTCAAAAGGCAGGAACATTGCTCTAAAGGCAACAGAAGGAGGAACCCCTGTCACTGAAGAAGAACTATTCAGTTTCTTGGCCAGAAGATTTAAGAAATGGGTCAAGACAGATGGATCAAAAAGGAGGGAGTCAAAACCAAGGTATGACAAAACCCCCACTAAAGAAATTATTTGTTATTCCTGCAGGAAACCTGGACATATTGCCCCAAAATGTCCAGAGAATGCTGAAACAGAAAAGGATCTGAAAAAGAAAGATCTGAAGAAAAAGGGGAAGAAGAAAGAAAGAGGCTTCATTGCAGAAGTCTGGAGTGAAACAAACTCTGAGGATAGTTCATCCTCTAAGAGTGACAATGAAGAATCTAGGCAAAAAGACATATGCTTGATGGCCTTTGAAGACTCAAAGAATGATGATAAATCATGGAGTGAAACAGGATCAGAAGAAAGCATATCTTCTAATGATGAAAAAGAAAAGAACCTCATTCTCATAGAGGAATCTGAGGATGAGGATGAGGTAAGCATGTTTGATGAAATAGATTTTCAAAGTGATAACTTTAGAAATGATTTTATGAGAATGTATCTAGATCAACTAAAAGCAACAAAAAAAATTAAAGATCTAAAAGAACAAATCAATGTAGCTAAAAACCAGAGAAACACAGAAATTAAATCCTTTGAAGATTATGAATCAATAGCTAGTAGAATAGAAAAGGAAATAGAAAGGGCTAGAATAGAAAATCAGATCCTTAAGGATAAAGTAACCCAGGTAAAAGCCTTTGAAGAATCAATAAAAATGAGAAGCCAAACTCTTGAAGAGATCACTGAAAAACAAACAATAAGACACAAGAATCTTGGGCTAGGGGCTGATCCCTCAATCAGCCTAATTCCATCCAACAAACCTGCTTGGATGAGCCCTGTCAAATTCACTAAACCCATCAAATCAACAAACCAAGAAGAAGACTCACAAAATAAGGGAGAAGATTTCAAGGAAATAAACCAATTTGATGAAACATCATATTATTCAGCTGATGACTCTCAAACTTCTTCTGAGAAAGCAACTAGGCCAAGAGAAACAACTCATAATAAAACAAAATCAGAAAAAGGGAAAAATAAAACTTGTGAAGACAATATTGCGTCGACTTCTTATTGACGCATGAATGATAGTACGTCGAATTCTACTCGACGCAATCACCTAGATGCTTCGACCTCAAATCAACGCATGAACCAAAGTGCGTCGACTTATAATCAACGCAACTACTTCCATGCATCGATTCCAGATCAACGCAATCTAGAGAAAGCGTCGAATACATATCGACGCAACTCTCAGCATACGTCGAATAGATATCGACGCATAACTCCTCAGAGCAACATAAATACAGAACACTTCTATCCTCCAAAAACCTTCCATCTTAACCCCCAGTCAGGACCCTCTCATCCTAATCAAAATTTTTATCCTGATCAAAACTTCTATTCTAATCAAAAATGTTTTCATAATCATAATTTCTATCCAAATCAAAACTTCTATCCTAAACAAAAATTCTATCCAAATCAAAATTTCCATTCTAATCAACACCACCATCCCTCTCTAAACTCAAATTCTCATAATCTCAATATAATCAAATGCTATATATGTAACAAAACTGGCCACATTGCCAAAAAATGTTGGTACAATCAATCAAATTGGTCTTAAAACCCAGTCCTAGGCTAACTTAGAAACCCTTAGGATTAGGAAGAGATAAGAAGAAATAAACACCTAGAACTTTTCAGGAAAAATTAAAAGTCACGGCGACTTCCAATCGACGCACCGTCGATGACTTAGATCAATAAGCACAATCGACGCATGCGTCGACTGCTATCGACGCATACGTCGATAAGAAACCCTTGCATCCCAGAACAGACTAAATCGACGCTCACGTCGAATTCCACTCGACGTAACGTCGACTTCATAAAAACGAGCGGCAAGACTAAATTATTTTCGGTCACATCCACTGAAGTACCGAATAAGCCTCGAATTGAGTCCTGTTTCGACGCTTCACCTGACTCAAATAGACTCTTCAGTTAGAAACCTTCACGACCTCTGCATCTTTCATCCTTCTTGCTCCTCTGTCCAGCCGCCTCTTCCTCTCTCTCTCTCTAACCTAAAATGGCTCCCAAGACTAACTCTGGCTTCGACATTGACCTGGAATCCTTCCAAGCCGCCGCCGACAACTTTAAGAGCATAATAGCTCTGTTCACTGAAGCTGGTCTGGATAAGCTCATTTCAACAAGATGCAAGCTCCTGGAGATAGAACTAACAGAGCTCATAGCTCATGTTCAGATAACTGAACAAGGAGAAATTTCAGGCACAATCCATGAAACACCTGTATCAATATCTGCAGAACACATAAGGACCACCTTTGATCTTCCATCAGGTATATCCTACTATCATCTTTGTTTAAATGAAATAAGGAAAGAAAATGAGCTTCTAAAAGGAATGACTAAACATGTCTTAATTATTCCCCTATTAGGTGATGAATCCATTGAACTCACACCTGATGAAATCAAGCATTTACTCACTACCATGAAATTCTCAAAAGATAGGCCAATCCATCAGAAAAAGATAGACTTTTCTGATGAGTACAGATTGCTGGCAGATATAGTAGGGAAAGTTCTACTATGCAAAATCTCAGCACATGATGCAGTACCCAAACACCAACTGAACATCATGGGGGTCCTTGTGCTGAAGAAGAAAGTAGACTGGGCCACATGGCTACTCAAGACAATAGGCTCTAGATATTCACACAAAGAGAATGCCTACATGAGAATCATGAGTCAGGTTCTCTTCTATTCCTTCCCTGATCTCTGCAGGTCAAAATGAATTCCTATCCCTCCTGGAAAGAGAATGTCCATTGCCCTCTTCTCCAAATGGACCAGGCAAATCCCCAAGCCCGGCTCCATTCCTGAAAGGACTCCCACTCCTTCTAACTCTCCTGCTCACCCTTCTCCTCCTGCTTCTCCTCAAAGAGACAATTCTTCTCTACCACCATCATCCACTCAAATAGCCTCTACCACCCTCACAACTCCTACTTTACCTACTTCTTCTCAAACACCTGCTCAGACAGCAGTATCTCCTTCTCTCCCTCCTATTTTCCCATCTTCTTTACCTCCATTATCACCCATACCTCATGTATCAACCCACTTCTCTCCTCCTCCATCACCTCTTCCTCCATCATCACCTCCTCACCTTTCACACCATGAATCATCTGCATCCACTGAGGCTCTCCTCACTCAGTGCATCAAATCAGCAGCTGAAAAATTCCAAGTGATGCTGGATGAGCATTGCTCTCAAATTCATTCCTCCATCCTTCACATGCACACCCAAATAGATGGGGTCAGTGCCTCTATGCAAGGCCTAAAGACCTCTCTCTCTTCCTCTAGAGTGACAAAGTCTTTCTTAACCTCCCTGGCCAAGAAGGTCAAGAAGGGGGAGAATCTAGATGAAGAGCAGCTCTCCAATCCTAAATCTCTCTCTCTCAAGTCCCCTCCTCCAAAATCTGACAAAATCCTTGGGAATGAGACAGTACCTGAGCTACATAATGATGAACAAACAATAGAGGTACTCAACATAGCAATGGATGCTGCAAATCAAATGGCACTACTACAAGGGGAGGGAAGCAGAGCAGAAAATGAGGCTGCAAAGGAAGATGGTGAGAAAGATAAAGAAACTGAACTTCAGGGGGAGCTGGAAGCTGTGTTAGCTGAAGAAGGAGCTAAGGATACTATTATAAATGAAGCTGAGACTCAGGGGGAGCAAATGGCTGAGACCCAGGGGGAGCTAGGAGAACTTCCTACAAATGAGAAAGAGAAACTCTCCTCTCCTAAAACAGTAGTATTCAAGAGAAAGAGAAAGACCCCTCCTACCCCTCCTGAGTAATATTTGAAAACAATGCTGATATATTTTTGAGTACTAATTGGAATGAACATGACATATGTTTATATGATTCTGGAACATTTGATCTCTTCTTCTAAATTTCACTTTTTGATTATTTGATATATTTCTTTTCTATACAAATGTTGTGCTGGATTGATTTTATGCTAATACAATTTCTCTCTAAGTAGGGTTAAGACAAATAGGAGGAGATTGTTGGAGAAATGATTTCTCTTAACCCCTTGAATTAAGTTGAATATGAATTTTAAGAAAGAAAAACAAGGTTAAGTAAATATGCGTCGAATAGTATTCGACGCAACGTCGAAATAATAGTCGACGTTTCCTTCAGATTGAGTTGAAGTAACTCTAGGAAGATTTCGACGTATGTGTTGTCGACGCTACTCTGATTTCTAGTCGACGCATATGGAGAAGTCGACGCACCTTAATCGACGCACCTTCCTTATTCTCCTCTCGACGTCCAGCCAGGATGAATTCGACGCTTACGTCGAATAGGAATCGACGCACGTCGATTTATATGACAGATTTAAATATGCGCCAGATCTCTTTCCTTCTTTCAGTAGATCTGATTTGTATGGAATAAGTATCAATATTTTATAGCCGTTCTGAATCATTCTTTCCTTATATCTGATTCTTGGCTAATTTGATTAAACTTATTTGGACATTATTTGAAATCAGAATTGGTTCTTTCCTTCTACAGAAATAAATATTATGGAAACATTTTCATCTTTCTATTTCTCTGACTGCTAATTGATTATCCTCCTATAGTATTATGTTGAATTAACTGAGCTATAAATAAAGAGGAGGTCGGCAGAAAATAAAGAAGAGTGATCTACCACACACATTTGAAACAGAGGAAAAGCTCCCAAGAGAAAAGAGAGAAATTGAGAAAAAGCTCTGCAGCAACATTCAAGCACTTCTTCTTCTTCTTCTTCTGCTTCTGAAGTCATACTGCTGCAAAAATCTGATAGCTCTCACAAAGAGAGAAATGCTGCAAATCTTCTTCTCTCTATAGAAGAAAGATTCAATTCACTTCTTGTGCTTCCAATCTTCTTGCTAGGAAGAAGATTCTTTCTTGTTTTTATTTTTTCTTCTTTCTTTCTTTCTTTCTCACTTAAACATTGTAAAAGAGTTTTTAGAATCTCTCTCCAAAAAATTCAGTGTACTGGTTCTAAGAGTCTCCTTGTCAAAAGACTCAGTTGGTTCTAAGAGTCTCCTTGTCAAAAGACTCAGGGTGGTTCTAAGAGTCTCCTAATCAAAAGACTCAGTGCAAGATAGTGAATTCCTATCAAAGGGGGTAGAAGAGTGGACTACCCAAAGTTTGAGGAACCACTATATTTTCTTGTGTTGTGCTGTGATTTATTTTCTTGCATTTAGTTTATTTTCTTGCTTAATTCTTGTTGGTGTGTGGGAAGCTCTAATCTGTGATCATACACATATATATATTAACTTTGCACAAAATAATTTTTAAATCTCTATTCACCCCCCCTCTAGAGAATTCTAGTGAGGTTAATTATGCACTTTCAATATATCTGATGAAATGCTTCAGTTAGAGGATGCTACTGCTCTGCTTCTCATGTTACGCCCAATGCGAGTATTTGTTAGCTTTGCATGCCGGGATGTCTACAATTTGCGGCGTTCTTGTCGGCAAGAAATTCATTCATGAAAGTGAAAAAAGAAATGTAAACAATGAGGTGATTCTCCGGGTTGTGCTCGGCGAGGAGGCGGATCTCCATTGCGGAGTGGCGCTGTAGATCTATGGAAGCCGTGAGGATGAGGATGAGACGAAGCATTGGAGCACGGCGAGCACAAACATCGGGTTGTGACAAACCAAAAATCGGATTGCGGATAACATTTCAGATTGCGATTAACATTGGGGTGCGGCAAGCCAAATACGGATTGCGGTTAACAATCAATCCCCTAAAATTTTCGTTCTCCTGGTTAAAGATGCATCCGGTCAGGTTGGACCGGTTTCCGGTTTGGGTCGGCTCCAGCCTCTCGAAAGGGTAACCTTACCAGCAATATCGGTTACCATATCCAAGAACTAAACGAGGCTCGCACGGATGGAGGAACCGGATCCATGGCTCGGCGTCGACAAGTTCGAGCACGTCATTGCCTGCTTCCTCATCAGCGTCTTCGTCGCTACCCTCGCCCGCCGGAGCAAACACCCCTTCGTTCGTCGGCGGAGCCTCTTGCTGGGATCCCTGGCCGCCCTCGCCGCCGGCTCGGCCAAGGAAGCATGCGACGAGATCGGGCTCTGGAACTCCGCCGGCGGCTCATTTCGTGACGCCGCCGCCGATGCCCTCGGCGTCGCCCTTGCTGCCGCCGTCCTCTCTCTCGCCGAAATTCTCTCTCCCTCCGCCCGACGCCGCCGCAGTTCGGATCTAGATCCGAAAGAGCTTTCGCTCGTGTAGAATTTCTTCTGTAGTGTATGGGTCTGCTGTTTTGCCCTAATTTTTTTTGTTTATTACTTATTTTAATTTTAGTCCCAAATATTTGCCTACTCTAGCATTTTTTTTCTTTGAGATTTTTTTAAATATTATTCGTTTTTATTAGTTAGATGGTAAACATAAAAGATAATGTACAAATGAAATTAATAATGAAATTAATAGTACAAATGAAATTAATAATGTATTTTATAATTGCGATTGACATAAAAGAGCAAAAATAGTTTTTTTTGGTTCCAACGGTCCTAAGAGGAATTGGAGGTTGATTTTGAACCTCGCCGACGACCCTATCGACAATCCGGAGTTTGATTTTGAACATCGCTGACGAGCCTATTGACAACCCGGAGATTGATTTCGAACCTCGCCAGTCGCCCAGTCGAAAATTTAGAGAGGAGAAGCACATCGGGAGGCGAATCTGCAATGTCCTCTACTATTTAAATTAACTTTTTGTTCTCGTGCATTTTTTTTAGAGCAATGTTATATGTTGTTTTGATTTTATGCAGGCCGTGGATATATGCAGGCCAAAAAATTGTTCATACAGACCAGATTTAATATATATAGGCCAATTATTTGTGTTTGATTTCGATGAGAGCACTGACCAACACCGCCAGGTCGCCGGCATCTCTCCAGCACCAACATCCTAAGCTCCGGCGGGAATAAAATTTGGGTCGGCGAGAGCTTCGAGCGGAGCAGTGATCTGGCGGAGAGCTTCGAGCGGAGCAGCGACCCCGTCGGCTTGCGAGTTGAACGTGCGGCCAGCCCGATTGACAAATCATCACCGTGCTTACGTGGCACTCAGGTTAATTCTCTCCCGCCGCTCCCAGAAAACAGCCACGCTGGGCTGGGTTCCCGGGCCTGCAGTAGGAGAGGGGACCATGCGCGACTCAAGCAGCTGCCGCCGCCAGTGTCGAGTCGAGACAGTGGGCAAAGTCGTGCAGACAGTGGGCCAACGGAGAGCTTCGAGCGGAGAAACAGTGGAGTCAGATCCTAATTTATAAAATCCCAGAAAAAAGGTGGGCCTGCAGGTTGAAAACAAAAAAGCTTCTTTTTTTCTAAAATCGTTGACCGCATATAGCCTAAACTGACCAGCGCATAACAACGCTCTTTTTTTTATATATACAACCGTAACCAATTTTGCCCTATTGTGTTCAACCGCAATTATAAAATACATTATTAATCTCATTTATATTATTTTTCTCTGCTAACAACAAAAACAATCTTTTTAATTAGAAGTTAGACAATGTTAAGTTAGAGACAAATCCTAAAATAAATAAAACTTAGAAACTTAAATCTAAAAAAAACATTGGAGCTAAAATCCTAAAGTAGAAAAGAAACTGTGAAACTAATAATTATTTACTTAATATAGTTTTATAATTATTATTTTAGTATTAGAAATGAAACTAATAAACGGTTGAAATATTTCAAGGATGATCCAATTTTATAGCTTCAAAACTAAATAAAAAAAAAGGGTTAAAGCTTGATTTGTGCGCAAAATAGTAATGCGACAAGATTAATCACCGTAGTTTTAGAAGTACAAAAAGAGAGAAGCCATGTAGACAAGAAAAAATTGTTAGTACATTCGACGCACGATCCTTTCTCGTGCGCGATATTAATCTCACCGTAAAATTTCCTCCTGCACAATTTTTACCGCACTTATTAGATGAAAAATCTAACTAGAATTTCCAATCGTAAATTACAATCAGAAACTCAAAATGAGTCATCTTTACATGATTATTAGCTTAAAATCCGATTGAAATTATACCGCGCACAAGATGGTGCGTAAAACATACCAAAATAACTCCCCATAAACACATAAGAATAATTCAACTTATAGAGGTCCCTCAAGAAATAATGATAAGTTGAATTATCATGTAAGCCCGTTTGGCGCGGAACGTCAACGGAGCGTGACACTCATTTGAAGAGCAGCCGTGAATCCCCGCCCAGTTGAAAAATCACGGAAAGTAACAAATTTCCCACGGTTTTCAATCACGGCTCATCCGCAACCATAGAAAGAGCTTAAACAACAATTAGAAAGAAATTAAGGACTATATTATCCTTGTAAATACATACAATGTGAGGGGTTAGAATCATATAAATAAAAACTCTCAATCCTCAATTTTTCTTCTCCATGTCTCTAATCTCCTCTCAAATATCTCAACTCAGTTCTCTTCGCTCTCCGTTCTCCTCTTCAACACAAAATTTCGCTCTCCTCCCCTTCTACCAACAAGATTCGCTCAATGAAAATAAAGGAATAATTACCAAAACCTCCCCCGGAAGCTAGCATAGTTACAACAAGTTGCACTCCGCTTATTTTTGAAATTACAAAAATCTTTCCGATAAGTTTACATTTCATAACATCCAAACAAAAAATAGCGTCATTCGTGAATGCTACGAAAAGTAAATTTATAGGAGGTTTTTGTAATTTCAAAAGTAAGGAGCGCAACCTGTAATTTAGCAAACTTAGGCTCCGTTTGGCACGAGGGTGACGGTCGTGAACGCGGTGGTAAAACCGTCATTCGTGAACGGGCACATAAGGAACTTCATGAATGACGGTTTTACTACCGCGTTCATGACGCCACCACTGTACCAAACGGAGCCTTAGAGGTAAAATGCCCTTGAAAATAAATAACCAAGATCTAGTTACACCTAAAGTTTGATAAATTAAAAGTCATGCAGTTAATTTAATTTTACATGCATTAATATATGTGCTGGATTATTATTTATTCAAAAATAAATAAATAAATGATACAAAATAATTTAAGCAGTGCATGGAGGGAAATGTTGTGGCTGCCATAATCAAAGTTTCTTGACTGAACCCTAAATCTTTCCAGCTGAGTTCAACAAATTGAGCCGGGGTTTCCGCCGAATCTTCGATCACTCCGCCCATCATATAATATCCATCACGCCGAAAGTGAGAGCAATGTCCACGGGCACCTGGGAGAAGGAAACATCGGGGAAAAATGGATGAGCGAAGAGAAACTTGTAACACCCCAGGTTTTTCTTTTTATTTATTCTAAGTGGTTATGTGGGGGAATGAGAGTGGTTAAGATGTTAGGCTAATCGTTGCATCGTGTTATTTCGCAGGGGCGTTATCATTGTTTTATACGTGCATAAGCAAACTTAAGTATTGGTGAAAATTTCCTATGGAAAGGTTTCGTAATTATATATATATATATATTCGTATTTGTACAAAGGGATGTATAAAGGGTATATGTTGTGCATATAATGGTGTATAAAGGCTTATATATACATACAAACACAATAAATATACATATATATAAATACATTTGTTAGATATATAAAAAGAAATATATACTCATATATATATAAATATATATATATATAATAAGTGATTATTATTATTATTATTTTGTTTTTCTTTACTCCTAGTACTAAGGCTTATATGGTTGCTGATGGGAGAGGAAATGGGGGGCTCGATTATTTCTTCTCTTTTCCTTCCCGTCATCACTGGTTCCGTCGAGGAGTCGAGGTAATCTAGGGTTCGCGCCGGAGTCGCCGGGCGTCGGTGGTGTAGGCCGTCGGAGGAGTTCTGGAGGCGGCCGGGGCTCATCTCCGTCGCCGGGACTAGAGTTCCTGCGAGTTATCGCGATCCGGAGGTCCTCCGGTTGATTTAGAGGCAAGAAAACTCTTCCCTTACCTCCTCTCCGTCTCTTTTCTGGATTTTTCTTTGATTAGTAGTGTCCTCAAGTTTTTGTTGGCAATGTTTGGGCTGTTTGTGGTGTTCCTCTTGGTTGTTGGCAAGGTTCTTTATAATTTCTTTTTTTTTGGCAGTTCTCCCTATCTCGGTTAGTAAAACAAATTCCGGAATTCTGCTTTCGGTTGGAGAGGGGCTGCTATGTAGTACCCAGTTGGGACTTTGTTTGGAAGGGGCTGCTATGCTTATATTTTAAATTGGGTTTTAGTTGGGGCCGATTTACAGCTCCAGTTTTGATCTTTCTTTTTCGTTGGTCTGCTCCTTGGTTTTTGTTTAATGGAGGAGCTGCTGTTTTAATTGTGGGGGCTGCCTTTTCTATTCTAATTGGGGGCTGCTCCTTGTAGATTCGGGGCTGCTGTTATATTTTAAATGTGAGGGCTGCCTTCTTTTTTTTATTCTAATGGGGGTCTACTCCCTGGTTTTTGTCAAATGGGGGGCTGCTGTTATACTAATTGAGGGCTGCCTTATTTCTATTCTAATTGTGGGCTGCTCCTTGGTTTTTGTCTAATGGGGGGCTGCTGTTATTCATATATGGTCCTACTAGCTGTATGCATATATTTCAAAATCTGAAATTTTAACTTGGGGATTGCCGTATGGAAAAAAAATCCTATTTCCGATATTTCGTTCACTTATTGTTATATGTCTGGTTGTAAGCCTTGATAATTCAAGTTGCGTAGTCGACTCATAGCTCGAGTTTATTCTTACTTCATGGCCTTCAATCGCCCTGGTTATACGGCCCTAGATATAAGAGAATATGGTTGTCATGTTCGACAATCATATTTAAATGCTGGTTAAATTATAAAGTCGCTCATAGTCTCGCACTAGTAGCCTAGTTGTTGAGGTCACCTTTTTGCTCTCTTCCCCTCCCTAGGCTTGTATGTTTCTTCAGAACTCTAAATCTTCTTTATATATATATATATATATCTTCTGATTGTTCCTCCCCCTTTTCTGCAAGTGAAGTTCTGTTTGTGGTCTTTTTTGTTGTTCTGATAGCTCGGAAAGGTCGTTTTTTGTGTATTCTCGAAAATCAAGTTCCACCTTGTGCATGTTGATTCTTGTTTATACTATAGACTTGTTTAGAAGTTCTCTCGGTGTGGCTCCTGAATTTTCTAGCCTTTTGGTCCAGAATTTATTAAAACATCTGCCTTTTATTTCCGAGTATTTTTAAATCCTTCCAGACTCAGTCTTCCATGCAACTTTTTGTGTTAACTTTCTCAGTGAAGGGTAATGCTTCCTCCTCACTGTCTTAGCAATCTGATTGAATGTAAAGATTTCTTTTTAGTGGTTGTGGGCTGCAAATAGCGGTCCTTCTCCTTAATGACTTTGTTCTTTTTTTTGAAGCTTAGTTATGCTAGGCTCTCTTGTTGGTTGTGTCCTTCAGGTAGTAGTAGTCCCCTTGGCTTGATTTTGCTGGGTGATTGAAAGTCTTTCATTTCAGTCCTTTCTTCCTCCCTGTCTGCCTAACCTGTTGATTTGTAGGTTAGTGGCTGTTGTGTTTCCCTTTTTGGGGTCTTATTGGTGTTCTGGGTTCTTGATTCCTGCTGTCATCCCCTTGGAGTCTGGATAGCTTCTATACCTGTTTAGTTATGCTGCCAGGTAGTCTGATAAGACTTCCCTAGGTTTAGAAAAGTTTGCTCGCCCTAAGATCGTGCAATTACTTCTTCTTTTATGAAGTTTCCCGTCGAATTTGATATAAGTCTTTTTCGTCGATTCTTCGCTTATTCTGAATTGTTTCCTCGTATATTTATATGTTCTTCTGCCGGGTGTTCCCGGGTACCTCAAGCGATGTTATCCAGCATTTTAAGTCCCCTTGGTGGAGACTTTTGATGAAGCTATGCTTTATTCCTTGAGTTGTCCTGTATTTGGTTAGTGATCGCTTATGATGTCTTGTCGTGCCTTATTCACCGTGCGGTTACGAGAAGTTCGTTGAGAGTCAGGTTTGGACTCACCAAGTGTTTTCAAATGAACCGTTGAGTATTGTTCTGGTGTTGGGCCTCCGTGTTAAGTTTATCTTCGCCTTGTTCAGACACCAAGCCTTACATGGTGTCGGCTTTCTGAAATCTTCGACCTTGTGAAATCTTCGACCTTGTTGTAAGTTGAATGTTGATATATATTGATTAATTGCCGAACCAGGTGCTTGCGGATTCTCTCGCCTTGAGTTGTGGTTGCAGCCTTTTGTCATCCTGTTTTTTTTCCTGTCTGACACTCCTCTGTTTGTTCTGTTGGATTTATGAGCTAAGTATGCTATGTTGTCTAATTCTTCGGGATAGTCTTGGTGAGTGGTTCTTGCTCTCTATGATCTTCGTTGTCTAATGTTCTGAGTGTTCTCTAGTGAACTGCAGTGTGGTTTATTTATATACTTATATATATATATATGTATATATACATATACTTATATATATGTTTATGCACCACTGCTTCAGGTGCTATGTGTGAGTCTGTTGAGCGTGTGAGCTAAAAGTCACCGCCACAGTGCCTCTTTTGGGCTGTTGGTTTGAGTGAATTTGAGTCACCGCCACAGCACTTCTGTTTGGTTTTTGGGCTGCGGGCGTTTGTGGAAGATACCACCGTCGTAGTGCCTTCTTTTGGGGGACGCTCTTCCCTCGAGCTGATCAGTCTCAAATGCTAGTAACTTATATACTTATATGGTATTATGATATTATATGTATAACCACCACCTCTGAGCTGCAAGGGCGGACAAGTGGTTGGCTTTGATTCTTTTGACTATTACCTTCTGGTGCAGGCTTTTCCTCTTACCGAGTGCACTCGTTTGAGCTGGCTCGGGTTGTTGTAAGATTATAGATGCTTATCTGAGTAGTTCTCCTTTTTGAAATCTTTATTTCTGTTTACTGCTAACCTTGAGTTTTCTTGCACTTTCTTGCTGAGACATTCTTTCCTTTTGAATGTCTCAGGCTCAGAGCCGTAGCTGTTCGGTTGGTAGAGTTGGTGTTCTCTGAAGCTACAGTTAGTTGCAGTGGTTCGTTCTCCCCTCACGGTTGTGAGGTAGTTGTTCCTTTTGTTTCAGATTTAGGCTTGTACTTAGTTTTTCTATGAGCTCGTGTCAGTTGTTGACGCCCATAGCTCTAGTTTTCTAGTGCTAGATTACTTGTTAGCCGTTTTAATGTTACTTTCGTGTTGTTTACCTACTTGCTCTCTGGGAAGCTTTATGCTAGAATGCATTAGTTATTTTATTGGTATAAAAATGTCATTCTTGTATATCATGATTTTAAATAAATGTCACATACTTTGAAGATCGTAGAAAATCCTTTCTTACTATACTAAACATAGATATGTGCATATCATTTCTGGGATGTTGATCTTCATGCTCATGTAGGCTAAAATGAACCTATTTTCCGCTGCGTATGTATAGTTTCCTACTTGTGGACTAGATGATCCACCGGACCGAGGGACACGGTCCTAAGCTAAAATGAAAAATTCTCTTTTTAATCCAAAGCACATTTATGTCTTTTATAAAATAATCGTAAGGAATTTTTGCCTGAGCGTCTGTAGTTGTCCCCTGCATGACGTGGCATCACGACGTGTATTTCCCTCTTGCTCTGATAATACTTATTAAATTCGTGGGAGAAATGCGGGTTGTGACAAAACTCTACCGAACAAACACTTTTCACACATTTTGGTAATTATCTCAGCAAATCAGAAGCATTAACAATGCAAGACCCCAGTGTTTTAAATGTCGGACGATATGTCGGGTTTGAAAAATGACTTTATGTTTAGTCGATACGAGATAAGTA
Source organism: Dactylorhiza incarnata (assembly GCA_033032865.1). Lineage (NCBI taxonomy): Eukaryota > Viridiplantae > Streptophyta > Magnoliopsida > Asparagales > Orchidaceae > Dactylorhiza > Dactylorhiza incarnata. Next base: position 6,687,917 of record JAWHQI010000097.1, on the reverse strand, counting down.
AAAAATGAGCCGCCTTTTTATTTACTTTTATTTTTTTACTTAAACCCCTGCCAAGAAGAAAAAAAACTTGCAACAGTCAGCAAAATTTAGTTATTTTTTTAAATATTTAAAATGCTAAGGCTTTGTTTGTTTGAGTGTTTTTCTCCATTACGCTTTCCAGAAACCACAAATGCTATTTTATAACCTCTATTTGGAACCACTGAATTCCCGAAACACAATTTTATGCCTAATTCCAACTGGAGCAAGAGAGCTTCGTTCAAGAACAATGTTTTATCCTCGTCTCCAAACACTCCATCTCCAATCGCCACCACACACTCAAACAAACTTTTAAGGCTCTGTTTGGCGCGATGGTGGCGATCATGAACGCGGTGGTTATGAATCGTCGTTCGTGAACTCCCGACCTCATCTAAGGAACTTCATCCACTTTTATGTCTAAAACTAGTTTTCTTTTCTTTGTGGCGGTCATAACCATTGTCATGCCAAACATACATTCTATGACGATGGCGTTTTTGTCCAAATTCACCGGAGCAAAAACGCTGCGCCAAAACGGAGCCTAAGTTTCTACATATAAAGTTTGTAGAGGACAACTTTCCATATCTGTATCAATCATGCAGGTATAACTTCTGAACGTTATTCCAGTATTACCAAGTCCGCCAAATAAGCTCACCAGATTTAATTTATATTTTAAAAACATTAATCTTGATCCCGGTAAAGAGCTCTAACCTGCAAACTTTCCAGCTTTAACAATGCAGACGACAACGGTTGCGTCATTTGTGCATATTTTTGAAGCAGATATTTCGCAGCAGCCTTATCACCTCTGGCTTGAATTGTTAGGATCTCCCTGCTGAGGTCCTCAATTGCTGCTTCAACCTTCATGATAATAAAAAAAATGGATAAGTTTCCATTAGTCATCGAAGGAAATCAAGAACATAGAGAAAATTACCTTTTCAAAATCAACAGAGAAAGTCCCATCTGTGTGCAAAATAAATGCTTCTTTCTCATATAACCAGTTAAATTGTAATGCCTGCCCTTTTCTGCACTCATCAAATGGAATCCAATTTAAGTTGATGTTCAAACCCCTTTGCTGCAAGAATATTGGACTATATTTGACGGTCTAACTCATTTACCCGTGTGCTTCTTCTAATCCAAAGCGCACTGACCGAAAGCATCCCGCAAGGAAAGAAACATACATGGATCTCAATAGAATTCTTGGGAGCATTTCCTGGATAATTTAAAGATTTAATATAATATAAGTGATAATTACGAAAAATTGTCCTCTAATTTTGCATAATTAAAGGGACCTTCCCCCGCCCCCTATCTTTCAAAATTACAAAAACCACCCCTCTAAGTTTTGGCAACTTTGAAAGTTAGCGTGAAAGTTCCTGTGATTATGCAGATATTTAAATGAACTTTCAAAATATGAATGCATGGCACTACTGACCTGGTTGATGAGAAATCTTAGAGCCCAAAGACCAACAATATCTGCTTTAGCTTCTTCCAAGGCTGAATGGAGTTCTTGAAGTTCCTTATTATAATGAACAAGGGAAGCCATTATACATCAAATCATGAAAAAACCTCAAGCTTATTTTCATTAATGAAATCTCTAATTGTACCGGAGAGGAGCTACTGGTATAAATGAGTGTAAAAGCCCAAAGATGAAAAGCCCAAAGGGCCCATTGTATATTTTTTCTCTTGTATTTAGTCTCACATCTCCAATTGTACAATCTTCCTCCTCTATTCTACATAAAGAGGGGCGTTCTCTTCTAATAGTTAATTTTTTTAGAAATAAAAAATATTAAATATTTCAAATTCTTACATGGTATCAGAGCAGGACGAAATCACTCGATGTCCTCTCGCGTGAGTACTCCTGGCCTCACACTAAGTCTTTCTGATCTCGCGTGAACACTCTCGGCCGCACACGAAATCTCTTGCGATCGTTTCCTGCGCTCCCGTAACCTCAGGTACTTGCCATTATGCTTACGGTACTCGCAGTCCGCTGCTCTCACGTCGATTGGGATTGTCGCACAACTCACCCCTCCTGCCCGCGGGATATTTATAGACTTCTCCAGCCGCTGCCCACATATCCAGCATCTGCGAACGTCTCCCACCGCGTACGCGAATTATCCAGCGACGTCTCCACCCTCGTCTGCAACTTTTCCAGCCTGCGACGTCTCCACCCGCGCCTACGACTTCTTCGGCCCGCGACTTATTTAGTCTCTGCAACTTCTTCCGCATCTGCGAACATCTCCAGCGGCGTTTGCGACGCTCACCGCGACTTCCCTCTACTCTCCCGAGAGCTCTTTGTTGGCGCTTCCCGCGGCCTCGGTATACTCGCATGCAAATTCTTCGACGTCTGAGAGACTTCTTAATCTTGCGAGCCCTCTACATCCAAGCTCTCGCCGACCCTCCACAACACGAACTCCTCGCGTTCTACTTGGGAGCATGCAACCATGTTTTCACACTTTGCCTACCTCCGAGCTTGCATTTATTCTTCACGGAGCTCGCATACACCCCTTGCGCGCAGACCTTATTTGCCCAACTCGCCAAACTCCAATCGTTGCTCCATGGAGACAACTTCCGTCACTCCAGCTCTAACACCCATGATTCTTTCCAGTACATCTGGAACCCGTGGGATGACTTCCAAATTAACGGGGCCAAATTACCAAGATTGGAGTGTCTCTTTCACTTTCTTATACGTTCTCAACGCAAACGATACCATCTCACTGACGCTCCGCCTGATCCCGCGTCTCCCATCTATGCTGACTGGGACGCTGGTGTTGCTCTTGTTCGCACATGACTTGCAAACAGTCTCTCTGATGAATGTTTGCATATCATCCGTCATGATGACACAGTAAAGGTGGCATGGAATCATCTTGCTTCCCTTTACTCCAAGGGTGCAAAACATCCCGCATTTACACCCTCTACTCAGATCTATTCGCCCAACCAACTCTCTCTCATGATTTTGCATATCAAGAGGTTCAATCTCTCTGTACTGAACTTCTCCAACATCGGCTCTTCTCTACTGACCTTGCAACTCAACAGAAACATTTTCAGGAACTCCTTGTGGTTTGCTATCTTCTTCGCCTTCCAAACACCTACAAGACGATCCGTCAATAGATCTTGGGGGAACCTGACACTCACATCTTGGCCTCCACTGCCACCTGTATTTCTGTTGTTACCAACCTTCTGCGACGTCCTCCGATTGTTTTCCCTCCATACTCAGACAATTATACTCATGTGACAGGTCGCAAAGCTCACCGCGACCATGGAGGCTGCACTGGGGACTGTGGGGGAAACCACCCACTTTGCTCACATTGCAGGAAGCTTGGACATCTAGTCAAGCGTTGCTTTGCGAAGCACCCTCGCCTCGGTCCTTAAGCTCATCTCAGTACTACGGAGTCCGAGCCTTCTCCTCCTCCATCCACATCGTAGCTAGACTCCGGCTGCTGGTTCTCTTCGACAGATATTGAGGCTCTCATCAGTGCTTCCAAGCAATCTGCCTCAATTGCCAACTCTTCAGGTCGCGCAAATGTTGCTACGCAGTGTAAGTGGCTCATCGACTCCGGTGCCACCAATCATATGACCGGGAACTTTCTTGTCTTCTCACACCTCAAGAAGTATAATCAATTACTACTGGTTTTTGTAGCTGATGGCTCTCCTGCTCCAGTTTGTGGAACTGTAGTATCACTACCAACTCTCTTCTTCAGCTGGACGACACTCTCTTAGTCCCAAAAATTTCTTGCAATTTGTTATCTATCAGCTCCCATTCATGGAAATTACAATGCTCTATCTCATTTTCTCCTACTACTTGCTATTTTCAGGAACTTCACTCCAAGAGAACGATTGCTACCGGGACTGGACGCGACAATCTCTATTACTTCGACGATCTGCCTATTCTCAATGCATCTACAGTCTCCACTTCTCTGCTCCATTGACATCATCGACTTGGTCATCCTCTGCTACGTCTCCTCCACCAGCTCCTGCCCTCTTTAAAATCAGAAGACACCACTTTAGAAGGTGAGGCTTGCCAATATGACAAGCATCACCATACTTCTTTCCATGATAAGTTTTGTAAGATTTTTGTTCGTCCGTTTGACCTTGTTCACTCAAACATCTAAGGTTCTAATGCCACTAAGACAATTTGTCGAGGAAGTCTACACTTTATAACTATTATTGATGATTTTTCTCGATATACTTATATTGTAAAGGAATCACAAATCTATTTCTTCGCTTTTTCGACAAGGAATCATCATAATTATCTTGACAAATAAAAGTATAAGGACTTATGACATTCCAATGAACATGAGATATGGTTCTATAAGGTTTTGAATAGTCAATAATTTCCTTATCTTTTTTACCAAAAGTATCCAACAATTTATGTCTTGATCATTAGTAAGAGATCAAAGATATATCTTTCTTCGACTGAAAAAGAGTTGGCATTCATTTGATCTTGAACCTTGTGGAGTGAAAAAGACACTATATTGGATCTACATAGACCTCCTTCTAACAGGTGTATCTTCTAAAAAAACGTTTTGAACTTTTCTCCGTGTTCTCTACATTTAATAATAAAATTTGCACGCAGTTTGGTTTAATTCTAAAAATTCTTCGAACCGATAATGTGAAAGAATATACGAGCAAATAGTTTTCATCTTTTTGCACTTTTAACGCTATTATTCATCAGACCAGTTGTGTGCATACGTCCCAACAAAATGGAGTGGAGGAGAGGAAAAATCAACATCTCTTCGATGTTGCTCGAACACTCCTGTGTCAAATAAATGTTCCACGCTCCTATTGGGTCATGTTATCCTCATTAACCGTCTACCTTTTTCTCTTCTTTAGCCAGATTGCACACCTTTCTCCATTAACCCTCGTGTGTTTGGGTGTACTACATTCGCCCACACTCCTGCACCTGGTCGAGACAAACTCTTTGCTTGCTCCACCAAATGAATCTTCGTCGGGTATTCCCCAACTCAGAAGGGATATCAATGTTTCAACCCCATCTTCAAATGTCAATATGTCTCAGCTAATGTTACATTTTTTAGTATATTCCCTATTTTTGCACGAAAGGTGAGACACTCACTCTCGAGGTCCAACCTCCTCCCTCCTCATCCCCTCCTACCTCTATTTCATCTTTCCCTATCATTCATGCACCTCCATCAGATATCCCACAACACCATCACCTACTGAATGTATACCTCATATTTCACCCTTTACTTATCATTATCGTCGACCAGCTTCCTGTCAAACCCTCGTTCCTTCCACTCTAGAGTCCCCACTGCTAGTTCTGAGGCCAACTCTCTCAACTTCTGAAGGTTCCTTCACCTCAGCAGACTTAGATCTCTATGTTCCCATTGCTTGGCGCAAGGGGGTAAGGGGGGTACTCAAAATCCGACTACTAATGTTGTGTCTTATGCAAATTTTAGTCTTTGCAACAAATTTGCTCAGACTCACTCTACCAACACCATCCCGACTACTTATCATGAAGCCATTCATATACCTTACTGGAACGCAACTATGGATGAAGAAATGTCAGCCTTGACATCGCGGGGGTACTCATATTGGAGTTATTATTGTAGATATGTAGTTTTGTATATTTTATATTTATGGGTGTGGTCTGCCTTTAGCCTGTAATAGCCTTTTCTCTATTTAATATGTTGCTCTCCTAATTGGGAGACAAGCGCTTTTATTATTCTCTTCTACATGGTATCAGAGCCAACCTAGGGTTCCCGCATCGCCTTCCGCATCGCGTTTTTTTTCGATCGATCGTCTTCCGAAGCGCCTTCCCGATCGCTCGTCTTCCCGTCGTGATCGATCGTCTTCCGCAGCGTCTTTCGCAGCCCATCCTTCTCGATCGATCGACGGCTTCTGCAGTTTTTCTCGATCGATCGAACGGCGACATCGACGCATCCTTCTGTTCCAGCGATCGACGACGTCGCGTCCTCCTGTTCCAGCGATCGACGACGCCGAACGACGACATCGACGCATCCTCCTGTTCCAGCGATCGACGGGATCTGCGCTTCCTTCTGTTCCAGCGATCGACGACGTCGCGTCCTCCTGTTCCAACGATCGACGACGCCGCGTCCTCTTTCTGTTCCAGCGATCGACTTCTGCAGTTTTTCTTGTTGATCCTCGATCTCCTTTGTGGGAGGGATCTTCGTGTTTCTTGCCTCATGATTCATGGCTTCTACGGACACCTACGAATCCTCCTCGAGGCGGATTACTAGCATCCTTCTGGATGAGCGGAACTATTCTTCTTGGGCTACATCGATGAAGGTGGCCCTTGCTGGTCGAAATAAACTTTCTTGGTTGACTGGCGGCCCTCCACAGCCTCCTGCTGACAAGAAAGATGATTTGGTCAAGTGGTCCACGGAGAAATTCATGGTTCTCGGCTGGATCCAGTGCTCGATGGAGCCTCGTATCTTCGGCCAGTTCATGCGTTTTGAAGACATCGCCGAACTTTGGTCCGCCCTTTAGCGCACCTTCGGGCACACACGTGTTGATGCCCAGATTTTTGGTGTCTTTCAGGATATTGCTTCCGCTACTCAGGGGGAGCGGTCTGTTCAGGAGTACTTCACCTACCTTCAGGATCGTTTTCTGGAACTCAACGATCTGGAGCCTCTTAGTGCCCTAAAATCTCCCGAGGATGTCACCCTTATCCGGCAACAACGACAGCGTCGGGAGACCTATCAGTTCTTGATAGGGCTTCGCCCCGAGTATGAGTCCACTCGTGCTCAGATTGTGGGCATGTCTCCTTTGCCAGATCTTCTTGAGGCCTACTCTATTGTCTCTGAGCATGAGAAACGCCTGCAGCGTCACTCATGCCTCTCCGGCGGACGTACTACTTCCTCGCTCCCTACTGAGCAGATGGCTCTTGCAGCTTCTTCTCGTCCTCCCACTTCTGGCTCTCGGAGCCGTGGAGGTCGTGGTTCTTTTACACCGTCTGGGGGACGTGGCTCCTCCGGTGGCCGTAGCTCTACGGGTCCGCCTGGCCCTTGCTCTCATTGTGGGCGTCTCTATCATGACCGCAGCCGTTGCTATCAGCTCTACCCACACCTCCGGGGTTCTGATCGTACTTCGTCTGGTGCTCCGCGCTCTACCGTTGCTGCTGTCGAGTCTTTTGATACTGTCGAGCGTCCTTCAGGAGTCACTGCTTCGGATTTCAGTCACCTGTTGGCCCAGTTTCAGCAGTTTCAGCAGTTCCAGCAATCTCAGTCCTTCACTTCTGCCTCTGCCTCTCCTAGCTCTTCATCCTCAGGTACTCCGTTTGCTTGCTCTGCGACCACGGTTGATCAGGGTTCGTCACCCTGGGTGATTGATTCTGGTGCCACCGACCATATGACTGGTACGTCTTCCCTCCTGCGCCAGGTTGCTCCTTGCTCCCACCGGGATGTGCGCCTTGCTGATGGCTCGTTTACTCCTGTCCTCAGCCAGGGCACGGTCTCTCTCTCCCTTGACTCTGTTCTTCTTGTACCCCACATGGCTCTCAACCTTTTATCTGTTAGTAGTATTACTCGTGCTTTGAACTGCTCAGTCACTTTCTACTCTGATCATTGTGTTTTTCAGGACCTGCGATCCAGGAGGACTTTTGGTACGGGGATTGAGAAGAATGGGATGTACCATCTGGTGATGCCTCCTCCTACTGCTGCTACCACCACCACTGCTGCTCCTGCTTCGTCATCGAGTTTGCTTTGGCATGCCCGTCTCGGTCATGCTAGCCCTCCTCGGATGTTATCTGTTTGCCCTGATGTATCTTTTTCTTTTCCTTTTCATTGTGATGTTTGCGAATTGTCCAAACACACACGCAGTACCTATGTATCTTCTGTTAGTCGTGCTACTTCTTGTTTTGAGTTGATACATTCTGATGTTTGGGGCCCTGCCCCTATTGTTTCTTTTGATGGATTCTCGTACTTTGTCACTTTTATTGATGACTACTCTCGCTGTTTATGGGTTTACCTTCTGAAGCGTAAATCTGACGTTCTTTCTGTTTACACTCACTTTGCTGCTATGATACAGACACAACATGGCAAGTCTGTTCAAATTCTTCGCTCTGACAGTGGCGGAGAATACACCTCCCGCTCCTTTGACATGTTTCTTCGTTCTGAAGGCACCCTCCACCAGTTTTCGTGTCCGGCCACCCCCGAGCAAAATGGCGTGGCCGAACGCAAAAACCGTCACCTGTTGGACACTGTTCGATGCCTTCTTCGAGGCATGCATGTTCCTAAATCCTACTGGAGTGCTGCTCTCCTTACTGCGGCCTTTCTTATCAATCGAACTCCGTCCCGCTCCCTTGGCGGTATTGCCCCCTACAGTCTTCTCCACCCTTCCGCCTCTGTTTTTCCCATCCCTCTTCGGGTCTTTGGCTGTGTGTGTTTTGTCCAGGACCGGCGCCCTTCCCGGACAAAACTCGACGATCGGGCTGTCCGTTGTCTCTTTCTCGGCTACTCGACTACCACTAAGGGGTATCGCTGTTATGATTCCCGTCTCCGTCGTATCATTCACTCTCGTGATGTGACGTTTCACGAGGAGGTACCCTTCTTTCCCTCTCCCTCGACTACCCCAGCCCCTCCTACTATTGTCCAACCTATCCCGATCGTTCCCGCTATTTCACCACCATCACCTCCGCCTGTCCTACATACTTACACTCGTCGCCGCGCGCCCCCACCACATGTTACTCCCATTTCTCCCTCAGTCCCGGATCCATTGCTCCTTCCGGTTACAGGTATCTCTCTTGAGCCTTCTCCCTCTACTACTTCTGATGATTTACCTATTGCCTTGCGCAAGGGCCATCGTGCTTGTGTTCGTTCCTCTGTTACTGAGCACCCGCTGGCTAGTGTTGTTTCCTACCAGCGGTTCTCTCCCTCTTACCAGGTGTTTGTGGCTGCTGCTGATTCGGTTCGAATCCCTGCTTCCACTGCTGAGGCGCTCCTTGATTCGCGGTGGGTTCGGGCCATGGAGGAAGAGATGTCTGCTCTTCGTCATACCGGGACGTGGTCCCTTGTTCCCCTGCCTCCCGGGAAACGCACCGTTGGGTGCAAATGGGTCTACACTGTGAAATATGGTGCTGATGGTTCGATTGATCGCTACAAGGCTCGCTTGGTGACTAAGGGATTTACTCAGGCTCCTGATGAGTTTGGGGCCACGTTTGCTCCCGTGGCCAAGCTGACTAGTGTTCGTCTTCTGCTCTCCCTTGCGGCATCCCGGGCATGGCCTCTCTACCAGCTCGACGTCAAGAATGCTTTCCTCCATGGCACCTTACAGGAGGAGGTTTATATGGCTCCTCCACCGGGATTTGCCCTTCAGGGGGAGTATTCGGGCAGGGTCTGTCGTCTGCACAAATCCCTGTATGGCCTGAAGCAATCTCCACGTGCCTGGTTTGACCGGTTCAGCACTGTTATCCTTCAGATAGGCTTCACTCAGTGTCATGCGGATCACACTTGCTTTGTTCGCGCCACGCCAGATGGCCGTCGTGCCATTGTCTTGGTCTATGTTGACGACATTATTCTTACTGGGGATGACTCTGCTGGTATTTCTGAGGTGAAAGCTACTCTCCGCGCCGCTTTTGAGGTGAAAGATCTTGGATCTCTCCGTTATTTCCTTGGGATTGAAGTGGCTCGCTCTCGACAGGGCATCTCCATATCCCAGTGAAAGTACACCTTGGATCTCCTCCGGGATTCTGGTCTCCTGGGCTGTCGTCCTGTGCGTACGCCTATGGATATCAATCATCGTCTTCATGCTGAATCTGGTGATCCTCTACCAGACCCTTCTCAGTACCAGCGTCTGGTTGGCCGCCTGATATACTTGACAAATACGAGGCCAGACATCAGCTTCTCAGTAGGTGTTCTGAGTCAGTTTATGCATTCTCCTAGGACTGCTCATCTTGAGGCAGCTCGGCGTGTTCTTCGCTATCTCAAGCATGCTCCGGGTCTTGGGCTATTCTATCGGACTGACAGTGCCTCCAGTCTCTCCTGCTTCACTGATGCTGATTTTGCTGGCTCTTTGACTGATCGACGCTCTACCACCGGCCTCTGTGTGTTTCATGGGGATCATCTTGTTTCATGGCGGAGTAAGAAACAACACATTGTATCGCGCTCGTCCGCTGAGTCCGAATACCGTGCCATGGCACACGGTGTTACTGAGTTGATTTGGCTTCGATCGTTGCTGGCTGAACTTGGTCTATCTCTGACCACTGGCTCGACTCTCTACTGTGACAATAAGTCAGCTCTTCTTCTCACTCAGGATTCAGTACTTCATGAGCGCACCAAGCACATTGAAATGGATGTTCACTTTCTTCGTGATCATGTTCGTACTGGGACCATCCTTCCTACTTATGTTCCGTCGGCCGACCAACTTGCTGATGCCTTCACTAAGGCCCTTGGTCCTACGCGTTCAGATTTGCTCTCTTCCAAGCTGGGCATGATTGACATCTTTGCTCCACCTTGAGGGGGAGTATTGGAGTTATTATTGTAGATATGTATTTTTGTATATTTTATATTTATGGGTGTGGTCTGCCTTTAGCCTGTAATAGCCTTTTCTCTATTTAATATGTTGCTCTCCTAATTGGGAGACAAACACTTTTATTATTCTCTTCTACAACTCATACTCTTGTTCCTACCCCGCCTGGTGTTAATATTGTTGGATGTCGCTGGGTCATTGTCATCAAATTTCTTCCAGAAAACACTGTGTATAAATACAAGACTCCTCTAGTTGCAAAGGGGTTCACCCAAACTTACGATATTGATTTCTTTGACACATTCTCTCTCATTACCCGTATTAGTACTATTTGGGTTCTCTTCTCTATTGTTGTCAACAAGAATTGGCAAATGAGTCAGTTTGACGCTAACAACGCCTTCCTCTATGAGGACCTTCACGAAGAAGTCTATATGGAGCAACCTCCTGGTTATGTTACTCAGGGGGAGTCTCAGGTGTGTATGCTTCGAAAGGCTATTTATGGTCTAAAGCAAATCCCCCCAGCGTGGTTTGACAAATTAAGTCAGGTCGTATCTACCATTAATTTAAAGTATGCCATAAATCTACTCAACTAAACTGATCTTCTTGGCACAAAGCCTGCTTGAATTCCTATATCAGTGGGTACTGAAAAACTTTGGAGTGACACATCCCCTTGTCTTCAACATGTTACTCGTTATAGGTGACTGGTCGGTAAACTCATTTAACTTATCGTAAGTAGACCTGGCATCTCATATACTATTGGAAAGGTCACTCAATTCATGCAAGCCCCCGGAGAGTGTCATCTAGATGCATCCTTTAAAAAATAGAATACATCAATCTCCGAGAAAAGGTCTATTGTTTCAAAGAAGCAACCATTTGCGCGTTGAAACATATTCTGATGCTAGCTATGCATAAGACAAAGGAGATCAAAAATCCACTTCTGGATTCTACACGTTCGTAGGAGGAAATCTTGTTACTTGGAAAAACAAGAAACAAGCGTGATATCCAAGTCAAGTGTAGAAGCTGAATACAAAAGTATAAGTCAAACAGCGTGTGAGTTAAAGTAGTTACAAACACTTCTAAAGGACTTAGAGAGAAATTTACGATTATCCTCTACCTATGTTTTGTGATAATAAAGCAGACATCTCTATATATATAAAAATCCAGTATTCTATGAAAGGATAAAACATATTAAAGTTGATTGTCATTTCATCAGAGATGAAGTTATTTAAAAGCAAATATGCACTTTATTATGGGGATACCAGTAGCTAGACCAAAAAAAATGCACTCCATTTGTCTCTTTAGATAAAGAGTTGACTGACATCTCTACCAAACAAATTTATTCATTTTTTTCAGATAATTATGCAAAGATGAGAATGATCGACATATATGCTCCATCTTGAGGGGGAGTATTAAAGCCCAAAGATGAAAAACCCAAAGAAAGAGCACATTGTATATTTTTCCTCTCTTGTATTTAGTCCCGCATCTCCAATTATATAATCTTCTTCTTCCCCTATTCTATATAAAGAGGGGCTCTTGTAATAGTCTAGATTTTTTGAAATAAAAAATATTAAATATTTCAGATTCTCACAATGAGATAGTGCGAGAGAAGAAGCTAGGGAAAATACAACATTGGGAAATCTGTGGTTTCTTATTTCTCTTATCCTCCTATGTAAATGACTATTCCTCATTTCCTTATGAAATATAATTCCCTTATTATGTGATTAATTTCTTTATGGCACCAGAGCACTATTGTTAAGCACACCACCATGCAGCCTCTGCTCTGCTTCCTATACGAGCATGCAACCTCTGCTCCGGCAATCATCTCAATAGTTTCCAAATTCAATCCTCTTCTCTTGATAAAGATAGTTAAACAATGATAGTTATTCTTCTTTATTGGCTAAACAATGTGTTACGCCCCCGCTACGCTTCACGGGGCGTCATTATGTTCGGCGGTGCAAGGGAGCGTCGACCAACGGGGCTGAACCAACCGGTTCAGCCCCCAACCAGTGAACCGGCCCGGCCGGGGCTGAACCAAATGGGTTCAGCCCCAACTGGAGGGGCCGGACGGCCCCTCTATGGCTCGGGTATAATTACCCGAGCTGCTCTCATGGGAAGGCATGCAATTAGCTCTCAAGGTATTCTTCTCCTTCCTCATCTAACCCTAAACCCCTCTAGTATTCTTCTCTAGATCTCTCTTCTCCTTCCTCCTTCCTATCATTTGGTATCAGAGGCTTCGTCCTCCGACGATGGTGACCACGCGGACACAAGAAGATTTTTCCCGTTTGGAAACCTTGGAGGAAAACTACGAAGGCGCTGTTGAAAGGGAAAAGCACGGCCGATGAGGGATCTAACGGCGGACGACCCGATCGGTCCGCCGATCTATCGGGAACGCCCGATCCGGGTCGTGCGGGCACAGGAACGGCGGCGACGGCCGGCGTGGGGTCTTTCTGGCCTTGCAGGACCTCCGGCGACGGCGTGGGGACAGCTGGGGCTGGGACGGCGGCAGCGGGAGGTCTCCCGCCTGGATCGGCTGTGCAGATCGATGGCGGGCAAGCTTGGCGTCCAGGTGGTGGTTCCGGCGGGCCTGTTCCTGCGGATTGGGGCCGGCAGCCGTGGCAGCGGGCTGATGGAGGGCCGGGAGCAGCTGTGCGGGCTCCAGGAGGTACGGGTGGCCTTCTTCCTCACCCGCGAGGCGGTGTTCTTCCCGTCGGGTACGGAGGCCATGTTCCGTGGGTCGGGCAGCACGTTCCTCATCAGGTTCAACCACCTCTAGGCTACCCGGGAGCATACGATGGTCATATGGGCCCGGGACGTCAGGCATGGAACGGGCAGGGACAGAATGGGCTTGGACAGGGCTGGCAAGGGCAAGCGGGGCCTCGAACGTACATGCCACCCAAGTTGACACGAATGAACTTCCCCAAGTTCAAGGGGGGGGGGGTGATACACTGGAATGGGTTCAGAAGGTGGAGTTGTTCTTCAGTTACCAGGAGGTCCCGGAGGCGCAGTGGGTGCAATTAGCATCATTCCATCTGGAGGACGACGCATTTCAGTGGACTCAGTGGTTCCTAAGAGGTAGAGATTCTGTGCCATGGACTGATTTCGTGGAAGGGTTCACCGCCCGATTTGGGCCCCCGGAGTACGAAGATTTTGAGGCGCTACTGCAGAAATTGCGACAGAAGGGGACCGTGACTGAGTATCGGACAGAGTTCGAGAGGTTGGCAAACCGGGTACACTGGGAGGAGAAGACACTGCTGAGTTGTTTTGTGTCGGGGCTGAAGGAGCAATTGCGGGATGAGGTGCATGCTTATATGCCAAGGAGTATGAACCACGCCATCAGTTTAGCCCGCATTCAGGAGGAGCGGTTCAACAGGCAGAGAACCCGAACCACGAGTAGGCCACCTGCGGCCGCAGCGGCAGCAGCACGGCGGGATCCGCCAACTGGTAGCAAGCCAACAGTGACACGGCTTTCTTGGAGTGAGCTGGCCGCTCGAAAGGAAAAAGGGTTATGTTTTAACTGCGATGAGAAGTTCGTGCCGGGCCACAAGTGCCAAAAGATACAAGTTTTTATGCTGCATGAGGATGTGGAAGACGAGCCGGCTCCGGACGAGGAGTTGGAGGTGGACTTGGAATTGACCGAGTTCGGAGTTTCCATACACGCTCTCGAGGGGTGCGCTCCTCCTCCGCTTACTATGCGTCTTGCGGGACGGATTGCCCGCGAGAAGATGACTGTTTTGGTGGACAGTGGGAGCACCCACAATTTCATTCATCCAGAGGTGGCACAACGAGTGGGGCATATGATCGATAAGGGGGCTGCCTTCCATGTTATGGTGGCGGATGGCAGCAAGATGCAATGTGAGGGGGTGCTGAAGGGTGTGGAGCTACGGATGCAGGGCTATAACGGGTGCACCGACGTCTACCTGCTACCCATTCGGGGCTCGAATATGGTATTGGGATTTGGGAGTGCAGTGGCTACGTCAGTTACGGAGGGTAACGTTCGACTGGGAGCACATGACTATGGAGTTCCTCCACGGGGGAAAACAGTTCTGTTTGAAGGGTATCATCTCTTCGCCAGTAAAGGAGATTTCTCTTCGGAACATGCAGCGGTTGGGTGAGGAAGGAAAGATGATGGCCGTCCTTAGGGAAGTCCAAACGGCCGATACCGCCAATTCTGAGGTACCAATTCAGTTACAGTCTCTTCTGATAGAATATTCTGATGTTTTCCAGGAACCACACACATTACCCCCACCTCGATTCAGAGATCATCATATTCAGCTTAAGGCGGGCGCCGAGGCCCCTAATATCCGACCATATCGCTACCCGCATATTCAGAAGGCAGAGGTTGAGCGTAGCGTCCGCGAGATGTTGGAGGCGGGCATCATTCGGCCGAGTGCAAGTTCATTTTCAGCTCCCGTCATTTTGGTAAAGAAGAAAGATGGTTCATGGAGATTTTGCGTGGATTACCGGGCCCTGAACAACGCCACGGTAAAGGACAACTTTCTGATTTCTTTGGTTGAAGAGTTACTAGACGAGCTGCATGGCGCACGACGGTTCACCAAGCTCGATCTACGTTCAGGCTATTACCAGATTCTGATGGCACAGGAGGACATCCATAAGACGGCCTTCCGGACACATGATGGCCATTACGAGTTCTTAGTCATGGCCAATTGGCTGACTGGCGGTCCCTCCACCTTTCAGGCGAACATGAATGAGACCTTCCGCGAGCTCCTGTGGAAATTTGTGCTGATCTTCTTTGATGACATTCTTATCTACAGCGCCAATTGGGAGGACCATGTGGGCTATGTTGAGCAAGTTTTGGCCATACTTCATCGTCACCGGCTTTATGCTAACCGTTCCAAATGCTCCTTCGGTCAGGAGGAGGTGGAGTACTTGGGACACTTGGTTTCCGGCCAAGCCGTCAGGGCCGATCCAAGGAAGATTCGGAGTATGCTGTCATGGCCGCGGCCCGTCACAGTCCGTGCTTTGCGGGGATTTCTGGGGCTTACAGGGTACTACAGGCAATTCGTACGAGATTATGGGAAGATAGCTCGCCCTTGACTCAGCTGCTGCAGAAGGAATCCTTTTCTTGGACTGAGGGAGTGAAGGCAACATTTCAGGCTCTTAAGCAGGCCATGACCACCACTCCAGTTCTTGCATTACCGGATTTCACAAAGGAGTTTGTGTTGGAGACGGATGCCTCTGGTGTTGGCAATGGGGCAGTTCTGATGCAGGAGGGGCGGCCGTTGGCTTTCTACAGCAAGGCTCTGGCCCCCCCGTACCTTGGGACTCTCCACTTATGAGAAGGAGAAGTTGGCTATCATTCATGCACTGGCTATGTGGCGGCCATATTTGTTGGGTCGGCATTTTAAAATCCGCACCGACCACCAAAGCTTGAAACATTTCTTGGACCAAAGGGTCTCTTCCCCTCTACAGCAGAAGTGGGTTACTAAGCTTCTCAGCTATGATTACAAGATTGTGTATCGAAGGGGTAAGGATAACGTGGTAGCGGATGCTCTTTCTCGCCTACCGGAGGGTACTCCCACTCACATTTCTGGACCGTTGGTGGATTCTTTAGATGATATTCAGGAGGAGGTCATGCGTACGGCTACTTTACGTCCGTTGGTGGAGGCTTTGCAGCGGGGGGGGGGGGGGGGGGGGGGGTGGGGGCGGTGGCCCCCGGTTATCATCTTCAGAATGGCCGGCTGTACTATCAGGGCAGGGTGGTCGTGCCCTCCGACTCAGCATGGAAAACGGTTATGATGCACGAGTTTCACTCTTCACCGACGGGTGGCCATGCGGGGGTGCTCCGGACCCTTCAGAGGGCGAGAGAAAATGTCTTTTGGGCCGGCATGCGTCAGGACATACAGCAGTTCGTACGACATTGTGAGATCTGCCAGCATCAGAAGTACGAGACTTCGTCCCCGGCTGGGCTATTGGTTCCTCTGGAGATTCCACAGCATATTTGGGACACGGTTTCCATGGACTTCATTGACGTCCAAAGGGAAATCAGTGATTTTGGTGGTGGTGGATAAACTATCCAAGTACGGGCATTTCCTTGCTCTCAGTCATCCGTACACTGGCGAGTCGGTTGTCGGACTATTTGCTAGGGAGATTGTCTGATTACATGACCTTCCTCATGCCATTATTTCTGACCGGGATCCTACTTTTGTGAGCAGTTTCTGGCGGGAACTTTTCCGGTTACAGGGTACGCGTTTGCAGTTCAGCACGGCACATCACCCTCAGTCGGATAGTCAGACGGAGGTTCTCAATAGGTGTGTCGAGACATATTTACACTGTTTTGTTATGGATGAGCCTAGGACTTGTCCGGAGTGGTTACATTGGGTCGAATATTGCTACAACACTTCATATCACTCTGCCAGCCGGATGACGCCGTTTGAGATTGTTTACGGGCGCCCTCCACCGACCTTGGGTAGCTATGAGCCAGGCAGCACCGCCCTACCGGCGGTTGATCGAGCTCTTCGTGATCGGGATAGCATGTTAGCAACCCTTCAGGAGAACCTCCGCCTAGCCCAGGACCGTATGAAGCTGCAGGCGGACAAACACCGCAAGGAACGGGAGTTCGCTGTGGGCGATGAAGTTTTCCTCAAGCTCCAGCCTTACCGACAGTTATCTGTTGCTCGTCGGAGAAATCAGAAGCTCTCCTCGATATTACGGCCCCTTTCGTATACTCAGCAGGGTGGGGCCGGTGGCTTACAAGTTAGCTTTGCCGGAGGGAGCCCGCATTCACCCAACCTTTCATGTGTCCTTACTCAAGCGGAAGGTGGGTGCCAATGTCCAACCGATTACTCTTCTGCCTGAGGTTACTGCTGCGGGCGAGCTTCGCCCACTGCCGGAGGATGTGTTAATGCTTAAATGGAAGAATCGGGGCACGGAGTATCGGCCGGAGCTCTTGGTCAAGTGGAGGAATTTGTCGACGGCGCACAATTCTTGGGTGGATTTACTGGACTTCAAGGAGCTCTACCCCGACTACCACCTTGAGGATAAGCTGGTCCTTGATGGGGAGGGGAATGTTACGCCCCCGCTACGCTTCACGGGGCGTCATTATGTTCGGCGGTGCAAGGGAGCATCGACCAACGGGGCTGAACCAACCGGTTCAGACTCCAACCAGTGAACCGGCCCGGCCGGGGCTGAACCAAATGGGTTCAGCCCTAACTGGAGGGGCCAGCCGGCCCCTCTATGGCTCGGGTATAATTACCCGAGCTGCTCTCATGGGAAGGCATGCAATTAGCTCTCAAGATATTCTTCTCCTTCCTCATCTAGCCCTAAACCCCTCTAGTATTCTTCTCTAGATCTCTCTTCTCCTTTCTCCTTCCTATCACAATGGGAGTTGTGGAGATGAGAATGCCTATGTGGATGTGTGGACACACGAGACTGGATAAAATTAGGAATGAATGTATCAGGTATAAGACGTGAGTGGAACCAATTGTAGAGAAGATGCAAGAAGCTCGATTAAGATGGTTCAGACACGTACAAAGGAGGCCATTAGAGGCACTTGTTAGGTGTTGTGAGAGTTTAGCCACTAGGCATGTTAAACGGGGAGGGGTAGACCAAAAAAGACTTGGAATGAAACTATAAGGAAAGACATGATGTACTTAGGCATTAGTGAGATTATGACTAAAGATAGGGCACAATGCAGACTCCACTATGGTGGGATAAAGGCTTGAGTGTTATTGTTGTTGTGTTCCTTTAGGGCCCGTTCGGTTCACCGGTTTTGCGAATAGGTTTTTGGTTTTGGCTTTAATAAGGCAAATATAGGTGTTCGGTTCACCGGTTTTGGCCCGGTTTTGGTTTTGTTTGAAAACCCAAAAATTTTCTACTTGCCTAACCCCAAAAAACAACTATGCAGCTGTTTTTTCGCTGGTTTTTGACGGCGCAAGCGACCTCGTCTTCCTCCTTCCTCCCTCGTCGATCTCGGCAGCCTCCTCGTCGATCTCTGCAGCCTTGCCGCAGGTATATTTTTGGGCTTCCTCCTACTCGCATCTCCCTTTACGGCTTCACCTCCATGTTTTTTCTTTGTTTTTTTTCATCGATGTTCAGATCTGCAACCCTAGATCTATCTCTTCCGCCATTGCTGTGTAGATCTGCAACTCTAGGCCATTGATGAGTTAGGTTTAGGCTGCCGAGATCTGCAACTCTAGGACCTCGTCTCTGCATCCATTGATGAGTTAGATCTGCAACTCTAGGCCATAGATTTAGGCTGCCGAGATTTGTCTCTTTCGCCACGAACTTGCTGGAATGGTTCACCTCCGGTGTAGATCTGCTAGGATTAGTAATATGAAAACCATTCAGAATTAAGATGCCCAACTTATTCTTGGTAAGAGGTGTGCTGACTGGTGATTTTATTCTTCTTGGTTTTAGTATTCTGGTAAGAGGTGTGCTGACTGGTTATGCTATTCTTCTTGGTTTTAGTAAAAAAAGTATAAGAACTATGTGGACATGTTCCTATTTCTTGGTAAATTTAATTTCTTAGGATCAAAATGTTTCTGATCAACATAGTTTTTATTTGCTTTCATATTTAGTTTTTGTTTGGTTTCATTTAAGGGCCTGTACATTGTATCTTGGCTATTGATACAAATTTTAGTTTCATATTTAGTTTTTGCTGGAATGGTTCTTTCAAATTTTATGCAAAACCAAAACCAATTCCATCCTGCAGCCGAACAGCAGAATTGCCCAAAACCAATTCATGCAGCTCAAAACCTTCCTGCAGCCGAACAACATAATTGGAATTCAGGCAAAACCAAAACCTGCAGGTTTTGGTTTTGACTGAATTCCAATTCTTCAAAACCAAAACCTGCGAACCGAACGGACCCTTAAAGATTATTTTCCTTTTCACTTTTAATCTCTGATAACATGGAATAGATTGTACATTCTAGAGCATCTAAGGCGGTTGGCGTTGAATGAAATAAGGACGTTCTTACTCCTTTTTAAATATAGGAAGAAAAATATAGATTGCCATTAAAAGATGAATAAGAGATATTAATATAGTTTAATAGTTGTCATTCCCCCCTAGTTCAACTGTCTTACCTATGAAATATACAAGAGTAACTGCTAACAAGGTTGAAGCACCATATAAGCTCACAGAATCATTACAAAAAGACAGTATTTTAGACAGTTGAAGAAACAAGAGAAATGTTTAGCAAGAAATACTAATAAAATTATGCAGATCAAAATAGAAACTTAAAGTCTTGATGTCAATACATACCAATCTGACTGTTGACTTTTGACCACTTGGAAGATAGATAGTATG
This sequence comes from Dactylorhiza incarnata, assembly GCA_033032865.1. Classification (NCBI taxonomy): domain Eukaryota; kingdom Viridiplantae; phylum Streptophyta; class Magnoliopsida; order Asparagales; family Orchidaceae; genus Dactylorhiza; species Dactylorhiza incarnata. Next base: position 6,668,203 of record JAWHQI010000097.1, on the reverse strand, counting down.
AGGTCCAATACCATGACAACACTCATGGCAAATTGTGTGGGTAAAGAAAGATTCAAAATCTATGTACTCCTGCTGCTCCTCACTAATGCAGAGACTTGCAATGGGTTGGAGAATATGCTTAAACCTGACATGAATGACTTACAATTGTTTTACGTTTTCTTTGTTTGAAAACTGAACAAAGAAGCAGAAAACTTCAAGGACTGAAGTGAAGTGAGTACAAACTTGGCTTCAGAGATATTCTTGAGTATGACCATTGATGTTCCACGTTCACTAACAATACGTTCATCATTTGGTAAATTAAAGGCCACTGTTTGAGGGCCTTTCACATCCTACAATTTACAAAATAAGTACGTCAGTTTATGGACTCGATCAAATCTTAAATTATAATGTTATGCCAAAAGCATATTCTGAATATGTTAAATGCTGACAAAATAGTTAAGAAAGAGAGTTATTTGGGGTAAGAATGTTGTGATGGCAAATTATTAATCCAATAAGACTCTCTTCTAGCATGGAACACGTGCTTATGAACTCAAATGGCAGGACACCTTGTAACTTGGACATTCAAAAAAAAAAAACTAGTATAACCATGTAAATACATGCTATTACTAATACGAGACCTTTATCCAATGTAATATAAGCATACTACATAAAACTTATTATACCAGCATAATACTCAATGGTCATGGTAGAATAGATAATCCACCATCAGGTTTTTAGTTTATAAAATACCAGGAAAATTGACAATCCTCCGTCCACCCTAAATATAATTTCAAATAGAGCACCGTTCTGCTGTCATCTATCATGGCCTCATCGGAGCTATGCTGCACAAATAAAACTTCCTGAAGAAGACTCGTAAGAGGCATTACAGAAGTAGTGACATGCAAGTGTGTCCTCTTACAATGGTTTTTCCTCTCTGTACTCATAAATGTATCTTTATTGGCTACTCTCTGTTGCTACCGATATGATTTCATGTATACGAGTGCATGTTGGAGGCAAAAGGTATCCAAGCTTTGGTTCATATTTTTCAAATCGCCGGTCCTCACGGTGCCGACTTCGTGAACTCCTCTAGGTGATGATTCCTAGGGTTACCACTAAGTCAACAACCATTTCCCCTATCTTACCCGACACTCAAACCGAAGCTCTAGCTCCCCTCAATCCTGATTCTTTGTTCATCCCATTCCCTTGCCCGCATCTTCATCCCCAACCCAAAGTTGCACGTCCATCCCCATCGACCCCTCGAGCCGCAGCTCTTCCCAATCGCCTTCGTCTTCCCCGTCTCCATCCGACAACAACCGATATACCACAAATCCCGAACCACCACCGCCTCCTACTCCCCTCCCCTCCTTCGATCGAGCCCTAGGTCACATCCACCCTCTCATCCTGACCTCAAGCCACCACCCCTATCATCTCCCCATCGCCACACTCCCATCAGAGCCCTCCAGTCTAAACCCCAAGCTTCAACCCCACCTCCTACCTCCTACCTCCCAACCAGCCAGTCAACTCCTTCTACGATGGTCGCAGCTCACCCGAAGCCCTATCCCGAGTCATTATTCTAAGTACTTGCTCTTGTGTCATTGTATGCCTGGAGTATGTTGTAATGGATGTGATAGTATACATATTTTCCTCTTGACTTCGTATTCATTTGCAGGGCTTATTCGCATTGCAGTTGATTAAATTCTCCCATACACTACACTTATAGTTGCATTTGTTTAGATTCCACTTTTCATAGTCTACCTGTCAGATTTGGTATTAGAGCGTATGAAGATTGTTGCGGAGCCACGCCCGCACCCATAACACGTCCTTTTGATAAACAAGACAACCATTTAGGTTCCCCACCGATGTTCAATTCTCATACGTCCAACGTCCTTCAAGGACAAGGTCTCGTGCGACGTCATTCCGATGGGCGTAGCACTCTTGTTAAAGCGGACCAAATTGTATGATTACTATGCCACGTGTTACGATAGATCTAACATGTGCATTTCCTTAGACAAGGGTTGAAAGATTACTTTCTCCCCGACCCAACCCAAGGATCTAGCCAAAGGTAGGGTCGACTCATCTGTTGGCGTTGGCTCCTCCAAGCCACTATACATATTGAGGAGTGAAATCGAGCGTCCATCGCATTAAGGGATCGTGTATGTAGTGATCACCACCTTGGCTTCTGAGGTCCTACCGACATGAGTATTATTGATTCGAACGTCTGTCGCATGCAAGATGACAAAATAAATATTATGTTCGAGGAGCTCCCCGCGAGCTTTCCCATCTGTGGGATATTTAGCACGTGATAGAATTGTTTCGGGGTATCCTTGCTCAACCTTCCCCACTACCGTATGAAACCGACTGCGCATGCCGAGATGAAGTGACAAGTTGATGCATGTGCATTGATAGCCATACCATTATAAGATAACAATGAAATCCCATTTTTTGACTCCTCACCTTGATGACCTTCTGGACGCGATGGCTGATGCCCATGTTTCCGAGTGGATACCATCAGATTAGGGGTCAAGAGGGAGACAAGTGGAAGATAGCCTTCAAAACAAAGAATGGCCTGTATGAGTGGATGGCGAATTCGTTTGGGCTATCAAATGCCCCAGTACATTCATGAGAGTAATGAATCAGGTATTGCGACCATATATAGGTAAGTTCCTAATGGTGTATTTCGACGACATTTTGACACACACACACATATATATAGGGGCGCGTCGAGCACTTGATCCACATTCAACAAACATTTGATGTACTCCGAAAGGAGCATCTATATATCTACCTTAAGAAGTGCACCTTTTTATCCCAGTCCATTCATTTCCTAGAATATATCTCGTATCTGTTTTCATTGGAAATGGACCTCGAGTCCAGTCCCGATGCTCCAAATTCAATCCAACCAAACGGGCCAAAAAAAGAAAAGTCAACGTCAAAGTGGAGTGCTTTTGTTTTTAATATTTGGGAAATATTGTTTGTACGAATCTATTCAAGAAGCTGTCAAAACATCTACTTGCTTGGGCGGAGAAGGCATGCTGAATTTCTCCTCTGTTTCTACTTTGGGGACTTCAGCTAGAATTATATTATCCCAAGGAATACTGCATGGTGAATTGATAAAGTATATTTTTCATCGTATGCAGCAACGTGAAGGCTGCACTTTCATGCCCTTTCCACTATCTCTTATTAGATCTCATTTTTTTGGACGCCTAACTCCGCTCCTAAAACTCAAGGCAATTCAAGGGTGTAAGAATGTCAATCCAAAAGGTTAGTACAAGATTAATGTTGTTATTCACAATGGACGTGCTATCTACACAATAAGAAAGTTAGGGGATATATAATAGGTGTTAGAAGGGTTGAAATTATAAGAGTTTGCCATCGAATTTTGATCAAATTATAGAGCTAATGAGGTCACTCCAAGCTCATCAGAGGAGAATGAAAAAAATTGAATCACTAGAAAAAAAACATTAATTTCAGACCAAAATTTTTGTAAGCATAAATATGAAAAAATAATAAGGACTACAGCTCGTCGGACAGTGGGACGACAACTCGTCAGACAGTCGGGTGACACGTTGTCGGACAGTCGGACGACAGCTCATCGAACAGTCAGACAACAACTCATCGGAGAGTTGGACGGTGCCTCGTCGAACAGTCGGACGACATGTCGTGACTTGTTGGTGGCACGATGTTTTGACAATGTATCGTCAACGCGTTGTTAGTCGGAGGGCGTATTGTAACCGCGTTGTTAATCGAACGACATGTCATCAACCACTTTGTTGATCGGAGGGCGTGCGGTCAGGGAATTGGGTACGGCGGAGACTCGGGCGGCGTGCCGTCGGAGGACGTACCTTCAGAAAGTCGGAGGGTGTGCCACCGGACAGTCGGAGGTCGAACGGTGTGTCGTCGGGTTGTCGAACCGAATCACATGCACCCTAAGCTCGAGGTAAGTAATGTTATATTTTGAAATTATGCAAGCTAAAAATTTTTGTTATGACATTGTTAATGTTGTGGTTGATGAGAAAATAACTGAGTTGTGACATAGTCATATACATGAAAAGGTGTTGGATTAGCCAATAAGAACTTGTATAATGTCACAGTAGTTCAACATAGTTGATGATATTGAAAAATATCATTTTAGGATCTCCCGGATGGTCTCAACATGGATTGTTTGTGAGGGGACGACTATATAAGCGTAAAAGAAAATGCATATTCGTTTGGATGAATTTGAGACCCTGAAATTAGAATTGGAGGTTCATTTTCATTGGAATTGGATCTTTGTGGGCATCTTTGGATCCCTGGGAGAAGGCATGTTGGATTCCTTCTCTCTTTTTTACTTTTAGGAATTCAGCTAGAATTACATTCTCCAAAGGAATACCGCACCGGTCATTCATAAAGTATATATTCCTTCATATGCAACAACATGAAGGCTGCACTTTCATGCCCTTTCCACTATCTTTTATGAGATCTCATATTTTCTTTGGACGCCCAACTCAACTCCTAAGACCCAACGCATTTCAAGGGTGTGAGAATGCCAATCCAGAAGGTTAGTGCAAGATTAATGTAGCTATTCACAATGGATGTGCTATCTACCAAATAAGAAGTGACGCGGGGTAGGCCGTGTGACGAGGGATGTGCCGACGCTTAAGTAACTCTTGGTGATTGTAATGCAGATGGACGCAAACAAATGCAACCTAAATGAGATGCAAATGTTTTTAAAACTATTAATCCGGAAGTATAATTTTGCAGGGATGATTTTATAAACGAGGCAAATTAACCCAAGATGATTATTAATTTTCCAGCATACGAACAAATCACGTTAACAATCGCACAAAATGCTAATTACCACAAATTTCACGAATAAGTATTATAGAGTACAAGAAATGGAACAAAACACTAGCAGATACAATACCCAACAAACATGTGATGTTTTCCAATATTCAATAACGAAATAATTAAACACAGTACAATAATACTCACAAACATAAGGAATCCGGTGACGACGGCGGACGTGGCTCCACGAGATGATGGATATGTTTGTGTTGGACCCAGGAAAGAGAGGAAGTATTGTTGCTGTAGGGTGGTTCCACGACAGGAAATTGAGTGTTGAAGGGCTAAGGTTTGCTGCAGAGAGGGAGGATGGCGATGGGTTGAGAGTTTGCTGAATTGAAGGGGAAAGAGGTAGCTGTTGGATATCTGTAGCTCTGGACTTGCGGTAGAAGGGCAGAAATGGAAGAGGTTATGACTAGGGAACTCACGATAATGAAGGTAGAGGTCTAGATTCACTGGCTGGGAGGTGGAGGGTGATGAAACTGGGTTAGGATCGGATGATCGCAGAGGATTCCGTAAGGAACGAGGAGGAGGAGGACTGCCAGCTGCTGGAGGGGTGGTGTTCCTGGAGCGGAAATGATACGAGATTGTCGTCGGCGGTAGAGGGTTGCTCGGCAGGATTTGCGAATGCGGTGGAGGGAAGGAGATTCGTCGATTAACGATGGAGGAGGGAGATTCGAAGTGGTTTAGGGGAGCTTTCGATCCTTGCCGTCGAGGATGATGAACAGGGATAGGGAGATGTCGTGCGGCTGGCGGTTTCGTGCGAGGGAGATGAAGAACAGTGGCGGTTTCCTCCTTAGGTCGTGGGTTTGAGGGTGTTTACGGGAGCAGGAAACAGGAGAACGAGATTTTTTTGTTAGAAAACAAACCGAGGCTTCGCACCCCGGGCTCGCGGCGTCGCACCACGGATGATTGTCGGTCTGGAATCTCTCACAAATCAACAATCCCCATAAACTGCAGCACCCGCCCCTATTTATAACAAGAAGGGGCGGTTGGGCACCGGGCGTGAACGGCTATGATTGATCGTTATGCCCGCGGCCCTAAAATACTAAAAACAAATCCAAAAAGATAAAATAAAATACATAAAAATAATAGCGCGACGAGCCGGACGCGCTCGCGGTCTCGGATCGCCGATCCGATCATCGCCTCCTGCGCGAATATATAAAAGTGGGCCCCACCGACAGGCGACCCGTAGTCTGAAGACGATCCCCATCAACTCCCCCCGACTGAAAAGCATTCATCTCCGATGAATGGAGATGATCGTACTGACGTCGAAGATCGGGGGCAAGTCTATCAAGCTCCGCCGCGGACATCCAAGTATCATCGCAAATGGGGCGTCCGCTCCAGTGTACCAGGTAGCGGCATGAAGGGCCATCCACGGTGGGAATACACTCATGCGCCGCAATATCAGTAATGCGCTCAACTCTCACCTCTCGTGCTGGTGGATCCAGAAGAACCGGTGGAATCATAGGTGGTGCGGGCAAGTCCGTAGGTGTTTGTCCAAAGTGGTCAGGGGAAGAGTCAGGATGTAGGAAGTGGATCAAGGTATGGATCCATATGCTCGAGAGGCTCAAAGTACGGTGTCAAATCTTCAGTATTAAATACGGGATGAATACCCATATCTGCTGGGAGATCGACCTCATAGGCATTTGCTCCAATTTTCTTTATAATTCTATACGGGCTCATTCGCTTCGGTTGTAGCTTCTTAGTGACTCCTTTTGGGAGCCCCTCCATGCGAAGTCGGATCATGACTTGCTCGCCTACCCGAAAATGTTGTTCACGCTTGTGTTCATCTGTCTGTGCTTTATATAATTCATTACTGCTAGCAATTTTTTTCCGAATTAACTCATGCAGTTCATGTATGTGATGAATGAAAGACTCGGCGGATTCGCTAGGACGTGACTCTAAGGGAACAGGGGCAAGGTCAATAGGTTTCCTAGGCTCATAACCTGATACTATATGAAATGGACTCATGTCAGTAGACCGATTGGCCGAACTATTGTACGCGAACTCCGCTACGGGTAACACAGAATCCCAAACCGACGGGTGATCACCAACTAGACACCGTAACAGATTCCCTAAACTCCTATTAACGACCTCAGTCTGGCCGTCAGTCTGTGGGTGATAGGCGGTAGAGAATTTCAGAGTCGTTCCCGTCTTATGCCATAACGTTCTCCAAAAGTAGCTAAGAAATCGAACGTCGCGGCCAGACACTATGGATTTGGGTAATTCGTGTAATCGAAAAATGTCTCTCATAAAAAGGGCCGCTACGTGAGCCGCATCGGCGGTCTTGCGGCAGGCAATAAAATGAGCCATCTTCGAGAACCGATCAACCACTACGAAAATAGAATCGTGCCTCCTCAGGGTACGAGGAAGACCCAATACAAAATCCATACTAATGTCGACCCATGGCTGATGTGGGACTGGAAGAGGAGTATAAAGCCCAGTATTTTGTTTTGAACCCTTCACAGTCTGACATGTGCCGCAGTGTCGCACAACACGAGCTACATCCCTTTTCATGGCGGGCCAATATAACCGATCCTCAACTAACGCAACGGTCTTATCTCTGCCAAAATGGCCAGCTGCGCCGCCAGCGTGCATTTCCCAAATCAAGAAGTCCCTGAAGGACGTCCTGGGGATGCAGAGACGAGATCCATGGTGCAAGTATCCCTCTACAATATCAAACCCATCAGTGGGCTCGGGAGGATCCCTCAAAAATCCCAAATAGATACCGCCAAAGTCAGGGCAAGTGGGGTAGTCACTAGATAAGCGATCAAAACTAGTCGCGCTAGCGCTTAGTGTACGGAGTAGGGCGATACGTCGACTAAGAGCGTCAGCAGGTTTGTTCTCAACACTCGCGCGGTGTTTGAGAACATAGTGAAAGTCCTGCAAATATTCAACCCACTTGGCATGCCTATGTCCTAACTTCCATTGTGAGTCAAGATAACGCAGGGCCTGGTGATCGGAATATAGGACAAACTCCCGTGGGAGGAGATAGTGTCTCCAATCACGAAGTGACTGTACCACTTCATAAAACTCTCGATCATAATTTGAGTACTTCTGTCGGGCCTCATTCAGCTTCTCACTAAAGTAAGAAACTGGATGACCCTCCTGACTTAGTACTCCGCCAATCCCAACGCCAGATGCGTTGCATGCGACCTCAAATACCTTAGAGAAATCGGGCAATCTCAGAACAGGTGCGGTCGTCAATTTTTCCTTGATTTCAGTAAAAGCTCGAGTGGCGGCTGCTGTCCACTGAAAATCTCCCTTCCGAAGGCAGCTTGTGAAGGGGGCCATAATGGTACTAAATCCTCGGACAAATCTCCTATAAAAGGTGGCTAATCCGTGGAAACTACGGGCCTCAGTAATAGTGGAAGGGATAGGCCACTCACGAATAGATCGGACCTTGTCCGGGTCAACAGACACGCCGGACAATGATATGATGAATCCTAGAAAGTGCACAGAATCAGTCAGAAAGGAGCACTTCTTCAAGTTCACATACAGCTTCTCCTTTCGGAGAGTATCGAACACAAGCCTCAGATGGCTCAGGTGGTCATCAGATGAGTGGCTATAGATCAAAATATCGTCAAAGTAGACGACCAAGAATTTTCCCATGAAGGGCCGAAAGATCCGAGTCATGACTCGCATAAAGGTACTGGGGGCATTGGACAGCCCAAATGGCATGACCAACCACTCATATAGACCGTCTTTCGTCTTGAAAGCCGTCTTCCACTCATCTCCCTCACGAACTCTAATCTGGTGGTACCCGCTACGAAGATCGATCTTTGAAAATACCTGGGCACCAACCATCGTGTCAAGTAAGTCATCCAATCGGGGGATGGGAAAACGATACTTAATAATAATCTTATTAATGGCCCTACTGTCAATACACATTCGCCAACTCCCGTCCTTCGGAGTGAGAAGGGCAGGGACTGCGCAAGGGCTTAGGCTCTCTCGAATGAATTGCTTCCTCAGCAACTCGTCAACCTGTCTCTTGAGCTCAGCATGCTCATCCGGATTCATCCGGTAATGGGGTAAGTTTAGGAGTGAAGCTCCCGGTGTCAAATCTATGGCATGCTGAATGTCGCGTAACGGAGGTAACTCATCAGGTAGCTCATCTGGCATAAGATCATCATAGTCATCCAGGAGTCGCCGGACCGCAGGTGGTGGCTCAGGAATCTCCGCAGGGCTCTCAGAAGCCATAGTGGCTGCCACTACGTAAAAGATACCGGCGCTGACACTTTCTCTCATAAACTCACTGCGACGCAGAATGTGCAGCGGCCTAGATGAGCTCGTACTAGTATAGGGTATGACCTTCCCTGAGGATTTCTCCTTTGGTTGGGTCGGTGTCAACGTGATCTTACGACCCTTGTCGTAGAATACATACGTGTTCGAGCGACCGAAACACGTGACATCACGGTCGTAAAGCCAGGGTCTCCCTAAGAGAATGTGGGCGACATCCATGGGGATGACATCACACCAAACACGGTCCTCAAACGTAGCGAGAGTGATCGAAACTAGGCACCTCTGGGTAACCTATATAGCCGTCTTATCGACCCAAATGACTCGATAAGGATGTGGATGAGGCTCAAGGATCACCTGCATCCGCTCTAATGCTCGCTGGGCTACAATGTTCACGCAACTCCCACTATCAATGGCTAGCTTGCAGGGACCGCCTGCGCTAGGAAAGAAGGTATAAAAGATCGTCGTACGACGCCAATCCTCATCAGTATGCGGGGAATAAAGGAGACGTCGTATAACATCTAATTCTAGGGAGCGTTCAACATCGCTCTCCCAACCGTCCTCGACGGTGGCAACAACCTCCTCATCGGCGATCTCCTCAGCATCAGCACTGGGTTCGCCCTCTTCAACTAACAGATTCCTCGTAGGGCATTGGGCCGCCACATGGCCTCTACCCGAGCAACGATAACACTGGATGTTCCCCGACCTGGAGGTCGTGAAAGGTCCGGCGGGGACAGTCTTACCCTTCGTGTTGGTGGAGACACGAGAGGGTCCTGCAGGGGTGGTCGAGACCGGTGGGGGCCTCCTAAATGTGGACCCGTCTGTCCTGGTAGAAGTCTGACGGGTACTAGCGAGTCGCAAGTACTGCTCATACTCGAGGGCCATCTGATAAACTTGTTCTACCGACTCCAACCGGTGGGGAATAAGTTCCCTACGTATCTCTGATCTCAATCCGGTGCGGAACCGGGAAGCGGTGACACTAGTCTCCTCTCGTAGATCACTCATGACTGCTAGCTCATCGAATCGAGACATGTACTCCGCTACGGATTGCGTGCCCTGGCGCAATGCAAAAATTTGATCTAGCAACTGATCCCGATAGGAGGCGGGAAGGTATTTTTCTTGCAATCTGCGTTTCATGTCTTCCCAACGGATAATAGGACGATATCCATCTTGCTGTAGAGACCTCTCTAGGCTGACCCAAAAAATCTTGGCTGGGCCGACCAGCTTCATTTTTGCAAATCTAACACAACGCTCATCACTCATATCATACCACTCGAAGTAGTGGTTCATCTCCTGAAGCCAATCGCTAAAAGTCTTCGGGTCGAGCTGACCATCGAAGGTGGGGGCATTAATGCGTATGCGACGGGTAATATCGTCCTCAGCGCGTGCTGCTCGACGTGGCTCAGGATACTCGTCGAAATAAGCATCACGACCGTAGTCAAAATGGTCCTGAGCTCTATCACGATGAGTTGGACGTCATAGTGGAGTAGGTGCAAGCTGACGGTCTCGAACGTGATCGAGGGGTCGCCGACGGCGTGGGGCAGGCTCTCGAAGTGGAGCGGCCTCTCGTGGTGGCTGATCCCTAACACGCGCGTCTTGTGGTGGGAGAGCAGCCCGTCCTTCCCCAAAGGGATTATCAGGTGGAGTGGGTGAGGTTTCCCTGTGGGAAGTGGAGTGCTCTCGTATTTCCTCAATGGCGGCGACGCGGGTGCGAAGATCGTCATATTGTGCATCAAATCGATCAAATCGATCAATCAACCATTGGAATTCCGCAGGTGTCATTTCGAAATTTAGGTTGGTGGTCCTCGCGACGGTTAGGTTCGTGTCAGACATGGACTGACGGTAAGACCTACCACTACGTAACATGCATGTGGCCCAATCCTGGGCTCTGATACCAAATCTGACGCAGGGTAGGCCGTGTGACGAGGGATGTGCCGACGCTTAAGTAACTCTTGGTGATTGTGATGCAGATGGACACAAACAAATGCAACCTAAATGAGATGCAAATGTTTTTAAAACTATTAATCCGGAAGTATACTTTTGCAGGGATGATTTTATAAACGAGGCAAATTAACCCAAGATGATTATTAATTTTCCAGCATACGAACAAATCACGTTAACAATCGCACAAAATGCTAATTACCACAAATTTCACGAATAAGTATTATAGAGTACAAGAAATGGAACAAAACACTAGCAGATACAAAACCCAACAAACATGTGATGTTTTCAAATATTCAATAACGAAATAATTAAACACAGTACAATAATACTCACAAACATAAGGAATCCGGTGACGACGACGGACGTGGCTCCACGAGATGATGGATACGTTTGTGTTGGACCCAGGAAAGAGAGGAAGTATTGGTGCTGTAGGGTGGTTTCACGACAGGAAATTGAGTGTTGAAGGGCTGGGGTTTGCTGCAGAGAGGGTGGATGGCGATGGGTTGAGAGTTTGCTGAATTGAAGGGGAAAGAAGTAGCCGTTGGATATCTGTAGCTCTGGACTTGCGGTAGAAGGGCAGAAATGGAAGAGGTTATGACTTGGGAACTCACGATAATGGAGGTAGAGGTCTGGATTCACTGGCTGAGAGGTGGAGGGTGATGAAACTGGGTTAGGATCGGATGATCGCAGAGGATTCCGTAAGGAACGAGGAGGAGGACTGCCACTGCTGGAGGGGTGGTGTTCCTGGAGAGGAAATGATACGGGATTGTCGTCGGCGGTAGAGGGTTGCTCGGCAGGATTTGCGAATGCGGTGGAGGGAAGGAGATTCGTCGATTAACGATGGAGGAGGGAGATTCGAAGTGGTTTAGGGGAGCTTTAGATCCTTGCCGTCGAGGATGATGAACAGGGATAGGGAGATGTCGTGCGGCTGGCGGTTTCGTGCGAGGGAGATGAAGAACAGTGGCGGTTTCCTCCTTAGGTCGTGGGTTTGAGGGTGTTTACGGGAGCAGGAAACAGGAAAACGAGATTTTTTTGTTAGAAAACAAACCGAGGCTTCGCACCCCGGGCTCGCGGCGTCGCACCACGGATGATTGCCGGTCTGGAATCTCTCACAAATCAACAATCCCCCTAAACTGCAGCACCCGCCCCTATTTATAACAAGAAGGGGCGGTTGGGCACCGGGCGTGAACGGCTATGCTTGGCTGTTACGCCAGCAGCCCTAAAATACTAAAAATAAATAAAAAAAAATTAAAATAAAATACATAAAATAATAGCGCGACGAGCCGGACGCGCTCGCGGTCTCGGATCGCCAATCCGATCATCGCCTCCTGCGCGAATATATAAAAGTGGGCCCCGCCGACAGGCGACCCGTAGTCTGAAGACGATCCCCATCAAGAAGTTTATGGGATATATAATAGATGATGGAAGGGTGGAAATTATAAGAGTTTACCATCGCATTTTGATCAAATATTAGAGCTAATGTGGCACTCCAAAATCATTAGAAGGGAATGAAAAGATTCTAATCACTTGAACAAGCATTAACTTCAGACCAAATTAAAATTTGTAAGCAAAATATGAAAAAAGAAGGATGGCAGCTCGTCGGACGGTCGGACGGCATCTCGTCAGACAAATGGTCGGCAATTCGTCGGACAGTCAGACGACAGCTCGTCGGACAGTCGGACGACAGCTCGTCGGACAGTCGGACGGCAGCTCGTCGGACAAATGGACGGCAGTTCGTCGGACAGTCAGACGACAACTCGTCGAACAGTCGGACGGTAGCTGTCGTACGGCAGCTCGTCAGACAAATGGACGGCAGTTCGTCGGACAGTCAGACGACAACTCGTCGAACAGTCAGACGGTAGCTCGTCGGACAGTCGGATGGCAGCTCGTCGGACAGCCAGACGACAACTCATCGGACAGTCGGACAGCAGCTTGTCGGACTGCAGCTTGTCGGATTGTCGAATGGAGCCTCGTCGGACAGTTTAACGACACATCGTAGGACAGTCGGATGACACCTCATCGAACAGTCGGATGACACGTCGTTGTCTGACAGTCGAATGGCATGTCGTCGCCTATCAGTGGGACGGAGTTCGAACGACGTATCGTCAACACGTTGTTAGTTGGATGACATGTAATCGACTGCTTTGTCGGTCGGAAGGCGTGCCCGTCAGAGAGTAAGGTGGCGTGCCTTCGAAAGTTGGAGGGTGTGCCACTAGACAGTCGGAGGTCGACGACGTGTCGTCGGGCTTTCGAACCGAATCACATGCACTCCTAAGCTCGAGTTCAGCAATGCTATATTTTGTAATTATGCAAGCTAAATTTTTTTGTTATGGCATTGTTAATGTTGATGTTGATGAGAAAACAACCGAGTTGTGTCATAGTCATATACATGAAAAGGGGGTGGATTAGCCAATAAAAACTTGTATATTGTTACAGTAGCTCGACATAGTTGATGATATTGAAAAATGTCATTTTAGGATCTCCCGAATGTCATCGACCTCTTTGTCAGTCGAAGGGCATGTTGTCGGAGAGTCGGAAGGCGTGGCGTCGGAGAGTCGGAAGGCGTGGCGTCGGAGAGTCGGGTGGCGTGGCGTCGGAGAGTCGGGCGGCTTGTCGTGGCATGCAGGATAATCGGAGGACGTGCCTTGAGATAGTCGGATGGTGTGCTACCAGACAATCGAAGGTCAAACGGCGTGTCGTCAGGTTATAGAACCGAATCACATGCACCCATAAGCTCGAGGTAAGTAATGCTATATTTTGTAATTATGTAAGCTAAATTTTTTGTTATGACATTGTTAATGTTATTGTTGACGAGAAAACAACCGAGTTGTGGTATATTCATATACATGAAAAGGCAACTGATATTGTAGCCCACGATTTCATTTTCCACGACAAAATGAGATATACTGAGATATTTAGTTCACTGGCGAGGACGGCCGACTTCAGACAACACTTGGATTTCACCTGCAGAGCTAGAGAGACTCGTCCCTGCGCTACATTGAGAGTACGATCATCCGAACGGTCGTTTTGATATGATTTCATGTATCTACTTTATTTTTTCATAAATTGTATTAGTATTTGTCATAACCGATATGAACGTGCATTATTAGTCATCCATACCAGTTGCCCTAGTTCACTTTTCCTTATTTATATGCGTGCATGTTGGAGGAAATGGTATCGAAGCTTTGGTTCATATTTTCTAGAGTTGTCGGTCCTCCTCAATGTGCCAACACTGTAAGCCCCTTTAGGTGACAATTCATAGGGTTACCACACAGCCAAACCCCACTTCCACTGCTAGCATTTCCATCCCCAACCCCATCCGCACGCCCATCCCTGTCGACCCCCTGAGTCGCGGCTCTTCCTCATCACCTCCGCCTTACCTGTCTCCATCCCACCACAACAATCAACCTACCCCAGATCCCGAACCACCACCGCCTCCTCCTCCCCTACCCTCCACCGATCGAGCCCTCCACCACAGTCAAATCTGAGCCCTACTATCTAAAGCCCAAGCAGCATGCCCACCCCCAACCTTCTAACCAATCAACCACCGCGAGTCACCTCCCTCTCTAACGACCGTGGCTCACCCGAATCCGCATCTCGAATCCACACCTCCGTGTGGACGCGTAAGTCGATATTTTGAGTACTTGATATTGTTTCATTGTATGCCTGGACTTTGTTCTTATGGATACGATAGTATACTTGTTTGGCTCTTAACTTCGTATTGATTTGCAGGGCTCATTCACATTGCACTTAAAATTATTTGCGCTCCAATCGCGGGCATCCAAAAGTCTGCTATCTAAAATTAATGTTGAAAAATAGAAAAGATAATAGACTGTGCATTTTATTCATCCTCATAGGGGCATTATATAGGAAACACATGGGCACATTAACTCACATACACGATGTGGGACTAAACTCAACAACTCCTAGAGACTCTAATAGACCGACATAATAATATCAAACTAATAATTCCAACACTCCCCCTAAAGCAGAAGGGGGAACTTTCAACTTGGACATCATAATAACGATAATGGAGGTAGACGATGTGGGACAAAACATCAGACGAGCCACAGGAGGAAATTCCAAACCGGGGACATAGCCACATACGACGCAAACCCACACACGACGCAAACCCACACACGACGCAAGACCCACACACGACGCAAGACCCACAAACGACGCAAGACCCACACACGACGTGGACTCGCTGAAAACAAGTCAACCAACATCACCTACACACACAACATGCAGAAGGGAACAAACAATGTGGAGCTAATCATCAAACGGGCAACCGGGGATAATCCGTCGGGGATAGTCCACACAAAGGGCGGTCCCACACAATACAGTCCCGCACGACACGGTCCTATGCGACAGAACCCGCTGAGATTAAAACAACTAACAACGATCGTACCACAACACATGCCAATCAACGAAATAAAATAGGGAGACTCAAACAACACAAGACATAAGCCTGGAGGATTGTGTAGGACTAAGACGAAAGTCGGGAAATACCATCTGAATCGCCTACGTCGCAAACACTCCCCCTCAAGTGGGACACACATGCATAACGACATAAAGACAAAAAAAACCATACGTTAATAATGACAAAACAAAGACATAATAACGACAAAACCATCACAAAGTTTTCTCATCAGGGAGAGATCAACACCCTGAAAGGGGTAGCAACGACTGGAATTTGTGGAAGCACGAGGGGCAGCGGCTGGATTGGGAGCAGCGGAGAGACCGAGATTGGAACACACCAAAGGGATGAGAAAACATCGTGGACAAAAGCAGTCGACGAGATTCAGAGCAACCTTCCATGGTTCTATCATGAAGAAAGCAATACGGAAAGGCAACCATCCTCAGAAAGGCATCCATCCTCGGAAAGGAAGCCATCCTGGTTGAAGTAACAACACGAAGAAGCATGCAGACGAGATCAAAATAGAAGGAAGATGCTGACAAGATCGTCCAGTGGGACTGTGCTTGGTTGACGGTGATACTCCTCCCATCCAGGTTCAGCCCGTTCATCCCCTCAATGAAATCTTGGAGGGACTAGTCATCGGTGGCCCAGGCGATACCTCCAACGAATAGACGATATTCCACATCCATGGCCTCCGTTAAAAGAGGAGAATGGAACCAGGATCGACGAGATAAGCGGGAGTCGTCGTCGATGAGCAGAGGGGTCGAAGTCGGGATCAAAGGCCGCGGAGAAGCTCGACGTTGGGATCTATGCGAGTGGCTAATGAAGCAGCGAGACGGGATCACACAGGAGATGAGCACGACGGGATTGGTAGATGGGGATCGATGGGAGATGCGGTAGGAGATCGTCGCTCGATGCTGTCTATGTCGTGATGCTGCGGGAGATCGGTTGAAGGGCACGTGAGAGGAGAAATCAGAAGGAATCGAGAGAGGACACCACCGTAAAATGTAAGTTGTCATAATTAGGGCAACCAAATTTCAGGGAGGAGTCAATTCCGACTCTGATACCATGTTGAAAAATAGAAAAGATAATAGACGGTGTATTTTATTTATCCTCATAGGGGCATTATATAGGGAAATACATGGACACATTAACTCAGATACACCATGTGGGACTAAACTCAACAACTCCTAGAGACTCTAATAGACCGACATAATAATATCAAACTAATAATTCCAACAATTAAAGTTTCTCCTTTTGTGTTATGCTTTAACGACTTTATTACTCATTTGCAAACAATGATTAGAATTATGATTCATGTGTATGCATCATTTTAGAAGTGATTTGATTCTCCTCACAATGCACTTAGGGTTGCGCTTGTTTAGATTCCACTTTTCACAACCTATCATGGATCAGAAAGTATAAAAGTGACCGAAGGAATTGTATGGATTGAAGCAATCTCCAAGAGCTTTGTTTGAACGCTTTAATAGAGTTGTGCTCGTTTTTGAATATATATATATATAAAGTAATGTTGATCATACCTTATTCAATAGAAGAAATGAGGGAAAAATAACAACTCTTATTGTATATGTTATGATATCATTGTAAATAGGGATGATACGGAAGTACTTTCACTCAAATTTAAACTTGCTAAGAATTTCAAGTGAAGGATGTTGGTGCCCTTCGATATTTTCTTGGAATTGAAGTCTCTGTAACTAACAATAATATCTTCATCTCTTAGAGAAACTATATGATGCATCTTTCATCGCATCCTAAGTCATGCATTTTAATTTTCATCTTTTATTTACTTTCATGTACTTCTTTTCGCGCATCTGCTTTTATTTATAAATGTTCGGCTCGTCGGGTTGACCATCTGATGAGACCCTGAATAAAAGGTCCTGTAATTCTAAGTAGTTAGGACGAAAGAGGCAAGCTTAACTTATTTTAAGGAAACATAAATTTAATTAGGAAATGAATTTTAAATGCAATAAAAGAGATCCAAAGAAATCAAGTGGGAATTGTTATTTTGGAATGTGTTGCACGGAATGAGTGACTTGACAGCTAATTGGAACAAAAAAAAGAATGTCTATTTTGGAAAGGAATTATTATTTCTATTAATAAAGAATGTTAGTAATCAGATTGGAAAGGAGGGAAATCGGATTAAATTAATTTGGCAAGAGTTAAGGAGCCAAGATCATAACAATCCCTATTTAAAGAAGCTCTGCCAATGAGGAAGGGGCCGGAAAAATACAGAGGAACGATCAATTCGTTTCTCTGTTAAACCGGAACAGTTCGTCGTTGAGGAACCCTCAAGCCAGGTCGCCCTACGACCTCGTCATCCCGTCCATTGCCGGTGACTTCCACTCGCGATACCAGAGGCCCGTAGACATCCCGACAACATCATCCACGCTCGTCGACGCTTCGCCCAGGCGACGTTATCAGCGCTCGCATTCGTTCTTCCCCAGCCGGATGCTGTCGACCTCGACTCGCCCTATTACAGCGTCCCGTCAGCCGACTGCTCCCCAGGAAACGACGTCGACCACATCAGTCCCTTTCCGTAGTTTCTAGAGTCCTCCTCCACTGCGTCGCTGGATTCAGAAGGACGAACTCCAATTGAGGCTTGCGCATGTTTGGGTAACTCCGCCTTCTCTCGTGCTCCATTTATTAGCGTAATTTTATGCAACTCAATAATTAATTTAGGCTTGCCTCGGACGTTCAAACTGCTTATTATTATCGTTAGTCATAAATTATTGTTTGTGTCTCTTGCTTGTGGATGTTCAGCTCGCACTACGGTTCAATTCGTTAGACGCCTCAGAATTTTTTTTCTAATAATGATTAACGATCTTGTTGAAGTTCATCGTCAATAGCAGTTGTACGCGCGAAAGCTTTGATTTGGCCCCTCGGTCTATTTCAAAATTGAAACCGGTCGTATAAAAATTATCAAATTTTCAAAATCCTAATTTCGGATTACATCACTATATTTTGGACATGCTTGAAGATACTGGCTTGTTGAATCTTATATTGAAGCCAATCATAAGATTGGTCAAGATGATGGTGATCCCGCCAAGGATGTTGCTAGCTAACACCAATTGGTGGGTCGTCTCGTTTATCTCTCGCATAGTAGGCCTTATATTTCCTATGTTGTTGGCGTCTTAAGACAATTTATGCATGTTCGTAGAGAAAAACATCATTAGACGACAATTAGGATACTTCGATACCTTAAGGCCACTCCCAGGAAAGGAATCTAGCTCTCCCCTTACAATAAGAATGATACTTTCACTTAGGTGTCTGTAGAAGTAACCGAAAAACCGAGAACAGGACCGAAACCAAACCGAACCGATCGGTTCGGGTCGGTTCCCAAGTTGTTCGGGTCAGGTACGGTTCTTAAAAAATAGAATCGGCGGTTCGGGTCAGTTCTTGGGTCATTTTGTCGGGTACCCGAGAACCAATCCGAACTGACTACAATAATATAAATATATAATTTAAATTTATCAGCCTCAGCTCTCAGTCGTGTCCCGTCACCCGGGTGATTGCATCCTGCCTAGTGCCCATGACCTGTTAAAAAATAAAAACTTCAAAGTTAAATATTAAAGAATAAATTAAAATATTAAAGAGTAAAGGCTGTAAAGAGTTAAACTTAGCAGTCGACCATCCCGATTAACGTCAATCCTCATCTCCCACTTCCAAATCCAATTCTAGCCGCCCCTGTATCCCTATGGCGCCCGAGACACCGAGACCAGAAAAATTGAGACGCATCGTGCTCTTCCTCGCCAGCCCGTGATCGCAGGTGCCGATTAAGGTCTTCTTCGTTTCAGATCTTGCTCGCCGGCTCGTGATCGGAAGTCATTCCTCCTCGCCGGCTCGTGATCATGATTAAAGTCCTCTTTGTTTCTTACTTTCAGATCTATGCTTGTGAACTCCTCCATTTTTCATTCCTCCATTTTTTTCATTCCTCTTTGTTAAATAGCTTGTTTAATGTTTATGATTTGCATTTTGCAAGCATTTAGGTTAGGATTAGCATATTAGGTGTGTTTTTAGATTCGCATTTGCATTTTGTTTAATAACTTGTTTATGATTCGCATTTTGCAACCGCTTAGGTTAGGATTTGCATATTAAGTTAGGATTTGCATATTAGGTTAGGATTTGCATATTAGGTTAGGATTTGCAAGTGTTTGGGTTAAGATTTGCAAGCGTTTAGGTTAGGATCTAGTGATATTTTGGGCCGGGAATTTACTCTTCTTTATAGCAAACTATTGTGTAATGGTGAATTGTATTTCCAGTTGTTATCTTTTTTCGTTATGTAATTTCTGTTTGTTTATATTTTGTAGTTTATATCTACTAGGCCGTTAAAATGTGTAGTGTGGGAGACACAAATGAGGTTACTGCCCAACATGCAACATGTGATCTAATTGTTACAGATGAGACCACTACAATTGTAGATGGGAGTAATGTGCCGAACACATCTAATCCACAGAAAAGAGATTACAAGTTCAATATATGGGGACATTTTTCTAAGATTAAGAAAAAAGAGAGCGAGAAGTCTGAGAATGCCGCATGTAACTATTGCAGTAAAGCGTATGGTTGTGCAAGTATTAATGGTACTAGTAATATGTGAAACATTTAAAGAATTGTAGCAAATATCCGTATAATGAAGTCGACCAAAAACAGAATTTATTAAACTTTGAGATGAAAAGTGAGGAAAAGTGAAATGACATAACTTCTATTGAGCATCTACATTCTTGGAAGTTTGATCAAGAGTCATGTAGGATGGCCCTTGCTAGATGGGTTATCACAGATGAGTTGCCTTTTCAAATTATTGAAACAGACAGATTTCTTTATCTTATGAGAATGTTGCAACCAAGGATTAAGTTGATTTCACGCACTACACTAAAAAGAGATTGCATGAGATTATATGTCACTTAGAAGACACTTGTAAACATGAAAGCCGTCGTAAGTTTAATTACCGATTGTTGGACATCCTTACAAAATCTCTCGTACTTGTGTCTCACTGCCCATTTTATTGATGATGATAAGAAGTTGCCACAAAGAATTCTTAATTTTTTGTATTATCTCTAGTGATAAAGGTAAAGAATTTGGCAAGATTTTAGAATCATGTATATTAGACTGGGAGATAGATAGAGTTTGTATTCTAACTGTGGATAATGTCACTGCAAATACAGTTGCAATTGATCATTTGAGAAGAAAATTAAATGAAAAGGCATATTTACCTTCGGAGGGAGTATTCTTTCACATGTATCAATATTAATACACAATTTTCTTTTTGATAGTTATTTATGGTAAGCAAGAGACTTTTGAAAGAGATGGTTGACCAATCTGCTATTCAGCTTGATGGAGGTACTTCATCTGTAATCTTAAGAAAATTTGCTCATTTTTGTTCCATTTATAAGGGTTTGATTGTTGTTAAATGCTAATGACAGAAGCTTTATACGCACAGGTGCAGTTTTGGTCGGTGGGTTAGATACTGAAGATTCAAGATTGTATTATGAATGATTATCCAAGCCTATCTCTTTTGTTCCTCGGGGTGGAAGGAGAATCACCATCTACACTGATGACAAACACTAAACTAATGGATACCTCATTTTTTGTATGTGGAACCTTGTGCCAAAGAGAAGTAAAAAAACAACCATTGGTTGCCAAATCAAGTGTAGAAGCTGAATATAAAGCTACGACTCCTAGAGTATGTGAGGGGGTATGAGTAAGGTCGATGATGATGGATTTGAGAATGTGTTCAATCGAATATATTCATTTATTCTTTAACAACAAAGCTACTATTTCTATTGTGCAAAATCTCATCCAACATCGCCGCACTAAATTGTTATGAGCATATAAGCTAGTCATCCTTTTATCTCATATTAAATCCATGTTATTAATGATGTTATAAGTCATTGGGGTTGTAGTGATTAATTATCATTGTAGGCCTTTTGTATCTTATGGGTCACTAATAGTTGGTTAGGACTTGTTAGTTGGTTAGGACAGTCATTATGAGCCGTAATGTCTTTTAATGTCTTGGGGTAGTTTTGTGATGAGTACAATTGTTGGGACTTATTTACAGACGTGTAATTGTTGTATTTTTATTTAAAGACCCTTTAAGGCTCCGTTCGTTTGGCAGGAAATGAGATGTAGGAATTGGAATTAACCCAATTCTGATTCCCGCAGGAATTAAAATTGAAGTCAATTTCAATTCTGTTGTTCGGCTGAATGCAGGAATTTTGTCACAGGAATTGGAATTAGTAATTCCACTGTTCGGCTGCATATTGGAATTCAATCGATGGAATTGATATTTACACAAACCAAAATATAGTTTTCTTAACGAAAAAAATCTAAATGTTCAGCGCGTATTTTTTCACCGGGGCGTGTAATTTCCGTCGGGGCGCGCATTTTTCTGCCTGACACCAATTTTTCGCCACGACGCGCATTTTCTGCCCGGGGGCATATTGTTTCCGCATGGGCGCGCATTTTCTCCATGGTGCCCATTTTCCGACCGGGCAAGCCGCCTGGGAGCAGATTTTTTGTCCTGGCGTGCCCTGGCGAGAAAATGTGCGCTCGTGCACAAATTGCGCGTGTGACGTCGCAAAACTTATTACAGGTTCTATTCATGTTTATACAAATAATTATTAATGTGGTGTGCAAACATTTATTTTAGTATGAGGAGTGTAAAGGCAATGAAAAAGGTTTAAGTAAATGTCTATTGGCAAACCAAGAGGGCTGAACTGGTTTAGGAAGGCATTAAATCATTTTAGCCGGTCCAAGGGGGGCGGAAGAGTCACGGTTCACGTGGGAGGCATGCAAGAGGCGGTGCGGTTTAGTATTAAGAAGTCGCTATCCCTATTCTCCCTCCCAGCACTCGCGAGACCCGACGCCATGCGAAACCAAGCGCTCGACGCCGCACCCTCCAGCCGCCCCAGTTCTCCTCCGTTCTTCTCGATTCCGAAAACCCTAAAAGGTCCCTAAGTGTTCTAATTTTGATATCTCAACTCCTCTTGAGTTTCAGAAGAGATTTTAAGCTTATGTCATGCCTTTCTATTAATTTCATGCAGGAAATCCCAAAACCCTAGTTTGATAATTGATTATTCTACTTCTAATTTCACTTACCTAGTTCCTATTAAGGGGTAAATTAGGTTAAGTGGATGCTGGCCTATGAAATTAACTTGTCTCCATGTTAGGGCAGCAGAAGTTCCATCAAAAATTAAGTAGGACAGCCACCAAATATTAGGGGTTTGACGCCAAATATCTGAAATTAAGTATTTTAGGGTTTATTATGAAAATCCCCTACCTTAATAGTGTAGATGTCATATGTTTGAAGTTAGGGCAGCAAACCCTAACTTCATTAGCCTTCTATTTACCTTGTAAGGAAGGGAAGTATACCATATGCGTATATATCCACTTTAAAAATGCTAGGGCAGCACTAGTAAAGAGGGAAATAGTGTAATATGAGGAGCCTATTAAGAAAAGATTTTATTATTAAGTTATGCTCATCTTTTAGGACATGGCGTCTCAAGGTAGAGGAAGAGGAAATGAGCCCAACAAGGATAAAGGCAAAGACAAAGTTGATGTGAGTTCTTAGTTTATTTCTTTTCATGTCATTACTTTTCATATTATTTGTATAATCTTGTTTAGTAATGAAAAATGCTAAGAAAAGTAAAGTAAAGCAAAAGAAATAAATATGCGCATTGGGTATAATTAAGGGTTAACCCGAACGAAAAGGCGGGGAGAATAACCTTTTCACATATATATTAAAAAGATTCGTACGAGTCAAGGGTACGAATAATAATTGGCAAATACGTGTACGAGTCGAGGGTACGCGTTGCCAATTTAACGTGCGAGTCAAGGGCACGTAAAATATATATGAAGTTGAATTTACCCTTCATAATACCCACAAGAGAAAATTAAGATAAAGACATTGTGTAATGAAAGAGTTTTAAGAAAAAAGAGATAAACCCAATATATGATTAAGAATTCACGTAGTCTTTTGACTAATGTAATAAAATACTAAACAGGTCAAAGAAGAGGTCCCTCCTCCTTCCATTATAAGTTAGTTCTTCTCGCCAAGTAAAGAGGTATAGCCTTTGGGTGGAGGTGTCTACAGCTGTATTTGAAGTTCTGGATGCGCACAGGGAGAGGTGCAAAGACTTGGAGTGTCCCCACGATGATTTTCAGTTTTATTTCAAATAGAGTCTGTAGTATAGTTCTCATGTAAATATGTAAAACAGTTTGCTAGTTGTAAACTTTTGGTAGATCCCCCTTTTGATGTGTATAGGGCTACCAGTTGTACTCTTGTATCTGTTATCAAACGTTAATGACATGAAATGGTTTTATTTTGTATTACATTCTTCTTTTTGTACTCTTTCATATATTGCTTCGCTCTGGATATTTGACCTTGCTCTCTGATGTAGGTAAATTAGTATAATTGTAGCGGTAGCCATTAAAGGGGCCGTTACAGCGCGACTGGGCGAAAAATACGCGCCCGGGAAAAAAAATTCACGACCAGCGAAAAAATGCGTTCCAGGGAAGAAACGCGCGCCCGAGCAAAAAATGCAGGCCCGGGCGAAAAATGCGTGGCCAGTCAGAAAAATGCGCGCCTGCGAAAAAAATGCGCGCAGGCTGAAAATATGCGTCCGGGCGTAAAATATGCGTCCGGGAAAAAAATGTGAGTCGTGGCAAAAACTGCACGCCCAGGACAAAAATGCGCTCCCGAGCTGAAGAATGCGCGCCCCCGAATAAAAAATACGCATTCGGGTGGAAAATGTGCGTCTGGGATGAAAATGCGCTCAAGGACTAAAAATACGTGATAGGGCGTAAAATGCGCGTCGTGGCAAAAAGTGTGCACCCGGGAGGAAATACACTCGCTCGGGAAAAAAATGCATGCCCGTGCGAAAAATGTGCGCCCGGTTGATGTGCACCCGGCTGATGTGCGCTCGGGCGAAGAATGCTTGCCCGGGCGAAAAATGCACGCCCGGGCAAAAAATGCACGCCCTGTCGGAAGAATGCGCGCCTGCGTGGAAAATACGCGCCCGAGCGGAAAATGCGCGCCCGGATTGAAAATGTGCCCGGGCAAAAATTGCGCGCCCATGTGAAAAATGCGCTCCTGGGCGGAAGAATGCGCGCTCGAGCAGAAAATACGTGCCCAGGCGAAAAATGCACGCCCGGGGTAAAAATGCGTGCTCGGGCGTAAAATGTGTGCCATGGCAAAAATTGTGCGCACGGGTGGAAAAATATTCGCTCGGGCAAAAAAAGCTAACCCGGGCGAAAAAATGTGCGCTGCTGCGAAAAATGAGCGCCTGCGCGAAAAATGCCCACCCGGTCGAAAAAATGCGCGTCCGGGCAAAAAATACGCGCCCGGACAGAATATGCGCTCCCGGGCTGAAAATGCGCTCTCGAGCTGAAAATGCGCGCCCGGGCTGAAAATACTCGACCGGGCGAAAAAGTGCAATCTTAAGAGAAAAATGCACGCACGCACAAAAAATGTGCCCACGCGAAAAATGCGTGATCGGACAAAAAATACGCGCCCAGGCGAAATATGTGCCCGGGCGGAATATGCGCGCCTGGGCTAAAAATGCGCGCTCTGGATGAAAATGCGCGCTCGGGCGAAAAATGCACGCTCGAGCGAAAAATTCGTGCCTGGGCGAAAAATTCACTCCCCGCAAAAAATGCGCGCCCCGTGGAAAATGCGCGCATGTCGAAAAATTCGCGCCCCGACGAAAAATCTGCTCTCGGGCGAACAACAGAGTTGGCGTCGAGGTCTTTTTAAGAGAGTCGGGGGCGCACTGGTAAGGGTGGGAATCGCAAACGAAGATCTCGTGAGGTCGGAATCGCAAATGAAGATCTCGTAAGGTGATTTTATGGTCGCCGAACGCTGGAATTGGAATTGTCAATTGAATTCCAATTCCAACGCTCCAATTCCGACCTAATGAACGGACCCTTAGGATCATGAATGAAACAAGCATGAATTATAGTCTCTTCCTTGTCCCTTGCATGAGATTGTCGTAGATCTCTCTTCCGAACATACCACGCTTAGGAAATCGAGGTTCTGGCTCCCTCTCCGCTGTCTTCTCCACCACCGACCACATCTCCGGCGAAGTTAATGACGCATTACGGGTTAGTTTGTAACAACTTGGTATCATAGATATCGGTTCATCGCTTGATCCAGTCGAAGTTGGTCGCTCGATCTTCATTCTTCATAGGTATGGGCAGTTTAGGGTTTAGGTATGGGCATTCCATTAAGTGACCTAGCTATTGCATCAGTCCACACGCAAATATTCTAAACGGGCGCCAAATAGACCTTGCAAATCAAGTGATTTCACGACAACAAACACATAATAACACATCCAACTAGATATAGTCCAAGCACTCGAACGTAGAAAAACTAAAATACCAAATTACGACTTACACGTGTAGGCGTAGGTGGAATCCGATGTTGTAGGAGGGTTGTCGAGCGGATGTAATGGTCGAAGATCAGCTGTTGGCAGCTGGGTGAAGGTTGGGAGGCGGCTGGAGGGTGGTTCCACGAGAGGGAAGGGCTACTGGAGGTGGCCGGAATGTGGTTGAATGAAATCGTGGGGGGATTGCTGGATTGAAACAGAGTATGGTAGAGGGACTGTTTTAGGGTCGAGGCAGAAAACTGATACGATGGATATGGCATGCAGATGGGGTCGGGTAGGAGGAGGTTTTTGCGACTGGATGTAGGGGGAGCTTACTGGTGAGGGGAAATGGTTGGGAACTGAAAACAAGGTGTAGGCGGACTGGATGTAGGGGGAGCTTACTGGTGGGGGAAATGGTTGGGAACTGAAAACAAGGTGTAGGCGGACTAGAGGGGGTGATCGAGGGATGATGGATGGTGGTCGACAAGGGAGATGGACAGGCGGATTAGAGACGGGGAGCGGAAGAGGTAACCTATCTTGCGGTTACAGGAAAAGAACTCGACGGGAGGGCTTATGCTGAGCGAGCGGTTTCGAATGGAGTGCGGTGACGACTAGGGGAAGTAGGGCTCGACACGGAGATGTGAGATGAAGGTAACTGCACAAGGCGCCGCACCAGGGGGGCTCACGGAATCCACTGGAGGAGGGTCGACGGTTTCAGTGTCTTTTCTGAACCAAAACATCGACCCCCCTACCAATCGGCGCCTGCATGCATAAATAAGACAACTGAAATATGGCACCAAAATCAGGCGCCTCATAACGTCTGAATCAATTGGGTGTCAAATACAACTCGAAATAAATAAAGTAATGCATAAGAATGACTCAAAACTTGTGCACGGCCAATGCTCTGGATGCTAAATGAAGGAAGCATGGTTATGTGCACATAAATCAAAATGGATTCTTGGGTCTGCCCTCTCTGATGTCTTTGGCTTTGATTTGAGGGCATGATTCCGCAGCAAACGTGACGGTATAGGGGGCCACTATTTCAGTGGTAATCTGTGAGCAGCCACTTTGTGCATTTATTGTCAAAGGTTCGGTCTTTCTCCTCTAAGAGAAGCCACTTTGTGCATAGGGCCAAAGGTTAGGTCTGTTTCCAAGCTTCCCCCGCCCATACCCCCAATGATTGGGGACTATATGGGTTCTGTTGTTGTTGTTGTTGTATAAGAATGACTCAAAACGACCATCCGAACGCATCCGCGGACTCGGATCGTCCGAACGGGAAGCGTATCACCGCGATCTCCATAACTGCCCAAGGCGACGCACCAAGGGGGCCTCACGGAATCCACATGATGGTCGACGGTTTCAGTGTCTTATCTGAACCAAAACATTGATCCCCCTACCAGCCGGCACCTGCATGCATAAATAAGACAAAACTGAAATAGGTCACCCAAATCGGAAGGCTCATAACGTCCGAACCGATCGGGTGTCAAATACAACTCAAAATAAATAAAATAATACATAAAAATGACTCGGGACGACCACCCGGAGGCATCCGCGGACTCGGATCGTCCGAACGGGAAGCTGATCACCGCGACCTCCATCACATGGGTTAGGAGAACCAAAAATTACAGGAATGTCATTATATAATAAAGTTAACAATCAGTGACTTACTCTATATTTCAATTATATGCACTTGTATATTTATATTACTCGGAAACAAAAAAAAACAATTTAATCATAAGACTCACCCCTGCATTAAAGATAAGATTTATCACTCGAATTGGTGCAGCAACTACATCTCCTGCTTTATAAATGTTATCCAGTGGAAGATTTAGCTGCAAAAGCTGGTTTCATCGTTTGAGTTAGTAGTTATACACAAGAATACGTATTATAATGATAGACAAAACTATACCTGCAAATTGTCCCCAAATAATTTAACTTGAGAAGTTGCAACATCATCACGTATTCCAATGAATGCTTCAAATGTAGCCTTCATAACGAGCCATGCAGTCAAGCAAACTTGAGATAAGCAATAAGCAGAATAATATCATTGAATCAAATTCAGATGCTTTCTATGAATAAAAATCAGCTTAATATTAGAATATAGATGCATATATATCCATAGACTTGCAACTGAACACAAAAAAGTTAAAATACTTTTTCTAAGCGTAATATTCATTCATCTGATCAGAGAGTAGAGTTTTCAAAATTTCCTTCGCAATTTGAGTCATTCCTTTGCAAAGTCTTATTTTTGCTGTTTTTTGGGGGCAACTTGCTGGATGGTAATTTCATGTGTGTGCAGAAGTGTTAGATATTAGTATGTGTGTGTATAAGAGAGCATTTTAGTTTTTTTCTTCACAAATCCTAAAGAAGGTATAGGTATATGCATATAACCACATTGAGAATATGAAATTAGATTCAATGCATGTTACGTGTATACACCCTACCTGCCCCCACACAGAGAGAAGAATCTCAATACGACTCTTTTAGTTTATTAATATTATATATCACTTAATTAAGTTATCGTGTGCCCTTATTAAGCACGTCTCCCTATATATAAGGAATTCTAGGTGTAGTCGAGGATCATCATCTATTTTGTACTTTGGATTCGACCTTTTGTTGAGCGAGGGAACCATCTCTCAAGTGTATTTTCAGCAAGAGCATGTCTCACAAATGAATACATTGGCTAGGGTTCCAAGATAAAAATTTATATTCCTTTTACAGTATTGAACACCCCCCCTGAAGTTGGTGAGAATATATCAAGGAAACCAAGCTTGTTACAAATGTACCTGACCTTGGCACTTCTTATTGCTTTTGTCATAAGATCATCCAATCGATAGTCTAAGACAATAAAAGATGTCACAATCTCTTTAGACTCAAAATTTTCACGAACAAAGTACAGTCAATCTCATTCTGTGTTTTCTCTTTCATGAAACACTCGATTTGATCCAATGTACATGGCCACTTGATTATCACATAGGTGTTTCATGGGCTCTTTTTGAGGAAAGCCAAGTTCAGCAAGAAGTTGCAGAAGGCATGTTAGCTTAAATGAAGTTACCTCAATGGCACTATATTCAAGCTCAACAATTGACATTGCTATAGATGTCTCCTTTTTGCTCTTCCAAGAAACTAAATTTCATCCTAGCAAGATACAATACTCTATGGTAGATAACACATTCGATCCAGACAAATCAACATTTGTATATCCATCAATTTGTTGATGGCGGCCCTTTTGAAACAATACTCCTTCGTCTAGGGAACCTTTAACATATCAAGCATCTGAATCATTGCCTACCAATGTTCTTCACTCGGTGAGTTGAGAAACTGAATAACTACACTTATCACAAAAAAATATCTAGTCGTGTGATTGTAAGATAATTCAACTTTACCACATGATGTCAGCACCTTCCTGGATCAGCATAAGGGTTCCAATATTTAGGCATGAGCTTGAGTGTCGAATCAATGGGTATGTCAAATGGCTTTATACCAAGTATGTCAACTTCCTCCAGAGCATCCAAAACATATTTCTGGAGATAAAGATACCTCACTTCGCTCTGATCACTTTAATTCCTAGAAAAGATAATATAAATTTTTTTAAGGTCCTTGATTTCAAAATGTTGGTGCAGAAAATCCTTGAGATGAATGTTACCACTTTTATCATTACCATTGATAATGATGTTGTCAGCATATACAATCAACGAAATTCTCCACTTAGACTCAGATGTATGATGGAAGATAGAACGATTAGAGTCACTTCTCACAATGCTAAAGGGTTGAGCTAATAATGTAGAACCAGAATCAAGATGATTGCTTCATAACATATAAAGATCTCTTTAGTTTACATATGAATCCCAATTCCCCCTGAGAAACAAAATGTGGTTTCTCCATGTAAACTTCCCCATCCAGATCATCGTGCAGGAAAGCTTTCTTAATGCCCAGTTAATTATGAGATTAATCAATGTTATAATTAATTAATTACAAGTATTACCCCTCTTACATAAGTAGCTATCATCACATTAATATCAATAACCGCATTTTTCAGTTCACATAACATGGTATCAAAGGCCGTGCGACCTAAACCTCCCGTTCCTATTTGGTCTTCTCTCGCAGCCCGTCGACCGACCGCCACCACTCCTCTCCGGCCTCCTCCCTCCCAGCACCGACCAAACAAGGGCTCTATCTCTCATTTCCCTATCTGCATTGCCGATTGGCTCGCGCGACTGTTCCCGACGGCCAATCGGAGTTAGTTGACGGGGTGGCTTCTCCGACGAACTTCCGGCTGTCCGATTGACTCAAAACTTTAGGGAAAGTTTCGCTTTGACCTTCTTACTGTCATATTGAATTTTTATAAGATTCCAACGATTGGATGCTTCCCAAAATCAGATCTAGTTTCTTTCTGTTCAAGAGAAGGAAGACTTCTAACTCTACAATGATGTCTTACCTCACTTCCGCTCTTTGAAGATGTGTTCTCCGTTCCTCTCCACCATTGTCTTGGAGGAGTACAGTTGAATATATTTTTCATGTCGTCCTTGATTGATTCTGGTAGCTTCATGACCCCCGTTGGATCTACCCGAGCTGGTGAGGATCACAGCTTCTCTCAGATCACAACGATCTGACTAGATGACACTAATTATTTATCATGGTCTCGCTCTATTACTCTAGCCTTAAAGAGTCGGCGTCTCTCTGGCTATATCAGCGACACCACCAACGTACCAGCCAAGAACTCTGCAACTTGGTGTGAGTCGGAAAACTCCATTGTCATGTCATGGCTCGCGAATTCCATGCAGGAATCTGTTATGGGCCTAATCAAAGGAGTGGCCGGAGGAGCGAAGGGAGGATTCGTGGTGCACTAACCGCGACTGCCTAAGTGGGGTTGCTCGTTAGAGGAGAGAGACACCAAATATCTCACACAAGGGACATGAATTAGAACTTCTTCTTGCCTGACATAACATTAGCCCAAGGGCTTTAAATAGAGATACAAAGGGGGTATACACGTAATTTCCCCCAAAAAGGGGGTATACAAAGGGGGTATACACATTAGCCCAAGGGCTTTGAGCCGATCCAAACGAGTGGATTCGGTAGAGGCCGAAGCGGGAGGATCCTCGTCGACGTGGAGAGCCATGAAGTGCATCCAGGTCAGGTAACGAAAGTGCAAAAGGTTGGGGAGGAACAAATGGGGCTATTGGGCAATGAGGAGGTGCAAGAAATGCACTGAGAGTTGTTGGAACAGCAGTCGCTGTGCGGGAAGTTGTTGGGTGCAATGTTGGACATGGCAGAGGAGGTGCACCGATTGTTGGAAGGAGGCGGGGGTGGGAGGAGTTGGATGCATAGGTGACGCGAGGAGGGGCTACGCTCGAGGAAGACAACGCTCTTGAAGCGGTCATTACAAGGGGTCAAAGTGTTGCAGATGGGCTGGCGTCTAGCGGAAGTCAACATACGCGGATGACACACGGGGGGCTTGTGCGACGGGCTGCAATTGATCGGTGTCAATCGGCGTCAAGCATGAACAAACATCGGGTGAGGGAGGGGTGAGCTGGAGCGGAGGAAAAGCAATGGAAGACGCCAGAGGAACGACGTTGGATTTGTGGAAACGAACAACGGACAGGAGGAAGAATTGGTTGGACCGAAACAATAGAGGATCTTAGAGTTCAGGAGGAAACCCTAAGTGAGAAGCAGGTCAGACCAGTTAATAGATCACAACTATCATTGAACCCAAAATGTATGATTGATCGCAAAATAAAGATACAACTATCGAGACATGCCAGATAAAAACTCTTGAGGGTTGAATCCCTCTAAGAGCTTCTCTCTCCTATGAGCGCCTAAACAAAAATGATCCAAAGATAATCCCATAAAACTCACTATCACTCCCTTGTACAGGGGAGTGGGGCATACAAATTAAGATAATGTCATTAGGATACATATACAAACGAGGACGTACATCTAGATGGTCGTCTTCGTATCACACTGTTCAGTCTCAATGAAGCAATACGACTCCATGTGGATTTATATTCCCTAGTACAGGGGAGTGGGGCATACAAATTAAGATAATGTCATTAGGATACATATACAAACGAGGACGTACATCTAGATGGTCGTCTTCGTATCACACTGTTCAGTCTCAATGATGCAATACGACTCCATGTGGATTTATATTCCTTCTACATCATTGAACAATCGCCCCATCTCCATCAGCCATTGGGATCCAGCTTCTTCCACTCGTAATGAACAAACCCATGGTCTTTATGCATGCTAATTTAGATCGCATAGATGTTGCCCTCACCGAAATCAAACACCTCTCTAACAACTAGTATTGCTTAACAAATATTTTGTCATTAGGGTTTTAAATAAAATTAGTGTTGAAGATATTAGTTATATATTATTATTTAAGTATTTTAGTCTATGCGGTCATTGTCTATCGGTCTTTGTGCCTCCATGTATTCCCTATATAAAACCCCTATGAGGATGAATAAAATACGTCTTCTATTTCTCTCTAATTATTTCAACATGGTATCAGAGGGAGGTGAATTTTTTCATCGCCTCTGAAACCATAATTTCTCTTCCCGTACGCCCCCCCCCCCCCCCCCCCTCCTCGTTCTCGATGACCGGTCCTGCTAGCAGTCTCGTCGAGCAGTTGTGCTCCCGCCACCGTCGACAAAATCAAGTTTTGATTCCATCGACGGGAGCAACGCCTTCGACGACATCTGCGTCGGTGTCGTGCCTTAGGCCTCCTCACATCCAATCGATGCTTGTTGTTGCTCGGATAACCTCCTGCTCCTGTCGACGTTTGCGCTCACCTCGGTCTTCCCCCTTCTTCGTCTGTGAGAACGTGCAACATTACTTTCTCCCGTTGGATCGAGCAGCCTTTTCTGATGGCTGTCTTTCTACTGCTGGCTCAATCGTGATCCAGTGTAGCTTCTCTCTGTGGACGATGGGATTTCTTCCGCGGTCTGATCCAGCCGACATACTCTCCTCTCATGTTGAATGATTCTTGTCTTGATACAGATGTCGTTGTCTACCTGTCGCTGTGGGCTCCTCTGTTGATCCTGTTGGCGAAGGGGATCCCGCTGCCCCCTTCTCTCGTCGTTGATGGTGATGACGGAGCTTTCTTTTTTATTATAGTTTCCTTTATGTGGTCTTCGTTTATTACGTGTCCTAATGTTTGTTTAGCTATTGTTATGGATTCATTCACATGTATCACGTGAGGGTGAGTGCTTGTTCAGGCGACTCGGATGACTTTTACCCGACTCTTGCCTAAGTCACACATGGCCTCCAGGCTTATGTCGTATGCGGTATGCGTCTCCCCAATTTTTCTTTCGATTGGTATGTGTTGTGGCACGATTGTTGTTGGTTCTAATCTCAGCGGATTGTGTCGCGTGGGACCGTGTCGTGGGACTGTGTCGTGCGGGATCACCATTTGTGCGGATTATCCCCGACAGATTATCCCGGACGGATTATCCCTGGTTGTCTGTTTGGTGATTAGCCCCACATCTTTCGTTCCCTTTCACATGTGGTGTGCGTAGATGATCTTGGATGACCTGATTTCAGCGAGTTCACGTCATGTGCGGGACCTGCGTCGTGTGTGGGTTTGCATCGTGTG
The DNA here is from genome assembly GCA_033032865.1 of Dactylorhiza incarnata. NCBI lineage: Eukaryota > Viridiplantae > Streptophyta > Magnoliopsida > Asparagales > Orchidaceae > Dactylorhiza > Dactylorhiza incarnata. The sequence goes on along the minus strand of JAWHQI010000097.1, from coordinate 6,634,824 downwards.
TGACTATGTCCCCGGTTTGATTCCACATCGCCTACCTCCATTGCCTTTATTTGATGTTTCCAAGATGGAGGTTTCCCCTCCAGCTTGAGGGGGAGTATTGAAGATATTAGTTTTATATTATTATTTAAGTCTTTTAGTCTATGCGGTATTAGTCCCACATTGTCAGTCAGTCTTTGTGAGTCTATATATTTCCTATATAAAGCCCCCATGAGGATGAATAAAATACATCTTCTATTTCTCTCTAATTATTTCAACAATCAATTTTCAGAAACTGGAAGCATGGAAATAAGCATGTGGAAGATTCATTTTATTTTTTTTATCACTGAAATATGTAGCATAAGATTTGATCTGAGAGGAAAAGGCCTGACACATTTACAATGCTATAATGGAGGCTGAAATGTTTAAAGAAACAATAGTTAGCAGAAGAAAAAACAAGAATAAGATTTTTGTATTAGTTAATAGATAAATATACAGATATGCTAAATCACTGCATAGAGTTAATACAATCACTGAAGATAACTAAAAGCAATAGGTTAATGCCATTTGGGGCAATGGTCTGAATAAGTGTGATTCAAATTAATAGATAAAATTGATCAGGATATACCTTATATCCAAAAATCGCATCTTCATATGTCTCATATGGTCCAATTGTTACATCCAATTTTGAGTCCTGAGAAAGATGAATAAAAAGGACGTGTATATGCAGGAAACACATTTTCTATGAATAATGCAAATAAGTAGGATAGCATATAGTTAGTGGATTCTCTCTCGCACAAAAAAAACTACAAGATACAACAATGACATCTGAAAGAAGCTAAAAAAAGAAAAAAATATAAAAATGAAAATGATAAATAAATTAGACGTTAATAACGAAGGAGATACCAACCAATTCCATCCAGGCTTCATCCGATTGATAATAGTCATTTGACAAAAAAGCATCCGCTTTGGTTTTTAGGAACTTCTTCAGGCTTGTGATATTAAAGAAAAATATTTCAATGGTCAATAAACTCAAAGCATGGTTACGTTTTAGCACTAAATCACCTTGAACAATCAGTTCCTTCTGCGGCTTTCTGAAGAAATTCTGCAGCTTTGACAAGAAATTTACTATACTCTTGAGAATATGGAACTACAAACAGATCACGTGATTTGGAATTTTCGGTCAACACAGAATCAAAATCAAATTCATCATGCCTTTTGATGACATTGAAAAATCCTGTAGCGGCTTTCTGCTCAGTTTCTGTTAAGCTAGCCTTCCACGATTCAAATTCCTATAAGAACAGTACAACAAAGCTATCAAACACCAACATATAGAATGGTCATAGGACAATAATGTTAACCTATATTGATACTTCATTATATTTAGATGAATTAGGCCTAGCATGTGAAATGCACGTCAACCAGTCAATGAACTCATAAAAATGATTGACCATAAACATAGATAACATAGATCAAACCTCCAATTTTATGAAATTGAACCTGATCAATTGTAATCAATTGATGGGGATTAGATTAGCATGCATGTAACTCTGAGTACAAGAACAGGTTCAAATTACTTCGAGTGCACTTTGATTTTAGGCTAAATTAAATTTGCTATAAATTTGAGGGTTAATTGATGTTGTTAAAAGAGAAGAAATTAAAATAATTTCGCTATATTTCCATAATTTTTATGTACAACTACACTATATAGAGAGAGACAAACCACAATCAAACTCCCAATACACAATGTGAAACTAATAGACAAAGAAGACTATATGAGCCATAACATGGGCCAAATACAATGTACAAGAATAATGGTTATTTTATGGGCTTTGATTTTTCATTCTTCAACACTCCCCCGCAAGATGGGGCGTACAAGTCATAGGTACCAAGCTTGAAAAAGAATTGACAATATAGTGGACGATGAAAGGCCTTTGTCATAATGTCTGACAGTTGTTCTACAACAGGTACATGTTGTAAAATCAACTTCCGAGTTTGAACTTTTTCTCGGACAAAATGACAATTAACTTCAATGTGTTTCGTACGCTCATGAAATACAGGATTCTCGGCAATGTGGGTAGCAACTTGATTATAAAAAAAGGACCACTGGAGAAGGAAGTTTGACGCCCAAATCATAAAGAAGACTCTCTAGCCATGTAAGTTCAGAAACAGCAGAAGTCATTGAGCGATACTCAGCCTCAGCAGAGGAGCGTGCAACGACAGTTTTCTTTTAGCTTCGCCAGGTGACCAGATGTCCACTAAAATATGTGCAGAATCCACTCATAGAGCGACGATCATCGAGAGAGACGGCATAATCAACATCAGAGTGAGCAATGGGAGAAAGAGAAGAGGAAGACTAATACACAAGCCCTTGTCCAAGGGCATTCTTCAGATACCTGAGAATACGTTTCACGGCCTGAAAATGAGAGTTCTGAGGGGCATGCATAAACTGGCTGACAACTACGATAGCAAGGATATATCTGGTCTGGTGATAGTGAGATAAATGAGTTTACCAACCAAACAACGGTAATACTCCAAATTTTGAAGAAGTAAATCATTGTCGGAGGCATGAGCGCATAATTTGTGATTGGGTTCCATAGGTGAGTCAGCGGGCTTACATCCCAAATAGCCTGCATCGCGAAGAAGATCGAGGCAGTATTTTCGTTGAGATAAGACAAGGCCAACAGGACGTCGAGCAACCTCGATACCCAAGAAGTATCAGAGAGGACCTAAATCTTTAGTCTGAAACTGTGAGGTCAAATGCTTCTTGACTAAATTGATGTTAGGGATGTCATCCCCAGTTAGAAGAATGTCATCAACATAGACAAGAAGTACCACTGTGTCTGTTGGACGGCGACAAATACACAAGGAGAAGTCGGCAGAGCTCCGAGTAAAACCAATATCACGAACAACTCGACTGAATTTGTCAAACCATGTCTGTGGAGACTGCTTGAGACCGTAAAGAAATTTCTTGAGGTGACACACCAGAGACTCCCCCGTGGTTACATAACCAAGAGGTTGTTACATGTACACAATTTCCATAAGATCGTCATTGAGAAAGACATTCTTTATGTCGAGTTGGTGTAATGGCCAATGCCGATGGACCGCTAGAGAAATTACTACTCGGATGGTATTGAGCTTGGCAACACGAGAGAACGTTTCTTCATAATCAAGGCCATGTCGCTAAGTGAAGCCGCGAGCAACAAGACGATCTTTGAGGCGCTCAATTATTCCATCAGAGTGATGCTTGACGGTAAAAACTCATTTACAGCCAACCGGAGAGTGACCAGGAGGAAGGGGAACAAGATCTCATGTGTGATTGACCCAAAGAGCTGTCATTTCCTCATCCATTCCCGCTCGCCACCCCAGATGCTGAAGAGTCTCCTGGACAGAAGACGAGGTGGAAATAGAGAGCAAAGATGTCGCAAACCTGCGAAGGGGAGAAGAGAGGCGGTGCAAGGATACATAATTAGAGAGAGGATGAGCAGTAGAAGAACCGATATCCTGGGAGGGAGCCGTAGGCGGATCAACGGCCCACGGAGCAACATCAGTAGACGGCAACGGCCATAGGGAATTAGATCGAGGACGACGGCGAGTGTAAACCTGTAGAGGAGGAGATGGTAGCGTAGGAAGAGGTGTAGGGAGTAAGGGAGGATAGAGGGGTACAGGAGCTGGTGTAGGAAGAAAGGGAGAAGTGTGAGTGGGAACAGTCGGGCGTGGGAGAGATAACAGGAGTAGGTGTTGAGTAGCAAAACCAAGTCGAGAAGGGTTTGGTGGAAGGATACAAAATGGAGAAGGGAGTAAGGGTTTGGTGGAAGGATACAAAATGGAGAAGGATGTAACAAAACCAAGAACGGTCGATGGCATGCGATTAATTAAATAGCACGCAGTTGAAATGGCAAAGCGACAATATTGCTTTGGAACATGCATTCGAAACATAAGGGAGCGAGCAACCTCCAGAAGGTGGTGGTTCCTCTGCTCGGCGATACCATTTTGTTGTGGTGTATAGACACATGATGTATGATGGAGAATGTAGAGGAGGTTACAGGTGTCCTGAAATTCGCGATTGGTATACTCACAGGCATTATCAGTGCGAATAATTTTAATGGTGCTTGAGAATTGAGTGCGAGTTTCAGCGATAAAGGAGAGGAAGCACCGCAACAATTCAGAGCGATCACACATAAAGTACAATCTCCATCAGGACAAAATAGATGGAGTCCTCCACTACAATCTAAGGGCTTCTTATATAGATGGAGTCCCCCACTACAGGACAAAATATATAATAATACATAATAAACTGCGAATACAAGTTGTTGTGCCTATACTCGCGAGGCGTATACATATCACCACGTTCGTCCTGAAAAGCGACCTTGTCCCCAAGGTCGAGTCGGGAAAGGTCACATGGGCGCGTCGGCGAGACTTGGGCTCCTCTGATGGGCGGATCTGGTGAAACATCAGAAACTTAAAGGCGTCATGGCGAGGTTATTGCTACAGATATGTGGTACAGGTGACTGAAACAGGCGTATCGTCAAGGTTGAGTGAGGTGCATGCCTGTTGGGTCAGGGTCTCGGTTGGAGGTCAAATGTTATGAATACTGATGGCGGAAACCCATCCAGATCCTAAACGTGTGTCATGGACCGGACATTAGGACGATGAGGAGTAGGTAGTGTTGATTTGGAATGAAACCCGATGGAAAGTCTGGTCGAATTGGGAGAGTGACAAGATGTGAGGGTAAGATAATAATGGGTTTGAGACATGTTAGAAAAGAGAAGTTGAGAGATAAGAGAGCTGACAGGTAGGCGTGGGTCTCCAAGAAATGGCGGGGTGCAGAAAAAGCATGTGGCATTGGCTGCAGAAGCCGTTGGAGGTGCGGCTGGACACGGCAGTGGCACAAGGTGGCTGGAGTGGCGCTGGAAGGCGGCTAGAGAAGGCAGCTGGAGCGGTGTCAGAAGGCAGAAGTGCAGGCGGCTGGAGCGGCATTGGAAGCAGTTGGAGGTGCGGTCGGACACGGCTGGAGAAGGCAGCAAAAGGCGGCTGGAGCTGGCGCGGCAGATGTACAAGGAGGGTCGAGCGCGCGGGCGCGTGGTTGGCAGAGGTGTCGTCGAGGAGGGTCGAGCGCATGGGGAGGGTCAACGTCGTATCGCTTGCGAGGGAAGCGGTGTTGGGTTCGTCTGCATGGCGGAAGGATGTACGCAAGGAGGAGCAGGATCCGTTCGGTGCGGATGGAAAAGGACGTGGATCCAATTAGGGTTCCGATCGAAACCCTAAATGAGCGGCATGTCGGACCAATTGATACGCGGTAACCGTATCAAGAAAGTGAACAAAGAACACTAACTTACATTGCATAAAAGAAAACATGGATACAATCGGGAGACAATTTCCCGCCAAGCACCTGGAGATTGAGTCCTCCAAATTACTCCCCTCTCCAAAGAAAGAACAAAAGACTAACACTCGAAAGACCTCACTCACAAGCTAAGGGCTCCTTATATAGATGGAGCCCCCCCCCCCCCCCCCCCCCCCCCCACACCCCCACCCCACCACCACCACCACTATAGAACAAAATACATAATAGTGCATAATAAACTGGGAATACAAGATAATCCATGACGTCCGTTGCGTCTCTGTTCGCGAGGCGTATACGTATAATCCTAACCCTCAGAAAGGCACCATAATCACCCACATGCCTCTTCCTTGAGCAACACAATCTATTCCAGCAGATCAAAGGTCTAAGTCAATTGATACCTCAATATATTCATAGCAAAGCATGAACCATAAACAATGTCAACGCAGTTAATTAGGCAAACATGACAAGAACTCAAGTTCGAACTTATATGTTCTCATAAAGCTAGTGTCCCCTTGAATGTAAGATACAATCTCTTAAATGCGGTCATAAAATGCCAAATGGATTGGCTCGGGTCATAATGCCAAGCTTACATATAGCACTGGGCCTTCCATCATCGTGCTAGTCCCACCATTCAAATGCATGCAAAAATGAAACCTAAATCAAACGTGCCCAAGGTATTAACTATAAATGATAAACTAGTGTTTTAACTAGGGTTTCCTCCAACTAAAACAAATCAACGATCATGCCTGTAAGCAATTATTGGTCATGTCCAGTACCTTTGGACCATGATCAGTCATTCTATCTAGTGAGGAACCTTCATTCTAGGAAGATGTGAAAACCCGGAATTTCATAATGAGTAGTTTGAACCGGTGGCATGGATCGAAAGTTTTCAGGAGACAGATTTATTTATTCTCCTAAAATTTGAGATTTATTTCATTTCATTATCTTGAATGTCCTTATATTTTGGACAGGGACTGAAAATCAGCTATAAATATTAACTATGGTAAGGACAAGCTTACACTATAAGCCGCATGTAATTATATATTTAAGCCACATAAATCGTATATATGTTTAAAAAAGGCTGGTTCTCGGTTTTGGGGGGATGGGCCTGGGAGAGAAATTGAGAGCCTTCGGGAGCTACTTCCGGGGATATTGGGGAATCTGGGAGCATCTCGGCTTCACTTCAGGGAGTCCGCCGGTCTCTTCCCCTCTAGATCCTTAATCTTGGAGAGCGGTTTTCATCGTTAGGGCCATCAGAGATCGTTCTTCTTCTTCTTTTTCTTAGTCTTTAATGGCTATTGCCAAATTTACTGGCTTTTCATCACGCTATATGCGAAGCAAAGTAAGGTTTCGGATGAGCCTTGGACTTGGGCACCGAGGATGGGCTGAGATAGATCTCCGACAAACCGTGAGGCTCATATTCTACGCTTCTTCTTCTTCCTTAATGTCCTAGTAATTCCAACCCTAGAATTTCTTTTATGGCAAGCTTTATGATTCTGATAAATGAATTTTGGGGCCTCTATTTTGGCTAGAAGTCGAGACCTGTGTGGAGCCTGTGAGTTCTCTGATTATGAATATATATATATATATACATATATATGAATTATAATTTCCAAAGAATCTCTTGTTCTTGAGCTATACTTTCTGTTTCTTCCTCTCTTCTACTTTTCATGGCATCTTCTAGAATATGTAGAGTTTATATTGGGCATTATGAGGAATAGATAGATGACGATAATTAGATGTATAACCTATATAGATACGGATTTTCTGATGGTAATAGAAATCTTTGATTCTAAAGACCCTTACTATTACAAGACGTTTAAGAGTTCGTGGCAGGCTTTGGATTGAAGCAACCCGAACTTGTAAAAGATGCCTTTAGTGAGATATGTACCTTATTTAAAATAATCTGCCTTTGTAGAATGTCGAATGTGCCTCGTTGACCCAATGTGTCTTTAACGGATGAACATTGTGTCTTGTGAAAATATTGTGCCTTATCGGAAGAATGAGCTCAATTGAGAATTGAATAGCTTAATATATGGCCATGAATTTTAACTTCCAAGGACTCTCTTTGTCTTGAGCTATACTTTATGTTTCTTCCTCTCTTGCTCTTTCCGTGCCATACTCTAGAATATGTACATTTTATATTGGGCATTTTGAGAAATAGATAGATGATGATAATTATACATATAACCTATATAGATAAGTATTTTTTGATGGTAATAGAAATCTTTGATTGTAAAGGCCCTTACTATTAAAAAAGGTTTAAGAGTTCGTGGCGGGCTTTGGATTGAAGCAACCCGAACTTGTAAAAGATGTCTTTAGTGAGATATGTGCCTTATTTAAAATAATCTAGCTTTGGAGAACGCCGAATATGCCTCGTTGACCCAATGTGCCTTTAACAAATGAATATTGTGTCTTGTGAAAATATTGTGCCTTATCGGAAGAATGAACCACATTGAGAATTGAATAGCTTAATGGGAGGAATTATGTGCCTATACAAAACAATGCATCATTATCAAATAAATGTGCCTTATTAGAAATCATGTGCCTTCATAGAAATCATGTGCCTTATTGGAAAGATTGTGCCTAAGTGAAATAATGTGTCTTTGCGGGGTAAATATTGTGCCTTCTTGAGAAATATTGGATGGCCTATGAGATTTGCTCTAAGTCAACTTGTGTGATGGATGGTCTGAAAAGACAACCCATGCAATATTTAGAACTGTGTGGGTTTGAATCTATCTAGTTGGTAATACGGAGTACGTAGGCGGTAGTTGAGATAAAACTGCCTCAACCCAAAGGAAAGTCCATACATCACTCCACACTCAGATACCTTACTACACCTGACACTGATTTGTAGTTATATTTCCTACATGTTGTACTGACTTGGAATCTGACGTAGGACGGTCCTATCCGGGGATAGTGGATGAACCCTAAATGCAAGAATATGAACCCGACAAACTTTAAGCTTGAAATAATAATACAAATTTATACAGCCAAATACAAGATAGACCACAATAGTTAAAGCTTAGCAAACAAGGAAACATGTCGTATAAATGTAAGAGAGCTCGAAATCAAATAACTAAGTAAATAAAAATGTAAAACGTTTCAAAACCCGGAAAAAAGTTTACAAACAGATATTCCTCAAGTAGAGAACTAAAACGAAATTCAGCACAAAATAAATTATTTCCAACTACAAAGATTACACAACCAGGTAGTAGAGGGCCCCCAGAATCTGTAGCGGATTGGGAGGGAGCCCCCAGAATCCGCAGCGGATTGGGAGGGATCCCCCAGAATCCGCAGCGGATTGGGAGGGATCCCCCAGAATCCGCAGCGGATTGGGAGGGAGCCCCCAGAAGCTTGAAGTGCCCCCAGAAGCTTGAAGTGTTGGAGCTGGACTGTTTCAAAGCTGTATGCCCTGGACAACTGCGGATTGGGCTGATGGTGGCTATTTCAGGAGGCCGAGTGTACAGATAAATGGGTGTTGTCTTCACTTCCAGCGACTGATCCCAAAGCTGAATGAACTTGTGGAGAGCTGAGAGGGTTGGGCAGTAATTTTCTGGAGGCTGGAATGAATTTCCAGCGGCTCGGCCTATTTTGGAAAGGATTCTGGGCAGCTGAGAGCTGAGGATTCACGTCCTGGACAGCTGAGTTAATTAATTCCAGAATGATGGAATCTGTGATTGGGAGGGAGCCTGGGAAGTTTTGAAGTGACTAACAGAAAATCGGGCTGCAGTAACTTAATTACAATGGCTGGAGTAAGAAGCTGGGAAGGGTCTCGGAGGGTTGGGAGTTAGTTCCAGAGCCTGGAGTGGAGTCCTGGATGGCAGGGGAAGGCTGGAGGAGAAAATGAGGAGATGCAGGAAGTATTCTTGGCACTGGCAGAATCCTAGATGGTAGGGGAAGGCTGGAGGGAGAAAATAAGGGGATGCAGGAGGTATTCCAGTAACAGACAGACTGCTGGGAGAAATTTCCAGATGTGGTGGGCTGCTGGGAGGTAATTGGGGCTTCGTGGGAGTGGGAAATGAGTGGTTCCCCGTGAGGATGTTGAGTTAGTGGAGAAAATGGGAGATGGAAAGAAAATTTAGGTGAGAGGCCTAAATTTTAGGATAGTGGGGAATGTGGGGAATGTGGGGAATGTGGGGTAGTGTGGGTAGAGCGGCCACTTAAAACCGAAAACCATAAACCGAACCGGAACTGAACTGGAACCGCAACGAATCGGACCAAACCGTTCGCGAATTATTCGGATTCCGGTTTGAATTTTGGAACCGTAAACAACAAAGGTCCGGGTGCGGTTCCTTCATTTTATTAACCGGACCGGAACTGCAACATAAATGTCTCGAGCGGTTTCAGAATTTTTAGACACGATTCAGACTGGACCAAAGCAGAATCGAACCACAATCTGTTTATTATTATTATTATTACTTAGGGGCTTCCGACGACCACCTGATGAGCTTATTTCTTCTGACTTTTCTGATTCCATCTCCTTCTCTTCCTCTGATTCCATTTATTCTTCCCATTTCTTCAATTGTTATGGCATTTTGCTGCTGCCGCCACCTCCATCCCCGACTTAACATTAATTTCATATTCATTCTATTAAATCTAAGGTCATATTCATATGCCCTTTACAATACTAGTACAACTTATTATCTGATCTAACTCATTAGGAGGATAGATTGTCAATGGATTTTCATCCAATGGCTTAATTTTGTTGCTTGACATGTAAAATTCATACATGTTACTATTGCTATCCTTGTACACATTGATGATAATTGTGAAACTGTAGTCAAGATGCATGTCAAAGTTTATTGTAATCATATAATATTACCAATTCTTTTCAATTTAGTGCATCAAATCAGATATTATTGCATGCATATTTTTATTAGTTCAATTTTAACATATTTAGACTTAAGAAACCATGAAATTATTGCCCAACCCATTTGAATTTCAATTTCTTTTTAAAATATGCATATTTAAAGAGATAATAATCTTTGTGAATACATCTAATGACTCAAATTATAGAGTTATAAAATGATTCAAACTATTACACAGAACCGATTGGAACCGGACCAAGCCGTTAGTGGCCGGTTTTGTTTTGGTTCTTGTTGAACCGGAACCGTTGATACGACGGTTCCAAAAATTATACTGGAACCGGAACCTGAACCGGTCAAACCAAATAAGGTTTTGATTCTAATTTACAGACCGTTACCTTAGCGGTTCTGTTTACGGTCTTAGTAGAACCGAAACTGAACTGGAACCGTAACAACTCTAGTAGTGGGGTTAGTGGGCAGATGGTTATGGTGGTTATGTTGGTGGTGGGAGTGGTGACTGGCCAGAGGTGGTGGTGGCCGGAGATGGTTTTTCTGCAATCGCCGAAAAATTGAAAATGAGAGGATTTAAAGTGGTGGTGAAGAGAAGTTTTGTAGAGGTGGTGGTAAGCCTGGTGGCTTGAGGGAGGTCGCCGGAGGTGGATTTCGGCTTGGGCACCGGGTGATCAAAAGGAAGATTTTCTTCTTCACTCAAACTTTCAATGTCATCCAAATGAACTCTCTATCTCTACTTATAGACTAAGAGGCCATCAAGGACGGTCATGATTCTCCGATCATGACGGCCCTCTGATACAACAAAATAAAAATAAAAAATACACAAAAATAACTAAAATTCACGGATCGTCGATCCGCACAAAACAGACAGCTCTAATAGTCACATAAGCCTATGTGTCGCGATCCCCATCAATTACCCCCGCCTTGAAAGCATTCATCTCTGTGAATGAAGATGAGCGTGCTCTCATCTGAAGGCGTGGTGAATCTCTTTAGCTCTGATGGTGTCCTAAACTTGTGGGTCGGGCTCGAGGGTACTACTGTTGTGGAGGCTAGAGGTGGTATCGCTAAAGCCGATGCAAGCGATAGAACCGAGGATGGTACTGCTGAAGTTGATGGCAGTGCTGAAGATGGTGTTGTTACTGTCGTCGACGTCGAGAACGGTAATGATGTTGATGCTGGAAATGACATTGTTATCGACTGAAGGATAATGCTGACAATAGTACATGTGTCTGTGGATGATGATATCTGTGTCAGAGAATGTGGTACTACTGTGAAAGAAGTCGGTTGATCAATCGGTGTCGAAGGCTCGGGCAGCGGTGAAATAGTAGGTGGGCCAAAGGTGGAAGAAGTAGGCGAAAGTTGGGGTTGTAGTGAAGTAGTAGACGAAGGTGGTGGCTGGGGAGCTGAGGTGGCAGGTGGTGAAAGGTACATATAGTCATATAGCTCACAGAATGGAGTCAAATATTCATAGTTGAATACATGTGAAATTCACATACTCTGCTGAATATCTCATGCATAAGCATGTGTTCTGATCCTTTTGATAATCATTTAAGAACCGATTCGCTTGGCATTTAATTTTCGAGCAGTTCCCTTGGGCAACTTCTCAGTATGTATACAGATCAACATATGCTCTCTTGCTTTGAAACTTTGCAATATCATGTGGCTATCAGCATAGGATTTATAAATATCATCATTGCAAGTAATCCTATGTCGGACAGACTCATGCATGCTACGCAATGATGATAAATGATGGTTGACAGACACAACAGATCTCCTATGCAGAGGCTCCATAACCCTCCATGTTTCATTCCAGAGGGGCACATGGTCAGGGGGTTTAGTGTGTGGGGTTTAAAAAAATTTACCGCGAGTGTGATGATCATTTAAATAATCACACGAGGTGACAACACTAATGATGATGGAATTGATCCCCATGCCATGAAGAGCACTCTCACTCTCGACTAACTTATAGATAGTAGACACGTCCTTAATTAGTAGTGGTTTACCTAGAGGCTCTTTAGGTGGAGTGTAAAAATACTCGTGGAGTGTGAGATAAACATCCATAAGAATATGTGAGACATTGACACTGGGATGTCACTCTATGACGTGTTGAATACCTCCACAAGGGAAAAAAATTCATCAGGTGGCTCATCTGGAGGGGTATAATAAAATTCATCGCAGATGCGATGAGTACTGAAATAGGTTCCCCATTTAGCTGGAGTGTGATTAGAAGCAAGTGAGATAGTCACTACAAAGTTAATGTTAGACTCTCAATTTTTACTACGGACATGACTTATCACTACTTCGACTTGAAGCCCTGATGAACAAGTGCTCAAGGGTGAGCCGGTAGTCAGAGCATTATCTAAGTCAACACAGTGGGGGTGAAGGACATTTAACTATAGGATCACCAGGTCGCTCGCACTCACTCTCATTCAAGATGACATAGACTGGGTCAGACTTATGTTGCGGACCACTCAACAAATACTGAACCTCACTGGAGAAATCTATATCAGGTGTCCCTTCTTTTGTGTCCATAGGGGCACGTATGGGCATGGGGTGGCCTCAGGCTGGGGAGAAATCCTCGAGATGGACCAGTCAGGGTGTGAATATACTCGACTAACTTTAGTGGATCATATGAACTGCTCGTAGTGGAGGGTGGGCTGAAATATCTTCTCAACAGAATCTAACCAATGACCATAGAGTGCGACACAGAACGCTGACCTAAGTACGGAACGAAATCTTGCAGCATCTACGACTGGCTCATTCTGAATGTCGCTCCGCATAGCTAACTCGTCGAAATAATCTTTATACTCAGCAACAGACATGGATCCTTGTTGGAGGGTAAATACTTGCTCGAGGAGACGACTCATATATGACGTCGGCAAATACTTGTGACATCGACCATCGCTTCATCTCCACCTAACTAGTGGTGGGGCGAAGACGATCTCGCTCAAAGGTCCTCTCAATGTTATACCAGTATTGTGTCGCCTGACCTAACAACTAAAGCTTCGCAAACCTGGTGTAGCGCTCACTGAATAACTCATAGTGATTTAGATAAAATCACATGTCCACAAACCAATAGCTAAAGGCCTTCGGACTTGACAAACCATCAAACGATGGGGCGGAGCTACAAAACATATACTCAAGGCTCTCCTAAAAACAATGTTCATTGTAGAAACTCCTCCTACCATAATCGAGTCGTGTTGAAAGGTCAACAAGACCTTTATGATTGATGGGTCGGACGAGTATAATCATCGTAAGAGTATGAAGAACTTCCGGAGGGAACTCTATGGGCTTGAACATAGGTGAACTCTGGTTGACAGACACAACAAATAATGGTTAACAGACACAACAAATAATGGCTGTCAGACACAACAAATAATGGTTGACAGACACAACAAATAATGGTTGACAGACACAACGGATCTCCTATGCAGAGGAATTACTATGATATACAATGGTGATATGAAGACTCTAGTCCCGCGTATCTTAAGGTAAGCCCGAACCTAGGGCTCTATTACCAATCTAACGCAGGAGCACAAGTATTTGAGTCTATTAAGTGATACTACCTTGAGCTTAGCCTCCACCTATACCAGACACTCTTACTCGGCTCATTTCCCAGCTACTAACAGACTCATTACTTTCTACTTCGGTACTTGTTTCTCGTTCAACACATGAGAGCATACAAGATATGGTGAGCTTTCACATTTCAGCGACAACAGACGACTCCACAGTATGATCCCTGGTTCATTGGAGAGGGCGACCTAACAGTGATATGATACTTGGATGACACCAGAGGAGCTCGACTTACTTACCCCTGAGCTTCGTGGAGAGTATGGTCATCTTCATTCACATTCAACGAAGATGAAAGCTCTCAACCCAGGGGGAATTGATGGGCAGCACATTTCGCGCGCGCGCGCGGGGGAGGGGGGCTTAACCCACCCGATTCTACTTACTCGAGAGGCGGATTTAGGATCGTCATATGGACGATCCGAGCCGGCAGTCGCATTCAGAACGAGACGACATATTTTTATATATTTTTTGTAATTTTACTTCTTGTATATTTAGTGGTTTTATGTTTCGAACGATCTTGGCCGTCCGTAGTGAGTTCTAAGTCTATAAATAGGAGTATAGGGGCTGATTTTCAGAGATCGCAGATTTTGGACAAATTTTCCGGGATCTTGTGGGCTCTCCACGGTGCAGATTCAATGGATCCTTGGTGCCGAAGCCAAAGTAACTGTCTTCCAACTACCTATAACTACCTTCCAATCCATAGCCGCCCATAACTCCCTCTCACCACTCCATAACTACCAAGTAACTACCAAAAATAACATATAACCGTCACTAACCGCTGCCATTTATTGTCGTAACTGCTCATCCATAACCAACCAAATCCCATAACCGAATCACTCCTCCACTGCTACCCCAAAATTACTGTGCCTGGAGGGAATAACTACCGCCTCCCTGCAAATTCCTGTTGTTGCCACCCTCTTCCAAGCTCTCCACCACCACTAGAAACCCTCCATAACTCCAAATCCGCCTAAAATCAACACCATCCAGCCCTGCCAGCCTGCACAGCAGCCCCTCTTTCCACTAATTAATCCACCGAAGTACTCCCAGCCTCCCAAAGTCTCACCCTGCTTCATTTCCTGCACAGAGCAAGAGTTTCCAGCCTTCATACTTCAATTCCCATATAGGTCGTAGCACCCCACACCCCCCAAAAGCCTTGCCCTATTGTTTCAAACCCACTGTTTCCAATGCCAGCCCCAGGCTTGCGGTTCCATCCCTCTTCGAAAGTATCCAGCCACCATATTGCCATGCGACGCTGTTCTTCACATCTCCACAGCCTCCCCACTATAGCCCAGCCACTGTGAACAATAAATAGTGCAGGAAGACTATTTTCCTTGCTGGAATTGTGCCAATTTTCCTATCGAGGACTATAATCAGCAAGTATACATCCCCGTGGCGCCTCAATTGTCTGGTGCAAAATTATTTTAGGGTGCTTTCCAGACCCAAATTAGCCATAGCTCGCTTTACTGGACTCCGGTTACTTGTATAAGTTTTTGCTTGGCGTCTTATTTACTTATTGTTGAAAATTTGTGAACATGTATCATTGGGGATATTGAATTGTACAAGTTTGCTTTATTTTAATTCTACTTCAAAGGATTATTCACCGAACATTTACCAGAAGCACTCTTACTTTAATTTTAATTGGATCTTGCTTGTTTCGCTAATGTCTAATCTCAAATGTGAATGCTTGTGGATTCCATTAATAATTTCATAAATTATTGTGATTATTCGTTCCACTATTATTTGTGTATCGCATCATTTTGAAGTCTGAAAATCACCACACTAACACCAAATCATTAGTGTTCCCTTAGGACGCTTACTCTTCACATCAGTCCTGCGTCAAATTCATTGCAGGCGAATGTGTCAAGTGCGCGGGTGAACATCAATGTTATGGAGAGGTAAAGACAGAGACAGGCATATTCAATGGCCAGGTGAACAACAATCTTAAACAAAATTAAATGTCACGGAATCAGGTAAAGATGTCAAGCGTAATGGACAATAGCAATGAATTATTGAGGTACGTGATAATTAATTAGTTTTGTATTTCCTTGTCATTAATGAATGAAATCTATATGAAATAGTGTCTGCTTAAGATCCTTAACTCAACCCTTCGTTCCCGCCTTGATAATGCAAGCTTTCCGGGTCAGGTGTGACAGAAGATACCCAATGTTCCACATTAAATGGTCTTGTTGATGACATGCTAAACCAAAGTCATCATCCCATGTATTACGATAACCCTTCTTTTCATGAAGCAACCATAAGCTCCACCTTAAATGGTTTTTTTATGGTAATATTGAACAGAGGTCTTTATCCCATGCATGGATTCAAAGCTCCAGATTGTCCAACCACTAAGTTCAGCAAGGTTGGCTCATCAAACCAACCAAAGCCATTGCGTGTATTAGGCATGCATCTTCGATTAAAATTTAAAAGCATGAACAATTAATGGTTCTTCCATGTCTCAAAATTTTGAAGTCTCAAAATCACCACACTAACATCAAATCATTAGTGTTCCCTTAGGACACATACTCACTCTTCACATCGGTCCTGCGTTGTATAACCCGTAATTCATCGAGGTCAAAGAGGATCGAGGGTGGCTTAAAAGATCTCGCACACCTGGGGCGAGTAGGGAAGATCTCGCAGGCTGTTGGCTCGCCAAAGTCCCAGGTTGCCGTCTCAGCAGGGCCCCAGAAGCGGGCAAGGGTTCGCCGCCCCGCGACAAGCGAGCCGCTAGGGCGAAGCGGGCAGCAAGGGCGAAGCGCGCAAGGGCTCGCCGCCTCGCGGCAAGTGGGCCGCGAGGGGGTGGCGAGCCAGACTGATATTCGTGCGAGTATAATGCGAGAGCGAAGCAGCTATGGGCTCGACGCTTTTGGGGTGCACTTAGCAGTGGCGAGGAGAGCGAGGGCTCGTCGCCTCGCGCGTGCGAACCAGGCTAGTGTTTACAGCACCAGGGGGCTAGCGAGTGGTGCCCTCACGGGCCACTCGCAGAAGGGGATCTCGCGAGCCTCACTCGCGGAAGGACTCGCGAGTGGCACATGGCGAGGCGAGTGGGGGCTCGCCCCTACTCGCAAGAGGAGATCTCGCGAGCCCAGCTCGCAGGGAGAGAGGCGAGTGACGCCTTCACGGGCCACTCGCCCAGCAAGGGTCTACAGGTGAATTTACCCTGATACCCTTGGTGGGCTGCCAATAGCCTCTTAGAACATCGGAGTTTGGTTGTTAGCAGACCATTTTGGGGTGCGTATAACAAAACTAAAAGGCGGATTCCCGCTATTAGCAGACCAGAAGAGAAAATCTATATATAGACCTTGAAGGGCACCTTTGGAGAGGATTCGAATTCCAATTCTTGGCTTCTTCCTCTCTAGGTTCTTTGGTTAGCCCCTCAGGCTCTCCAAGGGTGCCCAGCTTCAGCTTTGGCTTGGGAGGGAAAGCGCTCTAAAGATCTTCCGGGTGTGTGGTGGGACCTCCACGCTGTAGCCAAGAGTCTGTGTCTAGCTCCAAGTCTCCGGTCAAGTTCCCCTTTGGGATCAGTAAGTGTTAGCTGCCCCCCTTTACAGGGGTCCGAACTCCTCGTTGGGCCAGATACTTGTTTCAACATGCGTCAGATTCATTGCAGGCGAATGTGCCAAGTGCACGGGTGAACATCAATGTTATACAGAGGTAAAGACAGAGATAAGCGTACTCGATGGCCAGGTGAACAACAATGTTAGACAGAATTAAATGCCACAGAATCACGTAAAGATGTCAAGCATAATGGACAGTAGCAATGAATTATTGAGGTATGTGATAATTTATTAGTTTTGTATTTTCTTGTCATTAATGAATGGAATCTAAATGAAATAGTGTATGCTTAAGATCCAAAACTCACAACTTCATTCCCGCCTTGTTAATGCGAGCTTTCCGGGCCGGGATATGACAGAAGATACCCAATGTTCCACTTTAAATGGTCTTGTCGATGGCGAACTAAACCAAATCCATTATCCCATGTATTACAGTAATCCCTCTTTTCATGAAGCAACCCTAAGCTCCACCATAAATGGTTTTTTGATGATAATATTGAACAGAGGTCTTTATCCCATGCATGGATTCAAAGCTCCATATTGTTCAACGACTAAGTTCAGCAAGGCTGGCTCATCAAACCAACCAAAGCCATTGTGTGTAATAGACGTGCACCTTCGATTAAAATTTAAAAGCATGAACAGTTAATGGTTCTTCCATGTCTCAACGCCCATCAATCATGAACAATTGATTGAACCATCATGCCTCTAGTTGGGTGAGTAGATGAGCAAACGTTTAGAATTTTAAAGCATGTTTGATAAAATAATTTCCTTACGTTCATAAATATGTTATTTAGGAAATTAATTATAACATAGTAAATGTGTGTGTGTGTGTGTGTTTTGACCGCACAGGTAAAAGCATGCATCAGTGAGCACAAAATCTTGGTAACACTAACCTCAATTGAAACAAGCTAAATGATAGCAATTCAAAATTTGCATCTTTTGATGAATACAAACATTATGTAGCTGGATGCAGTTGAATTAGCATGTCAAGCATCGTGTATTTCATATGTTACTTAGTGGTAAAACTGAATTTTTTAGTTTTTCCTCTTTTAACCTATCTCAGTATATGTATGAGTGGGAATCACATTAATGAATAACTTCTACTCTCATATTCATCTCAATTTGGTATCAGATCACAAGATCCGTAAACCTCTTGCGTCTCGCCGAATCCGTCGAACCGCCTGAGTCGAAGCCACCTGATCCACAATCCTCTCAGAAGCTTCGTCTTTGCCGAACCCGACCTCTCCTACACCGATCCGTCAATCCTTGCACTCGGCGTGCTAGCCCTATGGCATCTCCTCTTGGTCCAATAAGCAACCTACCAGACCTCATTTCCCACACTGACGGCCACCGCTCGCCGTCTCATAGCCTCCTCAACATGCTACTATATCTGACACATGAAGTTTTAGGGTGGTATGAGATATGGAAGTGATTAACTGTTTATTTCCTTGTCCGTTTTGTTCCTACTTAGACTGTGTTTCCTTGGGGGATTCTTTAGTTTCTTCACCAGGTGTTCAGATGTCACAGATGAGTGACCCTTAATGGGAACAACTACCTTGAATTATCTCGGGCTGCTCAACATGTTATTTGTAGCCACCAGTTGGACGGTTATAATGATGGGACTATGATTCAGCCTCCCAAGATTGATTTGTCATGGAGGAAGTGGGACTCTGATAATTTCTTGATTGTCAATTGGCTCCTCCACTCCATGTCTCATATGGTATATAGGAGTTATATGCTCATGGATTCTACATACGAGATCTGGACTTCTGCTCATGAGACCTACTCACAGATCGGCAGTTCTACTCAAATTTATGAACTCACTACAACATGGCTCCACGAATGCTCATCTTACTTCTCTGAATTCGAGAAATTTTATCAAGAAGTGGATTATTTTGAGCACTTTAGTCTGTCATGCATCATCGATGGTGTTCGGTTGGAGGAGGATCGCTACAAAGTTCATATATTCTTGATGGGATTGAACATCGAGTTTGATACTATGCAAACTCATGTTCTTCATCATTCCCTTCTTCCCTCTGTTAGGGAGACATTTAGAATGATTTTGGGTGATGATGATCGACATCATTCTTTAAGTTCCAACATGATTACTGATCTATCCGCCCTCATGACTACTGATTATTCCGCTTGAGCTAGTTTTGGTTGTGGGGCTCCGGGTAACCATGCTCCTCTATGTGATTACTGTAACAAGAAAGGTCATGTTTGTAATTATTCTTTCTGATTATACCCTCACCTCGCTCCTCCTGGTTATAGCCTCACATTGCTCCTCTTGGTAGGGGAACGAGAGTGTGGTTGTGTTCTTGGTCAGGGTACTGCTCGTCAGGTGGATCCCTGATCCCAGTGTGTGCCTAAACCACGAAACTCCATAAGGAGCTGCTATTCCTACACCGACTTCTGGTGTCATTTCAGCTAATAAACTTGATTCCTTCAAGAGCCTAGTACGATCTCAGGGTAATTCAACTTCAAGTGCCTCCACTGTCTTGGATACTTCAAGTATTTAGTACATATACTGCTTCCGCACCCCCTCTAACGGCGATACCGATCATATGATCGGCTCGTCTTCAAATTTTGCTTCCTACACTCCATCATCTGGACCTGGCAAAATTGTTTCTTCCAACGGCTCCTAGAACCCTATTACGGACAAGGGAAAAATCATGTGCTCACCACCTATTCCTCTTACATTTGTTCTGCATGCTCCTTCATTTCCCCCACAATTTACTTTCCATTAGTACCATACAAAATCCATGAATTGCTCTGTAACTTTTCCCAGACCCTTATGTTTTTCAGTATTTGCATACGGGGCGGAACATTGGCAGTGGTAGAAATTGGGGAGGCTTGTACTTCCTGAATAAGCATCTGCTTTCTCAAACTCTCTCTTTGGCGAGCAGTCCTACTGTTGAGGACGTTCATTGTTGGCACCAGCGACTTGGACATCAGTTTTCTACTTATCTTTAAAATTGTTTTCGTTGTTATTAAGCATTTGTCTTGACATGACTGTTAACCTTCTTAAACATATTCGCCATAGTTTCTCCCATATTTCCTCCCCTAGTTTGTTTTCGTTTGATGTACCACATTTTGATGTTTGAGGACTTTCCCATATTCTATCTCTTACTAGCTTTCGTTGGTTCGTTATTTTTATTGATTGTTTTTTCACACCACGAGGGTTTATTTTCTTAAAAGGACAATTCAGGACTTCGATTATTTTCAAGTATTTCATAAAATTGTGGTCAATGTTATGGGCCTACGCAGAGGTTGCCGGAGGAGTGGCCGGAGGTGGAGATGGCGGCGGCGGGGATACTACTGAGCCTTGTCTGCGGCTGCCTAAGCAGGGATTACTCGTTGGAGGAGAGAGCTACCAAGACCTCACACAAGAGAATAGGAATTAGAATTGATTTCCTTCGTACCACATACAAGACCCCAAGGGTCCCTTAAATAGAACATACATGGGCATTACCGTAAAGAGCCCGACACACATTATAATAACATAATAAAGAGAACAACATACAACTAGATAATAGGATAACTTTATGGGCACGTTGCCCATAACATCACTCCCGCCCTAAGTTATCAAAGGCGCAAAGGGGTTCTGGAGCCTAGGCGCACGCCTGAGGCACGTGAGGCGCAAAAAAGAATAAGGTGCCCAATCCACTAAAAATCAATGAATTGGGTGCCCACTTCATTGAAAATCAGCGAATTCGCAATCCAATTCGCTTATTTTCAGTGAATTAGATGCTCAATTCACTGGAAATCAGCGAATTGGCTCTTCAGGGAATTGGAATTCACTGAAAATCAGGGAATTGGGCATCTAATTCGCTGATTTTCAGTGGATTGGGCACCTAATTCACTGAAAATCGGTGAATTGGATGCCCAAATGCGCCTAGGTGTGCCTTGGGTGCGTCTGAGATCATGTTTTTGCACACCTCCCAAAAAAACAGGTTGAAGAAAACACCTTGAAAGGCCCAGGCGCGCCTTTGGTGCGCCTGGGAAATGGTAAGGTGTGCGCCTTAGGCGCGCCGGGCCTAGGGCTGCCTTGCAGAGGCGCTGGCCGGTGCGCCCAGCGCCTCAGGTGCGCCCGACGCCTCAGGTGCGCCCGGCGCCTCAGGCACGCCTAGGCACGCACCTTGATAACATAGCTCCCGTCTTCCAAAACGAGCTTAACCTCAAGCTCAAGAGAGGTCAACGGTGGTGCAACTTCATCCGACGTCCTCGTCGTCAGAGTCCTCAACATGCAGGTAGAAAAACCTGCTGCACTTATAGTCGCGAGTGAACTACTCGTCGCAGTTTAAACATAATCCATGGGCACGTCATTGCAACATCGCGGCCTAAGATAATCGACGGACTGGTGGGGCTGGAGGACCCTCGATACGGCCCTATTGAGTGATGTTGTTGGTATACGAGTAGACCTCCTGTGCTAGCTGGATGCGACGGTCGAAGTGCCTGGCCAGACATATCGCAGTCACTAAGTTTGGAGGGGCCTCAAATTCGACATCCAATCGCAGGCGGTCACGAAGTCCGGCGGTGAAAATGGCGATCTACATATCTAGGGTAAGAAGGACATGTGCCAAAAGAAGCTGAAATTGTTTGAGGTACTCGTCCACGGACCACGTTTGTCGTAAAGATGTGAGTCCGACGAGGGAGTTGTTGCGGATAAGAGGACCGAAACGTATTGCAGAGCCGCTTGAAGTCTTCCCACATCAGATTCGGCTGGTCAGAGAGGAGACGAGAAGCCCACAATAGAGCGGAGTCGAGCATGTGGAAGGACGCTAGATGAATTCGTTCTGCTGCCGAAATTTGTTGGTGGCCAAAGAATTGCTCACATTTGGTGAGCCAGCACAATGGATCAGTTTTCCCGTCGTAGGTTAGGAAGTTCAATCTGGTATAAAGCGGTAGAATAGCCGCTTTCGGGCGGATGGAAGTCGGTGACTCATGGCGGATAAGTGGTGGTGGCGGCGTCGGCCTGATGTTGGCGTGATCCATAGGTGGGGTAGTAACAACGGGAAAGAAGGCGGTCAGCTCATTCAGGTTGATGATGATAGCGGTCATGTCATCCTGATGACGTGTTTCGGCTTTCCCGAAGGCGGGCCTCTATGGACATCATGAATCCTTGGAGAGCAGCCATGAAATCTTGTGTCGCCCATATTGCGACTCACGAGAGAAAGAGCAGGTGACTGGACGACTCGATTTCTCTGAAGAGGCTGGCTGGGAGTTACCGCGAGAGCCGCGTCGTCGCCCAATGGTGCACAAATAATTATGCTCCAAGCCTTCGCACTCCCTTGCCTTGGAGGCAGCGGAAAATGAAGTCCAAAATAATGTGCGGGTGTGGGGAGGTTTTAATAAAATAGAAATGGCGTGTTCTCCCTGCGGGAGAAGAGGCAGACGCAGACATCGTTTGGAGTTATACAGAGAAGGAGCCGCTGGGTTCGGCTGTATAGGGAGCGGGAATAGCGTCGTGGTCTGCGGGAATACCGTCAGAAGTGGCGATGGGTGGTCGCTGCTCTTTTGTTTGGAGGCGTCGTGTGCTGTGTGGATTGCCGATGCTTGGGATGGACTTACGGAAGGCGTCGACAGACGAAAAGTGTCGGTGTGCGTAGGCGGAAGAGGACCGAGTATCTCTGATACCAAGTTGTTATGGGCCTACTCGGAGGTTGACGGAGGAGTGGCCGGCAGTGGAGATGGCGGTGGCGGGGATACTACGGAGCCTTGTCCGCGGCTGCCTAAGTGGGGCTTGCTCGTTGTAGGAGAGAGCTACCAAGACTTCACACGAGAGAATAGGAATTAGAATTGATTTCATTCATACCACATACAAGACCCCAAGGGTCCCTTAAATAGAACGTACAAGGGCATTACCGTAAAGAGCCTGACACACATAAATAATAACATAATAAAGAGAATAACATACAACTAGATAATCGGATAGCTTTATGGGCACGTTGACCATAACAGTTAACTAGTTCAAAGATACGCATTGTGTTCTTTGTAGTGATAATGAAGGGAATATGACGATCGTGGGCTATTCGGGTCATATCTTGTTAATCATGGTATTCTTCATCAAACTACTCGTGTGCACACATCCACTCAAAATGGCATCATGGGATGAAAGAACAAGCACCTCCTTGAGGTTGTCTGTAGTCTACTCACTACCATGCATCTTCATATGTCATACTGAGGTGGTGTCATCTTAACTAGAACTATCAATCGTCTGCCATCAAGATCCTTGACTGGTCTTATAGCTCGTCTCTCCACCCATCACATTGTGCATACTTCAAATCTTTCTCCATGTGTTTTGGGTGTGTCTGTTTTGTCCACAATCGATGCCCACATCGGGGCAACCTTCATCCTCATGCTCAGTGATGTGACTTCCTGGATCATTCCTCCACAACCAAGTTGGTGTTATCATTCCCCTACACGTGTATTTTGTCCCACGGATGTTACCATTCGTAAGGGAGAGTCATACTTTCTTAGTTCGACTCCTTCCATTCGTCAAGTGGAGACAAAGGTTACTGGTGATGATACATGTGATGTTGGCATAGTGCGAGAAGTTGTTCATGTGTGTGATATCCCTCTTCTTATTACCTCTTTCTTTCATATGTCATCTACTATCTAGAAGTTATCCCCGTCTCAGGTTACTCCTCCTCAGTCTTCGATTTCTCTTATTCCCATTGTCTATCATCAGAAGAATACAGGTACCTAGACAGCCGGGGACTCTGTGGTTTCTACTCTACCAGTGCCCATCTCAGACCCAGATTCTGAGGATGATCTTAATCTTCTTATTGTCCTACTAAAAGGTAAATCTACTTGTAGTGATCACCTTATCTTCAACTATGTTTCATATCATAACCTCACATATGAACATTTTCCCTTCGTTACCTATTTATCATTGATTGCTATTCTAAAGAATTGGCGGGATGCATTGCAGAAATCTAAACGGAAGAGAGCCATAGAGGAGGACATGGTAGCTCTTGAGAAAAATCATACTTGGAAAATTTTCCAACTTCCCGAGGGCAAGTGGCATGTTGAGTCCAAGTGGGTGTTTTTGAAGCAAAACTCAAATAGCACGATGGAACATTCATAAACAAGGTAGGTTGCGCAAGGACATACCCAAACCCAAGGGGGAGACTATCAGGAAACCTTTGTTCTTGTTGCAAAAATGGATTCTATTTGGGTTCTGTTATCTTGTGAGGCCTGTCTAGGCTGGGAGCTTCACCAACTAGACGTGAAGAATGTCTTTCTCCATGAGGAATTGGAGGAAGTGGGATATATGAAGCCTCCCCTTGGATTCATAAAAAGAGGACAAGGATCAATTTGCCACTTGAGGAAAGCATTGTACGGGTTGAAACAGACACTCGGGGTTTGGTTTAGGAGATTCCACAGGGTCATGATTAAGTTTGGGTATAAGCAAGGATAGTCTGATCACACTATGTTCATAAAAAGGTAGGATCATAAGGTATCTAATATCATATGTGGATGACATTATGATCACATGTAATGATGTTGAGGAGATCGTTGCTCTCAAAGTTCATTTGGCAAGAAATTTTGAAGTGAAAGATCTAGGGAGTTCATTTGGCAAGAAATTTTGAAGTGAAAGATCTAGGGAGTTCATTTGGTAAGAAATTTTGAGGTGAAAGATCTAGAGAGACTGAGATACTTCTTTGGGATTGAAGTAGCGAGATCCAGTAAAGGCATCTTCATTTCCCTAAGGAATGTCCTAAATCTTCTGGAGGAAACAGGGATGTCTGGGCGTGCTCCAGTGGATACTCCCAATGAGACAAATCACAAGATCAACGAGGATAGAGATGGCAATAGGGTTGAAGTGTCTAGCTATCGGAGTTTAGTTGGAAGATTGATATACACATCCACACACAGCCTGATATTATAAATGTTGTGGGCATTCTGAGCTGACATATGCATGCCCCGGTACAACACCAATAAGTAGTATATAGGATCTTGAGATACCTTAAGAAGTCTCATAGTCATGGACTATTACTCTCCAAGAATAATCACTTAGAGATTGAAGTCTTTAGTAACACAGATTGGTTGCACCTTTCTGAGAAGCACCTTGCTGACCTGAAGAAGCAAGAAGCAAAATGTGTTGGCATGATCTAGTGCAAAAGCAAAATACCAACTCATGTCTCAAGGTCTTTGCGAAGGCTTGTGATTGACAACTATTCTACAAGACCTAGGAATATGTGATCCTAAGCCCCTCTTATTGTATTGCGACAATAAGGCCTCCATCAATATTGAACACAATCAAGTGCAACATGATAGGACCAAACACATCGAAGAGGATAGACATTTTATAAGAGATCATCTTGACAAAGGAAGTGTTGTTACTTCACTTGTTCACTCCAAAGATCAGTTGGTAGATGCATTCACATAAGGTCTCAATTGTGACATCTTTACAAATGGCATACTCTACTTGGGAATGATAAATATATTTCATCCGACTTGAGGAGGGGTGGGGGAGGGAAGGGGATAAATTAGCATGTCAAGCCCCATGTATTTTATATATTATGTAGTGGACAACTTGTAATTGTCAAATTTTCCTCATTTTTTATATCCCAAGTATACATATGGGTGGGAATCACATTAATGAATAAGTGTTCTTCTCCTGTTCATTCAATTGACGCCTCTAGCGAACTAAATGGAGTTGGTCTTACCTTCAGCCAGTAAACTGTACATAATGATTTAAAGGCCTAAATTTCATAAACAGGACTAGCATAACTCGGTGTAAAACTTCAAAACTTATTTGATTTGATTTCTGATCAATTTTAATAGGGTAATGATATGGGCATACCGTTTTTAGCTATTGGCAAACCTATGATTTGAAAATCTAAACATGTTTTTCTCCTCCTCATTTCCACTAAGGGCAGCCTGATCCTGGAACCGATGGAATATATGAACCAAGGATTTGAAAATCTAAGCATTTTTTCTCCTCCTCATTTCCACTAAGGGCCGACGCCGCCATCGCCACCGTCGCCGCCAACGCCATCGTCGCCATCGCCACCAACAACGCCACCGACGCCGCCGCCATCGCCGCCCCCAACTCCATCGTCGCCGCCGCCAACGCCATCGTTGTCGCCCCCAACGCCATCGTTGTCGCCCCCAACTCCAACGCCGCCGCCAACGTCATCGTCGCCACCGCCAACGCCATCGTCGCCGCCGCCAACGCCATCGTCGCCGCCGCCAACGCCATCGTCACCGCCGCCAACGCCAACGCCATCGTCGCCGCCGCCAACGCCATCGTCGCCGCCGCCAACGCCATCGTCGCCGCCGCCAATGTCATCGTTGCCGCCAACTCCAACGTCGTCGCCTCCGCCAACGCCATCATCGCCGCCGCCAACTCCAACGCCATTATCGCCTCCGCCAACGCCATCGTCGCCTCCGCCAACGCCACCGTCGCCGCCGCCAACGCCCTCGTCGTCACCGCCAACTCCAACGCCATCGTCGCCTCCGCCAACGCCCTCGTCGTCACCGCCAACGCCAACGCCAATTTGGTTTGACATTAAAAGTCTCGGTCTGACATTAACATTCTCAGTCTGCCATTAACCTTGAGTTGCCATTAGCCAAAGTTGGTTTGACCATATCACCACCCTTTTAATATACACAACAAGGTCAACGAGATATAAACATTCATATTTAATAAACATGTATGGCTAATCACAGTCTTTAAGAAAGGTGAATTGCCAACTGAACAAGTCATGTACGCTCTGCAGCATTTTCATTCACTTTTCAAGGTGCGTACCAATTTGTCCATATCAGGTGGATAAAAATTTGCACCTGGCGGCTTCAACAAAGGAAATGAAACTCTATACTCAAGGCCTTTCCAACCAGGAACAGTTCTGGTGGACGTCTCCAGCAATTTGATAGCAGAATCTGCTGTAGTAAAAAATGCCTTGTTTTCATCAAGAACCGACCTAAATTCAAAGGAAAACATAATTACAACAAATTATAAAGAAAATGAGATTCAAACGTGAAAAAATGAGATTCAAATGTGAAAATATATTCATTAGTATTATGGAGTATGACAGACCATGGTGGTATTTAAACTTATTTTAGATTTGATTACATAATTATCTGCATGTTATAAATATTAGCTTAATTTTTATCTAAAATAGGAATTATCATGATTAATATCAATTCAGATAGAAATGAATTTATTTATTTTGTTTTGTTTTCTTCTAATGTAAGTGTGAGGAAGGATATTTAGCTATAAAAAATGTATTCCCTAATTAGGGTAAGTTGATATGACGATTTTTCATTCCTTAGAGAGACTTTCGACCATAAGATCTCAAGTTGTGTAAGCTGTCCCCTCTGGCCTCCTGTTCGAAGAGTGTCGGAGACCTATATGAGACAGTCTACCTCTCAATATCCTATTGTTGTCTGCAATCCAAGTGCCACTAACAATTAACGGTTACTTGCATCCCCTCTTGTCTACCACGGCAACCTACATCCTGACATTTCTATGCACCGATATTACCCTAGCTGCTCAAGATTCACTGCCCACTCCTACAACTCTCTTTGATCTACATCATTATAGAGATCAACGGTAATAATATGAGCACTATGATTAGAAGTATTGCGTTCCTTGGTTTTCATCATCAAATTAGACATGTGGGCAACAATAATAAGAATATGTATAAATGCTACACAGGTTGAGCGAACAAAAAATATTCTTCCCACATCAACTTTATCCTTTATGAAATGCATCAGCTTTATCCTTTATGAAATGCATCAACTTTATCCTATATGAAATGCATATGAACTATTTATTATATTTACAAGTGTTTTAAGACTGGAGAATAATATATTGACTTATTACACGAGAAAGAAGAAGAGCTTGAATTTGATGTCCATGACCTTGCGTCTATTTCCCTTTAAACACTTCAATTATTGTAGTTGCACTTTAACCAGTTGCTGATATCATTGTTGCGCCAAAAACATTAATGAATCTTTTAAAGTGTGATGAAAAATATGTTCCCTTTCCTAAAAATACAACTGAGATAGAGTTGATACCTCCCTCATCATCACACAAGAGTTGCACTTATGGGTAGTCATCCTAATGGCTTCTAAACAAGACAAAAAGGACGTCAATGACTGGTTCTACTACCCCATCACCATGACAACCAACTTCAACTCTTCCCAAGAAAACTTTTAGTTCAAGAGAGTTGATGAATCCATGATGGAGTTTTAAACTTGTTTCAAATTTATATAAATAATAATTCCTTCGGGATAACTATTAGCGTGCTTCCTATTCCGAGGGGACTAAATAATAAATCACTAGGAAACCAGGAAGAAATCATAATTCCGAGGGGACTAAATAATAAATGATAACTCTAATTATACAAATGAAGAACATAACTAAATGAAAGAAAATACAAATGACAGAAACAACTGAATGCATCGAATGCATAGGCAATGTTAAGGGTTAGCCCCGGTAGGAGGTGTGAATTGCCTCCTGATGCAATGATTTTCCAATTCAGAGGACCGAAAGATCTAATGCTTTTTCGATAGCGTTGAATTGGCCAGGGGACCGAAAGGCTTAACACCTAGGAAGCACTGATACTTCCTTGAGGGTCACATACCCGTACCGGATACGTATCCGATACCGATACGTAGCTGATACTCACGGATACACCTGTTATTCTAGTTTGTAGATACCTACGTTATCAAGGCGCGCGCCTAGGCGCGCCTGAGGCGTCGGGCGCACCAGGCGCACCGGCCAGCTCCTCTGCAAGGCAGAGGCGGGCGGCATGCCTCAGGCGCGCCTCAGGCGCGCCCACGCGCGCGCCTTACCAACTCTCAGGCGCACCAAAGGCGCGCCTGGGCTTTTCAAGCTGTATTCTTCAACCTGGTTTTTTTGGAGGGGGCAAAAACATGATCTCAGACGCACCCGAGGCACACCTCGGCGCACTTGGGCATCCAATTCACCGATTTTCAGTGAATTGAGTGTCAAATTCACTGAAAATCACGGAATTGGATGCCCAATTCGCTGATTTTCAGTGAATTGGGTGTCAATTCACTGAAAATCAGCGAATTGGGCATCCAATTCGCTGATTTTCAGTGAATTTGGCACTCAATTCCCTGAATTTCAATGAATTGGGCACCCAATTCACTGAAAATCAGCGAATTGGGCACCAAATTCATTGAAAATCAGCGAATTGGACACCCAATTCACTGAAAATCAGCAAATTGGATGCCAAATTTGCTGGTTTTCAGTGAATTTTGCACCCAATTCATTGAAAATCAATGAATTTGATGCCAAATTAACTGATTTTCAGTGAATTGGGTGCCCAATTCGCTGATTTTCAGTGAATTGGGCACCCAATTCATTTTTGCGCCTCACGTGCCTCAGGCGCGCGCCTGCGCCTTGCGCCTTGGAACTAGGCTCCAGGACCCCTTTGCGCCTCGGTGCGCCTTGCGCCTTTGATAACTTAGGTAGATACACTTTGGACTTGGTAGATTGTTCTGCATATTGTAATAAGAGTATGTTTTTCTGAAGTAAACAAAAGACTTATGTGTGTCTTTTAGAAAAGAAAAATTACCCAGAAATGCAACTAGCGATGCTTATTTATTATAGTAACAAAATATACTTCAGATTTAAGTATCTTTTTTCGTTTAAACTATAAAGAATTTGATTTAAATTTTATCATTTTGTTTTTTTACTATATATTTAAAGATTAGATGTTTCAGATTGGTATTGTTTCTACTTGTTCAACATGAATTTTTCAATATTTAATATTTTGTTAACTTGTCTTTAGACGAACCAGAAATTGAAGATGCGTTAATCTCCAATAATGGGGAAGAAGGGGAAGAAAATGACTGATAAACATTCTTAAATTTGAAAAGATTAGGAATATTTTTGTTTGAGAACTTCATATTATATTGCATTAACTATGAATTTGGACTTCAATTGGTGATTTATGCAATTATGTTTGATGTTTTATTATTTTGAGGACTTTTAATTACATCTGTGAGATTATACATATAGATTTATTAAATTTAATACAACGTATACCGCCGCACCCGTATCCTTATTTTCTAAATTTTGGTGTACTGTCGTACCGGATACGTATCGTGCCCGGTACCCGTACCGGTGCTTCCTAGCTTAACACTTGTTAGATAGCGCTGGATTAGAATATGATAACCAATACAAGAGACTGAAAGGTCTAATGCTTGTTCGATAGCGCTAGATTGGAATATGATGACCTAGTGGGGTAGGACCCAAATTACTGATGACTGTGACAACTACTTTTATCATCGCATATTTACTATAAACGACAGAGTGAATAAAGAATGATAAGAAATGACAAGAATTACTTAAATATAAATGAAATGAATGAATAACCTAAGAACATGAACATTCTTTATCATTACTGTACTGTTTACTATTACTGATTACTGTCTAGTGCTTAGTTACTGCACATTTAATTAGAATATAGTTTATATGCATATTGCTACTAACCTATTGTGCTTGCACGTACAATGGTTAAGGAGGTAAAATCTCACTTAGTTTGTATGACTAACCATTTATATTAGAACTTTTTAGGGTCTGAGAGAAGTTAAGATCGATGTTAGTAAGCAGTTATTCGAGGAGGAAAATATTAAGAAAAATGACGAACGTTATAAGTTATGGGCACGGCTCTTTGTAGGGATCAGTGAGGTGATAGACGAGCACGGGAAATGATGTCGCGGCCCGCAGTGTCCAATATGTAAGAGGGTGGATTAACAACGTTATGATTTTTGTAGTAGTTTGTTATGTCTCTAAGATATATGTATATTATATATGATCTAATGTCGCATCATATGTATGTGTATGTATGAGACTTTGTACATGACATGCATAATTAGGCTTTTAATATGTGGATTTTTGGTACTCAATGTGTTTACATTTTAATGTATTGTTACAGTGAAATAAAAGTTTAAAACTCAACTGCTATATAATATGAAAATGCAAATTGTGGCAATCTGCGGGTCATTAAAATTAAAAGGTATCAGAGCGAGGTTCTCGAGCTTTTGGCCGCAATCAGCACCTAATAAATATACAAAATAATGACTTAAGAATACCATATCATTATGATTTAAGTGTTTTCACATTAAAAGTATATCATGTCCTGTTCCACAGGAACCCCTTCAGGTCAACTCTAGCAGGAGAGCAAGAGAAGAACCTAAGGTGGCTAAACCGACTATGTCTGAAGAAAGTGATAACAAGCATAAGTCACAGATGTACGTTTCTGACATTGCTAGTGCAATTGTTGATGTCACTCGACTTGTTAAAGACACCCCCAGCAGTGCCTCTGGTTGTACCCCTAGTGCAGACGCAAGTTGTAACACAAGTAGTTGATTTGAAACAGTTCTTGGAGCCAAAGCCACCTACTTTCCAGGGAGGCTAACTCCAATCGATACAAAACACTGGATCAAGCAGATTGGGACAATTTTCTAGGTGATGTGATGTCCCGAGGATAGGAAGGTTGTTTTGGCTACCTTTCTATTGGAAGGAGAGGCGGAACGCTGGTGAGACAACTTGATGAGTGGACGGTTTGCAGCAATGGGACCGGATGGAGTTTCTTGGGATGACTTTCTACAAGAATTCATTGATTGGTTTGACCTTATGTCAGAGAAGAGACTTTTGCATGAGAACTTCGTACGGTTGGTTCAAGTAAACCGTATGGTGTTGCAGTATGAGACCGAATTTACAAATTTGGCATATTATGCAGGGTCGTTGGTTGCCACCAAAGCGAAGCGGTGTTTCAGATTTCAGTAAGGACTACGAGATAATATTCGTACGTATTGGCTTCGATGTGTATCAATGATTACTGTACTTGAGATTAATTTGTAAAGACACAGAAAAGAAAGGAATTTATGAAGAAAGTGTTGTCCAAGGGGCAGAGCAGAGTCCTCTGGGAGGACGGGTGATTCACGTTGGAAGAAAAAGAAATTGTCTCAAGCTCCTCCTACAGTTAGTAGAAGTGTTATCAACCAATGCCTGCAAAATGTGAGAAGTGTGGAAAGGTGCATAAGGGAGAATGTTTAGTAGGCATTGGCGTATGTTATGTTTGTCACCAACCTGGACACAGACAGAATGAATGTCCGAGGTTAATGCCGCTGAAGGAAGGGAGTTCTAAGGAAACTGTTGTCATGCAACCACAAAAGTTATATCATATGGGGATGTCCAGACTTTTGTAGAAAGGCAAAGAAATTGAATCAATTACGTCTGCTCCAATAGAAGATGTTCGGGAAAAGAGACATATTCAGCCACGAGTTTTCAATCTAAGGTAGCAGGAGGCAAAAATTGATGACATTGTTGACACAAAAATGATTTATGCTCATAAGCATTTGCTTAAAATTTTGTTTGATACTAGTGTGAGACATTCTTTCATTTTGCAATATATTATCAATCCCCTATATTGAAAATTGTATCAAGTAAATGATGATTTAAATGTTACAATGTTGAATAATATTGTTATGACCAGCGGCGAACACAAGAGTTTTCTTAAGTGTGGGCGAAACATAAAATTATTCAAAATAAAAAAAATTGACAAATATAATAAAAATGTCTATTATACTAATATCATGTATTTTTTTACAATAGTTGATCAATTTGGGGAAATGACACAATTTACAATACTCTTCTAAGATGTTTCAACTTCTAGGAACATTTCATGATAATCTCATTATGATTGGTAAAATATTTTTTTAATATAACATCAAATAAGTCTTCATTCATCTCTCCATAATTACATAATGAGGTTTTGATAAGATCAATTGAATACAACTCTCACTTATAATGAAATTACACTAAAAAAATCAATCATGTCATGCCAATTTCTTAGTAATCCTTTGACTTTTTGTATGTCTTTTTCATAAAACATGAATCGATCTTGAATAATAAAGAGTGGACTTTAAATTTTTTAAGTTTAAAAATTCTAATAAATTGATATTGATTTTTTAATAGGTAAAGTTAAAGAACAAATTTACTTATTGCACCTACTTATCTACACTCAGAATTTTTTATTTTTTCTCATAATACTTTAAATAATTATTGTTTGACACCAACTCGTTATTCAGTTTTATATATTTTTAATGAATTTACATAAGTTACAAGTTTTTAA
This sequence comes from Dactylorhiza incarnata, assembly GCA_033032865.1. Classification (NCBI taxonomy): domain Eukaryota; kingdom Viridiplantae; phylum Streptophyta; class Magnoliopsida; order Asparagales; family Orchidaceae; genus Dactylorhiza; species Dactylorhiza incarnata. Next base: position 6,601,436 of record JAWHQI010000097.1, on the reverse strand, counting down.
GGTATATATAATTAGGAAGTAATTAAAATAATGAAATTTGCAAATATTAATGTAAACATAATATATATTATAAATTAAAATCCCTCTTCATAGTCATTTAATAAATGTTTGAATACAGTCGTTCTTTTTAAATATTTACGATATTTGCACTTAACAAAAAAAAGGCGAACTTATTAATAAAAAAACTTTAAATAACAACATAAAAATGTACTTGTTTATAAAAAAAAATTATGCAACAACATGAAAATGAACTTGTTTATTAAAAATAAACTTTAAATAAGAACTAAAAATAAATTTCTTTATAAAAAATAAATTTTAAACAATGACATAAGAATGAGTTTGTTTATAAAAAAAACTTCAAATAATATAGCTATCTCTAGGATTAGAACCCAAGACCACTTGGATAAGAGACAAGCACTCCACCAACTAAGCTACAAAGGCAACATTATTAGCAATTTTTTCAATATTATATATTCCCTAATACTTTATTTATTATGGCAAATAACATATTTTCAATTATTGAAAAAATAGTTTTTTAAAATCCAGTGTGGGCGGCCCCACACTTGACCCTATGTAGATCCACCCCTGGTTATGACAACACAGTTGACAACTCGAGTTCATGTCCATTCCCAGTATGATATCATATTCTAAGAGTGATAACAACGTCAAGTTTACTTCTAATACTTTGTCGTTGATATCGAGACGAGCTCGAGTTTTAACCCGTGTTGTCATAATAGTAGTATTTGGCATTGTAACATTTAAACCATCATTCACTTGATACGGTTTTCAATATAGGGGATTGATAATATATTTTGAAATGAAAGAACGACTCACATCAGTATCAAACAACTTTAAGAAAATGCTCATGGGCATAAATCATACATGTGACAACAATATCATCAGCTTTGGCCTCCTGCTGCCCGAGATTGAAAACTCACGGTTGAATACATCTCTTTTTCGAAAAACTTCTATTGGAGCAGATGCAATTGATTTAATACTTTGCCTTTTTCCAAAAGGTTGGACGTCCTTATATGATATCACTTTTGTGGCTGCATGACGGGAGTTCCACTAGAACTTCCTTCCTTCATCGGCCTTAACCTCAGACATTCATTATGTCATTGTCCGGGTTGGAGGAAAACATAACAAAAGTTGGTGCCTATTAAACATTCTCCCTTATACACCTTTCTGCACTTCTTATATTTTGGTGGCATTGGTTAATTAACACTTCCACTGACTGCAGGAGGAGGAGCCTGAGACACTTTCTTCTTCCAAAGTGAATACCCGTCCACCCAGAGGACTCTCTGCTCTGTCCCTAAGACGATCTTATCTTCATAAATTCCTTTTTTTAGTATTCTTCAAATCAATCTCTATCAATCTGACTTTCTCCACTAAAGTACAGTAATCATAGATACATAGCGGAATCAAATACGCACAAATATTATTTCGTAGCCCTTACTGAAATATGAAATACCACTCCGCTTCAGTGGCAACCAACGACCCTGCATAATATGTCAAATTCATAAATTCACTCGCATACGGCAACAGCGTACGTTTCCTTGAACCAATCATGGGAATTTCTCCTACAAGAGTTTTGACACTAATGCAAATCTCTAAGTGGTGCAGGGTAGACTCATGCAAACCAATTCTATACGATGTGTGTGTGATTCAGATTAATGCAAAAGTAATTTAGTAGGAAAAACTTAAATTAAAGTTATCAGCGCTACGCGACATTCACAACAATTTCAATTAGGCGAACAATACATGTCCCCTTCGCACGAGGGGCTTTTGCCAAAACTCACACATATGAGCTAATAGGAAAATAAGAAAACCAAAACAAACACTGCGATCTAAAATCTCACGCAAGTACATAATATCTTTCCAATATTCAATAAAGATGAAAAAACGCAATATGAAAATACTCACAAGCACGAAGATCCAGAAGTGTGGACTGATGTCGGGCGATTGTCGCGTGTAGGAGGCAACGGGAGTTGGGATGGACCGGACGGCGGCTGTTGGAGACAAGTGGGAAGTGGCGTCTCTATGATAGGGGACCGGAGAAAGAGGTGAAGAGGAGTGCGACTGGAAGCAGGAGAGACGGGGCCTCGGCGGTCTTGCGGCAAAAACAGGGGATCGGGGTGCAGCTTGGATAAGGCATCGAAAATGGTTGTTGTGGTTTGCATCGGGGAAGGGAGAAGGGTTTGCGACTTGAGCGAGAGGAGGAAGTCGAGCGGTTTCGGCTTGGAGCGGGATCGGGTGAGTGAAGATTTTGAGGGGTGTGGATGAGGAACAAGATGGAGAGGTTAGCGGTAGAGGTGAAGGAGGATCGTGCGGAATGGGCGTGTGGTTTGTCGGAGGGGTTACGGGAGGATGGAAGGAAATGGAAACAATATAAAATAACTTGCACGTTGCACCCCGGGATCTCGCAGCGTCATAACACGATGTGATTGTCGTCTCTAGATTTTCACAAGGCTAACAATGCCCTCCAATTGCTGTCAACGCCCTTATTTATAATCAAAGAGGGTTAGGGCACCCTGTGTAAACGGATGTGATTGACCGTTATGCGTGATGTCAGATTACTACTAAATAATGTTCAGATAATAAAAAAAGTACATAAAAATGTAAAAAAAAAAACATGGTGCTCCGGAAGCACTCGTGATGTCGGATTGCTAATCCGAGCAACGCCTCCTGCACGAGTACATATAAGCGAGCCCGCCGAGTGGTGGTCCGATTTCCACTGTCGAACCTGCAGTTGATCCCCATCAACTCCCCCGACTGAAAAAGCATTCACCTATGATAAATGGAGATGATCGTACTGACGTCGAAGATCGGAGGAGTCTATCAAGCTCAGTCGACAATATCCAAGTGTCATCGAAGGTGGGGCGTCCTCTCCAGTGCACCAAGTAACGACAAGAAAGGCCGACCGGAATGGTGGTGCACCCATGTGCCATAATGTCGGCAATACTCTCAACTCTCACTCTCGTGTTGGTGGATCCAGAAGAACCAGTGGAATCATAGAGGATGTGAAGGTGGCTCAAGGTAGGGTTCCTTATGCTCAAGAGGCTCAAAGTAATGTGTCAAATCCTCCATATTAAATACGGGATGAATACCCATATATGCGGGAAGATCAATCTCGTAAGCATGTGTTCCAATTTTCGTTACAATCCAATAAGGAGCAATTCGTTTAGGTTTCAGCTTTTTAGCGGCTCCTTTTGGGAGCCTCTCCATGCAAATCCTGGCCAAGACCTATTCGCCCACCGGAAAATACTGCCCACGCTAGTACACGTTTGTTTGTGACTTGTACAATTCATTACTAGTAGTAATTTTCTTCCGAATTAATTCATGTATTTCATGTATGTAATGGATGAAGAACTCAGCGGACTAACTAGGACACGACTCTAGGGGAAAGGGGGCGAGGTCAATAGGCATCCTAAGCTCATATCCTAATACTATATGAAATGGACTCATGTCAGTAGACCTATGGACAGAGTTATTGTATGCGACAGGCAACAAAGAATCCCAAACTGAAGGATGCTCACCAACTAGACACTGTAACACATTCCCTAAACTCCTAGTCACGGGCACTATGGACTTGGGTAATCCGTATAACAAAAAGATGTCTCTCATGGAGAGGGACACCACGTGGACCGTGTCCGCAGTCTTGCGGAAGGCGATAAAATGAGTCATCTTCGAAAACCGGTCTACCACCACAAAAATGGAATCACGCTTTTTCAAAGTGAGAGGAAGGCCTGGTACAAAATCCATGTTAATATCGATCCAAGGCTGGTGTGGGACAGGAAGAGGGTATAAAGTCCAGTGTTTTCTTTTGAACCCTTCGCAGTCTGGCATGTGTCGCGGTGAAGTACGACCTGTGTCGCATCCTTCTTTATGGCTGGCCAATAGAAGCGATTCTCAACCAAAGCGATTGTGTTGACTCTGCCAACGTGGCCAGCGGCGCCACCCGCATGCAAAGGTACGGGGAATACAGAGACGAGACCGCGTTATAAATATCCTTCGACGATATCTAACACCTCAGTGGGCTTAGGAGATCTCAAGAATCCAGAATAAATCTCGCCAAAGTCAATGCAGGTAAAGTAATCCCTAGGCAGTCGGTCAAGGCGAGTTGTGCTAGCGCTCAGTGTATGGAGGAGGGTGATACGACGACTAACGGCGTCAGCATGCTTGTTCTCAGCACCAGCGCGGTGTTTGAAAACGAGTGGAAATTTTGCACATATTCGACCCACTTAGCATGTCAATGTCCCAATTTTCGTTGTAAGTAAAGATACTGCAGAGCCTGATGGTCGAAGTATAGGACAAACTCATGACTGCACTGCAGCGTAAAAGTATCTATCGTAGTTGGAGTACTTCTATCAAGCCTCGTTTAGTTTCTCATTAAATTAAGAAACTGGGTGACCCCCATGGCTCAGTACTCCACCAATGCCAACGCCAGATGCATCACAGGCCACCTCACATGCGTTGGAGAAATCAGTCAATCTCAGAACGAGGGGGCCGTCAGTCTCTCCTAAATCTCTTCGAAAGCCCGAGTGGCGGCTTCGGTCCACTAAAAATCTACCTTCCGCATGCAGCTCGTGAATGGGGTCATGGTGATGCTAAAGCCCCGGATAAACCTCCTGTAGAAGGCGGCTAGTCTGTGAAATCTACGGTCCTCAGTGATGGTGGAAGGAACGGGCCACTCACAAATGGAACGAACTTTGTTCGCGCCCGAAAATAGATACGTCGGACGCAGATAACATAAACTCGAGAAAGTGCACAGAATCAGTGAGGAATGAGCACTTTTTCAGGTTCCCAAACAAGAGCCTCAGATGGCTCAGGTGATCGACAAGAGAGTGGCTATAAATCAAGTTGTCATCAAAATAGACGACCAGGAACATGCATATATAGGGCCGAAGGATCTAATTCATGACCTGCATGAAAGTGCTCGGGGCGCTGGACAGCTCAAAAGGCATGACCAACCACTCATAGAGACCGTCTTTGGTACGTCTTCTCTCACTCATCTCCCTCACGAACTCTAACATGGTGGTACCCACATGGAAGATCGATCTTCGAGAATACCTGAGCACCAGCCATCGCATCAAGTAAATCCTCCAACCGGGGAATGGGGAAACGATACTTAATAGTGCTTTTATTGATAGTCTTGTTATCCATACGCGTATGTCAACTCCCGTCCTTCTTTGTGGTGAGAAGGGTAAGGACCGCGCAGGGGCTCAAGCTGTCAAGAATGAACTACTTCCTCAGCAGTTCATCAACCTGTCTCTTGAGCTTTACATGCTCGGCAGGGTTGATCTGATAATATGGTAGGTTCGAGATCGAAGCTCCTAGCATAAGATCTTTGGTGTGATGGATGTCACGCAATGTGGGTAACTCGTCGGATAATTCATCTGACATAATACGAGAAGACGCCAGACCTCAGAGAGAGGCTCAGGAATCTCCATAGGGCCCTCAAGAGCCATGGTGGACGCCACTATGTAGAACATGCCAACATCGACGCTCTCTCTCGTAAACTCACTGCGATGTAGAATGTGCAGCTGTCTGGATGAACTCGTGCTACTGGAGGATGCAACCTTCCCCTTGGATTTCTACTTAGGTTGGGTTGGTCTCAATGTAATCTTACGACCCTTGTCATAGAATAAACACGCGTTCGAGCGGCCGAAGCACGTGGCATCACGATCGAAGAGCCAAGGTCTCCATAGCATAACATGGGCGGCATCCATTGGGATGGCGTCGAACCAAACATGATTCTCGAATGAGGCGAGAGAAATCGAAACCAGACAACTCTTGGTAACTTGTATGGTCGTCTTATCGACCCAGATCACATGGTAGGAATGGGGAGAATCTCAGGAGTCACATGCATATGTTCTAAGGCCATCATGGCCATATGGGCCACACTGCTCACACAACTCCCTTTATCGATGGCCAGCTCGCAGGGACAGCCTGTGCTAGGAAAGAAGGTATAAAATACCATCATGTGATGCCAATTCTCATCGGTTTACGAGGTGTAGAGGAAACACAGAGTAACACAACCTCAAGAGAGCGCTCAGCATTTCTCTCACAACCATCCTCGACAGGTGACAATCTCCTCATCAGCGACCTCCTCAGCATTAGCATTGGGATCGCCTTCCTCAACCAATAAATTTCTCGTGGGGCACTGGGCCGCCATACGGCCCCTACCAGAGCAACGATAGTACTGGATGTTCCCTGGACGGGTGTCCGCGGAGGTCCGGTGGCGACAGCCTTGCCCTTCGTGTCCATAGAGATACGAGGGGGTCCTACAGAAGGGGTAGTGGCGAAAGAGGCCTCCTAAAAGTGGTCTCGCCTGGTCTAGAGGGAGCCTGACGGACACTTGATAACCGAAGGTATTGCTCACATTCGAGGATCATCTAGTAAAACAGCTCTGTTGTATCCATGTGATGGGGAATAAGGTCCCTACTCAGTCCTCAATCGGAAACGGAATCGAGAAGCAGTAGCACTAATCTCCTCTCGCAAATCACTCCTCACGGTCAACTCGTCAAATCGAGATATGTACTTTATCACTGATAGTGTGTTCTGGCAGAACACATAAAGTTGATCCAACAACAGGTCCCGATAAGAGGAGGGAAGATATTTGCCTTTTAATCAGTACTCCATGTCCTCCCAACGAATGATGGGGTGGCATATGTGATGCGGAACGGCGACACGGACCAGCAGCGAAGGACAAGTTTTTGGCCCATTCGGGGCTGATTGGACACCTACCATATATGGTGTCTCCGGATCGATGATCCGACTCCGTGGATGCGTCTGGAATTTTCTTTATATGTTTGTTCATATATAACTTTTGTATTTTCAGTAATTATTTAGTGTAATCGGGCACCTGACACTCTCGGCCAATCATAGTCGTTGATGTCAGGGTACCTTAATGTTCTTTTATTACAAACAGGAGTAGGGGCTGCCATTTGATTCATTGTTAATTTTGGAGAAAAGAAAGTCCTGGAATTCGGCGATCTCTCGTGGAGTGACGCCGCGAAGCCCTGGGGTGGGCTCCCTAGGTTTGTATCTTTGCTTTCCCTTTCATCCCCTTCCACCATCACCTGATTCCCTATCTAAATCCCTCCCGTAACTCCCCGTCCAGCACATCCAAGCCCAAACCGCCTCCTGTTTTCCATAATTCACATGAATCCCCTCTTCTTTCCTCCCTGCCGCTATTTATTTCTCCCTGCAGATACCCGTAACTCCTATATTTCCACAGTAGCGTGAATTTCATTACCTCCTTGCCGTGAATCCCACGAGCAGAAATCTTCCCCTTGCATTTCCCGTAAAGCCCTCCATGTTTCCTTGCTGTGAACCCCCACTAAAGATGCATCCCTGTATCCAGCAAAGAGAACTCCTCATATCCCGTAGAAGCCCAAATACCCCTCCTGTAAGCATCCCTCCACAAAATCCCCTTTTACCAAACAATCCAGATAGCCTTCCAGCAAGCCCATTTGTCTCCTACCAGGACTCCTACGCCACCAAATCACCATATTCCCTCCCAGGAAGTCTTGATCCAACTCCTAACTGCTGGTTCTTAGTCCATCCAGCAAGCAACCCCCAAGTCAAGCCCTAACCACCTCCAACACTCTGATTTCAATCACCATACAGCAACCGCCTCCTCCTGGACAGCAACCCAGCACTCGAGAATCACCGGATCTCCATGCTATGGCCTCCCCCGACTTCGTGAATATTGTTTTATCGTTGTATGAGACAGTTTCTTCAATATTAATGTATGGTGTTGTGATCTTTATGCTTGCGTGGATATCTTGAATTGTGGGTGTTTGTGTTAGATTAATTGTGATTTATAGGATTTATTCGCCGCACACTCTTGCTTTGGCCCTCCATGTGGAGGAAAGCCTAAGCTTGCTTTGCCTAAAAGAATTATTTTGGCCTTGCTTGAATTATGTTCTTCGATTTAAATATTTATTGCTATGATTTGATCCCTCCATCAGATTTGCATGTGCCGTATTGTGTCGCATCCCATTTAGGAGTGCATCATAGGATACTTATTGTCGTTGTCAACCTACCCCTGCATCGAGTTATTACCACGACACTTTCCCTAGGGTTGCATGCTAGTCGCACATCCACGGGTCCCACCTTTCATTAGACGGTGTTTAGGTTCATTGATGTCGTTGCATGAATATTCGCATTGCATGTAGGGTTCGGGCATCGTTTGCCCGACGCCTATAGATTTTTCATGCGTCAATCTGTCTCGATGGAGTGATCTCTCCAGGCTAGTCCAGAAGATCTTCGTCGGGCCTATAAGCTTCATTCTCGAAAATCTAACGGGTTGCTCATCCGTCATATATCGTACCACTCAAAATAATAGTCCATCTCCTGGAGCCAGTGGCTGAAGGCATTCAGGTCCATGAACCATCAAAGGTAGGATCATCAGTGCATATGCGGTGAGTGATGTCATTCTCCGTATGTGGTGCCCTGCGTGGATCGGGATAACCGTCATCGTAGTCGTCCCTCTCATAGTCAAAAGGCCCGGGACTCGATCACGAGGAGCTGGGTGCCGAGGCAGATTGTCCTCCTAAGGACGGAACTGCATATCCTGAGCAGGTCCAGATTAGCGGTCATGAGTGTGATCAAGCGGTCCTCTCATAGGTGGGGCGGGCTCTCCGGTGGTTGATTCCTAGCACGCCAATCTTGAGACGGGAAGGTGTCTCATTCTTCCACAAAATGATCGTCAGGTAGGATGGTTGCATTCTCCCTCCTCCGAAGAGTGACTTGTTCCCTCTGATCATTGAGGATATCCATACGAGCACATAGACCGTCGAATTAAGCATTCATTTGATCAAATTGATCTAACATCAATCGTTGGAATTCTACAGGAGTCATATCGAAGTTGAAGTTGGTGGTCCACTCGTCCGTTAAGATCAGGTAGGACATGTATTGCCGATAAGGCCTACCGCTACATAACATGCAAGTGGCTCAAACGTGGGGTTGTAATACCAAATCTAATGTAGGGTAGCCTGTGAAAGTGGACTGACACTAATGCAAATCTCTTAGTAATGCAGGGTAGACCCGTGCGAACTTATTTTATATGATGTGTGTGTGAATCAAATTAATCCAGAAGTAATTTAGTAGTGAGGACTAAAATTAAAGCTAGCAGCGCTATGCGACATTCACAACAGTTTCAATTAGCCGAACAATACATGTCCCCTTCGCACGAATGGCTTTTGCCAAAACTTTCACGTGTGAGTTAATAGGAAAATAAGAAAACCAATACAAACACTACAATCGAAAATCCCACACATGTACGTAATATCTTTCCAATATTCAATGAAGATGAAGAAACACAATACAAATATATTCGCACGCATTAAGATCCGGCGGTGTGGACTGATATCGGGTGATTGTCGCTTGTAGGAGGAGGCAGCGGGAGTTGGGAAGGACTAGACGGAGGCTAGCGAAGACAAGTGGGAAGTGGCGGCTATGTGGTCGGAGAAGGAGGTAAAGAGGCGTGCGACTAGAAGCAGGAGAGACGAGGCCTGAGCGGTCTTGCGGCAGAAATATGGGATCGAGGTGCGGCTTACAGCAGGCATCGAAAATGGTGGTTACAGTTTGCAGTGGGGTTTGGGCGAAGGGTTTGTGTTACCGATATCAGAGCGGAGGACCCACCATGGCAGGTGTACACGCGAAGGGGACGCGGCACCCAGGAGGCGGACGGGTCGGCGAAGAATGGAGGAACCGGACCAACGGTTTAAGTTGAAGCGGTGTGCGGTTATCAAGTTCTGTTTTATTTTATTTAGGGTTTGTTTGGGCCCTCACTATATGAGGAGAACTCTTGTATGTTTTTCATTATCTTTGGATCAATCATCTTAGGAGGGGCTGCTCCCCTTGTCTCTTCCTTATCTCTCTCTCGATCACTCTCCCTCGCTTTCTCCTTCGTTCGCAGCCGCCGCGCCTTACCGCCCCCCTACCGCTCGGCGACAGCTAGCGGAAGTCTCCCCGCTTCGCACGTTCCCCCCCCCCCCCTATCGCTCGGCGATACCCTAAGCGGTATCAATTTGGTCCGACCTCGCCGTCCCGCCCGCCCTCAGGCCGCCGGTAGACCGTGCCCTCTGTTGCCATGGCTCCCAACACCCGCCTGCAGGCCCAGGACAACCTCGACGACACCGACACCACCCGCAGTCGCCTCGACCGCCAAGACGATCGACTCGACGCCTTCAAGTCCTCCCTCGACGCTCAGAAATCCTCCATCGACGCCATTGCCGCCGGCCAGGCCCTCCTGCTCAGTCTCCTCGATGCCCTGACAGCGCTACCGCACCTCTCGGGTCCGTCGGGCTCGGCGACATCCCACGACGCCGCCTCCATCCTCGGGATGCCGCCGCCGCTCTACGCTCCCGCCCCGGCTATCGCTGAGACCCACGCAGGCCGCCCACCCCTCGCCCTCGATATCCCCTCCTTCTCGGGGGTGGATCCGTTGGGCTGGGTTGCAAGGGCGGAGCAATTTTTCGACCTCAACAACACACCGTTGGTGGACACGGTGAGCACCGCCATAGTCGGTCTGGACGGATCCGCGCTTCATTGGGCGCGTTGGCTCCGCCAAGTTCAGCCCCTCATTTCCTGGAACGAGTTCAAGAAAGAAATGATCAGCCGCTACGACTCCCGTTACACCGGCTCCGCGGTGGAACGCCTTTGCACAACCCGCCAAACGTCTTCTGTCGACAGCTACATTGATGAATTCATCACCCTCATCACACAGGTCCCGGGCCTGCCGCCCGACCACTACCTGGGGTTCTTTCTTCAAGGCCTCCTGCCCAATATTCGCTCCCGGATTCGGACACATCACCCTCGGACGGTCTCCGACGCCTTAGAATTGGCTCGTGCGGTCGAAGCCGACTTGGGCACCCGCCCGTGGCCTGTCGGCGGCCACCCTCCTACTCGCCCTCCTGCTCATCGGGACGTGCATCCTCGGCCACCGCCGGCGGGCGGCCACCGTCCGCCAAGGCCGGACAACCCTCACCGCCTCTCCAACAATGACTACAATGACCTCCGTAGAAAGGGCCTGTGTTTCCGATGCCGCCAGCCGTACTCTCCTCAACACGTATGCACCGTCAAGGAATTCCACTCGATTATTGGGGATGGCGACCTCGATAGCCCCGAGATGGGGGGCGACGACTTCGACATGCCGGCGGATACGCCTCCGGTGGAGGCGGAGGGGGCCCCTCTCAATGTTCTGGATCTTCCATTCTACTCCGTGGGTGGCCTCACCGGCCATCAGAAGATGAAACTCGCGGGGGACATTCGGGGCCGCCCCGTCATCGTCATGATTGATAGTGGAGCAAGTCATAACTTTATCTCGGCCACGGTGGCACGTGACCTCGGCCTCCTCATCACGCCCTCGCCCACTTTCTCGGTGTGTTTGGGGGATGGCCGCCGCCGACCTACGCTGGGTCAATGTCCGGACGTCTCTCTTTCGGTGGGTTCGGGTACTTTCACGGCGGACTTCTATATGTTCGAACTTGGCGGCATTGACGCGATCTTGGGCGTCGCGTGGCTCCAGACGCTGGGGGATGTCCGTGTGAATTGGGCCAGCCGCACGATGGTATTTCAACATCAGGGCCGCCCCTGTCGCTTAGTGGGCGACTCGACTCTCCTCCGCTCACCGCTTTCTTGTCGAGCCCTCAACCGCGTCACGGACGTGGACTTCTCCGCGTGCTTATGGGTTGTGGAGGCAACCCAACCGGACAGCTCTCCTGTGGCGCCCACGGTTCAGCTTCTCCTGAACGAATTTGCGGACATCTTCGCACCACCCCAGGGTCTGCCACCAGCGCGACCGACCGACCACGCGATCGTGCTCCAGCCGGGAGCGGCCGCAGTCTCGGTGCGTCCCTACCGTTACGGCCACGCGCAGAAAGATGAGATGGAGCGCTTGGTACGGGAGATGTTGTTAGGCGGCCTCATCCGCCCATGTGCCAGCCCTTTTTCCAGCCCGGTCCTCCTGGTTCGCAAGAAGGACGGGAGTTGGTGGTTCTGCGTGGATTACCGGGACCTCAACAAGGTCACCATTCCGGATAAATATCCCATTCCCGTCATCCAAGAACTCCTCGACGAGCTCCACGGCACCGTGTACTTCACCAAACTGGATCTCAGGGCCGGCTACCACCAAATCCGGGTCCGTCCCGAGGACGTTCCGACGACGGCGTTTCGCACACACGACGGGCACTTCGAGTTCCTTGTCATGTCGTTCGGCCTCACCAATGCGCCGACCACATTTCAAGCCACCATGAATGATATTTTCCGACCGGCCCTCCGTAAGCATGTTCTCGTTTTTTTTGATGATATTTTGGTATTCAGTCTCTCTTGGCAGGATCATCTACAGCACCTCCGCGAGGCGTTCCTGACCCTCTGTCGGCACAGCCTCGTGGTCAACCGCAAAAAATGCTCTTTCGGCGCCACCAAAGTCAGCTACCTCGGCCACACAATTTCAGTCGACGACGTAGCCATGGAGGAAGATAAAGTCCAGGTGGTCCTCAATTGGCCCACGCCCTCCTCCCTACGAGACGTCCGGGCATTTCTGGGGCTGACGGGATACTACCGGAGGTTCATCGAGAACTATGGGGGCTTGGCGCGCCCTCTCACCCAATTGCTGAAGCTCTCGGAGGAGGGCCCGTTCTTGTGGCCGCCAGCGGCCATGGCCGCGTTCGCCGCTCTCCAGGCGGCCCTCGTGCAAGGGCCGGTATTGGCAATGCCGGATTTCCAGAAACCGTTTGTGGTGGAATGCGACGCCTCGGGGACGGGCGTGGGGGCAGTTCTGATGCAGATGGGACGGCCGGTTGCCTACTACAGCCGCGCCTTCTCGACCTCCGTGCGGAGCCGCTCGGCCTACGAGAACGAACTTATAGCACTGGTCCTCGCAGTCCAACACTGGCGGCCGTACCTTTTGGGGCGGCACTTTGTGGTTCGAACGGACCATCACAGCCTTCGCTATTTACTGCAGCAAAAAATAGCGACACCGGCGCAACAGCTTTGGGTGGCCAAGCTACTGGGGTATGACTTCACTATCGAATTCCGTCCCAGCAAGACGAACCGCGCGGCAGACGCTCTATCCCGCCACCCCCAGGCGACCAAACTCACGGCCCTGTCACGACCCGTGTGGGATGACGTCGCCACCCTTCAGCGGGAGGTGGAACAGGACCCGCACCTGGCGGCCATACGGACAGCCCTTCTCGCCAACCCGACCGCCCAGCCACCGTACTCCATTATCGGCGGTCGTCTGTTTCATCGGGTGTAATAACCCGTATTTTCCTTTATTTTCTGCTATCTGCACCCCGCCAGCCCCCCTATGTTAAATCCCGAGCATCCACTCCCGATTAAACCCCCCCTCGGTCCAGATCTCCCGCACGCAAGCCAATTCGGCTAGGGCTCCCGCTCCTCTCTGTTTCCCGCACAGTCGCAGCTCTCCCGTCTCCCGCGCGCGACATCGCTCTTGTCCCGCTCCCATGCCGACGCCTCCTCCTGCTTGCCGGCGTCTCCTCCAGCCATGGTCGCCGCCTCTTGCGCCTCCTCCTGCAGTGGCCGGCTCCTCCTCCTGCTCTAGGCGTCGACGCCCCCTGGTTCTCTTCCTCCAGCCGTCGACAACCTCAGCTCCTCCTGCTTAGGGCCGACAGTCAGCCCTCTTCCTCCCTCCAAGAGGCCAGCAGCAACACCCCTCCCTTCTTCTAGGGTTTTGCAGCCATAACCCCTCTTCTCCTTCGTTGATTTGGTCGGTACTTGCTAGAGGAACTTTTAGGGTTTTCTTCCCTCTCCTCCTCGGGCTCGGATTTGGTTTCCTTTGGGTAAGATTCCTCCTCTATTCAGATTTTCATAATTTTCTTGGAAAGTTTGCGCTCCAAATTCCGGATATTTTTGCATTTCAGATTTTGTGCTCGTCCTAATCGCCAAATCCTTAGGTATTCGTGCTCCCCGACGCCGTTCGTCGCTCCAATTGGCGGGATCTCTCCAAAGCCCTCTCCGATTTAGGGTTTCCGCAACCTAAGCGTCGCCAGGTCTCCGTCTCCGCGTGGAATCTCTTCTCCCCTCACTTTTGAGGGAGGTAAAAATCTGCTAATCCCCCTTTGTTTAATTTCCGCGTCATAGAATGCTTGAGTTAGCGTAGTAAATTATTCAACTTCGTTTTCGTTGTGTTTGACCAGGTTCAAAATGTGGTTCTATTTTTGCTTGCGCCGCTCCGCCGCCGCCATCAGATTCAGCCTCATTTAAGGCAAGTAGAGATCATCCTCTCTTGCAAATATTGAATTTAATTGTCTTGTTTGTTCTTATATTTATATGAATTCACCCTTGAATGCTTGTTTCGTCAAATAAATTTGGACATCGGATCCCTAAATAGACTTATTATTAGTTTGAGGTTCACGCGATTGGAATAACAGCGAGTTGTGAATGTAAATGATGATATTTGGATAACTGGAAGACAAGTTAATGAATGATGGTTACTTGAATATTCAATTAGATAAATTTTGTCTCGGTTGGTGAATAATTGGAAGACTAATAGTTCTTTTTAACTATGAGCATTAATTATTATAATGATAAATGCTAATATTCTTGTTGACAACTAGATGAATTGTGCTTGATATAAAATATTCGGCTCGTACACATGGTTACTTAGAAGATATTCGTGTCTTGGAAATGACGTAAGCTAAAGGAATACTGGATATCCTAAACAATGTTGTATAGTAATCTTATTACTCGTAAATACTTGAATCCGCAAGTTTCAAAACTCTGTATTGAGTTCTCTGAGTCATCGAATCTTGTTTCTTATGTCTGTCTGGTTCCAAGACTTGGTTAATTAACGTTCTATAACTTGATTCTTCCCGTTTCACGTTTATAAAATATACTCTTGTATATCTGAATCAGTATCTTGGTTACATGTCTTGATATTCTAGAATCCACGAAATCCTGCGCTAAATCATTAATAACACAAGTAAACATTGAAAGGTAGGGTTTAACTGGCGCAACTCCTTGACTTGGGTTCCCTCTTGAATCCCTAATGGGAACAAAGGACCGGTCATAGCGAGCATAAATTTCTGAATCTCCTGAATCCGTACTTGAACCTGTCTGAATCCTGAATCCTGTGCGTCAAACAAAAACACCTACACTTCCACTTGTTACAACTTATGTTATTACATGAATCACTTAGGTCCTGAGTGTCATAAGCAAATCTTGAAAACTAGGGTTTAGGTGGTGCATCGTCTTGTTTGCATGGTCGCGGTAAGTAGGAAATACTCTTATTCTAGTAAGCCTTACACTTGGACTTGAGTGTGAACCATACGCACTCACTATAAACACCTACGCATTTCAACGATTACAACTTATGTCGTTGCAAGAATGTTTATGCTATACTTCGGAGTAGTCTAATAATTCTAGATATTTCTGCTTGTCTCACTTGCTTGCCTGTCTTGTTAGCTCTGCTTCATGAAAATCGGTAAACAAATATTCTGTTTCTCCAGCTCGTATTTTTATTTAGCTTTACTCCTGTTTATTTCAATGTTCTGAGGCTTTTCCTCCTTGTTTTGGATTTGTCTTAGTGTTCGTGTCTGCGCCGCCTGCTCTCTGAGGTCGATCTGCGTCAAGTTTCAGGTTTTGTGTTTATGTTTCATTTCTTTTACTGTCGGATATTTCTGTTATGTAGTAATTACGATCATCCATTTTCTCTTGTTTCATGGACAACTGCTAGGCTAAATATTATATGTACTAGAATTTGGCATGTTTTGCATGTTCATTCATCTGAGATGATCACTGCATGAAAATCTGTTTCAAAACTTGTATCTTGAGTTTTTACTAAAATGCATGTGTACCTGTTTCAAGTTATCATATTTTAAAGCTTCCGCAACAAAACAAACCGTTTTTCTTCAGATTAATTGTTTTAAAACTATTTGTAGCATTTCTGTCTCCGCCTTAGCAGACATGGATTTCTTTTCGCCCATGCCTGTGGCATCACGGCCCGCCCCGAAGCGCACTCTGACTCTTGTCGAGACGGGTCGTGACAGTTGGTATCAGAGGGAGGTTTGTTTCTAAAGATAAAATATTTTACAATTATCAAATATTTTGAATGGCCAATGCTCTGGATGCTAAATGAAGGAAGCATGGTTATGTGCACATAAATCAAAATGGATTCTTGGGTCTGCCCTCTCTGATGTCTTTGGCTTTGATTTGAGGGCATGATTCCGCAGCAAACGTGACGGTATAGGGGGCCACTATTTCAGTGGTAATCTGTGAGCAGCCACTTTGTGCATTTATTGTCAAAGGTTCGGACTTTCTCCTCTAAGAGAAGCCACTTTGTGCATAGGGCCAAAGGTTAGGTCTGTTTCCAAGCTTCCCCCGCCCATACCCCCAATGATTGGGGACTATATGGGTTCTGTTGTTGTTGTTGTATCAAATATTTTGAATCTTATTTTATAAATATTTATGCATGCATCATTTCTTCACGCACTTTGTCATTATGAGTTGTTCGCGGCTGAAACACGCACACACTCACTCATAAGCATGAATAGTATGCACACGAATGTTAAGGGAGTATGGGCAAACTTAATATTTTTGTGCATATGAATTCCACTAGGATATACACCGCTTGCAAATATTAAATGGTTATGGGCAGTTTAATATTTTCAAGTGCGTTGACATTAGAGTCTTAATATGCATGACATATTAAGTGATATGGGTGCTTAACATGGCATGTGTATCCATTCATTGCATTCATATCATAAATCATTGCACAAGTGTGAAGCCAAGAACAACAATAATGACTGTACACGCATGGTTTTACTATTTGCATGACATCGCACATGATTTCAATTTTTGCACTTGCATGATCATTACCTAGAGTTGTCCAGTGGAAATGCTGTAATTATTACATAATTTATGTACCTGACAGTAGGAAATGTGTTAGAATCTTTAGTTTCAAATCTCTGATATTCGTATTCAGTGATTCCTGTTCTGCTTGTGTATCGATCTCGTCTGATTCTCCAGTATCTCCTTCTAGCTAGCTCTTAAGCGTCAACATCGCAAGTAAGTTACCCCCTTCGTGCAAAGGTTGTTCGCTCTCGAATTTTTGAGTCTTAACCCTCAATTCCAAACTGAGTTGAAGCAATTCCTGTGTTCCCTGAATCCAATCCTTCGTATCTGGCCATACCCGCTAAGATCTTAGAGTATGAAGTACGCAAGTTTCGAAAGAAAAATCATCATTATGATAACTGTGTTTTGAATGCATGAAAAGTCTGAATAATTCTCTCGAGAACTTGAATCTAATATGCGAAGCAAGTAACCGCAAATTATTCTCTTGATCTTATTTGGTAAGTCTCAGCGCTTGATTTCCTTTCTGCTTCTTCATGTTCATAGTTAGCTTCCATGTCTTGACCTGCAAATCTTGTTTGAAAAAGAATGACATCTGAATCTTCGCCATAAGTTCCCCCATTCGGAGAATCCTCAGAAAGTTTCGGGACGAAACTTCCTAAGTAGGGGAGAATGTAACAACCCGTATTTTCCTTTATTTTCTGCTATCCGCACCCCGTCAGCCCCCCTATGTTAAATCCCGAGCATCCACTCCCGATTAAACCCCCCCTCGGTCCAAATCTCCCGCACGCAAGCCAATTCGGCTAGGGCTCCCGCTCCTCTCTGTTTCCCGCACAGCCGCAGCTCTCCCGTCTCTCGCGCGCGACATCGTTCTTGTCTCGCTCCCATGCCGACGCCTACTCCTGCTTGCCGGCGTCTCCTCCAGCCATGGTCGCCGCCTTTTGCGCCTCCTCCTGCAGTGGCCGGCTCCTCCTCCTGCTCTAGGCGCCGACGCCCCCTGGTTCTCTTCCTCCAGCCGCCGACAACCTCAGCTCCTCCTGCTTAGGGCCGACAGTCAGCCCTCTTCCTCCCTCCAAGAGGCCAGCAGCAACACCCCTCCCTTCTTCTAGGGTTTTGCAGTCATAACCCCTCTTCTCCTTCGTCGATTTGGTCGGTGCTTGCTAGAGGAACTTTTAGGGTTTTCTTCCCTCTCCTCTTCGGGCTCGGATTTGGTTTCCTTTGGGTAAGATTCCTCCTCTATTCAGATTTCCATAATTTTCTTGGAAAGTTTGCGCTCCAAATTCCGGATATTTTTGCATTTCAGATTTTGTGCGCGTCCTAATCGCCAAATCCTTAGGTATTCGTGCTCCCCGACGCCGTTCGTCGCTCCAATTGGCGGGATCTCTCCAAAGCCCTCTCCGATTTAGGGTTTCCGCAACCTAAGCGTCACTAAGTCTCTGAAATATCTAGTTGCCCACCAAAATCACCTAGAGGGGGGTGAATAGGTGATAACAGCGTCCTTTGCGGAATTGAGAATCTTGAAAATAAAGAACGCACAAAATGCAAACCACAACCACAGACGACAAAGAAATTTATAGTGGTTCCCCGATCTTGGGTACTCCACTTGCCGGCCTCGCCAATCTAGCACCACAGCTAGACTTGACTACTTCACTAAATCTCGGATCAAGAACGATCCTACAAATCTCAGAGTCAAAACTCTTACAACTCGGAGATCAATCTCCTACAAACTCAGAGAGAACCCTCTCTTACAACTCGGAGAACACCTCTCCTACAACTCGGAGAACAAACTCTCCTACAATCAAATATAAAATTGATATTGAGATTATACTTATCAAATCACAAATAGATCTGAATAATTTGATGAAGATCTTCTTTTCTTCTTGTGACAGAAATGACTTCGGCTTGATGTAGAAGATGAAGAATCGAAACGGCACAAATCAGATCTTCTAAGGTCTTGATCAATCCGATAGAATCAGAACGTGTAAGGCAATGATCGATTGACCTTTCTCTTCCACTTGGAGACAATTTCAGAAAACTCACGATTGAACTCCAACGAAGGCGATGCGCGGCACTTGACGACAATCTTGGATCAGATTAGGGTTAGGAAAAATACGAACTCTGATCTTATGATTCTAAAAAAAAAAACTTGTTTTTTCATTCTTAAGGAGCAATCATTATATAGATGACATCCTAACGATTTAACCTTAAGATGAGGAAAGACGTCACGTCAATTTGACGGAAAGGACTTGTCGTCAAAACGGGAAAACAAAGTTTTCGAGAAATGATAGGACTAGACTTTTCGAGAATTCCAAGACTTCTCGAGAGAAACGACTAGTTCTCGAAAAACAGCTTTACAAAGAGAGATCAAAGATTTATGACAGAACTTCTCGAGAGAAACAGGACTTCTCGAGAACAAAGAAAACTTCTCGAAAGCTTCAGAACAATTTCGAGAACATCCTTCAGAGAAGAAGATTTTTCGAAAGAACCAGAGAGTTCTCGAAAACAAGAATACTTCTCGAGAGATAAAAGATTTCTCGAAAGCTGAGCTGAGACAGACTTCTCGAAATTACCTGGAAAAGAGCTTTTCCCGAAAACAAATAAGACCTTTCGAGAGAATAAAGACATCTCGAGAAATACAAGAAACTACTCGGAAATTTCAACAACTTCTCGAGAAACATCTGAAACAACTCTTCTCGAAAAAGCATAAGGACTTTTCGAAAGCACAGAAAGACTTCTCGGAAAATCTCCTTACTTCTCGAAAAGTTTACTTAGAGAAATTTCTTCTTTTGTCTTCAGGCCAATGCTGCACACCTAAGCTTTGAACCTTTAATGTCTTGATCATAAAGTGTATCCCAATTGAGAGACCACACATGAGTCAACCCCATACCTCACACAATGAAGAATTACATTGCATGAGACTGTGCTTATTGACCCATTGTGACCTGACATTGATCTACACTTAGCAAAGTGAACCTGCAAGAGCATTACTAGAAAAAACATATCAAATACACAAACAATTCAATCTTGGTTCAAAGTTGACTTTCTACAAATCAAGGCTATTGTGGATACAATACCCAACAATCTCCCCCTATTTGTAGAAGTCAGAACCCTTCTTACCAAGATGAATTGTAGCCATATTAAATATAAAAAGAACATACTAGAAAGAACATTGAGAGCAATATCTAAATATAAGAACATGATTGTCACATCAGAATCAAAAACTATATTTAGATTTAAGATTGTCTAATGAATTAAAGTTCACACAAGCATATGACAATAGAATTTGATGATCTTCAACCTCTGGCATTGTCTCTTCTTTTCTGTTCCTGTCTTCTGAAGTATGCAAAAGGTTTAGGATGGTACTTTGGAGGAGCTGGAGGAGCTGTAGGATCATTGTACTTATATATCCTGTAATGTAATCTCCTTTTGGTCTTGCTGGTTTGATAAAGTTTCCATTCAGAAGAGCTGTAATAGTCTTGAACTTGCATACCACCTTCTTCAACTAATTTGAGTGAATCAAGAATAATAGCCTTTGAAATAGGACTCCAAATCTCTGGATAATTCACAGGATCAGTAGCAGCAGCTTTGCCAGAGCCTGCTGAACTAGATTCAGGAACTGATCTCTTAGCAGAAGGTCCTTCACCATATTTTCTTTTTCTTGAACCTTGCTTAGAAGAAGCAATTTCTACATCAGAAGACACATCTTGTCTTGGAGAGAACTGAGGAGGCTCAAATTGAGGAGGAGGAACAGCAGGGTCAATGCCCAAATCTGGAAAGATCTCACTATGAAGCCAAGTGGTAGACCTTTGTGTGAATTCTTTGATATCAGCTACCTGCTTCTGGACTCCCTGAGACAGTTGATCAAACTTCTCACTCATATGATTATGAAATGCAAATAAATTCTCATCAATTGAACCTATCAACTTGTCCTCCCCCTTTCTGACTTCTACAGAGAGGGTTTGGAGAATAGACTCCTTAAACTGGCCAACTTCATCAATAACTTTGAAAGTATTATCTTCAGCCCTTGAAGCCATGTTTTCTTGAGTTTTTCTTACTTGAATAATTTCAGCTAGCACTGTGGCTACACCCTCTATGGTGTGATCAATAGCCTTTCCTCCCTGAATAACAACCTCTTTTAGTTGATCTGAACTGGTTTTGAATTCTTTCAACTTCTTTGACATTTCCTTTTCAACATCAGATATTCTTGCATGAACTTCTTTGAAGGAGTAATCTATTTTGGCACTTTGCCTTTGAAGCATGAGTTCAATTTTACCAAGAATTGTTTGTTCATCAAAAAGAGATGGAGGAGGAGGGATTGGCAGAGCTTCTTCTGGTAGATCTTCAAGAACAACTGAACTCAGGAGCTTCACAGGAGATAAACCAACAAACCTTTCCTGAGCATCCTTGTTTGTGTCTAAACAAGGCTCTTGCTCCCAATCAACATGTACTGGAGGAGGAGATGAATCATGTACTGAAGCATCATTTTGATCTTGAGTAAAATCAAAGTCTGCTCCTGACCCACCCATGTGGTCACTTGTGCTAAGCACATCATCAGCACCTTTAAGAATTTCACCTACCACATCTGCTATGGTGGAATCAATTATGTCTTCATCAAAAGCTGGAGGAGGTGAGAAATGATCCTCTTGATCTTGTGAAAGAACAGTAGTTTCAATAGGAGTATCTGACAAGACTTGATCATCTGGGATTGATGGAGTTTTGGAAGGAGCTAGATCTGAAGGAACTTGTTCTGAAGGATCCTGAGCTGATGGAGAAAGAACTGTGTTTGGTGAAGGAGGGAGACTTGGTTCTACTGAAGGAATGGTGTCTTGTGGAGCTGGAGATGGAGATGGAGATGGAACTGAGCTTTGTTGCTGAACTGGTGGTGGAGCTGGAACTTCACACTCTGTAACAGATTGAGCTAGAGAAATGGGCTCCCCCTGGAGACTTGTATCTGCAGTTTGCTTAGTTATTCTGATGTTCCACCTCTTCATTGTGACAACATCTACCTTCTTCAAATGATGAATAATAGCTCCTTTGGACATGTCAAACACAACTGAATCAAGCTGATTTAAATAGAGTGACAGGATCCTTGCAAAATTGGGACTAGTTATACTTTCTTTGATCTTGTTGAATAGGAAATCTGCCCAACTGAATCTTTTTCCACAAACCACCATTGCTACTAAACTGAAAACATCTGAAGAAACATGACCCAGGCTGCCAGTATGACATAGTAAGACCTTTGAAATAATGTCCACTATCAATTTTCCAACATCGTTCATCTTTTGTCTACGAATGGTTGATGTTCCTTTATCTAATCCACAAAAGATTAGGGCATGAGCCCAATCCTCATTACTTAGAGTATCCTCATTTTCTTCCAATGGAACTTTCAAATACTTGGAAAGAGATTTTGGATTCAACTTGATTTTGAAATTTCCAACCATTGATTTCATCCTATTTCCGTTTTTGTGAACTTTTACATTGATAAACAGATCCTCTACCTCTTGAAAAAGAATTCGACATTGATGTTCTAGTACGAATGACAGTCCTGCTGCGTCTAAAAGATAAAAGAGGTTTTGAAACTCATCTGAGATTGACTGGAGACCTTCTCGCACGAGTTCACTGCCGACTCCAATCTTAGGTTTTCCTGTAGGAGCCATTGATCGAGAGGAGAACTTGAACTGAGGGCTGGAACTAGAGAAGATCCTTCTGAGGGCGAGCTGGAACGTCGATTTTGCGTATGAGGAGATGAACTGACGACACTTTTCGAGAGGAAATGGAAGTACTTCGCGTGACCTCTTAATTCATTTCGAGACTCTATTTATAGTGTGATTCTGATGTGACAATTAATTTTGTTTTAATTAAGTTAAAGAAAATGAAGTTTACGCGTACCTGGCTCTTCGTATTCTCGAAAATTGAAATTAATGATTTCGAAAAGTATAAGATATTTCTCGAGAGGTTGTTAAAGTTCTCGAGAAGTCTCTGAACTTTGCCGATCTTCTTCCGAAAGATAATTAAAGTTCTCGAGGGATAACCCATTTCTCGAGAAGTGTGAATTCATTTTTCGAGAGATGATGTCAAATTTTTCGAAATATTTTATCTTCAAATAACAGCAAGTCATTTCTCGAGATATTAACTTCATTTCTCGAGAAGTTTAATAATGACTTGGATTTTCCTTCTTTAATTTTTCTTGTTTCCAAATGATAATCCTGTGCTTCATTTTAGAACATAACATAACATAAAAAATAAGATAAACTTAAGAAAATTCACTTATCTTCTTCCCTTTTCCTTTGTTTGATCATTATTCCATGTTGAGCATTCCAAGTTCCGTCTTGAAGAAAGAGAACTTGGTCTCATCCAGCGGCTTCGTGAATATATCTGCTATTTGCTTATCTGTAGAGACATAACTTAAGTTGATATCCCCATTCTCCACATGCTCTCGGATGAAATGATATCTTAATTCGATATGCTTTGTCCGACTGTGTGAGACCGGATTATTTAGCAATTGCGCTAGAGGAGTCGCAAAACATTGGAATATTCTTTATCTCCAAATTATAATCTTGAAGCTGGTTCCTGATCCATAGAAGTTGTGCGCAACAACTGCCTGCAGAAATATATTCTGACTCGGCGGTTGAAATTGCAACACAATTCTGCTTCTTGCTACTCCAGGAAATAAGTCTTCTTCCGAGAAATTGGCATGTTCCGGAAGTGCTTTTCCTGTCGTCTCTGCTACCTGCAAAATCTGCATCTGAATAGCCTATTAGTTCGCTATCATTACTTCTTGGGTACCATAAGCCAAGATTTGGTGTGCCTTTAAGGTATCTCAAGATTCGCTTTGCAGCAGTGTAATGAGATTCTTTAGAGTTCACCTGATATCTAGCACATACACATGTAGAAAACATTATGTCAGGTCTACTGGCAGTAAGGTAGAGCAAAGAGCCAATTATGCTTCTGTATTTGGTTTCATCAAAAGGTTTCCCTTTCTCGTCCTTGTTCAGAGACATAGCTGAGCTCATTGGAGTCCTCATGGAGGTTGCACTCTCCATTCCGAATTTCTTAATTAACTCCTTGGTGAACTTCGTCTGAGAGATGAAAATTCCATCTTCAGATTGTTTCACTTGAAGTCCTAAGAAATACTTCAGCTCACCCATACTGCTCATTTCAAACTTCCCTTGCATAAGTTTTGAAAACTTCTTGCAAAGGTTGTCATCGGTTGAGCCAAAAATAATGTCATCAACATAGATTTGTACTAGCAAAATCTTGTCTTTTACTTCCCTAAGAAATAATGTCTTATCTATCTTTCCTCTTGTGAACTTGTTCTCAAGAAGGAAGTTAGACAGCGTCTCATACCAAGCTCGAGGAGCTTGTTTTAAACCATATAAAGCTTTTTTGTAATAAATAAACATGATTGGGATGATCAGGATTAACAAAACCTGGGGGTTGTTCAACGTATACTTCCTCTTTAATGTCTCCGTTTAGGAAAGCGGACTTGACATCCATTTGGTATACGGTGAAACCCTTGAATGCAGCAAAGGCTAAGAACATTCTGATCGCTTCAAGTCTTGCTACTGGAGCATAAGTTTGATCGAAGTCGATCCCTTCTTCCTGTCTATAGCCTTTTGCTACAAGTCTTGCTTTATTCTTGATGACTGTTCCATCTTCGTCCAACTTGTTTCTGTACACCCACTTTGTTCCAATTATGTTCTTATCCTTAGGCTTTGGAACAAGTGTCCAGACCTTGCAACGCTTGAATTGGTTTAATTCTTCTTCCATTGCAATAATCCAGTGTGGGTCTTCATTTGCTTCTTGAAATTTCTTTGGTTCTACCTGTGAAAGAAAGCTCAAGTGCAAATTTTCGTTAGTAGTACCTCTTCTAGTTTTAATACCTTCATGAGGATCTCCTATGATTTGATTAATAGGGTGATCCCTCATGTGTCTGAATTCAAGATTCCTCGCATCGCTTGGAACAACGGGAACTACTTCTTCTTCAACTGGAACAAATTCTCCCACTGGAGTTGGCTCTTCATCATGGTGATCTTCCTCTTCAGCTAAGGTTAGAGGAGAGATTTTGACGAAGGTTTGAGCGTCGTCTTTAACTGGCTTATGCAAGTGTGTATCTTGCAACTTTGAACCTGCAACTTCAATAGAAGAACTAGAAGAGCTGCTTTGAAGCATGCTCGTCTCATCAAATACAACATTAATAGACTCTTCTACAACCAGAGTTTTCTTATTAAAAATACGATAAGCTTTACTATGACTGCTATAGCCTACGAAAATGCCCTCAAAACTCTTTTCGCTAAACTTGGTTTTGTAATGCTTTCCATTATTAAGTACAAAGCATTTGCAGCCAAAGATTCTAAAATAAGAGATGGTTGGTCTCTTGCCTTTTAGTAGTTCATAAGGAGTCTTTTCATGGTTTTTGTTTATGAGTGCTCTGTTTTGCACGTGGCATGCAGTGTTGACGGCTTCAGCCCAAAGATATTCGGGTAGAGAAGTGTCACTCAACATTGTTCTGCAAGCCTCAATGAGTGTTCTATTCCTTCTCTCAGCTACCCCATTTTGTTGTGGAGTTCGAGGTGAGGAAAACTCATGAAAGATACCTAGACTTTCACAAAAATCTATCATAGCCCCAGATTCAAATTCTGTTCCATGGTCACTTCTGATTTTGACCACGGTGCATTCAAATTCGTTCTGGATTTGCTTGACAAACTTAGTGAAAATGGCAAACGTATCTGACTTGTGTTTAAAAAAGAATACCCATGTGAAACGTGAGTAATCATCTACAATAACTAATGTAAAAGACTTACCTCCTAAACTCCTAATTTGCAAAGGACCAAACAAGTCCATATGAAGTAGATATAAACACCTAGTTGAATCTTTGCCTATAATGCTTTTAAAGGTAGCTCTTGTTTGCTTGCCTTTTACACAAGCATGACAAGGTCTATCTTTAATGCACTTAACATATGGTGCATCACGTACTAAGTTTTGTGAAAACAACTTATTTATAGTTTTGAAGTTTATATGTGCTAATCTCTTATGTCATTGATCAGCAAGAGATGCACTATCTTTTGCTAAAAGACATATTGGTGTAGAAGATGATAAACAAATAAAATTTAAGCAGAAAATATTCCTATGACGAGTGCCTGATAGAATTGTTTCAGAATTTTCTGCCGACTTTATCAAACACTTGTCTTTACAAAAATCAACTATGTATCCTTTATCACAGAGTTGGCTTATACTTATCAGATTATGTTCTAATCCTTCCACATAAGCCACATCTAAGAAAGATACATTGCCATTAGAAATCATATCATAGCCTTTTGTAACTCCACGGTCTGATCCCCCAAAAATAACTTTTGGTCCATTCTCAACTGGAGTAAAATTTTGCAGTAGACTTCTAGTCCCGGTCATGTGCCGAGAACAACCACTGTCCAAATACCAGATAGGATTTCTGATGGCCTTTGGACATACCTGCAAAAACAAATTATTTTGCCTTAGGAGCCCAAACAACTTTGGGTCCTTGGTCCCTTGTTAGTTGAGTACCACGAGGAGCATTAATATTGCGAGTGGTCTTTCTTGCATTGTTAATTTGTGGTCTCTTGGAATATGTGAAGTTGAACCAACAGTCTACGGCAAAGTGACCTATTTTGCCGCAACACCAACAGTTAAACCTGTTGTACCTTCTCTTAATATTTTCCTGCTTAATTCTTTGAACGTTGATTTTGGCAGGAGCAATCCTTCTGGATGGGTATGTTTCATGAGTACAGCATACACAGGGTAATGCTTTCTCCTCTGGCTTAGGTACAATAGTCTTTACTATTGGTGCTTTCTTCTCATTATGTCCGTGAACATAAGGACCATGATCTCTTAGATTTATCTCTTCATGAGATGCTTTGAAAACACTATCTTCGAAGTTTCGGGGACTAGTCCATCCCTTATAGTCATTGACAGGTCCAAACTTAATTGGTCGGGTCAAGTGACCATAAGTGCTCTGCATGTCATAAATGTTTGAGGGAAAAATAACTTTCTGAAATGGTACATGTTTTTGATGGGCTTTCCCTTTCTCTTCAATGGAGGCTTTCTTAGCATTCTTGAATTTCTTATTGGCATGTGTGCCCTTAGTAGTGTTACTAGGACCTTCCACATGACCTAATCCACTAGTACTTGCTTGAGCAGTGAATCTATCAATGAGCGGAAGAATTGTTTTGGGTTGTGAAAACTTTTCAACTAGCTTTCGTTCAGCGGCTAGCTGTTCTTCCAAAACTTTGATAGAGTTCGCTCTCCGATCAAGGAGCTCATCCGAGCTTTTGATCTTGTCTTTTAAGACTTGGACTTCCTCTTTGAAGGAAGAAAGTTGTTCAACTTCCTTTCTCAAATTGGTTTCCATTTCCTTAAGAGACATAATTTCCTTGGTCTGAGATTTGACAATCCTTCGGCACTTGTCAAAGCTCTTGAGCATTTCGGTGTATTGGGTCATGAGTTTAGATTCATCATCAGAGAGATAATCTTTTTGTTCAGCAGAAGCATAATCCGAATCAGATAGCATAGTGTGAGAATTTACCTTCCCAGTATATGGAGGTTCTTCTTCATCATCAGTCATAGCCATCAACCCGAAGTAGGCTTCTTCTTCACTACTTGATTTTTCCGAGTCACTGTCACTTAAAGTTTTGTTCTTTTTAGCGACTAGACTCTTTTCAGTCATCCTTTTTCTGTGAGTGGATTTCTTTTCTTCTTTTCTTCCACCCTCCTTCTTTTTATAAGGGCATTCAGCAATCATGTGCCCTGGCTTATTACAACAATAGCAAATAATGTCAGAAGAAATATGTTTGTTCTGTTTGGATTTATACCTGTCGTTATTGCTTGAGCCCTTCCTGTGATATTCGCCATCACGACGAGAATATTTATGATCCGAGGAAGACGGCTTGTTGTTCATGTGCCTCCGCTTGTTCAGCAGTTTTTTAAACTGACGGGAGATTAAAGAGAACTCCCCATCAGACAGTTCGGAACAGGAGGAGCTGGCTTCCGATTCTTCTTCAATATCAGATTCCTTTTCTCTGATCGGTATCACTGCTTTGCTCTTCTTTGAATTCTCTGCCTTCAAAGCTAAGGTTCTTTCTTTGCTTGAAGCTCGATTTACATCCTCTTCAGACTTTCGGATGTTCATTTGTAATTCATGAGACAACAGCTTCCCGAACAGATTTTGAGGTTCTAGACTTGGCAGCTTTCCAAACTCTCTAATAGCAACAATTTTGCTATCCCAGTCTTTCGTTAGGGAACGCAAGAATTTGTCATTTAGTTCACCGTTTGTGAACTCCCTGTCGTAGTTCCTCAAACCATTGACTATCTTGAAGAATCTTTCGTACGCATCAGCAATGCACTCCTTCTTATTCTGCTTGAACGCCTCGTACTCTTGATTAAGTAGAGACCTTCTATCTTCTCTTACCTCGTCAGTACCTTCCATTAGAACGATTAAGGATGTCCACATCTCTTTGGCTGATTTGCAGTGAATTAAGTTTTGCAACATGGAATCATCCACTGCACTGGCAATGATGTTCTTTGCCTTTTTGTCTAAGGCAACGAGAGAGATCTCATCCTTTGTTAAGTCCATCATTTTCTTTGGTACTTGAACCGTAGGATTGACTGTTGAGGCAGTCATTGGCACATGAGGTCCTTCTTCCACAACTTGGAAGATTCTTGGGTCTGCGGCTTCCATATAAAATCTGACTCTTTCTTTCCACATAGGAAAGTTAGCCTTAGTGCAGATGGGCAATTTCAGAGAGGATTCCTTGACTCTATCCATGGCTTGCTAGCAACTAGAAGGATGGATCCTGTTCAAGGTGTTAACCTAGCAACGAACAGCGACCCTCTGATACCAATTGAAATATCTAGTTGCCCACCAAAATCACCTAGAGGGGGGTGAATAGGTGATAACAGCGTCCTTTGCGGAATTGAGAATCTTGAAAATAAAGAACGCACAAAATGCAAACCACAACCACAGACGACAAAGAAATTTATAGTGGTTCCCCGATCTTGGGTACTCCACTTGCCGGCCTCGCCAATCTAGCACCACAGCTAGACTTGACTACTTCACTAAATCTCGGATCAAGAACGATCCTACAAATCTCAGAGTCAAAACTCTTACAACTCGGAGATCAATCTCCTACAAACTCAGAGAGAACCCTCTCTTACAACTCGGAGAACACCTCTCCTACAACTCGGAGAACAAACTCTCCTACAATCAAATATAAAATTGATATTGAGATTATACTTATCAAATCACAAATAGATCTGAATAATTTGATGAAGATCTTCTTTTCTTCTTGTGACAGAAATGACTTCGGCTTGATGTAGAAGATGAAGAATCGAAACGGCACAAATCAGATCTTCTAAGGTCTTGATCAATCCGATAGAATCAGAACGTGTAAGGCAATGATCAATTGACCTTTCTCTTCCACTTGGAGACAATTTCAGAAAACTCACGATTGAACTCCAACGAAGGCGATGCGCGGCACTTGACGACAATCTTGGATCAGATTAGGGTTAGGAAAAATACGAACTCTGATCTTATGATTCTAAAAAAAAAACTTGTTTTTTCATTCTTAAGGAGCAATCATTATATAGATGACATCCTAACGATTTAACCTTAAGACGAGGAAAGACGTCACGTCAATTTGACGGAAAGGACTTGTCGTCAAAACGGGAAAACAAAGTTTTCGAGAAATGATAGGACTAGACTTTTCGAGAATTCCAAGACTTCTCGAGAGAAACGACTAGTTCTCGAAAAACAGCTTTACAAAGAGAGATCAAAGATTTATGACAGAACTTCTCGAGAGAAACAGGACTTCTCGAGAACAAAGAAAACTTCTCGAAAGCTTCAGAACAATTTCGAGAACATCCTTCAGAGAAGAAGATTTTTCGAAAGAACCAGAGAGTTCTCGAAAACAAGAATACTTCTCGAGAGATAAAAGATTTCTCGAAAGCTGAGCTGAGACAGACTTCTCGAAATTACCTGGAAAAGAGCTTTTCCCGAAAACAAATAAGACCTTTCGAGAGAATAAAGACATCTCGAGAAATACAAGAAACTACTCGGAAATTTCAACAACTTCTCGAGAAACATCTGAAACAACTCTTCTCGAAAAAGCATAAGGACTTTTCGAAAGCACAGAAAGACTTCTCGGAAAATCTCCTTACTTCTCGAAAAGTTTACTTAGAGAAATTTCTTCTTTTGTCTTCAGGCCAATGCTGCACACCTAAGCTTTGAACCTTTAATGTCTTGATCATAAAGTGTATCCCAATTGAGAGACCACACATGAGTCAACCCCATACCTCACACAATGAAGAATTACATTGCATGAGACTGTGCTTATTGACCCATTGTGACCTGACATTGATCTACACTTAGCAAAGTGAACCTGCAAGAGCATTACTAGAAAAAACATATCAAATACACAAACAATTCAATCTTGGTTCAAAGTTGACTTTCTACAAATCAAGGCTATTGTGGATACAATACCCAACAGTCTCCGTCTCCGCGTGGAATCTCTTCTCCCCTCACTTTTGAGGGAGGTAAAAATCTGCTAATCCCCCTTTGTTTAATTTCCGCGTCATAGAATGCTTGAGTTAGCGTAGTAAATTATTCAGCTTCGTTTTCGTTGTGTTTGACCAGGTTCAAAATGTGGTTCTATTTTTGCTTGCGCCGCTCCGCCGCCGCCATCAGATTCAGCCTCATTTAAGGCAAGTAAAGATCAGCCTCTCTTGCAAACATTGAATTTAATTGTCTTGTTTGTTCTTATATTTATATGAATTCACCCTTGAATGCTTGTTTCGTCAAATAAATTTGGACATCGAATCCCTAAATAGACTTGTTATTAGTTTGAGGTTCACGCGATTGAAATAACAGTGAGTTGTGAATGTAAATGATGATATTTGGATAACTGGAAGACAAGTTAATGAATGATGGTTACTTGAATATTCAATTAGATGAATTTTGTCTCGGTTGGTGAATAATTGGAAGACTAATAGTTCTTTTTAACTATGAGCATTAATTATTATAATGATAAATGCTAATATTCTTGCTGACAACTAGGTGAATTGTGCTTGATATAAAATATTCGGCCCGTACACATGGTTACTTAGAAGATATTCGTGTCTTGGAAATGACGTAAGCTAAAGGAATACTGGATATCCTAGAAAATGTTGTATAGTAATCTTATTACTCGTAAATACTTGAATCCGCAAGTTTCAAAACTCTGTATTGAGTTCTCTGAGTCATCGAATCTTGTTTCTTATGCATGTCTGGTTCCAAGACTTGGTTAATTAACGTTCTATAACTTGATTCCTCCCGTTTCACGTTTGTAAAATATACTCTTGTATATCTGAATCAGTATCTTGGTTACATGTCTTGATATGCTAAAATCCACGAAATCCTGCGCTAAATCATTAATAACACAAGTAAACATTGAAAGGTAGGGTTTAACTGACGCAACTCCTTGACTTGGGTTCCCTCTTGAATCCAACAAAGGACCGGTCATAGCGAGCATAAATTTCTGAATCTCCTGAATCCGTACTTGAACCTGTCTGAATCCTGAATCTTGCGCGTCAAACAAAAACACCTACACTTCCACTTATTACAACTTATGTTATTACATGAATCACTTAGGTCCTGAGTGTCATAAGCAAATCTTGAAAACTAGGGTTTAGGTGGTGCATCGTCTTGTTTGCATGGTCGCGGTAAGCAGGAAATACTCTTATTCTAGTAAGCCTTACACTTGGACTTGAGTGTGAATCATGCGCACCCACTATAAACACCTATGCATTTCAACGATTACAGCTTATGTCGTTGCAAGAATGTTTATGCTATACTTCGGAGTAGTCTAATAATTCTAGATATTTCTGCTTCTCACTTGCTTGCCTGTCTTGTTAGCTCTGCTTCATGAAAATCGGTAAACAAATATTCTGTTTCTCCTGCTCGTATTTTTATTTAGCTTTACTCCTGTTTATTTCAATGTTCTGAGGCTTTTCCTCCTTGTTTTAGATTTGCCTTAGTGTTTGTGTCTGCGCCGCCTGCTCTCTGAGGCCGATCTGCGTCAAGTTTCAGATTTTGTGTTTATGTTTCATTTCTTTTACTGTCGGATATTTCTGTTATGTAGTAATTACGATCATCCATTTTCTCTTGTTTCATGGACAACTGTTAGGCTAAATATTATATGTACTAGAATTTGGCATGTTTTGCATGTTCATTCATCTGAGATGATCACTGCATGAAAATCTGTTTCAAAACTTGTATCTTGAGATTTTACTAAAATGCATGTGTACCTGTTTCAAGTTATCATATTTTAAAGCTACGCAACAAAACAAAC
The DNA here is from genome assembly GCA_033032865.1 of Dactylorhiza incarnata. Taxonomy (NCBI): domain Eukaryota; kingdom Viridiplantae; phylum Streptophyta; class Magnoliopsida; order Asparagales; family Orchidaceae; genus Dactylorhiza; species Dactylorhiza incarnata. The sequence continues at coordinate 6,569,256 of JAWHQI010000097.1, read as the reverse complement.
CGTTTTTCTTCAGATTAATTGTTTTAAAACTATTTGTAGTATTTCTGTCTCCGCCTTAGCAGGCATGGATTTCTTTTCGCCCATGCCTGTGGCATCACGGCCCGCCCCGAAGCGCACTCTGACTCTTGTCGAGACGGGTCGTGACATCGGGGACGCTTGGTGATTTCGGCCACCTCCACTTGCATACCGCGCCTCTTGGACGAGTTCCATTCTACCCCCTCCGGGGGCCATGCGAGTGCGTTCCGCACGTACAGGCGCCTTGCGGCCTCTCTATATTGGCCGCATATGCTACAGCAGGTAAAAGCTTACGTGGCGGCCTGTTTGCCCTGCCAAAAAGCTAAATACGAGGCTATGTTTCCGAGCGGCCTGCTGCAGCCCCTGCCGATTCCGGAGCGGATCTGGGAGGACATTGCCATGGATTTCGTCACGCAACTTCCCCGTTCGAATGGGTTTGACTGCGTATTGGTGGTCGTGGACCGCCTCACGAAATACGCACACTTCGTCCCTCTCCGCCACCCGCATACGGCGGCGACCGTCGTCGACAGCTTCATCTCTGACATCGTCCGTTTGCATGGCTTTCCCCGTTCCATTGTCAGTGACCGCGACCCCCTCTTCCTCAGCAGCTTATGGACCTCTCTATTTCGGTTGCAAGGGACGCGCCTCCGTATGAGTACGGTTTATCATCCCCAGTCGGACGGACAATCGGAAGTACTGAACCGATGTCTCGAGACGTACTTACGTTGTTTCATTGGCGAACGGTCGGGCACTTGGGCCAAATGGCTCTGTTGGGCAGAATACTCCTACAACACAGCCTATCATCATGCGGCAAACACATCCCCGTTCGAAACGGTGTACGGGCGACCTCCTCCATCCGTGCTCCGACATCTCCCGGGCGAGTGCCCCGTGGCGAGTTTGGCCGACCATCTCCACGACCGGGACATCATTCTCGACAGCTTGAAGCATCATCTCCGCCGCGCCCAGGCAAAAATGTTATCCTTTGCAAATCGGAAACGCCGGGACTTGTCGTTCTAAGTGGGCGAAAAGGTTTTCCTCAAACTCCACCCCTACCGCCAGCTGACCGTGGCACGCAGGCCATGTCCGAAGTTAGCGCCCCGTTTTTACGGGCCGTTCGAGATTATCAGACGCATTGGGGCCGTGGCGTACAGGCTCCGTCTGCCTGTCAACAGCCGCATTCACTCGGTGTTTCACGTTTCACAGCTTCGACGGGTCGTTGGCGACCACCCCGTCGTGGACCACATTCCGGCCGACCTCGATTACTCCGGGTCCGAGCCGCTATATCCAGAAGCTATTCTCGGCCGACGACACCACCGCCCGGGCGACACCACTCAAGAGGAGATTCAAGTAGCTTGGCGCAACCGGCCGGCCACCGCCACCACGTGGCTCCTGCGGGATGACTTTCGTCGATAGTTTCCCAATTATTGTCTTGAGGACAAGGCCAATTTTCCAGATGGCGGTATTGTTACCGATATCAGAGCGGAGGACCCACCATGGCAGGTGTACACGCGAAGTGGACGCGGCACGCAGGAGGCGGACGGGTCAGCGGAGAATGGAGGAACCGGACCAACGGTTTAAGTTGAAGCGGTGTGCGGTTATCAAGTTCTGTTTTATTTTATTTAGGGTTCGTTTGGGCCCTCACTATATGAGTAGAACTCTTGTATGTTTTTCATTATCTTTGGATCAATCATCTTAGGAGGGGCTGCTCCCCTTGTCTCTTCCCTATCTCTCTCTCGATCTCTCTCCCTCGCTTTCTCCTTCGTTCGCAACCGTCGCGCCTTACCGCCCCCCTACCGCTCGGCGACAGCTAGCGGAAGTCTCCCCGCTTCGCACGTTCCCCCCCCCCCCTATCGCTCGGCGATACCCTAAGCGGTATCAGTTTGCGTCTTGAGCGAGAGACGGAGTTGAGCGGTTTTGGCTTGGAGCGTGATCGGTAGAGTGAAAATTTTGGGGTGTGCGGCTGGGGAAGGAGATGGAGGGGTTAACGATATAGGTGAAGGAGGATCGTGGGTTTGCAGGAGTAGGGTCACGGGAGGATGGAAGGGAACATAGACATGATAAAATAAATGGGACGTCGCACCCCGGGATCTCGCGACGTCACACTACAATGTGATTGTCGGCTCTGGATTTTCACAAGGCTAACAATGCCCTCCAATTGTTGCCAACACCCCTTATTTATAATCAAAGAGGACTAGGGCACCCGGGTGAACGACTATGATTAGTCGTTACACACAGTGTCCGATTACTACTAAATAAAGTTCAAAAAAATACATAAAAATAGAAAAAACGAAGATCTGGAAGAGCTCGTGGTCTCGAATCGTTGATCCGATCAACGCCTCCTGCACGAGTACATATAAGCAAGCCCCTCCGAGTGGTGGCCCGATCTCCACTATCGATCCTGCGGCCGATCCCCGTCAAGTCTCTTCACTAACATAGAGACAAACCAATTGGTGAATTCTTATAAAAACTCATCCCAAGAAACTCTTGTCAGTCCTCTTGTTGTAAACCGTCCAATCATCAAGTTGTCCCACCAGTGTTTCACCTCTCCTTCCAGTAGAAAGGTAGCCAAGTCAAACTTCTTATCCTCGGGACATCACATCACCCGAAAAATTGTCTAAGTCTGCTTGATCCAGTCTTCTGACTCAATTGAAGTTAGGCCGCCCCGGAAAGTAGGTGCTTCAGCTCTAAGAACTGATTCAAATCAAAATCTACCTGCCTTACGGCTTGCACCTGCATTGGAGGTACAACCGGAGGCACTGTTTACGGAATTTCTCTAACAAGACGCATGACATCAGCAATTACACGAGCAATGTCATAAAAATGCATCTGTGTCGGTTATCGCTTTCTTCAGACATAGTCAGTTTATCCACCTCAGTTTCTTCTTTTTATTAGGTACCCATCATGTCTATAAGCTCGAAAACCTCGCTCTGATACCACTTAATTGTAACGGCCCGCGGAGCGCCATAATTTGCATTTTCATATCATATAGCAGCAGAGTTCCGAACTTTATTTCACTGCAGCAATACAGAAATATGTAAATGCGGTAAGTACCAAAAATGCACCGAATAAAAGCTTTTCATTGCATTAAAAGCTTAATTATACGTGACATATCCAGAGTTCCATATACACAAATACATATGATGAAACATCATATCATATATAACAACAATTCATCAGACAACTCAAGCTGGTATGCTACCTCACCAATTCATTCAATAATAGGGAAAGGTCCTACATACCTAGCACTTAATTTCCCTATCTTCTGTGATCGTAAGACTCCCTTAAAAGGCATAATCTTCAAACAGACTCGATCGCCAACATTGAATTCAACATGAGGTGTCTCGCATTGTAGTATTTTTGTTGATTGTCTTATGAAAATCTCATCTTCTCTATATGATCAAAATTTTCTCTTGTGATTTATTCATCTTTTCTTTTTTGAACAATTTCTTTGCTCCATCTTCAGCCCAACTAAGAGGTGTTCCACATCTTCCATACAGAGCTTCAAAATGTGTCATTTGAATAGTAGACTAATAGCTATTATTGTAGGAAAATTCGATTAACGATAGATATTTCTCTCGTTAGCCTTTCAAATTGAGTACAACTATTCTCAATAAATCTTCTAACATCGGGATAGTTCTTTCAGATTGGCCGTCTGTTTGCGAGTGAAAAGCAGTACAGTAAAATAACTCTGTCCCCAGGCCTTTATGCACTAACTTCCAAGTGCCAGATGTGAATCGACCATCTATGTCAGAAACGATAGTTCTGAGAATTACATGCAACTTTACTATAACATTGATAAATAAATCTACTAATCGTGTTGGCTCATCGTTCTTCAAATGTGCACTTTTTGTTAGTCAATCAATAACTGCCCAAATGTCATCATTCCCTTGTTTGCAACGCGGCAACCCCATAACAAAATTCATTGCTATGTCCAGCTTTCACGACTTGACATGTACGACACTGTAACATACTTAATCACATCCTTCTTTATCCTTGTCCACTAAAGTCTTGATTTAAATCGTGATACATTTTAGATCATCCTGGATGGATAAAACAAAGACTAATATGTGCTTCATACATAATATCAGCTCCCAAATTAGTTGCATATGTGTAGGTCTATCATTCACAAGCAACAAACCATCTCTTTCCGTAAAATTATTTGACTCTCCTTTCTTGACCTTTCTTGACCTTCTTCAGCAACTCAACAAACCATCTCTTTCCGTAAAATTATTTGACTCTCCTTTCTTGGCCTTCATACTTCTATCTTTAATTGAATAGTGGGTTAATATTTGATAAATTGAGAATAAACGTCTTCCTGCATCAAAACGGAAAAGATTTACATCTTCATTGCAGATATTATAGCGATACTCTTTCTATACAAAGCATCTGCAACAATATTACCCTTTCCGGGATGATATTGAATATCCAAATCAGAATCTTTTATGAACTCCAACCACCTGCGCCGCAGAGAATAATTTCCTTCTGAATGGTGTTTATGTTGCATTTATGTAGCCAAGTATACTTTTTACTATAATGTTTAATGTTTACTATTATTGGTTACTGTCTTGTCTCGGTACTACACATTTAATTAGAATGTGGTTTATAAGCATATTGCTACTAACTCTTTTTGTTTTGCATGTACAACGATTAAGAAGGTAAAATCTCACTTAGTCTTTATAACTAACCCTTAATATTATAACATTTTATAGGATGGAGAAGGTAAAGAAAGATATTATTATGTTGTTTACTATTTTCTATTATTAATTATTGTCTACTATTTACTATTATTAATTATTGTCTACTATTTACTATTATTAATTATTGTCTACTATTTACTATTATTAATTATTGTCTACTGCTTAGTTACTGCACATTTAATTATAATATGATTTATATGCATATTGCTACAAACCCTTTGTGTTTTCATGTACAACGGTTAAGGAGGTAAAATCTCACTTAGTCTTTATAACTAACTATTTATATTAAAACTTTTTAGAGCCTGAGCGAAGTAAAGACTAATGGTAGTAAGCAATTATCCGAGAAAAAGAGGAAGAAAAATGAAAAATGGTATAAGTTATGGGGGTGTCGGCTTGAAGGGATCACTGAAGTGATAGACGAACGGGAAATGGTGTCAGGTCCCGCAGTTTCCTACATGTAGGAGTGCGGATTAGCAGCGTTATGATTTGGTAGTGGTTTGTTATATGTATTTAGTATAGATGTATGTTATATATGACCTGATGTCGCATCATCATATGTATGTGCATGTATGGAACTCTGAGCATGGAATGGATAATTAAGCTTGTAATGCAATGAAAAGTTTCTATTCAGTGCATTTTTGGTACTCAATGTGTTTACGTTTTACTGTATTGCTGTAGTGAAATAAGAGTTTGAAACTTTGTTGTTATGTGATATGAAACTGCAAATTGTAACTGTCTACAAGCCGTTATAGTAGAGTCTCCTAACTAATCTTGGTGTATCTCTTACATCTCCTGCAATCTCTTATTGTGATAGTAAAATTGTTATCCATAAAGCCGAAAATCATATTTTTCATGAACGAACCAAGCACATTGAAGTAGACTGTTACTTCGTCAGAGAAAAAGTCCAGCTCTGCAAAATTAGCCTCCGACATGTTCCCACTGCAGACCAACTCTCTGGTATCTTCATAAAGTTCTTACCTCGACCATTTTATCGTCAGTTTGTTTCCAAGCTTGAAGCCTACGATTTATATGCTCTAACTTGTTGGGGAGTACAGAAGAACTGTCATATAAGAAGACCAAAAGTTAAAGGCCCACTTTTATGGCCCATTAGAAGTGTTATTTATCTTGAATAGCTTAGTCTCACATTATATTTTAAACTTGAGATGTCACTCATCATGCATATAAATATGTATACATGTGTTTGTATTTACTTAATATAAAAAGTAATAAATTTTATTATTTTTGTGTTCACAATTTCACAATAGCCAACATGAGGCATTCAACACCAAAGAAGTCATCCTAATACTTATAAACATCTTTTTTCTACACGAGGTGCAATAGTTAGTGGCTCATTCAGGGGATATGTCTCTAGGACATAGAGCTTATGTCATCATTCAGGACAATCCTTGAATTCATGTATTAGTCCATTCAGTTTGTCTTTCTGAAGGATTGATCGGGGAGATTGATGTGTGTTATTAGCCATGAATATTCTACAATTGATATGCAAAGTTACATTAATACTATGTTTCAAAAATATATAATTCATTTAATAAGATCATTTATTAAATATTACTCACACTGTTTTCATTAAATTAAAAACTTTTAATATCAATTTGGAAAGTTACAAGTGAGTCAATCCCTAGTCCCTAGTGGGACAAGATCCGCATTTAACCATGTACATAAGTCAACTTTGGTTGATCACCTATAACAAGGATATTTAGGTAGACAAAGTTGTCAATTGTATCATATACAAATCGTACATAGTTGGGTGAATAACAATTATTCTCTATTATCTAATGAAGTTTACCAACTCTATGTCTCTATGCCCACAATCATATTGAAATTGTCTAATTAAGCATAACCTAAAAGTTGGTTCTTGGATATCGCAATTATCTGATCGCATGTCACCGCGATAGATGGTGCACCTTACTTTGACAAGCTCACACTAAATCGATCAAGGCATTAATTAGTACCATCCATTGGAAGGCATTTGATTACACTCAATACATAATTTAAGAGATTTCATGATAAATGATTAGATTTAATCTTGCATGTATTTAACATAATCATCAAATAAAATTACAACATTCACATACTCGTATACATTCCGGATATACATATAATGCACCCTAGAGGGATCCAAGGGGCAGAGCCTCGAAACCTAGAAAAAAACAGCCATCATATTCTTAAGGAAAATCATCAACAATTGATGTCCATACCAAAATCGAAAGTCTCAGGAACAATTCTAGAATGATTAGATTTAATAGTGCTCCCCGATCGATGATCGGTGACCAGTGATTGGCAATCAATTCCACAGTTTCGTAAAATCCTCAGATATTTAAAAAAGCGCTCAGTGATCGGCGAACAGCGATTTACGATCGATCATTGATTTCATAAATCACTTGGAGATTGCATCTTGTCACACGGTCGGCGCCGCGATCGACGATTGTTGATCGATTTCACAATTTCACAAATTGCTCAAAGATCTTGTAATCGCTCAACATTGGACACTAGACGATCGTAATTGATTGTCGACGTTCAACGAACGACAATTTCAGCGAAAGCAGGAAGAACATGCATTTTGACTTACCAGCCTCGCAAGTCACTCTGATACCACTGTTGGGTTTCGAGGGCATCAAATACAGAGCATAGATACACAAAACCCCCACAGATCAATGTGAAATTAACTAATCAAGAAATTTAAGTTACACCTGCAATGAAACAGTGAAATATGATTTTGTTTTGGAGGAGTTTGTAGAAAACCGACGTAGAAAAATATTTATCTCTTTAATAGTATCTACACGAACGCCTAGAACTCCAGCACAGTCCGCTCAATTGTCTTGAGAAAGGGAGAAAATCCAATCTCTAATATGAAGTACTAGCTTTGTTTTCTTTGAGAGATCACCTATGTTTTCTCTTCGCTTATCTCTCATTCTCACTTTCAGAGAATACCCAAGTAAAATGAGGAACAAACAGTTTGAAGAACAACAATGTTTTTAACTCAGCAGAGTGAGCATTTCAAACATAATCAACGAGTATGGATATCTGAAATTCGCTCATTCAGTTCCAAACTAAATGGCGCCCCTTCGATTCCCGAATTATTAATTTCAACATTAATTAAATAAAAAATAATTATTACTCACTAAAACATTTCGGGTCTTGGGTTAAATTAAAGTCCGACTTATATTAAACAAAACCGGATCATTCTTCATTTTTCAGCACATTTTTAATGTGTGACCCTATAAGTTTATATTCGTTGGTCGTGACGTTAATCCTTTAATTGTCTCCTAGCGCATAGACTTCAACAGTAATGACATCTTGGAAATTAATATTCTGTGGATTTGAAGTGTCGTAATTTTGACGAAATCTAAGGATTATCAGTAACCCTCCCGTTAAAAAGAAATTAGTAATGTCACGGCTAAGAAATTAGGTGGAATCTTTTAGGTGGAAAAGAACTTACCCTTAAAAAGAAATTAGAAAGGTGACGGCTAAGAAATTTATCAAACAATAGAAAAGTAAGTTTAAATAAGTAATGATCATAAGTATAATTTTGTTTAGCCCTCCCGTTAAAGAGAACAAATGTCAACGTTAAAAGTTGCAACTTACTTTTAGCCTTCCCGTTAAAGAGACAAATGTCAACGTTAATAGTTGCAACTTATATCCCTACTCCATGATAATAACTGCATTGTATGTTTGGTAGTTTGTAAATGACACCATTTATTATTCATAGTGATGATGTGACTAAATGATGATAAGCAAAAACATTACATGATATACCAAGCACTTCAGTCATCAATTAACCAAACAAATCAAGTACAATGCACATTTTCTTCCACTATGAAGTTAGTTTAGGTATCTACCAGGGGCTCTTATTTATTGAAAAATACATCCATTTTAACATGTCAAAGTCTGAAGCACTGGAATGTTCCTTCAACCAATCTCTGAGTTTATCATTTCCATACCATACCTGTAAGCCAAAGAGGGAGCACAAAAAGACTAGCATTGTCAGTCTAGTAATAAAAGATTCAGGTTAAAGCCAAGATTTTAAATGCAATGAAATGATCTGGATGAAGGAGGAGGTGGAACAGAGAACTTTAATTAAGGTGATTGTTATACGCACTCCACATATGACTATTGGCACCCGCACCACCCCCCCCCCCCCAAAAAAAAATTTATTCTAAAAAGGGTACTAGGGTTGGGTAACTGCACACCCTTCTCTGTCGTATTTGAACCCGTCTCCCGCTCGCAAATACACTCCCACCATCACCAGGCCCGTCGTTGCCGACCACTGAAGCTCTCATAGACTTCATTTCTCCGATAGGTAAAATATCCCTTTGCCTTTTTTGCATTTTAACGGCTCGCCAATGTGAAATTTTCCAACAATCTATCCAGTGATCTGATGTTGTATTTGTTAGCCTGTGTAGAAGATCCATGTAAAGGCTCTCTTTTTCCTTGTATAGATTAGTCTCACATCTTAGATCGGAGTTGAGTTGTCATTGCTTCATCCTATAAATATGTGTACAAATACTTGTATTGTAGATTTTTTAAGTGAAGAAATAAATATATTGAAATTTCACGGAATTACACTTTCATATTTTCAACATGGTATCATAGTGAGGTTAATCCTCCCCTTGGACTCTCGATGATTGAGCTCCCGCTCTCGCCGATTGAGTCGTGTTCTTCCTCCTCATTATTTGCAGGTACTCGCAGCCCCTCCACCAAGAGCTCATCAAGTCTCTATCTTCAGTTATCTCCTCAGCCTCTACGTTCCTAACTCGTCGGACCCCTACAGCTGAGGAGCAGGTCTCGCCACTTCATCGTGCAGGTCTCGACGCTTCATCGTGCAGGTCTCGTCGTTTCTAGGAGCAAGCTTTCGTCATTTCTCTGTCATCTTGTGTTTTTCGTTCTACCTTGCGCTGGGTCCTGCGTCAGAAGTTGTTGCCTCTTCGACTCAGAGCTCGCAGCGCCTAACTTCCTGAGCTCCTAACTGCCTTCCTGAAGTTGCAGAGCTCGTCGCTGAGTTCGCAGCTACCTAATCAGAGCTCGTTGATGAGTTCACAACTACCTTTCTCCCTGAAGTCGTCGTCTCCACACAGTGCGACTCGAACTCCCCGCTTCTTCGGCCATCTGAAGTCGCCGTTGTCTCTCCGACTCAGAGCTCGCAACGCTAGCCTTCCCAAGCTCGCAACTAACTTCCTGAAGTCGTAAAGCCCGCCGCTGAGTTTGCAGCTACCTTTCTCCTCGAAGTCACGGTCTATACACAATGCGACCCGAACTCGCCGCTTCTTCGGCCGACTGAACTCGCGGGCGCACTCGAGACACTAGCACCCAGGACTCGCTGATCCCGAGTTCCAACGCTTGACAGCTTGAGCTCGTCCTTGGTTGGAGCTAGTCGTCCCTCCTTCATGATCCTGCCAATACTCGCTTCCAGCGCTCGCCGTCTTGCGATCCCCTGCGGTTAGAGCTCGCAGCATCTTTGGTTCTACATTGATCTGTTGGAACCTCATGCCCACACTTGCCGCTAATCTCTTAAAGAGATCACCCCCCCCCCCTCAACTCTTTCTTGCTAACATTGGGTCCCCCTCTCCTGCTTTGCTTCATCACTCTGTTGTGGCTCGACCTCCATATACTAGGTCTCGTGGTGTACGTAATGAGCCTCGTGGCGGTGGACGTGATGGCCGCACCATTTCTTTACGTTACCGAAAATATGTGTTACCACAACAGCTCCCTCCTCATGCTTCTCTAGCGGTGGATACTCCCAGCCCGTCCAGCGCTGAAATTAACACCCTGTGAGAGGAACTCCGGCAACTGCGAGATTTGGTTACTCACAACCCTGGCACCGTTGCTTCCTCATCTCGTGCAGGTCTAGTTTTCCTCCAGGCTCCTCCTGGATTGTGGACTCTGAAGCCACCAACCACATTACTCCACAAAAACCCTCTCGGTACATGGATATTGTTACTCCCAAATTTATCACTGTTGCAAATGGCGCTACCACCCCTATTTGCATATCAAGAGATGTTCCTCTAACTCCATACATTTCTTTACGTTCTGTATTGTATGACTTTGATTCACAATTCAATCTTCTCTCTGTCAGTCAACTTACTCATGATCACGATTATTCCATCACCTTTTCCTCTTCTTCTTTTGTGGTAAAGGATCGATGGATGTGGAGTATCATTGGTACCAACCGACTGTCAAATGGGCTTTATACTCTGGACCTTCCCTCGGCATTATCCTATGTTACTTCTGTTGATTGGCATCGGCACCTTGTCCATGCTCCTCTTTCTATACTCTGAAAGGTTCTTCCTGATTTTTCTTTTTCCGACTTTACATGTGAAACTTATATTTACGGGAAACAACATCATTCTGCCTTCTCTCCTAGTTGTGTTAGGAGCTCTGCTCCATTTGATTTAGTTCACTTGGATATCTAGGGTCGGTATAAAACTGTGAGTTTTTCTGGCTATCGTTACTTTCTTACTTTCATCGATGATCATTCTCGCGTGACGTGGGTGTATATACTATGTGATCACTCTGAATTATTGTGTTTTTTCGCTCATTCATCGCTAAAACTCGCACTCAATTCTCGAGTGTTATTAAAATTCTATGCACAGACAATGTTCGTGAATATACCAGTCACGAATTTCAGGACACCTGCAATACCTTAACAATATCCACCAAATGTCATGTGCCTATACCCCCTCAACAAAACGGTATGGCCGAGGGGAAGAACCGCCACCTCCTTGAGGATGCCCGCTCTCTTATGTTTCAGATGCAGGCTTAGTTGTTAAAGGCACGCCTAAGGCTCCAGGCTCAATAGGCTCAGAGGCTTGCGCCTTTTTTGCGCCTTTGGAGTATAAAAGGCGCGTCTGAGAGCGGTTTCTGTTGCAAACCTTTTTTTCCCAATAGAAAGAAAGAAATAATGTAAGAACTCAATATTTTTTGCATGATTTAGTGTTTGTGAAACATAATCGAGTGTTAAGACTTAGATATGATGTAAACGACCATATTAATTCTATTTTTTAAGAGTTATAAATGATAGTAATGAATGATTAATGAGTAGAATATATGAAAAATCTGATCAAGAAGATGAACTGATGTTTGATGCTTATTTTTTTAAATGAATGTGGTTGCGTCTTGTCTTCGTCAGGCGCGCGCCTGCGCCTTGAGCCTTGCGCCTAGGCTCCAAGACCCCTTTGCACCTTGGTGCGCCTTGCGCCTTTAATAACTAAGGATGCAGGTTCTCAAGAATTATTGTCACTTCGATATTACCACCGCGTGTTATTTAATTAATCGCATGTCGTCGACCATCCTCAAATTTTCTACTCTCTTCTCCATCCTATTCCCTTGCACACCTCCCTTCCCCCACCCTCCTCGTGTTTTCTGGTGTGTATGTTTTGTCCATCATCTTGGCCCTCCTGTGGACAAGCTGACCCCTCGAGCTAAAAAGTATATCTTTGTTGGGTACTCCCGCACTCAGAAGGGTTGTGTGTTTACTCTCTCACAAATGGAAAGGCGGTTACATACGTTAATATCACCTTCCTCGAGAATCAACCATTATACTCCTCGCCTCGTCGCAATACCTCACCACCTGCTATCTCGCATCCTAACGACCCTATCTATCACACAACTCCTCCCTTCCCCCCTACACCGCCTCTCGTGCTCCCAACACCACCGCCTCCTCATCACCGTGTGTACACTCTTCGTTGTCCCCAATCTGATTTCATGCACCAGTTGGCTCTTACTGATGACGTTCCACAGTCAGTTGCTCCTCCTACGACTATCTCCCAAGATGTGGTCATTTCTACTGCTCACCCTCTTTCTCAATATATCTCATTTCACCGCTTATCACCGGAACTTCACAGGTTTGTCACTTCCTTGTCTTCTATCTCCACCCCCTCTTATGTGCAGAAAGCTCTCCAGTATTCAGGGTGGCGGGCCGCGATGGATGAGGAAAAGGCTGCCCTCTATGTCAATCATACTTGGGACCTTGTTTCCCTTGCTCCTTGCCAATCTGTGTGGGGTGTAAATGGGTCTTCACTGTGAAGCATCATCCTGATGGGACAGTCAAGCGCCTCAAAGCTTATCTTATGGCTCGCGGTTTCACTCAACAATATGGCCTCAACGATGAAGAGATGTTCTCTCCCGTCGCTAAGCTGAACATCGTACGGGTCTTGATCTACTTGGTCGTCCATCGACATTGGCAGTTGTATCAACTTGACATCAAGAATGCATTCCTTGATGGAGTTCTCGTTGAGACTGTCTACATGCAGCAACCTCCTGATTATGAAACCACAGGGGAATCTCTATATGGCCTCAAGCAGTCCCCTCGGGCTAGGTTTGACAAGTTCAGTCAGGTCGTTCGAGATATTGGCTTCACTCAGAGCTCGACAGATTTCTCCTTATTTACTCATTGCCACCTAGTAAGCACGGTAATACTTCTTATATATGTTGATGATATTCTCATCACGGACGATGATCTGAACGGTATATCTATGATCAAGAAGCATTTGGCCTCACATTTTCAAAACAAAGATTTGGGCAGTCTCCGATATTTCTTGGGTATCGATGTAGCTCGTCGACCCGATGGACTTGTCTTGTCTCAATGTAAGTACTGACTCGACCTTCTTCACGATGCAGGCTACTCTGGATGCGAGCCTACTGACACACCAATAGATGTCAACCACAAGCTTTGTGGTCATGCATCCGACTCTGATCTGCTTCTCCCTGATCCGGAGTACTACCGTCGCCTTATTGGCAAGCTTATCTATCTGACAGTCACACGGCTCTATATATCATTTGTTGTTGGGGTGGTCAACCGCTTCATGCATGCTCCTCAGATGGCCCACCTCCAGGTTGTTGAGCGAATCCTTCGATACCTGAAGAATTCCGGGACAAGGGCTTGTTTATAAGCCCTCCTCTTCTCCATCATTAATTGCCTACTTTGATGCAGACTATGTCGGTTCCCTCGATGATCGCGGTCTACGAGTGGCTACTACACATTCTTTGGAGGACACCTGGTCACTTAGCGAAGAATGAAGCAAACGGTGGTGACGCGCTCTTCTGTGGAGGCTAAGTATCGCTCAATGGCATCTGTTGTCTCTAAACTCACGTGGTTGGAAAGTTTTCTAACTGATCATGGTGTGAAACTCCCATCTCCGACCATTTTTTACTGCAATAATCAAGCCGCCACTCATATCGCCAATCCCGCTTTTTCATGAACATAGCAAGCATATCGAAGTCGATTGTCACTTCACCCGAGAAAAAGTTCAACTTCGCAAACTTAATTTGAGACACATACCCACTGCCGAGCAAGTTTCTGACATCCTTACCAAGGCCTTACCACGCACATTATACCGACAATTCGTTTCAAACTTGGCACCTACAATCTGTATGCTCCAGTTTACGGGGGAGTGTAGAAGATCCATGTAAAGGCCCTCTTTTCCCTTGTATAGATTAGTCTCACATCTTGGATCAGAGTTGTCACTCCATCATATAAATATGTGTACAAATACATGTATTGTAGGTTTTTTAAGTGAAAAAATAAATATATTGAAATTTCACAGAATTTCACTTTCTTATTTTCTACAGCCTGCATATGGCCTTTCTTTATTTAAGGTTTAAGCTCTGTATTTCTCTATAAGAAATTGTTAAACTTCAAAACGAAATTTATCAAGACCTGAGAACTTTATAATTTAGTTTTCTCCTTGCCGATTGTTCACCTCCCACCAAATTTTCCTCATCATGACCCAAAAGAAACTGCACTTTTTTTCTCTTAGACTTGGTCCTGATAACAGTCTTGAAGAGTCCAGGGAAGAAGTTCGTGAATGGATTGCTTGTTTGATGCAATTTTTATTTATTTGATTTTTGCTGGATGTTCGCCTGGTGTGCTTCAACTTACTGATCAATTTAATCCAAGTCGTGGGTTTAGTGAATTTCTTGGAAAACTCTTTTTTGCCAGCTCTTGTTTCCAAACTGCAATATTATTTAAGTTCTTACTTTAGCTAGCCTTTTGTTACAGCTCTTGTTTCCAAATAAACTAGCCATTGTATTTTTTTTCAAGTTGATTTGCAGATAACAATTTTTTTGCGGATAAAATTTTCAAAAATAATTATTTGCATTTAACAAAATAGTGTGGATAAACATTTTTGATGTGCGACTAACAATCGCCTTAATTAATGTCATTCATACAATTTAGACCTAAAACAGAAAAGTAAAAGCTAAACATTGAATAATAATCATTTAATACTCTAACAGTTGGCTCAATGTCCAAAACAAGGTAACAAAAAAATTTGAATACTGACCATTACCACTAACCATAGCTGAGCTATTCTGCCCACCTTTATTTTCATCCTAACGTCAGCCGACTTATATATGAGATGTTAACAGTTTTTGTTTGGCAACTTCAAACAATATCACCATTGATGCCTTCAAAATCAATTATGGGTCCCCACCATGCGTCGTCGATTACGCATATTTCATTTAGGTGTCTTTATGTATGTTATTTTGAGTGTTCGAGTCGAGTCGTAGTTACGACTAATTAGAGTTGTTATATTTTAGTATTTCGTGCATCTACTTTTTGTTTAGGGTATTTACACTCATACCACTTGTAAGTATTCAAATAGAACCCTTGGGTCATTATATGAATTATGAATGAAATATGAATGTTCTATTCCTCTCTTTAGTGATTTTCTCCGGCTTACATTTTTAGGGTGACGGTTGAGCACGGCTCACCTTCTTCCTCTCCCCTCACATTCTTCGCGGGTTGACCTTGGCTCCCCCTGTGCCTCAGTCTCCACCACCACAGACGACATCACAGGCTAGGCTCATAACATCTTGGTATCAGAGCTTTTCGATCCTTCTGCCCACCTTCCGCATCTAGTCGATCCACAGTTTCACTGTTTTCTTCCGCAATCAACATTGGTTCCAATCGTCGTCTTGAGACCATCGATCCTCCTCACCCCCATCAAACAGCAGCCGACGGACCTTCTTCTTTTCGCCTCGACGATGTCGTCCATCGACTCCACGGCACACCGCAAGCAGTCAGCGTCGCAGTCGACGTCCCCCTCCTAGTCGTCGTCGTTCATCTCCCACGCCCTCGCTCGATGCCCATGCCGATCATTCCCGCCGCACAGGACGCCTTTGTGCGTTCCAGCAACCTCTCTGATCAGCCTCTGTGTCTACATACCGTATTGTCACCCTCTTGTGCACCCAATGGCGTCATCCTGAATACGTAAGAGCATAGTCGTTGCATGGTGTTCTTCTCTCGCGCTTCGTTCTCGTGATGCGAAATTTATCCACTCCTCGAGCAGCAGAGGCAACCGCTTTCCTCATGCAGGCGCCGTCAGCGTGGAGCCCAGCTCCGTTTCTATCCTTGAGCCCCAAATCGCAGGAGGTCATACCAGTTCACGGGACAGTGGCAACGGCAGGAGACACCCCGGAAGCTAATCATCTGATTAATTGCTTAATTATTTAATTCTTCGCTGGATTAATTGATAAATCAATTATTGTGGCATGATGGCGAGCCACTCACCGTTCGTTCGATGCTCCAGAAGTTCTTAGAGATGTCTGCATCATATGACGCCGCGCTTGCGCGACTTACCACCGTCATCGACCAACACTGCGGGTGTTCGATTCCACCGGTGTCACCACTGATCCCACTACCACAGTCATCGATCTCACATGCACTCGAAGTAGCCCCTCCAAGCGTCGTAGTTATGGCCGCTCCACCATCGCCTCCGGTTATTCCCTTCCCGCAGTTCACACAACCAGCCTCATCGCCGCCAAGCCCCGCAGTGGTGTTACCTCATATTGCGCCGCTATCCGTCCTTGCAATCTCCACTCTGCAGCCTCCACTCCAGCCACCTGATCCGTCGGCACCTCTAGAGCCACACATTTTGATGATCGCCCAAGCACCGATGCCTCTTCTTCTGATCGTCGCAATTCACATTAATCTAGGGCCTCCGTCGCCCTCGTCTGTCTGCATTCACAGGGCACACTCGCCCCAACTCTTGAGCTTTTGTCAAACGGTCTTCCTTTTGCACACGCCTCGGCCACATTTGATCCTTGCAGTGTCTCGTGCCACCTGTGAGCACGCTGCCGGTTTGCCACTCGTTGCAGCTGCCGCGACAACAACACGCTATCGGGAGTTGTTCTGGCGAGAAATCAAGGAGCCTGATGACCCACTCATTCGAGCCGCGTTCGAGCATGAGGACAAGCTCGATTTGAAGTGCGAGTGAGATGTTATGGGCACCCACAATCTGTCGTCGATTAAGCATATTTCAGTTACGTGTCTTTATGTATGTTATTTTGAGTATTCGAGTTTAGTCGTAATTACGACTAATTAGAGTCATCATGTCTTAGTATTTTACACATCTACTTTTATTTTAGGGTATTTACACTCATGCCACTTGTAAATCTTTAAATAGACCCCTTGGGTCATTATATGAATTATGAATGAGATATGAATGTTCTATTCCTCTCTCTAGTGTTTTTCTCCTCATATTTTTAGGGTTAGGCTTGAGAATGGCTCCCCTTCTTCCTCTCCCCTCGCATTCTTCGCGGGATGAGCTCGACCCCAGAGGTTATTCTTCGGAAACCACCGCCCACATTCCCATTCAATATGTCTTGACCTACTATTAGTGGTCAAACCACTTGGGCACTGGGTGCAATATAAATAGGATCGCTTAGCCATGGTATATAATTGGGAAAATGGGCGCCATGGAAGTGCATGCCACTCAGCCAAAGAAAGATAATAGATTTGACCGAAATGAGCACAAAATACTTTTCGAGAGATCTCCAAATCACCAGTATGACTATCGAAATCATGAGCATCAGTATATAGGTTCCAGAACCAAGTGGTAGTACCAAGACCCTTAGTTCGTTCTTGAGAAATGGGCGGGTTTAGCCCATTCCCCGAAAGATGTTTTTTATAGGATTCTTGTCTACAACAATTTTCACTTTAACCAGCTACGCCAAAAGATTCAGTCAATACACAACCAAAACTATCCTTGTAACCCAAGTTAATTCGCAGAGTTTTTTAATCCCACCTGTAAGATGCACACGAAATACGTGCAAGATCATCATTAGAACCATTATACATGTTGACCATCGATGAAATGATCGAATTAACCAACCAAATTTGACCTCGGTCATTATGTATTGAACAGAGAAAAAAGCCTCCGTGACGATTGGACGATAGTAAAAAGTCATAGAAAAACCCATAGCTACTTGTACTAAAGAAAACAAGTGTAATCCCCCCTAGACAATAAAATATGCTTACATGAGGAGGAACATATTTACTGGTTATATCATCTGCAATCGCTTGAATCTCGAGAGGTTCCTCGAACCAATCATATACTTTATTGAGATACGTAATCCAAGAAATATTCCCACATTGAGAGCCATATATTGAATTGCATCTCGTACGGCTCAAGACAAAACATACAAATAATGTTCCCATCTTTAATAAGATTGCAGCTAAAAGCGACTTTATGTATAATAACATCTACAATACAAGGAATATAAATGAACTCAATTCTTGCAATTGATCAGGATACACTGGTTTATGTTCTAGCTCTATTTTTAATTCAAGATCCCTTTTACTAACTAGAATAAAAAAATTGGTATATTTTTTTCGCCCAAAATGGGAATGGGCTGGAGTTATTCACTTATAATCATGGAATCAACTCGATCATCAGATTATAAGTTCATTCCAGATCGGACCAGACCGGAATAGGATTATTACATTCTTATTATGAGAAGGGGGCGGTCATTCGATTCGAGCGTATGTAGATAGATACTCTGTTTACATATGGATCTCGTCATTACATTCTATTTAGGATTAGGAATAGGCGTAATCGGGCCACTGTTGACATATCTATCGTTATTTGGGTACCATATTCACTTCTTTGGGCTTCTCTTGAATCGAGAAAGATGTTTGATTTTACATATTTTTAATATATAGCTTGATATATAGAAGGTAACCCCCGGATAATTCCAATCGAAGTAATTTGATGTGTGACTTGGGCATATATGATATGATCGATCGATAGAAATATTCCAACACTCCACCTGTAACGCCCTAGAAATTATAAAATTAGAGTGGGGTGTGAATAGCTGAGTGGGGTGCGGATAGGGAGTATGGTCTGCGATTAGCAATTCCAGTTTAGGGTTTTAAATAAAAACCTAAGTCTTTCCTCTCCCCATTACCCGATCCCCCTCTCACTTGGCGTGAACCAGACGTAAACCCTCTCCCTCTCCCGATCTCTCTTCCCTCCCGTGTTCGCGTAAAGTCGCCGCCAAGAGCCCCCCACCTCTCGCCTCCTCTTCGTTTCTCTCTGACGCCAGCGAGCTCTTGCTCCAGATCGCAGATTTCGCCGCCATTCCCTCCCTCGCCGGTCTCGCCTTCCGACGAACCCTTCCACTACACTGTTTGCGACTGAGGAAGGAGGAGATCCACTGTCGGCGCCTCTTGTGAAGAAGAAGGGCTACCAACCTCCACCCTGAAATCTACAAGTGGCCAAACCCTTGCTAGTCTTTAGGTTGGTGTTGAGCCCCTTTCCTTTTGTCGGAAATCAGTGGGTTTCTGTCGAGCCTACTTGGCCCATCTCTACCTAGAGTGCTTGAAGTAGGAGGAGAGCGTTGGCTAAGAATCACAGTGAAAGAAACCGAATCAGATCTTGTTTCGCTGCGGGAGGTCAGATCTGAAAGAGGACAGACGTTACGATCATCTCGATGCCTCCGCGACGCTCTGCAAGGGTAACGATTTCTTTCCCCGGTGTTAGGACCGTACTTTTGGTATTGTTGTGTGCTTGTGATGATTTACGTGCAATGAGAGTCCCCTCACGCCGTTTCGGTTGAGGACGGGGACTCCACCAGGGCGTGGGATTGCGACCCCGGCGTACGTTTGTGTGAACTGCACGTAGAGTCCCTCTCCCGCTACGCGATGGAGAGCGGGGACTCCACCAGGGCGTGGGATTGCGACCCCGGCGTAGTTTTTCTGCTTTTGCTTTGCTTAGGAGGGCCACCCGCCTCCAATTGGACGCGGTGTGTGTTTCCCTCGGTTCATTGCGAACCCCCGTGTCGATTGTGTCTGTCCCCGGCATAAATGTGCATTAGTGATCCGACGTGAAGCCTACCCGTGGAGGGAAGCCCGGATCGGTGATGTTTCTGTGATGTGCGTTGCGATTAGCCCTTGGTACGTGAACGGGAATGTCCCGTGCTATTCGTCGTAGTATTGTAGGAATTCGTGGGCTTTATTCGTGAATGCCCCGCTCCTAGGCGGGCCTGTGTTGGGCCCGATAGAACGACATTTTTTGTGGGGTTTTGTTGGACGGGTGGATCCCCGTCAGTGCGTAGATTGTGCTACCTTTGATCAGTCCTCTGCCACTTCGAAATGGTACTTGTAGGTCGTATCCTTCCGAACCAGTCCTCTGTTGCTTTAAAAAGGGCAGTTGTAGGTTGTCTTCTGACCAGCCCTCTGCCACGTCAAAAAGGCAGTTGTAGGTCGTATGTCTTCTGACCAGCCCTCTGCCACGTCAAAAAGGCAGTTGTAGGTCGTATGTATTCTGACCAGCCCTCTGCCACGTCAAAAAGGCAGTTCTAGGTCGTGTGTCTTCTGAACAGCCCTCTGCCACGTCAAAAAGGCAGTTGTATGTCGTATATTTTTTGACCAGTCCTCTGGCACCTCGAAAAGGGGTAGTTGTAGGTCGTTTATCCCAAGTCGGTCCTCTGTCCATCCTTAGGACAGTTGTAGGTTTTGGGTCCTTCATGTCGCTACGATTGACCGAGTTGTTGTCATACTGTTACTGGGCGTTGAAGCTTAGATCGTGCATTTTCGTTGTGTTCATGGCAAATGCGTGGTAGTTTGAAAGGTGACGCTTGGCGTGTCCCCTGGCTCTTTGTTCTTGGTTTCTTGTTTGCATATGTTGGTTTGCGTGCCTACTTGCAGGAGAGCGATGTACTCGCCCCGGAGTCCGCTAGGATGGCCGGGGGGAGGAGTCGTTACGTTGTGTTGATCAGACCCATGCTGACCTTCGTTGCACCGCCTGTTTGTTTTTGGTTTCAGGTGGTGGAGCTTGCAGTGGTGTGTAGTGGGCCGGAGCCCATGGGTTGCTGAGGAGCTGGTTTGTGTCTTCTCTTTGTTTTGGGATTTCATGTAGCCTTTTGTTATGCTTTGTTGAAAGCCATGTAAGGCCTTAAGGCCGTGTCATTTCAGTATTGTTTTCCTTTTAGCTGTGAACATTCTGGCCCCTTTGTTTTGAGGTTGTGGTTAGCTTCAATTTTTGTTTACTCTGAGATGTATTAGTATGTTTTCTTGTATCAATTATTAACATTTTAGGCTTTGTGGATATTATATGTCGTGGGGTCCCGGCCGGACCCATGTTATATTCTATTTGCAGACCAGGGATGTTACACCACCCTTGTCATATATTCCATATATCGCACTAGATAGATATCATATTCATGGAATACGATTCACTTTCAAGATGCCTTGATGGTGAAATGGTAGACACGCGAGAAATTCTCGTGCTAAAGAGCGTGGAGGTTCGAGTTCTCTTGAAGGCATAATATTGAGAATGCTCATTGAATGGCCAATTGCATAACAAATTTCGGATCTAATCAATATTGATATACCTAGTATCGTATCTGTTGATACGATGTATTCAGACGATCCTCATGATCCAAGTCTGAGTTGTTGGAACCGATAGCGGATCACGAAATCTTGGTGATCTTCTATATAGGAGTCTGTTTGGAAATGCGTGCACCCTCCCCCTGAGTACAAAATTCAACAGAAATCACACAACATAGATTGATAAAAACCTGTAGTAAAAAACCCATCAGTACTCGTAACCCAGCAAAGAAAGTACATTGCATATTCTGTTTTAGAGATTGGCGACTTGCCCATTCAGTGACTTTGGCACTGAATGTTCTGAAATGGGTACTATTGGGTCGGGTGAATTAGATAATAGACAGACATTTGTTGGCATTCAGTGTCGTTGGCACCTATCAAGGAAATTAACAGGATTATTATAGATATGAGTTCAAAAGGAAGATAAAAAATTGTGGATAAATGAATCTCTATTTGTTGAATGTTACTTATTAAGTCCTGTTCTATAATCTGATTTGATTTTGTAGTCCGAAAAATTCCATACCATGAGGTATCTGGGATAATAGTCATTAATGAAAAACAATACTTACAAATTTGTGAAGTGATCCTATCTCCAATGGTCCACAAATAGGAATCATTGGAATATTCTGATCCGTTCATGAGCATAATAACAACAACACTCAATCCTTTATCCCACCATAGTGGGGTTGGCTATATGGATCCTTTGTCGCCATTGCGCCCTATCTTGACTCATAGTCTCACTAATGCCTAAGTACATCATGTCTTTCCTTATAATTTCGTTCCAAGTCTTTTTTGGACTACCCCCCCCCCCCCCCCCCCCCGTTTAACATGTCTAGTGACTAAACTCTCACAACGCCTAACAGGTGCCTCTAATGGTCTCCTATGTACATGTCTGAACCATCTTAGACAGTCTTCTCGCATCTTCTCTACAATTGGCCCCACTCTTGTCTTATCCCTATACATTCATTCTTAATTTTATCCAGTCTCGTGTGACCACGCATCCACCTAAGCATTCTCATCTCCGCAACTCCCATTTTTTGCTCATGTACACCATTCACTACCCAACACTCAGAACCATAAAGCATTGCTGGCCTAATTGCAGTACGGTAAAACTTGCCTTTAAGTTTTAATGGTACATTAATGGCTCCCATATAAAAAAGGAACTCTGAGGCAGCTACAAAATAGGAATTCAATGAAATATAGAATAAGGATATACAAACAAGAACCAATCTCAATGAAAATCCATAATCAATGGGATTCATAAGTAATATTACTCCCAGACTTCCTAATATAAGAATTGATCCGAAAAAGACTACAAGAATATCATGTATTGGTCCAGGTAAATCCATTATGAAAGAAAAGATAAATAAATAAGTCGAAATATTTCATGACCTTACTAAGGGGAACAGGAAAGGGACTATTTTCTTATATGATACCTTCCTAATTGAATAAAAAAATCATATAGATAAAATAAAGTTATCTAGCTAATCCTACTTGATTCCAACCCAATCTTAGTAATTGGTAATCGACTAATCATTCTTAAACCAAGGGGTTTTTCTTTTTTCATTTGATTTGTTGAATCCATAACTGTTTGAATTGTGTAATCTTCAATCATCGACATTGGTAACTGACCCAAAGAGATGTTATGAGTCTAGCCCATAATGTCGTCGGTGGTGGTGGAGGCGGAGATACAAGGGGACTCAAGCTCAACCCACGGAGAATGCGAGGGGAGAGGAAGAAGAGGAGCCGTGCTCAACTTTAACCCTAGAAATGTGAGGATGAATGCACTAGAGAAAAGAATAAAATACTCATATTTCATTCATAATTCATGCAACGACCCAAGGGGTCTATTTACAGACTTACAAGTGGCATGGGTGTAAATATCCTAAAATAAAAGTAGATGCACGAAATACTAAAACATGACTCTAATTAGTCGTAATTATGACTCTAATTAGTCGTAACTACGACTCGACTCAAACACTCGAAATATCATTCACAAAGGCACGTAAATGAAATATGCGCAACCGGCGACGGGTGGTGGGGACTCATAACAAAATCATTTTATAGTAATTCTTTCTACCATGTTAGGTTTTCCATATATTGTCAACTAACATGATTCAAACCCCCTAGTACTCTCTTTAATTAATCATTTGCCCATCCATATTTTCTGGCTTAAACACATTTCGGTCTTAATATTATCATTTATGCTCACTCATCTAAACTATCAATTACTTTCATTTTCCAACATTCAGATCTGCCTAATAAAGGTTGTCTAACTACAATTGGTGAAAATTTACCTTTTGGACTTCGATTGTCTACAGGGTGCGCTATTTGAGTATTACTTGACCTCCACGACCGTTCAAGATAGAGAGAGAATAAACAAGAAGAACTAGAAAAATAATGATGGGGAAATAGATTTATTGAATATCAAAGGACACACCACTGACCAAGAAGTATGAAGAACTCCTCCATGAACCACGTGATACAAATTACAAGCTAGGTTCGAGGAGAAAAGGATCAAAATGATGGGTTGTGAACCTCTCTTTGAATTTACAATTATTTTAAGTTTTAAGGAACACTTTGATCCACGCATTGTCTTAAATACAAGGTATTAAAAAATTAGTTGGGAAAGTCAGCTACCCACTTGGGCTACCAGACCATCTTTGAATGCACCTTCCTTGTACATTGCCGCGTCTTTATGAGTGCTTCACGGGTTAAGTCTAGCGGTTAGGTTCCACGGTGTTGGAAAATTCCCAGATTATTTGATAGTACTAAATCATTTATAATTGATGCTAAAGCAAAGTTTAATTTAGTAGACAGGGCAGAGTTTTGGACAGCAAAAGGAAGAATTCTTCTGCAACAGTTATTATGTTGCATTGAATCCTCTGCAATGGATCATCAGCAGACTCCAGTAAATTGCTATAGTAAAATAAACTCTGAGTACATTAAAATAGTCCAACTGCAGTAGACTAGTAACCAAAGCTACAGTGAAATGGTCATGATGCTACAGTAGAACAGTTTGCAGGCTGCAGCATAAATAACAACACTGCTCACCGAATGATGAACAGTGATTCATCGGAAAATTCACCCACCCTAGAGCTACAGTAAATTTGCTGCAGTGCTGTCGCGTTAGTTTCGATTTAATAGTCGTCAGCCACACAGACGAACGATGCATTAATGAATTGTGGTTCATCAAATAGTAAACACTGTCAATGAACTGTAATCATCAGAAATGTAGTGTTTGATGAACAATAAATCACTGAATCAGGGAAATCGGTAAAGAAGAAAGTTGTCGAAATGAATAATGAAAACATCGAACAGTGCTCGACAATTTATGAATGGTGTTCATTGAATAGTGCTGATGAACAGTTCTCGCCATAAAATTGAAAGCTGGTCATTAGGATAAATAGAGTCGTTGCTTGGGCTTGGCAATATAGCCTGCTTCTATATATATAAGAGAGAAAAGATAATAAGAAGAGAGAAAGAAATAGAGAAAAGAAGAAGGAAAGTGTTGAAAGTGTAAGAGTATATTCGGACGACTAACGAGCTCGGGGGCTATGCGTGTGGAAATCCTAGGTATTCTGCTATATATATCTAGCTGGAGGCAACGGAGAGTAAGTTCCACTTGGACTTTCCTCCGGATGTTTCGAGCTCCCTCTACATTCTCGAAACAGCCTTAGGGCGCTCGTTCCCATCGTCCGGAAGCTGCCCGCTCGATCGCGCTCGTCCGCTCTGCCGTCGCCGCTCGTGAAGGAGGTTGCTGCTGCTGCCGTTTCCTGCGAAGAAGATCCGCAAGCCGTTCGTCTCCTGTTCTTCTTCCAGCCGCTCGCAAACGACGAAGGTAGAGGAAGGAGGTCGCGATCCCGTCCTTCCCCGCAGCCCTCCTCTCGCGTCTTCGCCGTTGTTGCTTGCCGCCTAGAAGAAGTCCCAGATCTGCTGTCGCCGTCGCCCTAGCCCGAAGATCGAGGGCTGCTGCTGCGTTGTCCAGATCTGCCGCTGTTGGAGTTGAAGTCGTGCCCTAGGACCGCCGCTCGTGCGAAGAAGACGAGTCGTTGCTTGCAAAGGAGGAGTTCGCGCACGACCGCTGATCGTGCGCTCGACCCCTCGTGCACGACCGTTGATCGTGCGCTCTTCAGCAGCCAGCCAGTACCTTCGCGCACGACCGATGATCGTGCGCTCGACCCCTCGCGCACGACCGCTGATCGTGCGCTCGTCTGCCAGGATCCCGCACGACCGCTGCCCGTGCGCTCTTCAGTAACAGTGCCCGTGCGCCACTGTTCTCCCGTGCCTCCAGATCCCCCTCAGCCGTCTTCCGCCTCTTCCCGCCGCCGCCGTCTCCAAGCACAATGATGAAGGGGAACAACTTCTCGACCCTCGTTCCGATGATAAAGCTGGAGAAGTTCACGGCTACTGAGTTCAACGCCTGGAAGTTGAGCACTCAGTTCGGGATGAAGTTTCTGAACGTGTACTACACAGTTCAGTCTGATGGTGCTGAGGTCGTTGGGACTGCTGATGAGGCACAATGGTTTTCAGATGAAGACTTCTGCAGGGACTACCTGCTCAACTGTTTGTCTTCCAGCCTGGCCCAGACCTACATGAAGATGAGCACCGCAAAGGAGATCTGGGATGCGCTGCAGGAGCACTTCAGGCAGGAGGAGGACATGTCCAAGACGCACCTAGTGGACAAGTTCCACTCTTTCAGCTTCGACGAGGAGAAAGTCATTCTCCCTCGGGTATCAGAGTTTGAAATTTTAATTGATTCTTTGCATAGTGAGTCCAACAGTCTGCCCGAAAGTTTTGTTGCGGGCACGATTGTGTATAAATTGCCCTCCTCGTGGTACAATTTCAAAACGAAAATGTATCGCAAGAAGATGCAGGTTGGTCTGAACGACCTCAAGCGTTTCATACGCATTGAGGATGAGAACAGAACGAAGAACGCTTTGGAAGCTGTTGGCAAGCAGAAGGCTGCTGCCAACATGATTTCAAGCTCCAAGCGGCCTCCGCCCCCTCCCAAGACCAAAACGTCTCGTAGTAGACCCCAGGTTGCAGGCCCGAGTAAACCCTCTAAGAAATTTAAGGGTAAATGTTATAACTGCAACAAGTGGGTACACTGCGCATCTGACTGCAAGCAACCGAGGAAAGAGAGAACTCGGGCACCACAAGAAGGCAACCAAGCCCATTTGGTCCGCCAAGCTGAGCCATCCGACTTTGTTGTCATGGTCGGACACGCGCAGGCCAGCACGGAGTGGTACCTGGATTCGGGGGCAACGTGTCATGTTTGCAACAATGCTAATCTTCTGACAGAGCTGAAGGATGTAAAGGAATCAGTTACTGTGGCAAATGGAGACACAGCTGACGTGTTGAAGGTGGGGAATGCAACTCTGCTGCTCTCCTCAGGTAAGTCTTTATTTTTAAAGAATGTTAAATTTATTCCTTCTCTAGCTGCTAACTTAGTGTCTATTAGTTTGTAATGTGATGCGAGTATGTCGCTTAGCTTCTGTAGCGGCAGGGTGACTTTGTCAGTTAACTCGCACTATTTTGGATGTGCTTATGTCCAAAATAGGATGTACCGTCTGAGTCTAGCAAGTGAGGTAGTCCAACAAGTTCAATTGAACTTAGTTAGCCCTAGGACTCTACACGAGAGACTAGGACACGTAAACTACAGGAAAATGTTTCAAGTAGCTAGGACTCACAAGATCACATTAGACACTAAGTCTCCACTTGAAAAATGCGAAGTGTACGCTCAGACTAAGATCACTAGGAAATCTTTTGGGACGGTTACTAAGAGCACAACACCTCTTGAGCTTATACATTCCGATATTTGTGACTTTAAAAGTTTTGTCACCAGAGGTGGGAGGAAGTATATGATCACGTTCATAGATGACTGCACGAGATTCTGTCATATCTCGTTGCTTAAAACTAAAGATGAAGCGTTTGAAAAGTTGTCTTTTCAAAACCAAGGTAGAAAACCAACTAAGCATGAAAATCAAACGTTTTAGGAGTGATAGAGGAGGAGAATATATGTCCAGTGAGTTCAGATGCTTCCTTGCTTCACAAGGCATCATAGCAGAAACCACTGCTCTTTACTCCCCCCAGTCTAACGGCATAGCCGAGCGCAAGAATAGAACGTTAACAGAGATGTTGAACTCTATGCTGCTCACTGCAGGCATACCTTCCGCTTATTGGGGTGAAGCAGTCTTGACCGCAAATCACATTCTGAATAAAGTCTATCATGCTAAGTTAGAGGTTACTCCCTACGAACTTTGGTTTAAGAGACCCCTGTCATTTTCTCGACTTAAGACTTGGGGTTGTATAGCCTATGTCAGGGTTCCTGACCCTAGAAGGCCTAAAGTTGGACCTAGGACCAATACTTGTGTCTACTTAGGTTGTGCTGAGGATAGTGCTGCAGATAGGTTCCTTGATATTTCTAATAATATCATAATAGAATCTAGGGATGCGGTGTTCTTCGAGGATAAGTTCCTCAAAGATAAGAACTTAACAATCTCAGGTATGCAAGTAACTATTACTGAAGAAGATCATACTTCAGTACCGAGCACCTCCTATTCCGTTCCGGTAGATAACTCTGGCCTAGAGTCTAAGAGAACTTCTGTGAGAGAGCGAATTCCACGAACCTTTGGTAGTGACTTTGTGACTTACCACGTTGAGGCCGATCCATCCACCTATAAGGAAGCGATGAGATCCAGGGATTCACTACTCTGGAAAGAAGCTATAGATGAAGAGATGAGTTCTCTTCTTCAGAATAACACCTGGACGTTGGTTGATAAGCCAATAGGGGCTAAAACCGTAGGGTGTAAGTGGGTTCTGAAAAAGAAGTTGAATCTTGATGGTAGCGTAGCTAAGTATAAAGCACGCCTGGTGGCTAAAGGTTTCACACAAGTCAGCGGAGTAGATTACTTTGATGTCTACTCACCCGTGTGTCACTTGGCAACCATTCGGGTTCTCCTTGCTATTGCATCTATTGAGCACTTTGTTGTTCATCAGTTGGATGTTAAGACTGCGTTCTTGAACGGAGATCTGACCGAAGAGATCTACATGAGTCAACCTGAAGGTTTCATTGTAGACGGTCACGAAACGAAAGTCTGTAAACTTCCTAAGTCTTTATACGGACTAAAGCAAGCACCGAAATTATGGCATGAGAAGTTCGACTATAGTGTAAAGAACATGGGATTCATGTCGAGTCTTTCGGATAAATGTCTTTACATACGTAATAGATCGGATAAAGTCGCCATAATATGCTTGTACGTGGATGATATGCTTATTCTGGGGTCTGATCAATCCGAAGTGGATGACGTTAAGTCAGATCTCATAAAAGAATTTAGCATTAAAGACCTAGGTGTAGCTAACATTATACTAGGCATGCAAGTGAGCTTTGGGAAAAATGGTTTTTCCCTAAGTCAAAGCCACTACATAAAGTCCTTGTTGGACACGTGGGGATACAGTGCCAGTAGCGCATCTGAGACACCATACGACTACACTAACCGCCTAAAGCCCAATGAAGGAGCTATGGTTAGACAGTTAGATTATTCTAAACTGCTTGGTAGTCTCATGTATGTCATGGTTTGCACTAGACCTGACATAGCCTTTACGGTCGGCATGTTGTGCAGATTCACTAGTAATCCGGGTAAAGACCATTGGAACGCCTTGGGTAGGCTCATGCGATACTTAAAGCACACTCAAAAGTATGCTTTAGTTTACACTGGTCAGCCTTCAGTTCTTGAAGGTTATTCTGATGCATCATGGTGCTCAGAATTAAACGACAGCAAGTCCACTAGTGGTTTTGTGTTTACACTAGGAGGAGCAGCTGTAGCCTGGAAGTCCAAGAGTCAATCCTGTATTGCTCTCTCTTCTATAGAATCCGAACTCTACGCTCTTGCGTCAGCAGGAGAAGAAGCCGAATGGCTGAGAGATTTGGTGATGGACATTCCTTTGTCGAGCCGGAAAATGAGTTCTGTTGCAGTTTACTGCGACAATCAGGCTACTAAAACGATTGCTACGAACACTTTGTTCAACGGCAAAAGAAGGCATCTCAGGCTGAAACAATCCTGGTTGACCTCTCTCACAAGTCAAGGGATTATGTCCCTTATTGATGTGAGATCGAAAGATAATGTTGCAGACCCTTTGACCAAAGGATTGAATAGAGCTCTCACAATCAAAACATCGGGGGAAATGGGATTAAAGTTCATAGAAATATGAAACTTTTCTCCGCAGTTTATGTTTTAACAGTGAGAACCTATAGTCGCAACATTTAAGCATCTAAAAACAGACTGAAAACCCAAATAACTTCTTGATGAAAACCCAAGATGGTCTGGTGCCGGTTATTCCACATTTGATAACCAAGCAATTTTCTCATTGTAAGTTGATTCAAGAGTTATTCAACTGGAAATTGAAAATCGTTGTAAATGTTAATCTAAATATTATTGGTCACAGCACATTATTCCACATTTGATAATGTTGCACGTGATGTGTGCCCACATGTGTTGGTGAGGCACATAGTGATCAGTAATTAGTAAGATAACGGGTCTAGTCCTAGTTAGACTGGATGAGATGCTGACAGAGTTACTTCACCGTTGCTAGAAGTGCTAAGCTCATTTAGTAAGAGCTAGTTTACTTTAAACGTTACTGCATACGATTATGAATTCATAAAGTCTGACTCGTGAAATTCCTTGCAGACTACAGTGGAGATTATGGAGGAGATGTAGACATGGACATGGATGACGATGATCTACTAGACGAGTAGAATCATCAAACGTTTAATTTCATGTTATGTTTTGTAATAATTATTCAGACTATATTTTTTGGGATAGAATCTGTGGTTTTCTGACTTGTCGTTTAGGCAAAAACCTTTTCATATGTTGATTAGTATGATCTATCATAAATGCTTTGTTTAGTTTGTTTATTATTTTGTCTACTCTCCAGCACCCTGAAACGTTACGTTATTTGTCACGAATATAGGAGGAGATTGTAAGAGTATATTCGGACGAATAACGAGCTCGGGGGCTATGCGTGTGAAAACCCTAGGTATTCTACTATATATATCTAGCTGGAGGCAACGGAGAGTAAGTTCCACTTAGACTTTCCTCCGGATGTTTCGAGCTCCCTCTACAGAAAGAGCATGAGATCTCTAAAGAAATAAGTGATCTTCTCTCAAATCAGTATCCGCATCGACATCATTGATAGGATCTCAAGCTTCACCAGAGATTCAACTTTGTAAGAAAGTCAACAACTCCACCATCCCTACAAGTTTTATGAGTCTTTCTAAAAGATTCTAATTCGTTCTAAAAGTCTCCTTATCAAACTATTATATTGTATTACTTCTAAGAGTCTCCTTATCAAAAGACTTCAGCCTTGTGATAGGCAATGATTTCCCATAGTTGTGGGAGAGTAGACATACCTAAATTTTGGAAAACCACTAAATATTGTCTCCCTCTCTATCTCTCTATCTCTCCTCATAGCTTTAGATTTTAATTTCCGCATTTACTTTGTTTTTTTAACAATTGTATGTGACTGTGTTGCGCATATCCGAAGAAATATCAATATAATCAATTACAAAACAGACTTTCATACGGATTTATTTCTACAGGAAAGCCATATGAGGCTGATGACATGCAAAGAGGGCTTGGCGGTTTGATTGAACCGAGTAGGGTATCTACTCGCAGGATGAGCCGGTTTGTTTGCCTACCCGGGTAAGACTTCAGATGTTGTTCACTAGTGAGTTGGCTCCTCTTACTGTCACAGAATTGAGGGGACATTTTAGTGTATACATTGCCTTTAAGGGTATATAATATTTTCTGATTGCGAAGTATTTTTGAGATACTTAACATTTTAGCCATTAGGCACACAGCTAAAATTTTAAAGAAATATGCCTCCATCCATATTCCTTTTCTTCAGCATAGCAAGTCCAAGGTATTGAAATTTATGACCCATAGAAATAACTTGATCTTCCAATAAATTATTACACCATTAAAATTCTAACTTATCCTCTAAAAGAGCACTGTGCTGTTTTAATTTTTTGCCAACTTCAAAAGAGATTCACTTTTAACAACTGCAATATTGAACCATTGCTACAACTCACATGCCAGACTGCAGAGGTGCAATTATAAACGTATAATGACAAAGTCATATGCTATTAAAATGTGCATGTAGCTCATCATTATAGGGTCTGAGGAGGGTGGTTGTACGATACTTCTTTATGCATTGCAAAAAAAGATGCTCTCGTGACTCAGACATGTGACCTCAAGATGACAGTGGAGGCAAATTATGACTAATTCACTGCTTAGGCAGTTTCCCCCAAATCTTAAGATATTTTAAAATGTGTTAAAAAATGTGTCTACACACGTATGCACGGAAAGATTTGCATGCACCTATAGGTACATGGATAACTCAGCTCAAATGTATGAGGTTTGTGTTGAGAGCGAGAGAGCAAACCTTAGGGTTTTTTCCTTCTTGTTGTCCGCATCCCAGGGCCCGATTCTTTAACTCATTTAGGCTTCGTTTGGGAGGACTTATTCTCACCGGTCAAGCGGTTACGACCGCATGAACCGGACCTTATTTAAGGTCCGGTTCATGCGGTCGTAACCGCTTGACCGGTGAAAATAAGTCCCCCCAAACGGAGCTTTAGTCACCTCCTTGGATACACTCACCACCCGGTGAGGGGGTATTAGTTTGTATTTTAACACCCCCCCCCCTCTCAAGCTAATACCATAAGCATCCATCATCCCAAGCCTGAGAGAGTATGAATGAAGTGATTTGCCGGAAACAGCTTTGGTGAACATGTCTGCAAGTTGATCTTCAGAAGGCACAAACACCATCGAAATAGACTGATCCTGGATTTTGTCCCGCACAAAGTGGCAATCAATCTCAATGTGTTTTGTCCTCTCATGGAAGGCAGGATTGTTGGCAATATGAATCGCAACTTGATTATCACAGTGAAGATGCATGGCTTCAAGAACAGGGAAGCCCATTTCTCCAAAGATAGATTTAACCCAGCTGAGTTCACAGGTAGTGACAGCAATGGCACGATACTCGGCTTCAGTGGAGGAACGAGCAACGACATTTTGTTTTTTACTTCTTCAGGAGATGAGCTTGCCACCAACAAAGATAGAGTAACCACTCGTAGATCTTCTGTCCAGAGAAGAACCAGCCCAATCGGCATCGCAGTATCCATGGACCTTAAGGTGGACATGATCCTGAAATAGAATACTTTTGTCGGGTTCCTTTTTTAAGTATTTGAGGATTCGAAGGACAGCTTCATGATGATGAACTTTAGGACTGTGCATGAATTGACTGACCAGGCTAACGGCAAAGGAGATATCAGGTCGGGTGATTGTCAGATAAATCAACTTTCCAACAATACGTTGAAATTCTAACTTCCTCTCAAGATCTGGAGATGTCTCCTTGTCAATGTCATAATTAGGATACACTGGACTATCCACAGGTTTGACTCCCAAATATCCAACTTCACTGAGAAGGTCGAGGACATATTTACGCTGAGAGATCATAATCTTCCCGGCAGATCGAGCAATCTCAATTCCAAGAAAGTATCGAAGGAGGCCCAAATCCTTGATTTCAAATGCAGACGCTAGTTTCCGTTTCACTTGAGTAATGTGGCAATCATCATTTCCAGTAATTATGATATCATCCACATAAACTATGAGAATAGTGATACATTCCCCCTTTTTGTAGACAAAGACTGAATGAGCAGAGATACAACGAGCGAAGTTTAACTCCAAGAGTTTGTTACTTAGCTTGGCAAACCAGGCACGAGGAGACTGCTTGAGGCCATACAAGGCTTTCTTGAGGCGACACCCATAGCCTTTAGGAACATCCATGCCAGGAGGAGGCATCATATAGATTTCCTCCTCCAATTCACCGTGGAGGAAGGCATTTTTTACATCGAGTTGGTGCAGAGTCCAGGATTTATGAGCTGCAATTGACAACAAGATTCTCACAGAGTTCAGTTTAGCAACAGGAGCAAATGTCTCTTGGAAATCAACTCCCTCGATCTGAGTGAAGCCTTTCGCCACCAGTCTCGCTTTATATCTATCAAGAGTTTCATCCTGAAGAAATTTAGTAGTATATATCCATTTGCATCCAACGGGGTGACGCCCGTGAGGGATAGGAACAATTTCCCAAGTCTTTTGACGTTGGAGGACATCCATCTCCTCCTCCATAGCTTTCAGCCAATGAGGGTCAAGCTAGCTTCTAAAAAACTGTTAGGAATAGAAATAGAGGAAACGGAAGCAAGATAAGCTTTCAAGGAGAGAGAGAGAGAGTGATACCCAACATACTTATCAATAGGGTATCTGGTATGACCACTATGAATTTGAAGGGCTGGAATGGTCTCCTGAGTGGTGTTAGTTCTTGGATCTGGCGGAGTGGTGGTGGGTGGTGGAGCATGAGTGTGACCTTCTTGCCCAGTATTTTTTAGTCTTCTTTTGTAGACTTGAAGATCCTTCCTCCTCCTGTACACCCGAAGATCATTGGTGGTTCCTTCCTTCCTGGCAGGAATATCCATACTGCCAGAAGCAATCACATCAACCAGCACAGGTAAGGGAGGGATCGAATCACCCTCCTCTTTACTCTTTTCCTGAATAGTAACAATTTTGCCCTCATCGGAGTAATAAGGGGTATTTTTGAAAAAGGTGACATCTTTTGATATAAACTTCCTTCGAAGAGTAGGAGAATAACACTTATACCCATTTTGATTAGCAGCATATCCCACAAAGATACATTTTATCGCTTGAGGGCCTAGTTTATCTCTATGAGGACCCACAAGGTGGACAAAGGCAACACATCCAAATATTTTAGGAGGAAAATTGAACAGAGGCATATCTGGGCAAAGAAGCTGGAGAGGATATTTTCCCTCCAAAGTGCCAGTGGCCATCCGATTAATTAGATAAACAGATGTGAGAACATCTTCATCCCATGGCCCCTTAGGGACGTGCATCTCTTGCAATAGGCAACGAGTAGTCTCCATGATATGCCGATTTTTCCTCTCGGCAATCCCATTCTGCTGGGGGGTCCCCGGACAGAAAGATTGGAAAGTAATGTCATGGTCTCCCAGGAATCTCTGAAGATCACTACTTATATATTCACCTCCATTGTCACTTCTAAGGACTTTAATTTTAGTTTCAAACTGGGTCAGCACATGATGATAAAATAACTGAAAAATTTCTGAAACCTCATTTTTTCTCTTCATAAGATACACCCAAGTAAAGCGAGAATGATCATCAATAAAAGATACAAAATATTGAAATCCATTCACAGAGCAAATAGGAGATGTCCAGACATCTGAATGTATCAAATCAAAACATTTCACACTTCGACTCCGGCTAGGAGCATAGATGGTTCTACAGTGCTTAGCTAATTCACAAGACTGACAATTAAGAGGAGTTTTTTTAACATCAACAAAATGCGGAAAGATAGCCTTTAGAGTCTTCAAACTAGCATGTCCAAAACTCTTGTGCCACAGTATCAACTGATCATGATTGGTTGGCAACTGTGCACCAAAAGCTTGGCGGTTGTCCATGACATACACACCACCTGACTCATGTCCACCACCAATCGTCTTCCCACTCGCCAGATCCAGAAAAACACAATGAGAAGAGAAGAAGGTAATAGAATAGTTGAGTTGTTTGGTTAAACTACTCACGGATAACAGATTTGTAGGAAATGAGGGGACAATAACCACATATTTGAGAGACACGGAGGGGGAGAGATGAATAACCCCTTTACCAGTCACAGAAGCCGAGGATCCATCAGCGAGTTTCACGCTGCCAGATGCAGGAGAAATAGAAGAAACCCCCATAGAAGACCCAGTCATATGGTCGGAGGCCCCCGAGTCAATGATCCAAGGAGTAGAGGGTCCTTTTGAGGACACAGACCTAGTGTGAACATGGGCAGCAGTGCCGGCTAAATCACCAGAAAAAGGTCTTCCAGAAACAGTTCTTCCAGTAGTATTGGCTTTTAGGGCCTTGAGTTCCCTCGTCAAATTCTCATTTTCTGTCAGGAGATATCCTGTATTCTCCAAGTTGATATACATAGTTGTTTGAGGTCTCACATATTTCCCAACAGAACCACGGGTCCATCCTGAAGGAACCAAGTGAGGATGAAGATCCCAGCATTTCTCTTTCCCATGTCCTTTCTTTCCACAGTGAGGACACTTCATTCGACTCGTATCATCTTGTCTCATATTCCTTGACTGTCACTTCTTCTGCTCAGCGACAAGGGCAGATTTCTCATGGCCAATATGAACATCTGAACGAGTGGAGTTTATGCGGCTTGTCTCCCCTCGAATATAGTGGGCCACGGTTTCCAGATCAGGCACAGAATTTCTTCCTAGCATCTGAACTCTCTGAAATTCAAGTTCAGGGGGGAGACCAGAAAGCATTTCGAACACCCTTCGTTGCATAAGTTCCATCTTGTAATCTTCTACAGTCTGGATAGCAGAATATTGATCAAGTTCTGCCCACTTATGGGTCAGTTTGCTATAATATTCCTCAAAATCACTCATCCCTGTCATGTGGATCTGCTCAGTCTGAAGTTGATATATTCTAGCCAAGTCCTTCTTTTTTGAGTAATTTCGCTTGATTAACTCCCACATTTCTTTTGCAGTTTGACAGAACGGGAAGTGACTTGCAATCTTGGGTTCCATAGAATTAACAAGCCAGTTTATCACAGTAAGATTCTCACCTTCCCAGTCCTCATATAGAGGATCAGTCTTGCTTGGGGCCGGCTTGGATCCAGTGATAAATCCAAGTCTTCGACGACTCCCAATGAATATTCGCATAGATTGAGCCCATAGGAGATAGTTTCTCCCATTGAGCTTGATGTGAGTGACCCCTTGATTGAAGTCCATGTTAGAGCTCCCTCCACTGTAGTGTTTGGGTTGGTTAACGGCCCCTTCAGAGGCACTTGCACTTTTCAAGTTGTCCATACGGGCACACAAGATGGCTGGACCTTAGGGAACCCACAGGAAACAACAGCAGCAACTGGAGGCAGCGGCAGAGAAGGACCTTCAGGTCGGGATTGGCCACTGGCAGCAGCAGCAGCAGGACCGTCGGGTCGGGATTGGCCACTGGCATCAGCAGCAGCAGGACCACGGCAACAGCAACAGCAGGACCACGGCAGCAGCAGCAGGACCACAGCAGGATCACGCGAGCGGCAGGGACGGAGCTTCAGGACGACGACAGATCACGGCGCTCCAGTACGACGGCGGGAGCAGGACGCGGCGGCAGGGACGGAGCTTCAGGACGACGACAGATCACGGCATCGGAAGCAGGCTCCAATCGATCAACGGCAGAATCGGCTCGAGACGATGACGGGATCGGCAGCAGGCACCGAACGACGGGATTGGCTCGTGCTGACGAACAGATCTTCAGAACGACAACAGAGGACGACGAGAACGCACGCAGACGAAGAGGATAGGAGGAACGCACGTCGAGCCTTCAGGTCAACGGGAAGAAGCTCCCCTCTGATACCATGTTGAGAGCGAGAGAGCAAACCTTAGGGTTTTTCCTTCTTGTTGTCCGCATCCCAGGGCCCGATTCTTTAACTCATTTAGTCACCTCCTTGGATACACTCACCACCTGGTGAGGGGGTATTAGTTTGTATTTTAACCGTTTGCATTGATGCGCACCAGCAGCACACAATCTCACGCATACAAAATTTTAAGGAAAGACAATATTTATCATAGAACAAAAGTGATAAAAACACAATTTGCAAACTAACCTGTTCGTAGAAGATTTCTTCAATGATCAATGATGCTTTAATTATGAAGGTCAAGGCTTTCTTGTCTGCTTCTGAAAGCCCATTCAACTGTATCCGGTAAAAGTAAATAAATAAATAATCAGATCATGTTAATTGGATTAAAAGGTGTTATATGCACGCAAATACAACAAAATTTGTTACACCGCTTGAGACTTGATGTCTATTTTGATAATTACTTTTTTTGTAAGGATTCTTCCTACGGATTTTCATATGATATATATTAATTTCATAACGCAATAAAAGGTTATAATGGACCTATATGAGAAATGCAAACATGCACATAACAAATGCA
Source organism: Dactylorhiza incarnata (assembly GCA_033032865.1). NCBI lineage: Eukaryota > Viridiplantae > Streptophyta > Magnoliopsida > Asparagales > Orchidaceae > Dactylorhiza > Dactylorhiza incarnata. Next base: position 6,531,833 of record JAWHQI010000097.1, on the reverse strand, counting down.
AATGAAACGACTAGCCTAGCACTAATGTGATGCAGCTAAATAAGTCAATGGGCAAATATATGACGCGTAATTAATCAAATAACAGAAAATTAAAACTCTGGCAAAACCACAACTGATTACAATTAATACTAATCAAAATAACATATAAAAAACACACAGACCTAAAAGTGCTAGGTAATTAAAAGTCAAGTGAATAGTTACACGTTTACTGAAAGGAAATTAGCAAAATAATTGAAGCAAAAGATCACTCGAAATAAGAGAACATTCATACACAAATATAAAATAAAAACTCACTAAGTAATCGAGCCAGATCCAGAAGGGTTATTGTAGAAGGGTTTGGGTGGGGATGGGAGCATCGTGTAGGTTCAAATGTGCAGTTAGCGGTGAAAGGTGATATGAAATGTTGGGACTTCAGATTGCATGAGGATTATGGAGTAGAGAGTGGTCGAGAGGGGTAAGGGTGATTGTGGGTGGTTGTTATTAAGGTTGTCGGGAGTGGGATGGATGGGGTTTTGCAAATAGAAGCAACTGGGTCGTTAGAATTAGAGATGTGAACGGGGAATCTATTGTAGATAAAAGTAAAATGGTGTTGGCTGCTGGAAGGCGAGGGGAAGGGACGGTAATGTATAACGTCAAAAGTACAAAGAGGTATCACGGTTGTTAAGGGCTTTATTGAATAAAGGAAATGATAATTGGGGTCGCGCCTGGAGGAGGAAGCGATGAGCTTGATACTAGAGCTTGCGATTGGGAACTGCCTGAGGAATTGTTAGCAATGTGAAAGGAGATTGTTGGGTTTGTACTGAGAACAGTTCTTGTGGACTTAGGGAGTTGTGTTCGTGGACTTAGGACGCTGGCCCGAGGGATTGTCGGCAGTGTGGGAGGAGATTGTTGGGTTTGCGGGGAAAATATCAACCGGGAGGCCCTGGGCATCAACACTTAAGATGATTGGCTTCGACACCAAATGATGATTGAGTAGATTAATCTTCAAACTTCTCAATACCATGTTCCTAATGACCAGTGGGTATTAATAGGGGATAGGAATTAGGTTAAATGAATATGAAGCTCAAATCATCTGATTAGACCATTTAATCTAATTCTGAAAATATAGATCGAAAAAATAAAAATAATATATATATGAAAAAAAATCAGACGCATCCACGGGCTCTGATAGTTCAAATGACAATCTGATAATTGTAAAATCAAGAAACAATCATGAACGGGTCCTAATGCATGAGAGCAGGGTGAAGCTGTTGATCCCATCGATTTTCCTTGCTTGGAAGCATGCATCGTGAATGGAAACTGCCATGTTCCAAATGCAGGCGAGACAAAAATCGGTATAGTTCTTTGGACAACACTCAAGTATGAGTGGTAAATGGGCATCCTCTCTAATGTGGCAGATAATGTAATGACGATCCATCAGATGTCTTCATCTCGTGGTTCATACTTTGTAGTGTCCTCATGAGCTTGTCATCATGTTGTAGATGTTGATGGACACAAAAAATATGAATTATGGCTAAATGGAAGGTTGAGACTGGGGGTAAAAATGGACTGGCGTTTGAGGGTACCAATAATTAAGTGGCTCATCATTTAGAATCAAATCTTATACAACAAATATAGGATGAATACACATGTTTCTAGGAACATCAAGCTCATAAGCATTTGACACAATCTCTGTAAGGATGGTGTATGAATATATTTTCTTAGTACTCACATTCATAGCAATTCTCGAGGAAAACCTCTTAGGTCATGTGTGAATCATCACTAGATCATCTTCTTTGAATTTATGCTTTTACTTGTCATTACTTGTGTTTTTCATAATTTAATTTATTGATATGTCAAACAGGAACATGAGCAAGTCATGCAACTGATAATTAACTAGATCAATGGACACACTAGGATGTGGCTCTATCGTTCATTCAATGTCTCTAGGATGTAACTTTATCAGAAGACTCGTTCGGTGGGATGTAAAAATATTCATCGAGTGTGTGAGGGACACTCGAATGACTACCAAAGAAATCGACACTAAAAACGACTATCTAATGTGTTGAGTGTCTCCACAGGGCGTGACTCATCATAAGACCCACCGAGCGGAGTATAGGAAAATTCGTATGCGTATGACGGATACTTGAATTAGCTACCTGAAAGATCAACACTAAGATATGACACAATGACATGTCGAATGTTTCTTATAGTGGGTGACTTATTAGGAGGCTCACGGGCGGGTATACAAAAATTCGTCGTTATGTGTGTAACGACCCAACCCTTAGAATATCAGAAGTATTGTCCGTTTTTGTTCATCACATCCCATACTGAGTTGAACCACATAGTTTTACCCTTTTTCATAGGTGGCCTGCTTACGAGCATTTTCTAGGAGATCACCCACCATAGGACTACTCCCACTGGAGCACGCTTTACCTTGGAGTTTCCAATACAACTCCACCAGTTGCTCTGAAAAGGCGCCTCTGATATTTGAGGATCTGAATTATTACTTAAGCCCAGCATCTTTTCCTCCAATTCTGAGGTGAGATTTGGTTCATTCATGCACCTTCTTTCACCTAGAAGTCTGTCATCCTAGAAGCTTGTTAGGAGCTGCTTTTCGTGGGCATCACTGCCCCCAAAGCACCCCCACCCTCATCAGACAGCACTCATCGGATTCAGGATGTTACAATGAGACAGACACTTGAATCGCTACTCAGGCAATAAGTTGCGACTTTATAGTGTGCATAATGTCTCCCATAAGTAGGGATGATATCGAGTCGAGTTCGAGCGATTTTGGCTCGGTTCGAAATCAAAATTTTCGAGTCGAACTCGGATCGAAATCAAATCGAGCCGAATCGAAATTGAGTAGTTTTTTCTCTATTTCAAGTTGGCTAGAAATTAAATTGGACAACCTCTAAGTTTAGCAAATGAAACACTTAAAGACTTTACTTTTTCTATTTAGGCTTAAATTTTATTTTATTTTGATTTTAAAATAATAATATATTAATAAATACATAATATTTTTAATCAACTCGAGTTAATTCGAATCATATTTAGAGCGATTCAGGGTTGGCTCGAAATCGACTCGAAATGTGATTCGATTCAAATTGAATCGACTCAAATTGAGTCAAATAAATTGTAATTGATTCCGATTCGGCTCAATATTCGAACGATTTTCGAGCGACATTCCAGTTTCGAATAATATGCTCAACCCTGCCATAAGGAGTGGATCAATAGGAGGCTTATGAGGCAGGGTATAGAAAAACTTGTCGCATGTGCGACAAATACCCAAATGGCTACCCGGACATCGAGATTTAGTCATGTTGGGCCAACAATTCAACATCTGGGAGGCAAACATAGCTCCCACAATTTTCAATGTTGAGGACTTTCGGAGAAGGGAAAGAGGAGAAACTATGTGAAGATGTTTCACAACAATCACAAAGAAAAGAAACTAAAAGCATCATCAGGAAAACCCATAGTCAACAATTCCTTCTGCAACATAAGATTAGAAACAAAAACAGTGAGCTGCAGTTGGCTCGCAAAATTGATAAAAAAAAATGCAGCAAGAGAGGAAATTTGTGTCTACGAATGCATCAATTCCCACCTCTAGGAAAGGATTTGTCGTCTAATCTAGAGGATCGTCATTCTTTTCTATCAATACTCACTCCATGGACATCCTCAGTAAATCAACATTTGTCACGTATCCAAGTAATGGCACCTCTTTTGGGGGACTAAACAGCATCAAATAGAAACTAGACAATCCATTGAACATCAAAAGTTAAGAGATTTTACCCATGCATCAATCAATTACAAAGCTATCTACCTATATTCATCATTCAATACCAATCATTTTCACCACCTCTCGAGGGAACAAATTCTGAAATCCAGACAGCCAAGGTTTTATCATTGTCCATTGCACAAGCTTTCGGGAGGTCAACAATCAATTGTTGACCAATGGGAATCCAGCTAGTAATCCCCTTCACTTCATCACTTTTTATGAATCTGCATAGGGGTCGAGCCAATGACTCACTATTATAAACATGTCCTACCTCATATGTATCTTGACGAGGGACAAGGCTATAAATTTCAACGCAGATCCAATTCAAAATGATTACCGGCATACACGCAAACTATGAACGGGAATAGCATTGTTGCAGACTATTACGCGTAGGTGAAAAGACTTGCACTAAATGAAATAACATGGATACAATCACGAGGTATGCTCATGCCAACTTCCGGAAGCTGGTTCCTCCTTAAAGCTCCTCTCCAAATGAGAGTTCAAAAACCTAGCAGATGAAAGATGAACCTAAACTCCCAAGCCACCTCCTTATATAGGGAGAGGGGATCACACCATTTACCAAAAGCATACTATTTAAAATTGGAAATACACTAATAATAATACGCACGCGCGTAACAATACATCCCGTCAGAAAATCGACCTTGTCCCCAAGGTTGAAGTGCCGCCCGTCGTCTAGTATTGATATGCCCGCGGGTGGGCTGCTGTCGAGGTACCCGGAGCTCCGTCCGGCGGTACGTCCGTGAGCAGAAGGGCGTCAAAGTAAGTCGCGCCAATCTCGTCCATGTCCTCCCCGATGAGGAACCGGAACTCCTACACAGGACAATCATGACCAGGAGAGTAGGGTTGCTTGCAACGAAAGCACAGACTCTTGCTTCGTAATTCATTGGACTCCTGGTTGGAAAGGCAGTGAGTAGGGGCATGACGGTTGTGGCGTGGGCCCATAATGGGTGGGCGAGGTAGAGGAGGTGGCGGTGGTGGATGTTTCAGCGGGGTAGGAAAATATGGTTGGTAGGGAGATTTGGAGGGAGGCGATGAGGAAGAAATGTCCCCGGACGTCGCTACGAATTCGGCCTCCACTAGTGGGGAGAGGTCCATGGCTTGGTTGACAGTTAACGGTTGGAGGGTGCGGAGGCGGGCTCGGATATGGAGTTGTAAGTCGTGCATGAAGTAGCCCAAGTAATGGTCGGGTGGAAGACCTGGGACATGAGTGACCAATTCGATGAATGCATCAACATACAAGTCAATGGAGTCGGTTTGACGAACCCGGCAAAGGCGCTCGATCATGGAGACGGAGTAGTGGAGATCATACCGCTGAATGAGGGCCTCCGTAAGAGCTGTCTAGGTGAGGCCGGGATAGGACTGGCGGAGCCAGCGGACCCGTCCATGCCGATAATCAATGTGAAGACCTGTTGCGTCGGAGGAGTCTGGTGAATGTCAAAAAACTGTTCGGCGCGGGCAATCCACCTGAGGGGGTCAGTCTCGTTGAATGTGGGAATGTCGAGGCGTGGAAGTTGCAGAGTAGGCTGAAAGTGGAGGTTAGATCTTAAATTAACTTTAGAGAGGGGTGAATAGAGTTTAAAAACTTTTCCCTTAGTTTTATTGCGGAATTAAAAATAGTGATATATATATGTGTATAGAGAGTGAGTAATAAAAACAAACACAAAGAAGGCACACAGCACAAACACAGAAAAGTAAAATAAACACAGAAGACACAAGGAGCTATAGTAGTTCCCCAATAAATCTGGGTACGTCTACTCTTCTACCACCCTTGGTAGGAATCCACTAGGATTTTTGATCAGGTGCCCTCACACCAAGGTGATTTTGATCAGGTGTCCACGCACCACAGAGCTTTTGATCAGGTGCTCAAAACCAACTAGATTTTTTGATCAGGTGTCTTGCCACCAAGGAGGTAAACTTTTGAAGGGAGTTTTAACCCTGTACAAGATGGGATAGAGAGGGGTTTAGATGTTCTTCTCTGTCAAGATGCTGAGAGAAGACACTAGTGGATGTATGTTGAAAAGCTTCCTCTGTCTGATATGAAGTTGTTGACAGTAGATCTGCTGGAGCTTTTTCTTGAAAGAAATGATCTTCCTGATAGCTGATTAAACTGAGAGAATAAGTTCTCAAATTTGTTGTTGCTCTTTTGAAGATCTAGACTTGCAGCAAATGACTGAGAGAAGAATGTTGAAGATGTTCTCAGTGTATAAGAGCTGCTGGAGGAGGAAGATGAAGATCTGTGTAGCTGTGTTTCTTCTTGTTCTTCTTGTCTCCTTTTCTTTCTTTCTATCTGTTCTTTTCTGTACAGCAAAACTGTAAAAAATATGTTCTGTATTTTATCTGTCGTGAAAAACTGAAAGTAATAATCTGCTATATCTTCTGTCTTTTCTTTTCCTTTTCTTTTGAAATCTCTGACAGACAATAAATGCAAATCCCTTATATTAAAGAATATAATATATCTGAGAAGATATTCTGGGAACAGTACATCTGCAGCGCCGTTTGTCTTTTCCTTTTCCACGAAATGTCCTTTTCTGCTGGATGTCAACGGCTATAATCTTGGAATAAAGAAAGAAATATATTTTCCTTACGTGATCTGATAGAAAGAGTCGTTGATGTAGTCGATCTGAGTTCAGAGAATGAAATAAGTATAATTCTGCTGAATTCTCTGAACTGAAATATCAATTCTTCGATCAGAATAAATTTCGTCGAAAGCAGATTCGTCGACCTCAAGATTTTCGTCGAACACAAAATTTAGTTCGTCGACCTCAAATAAATATTGCTGGAATAATTAATTTTGTTGATCTGTGAGAACTTTCGTCGATCTGAAGGTGTTCGTCGAACGCAGACTTGAGTTCGTCGAACGGAAGTATTCGTCGACCGCTGAGCATGGATAAAATCGTCGACCGCTGAGCTTGAGCAAAAGCGTCGACCGCTGAGCTTGAGCAAAAGTGTCGAGCGCTGAGCTTGAGCAAAAGTGTCGAGCGCTGAGCTTGGGCAAAAGCGTCGAGCGTTGAGCTGGGATCTGTTCGTCGACCGCTGAACCAATCTGTTCGTCGACCGCTGAATATAATTTAGTTGAGCGCTGCACTTAGACAAATTCTTCGACCACTGAGACAGGTTCGTCGACCGCTGAGATTGGAGTTGTTGGTCGAGCGCAGAATGAACATCTTTCATCGACCGCAGAGCGTCGTTCGTCGAACGCAGATAGCCGTTCGTCGAACGCAGAGAACATGTCGTTCGTTGAACGCAGAGAGCACGTCGTTCGTCGAACGCAGTATGGAGTTCGTCGAACGCAGAATCTGAATGAATTCTCTAGTTCTAACAGCCTAAACTCTTGACCCATAAACTATACATTGGGGTCAACTTGATCCTAGGCAATCAGATAGTGATCCTAGCCCAAATCAGAAATATAGTTGTTCCAACAATCTCTCACTATTTGGGTTAGGACATTATTTGACAAAAATTGAAAATAAACAAACAACAACAGAGCATATATATATATATGATATATTTTAAATATTTTATCAGATATAAAATGAATAGTACTCTGAGTTTTGAAACATTTCAATGAAAATAAAACTGATAGAAATACAATCAAAACCTTGATTTTCTCTGAATTCTTTCTGTCTGAATTCTAAAATTGTCTGAACTGTATTGTTCTGAATTCTGATCTGTAACTGAACTGTATTTGCTATGTAAATCAGCTTTCTGAATTCTGATCTGAACTGAATTTTTCTGAATTCTGATTTGCTGAGCTTGTAGCAATAACTGATGCTGAATTTGCTATATCAAAATTCTTCTTCTGAGCTGTATCTGCATCTGAACTTGATCAAGAACTTTATCTGAATTTTTCTGAAACAGAAACTGCAAATAGCAAACTGTTGTGAGCTTTATCAAGCTTCTTCATACAGCAACTCCCCCTGAGAGTGTCTCCCCCTGAGACTGGAGGTTCTTCAGCATTCTCCTTTTGCCTAGTTCATAGAACAACTCCCCCTGTGTAACTGCATCAAATGGAGCTTGTTCATAAAAACTTCTCCCCCTGCCTAGTTTCAGGAAGGCCTGAAGCTAGGCCCCTTGAAGAAGGGACATTTGATGGAGGTAAGGAAGGATGCAAGATTGTCATTGTTATTGTTCCTGCACAATAAAATAGAGATTAAGTGCAAAGGGAACTAGAAAGAGAAACAATTCTGTAGGCATTCAGCTACAATAAAAAATTGATTAATGATGACAGGCTGAAATAAAAAGCTTCAGAAAAACTGGGTTCGACGAAAAATGAGTTTTCGTCGATCTCGGTTCGACGAACTTGATGACTTCGTTGATCTCCGTTCGACGAAAAACTTGATTTCGTCGAGCTCAGTTCAATGAAGAGATAGGTAAGTAGAAAACTTAATTTTTTTTACAGATTGAGTCTCCATCTATCATACCTAGCTGATTTATAAAGAATATATGTTTCTTTTCATCCAAGGGCTTGGTGAAAATGTCAGCTCTTTGCAAATCAGTAGAGATGAATTGTAGGCAGATTTTGTTTTTATCCACATTATCCCTAAGGAAGTGGTGTCTAATCTCTATGTGTTTAGTCCGACTATGGAGAACTGGATTTTGTGATATAGATATTGCACTAGTATTGTCACAAAATATAATTGAATTATTTAAGTTGACACCATAGTCTAGGAGCTGATTTTGTATCCACAATATCTGTGAGCAGCAACTGCCTGCAGCTATATATTCAGCTTCAGCTGTTGATGTAGACACAGATGTTTGTTTCTTACAAAACCAAGACACAAGCCTATCACCAAGAAACTGACAAGTTCATGATGTGTTTTTCCAGTCTACTCTGCATCCAGCATAATCTGAATCTGAGAATCCAGTTAATTCAAATTCAGATGTTGTTGGATACCAAAATCCTAGATTAGGGCAACCATTTATATATCTCAAAATTCTTTTTAGTAAAATTAGGTGAGATTCTTTGGGGTTAACTTGGAATCTAGCACAAATACAAGTAGCAAACATTATATCTGACCTACTTGCTGTTAAATAAAGTAATGAGCCAACAATTGCTCTATATACTTTCTGATCAACAGGTTTCCCTGATTCATCAGTATCAACAACAGCATTTGAGGGCATGGGTGTTTTCATGGTGGAAGAATCAGACATACCAAATCTTTTCACTAATTCCTTAGCATACTTAGATTGGGATATGAAGATTCCATTTGGAGTTTGCTTCACTTGAAGACCAAGGAAGTATGATAGTTCACCCATACTACTCATTTCAAATTTAGATTGCATTAGATTAGAAAATCTTTTGCATAAGTTTGAATCAGTAGAGCCAAAGATAATATCATCTACATATATTTGAACTAGTAGAGTTTGATTTTTATGTATCCTGAAAAATAAAGTTTTATCTACTATGCCTCTACAGAATTTATTCTCTAAAGAAAACTAGCTAAGGTCTCATATCATGCTCTGGGAGCTTGTTTAAGACCATAGAGAGCTTTCTTAAGCTTAAATACAAAAGAAGAGTGAGTTAGAGAGATGAAACCTGGTGGTTGTTCCACATAGACTTCTTTGATTTCTCCATTCAGGAATGCACTCTTTACATCCATTTGATAAACCTTGAATTTCTTGTATGCTGCAAATGCAAGGAATATCCTGATTGTTTCTAACCTTGCAACTGGTGCAAAAGTTTGATCATAGTCTATTCCTTCTTCCTGTGAGTATCCTTGAGCTACTAATCTAGCTTTGTTTCTCACAATGTTGTCATCTGCATCTACTTTATTCCTGTAGACCCACTTAGTTCCAATGACTGGATGATTCTTTGGTCTAGAAAACCAATTCCCAAACTTTGTTTGTCTCAAACTGATTGAGCTCCTCTTGCATAGCAATGATCCAGTTGGGATCTTATTCTGCATCTTGTAAGGATTGAGGTTCAATCTGAGAGAGAAAACAAGTATGCATCACGTTCTGATTTACTTGATGTCTTGTTTGCACACCTGCTGAAATATCACCAATAATTTGAGATATTGGATGATCTCTAACTGTAATGTGATCAACAGTTGGAGTGGGTTCAACAATGATTTCCACTTGGGGAATTTGTTCAGTTGTGATATCTTGTGGAAGATGTTCTGTTGTTATTTGATTTGAACTTTCAGCAAAATCTGGATGATTTTCTTCTTCACTTTCTTCAGCATTCTGCTATACAGGATTAAGAAATCTTTCTTTCTGTAGAGCTAATTGATCTAGTTGCTCACATAGTGTAGGTACCTGTGGATTTTCTATGGTAGAAGAATTCTTCTCCTTGTAAAACATATTAGTTTCATCAAAAGAAACATGCATAGATTCTTCAATTTTAAGAGAAGATTTGTTATAAATCCTATATGCTTTGCTGACTAATGAATAGCCTAAGAAAATTCCTTCTTCAGATTTTGGTTCAAATTTCCTAAGGTATTTCTTATCATTATTGTGAACAAAATATTTACAGCCAAATGTTCTAAAATAATTAACCTTGGGTTTCTTCCCTTTAAGTAATTCATAAGGAGTCTTACCCTTAAGTTTGTGTATCAAACTTCTATTCAGCACATAGTTTGTTGTGCTAACAGCCTCTGCCCAAAAAGATAGGGGCAAATTAGCATCTGCAAGCAATATTCTTGCTGATTCAATTAGAGTTCTATTTTTCCTTTCAACTACCTCATTTTGTTGAGGAGTTCTAGGAGTTGAGAAGCAATGCATGATACCTTCCTTCTCACAGAATTCTTGCATGAGAAGAGACTCAAACTCAGTGTCATGATCACTTCTGATCAATGCAATATGAGTATAGTACTCAATCTTTATGCTCATAAGAAAGTCTGTAAGAACTTTAAAGTTATCTGACTTTTCTCTCAAAAAGAACACCTAAGTGAATCTAGAGAAGTCATCTACAATAACTAGAGTGTAAGACTTCCCCCCTAAACTCTTTGTTGCAATAGGTCCAAAAAGGTCCATATGTAGCAAATACAAGATTCTAGGTGAATCACTTTTAGATAATAATTTAAAACTATTTTTAGTTTGCTTGCCTAGTTAACATGCCCTACAAAGACCTTCTTTCTTGTATGAACCTGATGGAAAACCTCTAACAAAATTGTCCTTAGATAATTTAGTAATGGTCCTAAGGTTTACATGTCATAATCTCTTATGCCAAAGTTCACTAGGTTTGCTTAATTCATTAAATAAATAAATTTCTGATTTAGATGGATTGAAATTCACTAAATAAATATTACTTTGCCTAATACCTGATAAAACAATAACATTATCTGAAGATTTAATAAGGCATTTTAATTTATTAAAAGTTACCTGAAACCCTTCATCACATAATTGACTTATGTTGATGAGGTTGTGCTTCAGTCCCTTGACATAAGCTACCTCTTTGAAGGTGACTTCTCCAACCTTGACTTTTCCATAGCCTTTTGTTTGTCCACAGTTGGAGTCTCCAAATATAACTTTTGGTCCAAGCTTTGCCTTGTAGTTGTTCAGGTTGGCCTTGTTTCCTGTCATATGCTTTGAACAGCCACTATCTGTTACCGACCTGCACCCGAAAGACCCTCCATGGCGAGTTTATTCAAGGCGGAAGCATAATGCAGAAGGGCGAACCGAACAACAGGACGGGGGGCGTACCGATCCGGGTGTCGCGCGGGCAACAGCGTAGCTGTCGGACGGCACTACCGCATGGCGTCTGCAGCGGCGACAGCGGGGGGGGGCCTATCGGCTGGCGGTATCGCCAGGCGACATCTTCGGCATGATCTGGCTTTAGTTTATTTTGCATGATTTGTTTAATTAGAACCGTTTATTCTGGGAATCCCTTTATATGGGGGAATCTGTTTGTGTGAGGATTATCTTTGGATCAAGGAACTTTTGGGAGAGGGTTGTTCCCTCTTGCTCTTCTCTAACCCTAGCAGCCCTCCTCTCTATCTCTCTCTCACTCTCTCTCTCTCTCTCTACTTCATCTTCCCGGAAGGTAACATTTTGGTCCGACCTGCCGCTCCGCCCGCCCTTCGCGCCGCCGGAAATCGGTCATGCCGGTCTCTACCCGCCTGACTACTGTCGTCGATGCGTCCGCCTCCGACGACGCCATCACCGCCCGCCTCGCCGGCCACGATTCCCACCTCGCGAGCCTCCAATCCTCCCTCGACGACATCGCCGCGAGCCAGCACACCTTCGCTGCGAACCAGAACACGATCATCGCCCAACTCGCAGCCATCACCGCCCAACTCCAACTGCTGCCGCCCTCGCCCACGGTACCGCCTGCAGCGACAGCGCCGGCTGATACCGCCTCGGTGCTCGGCACGCCGCCCACCCCGCTACCGCCGGCCTTCCGCGCCCAGGCCCAGTTTCCATTGGGGCCAACTTTTCCGCCGCCCGCACCCTTTCGCCCCCCCCCCCCCCTCGCACTCGACGTGCCTTCTTTCTCCGGGACGGATCCCATGGGATGGATCGCTCGAGCGGAACAATACTTCGATCTTAATGGCACCCCGCCGGTGGATCGGGTCGGCACGGCTATGGTCGGCTTGGATGGTTCAGCCCTTCATTGGGCTCGCTGGCTTCGCCAAGTTCAACCGCTTATTCCCTGGCACGAGTTCAAGCAAGAGATGATTAGCCGCTACGACTCCCGCAACACCGGCTCCGTCATTGAGCGGCTCTGCTCCGCCCGCCAGACAACTTCGGTGGATGCTTACATTGACGAATTTGTGGCACTCGTCACGCAAGTTCCGGGCCTTCCGCCCGACCATTATTTGGGGTTCTTTCTGCAGGGCCTTCTCCCCAACATCCGCTCCCGCATCCGCACCCACCACCCCCGGACCGTCTCGGAAGCACTGGAACTAGCTCGGGCAGTGGAAGCCGACATTGGACCCCGCACGGCCGCTCCCCATTTCCGACCGTCACAGCACCGGGAGGCCACTCCTCGGCACCCACCCCCGGCAACCGGCCGCCCCCCTCGTCCGGACAACCCCCATCGCGTCTCCAACACGGAGTACAACGAACTTCGTCGCCGCGGGTTGTGTTTCCGGTGCCGTCAACCATACTCACCGCAACATGTCTGTCCGATCAAGGAATTTCACGCGATTATTGGTGACAGTGAGGGCGACGGATCCTATACTGATGCGGTGCCGGAGCTGCCGGAGCTGCCGGACCCAACCACCCCGGACCCCGAGGAGGCCCCCCTTAATGTGCTGGAGTTACCCTTCTACTCAGTGGGCGGTATAACCGGCCCTCGTACCATGAAGTTGGCGGCCATGATCAACAACCGGCCGGCTATCGTGATGATCGATAGCGGCGCTAGCCATAACTTTATGTCGGCTCACCTAGCCCGCGACCTGGAGCTTCCCTATTCCCCCTCCCCGGACTTCTCCGTATGCCTCGGCGATGGGCGCCGCCGCCCCACTTTGGGTCAGTGTGGGAATGTTACACTATCTCTCGGGCCGGTCATGGTCACAGCGGACTTCTACTTATTTGAACTAGGTGGCCTCGACGCCATTTTGGGCGTGGCTTGGCTACAAACGTTGGGGGCTGTTCACGTAAATTGGGCCACCATGACGATGTCCTTCCAGCACCAAGGGCAGCCGTGTCGCCTAGTCGGCGATTCCACTCTCCTCCGCTCTCCAATTTCCTTCCGGGCTATGACACGTGTCACGGACGTCGACTTCTCAGCATGGTTATGGCCGCTCGAGTCCACCCACCCGACTACAACCGCTCCTATCCCCGCCGATCTTGAAGAGGTGCTCACAGCTTTCTCCGACGTTTTTGTCGCCCCGCCAAGCCTTCCCCCGACTCGGCCCACGGACCATGCTATCATCCTCAATCCAGGCGCTGCGGCGGTATCAGTTCGACCTTACCGGTATGGCCATGCACAGAAAGACGAGATCGAGCGGCTCGTCCGCGAGATGTTATTGGGGGTACTCATCCGACCGAGCGCGAGCCCGTTTTCCAGCCCGGTTCTCTTGGTTCGCAAGAAGGATGGTAGCTGGCGGTTTTGTGTGGATTACCGCGAGCTCAACAAGGCGACCGTGGCCGACAAATACCCGATTCCGGTGATACAGGAACTCCTGGATGAACTTCATGGGGCGGCCTTCTTTACCAAATTGGATCTTCGGGCCGGATATCACCAGATTCGAGTCCGCCCCGAAGAAGTGCCGAAAACGGCATTCCGCACGCACGACGGCCACTTCGAATTCTTGGTCATGCCTTTCGGCCTCACCAACGCCCCGGCCACTTTTCAAGCAACAATGAATGATATCTTCCGGCCGGTCCTTCGAAAGCAGGTTCTTGTTTTTTTTTGATGACATACTTGTATTTAGTACCTCTTGGCAGGACCATGTTCGCCACGTGCGGGAAACTTTCACAACCTTGCGGCTCCACCACGTCACCGTCAACCGGAAGAAATGCACTTTTGGGGCCACCACGGTGAGCTACCTGGGACATACCATCTCCGCCCACGGCGTCGCCATGGACGAGGAGAAAATCCAGGCGGTCCTTCGCTGGCCGACTTCGGCCTCTATCCGGGACGTGCGGGCGTTCCTCGGCCTCACCGGGTATTATCGGCGTTTCATCAAGAACTATGGCGGGTTGGCCCGCCCTCTCACCCAGTTACTGAAAGCGTCGGAGGACGGCCCCTTTGTGTGGCCGCCGGCCGCAATGGCGGCGTTCGCCGCTCTCCAGGCAGCATTGGTACACGGCCCGGTGCTGGCCATGCCGGATTTTCGGCAACCGTTCGTCGTGGAATGTGATGCATCGGGAGTCGGCGTGGGGGCGGTTTTGATGCAGGTCGGACGACCCATAGCTTACTACAGTCGGGCGTTCTCTTCGGTCGTGCGCAGTCGTTCGGCTTATGAAAACGAGCTCATGACCCTCGTCTTGGCGGTGCAGCATTGGCGGCCATACCTCTTGGGCCGCCCCTTCATCATCCGCACCGACCACCATAGTCTCCGCTACCTGCTTCAACAGAAAATCGCCACTCCAACGCAACAGATTTGGGTGGCCAAACTCCTCGGGTATGATTTCACGATCGAGTTCCGCCCGGGCAAGACCAATAAAGCGGCCGATGCTCTCTCACGCCACCCGCACGCGCCGGAGCTGACCGCGATATCAAGACCAATTTGGGAAGACGCCGCCATCCTTCAGCAAGAGGTGGATCACGACCCTCACTTACAGGATATACGGGCGGCTCTACTAGCCGACCCGGCGGCACGACCACCCTATTCCTTAGTAGGGGGCCGGTTGTTTCACCGGAACCGCTTGGTCCTGTTGGCCTCGTCCTCCCGCATTCCGCAGTTGCTCGCCGAATTCCACTCCACACCGTCCGGAGGTCACGCAGGAGCCTTCCGCACATATCGCCGACTGGCCGCCTCACTATATTGGCCCCACATGCTCCGCCTGGTGAAGGCATATGTGGCGGCCTGTCTAGCCTGTCAGAAGGCGAAATACGAAACGATGTTCCCGAGCGGATTACTTCAGCCACTGCCGATCCCTGAGCGCGTCTGGGAGGACGTTGCAATGGATTTCATCACCCGGCTACCGCGCTCTAATGGATTCGACTGCATCTTGGTGGTGGTCGACCGCCTCACAAAGTACGCCCATTTCATCGCCCTCCGACACCCGTACACCGCCGCTTCCGTGGCGGACAGCTTCATCACAGAGATCGTGCGACTGCATGGTTTCCCCCGCTCCATCGTAAGTGACCGTGACCCGCTCTTCCTCAGCAGCTTCTGGAAAGACCTTTTCCGTCTTCAAGGCACTCGTCTCCGGATGAGCACGGCATACCATCCGCAATCGGATGGGCAATCGGAGGTACTTAATCGTTGTTTGGAAACATATTTGCGATGTTTCATTGGCGAACGACCCGGCACCTGGGCAAAATGGTTGTGTTGGGCGGAGTATTCCTATAATACGGCGTACCACCACTCCGCAAACACCTCCCCGTTCGAGACGGTCTACGGCCGCCCACCCCCGACTGTGCTCTGCTACCTTCCAGGGGAGTCCCCCGTTCCTAGCTTGGCCGATCATCTACAGGACCGGGACGTTATTTTGGACAGTTTAAAGCACCACCTCCGGCGGGCACAAGCCAAGATGATCTCGTTTGCTAACCGTAAGCGTCGAGACCTCTCGTTCCAAGTTGGCGAGCGGGTTTTCATCAAGTTGCATCCCTACCGACAGCTCACGGTGGCTCGACGCACATGCCCCAAATTGGCCCCTCGCTTCTACGGGCCGTTCGAAATCATCAGTCGGATCGGCGCGGTGGCCTACCGCCTCCGCCTTCCAGATGGCAGTCGCGTCCACCCAGTCTTCCATGTGTCACAACTCCGACGGGTCATCGGCGACCACCCCGTCACCGACCACATACCCGCCGCTCTCGACTACTCCGAGGCCGAACCTCTCTATCCAGAGGCCATCCTGGATCGCCGCCCGCACACACCGGGAGACACCACCATCGAGGAGATACGGGTCGCGTGGCGCAACCGGCCAACCTCCGCAGCGACATGGCTCCTACGAGATGATTTTCGTCGCCAGTTTCCGGACTACTGCCTTGAGGACAAGGCCAATTTCCCAGACGGCGGTATTGTTACCGACCTGCACCCGGAAGACCCTCCATGGCGAGTTTATTCAAGGCGGAAGCATAATGCAGAAGGGCGAACCGAACAACAGGACGGGGGGCGTACCGATCCGGGTGTCGCGCGGGCAACAGCGTAGCTGTCGGACGGCACTACCGCCTGGCGTCTGCAGCGGCGACAGCGGGGGGGGGGGGCCTATCGGCTGGCGGTATCGCCGGGCGACATCTTCGGCGTGATCTGGCTTTAGTTTATTTTGCGTGATTTGTTTAATTAGAACCGTTTATTCTGGGAATCCCTTTATATGGGGGGATCTGTTTGTGTGAGGATTATCTTTGGATCAAGGAACTTTTGGGAGAGGGTTGTTCCCTCTTGCTCTTCTCTAACCCTAGCAGCCCTCCTCTCTATCTCTCTCTCACTCTCTCTCTCTCTCTCTACTTCATCTTCCCGGAAGGTAACACTATCCAAATACCATTTTTCATTTAATCTTGGACAGCTGTGTACCTGCAAAACAGAAAAACAATCTATTTGTTTCTGACCCAGACTACCTTGGGTCTTTTTGAATTTCCACAAAAATCTGAAATAAAAGACATTTCAGGTTGGTCCTTGTAACCTTGTGGATGATATCTCCTTGGAGGTATTATTCATTCAGAGAAAAGATTCTTAGAATGTGAAGAATAAGAATTGTTTATATTTGCTGTATAGTTTCTGTTCGACGAACTAGGCTGAGTTTGTCGAGCGTCGTTCGACGAATGACTGAGATTTCGTCGAGCGCCGTTCATATAATTACTATATTGAAAATCTGTCTTCAGAGTTCGTCGAGCTCCGTTCGACGAAGTGGATACATTTCGTCGATCTCCGTTCGACGAATTCTGCTGAATTCTGTTATTCTCGACAGTTTTACTTGAAATGTTTTTATTTACTCCTACAACCTCTTTGCTCTTAGCAGAGATGAATTTTATAGGTATAGAGAGTATGTTCTTCTTAATTAGAGGTGGCTCACTTGATGAAGCACCCAAGCCTAGTTTGCTATTAAGTCTAGCATTAACAGTGCTTGTAATGTTCATCAGTTTGATGCTTCTCCCATTTAGGGATTCTTCAAACTTTTTAACTTCAGACAACTTGTTCTCAATGAGAACAATATGTTCCCTGGAGGCAGCCAAATCTTTCTTAAGATTTACATTCTCTTCACTTAAATTATTCATTTCAGCTAGCTTATGTCTGAGTGAGAATATTTCTTTCGCAGATTTTAGTAAGTCTAAGCAAAGAACCTTGAATTCATCTTTGAATCCAACTGAAGTAAAATCAAAGTTAGATATTACCTGATCAGCATCAATTTCTGCTTCTGATTCTGATTCTTCTTCATCAGAATTGTTGGCTGAGGCATTGATTGTCATCATGCAGAAGTTCTTCTCTTCTTCATTATCTTCATCATCACTGGACGATGATGCATTTCCTGACTCACTGCCTGAGTCATAAATTGCCATCAGGCACTGATCATTCTCCTTTGATTCTTCTTCATTATCTGAAGAACTGGATGACTGATCTGATTCAGTGTCACTCCAAGTTTCTGCTACAAATCATCTTCCCTTCTTTTTGTGCTTGTGGGAGGAAGACTTGCTGGAGTGTCTTCTTTTCTCTTTTTCAGTTCTCTTTTCCTTCTTCTGATTTTCTGGACAATCTGGCAGAATATGTCCAGGTTTCCTGCAGCCATAACAAACAATATCTTTAGAATTTGACTTGTCATACCTTGGCTTTTCCCTTGATCTGGAGTCCTTCTTTCTGAAATCCTTCTTGGCCATTTTGTAGAACCTTTTGGCTAGAAGGTTCATGAACTCCTCATCTCTTGGAGCTTTTTCTTCCTCTTCAGCTGCTTTGAAGGCAGTGTTCTTTACCCTCTTTATTGTTGGAGATGAAGTGGGCTGTTCAGCTTCTCTGGATTTGATGAGCTGCTCATAGGATTTGAGCTTGCCCAACAATGTTTCAGTAGTAATCTTATTGAGGCTTCTGGCTTCCTTGATTGGCCAGATCCTAGAATCCCATGTGCTAGGGAAGCACATTAAGATCTTGTCATTTATCTCAGTGATAGAGATCACTTTATCCAACGTCTTCAGCTCATTTATTATGAGGCTGAGCCTATTGTACATATCAGCAACACTTTCAGATTCTCCTTTTTTGAAATTCTCATATTGTGAAATAAGATGGGACCTTCTGTCTTTCCTTTCATCAGCAGATCCCTCTACCATATTGTTGAGAGAAATTCATATTTCTCTTGCTGAGATGCATTCCACCACTCTCTGAAAAATGTCATCAGACATTGTTTGAGCCAGAATGTTCATGGCTTTTGCATCAGCACTCCTTTGCTTTTTCTGGGTTTCAGTCCATTCAGGAGGTGGAACAGCATTGTTGGTAGTTGTGGTTCCAGTACTTGCTGCTGCTGTAGGTGTTGGAGGTCCTGTCAAAATCACATTGAAGATTTTCGCATCAATAGAATTCATGTACAGTCTAATCCTTGCTTTCCATAGTGCAAACTTACTGAGATTGCACATAGGAGGTCTTGTGCTAGAATACTTTTTGTTTTGTGTCATGAGTTTTTAACAGAAAAATAAATAAAATAAAAACTCTAAAATAATTTAAGATCTAATTGATCTTTGTGATTCAGGTGTTAGCCTGTAAAGAATCAACTTCCTCTGATACCAATTGAAAGTGGAGGTTAGATCTTAAATTAACTCTAAAAGGGGTGAATAGAGTTTACAAACTTTTCCCTTAGTTTTATTGCGGAATTAAAAATAGTGATATATATATGTGTGTATAGAGAGTGAGTAATAAAAACAAACACAAAGAAGCACACAGTACAAACACAGAAAAGTAAAACAAACACAGAAGACACAAGGAGCAATAGTAGTTCCCCAATAAATCTGGGTAAGTCTACTCTTCTACCACCCTTGGTAGGAATCCACTAGGATTTTTGATCAGGTGCCCTCACACCAAGGTGATTTTGATCAGGTGTCCACACACCACAGAGCTTTTGATCAGGTGCTCAAAACCAACTATATTTTTTGATCAGGTGTCTTGCCACCAAGGAGGTAAACTTTTGAAGGGAGTTTTAACCCTGTCCAAGATGGGATAGAGAGGGGTTTAGATGTTCTTCTCTGTCAAGATGCGGAGAGAAGACTCTAGTGGATGTATGTTGAAAAGCTTCATCTGTCTGATATGAAGTTGTTGACAGTAGATTTGCTGGAGCTTTTTCTTGAAAGAAATGATCTTCCTAATAGCTGATTAAACTGAGAGAACAAGTTCTTCAATTTGTTGTTGCTCTTTTGAAGATCTAGACTTGCAGCAAATGACTGAGAGAAGAATGTTGAAGATGTTCTCAGTGTGTAAGAGTTGCTGGAGGAGGAAGATGAAGATCTGTGTAGCTGTGTTTCTTCTTGTTTTTTCTGTCTCCTTTTCTTTCTTTCTTTCTTTCAATCTGTTCTTTTCTGTACAGCAAAACTGTAAAAAATATGTTCTGTATTTTATCTGTCGTGAAAAACTGAAAGTAATAATCTGCTATATCTTCTGCCTTTTCTTTTCCTTTTTTTTTTTGAAATCTCTGACAGACAATAAATGCAAATCCCTTATATTAAGGAATATAATATATCTGAGAAGATATTCTGGGAACAGTACATCTACAGCGCCGTTTGCCTTTTCCTTTTCCACGAAATGTCCTTTTCTGTTGGATGTCAACGGCTATAATCTTGGAATAAAGAAAGAAATATATTTTCCTTACTTGATCTGATAGAAAGAGCCGTTGTTGTAGTCGATCTGAGTTCAGAGAATGAAATAAGTATAATCCAGCTGAATTCTCTGAACTGAAATATCAATTCTTCGATCAGAATAAATTTCGTCGAACGCAGATTCGTCGACCTCAAGATTTTCATCGAACACAAAATTTAGTTCGTTGACCTCAAATAAATATTGCTGGAATAATAAATTTTTTTGATCTGTGAGAACTTTCGTCGATCTGAAGGTGTTCGTCGAACGCAGACTTGAGTTCGTCGAACGGAAGTATTCGTCGACCGCTGAGCCTGGATAAAATCGTCGACCGCTGAGCTTGAGCAAAAGCGTCGACCGCTGAGCTTGAGCAAAAGCGTCGAGCGCTGAGCTTGAGCAAAAGCGTCGAGCGTTGAGCTTGGGCAAAAGCGTCGAGCGCTGAGCTGGGATCTGTTCGTCGACCGCTGAACCAATCTGTTCGTCGACCGCTGAATATAATTTAGTCGAGCGCTGCACTTAGACAAATTCTTCGACCACTGAGACGGGTTCGTCGACCGCTGAGATTGGAGCTGTTGGTCGAGCGCAGAATGAACATCTTTCGTCGACCGCAGAGCGCCGTTCGTCGAACGCAGATAATCGTTCGTCGAACGCAGAGAACATGTCGTTCGTTGAACGCAGAGAGCACGTCGTTCGTCGAACGCAGATAGTCGTTCGTCGAACGCTGTATGGAGTTCGTCGAACGCAGAATCTGAATGAATTCTCTAGTTCTAACAGCCTAAACTCTTGACCCATAAACTATACATTGGGGTCAACTTGATCCTAGTCAATCAGATAGTGATCCTAGCCCAAATCAGAAATAGGGTTGTTCCAACATAGGCAATCCCACCAATGCGGGTTCTTCGGGGCCGCGGTGCATAGGGATCCCAAGGCAGAGGCGACCGTAGGCCCGGAGTTCTGGACGGGTTGCAAGTTGTGGAGCATGGCCATAATCGAACTGAACTGCTCGGCTTGGGTCTCGAGACGAGAGTTGATGATGGTGAGAGCTTGTTTGAGGGCTTCCACGCGGGATTCCATTTGGCCCTTTGGCATATGAAGAAGAGGGCACAAGCTGGAGATGCGAGATGGAGAGTGAGAGGAGATGCGAGCAAACAGAGGACTGCAGGGCGACAGGGAGCCCGTAATCGAGCGGCGCTGCCGAGGAGGGAGACACGGCTGATCCCCGTCACAATACGTCACTTAGAAAAATATTAAAAAAAAACATAATGTGTGAAAAGTCGAGTTGGTCGCATCTGCGAACTCCAATCAGTCAAACAACAATCATATAACTATCGATAGTAAAAAAAGACCCTAAATCGTTTCAGATGCACATGTTGAGGGAGACACTGCTGATCCCCGTCACATCTCCACTACCATATGTTTATCTTTAAATATTCATTTCTTTTGTCGTAGAACCAACATCTAAATAATCTCTTCTTCTTTAGTCTATTTTATCTTGACTCTTATAGAGTTGGGAAATGAATGGCACTAATGTAATCTAATTGTCATCCTTTAAAAAGGAAAGAGAGTTTCAGAATCCATCATGTACGGCCTTCCTGTGAATTCCTTTGGCTGGCAAAAGGAGAACCTGGTATGCACTCATGGGCCAGATCATAAATCAGCTCATTCTGATATCTCCTAATGGAAAAGACAATTAGTACATACTTCTAAGCATTCACTATGTCATCCTTGCACAGCAGATGATATGGATGAGGACTGAATTGTGGGCAAAGCCAACTTCTCCGCAATCATCATAGTAGAAGCTATGAAGCTACATTAGTGATGTCACCACCAACAATAATCAACGCACATACTTCCCCTAAATTGTACCACTAGTCTGAAACAAACAATGACCTAGCATGCACTCATGTGCACAAGATCATAAATCACGTCATCTCGATAGTATTTCCCGGTGGAAAAGGTAATTAGTACCTACTTTTAAACCTTCATTATGTCATCCTTGCACTGCATGTGATATGGATGAGGATGGAGTTGTGGGCAAACCAACTTCTCCATCCTCATTGTAGAAGCTACATTGGGTGATGCTTCCACCAACAATAGTTAAAGCGCATACCTTACCTTGAATCATCCCTCTAATCATCCCTCTAGTCTAAAACAATTTTCCTCTGTTAATCATCTGAATGAACTTGCAAACACAAAATTCTTCCGATCACCAAGTTCATTTCACCAGCTTATTCAATGATAATATCATTCTTAGGCTCATCACGGACATTGCGATGACTATCATGGGTTAGTTCATCATCATCCTCGAACTCCAGTATGGTCATAACCTTCCGATTGGGACATTCAGAAGCTGTGTCCAATGCCAAGAGAGCTGAAATATTTGAGGTTGTTAGACATATATGGGAACTTGAGGGGATCAATTATCTCATTTTCCTTTCAGGAGACATCAGGAGGTTCGCCGCTTGAGGTGCTCCCCATAACAGGATAAGTTGTCTCCCTCCCAGTCTTAAAAGAGGGTCTTCTATTCCTCTTCAACTATCCTCCCACCTTAGTGGCTAGCTTGATGATATCTTATAAGGAGAAAAATGATTGTCTGCCCTCTCCGTGTTTAATCTCCAAGAAACCTAACCACAGCCTGCTCCTAGGCTCTGCAATGTTGTGCTCCAGCATCAGAATCTCAAATTCTCGTACATATTCTTCCACACATAGCCAGATTGCCTCAGCCCGCGTGCAAACTCAAACACAAATATTTCCTATAATTCTAACTTATCAAATCACTCATTTCAATGCCACAAGACCTATCAACAATGCATAGTTTTTTTTTAAGAAATTCAAATTTATGTTGGTCGTTGTGATTGTCGATGTTCTGCTAAGAAAGGTTATGAGAGGTTTACAAAGAAATATGATCTTAAATGAATACCTCTGTATCCAAATGGATAGGAGCATAACGATTGAGCTGTTTTTGAAGGAGTATACTTCGAGATTCAATGTCCTCCTTGTACCTGCAGCAATTACAAATAGAGCTCAAAGAAAGAAAGGTACAAATTATACAACTAAAATGTTTCACCGTCATTTGTGCGAACTCAATAGGTATAAAAGTTCTGCCAACTGTTAAAAATGCAAACCCAAGCATAATGCTATAAACATTACAAGAGAACCATAATTGAATAAGGCCAGCCCTAGATGCTGTATTTTGATTTACAATAATGATTTTTTGAAGACCATCTAAACAAATTTGAGTAGCAGAAACATCTCCAATCATAAAGTGTGCTATTTCTAGTTGTTATCTCCGCTTGATTACAGTCAGTTATACAGTATCGTTGCTTGGACCATAAAAACAATGAATGTGGTTTGATATTCAATAAACCTCCGCTTTACAGTTCAAACTTCAAGGTACACAAATACTGTAACACATCATATTAATCTCATACTATGACATGAACCCAGCCAAAACACACAAGCTATAAGATTAACTAAAGTGCACTTTAACAGAGAGACTGTAAATTTTCTCAAAGCATGGTATTTCATAAATATATATAGCGAAGCAGAAGAAACAATTTATTAAATTATGAATGTCCCATATATAGATCACAGAGCTAATGTAAGTCTTGAGTTATTAGACAAGTCCAAATTATTACAATACCTTCTTATTAGTGACAATTTACACGACTGTAGGGCTGAGCATATTATTCGAAACTCGAAAGTAGCTTGAAAATCGCTCGAATATTAAGTCGAATCGGAATCGAGTACAATTGATTCGACTCAATTTTAGTCGATTCAATTTGGCTCGAATCACATTTTGAGTAAGCCTGAATTGCTCTAAATGTGATTCGAATGAGCTCGAATTGATTAAAAATATTATGTACTTATTAATATATTATTATTTTAAAATTAAAACATTAAAATTTAAACTTAAATAAAAAGAGTAAAGTCTTTAAGCATTTAATTTGCTAAATTTAGAGAATGCCTAATTTAATTTCAAGTCAACTAGGAATACATAAAAAAATTGCTCAATTTCGAGCCGTCTCGATTCGATTTCAAGCCGACTCGGAATCGAGTCATTTCGAGTCGAGCCGGCTCGACTCGAAATCGATTTTGATTTCGAGCCGATCTTGAGTCGAGTTCGACTCGAAATTTCCGATTTCAAGCCGAGCACAAATCGCTCGAACTCGACTCGATATCATCCCTACACGACTGCAATCAAAGTACAATTTTTCAACAAAAAAAATGTTAACAGGAATAAGCTTATCCTCAAGACTAAACTTTATACATGCAATCACAAACATGTTAAACAAGGGTTAGCCAACTTTGACCTTGCAATGTCTCCACTCTCCCAAGCACCTTTAAGGGGCCATGGAAGTCTATTCAGCGACCACGTTCCGGCAAAGTTAAAGGTGCGGCAGTAAAGATAATAAGTGCACAAGTAATCACATCACATGTCATTCATCTTAAGACATCTACAATAAATGTTTACCCATATGTTCGTAGGCAACTAAAAACTAAGTTTTTTACAACAAACTAGCATCACATAATTACAATGGCTTAACATTCCATGCACTGTGAGAGTTGAGTTGGTTTGGACACATTCCACGGGCACACAGTCCAAGCTCAATTGGACACCCACCAATTGCAGCTTTAACTCCTACATGCGAGCGATAGTCCAAATCCTCCACAAGATTAATCTAGCCTTCTAGTCTAAGGGAGCATAGATATCATATCCATCCGCAGAACAAAGGGTCTTCCCTATCTGAGTAAATTATCTTGAGCTTCCCACAGGATTAACATGTTAGGCTACATAACCCCTCATAGCATTCTAATGAGGATCATGTCACAAACAGCTAAGGGTCTATAAGCGCCAACCAAGGAACCGCCAATAACGATCGAGACCGTTTGAGTGGATCATCGATCTAAGAATTTTAGTATTTTATTTGTATTTTTTATATTTTTATTTAAAATGTTTGGAGATCGTCATGATCGGATAATTATGATGATTCATGGCCCCTTCGTAGTGATGGAAATTGGCAACTTTTGGATCATCGGATGGACGATCGGAGACCGTCATTGCGTTCGTCGCGATTTTTCACATTTTTATGTATTTTATTTTATTTTTTGGACTTGTATTTTGGGAGATATGTTAAAATATCCATCGGACGATTGTGGCCGTTGGATATACTTACCCCCCCCCCCCCCCCTTTATATGCTACTAGCAGCCGCATGAAAGGGAGATCGAGGATTTACGATTTTGGAAGAAAACCGCTCGGTCATCCTCTTCGGTGCGACGCCAAAGGCCTGGTGTAACGCCGTGGGATTCTTCCTCCAGGGGGAGCGACGCCAATGGCGACATCACCCCGGTCTACGTCTCTGGAGATGTGTCTCTCGCTCCATCCCTCTCTTATCGCTTTATACTTCACGTTCCTAACTCTTAATCCAATCTCCTCTATGTTAGTCGTCTTACTGATGATCATGATTGTTCCATCAACTTTTTCTCTTCTTCCTTTATGGTGTGGGATCGACGAACGTGGAATATCATTGGTAGAGGACGGCTGTCAAATGGGCTCTACACTCTGGACCTTCCCACCTCAATTCTCTCCTATGTTAGCTCTGTGGATTGGCACCGGCGTCTTGGTCATGCTCCTCTTTCTATTCTGCAGAAAGCTCTTCCTGGTTTTTCTTTTTCTAACTTTACATGTGAATCTTGTATCTACGGGAAACAACATTGTTTTACCTCCCCCCCCCCCCCCCCCACTGTACTCGGAGCTCTGCTCCTTTTGATATAGTGCACTCAGATATTTGGGGCCCGTATAAAACTACTAGTATATCTGGATATCATTATTTTCTTACATTTATTGATAGACATTCTCGCATGACATTGTTGTATTTGTTGCGCAATCGCTCTGAACTACTACAAGTCTTTCGCTCATTTATCGCTGATACTCGTACTCAATTCACGCGCTTAATTAAAATCCTTCGAACAGATAATGCGTGTAAATATACAAGTCACAACTTTTAGGAAACTTGTACTGCGTTTGGTATTATCCACCATACGTCATGCGCCTATACACCGAAACAAAATGGTGTGGCCGAACGGAAGAACTGTCACCTCCTCGAGGTTGCTCACTCTCTTATGTTTCAACTGCAGGTCCCCAAAATCTATTGGCACTTCGCAGTATCCACCGCATGTTGTCTAATTAATAGCATTCCCTCTTCCATTCTCAAGTTTGCGACGTCATTCTCCATCCTCTTTCCTTCGCAATACGTCTTCCACTTGACTCATCTCGTCTCCGGTGGTGTTTGCTTTGTCCATCATATTGGCCCTGTCATGGAAAAATTGGCCCTTTTCCACGCGCTACCAAGTATATGTTTATTGGGTATTCTCGCACACAGAAGGGCTATGTGTGTTACTCTCCCACTACTCGAAAACTCGTTACATCTAAAAATGTACCTTCCTTAAGGATCAACCCTTCTACTCCACGACTTTTAGTGATACCTTCTTACCTGCTATCCCATGCCCTAACGTACCTATCAATAACACCACCTTTTATGCTTCCAACACCACCTCTCGTGCTCCCACAAGCGCCTCCTCTTCGTGTCTACACTCGTCGTCATCCCTCATATGATGTCCTAGGAGATCCGCTAACGACGTCTACCGCTCACCCTCTCTCTCTCACCATATCTCCTTACCCCACTTGTCTCCCGACCTTCACAGGTTTGTGACCTCTTTGTCTTCTATTTCCACGACCTCTTCTGTGCAGGAAGTTCTTCAGCATCCGTGGTGGCGGGCAGCGATGGATGAAGAAATGGCATCCCTCTGGGCCAATCAGACCTAGGACCTTGTCCCCTTTCCTCCTGACCAATCCCGTGTGGGATGTAAATTGGTCTTCACAGTGAAGCATCGTCCTTATGGGATCGTTGAGCGCCTCAAAGCTCGTTGTGTGGCTCGTAGGTTCACTCAACAATATGGCCTCGACTATGAAGAAACATTCTCCCATGTCGCTTTCACTCCTTCCTATATATTTGTGTACAAATCCTTGTATGTATGTAAAAGTGAGAAATAAATTATTTCTCTTTTGTATTTTACTTTTCTATAACATGCATGACTTCCACTGTGACACCGTAATCGACGACAGGTATTAAGAACTAAAATAATAAATGCTAATTATTATATACGTACACGATGACGTTAAAATGTGATTATGTACTACATTTAAAACCGTTAAGTTAAGCTAATCATAGGTCCACATTAAATGTAAGTATTATTATATAAAGTTTAAGAAATAAAATAGTTGGATAAAGGAGAACCGGACGGTCTAGGCGTGACTCACGCGAGTCTTGCGTGCGTGTCAAGTAGGAAGGGGGCCGATCATCACGATTATGGAGTCAAAGCCGATAGCCCTCATTTTCCTCCTAGTTTACGCACACGAGAGCCCCGCTCCAGGCGACAGCCGATCGACGATGAAGCCTCCCTGAGGCCCAAATATCCTCCTTTTCCACGATTTTTCTTCTTAAAGTAAGGTAATCTCTTCCTCTCCACTCCTCTTCCTTCTTATGTGAATACTTTGCATGGATTGATTAGGGCCAAAACTCCAGGGTTTGGTTTTCTTGGGTTTTCTTACTTCTTTTTCATGTTAAAAGTTAAATATAGTTTCTGAAATGAATTTCTACGCCAATACTTGTTTTAGTCCGCGATTTCAATCAATTTCAGTGAAACCCTAGTTCTAGTAATGCAAATTTCTCAATTTCTAAGTGTTCCTAATGTTGGAAAAAGACTCCTGTGATGTTTTACCTCTCAATTCGAGCAAAAAACCCTTTCCTTTACATTAGGGCAGCACTTATTGCTTGGGGTTTTGAATCCTTTTCTCCAATTAGGGTAAGATTATGCATGAGAATGATGTTCCCTCACTGAAATTGTGAAAACCCCCTTCATGGTTAATTAGGGTAGCAAAAGATAAGAGTATAGATTGCTGAAATTTGAGTATTGAACGTAGGATTGATGTCTAGGTTTATTTCTTCCCTAAGGGAACTTAAGTTGGGACAAATTCCCGTCATTTATTGCTAGGGAAGCAGTTTTTATAAGGAAATGGGTTGATTTTGAAGAGGTCCTCAAGGGGGAAGTTGTTTTAAGTCCATAAACACCTTTATGGCTTCACATTAGGACAAGACTCCTATATTATTACCTTGTACTATTGCAATTAGTGGTTACATTACGATTATCTGATAATGATACTTAATTTAGGACATGGCATCCCAAGGTATAGGAAGGGGAGAAAAACAACACAAGGATAAGGGCAAAGAGAAAGTATGGGTGAGTCTTATTTCCTGTATTTTCATGGTTTGTTTTTCATATGAATCATGCTACAGTTTTTGTATTAGGATAGAAATCATAATATACATTCGAATGGAATTCAATATAAAATGAATTATAGGAAACCAAGCTTTAAGGTGAGTTGATTCTCAAATGAATTGAATAAAATAAAAGAACGATTAATCCTCCAAGTAAGTGAAAGAAATAAAGGAAAGAAGACATGAATTCAATTGGTTATGTTAAGAGTTAAGCCAAACCGGGAGGTGGGGAGAATAACCTTCCGATATGATCATGAAAATATGATTAGTGCGAGTCAAGGGCACGAAATAAATATGGCAATATGAGCGTGCGAGTCAAGGGCACGTGATGAATATTGCTACATAAACGTGCGAGTCAAGGGCACGTAATGAATTCATGAAATATTAATTTACTCTTAATATTATCCATGATTCAAAATAATTCAAGTAAAAAAAATAAAGGGCAGCCCGGTGCACAAAGGCATCCCCGCGCAGCGAGGGTCCGGGGAAGGGTCCCACCGATTCAAAATAATTCAAGTAATATCATTTAATTATGATAGAAAGAGAATTAGTTATATGAAAGAATAAGAATAAGAGGGTTAATTGATTACATGAATACAGACACAAGAAAGGCTACAAGGAAGAAATGTATATATAAGATAATAAGAACCTATGATTATAATTACAATAAATTAATCTATCATAGGTAAGAAAGGAAAAGTAAGAATCCACATAGTCATTTGACTAATTAGAAAATGAAACTAAATAGGTCAAGGAATAGGTTGTTCTAGCAACCAGTAGTCAGCATCGACCATGCTCTCCTCGACAGGAGATCAGGTACCATCTATGGGTAGAAGTCTCCACAGTAGTGTTCGACGTCCTGGACACTCACAGGGCAACGTGTAGAGATCCAGAGTGTCCTCACGAGGAGTTCCAATTTTATTTCATGTAGAGTCTATAATTCCTTTTTATGATATATATATAGAGAGAGATATAGATATAGATATATTTGTAAATAGTAGTGCTATGTTGTGAGTCAGGCATCTATATATGTTACAGTTTTGGTAAGCGCCTTTTTGGATGTTATATATAGGGCTACCTGTTGTACATTTGTACCATGTATCAAAGATAATGAAATGGTTTATTTTGTCATGCACTCTTCTTTTTGTACTCTATCATGTAAAGCTTTACACTGGATGTTCTTACTTCGCGTCTCTGATGAAAAATATGAAATGTATATGCTAAATTGTAGAGGTAGCCGATAAGGGGGCATTACATCCACATTCATGTAAGATCATTTTGTTGGTACACAACAATATGCAATGCTTCTCATGGCTTCTACTATAGCATGCACAACTATTTCAAATCCTCCAATCATATATGAATACCCTGCAAAGAAATGAAAGGGGGGTGAAATCTCTAAGCAATATTTAACATCCAAGATTTATAGCATAATCATTCTAGCTTCACTAATAATATTTGGGTCTCCAATATTCATGCAAAAGAGAAAAAATGCATGTAAGGGAATGTGAAGGTAAACCTAAAGAAAGGTGCATTACCTCCATGATTCTCATTGGAGGCATGATGGAAATGCAGTGTGAGTGCATGTGGTGGGGGTGGGGTGGCCAAAACTCCTAAAGCCTTTCTTGAGAGCTCTCGGTTTGAAGGGTTGGAGCAAGGGAGAACTTTTCTAAGAAATAGAAGGGGAGGGATTATGGTACTTATATAGAGGAGAAGGGGTTATACCAGCGCTTTAGATCATCTCATCTTAGATTGAGATCTTGCCATGTCACCAATCCTCCCTATAGAGTTGGCAAATTTTCTAGTCTAGCATTTTATGCCCTCTACAACATGCCAAAACTAGCCACTATGAATTAATTATTGGAAGGAAGGACATCAGTAGGATGCCTATTATTCGGAATGCCATATGGAATGATTTTAGAAGCATTTCATATCTTAAATGAATGTCATACTAAATGACATACCACATGAAATAATTTATTTTCTTACATAGAACACAAGGTTGCCAATATCAAAAAAACATCACAATAACTCTACGAAGGAATGATAAATTGATGCGAGGAAAATTTTAATTTATGAATGAAACCGGCCATTTGAATGGGAGAACAAATTTGGAGGAATTTACTCCACAAAATCCTTCTTACAAACTCAAATATTGGATCTCGAAATCCACCATTATTTAGTTTTGAAAAACATTATTTAGTTTTGAATATATTATCCTTTTATTGTCATAGTTCAAGAAGGGCTTTTCTCAACAAAACAATTCCCCATTTGAATAACTCTTACTACCCATTCGTTAGGACGAAATTGGAGAGTTGGAATTGGAATTCAATTGGCAATTCCAATTCCAGCGTTCGGCGGGACCAAAATGTCATTGGAATTGGAATCTGTTTTAATTCCCATGGGAATTGAATATAGGAGGCCCCCCCCTCCGACCTACCGAGGTCAGTTTTCACGATTCTACCCCGTCTTCACCAACGATCGCGACTCTCGCCTTCTCTTCAGTGATCGACCTCCATTAAAAAATTTTGAGAGCGATCTGGACATCTTCTTCTCCCGCGAGCTCCAGCGATCCAACTCCTCCATCCTCCACCCTCCACCCTATTCTCAGGCGGCGGCACACTAGTCTCCTCTCTCCCACCTCCTTCTCAGGTTCGATTTTTCCCCATTTTTCTCCATGGGCCGATTTCTTCCCCCTTTTTTCAGTTTCATTTCTATTTTGATTTTTCAGGACTTATTATGATTTCTATGTGTTATTCTAGTTCATTTGTGTAAGATATGAGATTAGGTTTTTGTTTCTAGGGTATTATTGCATATGTTTGTGATATTCATGAGTGATTGATTATGGGGTTTTGTGGATGTAAATGGATGAAAATGTGGTTGTATGCTTAGATATTCAAAGTGTTTTATGTGGATGAAATTGTGGTTGTGTATCTATGTTTGTGGTTCTATGTGTTTAAGTGTATGTGTGTGTAGTTATATGTGTGTATGTGTGTGTGTGATTTTATGTGGATGAAAATGTGGTTGCGTGTGTGTATGTGTATGTATGTGTATGTGTATGAAAATGTATATGTATGTGTGTGTATGCGTGTGTGTGTGTATGTGTGTGTGTGGATGAAAACGTGGTTGTGTGTGTGTGTGGATGAAAATGTGGTTGTGTGTGTATGTGGATGAAAATGTGGTTGCGTGTATGTGGATGAAAATGTGGTTGTACGTATGTGGATGAAAATGTGGTTGTGTGTGTATATGTGGCCATTGCAACTATTACAGATCTAACTGAGCATGAGATCATGCAAGCCATCGATATGCTGAGTGTTGACGACACAAAGGGCGACGTGTTCATGGCTTTGTCGGTGCTAATTAGGAGGGCCTAGCTACGCAGACATTTATTCAATTGATTTTATTTGGTTTTATGTTTTTATTTTGTGGACTTTATTTGCATGTTTTTAAATATGTGGACTTTATTTCTATGTTTTTAAATATGTGGACTTTATTTCTATGTTTTTAAATCTGTGGATCTTATTTTATCATGATATTTCTATTCTGTCACTGTTTTAAATTTAAAATTTCAATTTCATCCACTAAATTCTAACATACAGTCGAACAGCGGAATTACCAATTCTAATTCCTACGACAGAATTCATGCATTCAGCCGAACAGATGAATTGGAATAGATTTCAATTATAATTCCTGCTGGAATTGGAATTGGGCCAGTTCCAATTCCTGCATCTCAATTCCTGTCAAACGAACGGAACCTTATATTTTAAAGCCCTCTTTTATTTAATTTTGAAAATTGGAATAAATCCAGATAATTACTGTCCTTCAAAAACTGGCCCTTTGAGTAGGAGAACAAATTTGGAGGAATTCTTAATACTACAAAATAACAAAAATATATTATCCTTTTATTGTCATAATTCAAGGAGGGATTTTTTTAGCAAAACATTCCCCCACTTGACTAACACTTGTGTTTTGAAGGCCTCCTTTATTTAATTCCAAACATTGGAATAAATCCTAAATTAATAATCATCAATTCATATAATATAGATATTTTTTCTTTGAAATTTGGGTTGTTGCAAATATTTTATAAAATCAAGAAATTCATCCCCTTAAAAAGACTCACATATTTTATTTATTTTTCCAAACTTACCGAGTAACATCTATACCTAGGAAGGATGTTAGTTTCAACTCTTCTTCAAGCTAAAAGTATGTGGAAAAGAATAAAACATATCAGGAAACTGATCACCTCTGCTCGAGGACATCAAATAAGAGATTATACTGCCCATGCACATCATAAGGAACGTATTCCTTATTGCCATTTGCCAAAAGATTCTTATAATCTCCCCAAAACATATATTTGACGGAAGAAACTTCTGATTCCTGTAAAGCAATGTCAGAGATATAAAATACGTGCAAAGTACAGTAAATTGAAATATAGATGAAATAACTGTCAACACTATACATAAGAAGGTAAAATCCAAACACAAAAAACAAATATGGTTGGAATTTCATTCAACAATATAAAATTTTTCACGTAAAATATTATTGCTAATTTAACAATGGTATATCAACTAACTTTTGTTGTTGGCATGGCATGCTTTAGAAGATGTGAAGTGAGAAACCACGTGGAGTTACTATTATGTATGCCTTTGGCCAGACCCCGCCACCCAACAAGCAGCCGGACCATACCATCCAAAAGAGTCATACATGGGATCCCAAATTTAATGTGTCTTCATTATATTTAATGTATTTTATCTTTATTAATTAGAGCACCAGTCTATAAAATGAAGGTCATGTAAGGTTTAATGTTCGTATCGTCAATCTTGTACGTGAGTTTCGGTGTTGTGCTAGACGACGGAAACCAGCCTTGAGTTGAGTAAGGCGAGAGCATGTCTCGCGATTATTAATGTAAAATTTGTTTGAGTGCAATCTATCGTGTGTTCTTCCTCCTCTCCACCTAACAATTGGTTCGGTATATAGTTCCCTAAAGCCTTCTTCACAGCTGCGGGGTTCGGACCAGTACAACTGTACAATCATCAAAAACACCTACCAAAGCGACCTCCCATTCCTTCATTGTGAAGGACGAAACAATGACATCAATGCACGTCTGTTTCGACCGTGTTGATACTAGACTTATCGTCTTAGCTACAAACCCATGCAAGTATCATCTCTCCATCCCCCCCCCTACTTTGTTGAGCTCATATTGCCTTCCCCTACGACTCTAACTCCACTCCTCACTGTAGCGACCCATTTACTCTTCCTCAAGCAGTAAGCACCCTCATCGTTCAAATTGGTTCCTCAAAGGCTCAAACCAAGACCACTTGTAGCCCTACTCACATATAGTACGTTGATCACATTGTTAACTATTTTTCCTGTGCTTCCCCAACTCCTATTGTAGCCCAGGCTTCACCCCCTAATGTCGTCTACATTACTCGCACTCGTCCCAAACACCACCTTCAGCTACCACCCACCCTATCTTCGGCTTACCATATTCAGACTAATGATCAAACAGAGGTTGTGAACAAAACGATCGAGATGTACTTGTGTTTCTATACCATAGATAAACCCAAAGGCATGGATTAAATCGATTCCTTGCGCGGAATGTTTTTACAGTACTTCATCGCATACATCATTACACACCACACCCTTCTGTGTGATGGTCAGTCATGTCCGCGAACACACACACACCTCACCTGCATTCTTGATTCGGATAAGGTAGATGGATTTGATCAAGATCTCCAACTTTGAGATCAAAATCTGGAAAATGCATGAGATGACTTGCTCCAAGCACAGGCTCACGTTAAAAAAATACTATAATGAGTATCAAAGTGGCATATGCTATAATGAGTATCAAAGTGACATTCTGTTTCAGGTGCGGAATGAGCATGGCTAAACTATGCCCCTATCGGTAGCTGTTTGTGACGAAACTAGACACTAATAATCTATTAAATTCTATGGGCCCTTTCAAGTGCCAGAAAGAATTGGTCAGGTGGAGGATAGGATTGGTGAAGTGCAAACAGATTGGAGCTTCCTTCAGAGGCCAAAGTACATATAGTGTTCCACGTAACACTACTTAAGCCATTATCTATGTTCCCATCTAATAAAGGCATCAAAGAAGTTTTAATACGGTGGGACGTCTTGTCGACCCTAGAGGCTGTGGGTAGCATTGGAAAAATTTCAAAAATCATACCCATCAGTTGAGCTTTAGAAGCTCATTTTCGAGGAAGGATTTTATAAATGCATTATGGGAAAATACATAAGAAGAAGGGGACCAAGTCGAGTGCCGACTTGAGGATGATATTCAGTAGATGACCTTTGTGTTCTGATAGAGAGGTTGATATATTTACCGGGCCATCGATAGATAATTCACATTTTTTTGCATAGCTCTTTGTCTCTATCCAAAGCTTGGTAGAACCCTGACCTCCAATAGAATATTACCTTTGGTAACTAAGTTCTACATTTCTATCGGGAGACTCCCAATTGAAACCTGTCACTTCCGTATTTTAAAATTTAATTGTCTACTGCCTTTTTGCAATTTAGGGTTTGGTGTATAATTCTCTAGTTAAATATTAATCATTTATCTCTCTCCCATTTTTTCTTTTCCACGTTCGCAAGTCAATGGAGCACCCCATTGAGCCATCGAGCTTCAAGATCTCCAGCTAGCCAATCTTCATATGTCACGGCTACTTCCATCACATCACATGCACACTTTTTATCTCCACAAAAGCAATGCACACCTCCCATAAATGAGAACCCTCTTTCATTGTCTTATCCTGCAACATTCGTTGAATCGCCATCTTCCTAAGCAAAAATCACAAGCTACGATCATTCCAGCAACCAGCACAAAATCGGGGACCGAATCCAAAGAGAGTTCGCATTCTACAGCCATGAATACTGTGACATCCTGAAATATCATTGAGTTTAATAAGATTTTGCTCTTCATTCTTATACCTCCCAAATAATGATTCGCCTAATAATGTTATTGCTATTAATAATAAAAAATATTATTATTCATGACAAATTTATCACAAAATTCATAAAATTGTGTAATATATTGATGAGAAAACTTAAATTTAATAAATTAAATAATTATTTATTATAAGGAAAATCTCATGTAAATTTATTGTGAGACATGTAGTTTTTTTTAGATTTATTTAGAATTTTAGGAATATTTTTCAATCATGAAAATTTACTTTAAACGTGAATCCCTCTTTAATTTCTGTTTGATAAAATTGGGCTCCACTCTTCATGAGAAACAACAACAACACTCAACCCTTTATCCCACTATAGTGGGGTCGGCTATATGGATCCTTTCTCGCCATTCTGTCATATCTTTAGTCATAATCACACTAATGCCTAAGTACATCGTGTCTTTCCTTATAGTTTCATTCCAAGTCTTTATTGGTCTACCCCTCCCCCGTTTAACATGCCTAGTGACTAAACTCTCACAACGCCTAACAGAGTAACAGGTGCCTCTAATGGTCTCCTTTGTACGTGTTCAAACCATCTTAGCCGAGCTTCTCGCATCTTCTCTGCAATTGGCACCACTCCTATCTTAA
Organism: Dactylorhiza incarnata; assembly: GCA_033032865.1. Taxonomy (NCBI): domain Eukaryota; kingdom Viridiplantae; phylum Streptophyta; class Magnoliopsida; order Asparagales; family Orchidaceae; genus Dactylorhiza; species Dactylorhiza incarnata. Next base: position 6,495,834 of record JAWHQI010000097.1, on the reverse strand, counting down.
CCCTGATACATTCATTCCTAATTTTATCAAGTCTCGTGTGTCCACACCAATGTTGTAGATGTCGGACGACATAAAGGTTTGGGACCTAAAACGACACGTTTCCGTTTTTTATTTGGGGCATAACGTTTTGAAAAAAATGGGCCAATATATCGCTCGTTACCGAGATATCACGCAAAAAACGGGCGTTATATCGGCCCGTTTTTATTTTAAAAAAAATTAAATATTCAGCCTTTAAGTTTTTGACCCTCCCTCGATTCATTTCATTACGAGCGCTTTCTCCTGCCCTAGCTCTCTCGCGCTCTCTGTCGGTGCTCTCCCTCGACTCTCTCGCGCTCGCTAGTTGTTCTCTCTCGGGCTCTCGACTCTCTCGTTGGTGCTCTCACTATCTTGGATGGCTCTTTCCTCTGGTAGCTTCATCCTCGCCGGTTGTTCTCTCTGGTGCTCTCGACTCTCTCGGCTGGCTCTTTTCACTGGTTGTTTCATCCTCGTTGGTTGTTCTCTCTAGTGCTCTCAACTCTCTCGGCTGGCTCTTTTCACTGGTTGTTTCATCCTCGTTGGTTGTTCTCTCTAGTGCTCTCAACTCTCTCGGCTGGCTCTTTGCTCTGGTATCTGCGTCCTCCCTGATTGTTCTCTCTCAGGCTCTCGACTCTCTCGTTGGTGCTCTCACTCTCTCAGTTGGTGCATTCTTCTCATTGTATCTCCCTCTCAATCTCTCGATTTGCATTCTTCTCCCTGCCTCTCCCTCTCATTCTCTCCCTCTGCATTCTTCTCATTGTATCTCCCTCTCAATCTCTCGATTTGCATTCTTCTCCCTGCCTCTCCCTCTCATTCTCTCCCTCTGCATTTTTCTATTTGTCGTGGTTTGTTGGTTGCCTTGCTGATGGTTCTAGCATGGTGGTTGTGGTATGTTGGTTGCTTTGATGTCTTGTTGCCTTGTTGCCCTACTGCCTTTCTAATGGTTGTAGTATGATGGTCGTGGTTTGCTGGTTGCTTTGTTGCCCTGTTTCCCTGCTGCCTTGTTGGTGGTTGTAGTATGGCGGTCGTGGTTTGCTGGTTTCTTTGTTGCCTTGCTGAGTTGCAGCCTTGGTGCCTTGCTGCCATGCTTCCATGCTGCCTTACTGGTGGTTGTAGCTTTGTGGTGGTGGATTGTTGGTTGTCTTGCTTGGTGGCTCTGTGTGTTTGCTATTTTTATGGTTGCCTTGTTGATTTATGCCTAGTTGCTACTTGTAGCTACTTATTGTGATATATTTGCCCGCTTTTTGTGTCTTATTTTATCTGTTTTGTTAGACAACAAATGATTTGAAATACCTCAATTTTTAGTTATTTATCCAACTTTATTTTGCAATTGATGATGTATGTCCATAGTGAATGATGAATGCATATATATCCAACATCATTTTTCTAGTTGTCTTGCTGCTTTGTGCTTTTTGATAAATAAAATGTTGGCTACTTGGATGCCTTGTTCCTTTTGAGAAATTAAATAATAAATAGAATGTTTGATACTTGAATGCCTTGGGTTCTCTACTTTGAATGATAATGATAACTTTGTATACTACTGGTGATGCAAAATGTCGTTGGATAAATAAAATGTTGCATAAAAAATTAGAAAGATGACTGAAGATCTAACGATCTAATGAACTTAAGGGGGATTTTCTGATGTTGATTTTTTAACTAATCAAGTAGTTTTGGTTATTTCTTCTCATGATGCACTTATGTAAAATCTTTATTTCATTTCATATAACTAATATTTCTTTCATTTCATATACCCTAGAATGGCTTCTTCTGTTGGATCTAGTGAGGTTCCCGTATCGATGGTACCAACTGGTAGAGATCTGTTCTGGGTATTTGGTGAGAAGTTGGTAGCAAACGACACCAACCGAATCAAATGCAACTACTGTAAGCAGACGGTGAATGGTGGAATTACTCGTTTCAAGCATCATTTGGCTGGGTGGAAGGGTAATGTTAAGTTATGCCCTCAAGTTACTGCCGACGTTAAGGAGAAGGCTCAATCAGCCCTAAATTAAAACTTGGAGAGTAAGAGAGCTAAAGAGTACAAAGTTACAAGCAAGCTTGAATGAGGTGGTAGTTGGAGGAATACATGATGATGAAATATAAGAGTCTGTTATACGTAGGAGTTTGCATTCGAGCACGGGTTCCAAGGGTCCAATGAACCAATTTGCTCATGCAGTTGCGAAGTCAAACAAGGGAAAAGATTCCCAACATAGTACAATAGAGAACAAGTACAAAAAGAAAGTCAGGGATGATGTTGTCGTGTACATAGGTAAATGGGCATATGAAAACGGGATCCCGTTTAATGTCATATACAATTCCTCTTTCCAGCAGATGGCACATGCTATTGGGTTATGCGGATTTGGGATGAAGATCCCTATATTTTATGAGTTGAGAGGGAAAATTTTGCAAATGGAGGTTGAGGGGACGAAGGAGATGTTGGGCACATTCACCCAGACCTGCAAATTGAATGGATGCACTATCATGACCGATGCATGGACTGATCGGAAGAATGGAAGTGTGATGAACATCATGATACATTGCAGTTCTGGAATGGCATTCTGGCTTTCAAAGAATGTACCTCCTCCACACATGATGGAAAGTTCGTTTTTGACTTCTTGGATGAGGAAATTGATAGCCCTGAAAGCCCAGGAGAGGACAGTATCTTGCAGATTGTGACAGGCAGGGCGTCCAATAATATGGCTGCAGCAAAGCTTATGGCTTTGAAAAGGCCTAAGCTTTTTTGGACAAGTTGTGCAGCTCATACAATTAATCTTTTGTTACAAGATATAGGAAAATTGAAGTCAATAAAGAATGTTATCTCCTTAGACCGCCAACTCTTTGTCTTCATCTACGGTCACACCAACTCTCTCGACATGTTTAGAGAGTCCACCCGAAGGAATTGGACTCTCATGATCTTATTCAACCAGGTGTGACTAAATTCGCTACAGCGTTTCTATCTTTAGAGAGTATCTTCGAGAAGAAGAATCAGTTGAGAGGCCTATTCACATCTGCAAAGTGGGCTACAACAAAGTTGGTCAGTAGTGTCGGGGAAAAGCATATAAAACTATTGCATATTAATTCACTTTAAGTTACAATATTTGTTTGAAACTAAAGCTTTATTGTATTTTCTATTTTTAATTTTTTTTTCATATGGTAGGCTACAATGATAGTGATGGGCGCAAGATTTGGGGCGAATGTCGAGCAGGCTGTTGGTATATTCACGCCATTTGTAAAGGTTTTGAGAAGAGTCGGTGGGGATACACCTTCAATGGGGTGGTTATATGGGGATATAAAAAAAGCTTAGGGAAGAGGTTATTGTTGTTCTCGATCACCAAGAGAACAAATATCTTCTTATATGGAAGTTGATCGATAGCAAAGGGAGAAGAAGATGAGCAGCCCTCTGCACCTTGCAGGATATTACTTAAACCCATATTTTTATTTATTCCCACCGAGTGGAGATTGAGGCCGACGGAAGATTTATGAGTGATTTTGTTGAGGTCTCTCAAGGATATATAGGAAAGGTCCTTCTACGCAGGATGACATCAGTGTTGAGCTTGATCTTTACCACTACCAACAAGGACTATTTGGTAAAGACATGGCAAAGAGACAGCTACAAAATCCCAACTTAAATTCAGGTACACTTTAATATTTTCTTTATTAACTCTAATGTTTAATGAAGTATTATGTATAATTGAAATGTGTCATTTTATTTTTCACAGTACATTTGTGGAGGCTTAACGGTGATGATACATCACACCTTAAAACTATGGCTATGAAGATTTTGAGTCTGATTACTTTATCCTATGGTTGTGAGAGGAACTGCAGCACCTTTGAAATGGTATGCATTTATTTAATTATTTAGCCAAAACATAAATATCTTATTATATGATTGTATGCATTATTTAGCATTTTTTAAAATTTTATAAATACATTCTAAGAAGAGGAATAAACTCGACAGCAAAAGATTGAACGATCTAGTTTTTGTAAAGTTCAATGCTTTGTTAAAGTCCAAATATTCTGACACATCTCGAGATCCATTGGCAGCTAAGAGCTTAGATTCGGGGAAGGTACAAGAGTGGATAGTGAATGTTGATCCTGACGAGGAGGAAAATGAAGATGGTGATGATGAAGTCTTTCTTGGAGAGTGGTTGACATGGGCGCAACTTGGAGATATAGACGATGATGATCATGATGCAAGGAGGCCTCCTAGACTAAATAAAAGCAAAGACGTGGCAATTAGTTATCAAAGAAAGGGAAAAAGAAAAATATCTGAGATGGACGAGGCAGATCTAGAAAGTTCATCAGATGATGACCATATTCTAACTACTTTGCCGACTATAGATGAGTCTGTAAGTGATAAAGATTGAAGAATAAGGTATGTTTGAAATTTAATTTTTAAAATTTTGATGTTATAGAAACAATATATAGTTGCAAACTTCTAAAATTACTAGTATTACAAATTTCCTATTAATAAAGTATTGTATGTTAAATGTTTCATATAGCTTTTAATATTTAGAAGTTCAATAGGTTGTAAAATAATTAGTATTATGACATGAGTAAAATAAAAAAATAACATAAAATTATATATATAATTAATTAAATATTAAAACAGATATATGAAATATCCCCGATATATAAAAAACCGACATGAAAATCCAAACTGACGTGTCACCGACATCCGACATCTACAACCTTGGTCCACACATCCATCTAAGCATTCTTATCACCGCAACTCCCATTTTTGCTCATGTGCACAATTTACTGCCCAACACTCAGAACCATAGAGCATCGCTGGTCTAATTGCAATACGGTAAAACTTGCCTTTTAAGTTTTAATGGTACTTTACGATCACATAAGATCCCTGACACGCCTCTCCACTTCAATCAACCTGCTTGGATTCTATGTATCACATCTTTATCAACACCTCCATCTTTTAGAACTATCAATCGAAGATAATTAAAGCACTCACTGCGGGAAATATCTTGATCACCCAACTTATTAATGAAGTCATTTGTCCTTCTCGCACTGCTAAATTTAAGCTCCATATACTCTGTCTTTGTCATGCTCAACCTAAAACCCTTCTTTTCTAAAGTGTCTCGCCAAATTCAAGTTTCGTGTTTACACCCTCACGCGTCTCATCGACCAAAACGATATCATCCGCAAACAATATCATCAAAGTATTGCTTGTTGGATATGTCCGGTGAGCTCATCCGGTGATTATGTGTGAAGGTTATATTTGAGAAATTTTGGAAAAATATTGGAGAATATGAATGTAGAATTATTTGAATACTTTTAGATATATGTTGATTTTAGAGTATTCTCATATGCATCCATTATTTTAAAAGTAATCAAGAGTCTAAGATGCAAATGTGGAAGATACTTATCATGCATGCAAGTTGTTTGAGATATTACCCGGAAAAATTGTCCACCAAAAAATGAGTGTAGAGGGAGAAAGGAATATTTGTGATGAATTATCTTTAAATCTCTAGCATGCAATAATTGTTTTATCATGTCCAAATGAATGTTAGTTTTAGGATTTTTGTAATATGCACTCAATGTTAAGATTGTCGTATTTATGAGATTAAAGCTTTGGATGTTATATGTGATTGTACATGATTGTCTTTCGATTTCGGAGAGGGTCAACTATGTTAAGATTAAGACACCGTATACAAAAAGATCTACCTCTTAGAGAAACCTAAAGATTACAAAAGATGAAAATTACTTATCTTAGTTTTATTATACTAAGGAATTAGGGTCAACAATTCCTCTTTTTCATACAAAATATGTGAATTAAGAGACCACCCAGTAATCTGCAGTGTTGTTTGGAATTAAACAAGCATAAAAATATAAAACTTAAATTTTATACAATATACTTGAATCTAAGGTCTAACCAGCAATCTAAATGTCGTTAGAGATTTATTTAAGCCACTTAAGGATCCCCAAACAACTTGGGCAGTCGCCTTTTAGTGTAATTTAGTGAGGGACTAGCAATTATCCACTTCAAGAAGATTAATTACTAGGTATCTCAATTAGAAATACATAAGCCGCTATAACTTGGTGTTATAAATAGTAAAAGTCACTAAATAAATCACGATACAAGTATAATTATATCTTAAGAGTTAATAACTCATGTAATTCATAAAAAGGTAAGGACATGAATGATGAAAATGTAAATATGATGAAGATGATCTTACTGATCATTTTGCTTAGGAGCAAATCTATGAGGACAAGGTTAATTCTCTTGTCATAGTTACGTGGAGCCCCACCATAATCAGACTACTCAGGAAGGGTAACACTTTCGGGCGGTGAAGTCTAGTGGCATCACCATATTTATTTCATGTATGGGGATAAGGGCAACCTTGTCATAGTTATAGATCATGCATGAGCTAATGTAATCTTAACTGACCACAGGGGTTAATTTTAGATTTGCTTCTACACAAATCTCCGATGAATGAAACAAAGAATAAAAATCCAAGGAGAGACTTGAAACTTTCAAAACCACTTAAGTGTGAGAAAATTCATAAATATAAGTCATGAGACTAATCCACTAAGAATAAAGAGAATCCTAGGAGGAACTTAAAGAAACACTAACTAATAAAAAGACATCATCTTAAGTGTATTTGGATTTTTAAAGCAAGGAGAATTCTCACTGAGCTTATATCTCACCCTTTTTATTTTTAATTACAGGAGATCATCAGCGTATAAATACAATTGATTAGCAATAAGCGGAGGACAGAAGAAAAGAATCTATGAATGAGTTTGACGACTTTGATCGACTTCACTTCAGCTCATATTTTCTTTTCACTTTAGTATGTTATGAATCATGAACTTAGGTGGTCTGCGTGTCGAACCTCCTTGTACCGGACTTTTTGGGGGATGTATGCTTTAGCGATCATTTTATACATTGATGATGACGATTTTGTTGACGGATATCGAATCCTCATCTTATGTTTAATTGGCTTTCTATGTGTTCATGGGGATTGGTGACAGTGTTACCGTTGCAATTTTACTTCGCACATAACCTCACACTTAGTCAATAGAATAAACTACTTACTAGTAAATCATGTCATTAGACCTCATAGATGTCACAAATACCTTCTCTCATCTTGTAACATCGGCTATATTCAAGTTCAAGTCTTCCCCTGTCACCATAATTATTGCACCAATTATAGCCGCAACAGCATCCTCCACGAGCTCCACATACAAAAAAATGGCATTTCATGACACAATTTTAAAAGAACCCTGGCATGGCATGACATAATTTTAAAAGAACCTTATGTCATGCCAGACTTCTATAAAAATTGCGGCATGCATGACAATGTTTTGTAAATAAAAAAAAAGATAAGCATCCATGTCATGATTTTCACAAATCACGGCATGTTTAGTGAGTGTTAAATGTACTTTACAATATTTTGAAAAGTTTAAGGATTTCCTTACAAACTATATACACTATTGTCAATTTTCAAAATAAGAAAAAGTAAATGGGGAGTTTAGAGAGAAAAAAATGTTCTTTTAGAACTGTTGGACACAAAGGAATCTTCTTAATGAAATGTTTATGAAGTTCAATAAAATGCTTCAATAACAAGGAACTTGAGTATATTATTTGTATACTGTAACATTGGATCTATAGAAGGAATGACTAGCAGCTAACTTGCATATGCTTGATGTTTGAACCTAAATAGATGGATTCAATCCGCAGGCAAGCTTTACCAAATGCAAGCATTATTTAAAATAAATAGTAGCACATCTTAAGGATGATGAAACTAGGAAGCACGAATACTTGCAAACACCTTTTGTATCGTATCTGAAACATTTCGGAGTCGGGAACTCTCTAAAACCCAACCACGAAACTCTTGGAATCTTTTTCCTTTTATTTTAAATAAAAAAATCTCGGATACTCTTTAATACCCCTGAGTATGCTCGTAAAAGCTCAAAATTTGTGTATATTGTGATGATCATGTAGAGAAAAGTATGTGAAAGAGAAAGTATTGGATTATAATTTATAAGTGGTCGGAGTCAAGTGATTGTATACTTCTTCTATTCACAGCTCCTATTTATGATAAAATACAATTTTCTGCCACAGATGAACATTATCTTCATTTAATATATGATATATGAAATATAATTATTAAAATATAAGAGATGATATGCATATTATTTTATATTTATATTTTAATAATTAAAATTTCTAAACGTATATCATATCCTAGTTTTTTAAATTGTAAATCACATATCTGTATTGTACTGTATCTCAGATTCGTCCCCGTGCAATATGATTAGGGTGAACTATCATAATCAACATATTTATATTATCTAACAGAGAAGAACCTTCCATAAAAAGCATAAGAGTACTCACCTGGAGAATAAATGCCTCCTGAGGAATCGGTGACAATGTGGTCACAAGATATACATCATTATACTCATTGTTGACAAACTTCCCATCAGACAATACACTGCACCACAATAAACTTGTTAAACATGATTTATTTTATTAGGTTTCTACAAAATAGATAAATAGATTTGAATAAGCAGCAACTATATTTAGTATGTGTTCAATTTTATACGGCAAGGATTAGTAGAACTTTTCATGAAAAAACATCTCCTCTATTTAATCATAATTATCCTACATTTCTCTCATGCTTCCTCTAAGTTTTGATAAATTAGTAATATCTTATGGATATTTTTGTCAGTTGCACTTACAGCAGCAAGAAGAAGGTTGGATAGATTGAGGGTGGTGCAGGTGAAGAGTAACCGGGATCCGTTAGCTAGATCGGGACCATGATAATCATGCAATATTTTGGCCCGAAGTCTCTATCTGGATCGGGATCCCGAGAAGCTGTATCAGAAAACAATCCAAACTTGCTTGGCGTCAATATTTTTGATGCAGCCTATGGCGTGTCATATTAGTTTGTTTATTTTACATAAACATTTTAATTTATTTTGTTCGCAAATGACTTCGCAGATGTTATTCGTGTGCAGTTATTTTATTTTTGTTTGCATTTTATGTTCGCGCATGTTACATGTGCCGCTATGTAATCGTGCTTATTGTTGCGGCTTATTAGCGTGACTCACCAATATATCTTAAATAAATTTGTCCGTTAAATTAGGAGATAACGACAATTTGAGCAAGATGGATAATTAATTCCTATATCTCACCGAGCCTTAAAATTTTGCTACCACCAGATTTCGGCCTTCAGCAGCTCAACGAGGCTTCTCCCAGTCTTTCCATAGTGGACGGAGCCCAGGCAGGGGGTTAGAGACCTCTCCTCCACCCCTCCTTTCTATTTCTGAGGACACCGTAGACAACCTGACCTCCCAGCTTCCTGGGGAAATCAGGAGCAGTGTTCCCTACTTTTAGCAACCACAAAGTCCCTCCGACCTCCTCTTTGGTCTTCCCCATCCTCCTCAACTACTCCCAAACCAATGCAACCTGTGGCGCATCCTTATTGTAATTTATGCACATTTATATTTTATTTTTGTGGCGCATATCTTCGTGCATGTTCATATTATGTTTGTGCAAGAGCATTTTTGTAGTGCATGTCATTCGGGCACAGTTTTATGGCTTATTGGTGTGACGGGCCAATAAGTCCCTAAAAGGTCCGTCATATTAAGTTTAATGATAATTAAGGCAAGCTCAAAAAAATTAATTAAAATGAGATTCTTCTGAAATTTAAGATTAAAAGATATTTACTCTTAAAATTTGGAATTATTTAATTAATGGCGAATACCAAAAGTATAAAACCCTTTGAAATTCCAATCTTAGATCCTTTGAATCATTCCCCGTATTAAAACATTCATATCATAACAAATTAGAAACTTATTATTAAAATCAGGTCCCCCTCCTCTGAAAGGCAGCTGAGGAAACAAAACAGAGAAATTTCTTTCTTTGATTCGACTGCCCAGCCAAGCCCACCTCGTCAAAAGAGGTAACTCGATTCCACTTAATCAATCCCGCGGAAACCACCAGCCTATGACGACCTCGGCGGCCTCGCCAACACCACAATAGATCTTCTGGGTGTTCTTTTCTCCAATCTCGTCATTTTCCTCGCCCCGCTTACCTGTTCTGTTTTGCTGGCCAGCATACCAGAGATTCTCCTCTCCACCGTAACTCCTCACAAAGCCTTCTGCACCCCACCCCTGCAATTTGAGTCCTTTCCCAAGCCTCGCATTTGGAGCCTGAACTGATTCCCCATACTTCCCACGAAAAACAGACCTCTCCCACTGCCACCGCACTGCTCTAACCATGTTACCCGCAGCCGTCCCGACACCGGTTGAATGTTCGTCGTGTCTGTGCTTGTAAGATCCGAACCCGAACGTGTATAAATGTTGTATTATATTTTAAGATATAAGAAATAATATTCCCCTATGATAAAAAAAGATTCAGTGTCGATTCGACGTCACACGTTTAAATTTAAGTTCGAGCTTATCCAAAGATTTTGCGATATTTATTTTATATTTTAATCAAATTATGTTTTCGTCTTGGCTTTGTGGCGGATGAATGAGTTGCTGATGGTTGAGTTGGGCTTGGCTTGGTAATAAAATTGGATTGAGGTTGAGTTGGAACACTTGTGGGCTAGCTGGTTGGGTTATATAGTTGGCTGATTTGGAGTTCAATTGAGTCCCTCTTATGAGTTTGGGTTGGCTGGTTGTTAATTTAGTTTAAGCCTAAGCTCCTAAATTAAGATAGGGGGTGGATTAGACTTTTGGGCGGCTATTAGTAGCCTCTTGTCGCTGGCCCTTTCTCCCGATACTTCTCTCACCGCTTGGAGCTTGACGGGCTGGGAAAAACTACTGCTCTCCTCCTTCTTTGGCCACGATTTCTCCTTCCTTCTTGGTCGTTGGTGCTGGGAGAGGGTTGCTGCTACTTCCTTGAGCTTTGACCTTGCTCTATAAGCCCTTACTTTCTTTTCCCCCTCTTTTCCTTCTCTTTACTTGCTGTTAAAATTATGGGGGTTGATTTTGTGGTTGGCTAGGAAATAAGGGGTTTGTTCTGAGTAACTTATTCTCTTGTTTTCTTGTTTAATTCTTGAAATTGTGGGCTAATTTTATTATGGTTGGTGGGGAGAATTAGTGGTTGTTCCCTGTTGTTGTTCCTTTGATTTCTGCCTTTGCTGGTTGCTTTTATATTGGCCAACTGTTTCTTCTTCCCTTTAGATAGCTTGACTGCAGTTGTTCCTTATGTTGACTGCTGTTTGTACCGGCTGGCTGCTGTTTATGTTGGTCAAGTGTTGCCTGCTGCTGTTTTAATTATAAGGGTTGTTGTTCCTGTTAATTGCCCCTGCCTTTTGCTGTATTGGTGATTGTTTTTGGTTTAGACTGCAATGGCAGCCCTTGGAGCTGTTGTTGGCAGCCCTTGGTGTTGCCATTGGCAGCCCTGAACTGTCCTCGTGTTAGTTTGTATTGGTTGTTTTCTAAGGGGTTTTAGCTCTCTGTTAGGCTGCTATTTGGGCTGCCTTTATTAGCTATTGTGGGATGTTTCCTTGATCCTAATTAGTGACTGATTTTTGAAGAGTATTGTGGCTGAATTCTGAGTTTCGTAGCGCTTAAAATCTGATTTTTACGCATTCCTTTCAAGTCCCCAAGCTTGTAAGACCTAGGCAACTCCTAGAGGTCGTAGTTGTGGCCGTCTTAGAAGTTTGTTCATAACTATTTAATGACACAACCCTAAAGTAAATGATTTACTTGATACTGCAGATGATGGCGTCCGGCGATAGACGCGGCGAGAATCCTATGAAGGACAAAGGCATAGGAAAAGTTGTGGTGAGTCCTTACTGCTTTGATTACGTATACATTTGAATATTTTGACTTATGAACATGTAGAATTACTTTACTCTGAGCTATTTCTTTGCATGGACACTGAATATGAAGTGCATTGAATTAAAGAAATTCGAAGATTTGGAATCACTGAAAATATGAAATCGCTAAAAAGCTAAGCATGGATTAGCAAGCAATAAAAACTCTGAGGGAAAATTAATATAATTATTTCCTATACGAATTGAGTATGAAATGAAAAGAATAAGAAATTGAGAGTGTGTCGACGCATCGAAATACTAAGGGTCAGCCTTGTAGGGGGTAAAGCTTCAGACACCTACACCTAGTAGGGGTAAAGCTTCAGACTCCTACAGATTTTGATACTGAAATGTCTAATCTAGGAGGCGTGGAAGCTTATTGCGTTGTTGAGCGCCCTAGAGCGGACATTAATTCGATGGGCCCAGATGTTTGATTTAGAATGACCCTCGGTATTTCGAAAGAATGAAAAGTGATATGAAAATCCTGAATTGAATTGAATACAGAAATGAATAAGAATTAAAGAATAAGAATTTTGATACAGAAATAGTTTATTTCTGTTATGATAGCTCACTGTACTTGCTTTCTGTACTTCTTGTTCTACTGAACATGTGCATATAGAAATATATAACTGCTTATTAATGTTGACTCTTTGTATTTGCTTGTAGAGCGGTTGAAGAGGTAAGGAACACACTTAGTTTTCTAAGCTAACTGGTTGTCGATCTATATTTTTAGGATTAGACCGTCAGTGGATCATGACCTGTTAGAAGGATACTTACGGAAGCAGAAATGAAGTAAAAGAAGAATGTGATTCGAATACGGGTTAGAATTTTTATGGCATGTTGTAACTTATGCTTATTTAAATGAAAAGTTATTTGATGTTGTCTCTTGGTACCTCTCATGTATATTTATTAGAATTGTTGCGTTATTTAATTGTGAAAAACAGCTCAAAAGAAAAGAAATAAATTGTGGCGGACTTCGGGCCGTTAAAGTGCTCATATAGTATATCTTATCCTTTCTCTTACTCCTACTTGTTAGTATAATTTTATGTTGAATTTATTATGATCATTAAAATTTTCATAGCTTTCCGGAGTTAACATTTCATATGTTTGTCGAAAAATTGCTGAATATATTGTTACTTCATTGTTTTCCAGTGGATTAATCTTTTATGGTGTTGAATGCATTCAAATATTAGTCTTTTGTGCACGTCTTACAAAACCTAGGTTGATTATCTCTTTTTATCATTTATCGAGTCCATGCATGCGTCAATTAATTTAATTAGATCGCAACTATAACTTAATATTAAATTTTCTATTTCTGGTTACATCACAAGCCTTCAGCAGCCATACCCTGTTCCCACCTCAGCCTCTAGCCACCTCAAGAACCTCATTGCCAGTCAACAAACTGCCCTCATGCCTCATAGCCTTCCCCTACTTATCCAGCCAATGAACTCCCTCCATTTCTCATATAGAATCGGTATCTTCCCTTGCAAACAACCCAACTTCAAATTACACCCTCCACCGCAACTGAACCTACAAAGGATCGGAATTGACATTGCATTTGAGACCCTGGGGTAGTATACCTCACACTCATTTATTTACTCATCTAGTGTTCTTTTTAAACTTATGTTGAGTACATTTTGATCAAAAACAGAGCTTGCCTACATGCAGTTAAATCTTATTTGCCGTTAACTTGTTCAAACACAGTGGCCATATCTTCGCTTGTGGAAGAATATGCCATATTGTTCTCGTTCGACCGCTAGATCCTTTGTGTAGTCTTATAAAAACCCTAGATTAATTGTTGAAATTTTAATCTCCCGGGGAATTGATTTTTGCGGTGTAGCTTTAATTTTGGTCGCAAGCATTTAATATTAAATTTGTAATTCCGGATTATATTAGTTTGGTATCAGATAGGTTAATTAACTCGCATCGTGAGTTAGTCGATCAGCCTTGAATAAAATTTTAATATTAAAAAAAATTTACCCCTTACCATGGAGGATAGTGTAGGTCGATTAGAGGGTAGCATAGATGACCCAAATCAACATATGAGGAATTTAATGAAGATGGATGAAATCCTCACTGCCAATATGGGAGATGTAGGATAGGTCATGAATGAGTCACCTCGGGTAATAATATTGAGGTCACCATACACTTAAAGAGAGAAACTAGCATAGCATCAGGTGAGGATCCCCACCCTAGGCACCAAGAGCTTGCATACCTAAATCCTGAATTCAGAAACCAATCCTGCTAGGACACTATTCGAGGTGAAGATTCATCGGGATTCCATGAGTGGTGTAGGGATTGCATAAGCTTTTAAACTACCGCTTTATATTCTGAACATGTCCTATTCGAGGTTGCAGGTTTCCTCTCCCCGCTCCAATGTTCTCCATGGCTGTGGTGCACAAAGTACTAAAGATTTTTCTCTGACTTATTCAATTAGCCCTTTTTTATTTCGCTTGATGGAAAATACAAGAAAATTCTCATTTAGTTCTGCGATTCTCAAAGGATTCAAAGTTTGCTGACGTGGAATTTTGTATTTTTAAGGTAGCTCAGGTTATGCTTAGGATAGATCGAGCTGAGAAGTTTATTGGTCTAAAGCAGACTAGAACCCAAAATTTTCAAGTCAATTGAATTTTTTCATATTTTGATTTTTTTTTCCCTGAGAAATCTGGAGAAACTACAGGTGCTTAATAACAAAAAAATTTCTCATCTCTTTCTAATTTCAGAGTGACTATGCATTGCAAGTGGTAACAAACTCTGAACAAAATTTCAAAACTATCGGACCAGTTATTGACCTTCATCATTAAGGATGACACAGATTATTTATCTCGCACCAAATCCTACGTGAGTTGTACATAAGCCTACCCCTTACATGTATACCTAATCAACCTTAGCCTCGTGCATCAACCAGAATAAGACAAGGAAAATATGCACACTCGCAAGAAAAAAAATATCTGCAACATGAATTTAGCGTAACGATGAAATACAAAATATGCCAAAGAAAAACAGAACAAAACAAATCAGCTTTCTATTTGATTCAAGAATAAACTACCCATACATAATTGTGGGACACGAATGAAGATGTGATCCTGTCTTACCACTCTTGAAGAAAGACAAATATTAACTCAAAAGCATCCCTTGGAAGACTAATTCCCAGCTCTTCATGAAGTTCCCTCCTGGAAAACAATGAGACTAGTAACTAAAAATATGAGAAAACAAATTCCTTTTACTAAAACCGGTAAAAATGGTGATGGACCCATATGAACAACTTACTACATTAATCAAAGGTCTCAGTTAATCAAAGGTATGTATCAAATGGTTTGCAAGGGAAGATACCGATTAATCAAAGGTCTTAGTTTGTGTATTAACTGCAACAAAATATGTATCAAATGGTTTTATCAACAAAGTGCACGGATACAAGACATATAAGAGAAGATTCAACAAATAGAATAGTTGACAATACGACATTGTACCCTTAGGAAAAAATTAAAGACAAGCAGGCCAAGCCATAGGAATAGCACCCATATGAACAACTTACTACATTAATCAAAGGTCTCAGTTAAACGGATTATTCAGAAGAATAATTGGGGTAGCACTTTCCTTACATTGCACGTCTGAGTAAATTACGGCCAGAGATTATTTGTGAATGTTGTTTTTCTAACGTTTGGATTGTTTTGTGCTATAAAAAGATTTAGTTTTCTTTAATTTTATTTGTATGTGTCCTCCAACTGATTTAAAATACTTAGAATAGTCCATTACTGTTTAAATTAGTATGTTTGTAACTGCATTAAACATGCATAAATTAGTATGTTTGTAGCTGCGTTAAACATGCATAAATTAGTATGTTTGTAACTGCGATTGCATCAAGTGGAATGCACTAGAGCATCTACATTGCATTAAATAATTGGGGTGCAATTAGAATTGCATCAACTAATGTGGTGAAGATCTCAATATTACAGTAGATCGGGAGATGTCTATCAAGTTATTCTTTGGAAAACAGCGAACCGGTAGATTATTGGTTGACTCGTTGGTATAGTAATAAAGTTCACGGTGATGCATCCGAAGTTACGCCTTAGAATGACTCTTTATTTGCGTTAGTTATTTTCCGCATTATATTACTATGTATGTTTTTATTTTTTGCACGCCCATTAAGACCATGAATAAAGAAGTTCAGTAATTTATGACAATTAAGGAGAGAAAGGCAAGCATAAATTATTTAAGTAACGAATAAAATAAAAGACGAAGTATATTATTACTCATCAAGGAGAATAATTTGATTAAAGGAAAAAAGATTCATCTTCAGTAAATTATGATAGCAAAATAAAATTATTGGAAGAATAATTTGGTTATAAAGCTCTCAAAAGTCCAAAAGGAGAGGGAGCACATTATTCAGAGAGAAATAGAAGTCTTTTCGTTTCTCCTATAGGCCGAACCCACACTGCCCTTATTCATTCCTGCAAGTTCCAGCGACGCAACCATGCCATCTCCCATGTGAACGACGGCGCTGTGAAGAGAGATCGTCGAAGCCATCATTTTCACAGTGTACGCCAACACTGACAAGGCCATCGACGCACTGCTTTTCGTCATCGTTCCCGTGCCAGAATTTCTGTGATGCCCTTCGGTCCCTGTTGACATCAACACTTCTCCAGGGGCTTGTTCATCCAGCGAGAGTCCTCTGCTGGCCATTGTCGACCCCGAACTCCCCATTCCAGTGGTCTTATTCCGCTTTGCCTGCAACAACTTCAATCGTTCTTAGTGATCGTTTCTGCTTGAGTGGGTCGACCTCCTTTCAGTTGCAGACGATATTTGCTCAGTAAAATGGACATAATCTCCAGTGCTTAAGAATTATTAAAGTAATTTTATTCGGTTCTCTTAAATAATTCTGAGCTTCCCCAAATCTCCTTAATTATTTGTGATTATTGTTATTTGTCGCAAGTTATTTTAAGCATTTTTTGCCTGTGAAATTATTGAACCGTGTTAGAATTCAAGACGCAAGCGCAAGAGAATTTTACTCCCGAAATTTGGTTATTGACTTTAAGACATTCATCTACTCTGAGATTGAGAACGTAAAGAATTGCAAACTAGTTCCCCGTCTTCGACGATGGGTTTGTAAAATCGGATTACATCAGTTTGGTACCAGAGACTCTTTAATTCACTCCTCAAGTGATTTAACCGATTCGTTTTAATAAAAAAAACCATTTTTATGTTACATAATAAAAACAGTTTACTTTGAAATTTGTGATTATTTAAAAAAATAATGTCTCCCATTAAAAAAAGTCTTTTAAAATTTAGAGTTATTTCAAATAATTTTAAATTAAATATTTTCTATCTCTTTTAAAAAAAATAAACTATTTAAATCTTTTTAATAATATTAAAAAATTATTTTAAAATGGAAAATTGTGTATGGCATTGAGTTAGTAGCGTGGCAGAATTAAATAATCAAATAAAAGTTTTAGCAAAAATGAAGGATGTCAGCGGAAAGTCGATCTTCTCAACGACGGAAGACGATACTCACATCGATCTGTCAGTAAATATTCAACAGCTCATATCTACAAATATTCAGACAGGTGTCACGACAAGGGTGGAAATATGAGGGAAGTGGTGAGGAAGGGTACAGCACTCGGCGTTCAGCACTTGGTGTCGGCGCTCGAGTATGTAGGGTTGAGCGGGCTGATAATAGGTCACGGTGTCATTTTGGGTCAAACTAGGTCAGTGCTTTAGAGATTCGTGCAAAATTTGATGGAGATGTGTATGGCGTGATGTGATGGAGATCTAGTTAAGTAATTATCAAATCCACTCATGACCAACAATCGAAATTTTCGCTGCGAGTATGGGTGACGTGGGACACATGATGAATGGGTTATGCACGAGTATTAATGCAATTGAAGCTCACATACACTTGGGTTAAGATCGGAATCCCCAACTGGAACATCACCCTAATCCTAGGCAACTAAAACGAAAAAAAACTAACCCTAAACACTTTGAACAAGGAGGTCACGACATAAGAAACCAACCCCGCTAGGATGGAGGAGTCAAATTAGACGTCAGAGACTCCAAAAGTAGGTTAGAACCTAAAAGTTGCTTAGATTGATGTGGTAGGATGGATCGTTTTAAGTGTATGGAACCCGATCACAAGTCTTCTAAGTGCCCACGACGTCACTTCGCCAATATCATATATTCTAAGAGCGGACAAGAGCCTGAGTACGAAGTCTTCCTTAACGACTCCCAGCCTGATCCTGTATTTGAACCCGCACTAGAGAGCAAACTCGAGGTCGAAGGAGAGCAACCCGATCAGTTAGTTTGTGTTCTTCAGCATAGCTTATTAACCCATAGGGCTCCCACTGACGATGAGTGGTTGAGAAACAATATCATTCGTACGGCCGCACGCATTCATGAGCAGTTTTGTTCCATTATTATTGACATCGACAGTATGGAGAATTTTGTTTCACAACGCATGATAGAGAAACTAAAACTGAAAGTGCAACCTTTAGGGAAACCTTACAGTCTATTATGGGTCACTAGCAATACAACGATTCTCATTACCCACCTATGTCTTGTAGAGTTTTCCATAGGTAGCACGTATCAAGTTGATGTATGGTGTCACGTCGTTGTCATCGAAATCTGCCACATCCTCTTAGGACGATCATGGCAGTACGATAGACACGTATTACATGACGGTGTAAAGATCTCTCACTCCTTTGAGCGCAATGGGAGCAAGATTGTTCTTCTTCCCTAGAAGAATAGTCTTATACCTAAGGGCCCCGAGAAATCTTCACACTCTTCTAGCCTTAGCACCCCACCTGCTATTTCTGCCATATCCTTCCTCTTTGCCACCATGTTAATGATTGGATCACAGTTCCCGGAGGAGATGAAGGTAGTGACGTAGTTTACATGCTTTGTGGTGTCGATTCGTCCCCTGCTTCGGTAGATATCCCTAGTGTAGTGCGGCCTCTTATTGAGAAGTTTTCGGAGATTATGTCGGAGGAGTTACCCGATCAACTCCCCTGATGAGAAACATGTTGGACGGTCCAGCATGAACTAAAAAAAGGCATGCCAAGATTAGTCTCACGCCGCCTACCCAGACGGTCCACTCGTGCTTATAATAGGCCTCACCTCTCCTATCTTTGACCCGGGTTTTGGAATGGAAAATGAGTGTGGTGGTTTAACATGGTATCAAAGCTAGGTTCAAGCTGAGGGGGCGTGTTGGAAGGTCCAGCATAAACCAAAAAAAGGCATGCCAAGATTAGTCACACACCGCATATCCAGATGGTTCACTCGTGCTTATAATAGGTCTCACCTCTCCTATCTTTGACCCGGGTTTTGGAATGAAAAATGAGTGTGGTGGTTTAACAAAACATTCAGCATTGCATTGACCTTATGCCTGGAGTTAGTTTACCTCATCCACCACATTATCGCATGAGTCAAAAAGAGTACGAGGAGCTTCATAGACATGTAACCAGTCTGATTTTAAAGGGAGGGACAGCATGAGTTTCTGTATCGTTCAAGCATTATTAGTTCCTAGGAAAGATGGGACTTGGCACATGTGCCCATAGTCGAATGATCAATAAAATTACTATCAAGTACCGCTTTCCAATACCCTGATTAAACGATATGCTCGACATGCTTAGTGGATCACGTATTTTCTCAAAGATTCATCTCAAGAATGGATATCACCGGATCCGATTGCTCTGGGAATGAGTGGAAGACTGATTTAAAACAAAAAATAGTTTATACGAGTGGTTGGTAATGTTTTTTGGTCTTTCTAATGCACCTAGTACAATTATGAGGGTAATGAATCAAGTACTTGGGCCATTCAGTGGAGTATGCGTAGTGGTGTATTTTGACGACATTCTGATTTATAGTATTTATCATAATCAACACTTGATTTATCTTTAGACAGTTCTTACAAATCTTAAGAGAAAATAAATTTTATGCAAAATTTGAAGAAATGCACATTTATGATGGATAGTCTAACCTTTCTATGATATATCATTTCTTCTGAAGGAATTAAACTTGATAGGAAAAAGGACTAGGCGATTGAATCATGGCCCAGTCCTAAAACGATTATTGAGGCTCGAGAATTTCCTGGGTTAGCATCTTTTATCGTTGATTTATTAGGAATTTTATTACCATAATTGTTTTGGTTACTGATTGATAAAAAGGGACAATTCATTTGGACTGAAGAGGCGGAGCGAGCCTTTCAGCTGGTGAAATAGAGATTTACTAGTGCGCTTGTTTTAGCATCATCTAATCTTGACAAAAAATTTGAGGTTAACTGTGACGCGTCATTTATAGACATCGGTGTTGTTTTGGGGCAGGAGGATAAACCCATTGCATTTTTTAATCAGAAGTCGAACGAGGTAAAGACACAATATTCCACTTATGAAATTGACTTCTACGTCATTGCCCAGGCTCCTCGCTATTGGCGGCACTACCTGATTCAGCGCAAGTTTGTGTTAAACACAGATCACAAAGCACTAAAACATTTGAACTCTCAGAGAGAGATCAGACGGCATGCCAAATGGGTTGCCTATCTTCAAGAGTTCACATTTCATCTCAAGCACAAACCAGGGGCGACTAATCGAGTACATGATGCTCTTAGCCAATGCTCACACTTATTAATCATTCGCTATCCACGTATCTTAGACTTAGACTCCTAGCAAGACTTGTATGTCACTGATCCATTCTTCCGAGACATTTGGACCTCGTGTCATCCCAATGGGACTGATCACAATACTCAGTACGTTGTGGGCGAGGGATACATATTTAAAGGAACCTGCCTTTGCATCTATGAAGGACCACTTATGGAGATCTTACTTACAGAACTACGCTCATCGGGATTAGGAAGGCGTGTAGGCCAATCCAAACCGTTACATCTTGCTAGCACTAGATACTACTGGCCAATCCAAACCGTTATGTCTTGCTTTGAATCCGCTCTACCTACTATATCTTCAGTCGTCTCAATGATCGTTTATGTTTGAGTGGGACGACCGGCTTACAGTTGCAGTCGTTATTTCTCGATAAAATTCACTTAATCTCTAGTGCTTAAGATTTATTAAAGTAATTTTATTTGGTTCTCTTAAATAATACTGAGCTTGCCCAAATCTCTGTAATTATTCGCAATTGTCGTTATTTGACATTTGTTATTTTTCCATTCTTTGTCTGTGCAATTATTGAACCATGTTAGAATTCAAACCGCGAGCGCAAGAGAATTTCACTCTCGAAATTTAGTTATTAACTTGAAGATATTCATCTACTCTGAGATTGAAAGCGGAAAGAGCTGCAAGCTAGTTCCCCATCTTCGTCGTTGGGTTTGTAAAATCGGATTACACCACATGGGATCATGGACTAATGAAAAGTGATGTTTTCAAGTGACATTTCTTCAATATTCCAAAGGCTTCATCACACACCTTGTACATTAAAAGTCCAAGTTCTTTTTAATGTTTAAAAAAACATGGCCCAGCTTTCTCCTGACTTCAAGTTGAATTGAGTAAAAGTAATCATATATCCTATCATTTTTTGCCTTTCTTTGGTGATGGGGTCTCTTTGCTTTTAGTACAACTCTAACTGTTTTGGGGTTAAGGGCTTTGCCTCAAAATGAAATCGGGGAGCCCAAAAAAACTTCATAAGATGGCCCCGAAGATACTTCTAAGGGCTTAACCTCAAGCTATTTGCCCATAGAATGTTGATGATCTCTATCTCACGATTCATTTCACGCGGTGCTTGTACAACCCGTATTCGGCGAGTAGGCCGGTGTGTATTCGGCGAGTAGAGCCGAAGGTACCTGGCGAGTAGGCCGGTATCTCCTTCGGCGAGTAGAGCCAGGAGGCCTGGCGAGTAGGCCGGTACCTCCCTCGGCGAGTAGAGCCAGGAGGCCTGGCGAGTAGGCCGGTACCTCCCTCGGCGAGTAGAGTCAGATTCCGGGGGATAGAATCATCCGGGCACCCTTGGTGGTCTGCCTATAGCCCTTCGGGACAGCGGAGTCTGGCTACCTGCAGACCAATTTGGGGTGCGCTTAGTAGAATCGTAAGGTGGAATTACGCTATCCGCAGGTCATCCGGACCATTCTACCCTTAGAAGATTTTGCCTATAAATAGGACTCATTATGTCTCAGATGAGCACAGATCACTCCCCCCCCCCCCTTTGAGAGTCTGTGCTTTCTTCCTTGTGCTATCTGAGACAGGCTCAGCTTCTGGTTTTTGGGAGGGGAAATCCAGGGGATTTCCGGGTTAGTGGCGGGTCCTCCTCGCTGCAACCAGTGGGTCGTACCTAGGGAGCTACCTACCAACCGGTGAGGGTCGATTCTTAGCTCGGAATACTTAGATCTAGGGATCCGACGAAGAGAGAAGTAACTCAAGCTACTCCCCAAGTCTCGAACAAGTTGGACCGGTATCCGGGTTCCAACATTTTTGGTGCGGTGAGCGTGGACTGTAGCAAGAGAAGAAAATCTCATCTGACGATCCCATGACTGAACGTGACGAGTTGGGAACCGGCCAGGGGAACTCGCCGCCTTTGGGCGAGTTCGTGACCAAGAGTGTCTTCGAGCAGAGGGGATGAAGGCGATGGAGGATACCATCCGGAGGCTACTCACACCTCGCGCTGAGGTGGGAGTATCCCCCCCCCCCTGTCGCAGCCGCCTCGCCCGCGGAGGCGGGTCCAAGTCAGCGCCTCGGCAAGGAGGCGCTCCTAGGGGAGGAAGACCAGCCGCTCCACGCGCGAGTGCTCTTTGCAAGCCCAACGGAGACTCGCCAGTCAGAGGGCGAGTACGACCAAGTTCGTCCCCTTCGCCAGCTCGCCCCGCGCAGTCCGTTCTGCGAGTTGGTGCTGTCCGCCCCCATTCCTGCAGGGTTCACAGAGCCCGCCATGAGTTTCTACTCCGGAAAAGAGGATCCCGTCAAGCATCTGCAATGGTTTGAAGATATGGTCTCCATCAAGCCAATGACGGACCCCTTCAAATGTCGGTTGTTCGCCATAACCTTCCAAGAAAAAGCCCGAGACTGGTTCCACCAGTTACCCGCGGGAAGCGTCTACGGGTTCGATGACCTGCGCAGGAGTTATCTGTTCCGCTTCTCTACTTCCAAGAAGAGGAGGAAGGGTTCAGAAGATCTCTTCCTTGTCAAGCAAAGACCCCAGGAGATGCCCGGGTCGTATCTGGATCGCTTTCAGGAAGAGATCCTCCTAGTCCAGGAGGTCCCTGGACACACCCTGATCTTGGCATTCAAGCTGGGGCTGCAGCCAGGGTTCTTCAAGATGGAGATCACTCGCAACCCCCCCCCCCCTATCGTTTGAGGAGTTAGTCGATCAGGCCGGAAGGCAGATCGCAGGGGAGGCAACCAGCCTGGAGTTCGTGGCCAAGTTAGCTAGATTGGAGGGAGGGGAGAAGGAAGGAGATGGGAGCGGCCGGCGCGAGTCCAAGAAGAGGAATGAGCCGAGAAGGCGAGAAGAGGGAGGGTCCCGGGAGAACAGGGATCAGCGAGATCAAGAGAGGAGGTTCCAGGCTCCGCCTCGCCGGCCGGCCTGGAGACCTGCTGGAGGAGGCTACCAAGGGAGACCAGGAGGGAGGTACTCCCCGGAGCGGCGAGACCGTTGTCGCTCTCCCGAGCGGAGGCAGGGGTAGTGGAGGCAAAACCAAGCGCCGCTCTGAGAGGCTAATGTGATCAGGAGAGGAAGGGGGCGAGGAAGAGGAGGAAGGCCGCGACAGCCCCGGGGTGAAGAGGAGTGTCGGGCGATGCCCTACTGCGACTTCCATCAGGTGGAGGGCCATGCGACGGCCACGTGCCCTGAGTTCTTGGAGTTGAGGAGGGGAGCTGGAGGAGCCCAGGAAGGGCATGAGAGGCGAGAAGGAGAAATGTTGAGAATCGAAGGGGGAGGAGCCCCCGCCCCAAGGAGGTGTGAGGATAGGGGAGATCTGGGAGCCCATGGGGGGATAGGGGTCATCCACGGAGGGGCAGGGTTGGAGGCGACCCGGAAGGGGAGCCTCAACGCCGTGTATCGGAAGAGTGTGGCCTCTACCTCCCAAATTCCGCCACCGTCAGGAGAGATCACTTTCTCGGAGGAAGATATGTTAGGGAACGAAAACCCTTTCCACGACGCTGTGGTGATCAAGGCCGCGGTAGTCTCTCGCATCCTGGTGGATAACGGGAGCTCCGTCAATGTCGTGTTCAAGAAAGCGTTTGATGTCATGAAGGTGGAAGAAAAGAGGGTTATCTCGACGGAAGGACCGCTCTTTGGGTTTGCGGGAGAAAGAAAGGAAGTAGAAGAAGGCGTGGAGTTGGTGGTGACGTTGGGAGGGACCACCAAGTGTTGCAGGTTTGTCATTGTAGACGCCCCCAGCTGTTACAATGCCATCTTCGGCAGGCCACTCATCAGTGCCTACAAGTGTGTGCCCTCCTCCTACCACCAATGCCTGAAGTACAACCAGGGAGGCGTGCAGATCCGGATCCGGAGCGATCCCAAGGTGGCAAGGCAGTGTTATCTTAATGTTGTCAACATGATCAGCTGGAAGGAGGAGGCAGAGGCGGTAGACCTGGTGATGGAAGAAATGGCGAGGCAGGAGGCAGCCGAAGAAGCGGAGGAGACGGCAAGGCTGGAGGCAGCCGAGGAGGTGGAGGAGAAGGAGATCCAATCTGAAGGCGGAAGGTCGGGAAGGGTAAAGATCAGCGGAGAGCTGGAAGAGGAGGACAAGGAGAAGATTATGTCCTGCATCCAGAAGAATGCCGACATCTTTGCATGGAGCGCAGCCGATATGCCAGGCATCGACGCGGACGTCGCCTGCCATCATCTCAACTTGGATAAAGGAGTCCACCCCATCCAACAAAAGAAGAGGGCAACCGCCACTACCCTGGCGGGGCCTATCAGGGAGGAGGTCAAGAAGCTGCTGGAGGCGGGATTTGTGTCAGAGATCCAGTACCCAGGCTGGGTCTCCAATGTTGTAATGGTGAAGAAGGGGGAGGGAAAATGGCGCATGTGTATCGACTTTTCTATCCTTAATAAAGCTTGCCCCAAGGATTGTTACCCTTTGCCTAGAATCGACGAGCTAGTAGATTCGGCCGTCGGATTCCCTGTCATGAGTTTTTTAGACGCTTTTTTTGGTTACCATCAAATCCGCATGCATCCACCCGACGTGAAGCACGTATCCTTCATTACCAACGATGGGTGCTATCGTTATAAAATGATGTCATTCGGACTTAAGAACGCAGGAGCGACCTACCAGCGCATGATGGATAGGGTGTTCAAAGAACAGAAGGGGCGAAACTTGGAAGTCTACGTCGACGATCTTATGGTGAAAAGCAAGAGCGTCGAAGAACATCTTCGTGACTTGGAGGAGACCTTCGCCACACTGCGAAAGTACAAGATGAGACTGAATCCAGCCAAGTGCGTGTTCGGGGATGGAAAGGGGAAGTTCTTGGGACACCTCTTGACTCCGGCCGGAGTAGAACCGAACCCAGACAAGGTGAAGGCGATTATGGAGATGGAAGCGCCCAGGAACGTCAAGGAAATTCAGCGCCTGACGGGTCGCCTAGCAGGGCTGAGTAGGTTCCTCTCTAGGGCAGGAGAGAAGTGCTCACCTTTCTTCAAAACCCTCCGAGACAATAAGAAGTTCGAGTGGTCGGCGGAGTGTCAGGGAGCCTTCGAAAGCCTGAAACTCCAGTTGGCCCAGGTACCCCTGTTGCAAGGGCCTAGAGAGGGAGAAGACCTCTTCCTATACGTAGGGGTGGGGTCGGAAGCGGTAAGCTCGGTCTTGGTCCGTGAGGAGGGGAAACGCCAACTCCCCATTTACTACGTAAGTCGGGTCCTGCGGAAGGCAGAACTGCGGTACCCCATCCTGGAAAAATTGGCGTTTGCCTTGATTGTATCGGCACGGAGACTCCGACCTTACTTTCAGGCCCACCCGATCAAGGTAGTGACCGATCACCCTCTCTGCAGTGTCCTAGAAGAAGTAGAGCATTCTGGCAGGATGGCGAAATGGTCAGTAGAACTTAGCGAGTTCGACGTCACCTACCTGCCACGACTAGCCATGAAGGCCCAAGCGGTGGCAGACTTCCTAGCCGACTATACCGCAGAAGTAGGCGAGGAGGAGACACCCCAGCAGGTGGCTTGGGCGGTGTTCGTGGATGGTGTACAACCCCGATATTCGCCGAGTATACTCCCTAAGGCTCATTGGAGCATCATGGTAGCATCGACCCAAGCAGGAAGGGAGGTAGAGGCAAGGGGGACGAGCGGGGGGCTCGCCCAGGGCTGCTGCCCAGGGGCTCGCCCCCGCTCCCAGCTAGGGGGGCGAGCCCGGGCTGCCGCCCGGGGGCTCGCCCCCGCTCCCACCAAAGGGGGCGAGCCCGGGCTGCTGCCCAGGGGCTCGCACCCGCTCCCAGCTAGGGGGGCGAGCCCGGGCTGCTGCCCAGGGGCTCGCCCCCGCTCCCAGCTAGGGGGGCGAGCCCGGGCTGCCACCCGGGGGCTCGCCCCCGCTCCCACCAAGGGGGGCGAGCCCGGGCTGCTGCCCAGGGGCTGGCCCCCGCTCCCAGCTAGGGGGGCGAGCCCAGGCTACTGCCCAGGGGCTCGCCCCCGCTCCCAGCTAGGGGGGCAAGCCCGGGCTGCCGCCCGGGGGCTCGCCCCCGCTCCCACCAAGGGGGGGCGAGCCCGGGCTGCTGCCAGGGGCTCGCCCCCGCTCCCAGCAAGGGGGCGAGACCGGGCCGTCGCCCGGTGATCTCGCCCCCGCCCCCAACATTAAGGGGCGAGAGGAGGAGGGGCGAGCCCCCCTCTCGCCCCCCGCATCCAAGGAAGGGGCGAGCTTCTCTCGCCCCCACGCCCAGTAGGGGACGAGCCCAGGAGGGCATTCAGTCTGCGTTTAGCACCGTGGAACGGCGGGATTTGGCTATTCGCAGGCCAAGTCCGGGGTATTTTGGTAATTTCACGGACCGGTTTTTGGTTATTCGCCGCCCAACTTCAGAAATCCTATAAATAGGACCAAGGGGGCACCATTTGGGGGGATCTCATCCTAGGCTAGCTCTCTCCCTCTCTCTCCCTCCCCAAGTCTCTCTAGTGGGTGAGGAGAGCCTCCAGTGGTGCCCAAGCTTAGTAGTGGCTTGGGAGGGGAAGTTCCTAAGGGGCTTCCGGGTATGTGGCGGGACCTCCCCACTAAGCCCTTGGTCCAGTCCATAGTTCCTCAACCTTCAACCTAGAGCTCTCCCTTGGGGGGAGTAAGGGTTGGTCGCCCCTCAGCTTGCTAAGGGCCCCGAACTCCACAGAGACCGAGAAATCGGTTTCAACATATGGTGCGGTGAGCGTGGAGTGTGACCGATTCAAGAAATCCTCAAGATGAGTTCCATGGACGGAGGTGGAAGATCAGACCCAAGTCACTCCCAGCCCCCGGTGGCTGGAGTGACGTTGGAGATGTTCGAAAATTTCAAGCAAGAGGTCTTACAGACCGTCCAGGTTGCTTTCGCCATGATAGTCAGAGGCAGAAGAGATGGTCCGGAGATCCCGCCCCAGCAGGCGGACGAGGGAATTCTCGGCCAGCAGTCCAGGAAGGAAGTACCGGTGGGGGGGAGTGGGGAGGTGTCATACCCCCACTCGCCCATCCCCATGGGGGCGAGCTCAGGAGGGAGGCGCCCTCCCAGCTCGCCCCACCCCTGCAAGGGGGCGAGCTCAGGAGGGAGGCGCCCTCCCAGCTCGCCCCACCCCTGCAAGGGGGCGAGCTCAGGAGGGAGGCGCCCTCCCAGCTCGCCCCACCCCTGCAAGGTGGCGAGCTCAGGAGGGGGCCGCCCTCCCAGCTCGCCCCGCCCCTGTTCCAAGGGGGTGAGCTCAGGAGGGGGCCGCCCTCCCAGCTCGCCCCACCTCTGTTCCAAGGGGGCGAGCTCAGGAGGGAGGCGCCCTCCCAGCTCGCCCCGGGCCTTCTAGCCCCGTCCCGAAAGGGGGCGAGCGGGGAGGCATCCGGCCCCCACTCGCCCCACCCCAAAAGAAATCGAGTGAAGGGTGGTGGGCGAGACCACCCCTGTAGGCGGCCATCCAATAGCCCGGCGGGCGCAGCTGCCAACAAGCCGACTCCACGAGGGGGGGAAAGGAGGAACCATAAAAGGAAAAGATCCAGCTGCCCGAGGTGGAGGCAGGGACCAAGGACACCCCCTCCACCGCCTCCGCAAGCTATGGCGATGGGCGTGGGAAGGAGGAGAGCCAGGAAAGCGGGAAGAAGAGGAAGAGGAGGGGGTAGGGTGGAGTTATCCTACTGTGATTTCCACCAGGAGGAAAGTCACGCGACATCCACCTGCCCCGAGTTTTTGGAAATAAGGGAGGCAATGGCTCCGATACAACAACGACACTGGCCGAAGGGGGTCGAGGAGGACGGACCCTAGGATGTTGAAGGCAAAGAAAGGATATCCCAGCTAAGTGGTGGCGACCAAAAACGCTTGTACCAGTAACTCCACGTAATGCAATGGTTTGTTTTCTTACTTAGGTTATTTTTCTCGCATGCAATATTATGACTAACAAGGTGTGATATATGTTGGTGCTGGAATGCCCCAGATCGATTCCGCTCCCGGGCTCACATCTAGACGGGGGGTTCAGGTTGATCTCTGGAGAGGCTGGCAAGGTGTGATATATGTTGGTGCTAGAATGCCCCAGATCGATTCCGCTCCCGGGCTCTCATCTAGACGGGGGGTTCAGGTTGATCTCTGGAGAGGCTGGCAAGGTGTGATATATGTTGGTGCTGGAATGCCCCAGATCGATTCCGCTCCCGGGCTCTCATCTAGACGGGGGGTTCAGGTTGATCTCTGGAGAGGCTGGCAAGGTGTGATATATGTTGGTGCTGGAATGCCCCAGATCGATTCCGCTCCCGGGCTCTCATCTAGACGGGGGGTTCAGGTTGATCTATGGAGAGGCTGGCAAGGTGTGATATATGTTGGTGCTGGAATGCCCCAGATCGATTCCGCTCCCGGGCTCTCATCTAGACGGGGGGTTCAGGTTGATCTCTGGAGAGGCTGGCAAGGTGTGATATATGTTGGTGCTGGAATGCCCCAGATCGATTCCGCTCCCGGGCTCTCATCTAGACGGGGGGTTCAGGTTGATCTCTGGAGAGGCTGGCAAGGTGTGATATATGTTGGTGCTGGAATGCCCCGGATCGATTCCGCTCCCGGGCTCTCATCTAGGCGGGGGGTTCAGGTTGATCTCTGGAGAGGCTGGCAAGGTGTGATATATGTTGGTGCTGGAATGCCCCAGATCGATTCCGCTCCCGGGCTCTCATCTAGACGGAGGGTTCTGGTTGATCTCTGGAGAGGCTGGCAGGGTGATTCATGTTGGCTAAGGCCCCGAGCAGACCCGCTGACCAGGCTCTCATCTAGCTGGCAGGTCCGAAGGCTCACTCGGTGGCAGGTTCTAAGTTTTCCAAGGTTGGCTCCGAGCAGACCCGCTGACCAGGCTCTCATCTAGCTGGCAGGTCCGAAGGCTCACTCGGTGGCAGGTTCTAAGTTTTCCAAGGTTGGCTCCGAGCAGACCCGCTGGCCAGGCTCCCACCAAGCTGGCAGGTCCGAGGATCGCTCGGTGGCAAGAAAGTCCCAAGTACTTAGTCCCGATGCTGACCTGCTGACCAGGCTCCCACCTAGCTGGCAGGGTCAGGAACCGCCCAGTGGCCGAAAATTCTCTTGTGTTTTTCCCCGAGGTGGTCTCGCTAGCCGGGCTCTCACTAGCCGGCAGAGTTGGAAGACCTCTCGGGGAGGCTATGTATTTTTCCCCGAGGTGGTTCCGCTAGCCAGGCTCTCACTAGCCGGCAGAGTTGGAAGACCTTTCGGGGAGGCTATGTATTTTTCCCCCGAGGTGGTCTCGCTAGTCGGGCTCTCACTAGCCGGCAGAGTTGGAAGACCTCTCGGGGAGGTTATGTATTTTTCCCCGAGGTGGTTCCGCTAGCCAGGCTCTCACTAGCCGGCAAGGTTGGAAGAACTCTCGGGGAGGCTATGTATTTTTCCCCGAGGTGATTCCGCTAGCCGGGCTCTCACTAACCGGCGGAGTTGGAAGACCTCTCGGGGAGGCTATGTATTTTTCCCCGAGGTGATTCCGCTAGTCGGGCTCTCGCTAGCCGGCAGAGTTGGAAGACCTCTCGGGGAGGCTATGTATTTTTCCCCCAAGGTGGTCCCGCTAACCGGGCTTTCACTAGCCGGCAGGGATGGAGGACCTCTCGAGGAGGCTTTATGTTCTCCCAAAGTAGCTCCATTAGCCGGATTCCCAGCGACGCTCGTCGAATATGCAGGGTTGGACATTTCTTTCCGAGCGTGAGCCACGCTCGAAAAGAGCGGGGATTGTGTGCAACCCCGATATTCGCCGAGTATACTCCCTAAGGCTCATTGGAGCATCATGGTAGCATCGACCCAAGCAGGAAGGGAGGTAGAGGCAAGGGGGACGAGCGGGGGGGCTCGCCCAGGGCTGCTGCCCAGGGGCTCGCCCCCGCTCCCAGCTAGGGGGCGAGCCCGGGCTGCCGCCCGGGGGCTCGCCCCCGCTCCCACCAAGGGGGGCGAGCCCGGGCTGCTGCCCAGGGGCTCGCCCCCGCTCCCAGCTAGGGGGGCGAGCCCGGGCTGCTGCTCAGGGGCTCGCCCCCGCTCCCAGCTAGGGGGGCGAGCCCGAGCTGCCGCCCGGGGGCTCGCCCCCGCTCCCACCAAGGGCGGCGAGCCCGGGCTGCTGCCCAGGGGCTCGCCCCCGCTCCCAGCTAGGGGGGCGAGCCCGGGCTGCTGCCCAGGGGCTCGCCCCCGCTCCCAGCTAGGGGGGCGAGCCCGGGCTGCCGCCCGGGGGCTCGCCCCCGCTCCCACCAAGGGGGGGCGAGCCTGGGCTGCTGCCCAGGGGCTCGCCCCCGCTCCCAGCAAGGGGGCGAGACCGGGCCGTCGCCCGGTGATCTCGCCCCCGCCCCCAACATTAAGGGGCGAGAGGAGGAGGGGCGAGCCCCCCTCTCGCCCCCCGCGTCCAAGGAAGGGGCGAGCTTCTCTCGCCCCCACGCCCAGTAGGGGACGAGCCCAGGAGGGCATTCGCAGGCCAAGTCCGGGGTATTTTGGTAATTTCACGGACCGGTTTTTGGTTATTCGCAACCCAACTTCAGAAATCCTATAAATAGGACCAGGGGGCACCATTTGGGGGGATCTCATCCTAGGCTAGCTCTCTCCCTCTCTCTCCCTCCCCAAGTCTCTCTAGTGGGTGAGGAGAGCCTCCAGTGGTGCCCAAGCTTAGTAGTGGCTTGGGAGGGGAAGTTCCTAAGGGACTTCCGGGTATGTGGCGGGACCTCCCCACTAAGCCCTTGGTCCAGTCCATAGTTCCTCAACCTTCAACCTAGAGCTCTCCCTTGGGGGGAGTAAGGGTTGGTCGCCCCTCAGCTTGCTGAGGGCCCCGAACTCCACAGAGACCGAGAAATCGGTTTCAACAGATGGAGCGTCGGGAAAGAATTCATGTGGAGGAGGCATCATCCTGATCAGCCCTCAGGGCACTAGAATTGAACAGGCCGTCAGCATTCACTTCCCCGTTACCAACAATCAGGCAGAATATGAGGCCGTAATCGCGGGACTACGCCTAGCCCAGGAGTTGGGGATCCACGACATCAGAGTCCACTCCGACTCACTGGTGGTCACCTCCCAGATTCGAGGAGAGTTTGAAGCAAGAGAGCCGGTACTGCAGCGCTACCTGGTAAAAGTCAAAGACTTGGTGGGCGCCTTCAAGTCTTTCTCCATACAACACGTGCCAAGGGAGGAGAACGCCCGAGCAGATCGACTGGCCAAATATGGCCCCCTGGTCGGGGGAACAATCACCGAGTTGTTTCGGCCTTCGATCGAGGAGGGAGAGGTGATGGACATCGACCAACCCACTTCGTGGATGGACCCCCTGGTCACCTTCTTAACCACAGGATGCTTGCCTGCGGAGGTTCAAGACAAGAGGCGGTTCAGGTACAAGTCCGCTTATTATTTACTAACTGACGGGGTACTCTACAGGAAGACTCTATCCGGTCCCTTGGCCAGGTGTCTGTCCGAGGAGGAGGCCTCCCGGGTCTTGGAGGAGATTCACACAGGTGAGTGCGGCAGTCATTCGGGAAGCCGAACCCTGGAAAAGAGAGTACTCCGAGCGGGGTACTTTTGGCCCACCATCAGGAAAGACGCGGAGGAGTTCGCGAAGAGATGCTCAAAGTGCCAACTCTACGCTCCGCTCCAGTTACAGCCAGCCCAGCGTCTCCGGTCAATCACCACCCCCTGGCCCTTCGCCATTTGGGGGATGGATCTGGTGGGACCATTCCCCCCGGCAAGTGGGCAAAGGAGATATCTCTTGGTGATGATCGATTATTTCTCCAAGTGGATGGAGGTGAAGGCCCTGGCAAAAACGACCTCCCTAGTGGTGAAGAACTTCATTTGGGGGGAGATCGTGTGCAGACATGATCTACCCCTCGCCATCGTCACCGACAATGGTCCGCAATTCGCAAGCCTTGAGCTCACCGATTTCTGTAGTCAACTTGGCATCGATCTCCGCTTCGCCTCAGTTCATCACCTACGAAGCAACGGCCAGGTTGAAGCAGCCAACAAAGTCATCCTCAACCTGCTCAAGAAGAAGGTGGAGAACCTGAAGGGAAATTGGGTGGAACAGCTCCCCTCGGTCCTCTGGGCCCTGAAGACTACCCCCACCACGGCAACCGGCGAAACACCATTCAAGCTATCACACGGCTCGGAGGCTCTCATCCCGATAGAGTTCGAAGTCCGGAGTCCCAGGGTGGTGGCGGCAGAAGACGGGGATGAAGGGTGGAGACTCGAGAACGAAGGGGCGCAACGACTCGCCATGGATTTCGTGGAGGAACTTCGCGACCAGGCCACGATCCGACAGGAAGAGATCAAGCGAAGGATGGCAAAGCACTTCGACAAGCAGGTCCGAGTCAAGCAGTTCACTAAGGGAGACCTTGTTCTCAAGAAGGTGGACGCCGCAGGAAGATCCGCCGCGGTAGGTAAACTTCATCCCAATTGGGAAGGCCCCTACATTGTGTTTGAGGTGTTAAGAACCGGCGGGTACCGCCTGCAGAACGTTGAGGGAGAACTCCTAGGAAACACTTGGAGTGGAGACGACTTGAAGCGTTTCTACTCCTAACATTAATGTAATACTTAGTTTATCTTTGTTATGCTCAAAAACAATAACGCTTTCCATGGCAAACTCGTAACGCTTCACCACCTAGGCGACTTGCCCCCTCGAGTGAGTTCTAAGTCCTCGAGATGTGTTGTTGTCGTAGACCAGGCCGTAGCACTGGGCTCCTTCCCTGCAGGCTGGCTACTTGCCCCCTCGAGTGAGTCCTAAGTCCTCGAGATGTGTTGTTGCCGTAGACCAGGCCGTGGCACTGGGCTCCTCCCCTGCAGGCTGGCTACTTGCCCCCTCGAGTGAGTTCTAAGTCCTCGAGATGTGTTGTTGTCGTAGACCAGGCCGTAGCACTGGGCTCCTCCCCTGCAGGCTGGCTACTTGCCCCCTCGAGTGAGTTCTAAGTCCTCGAGATGTGTTGTTGTCGTAGACCAGGCCGTAGCACTGGGCTCCTCCCCTGCAGGCTGGCTACTTGCCCCCTCGAGTGAGTTCTAAGTCCTCGAGATGTGTTGTTGCCGTAGACCAGGCCGTAGCACTGAGCTCCTCCCCTGCAGGCTGGCTACTTGCCCCCTCGAGTGAGTTCTAAGTCCTCGAGATGTGTTGTTGCCGTAGACCAGGCCGTAGCACTGGGCTCCTCACCTGCAGGCTGGCTACTTGCCCCCTCGAGTGAAGGCGGTACCCTATAGTGTGCTAAGACCTTGTTACAACCTCAGGAGAGGATGGAAAGGGGGGCGAGGCGAGTGACATCAACGTCCCTCCGAAGCGAGCTCGATGCAGCCGTCATCTTACCGCCTCGCAGGAAGTCCCAGTGCGAGTGGGTGGGCACCCAGCACGGCGAGTCTTCCGCCAACCTCTTCGCGCTAATGGCCAGAGAGGAGGGCCTAGGCGCCAGATCTACAAAAGAACCCTCCTGAGCAAGTCGCAGTCACGCGCGAGCACTCCCTAAGGGCGAGTAGGAAATGCGTATGCGTAAAAATTAATCCCAAGCATGAGCGGCGTAACCGCAGAATAAAATAAAGTGAAATATATCTATACAAGCACAAGAAAAAAGGCGAAAACACCCAAAATAAACACGCCAAGAAAAGTTTATTATTACAGAGCCGAAAGTTTTAAACATCCGGACCCTCTTCTTCTGACCCGCTGGAGGAGTCCTCATCTCGGGCCGCGGTGGGAGCAGGATTCACCGCCTCGCGGTATAAC
The DNA here is from genome assembly GCA_033032865.1 of Dactylorhiza incarnata. Classification (NCBI taxonomy): domain Eukaryota; kingdom Viridiplantae; phylum Streptophyta; class Magnoliopsida; order Asparagales; family Orchidaceae; genus Dactylorhiza; species Dactylorhiza incarnata. Next base: position 6,461,770 of record JAWHQI010000097.1, on the reverse strand, counting down.
TCTGGAAGAAGGGTGGCGAGATCGACCTGAGCCCCATCGGCAGTAAGCATGAAACGGCGCCGGAGGCGCTCCCGCACGAACACCGCGGTCGCGATCGCCAGCTTCCGGCGCGTCTCGGCGATTTGAGCAGGGGTGAATTGGAGGAGAGTCGGCGCATTCGACGACTCCCCCCGGCTTTGGTGGCGAAGTTCCTCTATTTCAGACTCGGCCTCGGCGAGGCGATTACCGAGATAATCGACCTGACGCTGCGAGGCGGCGAGCTGCTCCTCCAGTTCGGATATCCGCATCACTAGCACCACCGCGGCCTCCTGAGAAATGAAACATTAGCTAACCCCAAAGTAGGCAAGGGGGGCGGAGACGAGCCGGGCTAAATACCTCGGGAGGGGGAGCCTCCTTGGCCTGAAGATCGGCTATTTCCCTCTCTCTCTCAATCATCTTCTCCTTCAACTCCGCATGGGCGGCGCCCAGGTCGCGGAGCCGCCTGTTCGATTGAATCCCCCGTCGCGCTGTCTGGTGAATCAGCTCGGCTGTCCGGAGGGCGGAGCGGCAACTAAGGTTAGCTAACTCGCGGATAGGAACCTCCGCAAGTACCTCTGCGTCATCTCGCCCATACAGCCCAAAGATCAGGTTGAACGCCTGATCGCCGACCTCTTCGAAATCCTCCCAAGAGGGGAGGAGCGAGCTCATCAAAATCCGATTCGCCTCGTGATCCCATATCATAAGGGGGTCACCCCGGGAGTCCTTACTCCGCATCCCCAACCCATAATGCGGGTGAGTGGAAGGATCGGGAGGAGGACTCGCCAGAAGGCGAGAGGTAGAACCCCCTGTCCTCCGCTTTTTTGGCTTCGGCTCGCTTTCCGAGGCGACTTCGGGATCTACCTGCCCCATGCCCTTGTCCACCGGTGAGATCGGCTCGCTGTCCACCAGGACCACCACCCCTGCAAAGGACCCCTCCCTGGAAGGCTCACTCGACCGTTGCCGAGAAGCATCATGAGGAGGTAGGAGGGGAACGACGCGCTCTCCTGCATTTAAACACGAGGCAGTTAGTAACCACCCCCACCGGGAACAGACAACCGACACCGCAAGGCGAATAAGATTTACCCGCTCCTGGGTTAACAAAGGCGAGTTGTTCCACGCCCTGCCGCAGGAAAACGATGTCCAGGACCTTGTTTTTCAGATAACGGTATAGTTCGAGCGCGTCCCCCCTCAGGCGAGGCGGTCGGTACTCCACCTCTGTCTTCTGGATGGGGGCGAAGGGAATATTACCGTAGTCGCCTCGCACCAGGATGAATTTGTCAGTCCAATGGTGGACCTTGTTGAAGGTCTCGGCGACCTTGACACACACACTGGTGAAGAATAAGGTGCCATCGCTGGTCGCCTTCAGGGTCATCACTTTGCGGAAGGTGGAAAGGTTAAACTCTATCTTCTCCCCGCGTAGGTAGCAGGCATAAGCAACCAGAACGCTGATCGCGTTAGGATTGACCTGCGCGGGGATCATCCCGAAGTACCGAAGGACTTGACGAACCTCGGGCCACAGGGGGAGCCTCAACCCTACCTGAAAGTGGGCCAAGGGGATGGCGAGCTCCCCACTATAGAGCGAGTTGAGAAACTCACCCGGCCCTGGCCGCCTCGCGGTATAACCCGGAGGCAAGTACCGCTTCTCGACATCCACTAACTCCTCGCCGAGAGTCTGCGAGCTGGGAAAGTTGTGCGCCCGGAAGTTGCGGACGCAGAAGGCACGCCCCTCCTCGGATGGTTCTTTCCCCATGGCTGGCCGCGAGTAGGAATAAGAGGATTCGGCGGGGAGGGTTCGGAGAACGGGAGCCTGGGAAGGGTAGGGGAATGTATCCTCCAGCGCAAGAGGACCCCCTATTTATAGCCCCCCCCCCCCGGCATAACCACGCGCGGATAGATCACTTAGCGAGGCGAGTAGGTCCTAAGCCGCAAATAAATAACAATAGAATACACGTCCGCACGGAAAAGGAGGAACAACGAACAAAGAGAGCGCGCTATGCGAACACGAAAAGAACATATATAAACCTATCAGAAATTCTCGGGGCGCCAAGCGCGAATACAAGCAAAGAAACACAAAATGACGCCTGAGGATTACAAGGACCCGTAGGTCGCGAGTCAGACTGCTAATCAGGCTCTCAAAAAATCAAAAAATGGAGATCACCCATAGGACCTCAACAGCGATGCACCGGACCGCGGCCTCGGCGACGCGTACGCTGAGGATGGTGAGCCCTCCAGGTGATGCTGCGGGCTGCGCGCAGATCTTCGCGAGCCCTCCCCAAGCTCTCTTCACCCTGACGGAGATGGTCCTCGCCTCGCCGGATATGTTCTTCCAGGCTTCCCCCACGGTACCGGCCACCTGCGCGAACTGATGGAGGTCATCCTCGGTGGCCTTCTGGCGAGCTTCCATCTCGTACAGCCTTGCCTCCAAGTCGGTCATCCGATCAAGTAAGCCATCCTCGCCCTGCAGCTGTTGTTGGAACTCCTCTACTCCGGCGAGGCGGTCCCCCAGATCAACCAACTGAGCATTCACCTCGGCAGGCGGCATAGCCAGTAAAAAGGAGTCATGGGCTCGGAGAACAGCAATCAGGCGAGTCCATGACTCTTCGCCAAATGCTGGAGGGTCGACGAGGAAATCCCTCATGGGAGTAGACATCACAGGCGGCGGCGATTTCGGAAGAGACTCCAGAGATGGCTGATGGCTGGAAGAGGCGGACCTCTGATTGCCTGAAAACGAGAAAGAGGGCTGAGACGGCGATGCGGAATAATGAAAGCGAGAAGAAAAGGGATCGAGTAGAGCGAGTACCGGCAGGAGAAAGGCGAACGTCTACAAGGGCACCACCCTCTCCTTGAAGTCGTGGTGGATCGACCCGCGGCGCGCCGACGGAGCCGGATAACCGAAGGACCACACCCGCGCCCCCAGGCCTGGGGCTGATGGTTATGGACTTCCCTCCAGAGGTAGGGCGAGAAGACGGGGTGACGGTTGTAACGACCATAAAAACAAAACTTATGTATATTATGAAATCCCCGATGATGATAAACGCAAGGCAGTATTACGTTTTTCTTTTGTTGTTTTCGAATATTTTTCGCGTTTTTCGTTTCTTTTATTAGGATACTTACTGTTGCGGTAAAATAGTGCAATATGGCTTTGCTCCTTGGTTTTATGTGGGCTGAATAATAGTGAGCTGAATTAAAATGGGTTGCCAATAGCAATGTGGGCTGCTATTAAATTATAGGGCTGCTGCAGGAATTATTTAATGTGGGCTGCTATTAGCACCTTGTGAGTGCTGAAATTTTAGGCTGGCTGGTGGCTTGACATGTATTCATTTTGATATCTGGCTTGGTTTATTTATAAGATGGCACCTGGGTTGGTCTTATGCGGTTGTGCCTCTTTGCCGCTTCATCTATCGCAAATGTCGTCGAACGGGGACTCTGCCGCTTCCGTCGAGCCGCTCTTAGCGGGTATAAAGGGCAGTCGATCTCTTCTGGATCTCCCGTATTCTCTTCTGTGCCGTTACTCTTTTCTTCCCCTACCTCCTCTCCACTTTGCCCTACCTGTACGGAAATTTATTGCGTGCTTGCTGCCGCTGGTTTAGGGCTGCCGACTATTGCTGCCTTTGGTTTGAAGGCTGCCGACTGCTGTAGGTGGTGGTGTGCGTGCTGTTCGATAGCATCGCTACTGCCGTTGAGGTTTACCACCGGTTTCACTGTTGTAGCTGGTTGGCTGCCGACTGGAACTCTTTATCTTCTTCCTGTGCTGGTATATGCTTCCCTTCTCACTTCTGCACTATTTCTTCTTCTATATTGGACTGGCAGTGGGCTTCTTCTACTTCTTCTATACTGATTTGCTATGATTATTATGCTATGGGTTATTTTCATGGAATTGGAGGTCTGCAGGGATTGCTCACTGATTTTATACAGTGTTTACACTCACTACTCTCACTGGTTTTGCACTAGTATCTCACTGAATTTTTACTGCCTTCTCCCCTGATTTTTACACCAACATTATGACGTTTTCCCACTGCTGTTAAAGGCTGATTGGGGACTGTTTTGTAACAGATTTGCCCCTAAGTTATGAGATTGTTAGCTGATTTTTAGAGAACATTTGGGGACAGTTGTTTTTGATTTTGATATTATGATATTATCGTTGTTTTCTCGCTGCTTTTGTCGCTATTTTGTAGATTTGCTGGATAATAATTTACGAGGACGGGAAGTCCATTTGGAGAGAGCTGATTTTAGTACATTTCGTGGCATATTTTCGTTGTCCAGCAAGGGATACAATTCGATATAGTGTTGCTATTTTCTCGAACTTTGTTTTCGATTTAACTTTGTTTTCGATTTATGATTTCATTAGTTCGCTATATACGTTACGATTACGAATTGTGAAGCAACCCGACTAAATAAGTATATGTTATAGTGGTTTCCAAGACCCAGAAAGTCAGGGATGGCTTCTCAGTCAAATCGTGGCAATACGAATAAAGGGACCGGAAAGGCGGTGGTGAGTATTCTATCTCTTGGAATTTTATCTATTCAAGTAATTTCAGTATTTTCAGTTTTTATTATAAGAAGACTGCCTGTGCATTTGACTTATAAATGATGGAATCGCTAATCGAATGTGGGCGAGGGAAAATACTTATAGCGATATATATATTCTGAGGGGAATTTGTCTTAAATAACAAATCACATTTAAAAGCTGGCATGGGGAAATACGAGGGCTTCGAATCCGGTGACGTGGAGGCATCCACTGAGGATTCACCAGTAGGGGTGAGCCTACAATTATGCCCTTCGGGGGTGTGGCCAATTCAAGATATGCATTACCCAAGTATTTCCCAGTAAATGGAACCTAAATAAAGGGGGCTTTTCAAGAAAAGATTATACATATCGATATAACTGCATTTGTGTTTCCATGTATACATATTGTTATAACTCCTTGTTGCCTGCAAGTACAGTTTTGTTGCCTGTATACACAGTTTCACGAGATGCTGTCTCACTTAGTCATATTAATGACTAACCCGTTGTGGATTTACTATTTTTAGGTAACAGGTACGCCTCCAGTTGTGCTACAGAGGCCTACACCAGAAGAGTTAGATCAGGTATGGATCAAAATGTACAAAACACTTGAGGAAGGGTCGGAAAGCCATCTTCGTGACTGTAACGACAATTATTGTGTATTTTTAGAACGTTTTGGAAATCTGTAAAAATGTAATTTGTGAATCAGCTGAAATAAAATTTGTTATGATTGTACTGTGATCTCTTATTGAATCTGTGCCGATCATTTTGGGAAGCCCAGTAAAATGGGTCTTCACAACGGTCACCCCCGCGTACCCCGGAGCAGTAGAGGACGCAGTCGTCCGGTCTCTGATGAGCGCCTCGCCCCGGCAAGATGGCGGGAGAAGACGATTGGAAGGTGCTGCAGAGCGAAAAAATCTCGGTGAGTGGCCCGATTCGAGTAGACGGGATACCAAAATAGAGTGGTTCAGCAACCCTACCTGGCATTTCGGTATGGCGAGCCGGAGAAGAAGACAGGACACCTGTATTGCTTGGAGGTCGTCCCGTCTCGCCAGCCCCCTTGATCGTGACCTCAGTCACGCCCCCACCTTGTCGCGGGATCAGGTCAAGATTGGACTCTTCCTGGATAGGCGAGGCGGCCACCCTTTTCGGCTTAGATCCGTCCCGCGCGGTGGACTCGGGATCGGTAGAGGACCTCTCGCGGAGATCGGGGTCGATCCTTCTCTTCTTGTGCTTCTTCTTCCGCGCAGAGCCTGGAGGGCAAGGCGTCAGGAACTCGCCAAGAATGCCTAAAACCTCGGCCGCCTCGGGCTCATTGTCAGCGATCTCCCGGTTAGCGGTCGCAGTAGAACCACCTCCAGAAGACATCTCAGCTTGCAGTAGGGAAGGCGTCCCCCCCCCCCCCCCCCCCGCTCTATTTATAGAGGAAGAGCTCGTGGACTCGCAGCTCCGCCGAATAAGGGGTTGGACTCTTTTTTCCGACCTCTAGCGAGCTCGCAAAGAGCGGGGATTGTGTACAACCCGTATTCGGCGAGTAGGTCGGTGTGTATTCGGCGAGTAGAGCCGAAGGTACCTGGCGAGTAGGCCGGTATCTCCTTCGGCGAGTAGAGCCAGGAGGCCTGGCGAGTAAGCCGGTATCTCCCTCGACGAGTAGAGCCAGGAGGCCTGGCGAGTAGGCCGGTACCTCCCTCGGCGAGTAGAGCCAGGAGGCCTGGCGAGTAGGCCGGTACCTCCCTCGGCGAGTAGAGTCAGATTCCGGGGGATAGAATCATCCGGGCACCCTTGGTGGTCTGCCTATAGCCCTTCGGGACAGCGGAGTCTGGCTACCTGCAGACCAATTTGGGGTGCGCTTAGTAGAATCGTAAGGCGAAATTACGCTATCCGCAGGTCATCCGGACCATTCTACCCTTAGAAGATTTTGCCTATAAATAGGACTCATTATGTCTCAGATGAGCACAGATCCACCCCCCCCCCTTTGAGAGCCTGTGCTTTCTTCCTTGTACTATCTGAGACAGGCTCAGCTTCTGGTTTTTTGGAGGGGAAATCCAGGGGATTTCCGGGTTAGTGGCGGGTCCTCCTCGCTGCAGCCAGTGGGTCGTACCTAGGGAGCTACCTACCAACCGGTGAGGGTCGATTCTTAGCTCGGAATACTTAGATCTAGGGATCCGACGAAGAGAGAAGTAAATCAAGCTACTCCCCAAGTCTCGAACAAGTTGGACCGGTATCCGGGTTCCAACAGTGCTGCCCTCTGAAGCCCATGTAACCGAACATTGTTAGGTGTGTGACCCTCGTCTTCATTGTAGACTGCAGCCCTGCAATCTGTCAAAACCTCTGCTAGGCTCTTCTATGTATGTTCAGCCCTCGCCACCTAGGATCGGATGTTGGTTGTTGTCAATTGTTCCTTTCCTCCAAGCCAACAGACCTCCTGAACATCTCTTTCGGGACTTGTTTAGTTTGTCGATCCTAGGAGACCGTGTTCAAAGAGTAAGATACCTTCCCATCTCCCTTTCTTCTTCCTTCAATTGTTTCCTTCATCCTTTCTCTCACTATTCACTTGGGAATTTTTTTAGGGTTTTAGAAATCACCAAGTGGATAAAAGGGGCTTTGTTAGATCGGAGAAGGAACTTAGCGTGGATTTCAAATAGTCTGGAGAAAACATGGATCTGCATCGCGTCTAAGTACTTCGGAAACCTAGATGCGGTGTTGGAAGGTCTGGCCTCCTCGATGGCATGTGTTCCCTTGTCCATGACGACAGAGGTCTGGAGGAGCCCTTTCACCAGTCCATGTTGCATGAGTTTTTCGAGAAATTCCTTGAGTTGTCAACGCTCAGTAGCGTGGTCGACATCCTTATGGATCACGCAATAAAGTGATAGGCTCCATGTGTGCGGCATCTAGTTGGACCGTCGTGAGTGCCTAAAGAAAGGCTATCGGCGGATGACGCAGACCATCTCTGTCATAGGCATGCTAAACTTTGAGTGTATGATCTCCCATTGATGCTCACGTATTGAGGGGCTTGTATTTGAAGCTTAGGCAGCGGGTGCCTATTGGTGTTGTTGGGATTGGGGGCTGCGCCTGACCCTTAGAAAAAGTTTCAATCTCACCCACACGAGAATCATCTCTCCATCTCCGGTGGGGTTCTAGCCTCTTCGGGGAGAGACGTCGCCCTTTCGAAGGGGTTTGGAACGCTATCGTCCATGTGGAGACTTGCATGCTCCAAATCTTGTGCGTAGAAAGATGGTGGGTAGACGGTGAGCGGAGCATCCCGCATTCCCTGCACGAAGGCGACATGGGTGATGTTAACGTCCGCAACATGGACCCCCATCTTGGTCTTCTGAAAGGGAAACACACACCCTTGTAGTGTCTTGCGCTCTCCTTGTTTCAAGTCAAGGAGATGGTTGGGTCCTGGCCTCATCCTTTTAGAGCTCACGGAATGGGAGAAGAGGAGGCACTTCATCTTGTTGAAACTAGTAACAATCTCGTTGGAGAGGTCGAAGAACCAATCGACCGCGCCCCCTTCCAGGATTATGAAGAGGAGGTGGCACTTTAGGTTGTCAAGGATCATTCTTTCGAACAACGAGGACTTGAACCTTCTAATGTGGTTCTCTGGATCACTGCTCTCGTTGAAGGCGGGGGAGTTTTGGCTGGCGGAAGTCCTATGAGAATTGTGTCGCACAAATGCGGTAGCTAAAGGGCAACATCTCGTTGTCGTCGCCACCGGTGTCAGTTCCTAAAAGGACTCTTTTCAAGATTCCGGTTGGAAAACTTGACAAATCTCAAAAAACACCTTACTCTAACTCCAAGGATTGTCCACATCAACTGTCCAAGGTGGGTTGAGGAATTTTCGAAAAAAAAAATAAGCTCTTTTTTTCACTAATTTTATGCTTGAAATTGCTGTTTGATGATACTTTTTTTTCAATTCACCAACCAAATTTCACAATATAAACACATTTTCTGATTTCAAGCAACCAAAGATTCATTTGATTGCTACTACACAAAATCATGTTTAAGAAAATGACAGGTTTTTCTTCACTTTAGGTGTGAAATCTGAAACATCAGTTCAAGGAAGAAGTTTATACAGTTTGAACTCAATATAGAGCCCATCTGACCAACAAAATAATAATTTAACAAATTACTTCCTATTATAAAACATATTTCTAAATTTAAGGAAACAAATGAGTCCTAAAACTCTTCCCCACTCATTTTGGCTTCGAGGACGACGCTATGTAACTACCTGGCGGTGATGAGTGAGGAGTCCCCGGCAGAGATATGACCGGCGCTAGAGATATCCCACAGTCCAGGCCACGAGTCCTTGCAATCAGCTCGACGCTGGAGGAGCAGCTCCTGCGTACTCTCTGAGTATATCCACACGTGAACGGAACGGTGGTAGTCTCCGTCCCTGTGCACTAGTCGCCTGCTCAAAATCCCGATCACGTTATCAAGGTTTTGTAAAACGGAGACTGGATTGATATAGAGAAATAGAAACTGGCAAAATAGAAGAAGGGCCGCGCCTTGATTTGGAGACCCCAGTCTTCTCGCCGGCCTTGGTGAGTACATCGAGAAGCTCTTTGTCTTCTTCCAAGTGCAGTGCTGCTACCTCCGGCGCCATAGACGGCGGTGAAGAATCTGAACCGATGATCGCCAGGCGGGGGAGACGGGACTTCACGGTTACCGAAGAAGGCGAGGAAATGGAATCGAGACTTACGGGGTTCTAATGTTGCATTTAGATTTTTATTTTTATTTATTTATTTATTTTGCACCTTGCACACGCATGCAAAAAAAAAATCCCGCGGGCTCGGGCCCCTTGGGCCCGGGCTTTTTTGCTATCAGGTCTAGACTGGGTCCTGCTTAAATCGGGCCCGGGCCTCTTCAAAACAAAAGGGTCTGTCTGAGCCTACCAAACTAGGCCCAAAATGCTCATTATCAGCATTTTAATGTTGATATCAGCATTGTATATCAGCATTATATGCTGCATTTAATATCGATATCAGCATTAATTGATGGGTGTTGCCACGCCCAGCAATTTAATGCTGGGCAGTGGCAGCGCCCAGCAAAAGGGCTTTTGGGTCTAGGCAGGCCTGGGCCTAGTCCGGGCCGGCACCAGGCCGGGCCCTGGTCAAATAAGGGGGTTTGGTGAGCCCCCTTAGGCCTGGCCCAGGACTAACCAGACTCGGGCCAGGCAACCGGGCCAAATTTGCACTCCTACTTGCACTTCCAAATTACATCAATTCGTATTTTTGCATTCTCAAATTTTAAATTTGTCATTTTGCACGCTCTAATTATATTAAATTTAGCTTTTTGCACTCACGGTTGAAATTTTAGGGGTATTTCGGTCCCGAATCCTTTAAATTGGAGTTCTGCATCCTGAATTTTTTATTTTGCCGCTTTGCACCACGAATTCATTAATTTGGCATTTTGCACCTCAAATCTTTATTTTGAATTTTTGCAACCATAAGGTTGAAAATTCATGTTTACACGTCATTATTATCATGTATGTCATCTTCTATCTTCATTTTCGAAACAATTTGAATACGCGCCGAATAATTCATCTTAAAAGCATGAAGGTTGCAAAAACAGAAATTATATAAAATCAGAGGAGCAAAAGTAGGAAAAAGTCATAATGGTAGTTTTCTCATATAATAGAAAACAAATTTTAAATGAGTACATGTTCAACGCATAAATCAAAATGGATTCTTGGGTCTGCCCTCTCTGAGGTCTTTGGCTTTGATTTGAGGGCATGATTCCGCAGCAAACGCAACGGTATAGGGGGCCACTATTTCAGTGGTACTCTGTGAGCAGCCACTTTGTGCATTTATTATCAAAGGTTAGGTCTTTCTCCTCCGAGAGAAGCCACTTTGTGCATAGTGCCAAAGGTTAGATCTGTTTCCAATCTTCCCCCGCCCATACCCCCAATGATTAGGGATTATATGGGTTCTGTTGTTGTTGTTGTTGTACATGTTCAACACCATTCAAGCACATGTTGTACAACCAACAAAGCTAAACAAGTACAAAATTAGCTTCGTTCACGATCAACTCCACGAGCAAGAAGAACATTTGAGCAAATCCTCCACAACATAAATCTCATGATCATGTATTCCTTCTCACATGCATATTAACACCTCATTATTAACAAGTAGTCGCATATTACAAAATAATAGAAGAAATATAAGATGAATTAATGTTTACCGGTGGCTTTAATCTCGTAGTAGACGTTGTATCTTGGGTTTTGGAGGCTTCAACATAACTCGTTTTGTTATGTTCTTCATCCCAGAGTTGAAGCACGTGTACTTGATATCGTGCCTTCTTACTCCAAATTTTTGGCCCTCTAATTCATCTTCATCTCTTCTTCTAGCATGTTGTGATAGCATTTCCGATTTCTTGTGAATATTACAACACAGAAGGATTCAAATTGGCTAATGGTCACTTCTTATGTGCTTTTATGAGATTTAATCAGTGTTCATATGCACTCATAAACATATCATTTATGTATCAATATTTAGCATAGTCTTCAACATTTTCCCTCCGATATAAGATGCGTGATGTTGCATGCACATAAGGAATACCAGTTATATCTCACCTACTGCAACTACAACTTTTAGAACTCAAATCAACCATCCATTTGTCTCATATCCATCCTTCAACTTCAAATTTGTGATGATCATTTCATACTAAAATATAATTGTGTGCATTTTTTGTTATTTTCCAAAATTTGTTGTATGGAAAAACATATCTTTTCATTAAACTTGAATATATTGTCTTTTTTAATGTGAAGCCTCTTCATGAGCAACACTCTTATAGTCTTCAGCATTGTTATTATAGACTTATATCTAACTTTTAGAATTACTTTGTTAAAAGTTTCACAAAAATATTTAGCAACATATCATACATAGGTCAAGTACTAAAATGAGCATTTGCTCAATGTCTTTCATGTCTTTCTCTAACACATTTGTAAGCCTTCTTATCGCATGCTTTCAAGTTCTCCATCTTGTTATTGAAATCTAAAATCCTAGTAGCAAGTGCAGTTTTCCATAACATATCTTTTAGTTGTATACCTCTGTGTTTTTGTTTGAAGTTGGTATACGTATGCCGCAAATAAAATCTATGTTCTGCATTAGTCAGTAACTCATCAAATTCTTTCATTAGTCATTTTTGCTTATCTGAAACAATTGACCGCGTGTAAGTATTTTTCAATGCACAAATCTTCTATTAGAAAACTAACAACCAATTTCAAGTTTTCGTATTTTCCTTTTAAAAATAGCATAAGCAATATGATACATATTATTATTTTCATCAATGCCAACACCACATAACAATACTCCACCAGTTGATGTCATCAAATGAGTCTCATCCAAACCTCTAATAGGTCTACATCATGGCATAAAACTTCTTCAATGCACCCTAACATATGTTTAGTCTTGTAAAAATACATGTTTGCGAGGTTACATCGCACTTATATTTAACCTTGATTGTGGTGTCCGAATTGGTCCTATAAATCTCTTCGAAGTAATCTTAAAGCTTTGCATATTGCTCCAACTCCATGTCACTACTTAATTTAGAAGCATGTTTTTGTTATATGCATCTCCTATATACTTAAAGATGTTTTGTTGTCTTTTTTCATTATTTCATGCATTGAACTAGCAGGCCACTCTCGGTTGCTCTTAATGTTGTGCTCATACTTTTTCACAAGAAGCTAGAGTTATAATGTTGGGAATTTGCAACACTATAACATGTATGTTCCTCTTTGATCGTCTTCACTTGAAAGATTTTCTCATTATTTGACATGAAACAAACAAACAAAATTCAATCACAATCACACGTAACTTAAATCTTGTCACTACATTTTTTAGTAAATTTTAAAAAGATTCCTTGCTTAGTAGCGTATAACCTCACAGTATCCCTAAAGTCAGAAGCAGTATTAAAACACAATCCGACATAAAACTCAAAATCACAATCATTTGCATCTCTTTGATAAATTTGAATTTGTGAACATTTCCCTTTTTGCGACTTAGAGGAAGATTGATTGTCATGCTCCCTTAATTGTATTTCGACGTTTGTATTCAAGGGTTGTGTTGATTCAACTCGTTCACCAACAAATTTATCTTACTCCTCTATATTGTCATCGAGTATCAAATTATCCAACTCAAATTCATTATCATTCAAATCATTCGTAAACGACGATTTTTGTTCGGTGGATTCCTCGTCCATGCATAGTGACTCACTACTACTATCAACTTCAAACCCCTCTTCAGAACAATTTTCGTCAAGCAACGTATTTTCCCACTCTACATATTCGAGACGAGATATTCTTAACTAAAAAATAAATTACACCTATAAAAAAATTATAGCCGACAATAGAAACCTCGGATCTGAAATCTGAAGAAAAAAACATTATAACCGACAATACCTGAAATTTGAAATCTGGAGAAGAATGACCTGAAATTTGGAGAAGAAAGACATGTGGTTGAGAATAAACAAAAAATGATAAGAAACGTGTTTGAAGTTGGATTGTGTTTATAACTCAATCAAAAAATGTCCAAAGCAAAAAACATGGAAATACATGTACCTGCGTTCTAAGAAAAGGAAAGGAGCTCTTGGGAGCGCAGAAACCCTGCAATAGCTCTGACGAGCTCGACGCACGCCGGGAATGTAGGCTGGGAATGCACCTTCAACCAGAGATTTTGTGATCAACGCGATTAGAGAGTACATGTTGGGAATGCATGTCGGGATCGACCCGATCAGATAATTGGGGAGTCGTTGGAAGGTGATAGCATACGGTATTCTTCCAGCTCGTTGGGCTAGAGAAAGATGTGAAAGCTTTAGAGATCAACGGGAGGTGCTGATAAGAAGGAGACCTAACTTAAATCTTAATTCTCATTGAAGTTGGTCAAAAATACCCCTTCTATCAGTGTCATATCGTGCAAAGTGCCAGAAATTTTGTAATTGATGGTACAAAGTGCCAAGTTTAAAAATTTAGAGTGCAAAGTTCCAATCTAGAGTAATTATGGGGTGCAAAGTGCAAAAAAGCCTTTAGATTTAGGTCTGGTTTGAGACTCCTTTTTTACTCAAAAAGGTCATCGAGGATTTGTTTGGATGCTCACGTTTTAAACCAATCGGTTCATATCCCTCCTTCTTTCCCTTTTTGGAATGGACCCCGGAAGCTCCAGCTTGGCTTCCCAAAACGAGCGACGTTCTCGTTTTTGCTTGCGCGAGAGAGTTCCTGGTGGAGACCAATCCAGATCAGGTCGACGCAAAAGTGCCCGACGTCGCACCCGCCCGGACCCCTATCAGCCCTGAGTTTTGCATTGTGTCATTTTGCCCGACGTCGCACCCGCCCGGACCCATATCAGCCCTGAGTTTTGCATTGTGTTATTTTGCAATTTATGTATTTGTATTTTGTGAAACATATATATATATATAATTATATGTGTACTGGGCTAAAAATTTACATATATATATACATATAACATATATATATATAAGGTTATGAATGGCGCTGGTCCAAATGTCGCTCTGGTTCAGCTCTTTCCCACTGAAGACCCGTTCCAGCAGCCACTTCTCCCCCGATCCAAAGCTCCTTCCATCAATGTCGCTGCACGCAGGAAACTTGGTGCGATGCCACGTCTTCCGCCCACGTCCAGCCTCAGCGTATTTTCGGTCCACATCCACGATGCCATGTCCGTCGCGGTGGTTGCATCTCCACGCCAGCTTCGCCGCAACCGACCCTTCATGTGTTCTTTGTGTTCGTAACCCTATAAAAGGGGAAGAGATTATTATTGCTGTGTGTGAGAAGATGATGAATAGTGCTTCGTTAATGTTCTTGAGTTCTGTATGGAGTTATAGAATTGTTGATTCGCTTCCCTTTCGAATCCTGTCGGTGAACGTTGATGGATTTTGAGTCAGAGAAGTTCTATTTGTTATTAGCTTCCTATTTGATTTCTGAAAAAGAGTGGTTGTTGGTTTTTTTTTCTCGTAGATAAAGGGTTGAAGATGAACAGTGGGATCGATCTCACTGTGGAATTTTAATTAAGTTTATTTGTATCATGAGTGGGATTTGGCTGTTTGGCTTATTGTGGATGTGTTTTCCGTGAGTGGGTAAATAGAGAAGGTTAAGTTCCTGTTGAGTTTTCGTGGAGCCCATTGTGTGTGAGAGTGAGCGAATTTTCTCCGTGGTGCTCGTGTGCCGGTGTGCGACAGCGGCCGACCTCGGAGCGGGAGATCGAAGGTGACGAGGAATTCCTCGCGGGATCGCCGTTGACTTCGATTGAGGAAAGACGCCTCTTTCCGTGGGTAACTTGTTCCCTTCTCTTCCTTTGCGTGCGTCTAAATTTTCTCTTTAGGTTATTCGACTCATTGTTGAATTTTCGCCCGAATTTTGTCAGCAAATGCTACATCGAAAACTCCAAACGAAAACGTATTTGGGGTTCACGATTTCCGTTTGCTACAACAAGGGGAACGAAACGAAAGTTGCGCACTTCCTTCCCCGGATTTAGAATTGAAACATTTTTCAAGAAAATTCATTTTAAACAAAAATAGTAATTTTATGCTTTATAAAAATCTAGTTGCTTAATTTCTTAAGTTCGTGCGCGCCCACTCAAATTTTCAATTTGTAAATTGCATGCATTTAGGGATTCCTGGAATAGCCGACAGGCGTGAAAGCCTTACGCGTCGTCCTGCATCAGTTCCTCTTGGCGATTTTTCGACGGAAGATTCATCAACAAATCGACGTTCATCCCCTTTCCGCTTGCACCTCCACTTGCAATGCGATCTCCATAAAGTATCAAAGTGTTACAAATAGTTATTTCTCGAGGGTAACAGGTCACCGCTCATTACAATGAGTTTTCGGGATCACTGAAGTTGCTTGAAGCAGAGCGCAGTAGGGGGCACTCGGGAGCAGTCTGGAAGAGTGAATGCAGCAACGGAGGCTCTCGACTCGAAGCATGAACGCCGAAGGAGATCTTCAAGTCGTCTTCAAGGGACAACTCGAAGACCAAAGTAGATCTTCGAAGCGTCTTCGAATACCAAAGAAGGTCTCTGAGCAATCTACGAACACTGTAGGACGTCTATGAGAAATCTTCGAGGGAAGACTTGAGAGCTCTCTCTAGTGCTGAAGGCTATTAAATGAGGGCTTAAAGTTCTTTTTTTATATAGTTTTTGAGAGAGACATTTTGGTAAATGCGTCGCCTTGATTTCTGGATGGGTGAATAGAAATTCACGATCGAGGGCACATGAATTGTCATTTTTCAGAAAATGACAATCATGCCCCCCGGGGCAGTTCTGGCAGGCTCGTCGGCGAGACGGTGGCAGTGACGACAACGGCGACGGCTATGAGTGTTGCGACGACAGTGACGGTGATGAGTGCGGCGACAACGACGATGGGAGGCGAGCGCGGCGGTGCGAGACGAGCGCAGCGACGAATGGAAGGATGCGGGAGGCGAGCAGCGGCGGTACGCATCGCGGTGGCAAGCGGCGTAAGGCCAGCGCAGCGGCATGACACTTTGTGCACTGCGTGGTGGCGCGATGTGCACAAGTGGCACATCGCATCGTGCACCAGACGCTGATACGCAGTGCGCACGGTAACCACGCGCAGTTGAATGCATTGGCATGCGCAAGTGGCCTGCGCGCATTTGCGCCTGGTGGCTTGCGCGCAATTGTGGGCATTGGCAAGCGCACGACTGACTTCGCACAATTGCACGCAACTGACGACGCGCAGTGTGCGTCTCGCCCAAGCGCGCACGACATAGTCTTGGCGAGTGCGCACTTAGTTTGTGCAGTGTGCATGCTGTGTGCGTGCAGTTTGTGCATTGTGCGTGCAGTTTGCGCACTGTGCGTGCAGTATGTGCTCAACACATGCGGGTGCTCATTCGACACGTGCATAGCCTGCGCGTGCATGTTCACCGCGTGTTCCAGCGTCCGTTTGAAAAACCAAACGAACTCTGAATTACGCAAGGAGTTTTCAGGAATCGTTTTGTCACGCCGGTCGGGGTCGCGACAAAAAATCTCCGGTTCGACCGAACTGTTTTTGGGGAACCCATTACATATATATTTTTTATAATTTAAAAAGTAGATTAACATAATATTATAATAGAGTTTTATATTTTATAGAAGCTAGTAGTTGTGCATATGTACACTACCCATGTGTGAAATATCGGATGACAACAATATTTGACCATTACATGAGCAAAAATCGAAGTATTATTGTCGCAATACATTGCGCTTGAGAGACCTTATGGATAAGTGGTATGTCACGGACTTAGTATTTCAACACTAAGTGTGTGCGGCACTTGGTTAGAATTTCCACCAACTTAAGCTAACCAAGTAAGCCTAACTTCAATAATGCAGCGGAGTAAAGAGGAAACCTTTGATTATACTTTTGAATGAAATTACAAGACAGTTCGAAAGACAGTTGAGCGGGACATACAAAAAGATCAAGACTTACAACAACGCTCAACACTCAAAGCTCACAAGCACTCAACCCTCACAAGAGGAGTCTCACTATCACAACACACTCCAAAACCTTGAATGATCCAAATGAGGAGAGGTCCTCCCCTTATATAAGCCTCCTCCCCCTTTTCCCTCCAAACTCAAGAAGAATCTAGATTTCTCCACACATGGAAGTGACTAGATTCTTCCACACTCTTCCATATTTCCTAAGTGTGATCTTTCTCCAATATTCTAGAACATTCTAAACATATTTAGAGTAATCTTGAACAATGGTCACGAGACGAGTTAGCTAACCTTAGCACCGTGACATTCTCCCCCACTGAAACCATGTGTCATCCTCAACGCATCCTTCCTTCGCCATCTTTGTGCAGACCTTATCGCGGAGAGGGTATTCACTTTTTGTCCATGTACTTTCCTTATCCGCACCGGGTAGGTAGTCGGACCATCAATGAGGTGTATCTCAGATGTTAGGAAAATGAGAAGACCTTCGAACTGATCAAGAAAATTCATCACAATGACAATGTCATAATCGTCAAAGGGAATAATTTCAATGGGCACTTTACACTTCTAACCTCCAAGACGAACACTCACATCTGGAGCAAGACCAATAGTTTGCACTTCCTGAGAGTTGGCAAATTTGAGCCGATTTGGTCCAAATTTGATCGGTAGTCCAATTCTCTTGACAGCAGATTTGGACATAAAGAAGTCAGTTGCACCTGTGTCCACTAAGGCTCTCATCTTCTTGCCCTCGATCTCCACATCCACCATCATTTGTCATTTACTTACCATCCTTCCCCTAGCATGGGTTTGGTTTGCCCTTCCTGACTTGTAGTTGTCCCTTCTCCCCACTTGATCAACAGTGAATCGTATCGTCTCCAAAGTCGGACAAGCATTCACTTTATACGGTCCTTTACAGAAGAAACACTGCAAAGGTGAGCATCTTATGTAGGATCCTTAGGTAAAGATGGCATTAAGGCGTTGCATGATACTTAGCCTTGCCATATCTTGTCACTCCTCTACGTCCCCACTTGTTGACTCTTCTTTCTTCATCATTGCCGTCAAGGTGCCAAGCTTCGGGCATTCCTTCATGTGATGGGGTCCCTTGCATACAAAGCAGGTGGGTGTTCTTCTTCTTTCCTTAAATCTTCTTTGGCGGTGTGTATAGTTCTTGGGTTCTACTTCAACATCCTCAACATTCTCAAGATGGCTCTCCTCTTCTTCCAGGTGGAACTCACTGAGTGATTCGGATGCTGAAATTGCTTCATCGACAGTATAAGGGCCACGCCTCATCACTTCTTGTTTTGCCCATAATTGTAACCCATCCATGAAATAGAATTGTCGATCATCCTCCGACATGTCAGGGATTTGCAACATAAGTGTTGTGCACTCGCTCACATATTCTGTTATTGTTCGCTTTTGCCTCAACTCTCTTAACCTCTTTCGTGCAAGATATGCAACATTCTCCGGGTAGAAGTGACATTTAAGCTCCCTCTTGAACTCCTCCCATGTGTCCAATCGACATAATCCTTTCGCGACATTTGCTTGCCTCCTTTGCCACCATAGTGCAACATTGTCATCAAGAAATTGTGAAGCAGTATGTACCTTGGTTGCATCATCGCGTAGATGACAACCATCAAAATAGTTCTCCATCTTCCATAAGAAGTTCTCAACTTTTTTGGCATCCCTCTTGCCCAAGAATGAATCTAGTCTTGGGATGTCCACTCTAGGAATGGCAGTGTTGGTGCTGACACTTCCATTGGCGATAGCCTTCTTGCATATGGCTAGTTCCTCCTCCAACTCGTCGATGCGTGTATGTAATGTGGCATTGTCATCAAATGCATATTGGAGTCTCTTCTCTAGCTCCACACGAATGGCTTCCCACTCTTTACGCATCGTATGGTTATTGATTTCCATGACTTCCATGCGTTTCTCCTAGTCCTCATAGCTAGCACCAAGTGGCTCTCTTCTCGAACCCGACTTTGGTCCCGCTTCTTCTTGCTAGTTTGTTGGGTAGTATCCTACCTTGTTCCTCCTCAATATGGGAGTCTTCTTCTCCTGTCATATTCGTCTTTGTTGCAGCACGATATGTAGAACCTCGATTTGATACCAATTGCCACGGACTTAGTATTTCAACACTATGTGTGTGCGACACTTGGCTAGAATTTCCACCAACTTAAGCTAACCAAGTAAGTCTAGCTTCAATAATGCAGCGGAGTAAAGAGAAAACCTTTGATTATATGTCTGAATGAAATTACGAGACAGTTCGAAAGACAGTTATGCGGGACATACAAAAGGATCAAGACATACAACAACGCTCAACACTTAAAGCTCACAAGCACTCAACCCTCACAAGAGGAGTCTCACTATCACAACACACTCCAAAACCTTGGATGATCCAAATGAGTAGAGGTCCTCCCCCTTTTCCCTCGAAACTCAGAAAGAATCTAGATTTCTCCACACATATAAGTGACTAGATTCTTACACACTCGTCCATAATCTTCCATATTTCTAAGTGTGATCTTTCTCCAATATTCTAGAATATTCTCAACATTTTTAGAGTAATATTGAACAATGGTCACGAGACGAGTTAGCTAACCTTAGCACCGTGACAGGTAGTATAGATAAGTAATATATACATTGCATTTTTTTGTGTGCTAATTTAAATTTGAAAGGCTCATATTTATTTAAATGTCCAATCACGAAATCATGATCACCTTATTTTGTGGGAATCAAGATCCTCTCCATTTCTAAAAAAACGGATACTATCAATTTCACGGTGTAGATGTACTGCGGGATGATCCGAATGGTTGAGTAATCCTATACTTTTATAAATTTTTTAATAAAGAAATATGTACCACTAGATTAAATGAGAATGAGTTTTGTCAATTAGATGGAGAAATATATATTATCCATTTCGTCAGAAATGGAGAGGATACAATTACATTTTTAGGGGGGTTGTTATATTTAACTTGACTTCCAACAAACTAGAAAAAAACTTTAAAAAAAAGTATTTTAGAATTATTTTCTTGAACCGTTTTTGTTATATACGTTATCTGTTTTTGCCTTACTAATTTCCACGCAACTCAGCCCCGCGATATCCGGAAGCCCTCCATTGTAACTACTATCGAAGCCACCATCACATCACCCTCATCATGCCTCCTTCCCGCATAAAAGTGTTGCTAGTTGGAAGAATCCTGGCCTCAAGACCAAGAAAGTGTCACCATGACTTCAGGTGACTCGAAGAAGAAGATGAATGACTGATCACTCCTTTTTATTTCCTTACGGTTTCAGAAACGTGAGATGTATATTAGTGTCGACATCGACATCGAATCCGAAACTTCAATGCTCAGAGAATTGATCATTGGTTACCAACGGTGAAGACGACGGAGAAAGAGCTAGACGCGACAGTGTCACATGCTATGAACAATGCTCAAAAACTATTTGATGAAATGCCAACAGAGATGAAATGCCCAACATAGATTTCAAACAATCTCCCAATGCAATCTGCCTCGTTCTCAACTCAGAATTCCCAAAATTGTTGGAATCAATTCTTAGCTAAGTTATTCATTTTCCCCTCAGAGACGAAAGGTTAACCATCCTATAGTGTCATTTGTTTTCAATGCATAGAATGTCAACACTATTTACTATACTTAGGGACGCTTGTTTGTCCATTAGGTTTGGCGCGACACGGGATGGAGGCGACTCAAAAGAAATGGTTTAAAAAATTTTCCACGGTTTGTTAATGACAGAATGGTTTTCAAATAGACATTTTCAGATTACATGTCTTGCTAAGGCTTTGTCTGGCGGGGCGTTTTGAGAGCAGCCCGCCGCAGATATTAAAACAACCCCGCCAAATGCAATTTTGAAGCCAGCAGTGGAATCCGCCGTCGCCCTAAACTCGTGTAATTACTGCGATTTGGAGTCGTGATATCTTCTCACGATTTCAGCTGACTGCGGAGAGGCGCGATTGAAGATTCGTCTGCCCTAGCTACGATTGCGAGAGAGAGAGAGACCGACGAGAGGCGTGATTGCGAGAGAGAGCCCGACTTCATTACCACTTCAGCTCTGTTTGGCCATCGTCCTCCTCCAGATTCGCCGCCAGAAGTCCTCGACCCTCCTTCTTCAGCCTTATAGACGCAGAGCCTCCTTCTCCAGCCTTATACATGAACTGTTTTGATTTGGAGTTAACTGCGCATTTATAGTGATTTCTCATCTTCATATGTTTAAGAACTGTTTGATGATTTCGTTTGTCTACCAATCGATTTCATTTTTGTTTACTCTAATAATTGGACCCAAATGCTGCAATAACCATCTCCCAAACCTGATTTTATGTCTACTCCAACAATTGTCTTTAGTTTCAATATGACAAATCTCAAATCCTCCATAGTCACTAGGCATATAAGATATATTCCATATCTAAGGGGGAAACAATTTTGACGAGGCAAGATACCAGATCATTGTGATAACCATATGAATTTTTTGAAAAGATTTTCAAGTGGTTGTTATTCAAATGTTATTATTATTCAAATGTTGTGTTGTTTTTTCCACTGTCATGTATTTTTATTTGGAGTGTTTTGTATGTTTGATCTCATAGATGGTAATATAAAAAATGGCGGAATATCGACCAATTGGGAGTAATCTCATGTTCTTTTATTCTGCGATCTCTGTATGCGAGAGATAGATTTAGGGAATAGACTAACCACTCATTTCAATAAAGAGGGTTGAGTCAATTTGATGAAAACTTTAAGGAGCAAACCGGTTTAGAGTACAGTCGTGCACAAATGAAAAACAAGTGGGATCAATTGAAGCGTGATTGTAAATTATGACGTGAACATAAAATAGGCGAGACAGGGCTTGATTGGAACCCTACTAAACGGACGATAGACGCTTCCGATGATCGGTAGAAGAAAAAAATTGAGGTTAGTTACTATGTTGATTTTTAT
Source organism: Dactylorhiza incarnata (assembly GCA_033032865.1). Taxonomy (NCBI): domain Eukaryota; kingdom Viridiplantae; phylum Streptophyta; class Magnoliopsida; order Asparagales; family Orchidaceae; genus Dactylorhiza; species Dactylorhiza incarnata. Next base: position 6,439,868 of record JAWHQI010000097.1, on the reverse strand, counting down.
ATTTCAGATATTGAAAGTACTGTTTTCCATGTCTAACACTTATTTCAATTTTGCAGATGATCTCTATTGCAGAGAACTTTCAGATTGCTGGAATACCTCCAGAGCTTGAAGATAAATTAGAAAAAATGTTCAGCTTGGTGGTTGCTATAGGAGATAATGTATGGAAGCCTTCGTCTGGAGAGTTGCCTTATCTTTTCTCTCAGCACGACACCTTATCAGAGGATGATGACCATACCACAAAACAAAATAACACACAAGCATTTGCAAGTGATGATATTGGCTCAACTACACCTGGTCAAAGTTCTCAAAGTGGAGTTGCTTCAAAAAGAAAACGCAAGGGGAAGAAACTAGATATGAGGGTAAAACAGATTATACGATAACATGTTGAGAAGTTATGCTTCTCTTCCGATGTTATTGTGCAGCGTGTTGCAAAACTTATTGTTCCACTAAGCATATACCTACTGCGAGTGGCTATTCAGGAACTAGAGAAATATCTAGAGATCTTTGAGGATAGACGTTTGTATCATTTTGCTACAGTACATTTCCAAACTTCGGTGAATCGAGTCACCTTCTTGAGTATATCAGAGGATAGAAGGGTAGAATGACTCAAGACCCACTACATGAATTCGCTTAACTGATGTCTTTGTTCGATGTTACTTATATTTTGAAACTTCTATGTTATTTCCTTTTTTGTTATGTTACTTCATGCAATTGTTTAGATCTTATCAGCTATGAAATTTATTAAATATTGGTAATAATTATTGTTTCATATTTTTAGGCTACTATAATGGCAACAGAGATCATGATGATCTTAACATGAGTGATGATGAAGAACTAATATTAAATTATTGTGCAACTCGTCAACAGAAATGTGCTCACTTTGTCAATCTCGTGACATCTAGTGTATGTGTGATCACTGAGTATGCATCTTTATTTTGTGATAAAGCATGCATCTTGCATGACATCATCTCAGGCCGGGCATAAATGAATACGTGAATTATTTGCCGAACATCCTGGGAGGTTTCACAACATGTTTCGAATGACAAAAGCTATTTTTTTATTTGCTGACATTGTTAGAACAAATTCACGGATTAAAAGGAACACAAAGAACTCGAGCTAGTGCTATATTTGCAATCACAGTATATATTTTGTGTCACAATGAAATATTTGATAGGAGTGCTCGAAGCATCCGAGTGAGCATCAAGTTTGGAATGTACTACCCGTTGCCCCCAGCGGGGTATTTATAGGCGTAACCCTAAATCCCCGACGACCCGTTAACGGACTCGTTAGGGTTCCGTTAAATACCCGATACAATGCTAAATATACCTTAACATTCTCCTCCTATATTGTATCAATTGTATCACATAACGGGTTAAACAAAGCATATAAGTTAGATAATGACAGAATGAGTTTCAGATTAAAAACAACAAGGGTTTTAGATCAAACATCTAAACTCAAACAGGTTCCAAACATGCAAAAGCAAAAGCAAGAACAGTAATCTGATAACAAAACTCAAACAGGTGACGGGCCGGTCTACTCAAACAGCAGATCATCTCCATCCATGTCAAAATCTACTTTCTCTCTTTCAGACTCCAATTGATCTGCATTGAAACATTTGAATGTCATGAGAACAAAACTCAATGAATCCATACATATGCATATCAAAGGTAAAGTGATTAGTTCTTACAATTTTGAACAAAATACTCTAACTGGAAGAAAGACTCACAGGTCCGCATCTCTTATCTAATTTACACAAAATTAGAAATTTGGTTTCATAGAACCAAGCTATGTTCCTTCGATTATTAAGATTATTACCAAACGTTTCACAATTGTATTATATCATCAAGTTTGGAATGATATAACAAGTTGTGACCAATATATCATCAAGTTTGGAATGATATAAGTAATGATCATAATATCAGGACGCATATCAGCAACTTTAGTATTCGTTTTTGGAATGATACCCAATTCAGCCTTTGAAACGAAATAATTGTGTAAGTCATCAAGTTTGGAATGACTAGCAACTAAACAATCTCGGGCTTTCCTCAAGTAACATCTGGAATACTTCAGTGTACTCAGTCTAGATGCGTGAATGTAGGAAGACTCGGTTCTAAAATCTTAAACAAACATAGGTATTAAGTCCCACTAAATAGACTTTAATCCCATATCCCCCGATGTTTTAGATGTAAGAACCTTGCATAAGCCCTTGGTAAGGACATCTGCTACATTATCTTTTGATCTCACGTCCAAGAGGGAAATGATCCCTTGACTGGTGAGATAGGTCAACCAGGCCTGTTTCATCCGTAGTTGTCTTCGTTTACCATTGAACAGGGAATTAGTTGCAATGGTTTTTGTGGCTTAATTATCACAAAATATCGAGATAGAGTTCATTTTTAGACTCGTCATTGGAATATCCATAACCAAATCTCTGACCCACTCTGCTTCTTCGGCAGCTGAAGCAAGAGCATAGAGTTCGGATTCCATAGAGGATAGTGCTATACACGTTTGCCTCTTAGATTTCCAAGCTACTGCGGCTCCTCCTAGGTTAAACACATAACCACTAGTGGACCTACTATCACCAACGTCTGAGCACCAGGAGGCGTCAGAATACCCTTCAAGCACAGGAGGGTGTCCACTGTAACATAAAGCACACTGCGCAGTGTACTTTAAGTATCGCATTAGCCTTTCCAAGGCGTCCCAGTGGTCCTTTCCAGGGTTACTAGTGAATCTACTCAACATGCCGACCGTAAAGGCTATGTCGGGTCTAGTGCAGGTAGTAGCATACATGAGACTGCCAATGAGTTTGGAGTAATCCAACTGTCTAATAGGTGAACCGTCATGAGGTTTCAGTCTATTATTATAGTCGTATGAAGTCTCAATGTTCCTGCACTTATCATAACCCCACTTCTCTAGTAGAGTTCTGATGTAGTGACTCTGGCTGAGGGTGATACCCTTACCCGTAAAGTTCACTTCCATGCCTAGGATGGTCTTCACCACACCTAAGTCAGTCATGCTAAATTTTGACTTCAAGGTAACCTTAACGTCTTCCACCTCAGACTGATCGGTGCCCAGAATTAGCATGTCATCAACATACAAGCAGATTATAGCGACGGAGTGAGGACTTGTCCGTATGTACAGACATTTATCTGAAAGGCTGGATTGAAAATTCAGGCCTTTTATGCAAGTGTCAAACTTCTCGTGCCATAGCTTTGGTGCTTGCTTCAATCCGTAGAGTGACTTAATCAACTTACAGACCTTGGTGTCGAGACCTTTTACGACAAACCCTTCAGGTTGACGCATGTAGATCTCTTCAGTTAGATCTCCATTTAAAAATGCAGTTTTAACGTCCATCTGATGAACGACAAAACGTTCAATAGATGTGATAGCGAGAAGAACCCTGATCGTTGCAATGTGACAAACAGGTGAGTATGTATCAAAGTAGTCAACTCCACTCACTTGAGTGAAGCCTTTCGCAACTAGACGAGCTTTGTACTTAGCTATACTCCCATCTGGATTCAGTTTCTTCTTAAGAACCCACTTGCACCCAATGGTTTTAGCTCCTTTGGGCAGGTCAACTAATGTCCAAGTTTGGTTCTCCATGAGAGAGTGCATCTCATCATCAATGGCTTCTTTCCATAACAGGGAATCCCTGGATCGCATCGCTTCCTGATAGGTGGATGGATCAGCTTCAACGTGGTAAGTCACAAAATCTGTACCGAAGCTTTTAGGAACACGTTCCATATTAGATAGCCTAGTGGACTCTAGGGCACTAGTGTGAACCGGCTCAGTGCCAGGGAGTCGTAGTTCCGTCCCAACGAGGGTATCAGAACTGGTGTCTGGCAGACCTGGAAGAGTCAGGTTCTTATCTCTAAGAAACTTGTCCTCAAAGAACACAGCATCTCTAGACTCAATAACCGTGTTGGTAGAGAGATCTAGAAATCGGTCTGCAGCACTATCCACCGCACATTCTAAGTAGACATAAGTGTTCGTCTTAGGTCCTAACTTAGATCTCCTTATGTCAGGTATCCTAACATAGATGATACAACCCCAGGTTTTGAGGTGATCAAATCTGGGCGGTCTCTTAAACCAAAGCTCATACGAGGTTTGCTTCAATTTAGCATGAGGAACCATATTTAGGATGTGATTCGACGCGAGAGCTGCTTCTCCCCAATAAGCGGCAGGCATACCGGCAGTCAACAACATATAATTCAACATTTCTGTTAAAGTTCTATTTTTTCGCTCGGTAATACCGTTTGACTGGGGCGAATAAGGGCCAGTGGTTTCAGGTATTATGCCATTGCTGACAAGAAAATCCCTAAACTCACCCGAGACGTACTCACCTCCTCGATCACTCTTAAGTCGCTTAATTTTCAAATCCAATTGGTTCTCAACCCTATTTTTAAAAATTTGAAATTTTTCAAAAGCTTCATCTTTTGATTTTAAGAGATAAATGTGAGTATATCTAGAGAAGTCGTCGATAAAAGTTATCAGGTACTTCCGACCATCACGTGTGACAAAACTCTTGTAGTCACAAATGTCGGAGTGTATCAACTCTAGTAAACGTGTACTCCTAGACACCTGACTGAATGATGTTCTAGTTATCTTAGTTTGAGCACATATCTCACATTTGTCAAATTTGGTTTTAGTGTCTAAGGGGATGTTATGAGTTCTAGCTAGCAGGAGTAGTTTTCTATAATTGACATGTCCTAGTCTTGCGTGTAAAGTCTTATGATCTATCAAAGTAGAACTAACCTGATTGACTACTTCGTTTGCTAGACTCAACCGATACATTCCGTTGACTACGTACGCACAACCAAAATAATGTGAGTTAACCATTAAGGTCACCCTACCACCACTAATGTTAAAGGACATACCTGCATCGCTTAACAGACTAATCGATATTAAATTAACAGCTAATGTAGGAATGTATTTAACATCTTTCAAAATTAAATGCGTACCTGACGAGAGTAGCAGATCTACGGTCCCTGTCTGGAGTACTTCAACAGTGGCTCCATTTGCCACTGTAACTGTCTCAGAGGCTGGAGTGGCATCCTTCAACAGAGCGGAGTTGTTGCAGATGTGGCAAGTCGCCCCCGAATCCAACCACCAGTCAGTACTGGCCTGAACGTTCCCAACCTTGGCAACAAAGTGGGAGGGCGCAGTCTGATTGAGCATATGAGCTATGTTATCAGGCTTTGGTGGGTTAGCATCGGGCTTATTGGGTTGCCTGTAGTCAGAAGCGCGGTGACCCCACTTGTTGCAGTTGTAGCACTTGCCTTTGAACTTCTTGATCTTCTTGCTGGTGTCTACTACTGCGGGTGCACTGGAGGGAGGTCGAGTCCGATCAGATCTAGGCTTCCTTTTCGGGTGTGTGATCATATTAGCAGCAGATTGCTGCTTGCTCACCACCTCCTTCACATGCCTTGTTCGATTCTCATCCTCAATACAGAAAAACCGCTTGAGTTCTTTCAGACTGACCTGAGTCTTCTTGCGATACATCTCCGTCTTGAAAGAGTACCACGCTGAGGGGAGCTTATAGATGATGGCACCAGCAACGAACCCATCTGGCAGAGGGACACTTTCAATGTTGAGCTTGGCCACCAAATTTTCCAGGTCTGCAATCTGGGGAAGGATTTCCCTGTCCTCAGAGAATGTGAATCCCATAAACTTGTCCACCAGATGCGTCTTGGACATGTTCTCCTCCTCCTTGAACTGATCTTCCAGCGCATTCCAGATCTCTTTCGCTGTCTTCAATTTCCCAAACGTCTCGGCCAGTGAATTGGAGAGACAGTTGAGAAGATAATCGCGACAGAAGTCTCCGTCGCTGATCCAATGTGCTTCATCGGGTCCTCCTTGGAAGTCTGCAAAATCAGTCTGCAGGGTATAAAAAATATTTAAGAATTTCATACCAAACTGCGTATTCCGCTTTCGGGCACTGAACTCCGAATGGGAGAACTTCTCCAGCTTTATCAGCGGCACAGGAGAGGAGAGAGAACTGTTCTTCTTAAGAGAAGCCATCTGGAGGTGGTGGCTGAAACACGGAAGAGCGGACCTCCACAAGCAAAAGGGGCTATCGACTGACGATAGCGCTGGCGTTAGCTTTGGCGGTAGCAACAGGGATGACTATCGCCCGGCGATACCACTAACGCGGGCGGTAGCGGGCAATAATCCTGAATCGGCGGCAGTTACGCGGCACAATCCGCGCGTTCGTCTCCTCCGGAGACGGGATCGGCGACGCGATCTGGGGAAGAGCAGGCTCCGAACTCCTCAGCGACAGGGGAGGACGGCGACGGCAGCGCTACACTGATTGCGGCGAATTTCAACGGCGGCGGTGGCGGCGGCGTTGCACTTCACTGCACTAGAGCTGCGAGACTAGGGCTCGACAGCGAGAAGACAGAGCGGTCCGGAGATAGGCGACGGGAGCGAAACTCCCATAACTTCTCCGACGACAGAAGCGAAGGCTGATAACGATCTCTTCCGATGGTGTATGAAGCGGGAAGGAGAGCGACGTGAACACCAGGGGCGACGAAGAGAACTGCGATCGGGATCTGCAGAGAGCGGCACGACTGGAGCAACTCAAACGGCGGTTACTCTTCGCGCAGGATCGACGACCTTCCACGCGTAGAAGACGCACAGGAGCGGCTTCTTCGTCGCAGGGAGACAAGCGGCGTCGACGGCTAGGGCTCAACAACGGCTGGCGGCGTCGTTTAGGCGAGAAAACCGCGCGGAAGTAACCGCTCGAGCGTGAGGGGGCTAGGGCGCTCACGAGAGAAACTTCGAGAATGATAGGAGTGCTCGAAGCATCCGAGTGAACATCAAGTTTGGAATGTACTACCCGTTGCCCCCAGTGGGGTATTTATAGGCGTAACCCTAAATCCCCGACGACCCGTTAACGGACCCGTTAGGGTTCCGTTAAATACCCGATACAATGTTAAATATACCTTAACAATATTCAGGAAAGCAAGTGAATGATTTCAACAGTCTACGGATACTATAAGTCGGTTATTCATGATAGGACTTCGTGCTCTGACTAATTTGTCCATGAATATCATAGCTTCTAATGATCCTCAGTTTTGTGCTATTCGTTCACACATAAAAAATTAAATGATGAAAGATATATGCCATTTTTTAAAGATTGTGGCATAGTGATTGATGACACACATGTTGATGCACGCATACCTGGTTAAAAATCAAGTGTCGTACATTGGTCGTCACGAAAGTCCAACTCAAAATGTGATGGCGGTATGCGAATTTAATATGCGTTTTACTTACATTGTTCATGGTTGGGAGGGTTCTGCACATGACACCCGCATATATCATCGTGCAGTAAGAGATTCGATGAGTAAATTTTCATTTCCACCTGAAGGTACAGATTCTCTGTTTTACATATATTATTTTATTTGTTCTATGTGAATGTTACCTAACATTTTCCAATATTGGAGGTAAATATTATCTTGTGGATGATGGTTATCCATTAGAAAAAAGACTTCTAAAATCTTTTTCGGAAACTAGATATCACTTACCGAACATTGCTCGAGGTAATCGGCCAATAGAAGGACGTAGAGAGATATTTAATAAAACACACTCCTCACTCTGTAGTGTGATCGAAATGAGCTTTGATGTGTGAAAGAAAAAGTGGGGCATACTTAGCAAAATACCTCTGTTTGATTTTTCAAAGCAGCGTGTCGTTGTGGTCGCTACGATGATGCTGCATAACTTTATTAGAAGACATCCATCGTGTTCAGACCCCGAGTTTGAAGTATGAGATGGAAACGAAAGCTATGTTCTCGTGCTGCGACCAAACAATCGTCCAAGAATAATCAATCCAAATCCGAATATCGCACCTAGTACATTTGAAGGAACGGGAGTTACTGAAGTGTCAAACATCAGAGACTTTATAGCGGATTAACTAATGGAATATCACAGGTAAAATACTTTGAGGTGTTTAATATTATAAGCTATATTACTATAAAATTATAAAATTAATTAATTACATTACGCTTACTATGCAGTTGATGTTTGATGATCGAAAGCGTTGGTGCATGTTCGAGGCGATTGTTGGTGCATGTTCGAGGCGGATCACAGTTATGAGTTTTGTTTGGGAAAAGCCTTTTAATTAATGTATTTTATTTTATAATAGAATATCATAGTGCTTAATATGTATACTAAGTTAATTTATTTTAATTCATTGTTATTTATCTCTAATTTTTAAAAAATGATATTCAAAACGCACGGTTGTTTTGCAAACAGCTTAACAACTTCTCCGTTTGAAACAACTCTGCAACAAATGTTCTTTCAAACAGATTCACAAATTCCGCCACCACTCTGCAAAACAGCTGATTATTCCACCACTGCTTATTCAGTCGCTGCAGCCACGCCAAACAATGCCTAATAGTAATGATTTGCTAATAGTCAAAAGTGATTTATTAGTAACGGGGGTTTGCGAGCGATGGAGAGAGCACATTTTTTATTATAGGGAGGAGACGTTGCATATATGCGCGCACATGTTTTAAAATAAAAGAAAAATCACGTAAATTTTTAAAAATAGAAATTTTGATAAATAAGCGTAAAATCGAAAAAATAAATGTTTAACCAAAGAGTATTTTTTCTTTTTAATATAGTATATTGAAGTATTGATGAGACTCAATTCTCGCTGTAAAATGGACCTTCAATCCAAATAGAGAGATCCCGATCTAAGCTCTGTTTGATACTCCTTTTTGCCTTCATTCCATTCTAACCGGGCCACACCTTAAGGGTCCGTTCGGATCGCAGATTTTGGTTTTAAAGAAGTGGAATTCAGTAAAAACAAAAATCAGAAGGTTTTGGTTTTGCCTGAATTCCAAATAAGCTGTTCGGCTGCAGGAAGGTTTTGAGCTGCAGGAATTGAAACTGAACAATTTTGTTGTTCAGATGCAGGATGAAATTCATTCACAGGAATTGCATAAAACCAGAATTTCTGTTTAAAATTTTACAAATCAAATTTATAAAACCAAAATTAACATAAAAACAACACGAACTGAAGATTCATTAACCGCAAATTGTTCTAGTAAACTGCATGAAATTAAACCACGAATCCAAAAGTAGATAGAATGTGACACTCCGCTAAACATAAAAAGCAGAAATACAACAACAAACTGCGAACAAACATAAACACGTCATCCTCATGCACTCATAAGTCATAGAATTGCAAGTGAAGTCACGTCAGTCTCATACGCTCTGGCAGAGCCATGAACGTGTCGAACTTCAATTGACTAGCAGCTAGAAGATCCATGACTTTCACTAACTCCACCTTCTGAGAATAACTAGTTCGGCCGGTTTAAAAACGATTTTTTCCTCTTTTTGAAATGGCCCAGGGAGCTCATTTTTTCTCTCCAAAATGATATATTTGACATTTTTTTTATTTTAAAAAAAAGTACAGTTATTATCCGATACAGAGCCCTAGGGTCTGTTTGGGAGAGCTGCTGCGGATTGAGAAGCTGCTGATTGAACAGAGCTCTTTAGACAGAGCTCTTTGAGGAGCTATTTTGAAAAGCTGCAGGCTGTTTGGATGGTCTGTGTATAAGCGCTTATTGAACAGAGCTCTTTCAAAAAAAACTGTTTGGTAGAACAGCTGTTTTGAGAGCTGTTTTTTTTAAAATGAAAATATTAATATATATTGTTCTCAAACATTAAAACATATCAATAAAAATAAATATTGTTCTCAAATATAACATCAAATGGTAGGTTCTCCGGTGCGTTCGTTCCACTTTATTCAATCATTCTTCGTCACATGCACAATAAAAAAATTTGATATTACTCATACTTTTGTTTAATATGATTTCAAGAGTTTGTTAAAGAGATGATCTGAAATTTTACCTGCGGGTGTTGTACACTTCTTCAGCAATACTATCTCGTATAGCAGACATATAATCAGATCCTCCGTCATCAAACATATCAGTCTCAATATCATCCTCTGTCGTATGATCATCATCCTCTGGTGGTATGAATGAGTCATCAGCATCGCAAGCATTAAATTCTGGGTCCCATCGAGATGGATGTCTACGAATGAAGTTATGCAATGCCATGGTCGCTAGTACAATTGAACGTTGTTTCTTGAATTTGTACTGTGACATTTTTTGAAGAATGTGCCACTTTTTCTTCCAAACTCCAAACGTCCGCTCTATCACACTTCGAAGAGATGAATGTGCCTTATTGAAATGCTCATGTCTGCCATGGACGGGGCGACTCCCACGTGCAAAATCTGCCAAATGATATCTTGTTTCTGGATATGGTTTTAAATAACCCGTCTTTAATGGATATCCAGCATCCACTAAATAATATTTACCTGTAATTACTTGTTATATTAAACATAATAATATTGTAGCGAATGATTAAAGCATATACAATCATTTATTACACAAATTACCTTGAGGAGGATGCGGAAAATGTAGCCTATCGTCTGACAATGCGCGCGCGAAGATACGACTATCATGAGCGGATCCTTCCCACCCAGCCAGTGCAAATGTGAAGCACATATTGAAATCACAAACAGCCATCACATTTTGTGTTGTTGTGCCATGACGCCCAATAAATCTAACTTGATCATCAACAGGTATCCTCGCATCTACATGTGTTCCGTCAATTGCACCAACGCAGTCCTTAAAAAATGGCATGTAACGGCCATCATATCTTATTTCTGGAGATGTTTCTGTAAATTGACGATCAATTGGTTTTATAACATCAACTGACAGTAGCAATAATGATCTAAGTCCTTTTGAAAAAAATCTACTTATAGTTTCAGTTGAGTGTTGAAATCGCTCTTTTGTCAATCTTATAGAGCCTCCATGTGCTAGAATGTACAATGTAATTCCTAGGATTTCTCTTGAGGTTGTGCGTTGTGATCCATGAAATTCATGATCGTTTTCTAGCTTTCTAAGCAAATCAATAAATATTCGCTTTGACATTCTAAATGCGTCATGAATTCTATCCGGGTGCCCTTCAAGCAACTCTTTCAACCAAAGCTCCCCTGTTTACTTAGACGTTATGCATGGTCTCTTCTCCCGTATGCAATTATTTATCTCATCTATTGCTGAGATTACTTTATTACAATATTCAATATGCTGTACCATTTCTGAAGAAAGACAAGACGAATTTCCGGAATCGTCACTGTTCGAGTCATATGCTTCCATTACCTAAAAGAGACAACACATAACATGAATTTAGATTAGGATATAAAAACATCATAGTATAAACATCACAGTATAAACTCCACAGTATAAACATCACAGCAAAAAAACATCACAACAAAAAAATATCACAGGATAAAAAATACATCACATGAAAGTCTTACTAAAATAGTTCATTACAGAATAGTTTTAATAATAAACAAACAGGATAAAAAACTCCACGTAGTCTTTTAAACAACCCAAAACACATAACACAGCACACAACAGCCTAAAATGACACGATCACTGCATCCTGTTCTCAAAAACACTTCTGATCCACCATACCCTATCATCCTCCGATATGTTAATGAAAATTTCTCTATTGTTTTTGTCTTTGATATGGTTCAAAGCAAAGTAATATAAACTCTGATCATCACGTATCTCTTGCATCTTGCATATCAAGTCCACTGCCTCCTTGATTGTGACAATTGGTGGTGTCTTGTCCGCTAGTACAGATGCACGTAATTCACTCATATAGGAAAGAGCCACTCCTTTATTCTTTCTTCTTCGTTTACTAGTGGAGGTGGATGTATTGCCAATATTGGTTGATGCATCAAGTCGTTGCACCTCCAAGTTTTCCACTGGATTGTCTTCTTCGTCAGAAATGTGCTCCACATCAGGTGGAACGCTGCCAATTGATGGAGCCCAAGAATCTTCACCTGTAGCAACAACCTGACTGAACATAATATTCAGTTTCTCCTCTAACTCGGGAGCAATACTAGCAAATCGAAATTTTTTGGCAGCAGGAACAACCTATACATAACAATTATAATAATATAAGAAAATATTAAAAAAAAAAAATTTGTTTATATTATTTGATTTTTAGGTTACCTTGATTTTATCCTCCCACCACTGATCAGAAGCTGCAATGGTTCTCTTTTCCTGGTCCCATCCCAAACCGGTCTCTCCATGTTTAAGTTCTTTCCACAACTTTCAGTCTTTCTTGAGATGGTCCCACTTATTCTTCATTTGCATTCGATCGTAGTTTTTTCCAGTCCGCTGTTTAAAAGATTCAATCAAATTTTTCCAACCATCCTTGCTGAAGTGGGTGGTAGGCCGATTTCCCAACCCTATCTCTATAATGCAAAGATCGCAAAAGATCAAAACATCATTTGACTCCCATGTTGCTGTGCTTCCTCCGGCCTTTGGGTTTCCCATTAAACTGTATACCCAAAACACAAACAATCATTCAAACATACACAAACATACACAAACATATACATTCAACACATACACATACACAAATCAACACAAACTCATTCAAACACACATACACAAATCAACACATACACACTCATTCAAACACACACTCATTCATACACATACAAACACAAATCAACACATACACATACACACTCATCCAAACACACACAATACACACACATTTTCAAACATACACTCATCCAACACACACACATCCACACACACACACACATCCAACCATACACATATACACACATAAAAAAACAACCACCACATACACACTCATTCATACACATACAAACACAAATCAACACATACACATACACACTCATCCAAACACACACAACCACACACACTCATCCAAACACACTCATCCAAACACACACACACACACACACACACACACACACACAACCATACAAAAAAAAACACATACAATACACACACATTTTCAAACACACACATTTTCAAACACACACACATCCACACATACATCCATACACTCATCCAAAACACACACACATCCAAACACAACACACACACACACACAACCATACACAAACACAAACATACACACACACACACATTTTCAAACACAAATTTTCAAACACACACACAAACACAAACATATACACACACAAACAAATGCTGAATGGACAAATTTCTGCACCAAATGCACCAAATGCTCAAATGGACAACCAAAAACTGCTGTTTAAAGAAGAACTTCAACAAATGCTGATTTTAGGGCAGATCAAATAGTGGAAACGAAAAAAAAACGGCAAAAAATCGAAAAAGAGGCAGATCTACAACTTCGGAAATACATAAATTGGTGAAAAAGAGGGTTAGTGTAAGAACCTGTCGGCAGGGGAAGATCCTCAGAGTACCCTTGCTTGGTTTTCACTGGAAGAAGGAGGAGGACGAATCTTATAAGCGAGCGGAACAAAAAATTTCACGAAGATGGGAAATAGGGAGGAAGCATGGAGCTTGCGAGATCGGAAATAGAGGACTTACGAGCGGCGAAGAGCGGCGGCGAAGAGCGGCGGAGAAGAACCAGGCGAAGAGCTGAGGAGATCGTCCCTCCAGTCGCCAACGAATCGAGGGCTGCTTTCGCTTGTCGGGCTCGGGAGCGAAAATAGAAGAGCGCTTCTTAGGGCGCCGGACGCGGGGTAGCAGCCGCTCCCCTAAAACAGCCAAAAACGCTTTTTTTGAATCCGCACTTCTCGAAAATCAGAGCATCCAAACGGTTACAAAACAGCTCCAGCGGTTGGAAAATAGCTTCTCAATCCGCTCGAGCGCTGTCCCAACAGACCCCTGGTTATGTCCGACATCAGATTTCCCGCGGCGCACGTGGGTTGAGTTTCCCGTCTTTCCCCTAAATTTTCAAGCATACCGAACTGGGCCCTGCTCTCGTCTCCGTTTTCAATGGCGGATCCCAGCGCTGAAGACGAAGAGAGTGCCGTGGAACGGCAGCTGGAGCTCCATTTGGAAGAGCAGAGGGAATCTTTGTTTACCGTGAAAGAGGCCCTCACTTCTGACCCCGCCAATCCCGAGCTCATCGCGGTAATAAAGTTTTCCTCTAGGGTTTGCTATGTATATCTTTTGCCATCTCTTCCCTCTGTTTTGGAACAAGGATCGCAGAAAATATACCGATTGTAGCTAGTATCCGGCACGTCCAACTGCCATTTCCATGGATTCAGTAGTTGATATGCTGTTACCAGGCCGTGTAAATTTAGGTCACGGAGAGTATTCACTTGGAAATTGCTTGCTTGAGCAATGTCTTTCTCCACTAATTGTTCATGTAATGTCTTTCTTGTAACTCATGTTACTCATAGATATTACGCATCACTCTTGATTTCACTCAAATGGTATATGTTGTTCAGTACCGATTTACATGTGTAGAGCATAATAGTGACTGTGCCAACCTTTCTGGAGGGCACGTAGGTTCCCAAGGGAAGGTAGTTGCCACCAGCCAGTGGATTATGCACTATTTTTGAACTATTCTTAGTACAAGAAAGCAGGTGTGATCAACTCTACTAATCCTCCTGCCTTAACTTTATAGTAGAGTGATTTAGTTTCAAATTATAACCGACTTTCAAGAAAGAAAGATGGAAAGCGGTTCGGCTCAAGCGAGTGAGCCTGGGCTGAGGGGGCTTGAGAGATGAAATCCTTCCCGACCTTAGATTCTTATGAAAAAGTGGGCGTTAACACGCCTAAATAATGGGATGAAAATTTCCATCACTTTAGTCTATGTTTTTTCGGGGCGTGAAGAGGGATTGACCGAACCGAATAGATTAATGGGTGTATATACCCTGGTGTATCTTCACCTATTTTCTATTTCCTGCTCTACCTTTGCTGTTCGGCATAGCATTCCATAGCTTCCATTGTTCATTTCAATTGTTGATGATTCGTGTAAGCGGGGAAGAAGAAGAGGGAACCTTCGCTTATCAACTCAGCCCTAGACTCAGTATACTAGGGCTGACCAGTCTCATCAGTCCATTGAGTGAATCAATGGAATTCACCAATGGATTGGATAGCCGGTGGAAGTCAGCAAGGTCTCCTTTTAGTCGACTCCTCATCACTATAATAATCCTCTCGCCTTGCTTTTGCTCCTTCGCCTCTCTTTCTATAAGCTCCCTTACCCTTCCAGGCTTACGCCGTCATCTCTTCGCCTCTCTTTCTATAAGCTCACCGCCCTTACGGGCGGCCCTCTCCCTATACTCTACTAATGAAGCTGAAGTTTTCGTCCCCTTCGCTTAGCTTATCATCCCTCTTTCTATAAGCTCACCGACTTATGTCACCTCGTCCCTCTCCCCATACTCTTGCTCCTACTTTGTTTAGGATAAGAGTTAGTAAATTTACTCTCAATTTATTCATGTATTGATTTTAGATGTATTCACAGTTAGTTTTTGATAAGACTCGGCGGTTTTAGCTAGGTGATTTGTGTGCCCATTTGATAATTCATTAAATAAATGTTTTGCTAGTTTTTTGATTAAATCTTATTTACTATGTGGAATGCTTTATGATCAAGTAAGTATGTAAATTTTATTCTGTGTGCGTTTAGAAGTAGTCTTATATCATAGCTTGGGTAGCAGATTGGTTCATGGTACGGCATACGACTGGAACAACCTTGCTGGGCACATGGACATTACCCAGGAGGCAGCATCCCATCCAAACTTGATGAGTTTGGGCCAATTTATGGTTTATTTGATTATTTCATAATGACATTGAACCCCCGGGAGGCCTGATCTAGTTTTTGTGACAACAATGCCCTTATGCTTGTTGTCCCTTGGCCGTTACCCTCACCCTCACTCTTCCTTGTGCCCAGCCCCTGCTCTCGTCCTTTTGCTCAACCCTTGCCAACACCCTTTAGCCCCGGCCTCTATCAAACCCCCGCCCATATGTAAACTTTTTTATGCCAAAAGCTAATATAATCATCTGAAGCTATTTTCCAATATTATATTTATGCCTTTTGACTTAATTGTTCTGTCACTTGTTTATCCTCCAATTTCTCTGTTGAAAGCTGTAGATTCATACATTCTACTCCTGCAAGATATGGAGAAATCCCCATATCTGTAGTTTTTTTTGTATGTCATTATTGCTTGAAAGCAGTTCATGTTAAACATCTGACGACTCTTCTTCTTTTAAATCCTTATTGTATATTAAAGAAGTGATCTTTTGTTATCTTGTTTAATCCTTTTTGCATGGAAAACATCGATTTTAAATTCTGTCATGTGACCAATGGTCACAATCAATATTTAAAATTTAGCAAAATATCAATATGTTGGAATTTAGCAAAATAATAAATAATTTTCATTTTCTATGCCATTATTACTGTTACAAGAGCTACAATGCAGGTACTTGTGCCATCTTTCTCTCATTTTTCACTCTCTTATACCGAAGCAAGAACATACTCTAAATCGCAAATTTTCTAGCATAGTGTCTGAACTTTAATCTCAACTAATGCTACACCAAATTCCCTTCTTTCTATTCACTAGGATAGAAGATACATTATGTTTATTGAATTTATATTATAATACCTCTTGTTTTAAACTCATCTATTTCAGCATTTCATTTACTTGCCACATTTCTTATGAAGTGTTTCTTTTAACGGGTAGTTGAGCACTATAATCAAATATCACATTGCTTTCAAAGGTTCTTGAAGAACTTCAGATGGCAATCACGGATGCTGAAGAAGGTCTTCTTCATCTAAAGCGTTCTAGGTTGCTGAAAGAAGCTGATTTAATTTTTGCTGGCCAAGATCTTGAATCCTTGGAGGATGTTAAAGTGGAGCCTCTAGATCCGAAGAATAGTTTGTCTGAACATCATTTAGAAAATTATCCCCTCGGATCTAAGTGTAGATTTCGTCACAGTGATGGGCGCTGGTATAATGGTCATATAGTGGCTACTGAAGGTGCAAAAGCTGCAAGGATCACATTTCTCACCCCTACTTCTGAAAGTATGCTGGTGAGCACTTGCGTCTGTTTGTGATTTTTTAGTTGTATTTATATTTCAAGTCCTTTGATTTTGGACCATAAATTTTTACCATCTAGCTTTAAGTTATATTGCCCTCATTTACATAAAATTATTGAATTTATATTGATTCATGGCGACTGTGTTTCTTGTATTTTTATCCAAACATTAAAGAAGACCCTTTTAAATGCACTGTTTTAGTTTTAAAGTAAAATCTTGTAGATTTTGATCACACAGCTTTTCACTCATTATGTTTGTGTTTGGTCCCTACAAAAACACTACTTTTCTAATATATAAATGATGCAATCTGAGATTTTATACAATTGAGTAGTGTTATTCAGTTTAATAATTATTATGACGTGCATCTTTTACCTCTTATTTCTCTGTAACACACACACACACACACATATATATATATATACATGTTAATATTAAATATGTATATATATGCGTACATATATATTATATTTAAACTACGCTAAAGCAAAAACTTGTCTAGTGCTCTGGTGTAACGATGGAGGTTCATCAGAGTATTTATTGTTGGAGCCTATGTTCCGCATCTCTTGGTTTGAGAATAACAAATACCGTGTTGTATTTGATCTAGTATTTTGTGTGTTTATATTGTGCAGGTTGTACAGGAACTATAGCTACACATCCCTATGAATAGTTTGCTGATTGAAAATGACTCTCTGGAAAGATAGCTAACGCCCCGCGTTAGTTGTTAACGCCCCGCGTTAACTTCCGTTGGGAAAAAAATCGCTAAGAAGGAATGCCGTCGAGAACAAAGCTGTCGAGCTGCGTTCGACGAAAGAGAGCTAACGCTCGCGGTATTGTTAACGCCCCGCGTTAACAAGAGGAGGAATGCCGTCGAGTTGAGGTCGACGAATCTGCGTTCGACGAACTAGGAGTTCCGTTCGACAAAATTTCCTGCGCTCGACGAACTTGAGCTCGACAAGCTGCGTTCGACGAACGAGGGGTTCCGTTCGACGAAATTTCCTGCGCTCGACGAACTTGAGCTCGACAAGCTGCGTTCGACGAACGAGGGGTTCCGTTCGACGAAATCTTCTGCGCTCGACGAACTTGGGCTCAACAAGTTGCGTTCGACGAACGAGGAGTTCCGTTCGACGAACTGAGCCTGCGCTCGACGACATTGCGCCCGACAACTGCGTTCGACGAACTTGAAGTTCCGTTCGACGAAAGTTTGTTCTTTCACGATCCCGACGGTTTGCATGATCCTGACGGTTGCGATTTTTCCGTTCGACAAAGGGTGCGTTCGACGAAGGGTGCGTTCGACGAAGGCGTGTTCGACGAAATCAGTCCTGTTCGACGAAATCAGTCCTGTTCGACGAAATTGGTTCTGTCACGCTCCCGACTTTATGCACGATGTTAGCAACTGCCGTACACGATTCACTAACGCCGGGCGATATCCTTAGCGCGCGCGTTAGCTTCCGATGCTACTTAATGTACATCCCCTCTCATTCTCAATGAGATGTGATGATTCCAGAATTCCGATACTTTGGAGAGAGGTTCGTGTACAACAATTAAGAGATCTCCCTTGGGCTAACATGAAGATCTAAAGAAGATTTTGAAGGAGAAGGTCTACAACGCATATTCCATACGAAGGACGATCGTTTCAAGAACGCCAACATCTACATCGACTTCGTCTTCACCTTCAGAATTTCTTGGTGAGTTTCTCTTTACTTATCTTGTAATCTTTTATTTTTCCTTTTGTATTTTGTGTGGAGAAATCGTTCGGTGAGAACGTCAGATTCCGGGAAGGATTCTGTGGGTAAATTCGCCTTGTGTTGGCGACTAGGTCCTTGTGAGGCTTAGGGGGTAATTCGCCGCCTTGTGCGTGGCGACTAGGTCGAGGGTAGATCTAGGGGGTGGCTATAAGCCTTATCTGGGGATAGATAGACTATAGCCAACCGGTCCTTGGGAGAAGGTCCTTGGGAGAAGGACCGGTGAAACAACAAAAAGTGTTTTTACATATTTTCGCCTTGATTTCTAGCGTTATAGAAATTAAACATTTGTGTATTCAATTTATTATGAAATAAAATCATGTCTTTTAATGTTCTATTCAATTGATTTTATTTCCTCTTCAAGAATGTTTTAATTTCTATTTTCATCAAAGTAGTAAAATTAACATTTGTATAATTATCTTTGAAATACAATAATTATTTTCATTATCTCTGATTTTTTGGAATTGTATTTCATTTAAGATTTCATAAGTAAAATCACTGTGACAATCTTTTTGTTCTAAGGAATATTCTCTGGAGAGCTAACGCCCAGCGTTAAGACTTAACGCCAGACGTTAGCAACAGTCAACAAAAAGTTTTATTTCAAATATTTAAAAAGGAATCTTCATTACAATCCTATCTGAAATATGAAAATATATTTTCTATAAAATATTCTGAAACTTCAGTCTCAAACTCTGATAAATTTAATTAAGATCTAAGTTCCATAAAACCCTTATTCACCCCCTCTAAGGGCGCCGTAAGATCCAACACGTGGTATCAGAGTGTAGGTTATTCCAGTACGGCTTCACAACCGGGAATAATGACGCTTCATGATCTCGCATCTTATAGAGGGGATATTTTTTATGAAAATGAAAAATCATTATGTCCACCATTATTTATGGGTGAAAATTATAATGGGTGGAGAATACTTATGGAAAAATTTCTTAAATCCTTGGATATTGAAGTTTGGAATATTACAATTAAAATGCTCCCAAATATTTAAAAAAAAATGAAATGTTTTTAAATGCCAAATCAATGAATAGTCTATATTGTGCATTAAATCGAAATATTTTCAAACTTATTATACACTTTCTAATGCTTATGAAGTTTGGAAATTTCTTGAGAATTCTTATAGTCTTCCTTCCGCAGATGATGAATATGAGCAATTCCTTATGGATCCAAGAGAAGAAGACAACGTCACAATATTGGACTCAATTGATGACAACACATCAAGCAAAAGAGAAGATGGAAATTCAACTATGGAAGAGGAATGTGAAGAAAATGTCAAAGGAACCCTTGGTTCAAATCTTGCCTCATCCCATAGCAATGTAAGAAATTCTAAGTCCTCTCTCTTTGTAAGAAATTATATTTCTACACTACATATGCTTAATATTGCTAAACGTAGAATTAAAAATTTGAAAAATGCTAATTTCAAACTACGTTTAGAAAATAAAACTTTAAAAACAAATGCTAAAGTAGAATCAAGTATTGATGTGTTAAATTCTCATTCATGCTCTTTAATTAAAAATGTTAAACCTTGTTTTAATTATAATACTTTTAAAGAAGAACTCAAGGTTTTAGAAAAAGGACTTTTAATTTCAAAAGAGCATAATGAAAAATTGATAAAAGAAAATGATAATTTAAAGGATAAACTAGAATCATTAAAATTGTTTATTGAAAATTTTTCAAGTAATAAAAATTCTCTTAACTCTAGTTTATTAAGAAATCTAAATTTAAAGAGCTTAACTTCATATTATAAGAGTATGTCTATAAGAAAGAGTGGAAATGAAAATCATCAAAATAAGAACCAATCATTTAAAACATATTGTAACCCACTCTTTCAACATTCAATTCTTAAGAAAGACCATCACTCTTATAAACTCTCAAAAAATCAATATAGTAACATTCATTATGATTATCAACATCAATGTATTTTGAAAAATAATTTGAATAAACATAAATCCCAAATGAATTATTTTTCAAACAACTATCATTCCAAAAAGATGTCAAATAATCATAATATGAATTTAAAAGAAAAACAACCAAAGTATGAATGGAGGCCCAAAATTAAAAATGAAACACTAACTTCACTTGTAAAGGCCTATTCATCACTATCTCTCCAAAAGCCAACACGATGTATTTGGGTACCCAAAGGAACCATCACACTTGGTCCCCTTTGGATACCTAAATCTCTCATTCACTAGGAATCATTGTATTGCATGCAGTAGAAATAAATAAAAAATGAAATATCATTACTCTACTTCATGATATGCTTAATTGCTTTTTCTTTTGTTTATTTTTTTATTTTTGAGCCAACTTGTTTATGATCACTTTATGTATCATGAGATATGACTTTCATTTTAAGCCAAATGTTCAACAAATCAAATTGAACATAAAGTCATATTTTTTTAAGTGATATATCTTTTCTTTTTATATGTTTTATCCTTTTTAAATCCATTGCCTATATGTCTTATATTATCATTATAAATTGAATGATAAATTTGCTAAATGATATTATCAAGACTAATGAAATTACTTTCAAGATTAGATTTAAATAGACTTTTAGGGGTCTTAGGCTAAAATATTAAATGCGCAACTAATTGCATATTTGTCTATTTTCTTTGTTGCATATGATAACCCCTATAATGAAAAATCATAATTGAAAATTTACAAAAATGATAAATATGATTTCACACACTCCATCTTGATCTATTAATATCCTATGCTAAAATTCATTATAATCATATATCATAATTCATGATCCATCAAGACCTATCTTAAATCAAATAATTCTATCAACCTTAGGAATTATGAAATATATGATTGCAATTGATATTATGGTTTCATGTCTTGTTTTGTGTGTGTGATGTGCATCTCTATTGTTTGCATGTATCTCATTATCTTTAGACCTATGAAATAACTTGATATCAACAAGATGAAATCAAATAGAATTGTCACTTCATTCTAGGTCTATAAATTTTTCAAAACTCTAAAATTGATTACATGCAAACCAATTATATATATTTAGCTTATTTTGCATAACGTCCAAATTCATTATCCTAGCCGCACCTTTTGGTATATGCTCAATTTAATGTTTATGCTAGGATTATCAATATAGTGACATGCTAAAGGTAGAGAAATTTGAACTTTAAAATTCATGAGTACATTGTGATTTCAAAATCTACTGTATGTTCTAAAACTAAAACAAACTCATGTTTTATGAATCAATCCTTAGACTAAAACGCTTAGTATATCCATAATCATTAACCTATGACATGTGTCTCACAATAGCGAGGGCGTAAGATTGTGTGCATTAAAGACCTAACCTCTAAGTCATGTCTTGTCCTTAACCGGGGAGGGTTCTAGTGGGGCCTTGCGAGGCACTGGGGGGAAAGAGTGCTAGGTTGAGCGTCGTCTTTTGTATGCATATGAGATTAAAACCCCAACCTACGGCATGTGTGCAGCTCCTCATGCCCATCCGTCACTTAGTACGGGGCTAGAGTGTAGTCATGTTGTTGAGGTATCTTGATCTTAGATATACGTATATTATATTCATTACATGAACGTTATCTCACTCTTTATATATAAATCATGCATATTTGTTTTTGTTCTAACATTGCATCTTGTGTTTGCATATTTTATTATTTTGAGCTTTAATGATTTTACAAAACACAAGTATTTAAAAAATCACTAAAAATATGCTAAAAGAGCTTTCAAATCTAATCAATATACTCTGAAATTTCAACTGAAGGAAGGTCTCTTTATAATACAAATGAATCATAAAATAGATTTTTCAAAACATCAAAATTTAGTGTTCTGTTTTGGCGTTAAGAAGTTAACGCCTGACGTTAGCTCCTTTGCTCCAAAATATATATTTTTTATTTTGAATTATTTCTTGTATTATTTTAATATTTTGTGTGTTTTATTTCTCTGTTTGTAAAAAGTTTTCTATCTTTTTATTTCCTTTAAAATAAAATTTTATTTCTTAAAAAAATATATATGTATTTTCTCATGCATTATTTTTATTTATTTCTCTGACATAGAATATCATTTACTGAAAGGGTTATTAAAGACTTCTATGTTTTCCAGAGAATATATAAAAAAAAAATAAATACAAAATTACAAAACAATTTCAAAGAACAAAAATATTTTTTTTATGTGTGTTAATTGTTTTGTGCATATATAAAAAAAATTCTAAAAATTTATAAAAACTGATTGTTATTCATTGCCATTGTCAATGGTGATTAATTATATTAATTAAAGATTAAATACAATGTTTAATTTAACTTTCAAGTTTCTTAAAAACATTGTTTTGTATTTATCATGCCTTGAATATTATCTTGTTATGTGCAATAAAATTGATTGTAGATTAGCATTGGAGAAACGCTTAGCATGCCTCTAGTATGAGTAATGTATTATGTTTGATAATGATTCATTCACTCACTTATTTTTGATAACCTACATGTGTTTACAATCTTATTCTTATTTGATTGTGTAGTGTAATAACATAAATAATTAAAATGCTTAAATAGATTACCTACACAACAATGAATTGGTTATTACAATTCTTTGTCTTTCATGCACTTATTCATTAGAGAAATGTGGTTTAAAATGCTATGTTTGTAAAACAAGTGAATTCGAAGTCCTTAGTCGCTAAACTAAAAAACAAATAATAAATGACAAGGAAAACTCCACCAAACACTACTCACCCTCCTGATAAGTCTTAATGAGCATGGTGAGGTTGAGCACCTTGACTAAGAATTATAAAGTGTCTTGTAGCAAACAATTTATTCACCACTTCTATTAGTACACCGGATCATAAAAAAATTGAAAATAAAGCTAAAAAGTATAAAAGTGATCCCCCAAGCACTACTTTGCACCCTGATAAGTCTTAATAAACATTGTGTGTGCAGAGCACTTTGGTAGTTGTACTATTTATTCATGTGCATTGAAATATTGTGGAAGTAATAGTATTTGTGTATTTTAATGTTGTGTTATTTCATTATATATGTCATGTGTTTTTGATTGATTCACTTGTATACTTTATCAAAACACTACTTTGTACACATCATTATCTTTCATAAAACTTCTACTCATGAGAATTGGATCCTAATGCTCATCTACTCAAATCTCTACAAACTTAAGTAAATGCACTAGATAACAAAACATGATCGCTACAATGTTTATGTTTACTTGAGATGCAAATTTTATTACATTGTAGTTTGTGTATCTTTTCTTGATATTATGAAATCATGCTTGCAATATTATCTTAATGGAATATCATCTCTTCAATATTTAACTTAAACATCAAATTTTCAAATTTAAAACTCATTATCCTTTGTATGATTTTATCTTCTAAAAATGATATTTATGTTTAAGAGTGCTTATTCTTCTACTAAGTTTACCACTTATGGTCATTCATGTATATTATTTTTAACACCATGGTTTCAACAAGTGGTATCTTAAAATAAGAATGCTTATTTTATCATTTCTGTTATGTTGCTTACTACTTTATGTTACATCATGCTTATATTTTTTCTCAACAAGTAGTATTTAACAAACTTTTGATTGCATCTTATTTTTCTTCTCGACATAAAATATATTACTCCTTATTATACATACTCACTCCTAAATCCTCTTTTGATTATAACAAAATGGGAGATTAAATTGCATAAATCTAATATTTATGGGGAGTGCATTATAATAATATTAAACAAAAAGGGTATATTTGTAGGGGGAGTAATCATATAGGAGTTGCATACACTATGCTCGATCATGATAATTCTTCAATAAGATATACAAACTTTTGATTGCATACACTTATCCCTACCCATACAAACTTTTGATTGCACACACTATGCTCGATCATGAAAATTCTATCTTAAAAGATATACACTCATCCCTACCCACTTTTGTTAATAACAAAGAGGGAGAAGAAATTGAGAAATCTGGTAAAATAGATATTTAAGGGGAGTTAATTTTAAAGGGTGGTTATATTTGCAGGCCTTATATGGATATTTGCAGCCCAATTTTTACGAGTTATTACACGTCTTTTGAAAATACTCTTTGTTAGGTGCATTTTTAGGAAAAGTGTTCAACATGAAAGTTGTAGATCTCTTCGAAATCTACAACTTTGATGTTGAACACTTTTCCTAAAAATGCACCTAACATTGCGTATTTTCAAAAGACGCGAAAAATTTCACAATAGTCTCGCGCCTTTTGAAAATACACAATGTTAGGTGCATTTTTAGGAAAAGTGTTCAACATCAAAGTTGTAGATTTCGATGAGATCTACAACTTTCATGTTGAACACTTTTCCTAAAAATGCACGTAACAAAGAGTATTTTCAAAAGGCGCGTAATAACTCGTAAAAATTGGGCTGCAAATATCCATATAGGGCCTGCAAATATAACCACCCATTTTAAATGAACACTTATGTACGGAGAGGACTTCATATAGAAAGAGTATGTATTATCGCTATCAAATCTATCACGCTCTTAACCTGTTATTCATGCATATATTATTACCTCACTTATCTATAAACACAAATGTTTTTAAGTTCACTAATTTCTCATACAGGTATTTGTTATTATCAAAAGTGGGAGATTGTTGGAGCCTATGTTCCGCATCTCTTGGTTTGAGAATAACAAATATCGTGTTGTATTTGATCTAGTATTTTGTGTGTTTATAGTGTGCAGGTTGTACAGGAACTATAACTACACATCCCTATGAATAGTTTGCTTATTGGAAATGACTCTCTGGAAAGATAGCTAACGCCCCGCGTTAGTTGTTAACGCCCCGCGTTAGTTGTTAACGCCCCGCGTTAGTTGTTAACGCCCCGCGTTAGTTGTTAACGCCCCGCGTTAGTTGTTAACGCCCCGCATTAACTTCCGTTGAGAAGAAAACCGCTGAGAAGGAATGCCGTCGAGAACAAAACCGTCGAGCTGCGTTCGACGAAAGAGAGCTAACGCTAGCGGTATTGTTAACGCCCCGCGTTAACAAGAGGAGGAATGCCGTCGAGTTGAGGTCGACGAATCTGCGTTCGACGAACTAGGAGTTCCGTTCTACGAAATTTCCTGCGCTCGACGAACTTGAGCTCGACAAGCTGCGTTCGACGAACGAGGGGTTCCGTTCGACGAAATCTCCTGCGCTCGACGAACTTGAGCTCGACAAGCTGCGTTCGACGAACGAGGGGTTCCGTTCGACGAAATCTTCTGCGCTCGACGAACTTGGGCTCGACAAGCTGCGTTCGACGAACGAGGAGTTCCGTTCGACGAACTGAGCCTGCGCTCGACGACATTGCGTCCGACAACTGCGTTCGACGAACTTGAAGTTCCGTTCGACGAAATTGCTTCCGTTCGACGAAAGTTTGTTCTGTCACGATCCCGACGGTTTGCACGATCCTGACGGTTGCGGTTTTTCCGTTCGTCGAAGGGTGCGTTCGACGAAGGCGTGTTCGACGAAATCAGTCCCGTTCGACGAAATTGGTTCAGTCACGCTCCCGACTTTATGCACGATGTCAGCAAATGCCGTACACGATTCATTAACGCCGGGCGGTATCCTTAACGCGCGCGTTAGCTTCCGAGGCTACTTAATGTACATCCCCTCTCATTCTCAATGAGATGTGATGATTCCAGAATTCTGATACTTTGGAGAGAGGTTCGTGTACAACAATTAAGAGATCCCTTGGGCTAACATGAAGATCTAAAGAAGATTTTGAAGGAGAAGGTGTACAACGCATATTCCATACGAAGGACGATCGTTTCAAGAACGCCAACATCTACATCGACTTCGTCTTCACCTTCAGAATTTCTTGGGGAGTTTCTCTTTACTTATCTTGTAATCTTTTATTTTTCCTTTTGTATTTTGTGTGAAGAAATCGTTCGGGGAGAACGTCGGATTCCGGGAAGGATTCCGTGGGTAAATTTGCTTTGTGTTGTCGACTAGGTCCTTGTGAGGCTTAAGGGGTAATTCGCCGCCTTGTGCGTGGCGACTAGGTCGAGGGTAGATCTAGGGGGTGGCTAGAGGCCTTATCTGGGGATAGATAGGCTATAACCAACCGGTCCTTGGGAGAAGGATCAACAAAAAGTGTTTTTAGATATTTTCGCCTTGATTTCTAGCGTTATAGAAATTAAACATTTGTGTATTCAATTTATTATGAAATAAAATCATGTCTTTTAATGTTCTATTCAATTGATTTTATTTCCTTTTTAAGAATGTTTTAATTTCTATTTTCATCAAAGTAGTAAAATTAACATTTGTATAATTATCTTTGAAATACAATAATTATTTTCATTATCTCTGATTTTCTGGAATTGTATTTCATTTAAGATTTCATAAGTAAAATCACTGTGACAATCTTTTTGTTCTGAGGAATATTCTCTAGAGAGCTAACGCCCAGCGTTAAGACTTAACGTCAGACGTTAGCAACAGTCAACAAAATGTTTTGTTTCAAATATTTAAAAAGGAATCTTCATTACAATCCTATCTGGAATATTAAAATATATTTTTCTATAAAATATTCTGAAACTTCAGTCTCAAACTCTGATAAATTTAATTAAGATCTAAATTCCATAAAACCCTTATTCACCCCCCCTCTAAGGGCGCCGTAAGATCCAACATTTATGACCGTTTGATCTTCCTTAAAATAATTTTCCTAGAGCACTTATCCCTACTATGGTAGGCTGCGGGTTAAGTACCGCCGGGTTAATGCGATGCCGCCATGTGTAGAAAGCCTCCACGCGCCACACCTAGTTGTTAAAGGCGCGCCTAAGGCTCAAGGCTCACCAGGCTCAGAAGTTTGCGCCTTCGTGCGCCTTTTTTGCGCCTTTGGAGCATAAAAGACACGTCTAGGTGCAATTTCTATTGTATTTTTTTTCAAAATAATGAAAAAAATAATGTAAGAACTCAATATTTTTTTGCATGATTTAGTGTTTGTGAAGCATAATCGAGCATTGGGACTTATATATGATTCAAGTGATCACATTGATTCTATTTTTTGAGAGATATAAATGATAGTAATGAATTATTAATTAGTATAATAGATGAAAAATCTGATTAAGAAGATGAAGTGATGTTTGATGCTGATTATTTAAACCGAATATGGTTGTGTCTTGTCTTTGTCAGGCGCGCGCCTGCGCCTTGAGCCTTGCGCCTATGCTCCAAGACCCCTTTGCGCCTTGGTGCGCCTTGCGCCTTTAATAACTAAGGGCCGCCACATCGAGCTCCATTCTCAACACATTGAGCTCTGTTCTCTTTACTGGATTCTCGGTTCGCAAAGCCTGGAAGCGTGCTGGTAGGGAGATGTGTTGGGCAGATAGACCAATTATAATTTATCTCTAAATGTTACAAATATTTACAGCCAATTATAATTTCATAATTACATGAAAATAAAGAAACATGTAATTATCTAAGTAATTACATATTCATTTATAAACGTAGGAGTTAATTTTATATTCGCGTTTAAAAAAAAATAGTCCGTCCACTCAGTCATTTACATGTAATTATATAAGTAATTACATATTCATTTATACACGTAGGAGGTAATTTTACATTCGTGTTTTTATTTTATTTTAAGTAAAATGTTAAACTGCATTATGTTTAATATAGTCCTTCCACTCAATCATTTATGAATTCTTTTTTATCGCAACTCAAGGACGGGCTGAGCCCCCATTCGCTATCGAGAGCAATAGAGAATTGAAAATAAGGTCATCAAACCAATTTTTCATTAGTCACGGATGGGCGGAGCCCGTTCGCAACCCAGGAATGGGCTAAGCCAGTTTGCAACTAGTGGGAGTACTGTCGCGGTTGTAGTCACAGTACCGTCGCGACCACATGGGGGTCCTCCACACACTGTCACTCATGCGTATATATGTGTGTGTGTGTTTGTGTGATGGGGATCATGCCACACAATCTGTGAGGATCTACCCGCGCCTACCGCGGACCCAGTGATGATCGGGACCACTCATCATGAGCGGGGATCACCGATCGAAGTATTTATTTTTTTTTGTATTTTTTATTTTCATTTTATTTGTGTATTTAGGAGGTTACAACGAACGGAAGATCATGACCGTTTGTTTCCCTTCACTAGTCTATAAATAAGGGTAGGAGGCTCCATGAATGACTATTGAAAAATTGAGCAAGTAAACCGTTTTTTGATCTCCTGGTACTGAAGTCGGACTCAAGTGCGAAATTGGTCCCTTCACAGCCATCAACCTCCCCCTTCTCCCCTCCATCTCCACTAGCCGACCACTTCTTTCCGAAGATACCAGCCCCCCCCCCCCCCCCCCCCCCCCCCCCCCCCCACCACCACCACACACACACACACACACACATAAATTCTACCTACATCTCACAACCGGCTCCCATTTCCTCCAACCCTCCAGTCGACCACCACACATGCACTCTTCATTCATCCTGCCGACCTTTCACCCAATCCCATCTCATTCCCCTCTCCAAACATCCAGCCGCCCTCCACCAAGCCACACCAAATCCCCGTCCCTCCATAGATCCCTACCGTCCACCTCCTTCAAGCCACCACCATCACTTAAATTTCTCCCCGTTTCAATTTTCCTGCGATCGCTAGAAACCACCTCCGACCACCACCACCTCCGGCGATCCCCACTCCCTGACCAACTCTCCACTACCCCACTATAACCACCTCCTAAAAAATAGGCCCACTCCTAAAATCCCTCACAACCCCTTCTTCTCCACTTTCCCCCATTCTCCTCTCCACCTCTCACGCCAACACCCCCGCCTCATCCAAACCGAGCCACCACTCACTCCCATAGCCGCTCCTTGCTTCTCCACTCCCACAATTTGTTATGGACTCACGATGGGGGATCACGTACAAGCATCGTACTACGACGCACACCTCTTAGTCATGTTATCTTTTTATGTATCCACATTTTTATTTGTGTTAGAGAAGAGATGTAAAAAGCCCATTTAGGGGCCCATTAATGGGCCCATGTATTCTTTCCTCTTTAGTCCCACATTGTGTATAGGAATATTTCTCTCTTCCTCTCTCCTATATATATGTACTCATCCTTTGTATTTAGTGTGAAAAATATATTTAAGATTTGGCTTTTTACTACATGGTATCAGAGCCAGGTTTGCAGCCGGAGTATCCTGCTTCATGAAGTAAGTCGATGCAGTATTTCCGTTGGGACATAACCAACCCATCGGGTCGTCGAGCAACTTCAATCCCAAGGAAGTATATAGTCTGTGGTTGCTCGCTCCCCGGCTGAGTCAGAATACAGGGCTATGGCTGCTGTTGTGTCAGAATTAACCTGGCTTGAGAGTCTTCTAGGTGACTTGGGTATCAGACTTTCTTCTCCGACAACTCTTCGGTGTGACAGTCAAGCTGCAATCCATATCGCCAATAATCCTGTTTTTCATGAGCGAACAAAGCATATTGAGGTTGACTGTCATTTCATCAGGGAAAAGGTTCAATCAAAGAAGATAGAGTTGGAGCATGTTCCTACTGCTAGACAGACTGCTGACATCCTGACAAAAGCACTTCCTCGGCCACTGTATCTCCAGTTCTTATCCAAGCTGGGTGCCTACGATTTGTATGCTCCAGCTTGCGGGGGAGTGTTAGAGAAGAGATGTAAAAAGCCCATTTAGGGGCCCATTAATGGGCCCATGTATTATTTCCTCTTTAGTCCCACATTGTGTATAGGAATATTTCTCTCTTCCTCTCTCCTATATATATGTACTCATCCTTTGTATTTAGTGTGAAAAATATATTTAAGATTTGGCTTTTTACTACAATTTGTATTTGGAACTATGGGTATTGTTTGGGCCCCAACCGGTTATAGGGTTGGGGTGTGGGCTGATTCAATTAGATATGCTCTGTTCTACTTAAATTGTTCTTTTGGAATTCAAATGCACATCTTTTTATAGTTCACGCTATTTGGATTTTGAATCAACAAACATGTGGACATGAAAACACTCACGCATATGCCTCTCTCTCTCTATGTGTGTCCCTGTCCGTCGAATGATCATTCTCTTTAACTGTTAATGCCCCATAATCCATCATCAATGATATTTCAGCTTGATTCTGGATTACGTTAAGCTTGTTTCAATATGTTTCTATGCGTGGGCACACTTAAAGAATGTGTCGTTTATTTTCTATAATTTGAAATGTCTTTTAGTGCCATGGTGTATGAATTGTTCCTTGTTAACTTTTAGAATCCTCTGGTTCATTACGGAGCTAGTAGTTAGTTTTATGTTAGCCTATTTATCATTTCAAGTCTTTTAATGAAACACACTAAAGAATGAGCGAATTTTATGCAATGAAATTGAAAAGAAACAAGAACCTCTAGGCACGATAATATGCCAGCATTAAAGAGATAAAAGTACTACTTAAAAGGCAGAGCCATCAAACTTTTTTGTCAATACAGGTCATATCTCACTTTACAAGTATTTATTATATACTAAACAATTCCGCTTTTGCTTCTTGTCTTTTGACGTCATCACAGTTATGCACGTGCGTCCTTTGTGAAAAATTTCTGTTTTTATCCTAAAAACTCCTACATATATTATTCCCTTCAGTTGGGTAAATAATTATAATTTTCTTTCAAGTAAAGCAATAGAGTACTAAGCGAAATGAGCTTTTTTTTGCAACATATTGCATATCTTTATTGTTTTTTTTAACTTATTCACTTATCTGCTTCCATTTTCATGCTCTAGCTAAAAACTTATGCAAGTTCAATTTAAGGTGGTGTTAATTATACTATAATACAGTTCATAGTTAATGAGCAGGAAATCCTTTTATTTCATCACTATGCATATAGCAGGGGGTATGTGCATGTACAAGTCTCTGTTTGAGACAATTGTGACATTTGAGCGATGGCGGTGTGAAACTTTGTTAATGTACACAGTGGTGACGCTTTACATGTGTTTGAATCTTTTGTTGCAACTTTTTGGCCAAAATTTTACTTTTCAGGGTACGAACTTTCACAACCGTTAAATTTTAACCACATATGCATGACTGTGGGAATAGTTTGGCATGCAATATCACTTTGGGAGAATAACGTTTGTGATCACGCCCACTCAAACGCTATATATATATATACACACACACACGAGTGACAGACACAGGGCCCTCTCCAGTTCCCCGTGCGACAGTACCCCGATCACGACATTGCCCCTGCGCGACGACGCTCTTGCCGCTCGCAAACCCCCCGAGTGTTATACTCCGCCCATCACTCGTTTTTACCGTGTGCACGAGGGTTTGCGAGCGGCAGGGAGAACACATTTTTATTGTTGGTAAGGAACTTTGCCTATATGAGAGCACAATTTTTAAAATTAAAGAAAAATCTCATAAATTAAAGAAATTGAAAATTTTGCAATAAAGAGGGGTAAAATCGGAAAGTTGAATGTTTCACCAAAGAGCGTTTTCCCCTTTTAATATAGTATAGATACATGCATATATATATATATGTATATATACATCTATACTATATTAAAAGGGAAAAGTCCCCTTTGGTGAAACATTCATAATGCCAATACTCCCTCTGCTTTTTGAATCTAATGCCATCAAATTTTTTTATTCATTTCAAAATAATGTAAATTATAATGTCCATCTACGTAATTATGCATCCAAAAAAGTAAAAAAGCAAGTTGTTGAAGTCAAATTGTCAAAATCAAGTTGTCAAAATCGAGTTTTCAAGTTGGCGTAATTATTATATTATCTAATCGTGACTGTCAAATCAAATAAACAAACATGACTTTGAAAGGAGAAAAGAGATAAGAGATAAGTGAGAGAGGAGAGAGAGGGGGGTGTCACGCGTGGGGCTGCGAGTCACGAGAGTGTCGTCGCACCGTGACACCGTTGCAGCCGGGATACTGCCCCCCTGTCATTGGTATATATATATGTATGTATATGCATATTGTAATATCTAGTCCAAAGAAGTTTCCGGTTCCTTTTTGTTCGGGATAATAAGTACATCCTTGAGCTTGCTAATGCTTGCATGAAACTGTAATTTTCTGATTTGAATTTACTCATCTGTCAATCTCGTATATGAGTGTGTTTGATTCCAATATACTGTATAACTCTTCTTGCTTCCTTTCATAACAATAGACTCATTTATCGTTGAATATATATTCTAATACATGTCTGCCCCAAGTGCAGATGTGCAAGTTCTTTCTACAACAGCGATGTCGTTTTGGTAGTAATTGCCGCATGTCTCATGGTATGTCATTTTGGTAGTAATTGCCGCATTTCTCATCCTAATGGGCCATGCTTTGTTTATGATCTTTCTTCTTTTTCCATTAATGTTAGTGCCTATTGTGTATCAAGCTTTATGCTGTGTTATATGATATAGTTGATAGTGGCAACATAAAGTAAGGTGGGATGTTTAGTTGGAGTTTTAAACTCTTTCATAGTTTCTCCACACTGTATATTTCTGGTGAAGTTTTGATTGCTTTTCCTTTTTGTGTCACGAGGAGCTGGTAGGAGTATATATTTAAACTAAATTAAATGCTTCTGTTCAGGAGCTGAATTAGAGAAATCAGCACAACAAAATTCTTATAATTTGGACTTCTTAAATTTAAATAGGGTGGGTGAGCCATGGTGCACCAAGTCCTTGAATTGGATTTGGTAGGTCGAGTCCACCTTTTATCCAAACAACGGAGGGGATGTCCACCCTTGCCCAATAGTTTCCTTCAGGCCAAGGAATGCTTACACCTTCCCATTTTTGTCTTTCATAAAAGGTTGTTTCTGTTGAAGGCACCACTTCAAGAAAAGTCGTCTCATTGTGAAAAGGCATGTCTTGAAAGAATGCAGCCTGTGAATGCATCATCTCATGACTAGCATCTGGGTGTAATTGTGTGCCTTATAAGGACACTTTTTTGATGCATCCATTCATGAAAGGTTGTCACTTGTAGTAAAGTTGTGTTGTGAAAAATTATGTCTATTAGACGCCTTCTTGGATGGATGTGCCATGGATCCTCTTTGAGTGAGAACGTACAGTAGGAAATCAAGGCAGAATATAACTGAAGATTGCATCTATGTTTCTATCAGGGGGTCGATAGACCTACCAGTCCTCCGATAGGAAATTCACAATTGGTACCAAGCTCTGTTTATATTCGGAATCCGATAAAATCTTATTGACCAAGATAGTAATATTGTTTTATGTGGGCCCTTTTTGCACTTTGGCTTGATGTGTATTTAAATTGGATGATGAATGAATTTAGGGCAAGCCAATTTTCTTCCTTTTTCTGGTTTCCGCAGATTCTGAATGAGTGCACTCGCCCAACATCGTGCTCAAATCCCCTCATCCTTATCCCGCTGGTCTAGAGCCGTTCCCTGCAGGGTGGAGCTCTTTTATCCTCCATAGCTTTTTGGTTCTCCTACTCTTGTGCTTCCAAGATTGAGAACCCTAGAGGAACAAGATGAATGAAGAAGTTCTTAAGAAAATCCTTTAATCTGATCTTTCAACAACGGTGGACTCCTGCACACACTCAAGAAAACAACAATATTATTGTTCATGCAAATTCTTAAAGCACCCCTTCATCCTCTCCATGTGTCAGCCAAACACCAAGACATCAAGGAAATATTCAAGTAGTCATAATCACTCTCGTATATTCTTAATTTTGTCTTAATGGAAATTCTGCTTATAGCATTCTCCCTCCATCTCTCTCTTTGTAAATTTCGGCCATTCGTACTCCCTTTCCCCCAAAAAGATTCCTAGCACTCTATTTTACGTGAACACTCCTTTGTTATCACATCTTCCTCTTTCTAGGTTCATTTTACTTTCCTCTTAAGGAAATGAGTTAAGTGGAATAAAAAAAGATTAATGTCATAAGTAGAAGAAAATTCAAAAATGATTGAAGATATATGTAATGAGAACCCTTGAGTGAGAGGAAGGACGTGAAATAAAATCTTTTTCTAGAACCCATTATTCTTGTTGTTTTACTAAAAGATCTCTTTCCCAAGTATTAAAAAATTAAGTGGTATCATAGCTTATGCTTTGTTGTTCTTGATTGATATTTTTTTTATAAAAATGTGGCTATAAGGAGAGATGGGCCACTATGACTCAGGGTAAGGTCCTAAGGGGTTAGGGATATGATCTATGCAAACATATATGCGGCGTTATAAATCTCTTGCAATAATTTTTTAATTTATAAATCTGAATACCAATTATGATACAAAAGATAAAGCAATGAATAAGGATACACGAGATGGGGTATATGCGAAAGAGTGCTTAATTTAAATAGCTAACAATATGAAAATTCACAATGTTTAAAAGCTTGAAACAAAGATTACAAATAACACTCCTCGAGTGACAATAAGCACAACATTCAATATTAGGAATTAACTCACACGAAACTAGTAGCAGAAGGCTTGGAGAGAACTTCCCGGAGTGGGGGACGAAACAAGTACTGAAAGTCGGACTCTCGGTGAAGCCTAGGACTGCTGGACAGCAGACCAAAGGTCTGTTTTCTGGAATTTCTGGAGCTGTAGGGGCTGCCGGCTGCTCGGAGAGGGCTGGGCAGTGACTGGCAGCAGGGAGGAAGAGGTTCCTGATTGTCAGTTCTGGAATTTGCTAACTTGGAGAACTGTAATTCTCTCCCTGGGGTGCGATTGGTCTGTCTGGGAGTAGTCCCAGCAGCAGCCGGCTATGGAAAATGAGAGAGGCACGTATAGCTGGAGGGGAAGGGAATTCAGAGAGGCTACAGGAACTCGGGCTGTTGGGAGAGTGTATTGGAGGGCTCGGTTGGATGTGGGGGCCAGTGGAGGTGGCGGTTTGTCCAGGGAGGTAGGCTTTGACGTGAATGGAGGGGAGGTGGGAAATGGGGAAGTGGGTAATTGAGTAGGGGGGAGGAATTTTAGGAGTGTCCTAAAATTGGGGAGGTGGAGGCAGTGGGGAGTTATAGAGGTAGTGGGGTAGTGAATGAAGGTGGTTATGGGGTAGTCGGGTGGAGGTTATGGTAGTTCTGGAGTAGTGGGGTGGTGGTTGGCCGGAGGTGGCCGCCGGAGTTAGCTGAAGGTGGTCGCCGTTGAGGCGGGTGGTGGTGGTCGGAGGTGTTTTTCGTCGATCGCCGAAAAACTGAAAATGGATGTAACGACAAGGGGAAGTGGAGAGGGATCACCAGAGGTGGTTTCCGGTGATCGCCGGAGGTGAATTAAAGGGATTTGAGGAGAGGGGATGAGGCGGCTTGTTGAGAATGTGGTGGAGCTGTTTAGGGAAGTGGTTCCACGACAAAGAGGAGGGGTGTGGGGGTCGGCAGAGGGATGGGGGGAATGAAAGGGGAGGCCGGCTGCCATGAGGGGCTGGAATGTGAAGTGGAGCTTCAGGGAAGTGGTTCCACGACCAGGATGAGGGCACTTGAGAGGGAGGGTGAACGACAGAGGGATGTGGAGGGGGGGGGGGAATGGATGGCCGTCTGCTATGAAGGACTTGGGAGTGGAATTCATGGCAAGGAGAAGGGAGGGGTGTAGGCTTCACGCCATTAAACCAACTTCGACACTGGGGTGATTGAAAATAAGGCTTCAACACTCAAATCTTCAATCCTCTCTTTAGAGCCTTCTACCTCTATATGTAGACTAGTGAGGGGGCAATGAACAATCATGATTCTCCGTTCATTGCCTACCTCAAAATGAACAAAATACACAATAAAATTAAAATGCAAAGAATGAAAAATGTTGCGATGGGCAATCTGCTCAGGATGAGCGGTACCGATCGTCATTGGGTTAGTGGTCAGAGGGAATAGTCCCTAACGGGTCGAACGGCGGACCGATCCCCATCACATTGTCTTTACACAAAACTTCCAAAGATAAAGGAAGAGGGACCCTACAATTCCAACATCACCAGAAGGATATTTGTCGATCAACCTTCTTCAACAATATGTGTTCATATTGATGGAGATGCCCCACAATTAATCTCCATGATAAGCAGGGAACTGTGAAATGAGGATCTCACCCTTTAGTAAGGGAATTCCCTTACAATGGAGGAAACCTGTAAATGATATCGGTGAACAAGAAGAAAGCCATTGCATTCACCTTGGAAGAAGGATGACCCATGCCATTATAGGTAGAGGCACATATCGACATCCCTTCATATGATGGTTCCATCAATGTAGAAAAACTTGATACACACGTGGATTAACTAGAGATTTATGTTAGTTTATGACCTCACGAAGGTTCTTTACCGATGTGAAGCTCGCACACCATGCACATGGTGGAAAGCCTATATCCAAATAGGCATAGCACTTCATGAAAAAACTACCCTCTGCCATAACTTATGTGGTATGAAGAAGGTTAGTGGAGGAAGTGGCCTGGACTGCGCCAACATCATAGGAAGTTGGTGCAAGAATATACAACGAAGTTCAAAAAGACGATCCGTCACCCCATGGAATCTCCTTAAAGGAGATATTGACCTTTTGGAGTACACATGGGGTCACATGACAAAGTCATCTATAACCCTTTAGTATGCCCCGTTAAAGACACTGTCCAAGTGTGTGACTTCACCTTGGCAATTGAATGAAAGTTCAAGGCCCTTGGAGAAAAGCACTACGAAGATGGTAGTTCAAGTACAACCCCAAGCATTTTCACTACTGCAAAATCATCGATCAGACGTCCGTAGAAATCTTCCCCAATAAGTTCAAGTAGGATGGAACCAACATCAATATGAAGGGATGTTGCTACGATAATAGAGGTAAGTCATAGTTTGGATTTGGTACTCCAACTAGACAAATCTTTCCTTGATGGAAAACTTGAAAGGAAAAGCTAAGAGCTCGACCACCAACACAACTCATTGTTAAGAGCTTTTTACCTTGCAAATTAAAGTTCAACAATAGATAATCATTGATATTACATACATTAGGATTCTAATGAATTTGATTTTCAAGAGCCTAGTTACGATATTTGGATTGAATATTTTGCCACCCCTCATTCTTATGCCTTCAACTTGAGGTGTAAATAAAGCTTGACCCCGAAATGCCTGCATGGTCAAAAGTACAGTTAGGCCTGTTCCCAGGCCAAACCTTGGGGGATTTAACATGCCCCAATTTTCATGCTAGGGTTGACCTGATTCCCAGCCTGGGCCATACCAGGGTCCTGCCAGACCTAGCTTTAATGTCGGGAGGCCGCTCAACCTTTGGGCCTTGGCCTTTGGGCCTTGGCATAGCCCTACCAGACATCCCTCCTTTGCATGGAGGTCCTGGGCTCGGCTTGGGCCTGGCAAAAGTCAAGCCCACTCACTAACTTGGGGCTATAAAAGCGCAGACCTGACCTAGTCCTATCTTACTTTTTTTGCATTCCTACCTTCAACTGACTAAATGTGAATCCAATGAGGAGATAAACAACAATGTTGCATATGCGTCATCATCAATCAGAAGTTCGTTGACGAGGTACTACATGACTTTGTTCCACTGTATGTTTGGTGGTGTATGTTTACTAGTCCATACTTATTGGATTGAGTTGGGGTCCTTTATCACTGGGCAAACAATACAAGTTCATGTGAGAAATACTTTCTTGAGCTGAGATAGGGGTATTGACTATTGGATTTGTTGACGGTAGGATAAATCAAAGGTACCATCAATACTTGCCACAATCTTCTCTTTGTACAAGCCAAGAGAGAAGATAAAGGAGATGCTTTCCATACCCTGCAACAAGGAAGGGAGATTGGCTTCTTTAGCCACCAATGGGAAGGAAGAGAGTTCTTTTCTCCACTCCAATGTGATGAAAGAGAGAATTCTTTCTACTCCTCTAAGAGGAAGAAAGGGAGCACATTTCTCTCCCACCAACATGAAGGAAAATATAATTCGTTTCTTCCACTCCAATGTAAATACAGAAAGATTGACTTCCTACCCATGCATTAGTAAGGAAAAGATAGAATTTTCTTTCTCGCAGGATAGAAAGAAGTAGAACAAAGAAAACATAGGAGCAAAATAATGCAAGGAGCATCAAAATCCGCCCTCCGATAAAATTCATAGTATTGAATATCAACTTTTTAAGGCTTTAAATATAAATAAGTTGGTGAACCATGGTGTAGTAAGTCCTTGAATTGAACTTGGTGGGCATGCTGGATCGAGCTTACCCTTGTCTAACCAAGTGAGTGACGGCCATCCATTGGTGGGCTACTTCCCTTGGGTCAATGGGTGCTTACACCTTTGCATTTTTCTTTCATTATGGATGTGCTTCTTGAAGACTTCCCTTTATGAAATATTGTCTCTTGTTGTAAAGTGTTTTGAAAGGATGCATCCCTTATATGATCACTTCATGAATGCTGTCTGATGAAAAGTTATTTTGATAGGATGTCTCTTAAAATCTTCCTTTCATGAAAGAATATGTCTTTTGATGTAATGGTATGTGTATTATAAGGATATATCACTTGGATCCATCTATTCATGAGAAGCGAATTCTTAATGTAAATTTGTGCTTTAAATAGATGTATCCATTGGATATAACCCTTCATGGAGGGCTATGACTGTTCATGTAAATAATTGCTTAAAGCACCCCTTCTTTCCTTGGTTGCCCCTCCATTATCATGTGGTCGATTGCACGCCATAGCATCAGGGAAAAAAACCAAAGTTCTATGTGGTCACAATTCCTTTTATGTATTCTAGTTTACTGTAGTAAAATATCTATTCTATCACTCCCCCTTTATTTGTAGATTAGGCCATTCACAGGCCAGTCACGTCACTTTCCATGAGAAAAATTCTGGCCCTCTTTGTTAGAGTGCATGCCTATTACCAAGGAAGAGCCCATCCACTCCTAATTTTCCTCCCTCTCTTTTCTCATATCGTCTTCTTTCTAGGTTCCTTAATTTCCTCATAAAGAAATTAGTGAGAAAAAAGAAGATTTTTTTTTTCAGTAGGTTGAGACAATGTGTCACGGAGGATGGATCTGACGACGACGAAGAAGACACGAGCATGTGGAGGGAAGGAATACACATGACGTGCGGTTATGAAGAGGATCTGATGATGGGAAATGCAAGCGGAGGCTAGCACATAGTCGCCCTTATTTTATTTCCGCACAAGTCTATTTCAGGTATGCATTCAACGACAATAGTCCCTAGTTGCTTGGGCTTAAGTGCTATGTTGTGACTTGAAACTTTTTGTTGAGTGATGTTATTTTGATCCTAGGGCTGACAAAGGAGGTGTACCCTTAGATTTCTCTCTCTCTATATATTCTCACTCTCCGCTATCCCCACAACCATTGGTACCCCTCGATGTCTTGGAGGTATCATTGGTACAACCCTCCTACTCCTTCCGCACGTACTTCGCGCCATTGGATTCAATCCTCAATCTTCCGCAAATAGCCAACCATAACATCTTCCAGGCATCGTGTAATTCACTTCTTCCCCATAACATCTTCCACTCTTACCCTTGGGTGTTCACCACGCTACACAACCTTCCACTGCATTGATTGAACGACCACAATATTTCATTAGTTGTGGGGTTCAATCTATCTCGATCGGACCATACCAATTTGGTCATGTACAAAAGGACAAGACATATCGACTATTGAGGGAGATGTTGACCGGCTACCTCATCCAACTAAGTGCTTGCCCCATCTTGTACCCATTTTTCTTGTTCGCAAAAAGGATTGTAGTTGGTGATTTAATGTCAATTGCCGTGATTTGAATAAGGCTACGATGACTGACAAATACCTAATTTCGATCATATAGGAGCTACTCTACCAACTTCGCGGCTTGATATACTTCTTCAAGCTAGAACTCTTCCGAATCTCATCAAATTCGGGTGTGCGTGAAGGACATATGATGAGCATTATGAGTTTGTAGTCATGTTATTTGGTTTGACGAACACTCCTGCGTCCTTCTAGACGACAATGCAAATAGTCTTGACAGGACTACTTGTTCCACTTTGAAAAGACACTTGGCGCTCTTCAACGTCTTGGCAGGACCACTTGTTCCACCTTGAGGAGACATTTGACATTCTAACGACACTATGTTTTTAATCAGAGGAAATGCTCATTTGGATAACAAGAGGTCAACTTTTAGGTTATCATCATTTTCTCACACGATGTTTCCATGGATGAAGATAAAATGGCTGTAGTGCTCCAAGGTCTGGTGCCATGCTCCTTGCAAGATGGATTGCTTTCCAATAACATCTAGTGTGCAACGACTTTCACCGTACTTCAACAGGCTTAGTTGAATGCACCAGTGCTCTCCATGGTAGACTTCACTTAGTTGTTCATCGCCAAGTGTGATGCTTTAGGCACATGCATAAGCGTGTTCATGCGGGCCACTTAGAGTGCACATTACCTACTTCAGTCATTCCTTATCTACTACAATGCGGTGTCACTCCACACGCAAGGAGTTGATGGCGCTTGTTCTTGCTGTTCAACGATTGCGACCATATCTCTTGACCGACTTCATTGTTCGCACCGATCATCATTACTTGATATATTTACTCAACCAAAAGATCTTGAAACTTACCCAACAATCTCGATGGTCAATATACTCTTCTAAGACTCCATTGTC
The DNA here is from genome assembly GCA_033032865.1 of Dactylorhiza incarnata. NCBI lineage: Eukaryota > Viridiplantae > Streptophyta > Magnoliopsida > Asparagales > Orchidaceae > Dactylorhiza > Dactylorhiza incarnata. Next base: position 6,398,795 of record JAWHQI010000097.1, on the reverse strand, counting down.
ACAATAATCAGAGTCAACATCTGTTACCAATAAGGAAATTTGATTGCAAATGAACTTGAAAACACGATAATTCACGAGGGATACTCGTGCCTAACCTCAGGAAGCTGGTTCCTCCTTGAAATCCCTCTCCAAATGAGATATTCCAAACCCCAATGATCCAAAGATCGCCGCTACTCACAAGTCTCCTCCTTATATAAGGAGGGAGACTCACGTACAGTTTTCCATATTACCCCTACAAATAAAATTACATAATGACAGATAAAATAAAAGTCTCCTTTTCGCTGTTGCTGCGTGTGCGTAACAATATATCCCGCCTGAAAATCTACCTTGCCCCAAGGTCGAAGCGCCATTCTCCGTCTAATAATGGTACGCCCGTGGGTTGGCCGCTGCTGAGGTGCTCAGAGCTTTGTTTGGTGGTTCATATCCATGATCCCAAGGGCGTCAAAGTAAGCTATGCTAATCTCCTCCAAGTCGTCGCCGATGATGGTGCATAACTCTTTGACAGGGCAGTCATAAGAGAATAGGGTTGCTTGCCATAGTTATTAAGTACTCAAGGCGCATTAAGACGTAAAAGGGTCTTGAAGCTAGGCTCAAGGCGCAGGCGTGCGCTTGACGAGGGCAAGACGCAACTACATCCACTTTAAATAATCAACATCAAACATCAATTCATCTTCTTGATCAGATTCTCCATCCATTCTACTAATTAATCATTCATTATTATTATTGATGCAACCTGCGTCGCATCTTAGCGTAGTTTTTTTTTATTGTTATTACCCGCATCTTTCTGTGTAGCGCATGTATTTGTGCACATTTATTTATTTATCTATCGCACATGTACGATTTATTATGTATCTCGTACATCATTCACATTTGTTGTGACTTGTTGAGGTGATCGTCTAGTAAGTTTTGAATAAAAAAGATCCGTCAAATTAGGCGGCACGTTAATTAAGGCAAACATGCTCAAAAGGAAGATATTTTAAAATGAGATGAAACAAATAATTAATTTTTCCACCGTATTGAAATTATTATAAAAAGATATATGAAAAATGGAAAGTTGCTTTAAAAAAGCTTAGAGATTAATTCTTCCATTCAAGGCAATTAATTCTTTCCTTCAGAAATTTAATAAGATTTAGGTGGCCTCTTATCTTAAAAGGCAATTCATTCATTTTACTTTATTATTATATAGACCGGCCTCCCTTTTGATGCAGGATAGGCGTCCCACCTATCTGCCATCCTGCGACCTGGCATCACACCCCGGCCCAGGGGTCCCACCGGGAGTTCACCCGATAGGCCTTATTAGGTCCGCGACCCGTACACCCTAACCCATCCCCGGCCCCACCACAAGGCCGATAGGTTGTTGAGGCCGGGGCTCGATCCCCCGACCTCCTTGATAAGAATCCTTCAACGGAAGACCTTTCACCAACTGAGTCGTGAATCAGTTGGTGATAAGACTTCCGCTGAAGGATTCTTATCAAGGAGGTCGGGGGATCGAGCCTTGACCTCAACAACCTATCAACACTGTTGTGGGGCCGGGGATGGGTTGTGGTGTACGGGCCGCGGACCTGCTAAGGCCTATCAGGTGGACTCCCGGTGGGACCCCTGGGCCGGGGTGTGATGCCAGGTCGCAGGGTGGCAGACATGTGCACTTTTATGATGCAGGACAGGCGTCCTACCTGCCTGCCACCCTGCGACCTGGCATCACACCCCGGCCCAGGGGTCCAACCGGAGTCCACTCGATAGGCCTTATCAGGTCCGCGGGTCGTACACCCCGGCCCCACCATAGGGCCGATAGGTTGTTGAGGCCGGGGCTCGATCCCCCGATCTCCTTGATAAGAATCCTTTAGCGGAAGACTTATCACCAACTTAATTGAAAAACTTTTTATTATTTCCTTTAATATTTCATTGCAGCTCCATTAAAACCCGTCTCCTCCATCCCGAAAAGATAGCTTGGACAAATTCGGGACAGAGAAATTCTCTCTATTTCCCGATAGTCCAGCCCCTTTCTCCTGCGTCGACCTATTTTTCTCCTAGCCGCTAACGCTGCCTCGCCTTTCCTCACTACCACCGTCGCCAGCCTTCATGGGCCTCGACGAACCCAATACCACCTCCGTCCGGTCCTCACCGCCGCTCCTCCTTCTGAGGCCGTGCCGATTATCACCAGGCAACCGTCGCCAAATACCGACCATCATTTCAGTCCCATCCGATCCAGTTACTGTTTTCCCATGGTTTTCTCCAACTGTTGGCGACACCATATGGTATACTTCGATACTAATCTCCTTGCTCGTTTCGTGTTGGTATTATGATATCTTTTTATTTATTTGGTCTTAAAATTCAGAGCAAGTTTGCCCTTAATTAATTCGAAAACCTATTTCTCGTCAATTTGTTATATGCCCGCAATTTAATTTATTTTCTTGCGTGCCCGTGGAGTGTTATTTATGTTCATTATTCATTAACTTGTTTAGCTCATCCACGTGTTTACGAAATTGTGATTGATTTCTGCTTACCATTTGCTCGAGAATATCACGTTTGCTCTGCATATTTAAAAGATAAATCAAATTTATTTTATTTAAAATCGACTCGAGAATTCCGGTTCACATCAATTATTTACCTCTTAAAAATAGAATCAATGTGGTCACTTACATCTTATCTAAATCTCAACGCTCGATTATGTTTCACAAATACTAAATCATGCAAAAATTATTGAGTTCTTACATTTCTTTATTTTGGGAAAAAAGTCTACAATAGAAATCTCACCTAGGAACGCCTTTTATGCTCCAAAAGCGCAAACCTTTGAATCTGTTGAGCCTTGAGATTTAGGTGCGTCTTTAAAAGCATAGTTGCTTGCAATAAAAACACAAGCCCTTACTCCACAAGTCGTGATACTCTTGGTTGTAAAGGCGGTGGTGACTGGTGAGTAGGGATAGGACAGTTGGTGCGTTGTGGCACAATAGGCGGGCGAGGGAGAGGTGGCTGTGGTGTTGGAGGTCATGAGTATGGGCAAGTATGATTGGTAGGGGGCTTAGAGGGAGGAGGGTCCCCGAGGTCGCAAGGAATTCAGCCTCCACGAGTAGGGAGAGTTCTAGGGCTTGGTTGACGGTGGATGGATGAAGGGTGCGTGCGAGGAAGGACGAGCGGCACGGCTTGACGCGTGCTCGTGAGGAGTCCGAGCGGTACAGGCCTATGCCGAAGAAGCCGAAGTTGGGCAGCTGTGTATGCCAACGACCAAAGAGGCGGGCAGCACGACAAGTCGACCAAATGTTAACAATACATAAATTTGATTGCAAACAAACTTGAAAACAAGATATAATTCATGAGGGATACTCGTGCCTAACATCAGGAGGCTGGTTCTTCCTTGAAGTCTCTCTCCAAAGGAGAGATTCTAAACCCTAATGATCAAAAGATCGCTACTACTCACAAGTCTCCTCCTTATATAGAGAGGACGACTCGTGTACAATTTACCATATTACTCATACAAAATAAAAATACATAATGGCCAAGACAATAAAATGCTTCATGTCGTTGTCGATGCATGTGCGTAACAATATCCCTCGTGGTCGTCTCACAACCATTGTCGGAGCAAGCGACCATCATCCAACAAGAATTCAAAGCGACCCGACCTTCTCAACATAACGGAGGCGTTGCTAGCTGATTCCCTTGCCACCCGTGCTTTTCCTTGATTGGTGACCGATTGTACCACTATTGCTATATTGTCTCTAGGCGACATCCTCATGTAGCTTGCACCTTCTAGAGGAGTTACATACCATCCTCACCGACGGGCATGCATTGACTTTTCGTACCTATCGTCGACTCACTGTCTCCATCTATTGGCCGGGCATGTTGAAGCCACTTTCGTTCCTTATCAACGCTCCAAATACGAGGCAACCTTTCCTGAAAGCTTTTCCAACACCTTGTGCCTGAACTAATATGAGACGACATAATAATGAATTTCATCACGAGCTTGCCATAATCCAATAGACTGCATTCTAGTGGTGGTGGACCGATTGTCTAAATACAACCACTTTATTCCACTACGCCTCCCATTTACTGCCCATTCAGTGGCCGAAGCTTTCAGTCACGAGGTCTTTCACCTCTGCAGGTTTTTGCTGTCTATCATGAGTGACCGGGAGCCATTTTCATTAGCAGCACCTTTTGGTAAGAGCTATTCAAGCTTCAAGAGACAAGCACGTATGAGCATGACCTACCACTCATAATGACCTACCGCTCATAAACGGACTAATAATCTTTAAGTACTCATCCGAGCCTTAGAGACCTACCTTTACTGTTTCATTTCCGAACCACCCCGTTGCTGGGCAAAGTGGATTAGTTGTGCTGAATACTTGTACAATACCTCATTTCACTATGCGGCGGGTGCATCGCCATTCCAAGTGGTCTACTACCAACAACGTACATCCTCACTCTGCCATTTGTTGTGTCTATGCCAAGTTAAGACGCTTGCCACCAACTCCCCGATCAAGATGAAATCCCACGAGTCAAATTCTATCTAGAATGGGCCCAATAAAAGATGGTTTCTCAATCCAACAAGCACCGACGAGAGGTCCGCTTCCAAGCGGCTACCCCCTACATGGAGTAAGTGCTCAACACTTAGAAGCATCACCCGCCATATGAACGATTTTCAACTGCCAGTTTTCATTGTTTTTCCTCGATGGCAAGTCATTTTTTCTGGGCATTGTCACAGAGGACGGTCTCTACGGAGTGGTGTATACGAGTACATGGAGGTCGTACACACGGCGGCACTCTATTGTAACTTGAAACTCTTTCTGCTTGGTGATGTTATTTTGTGCCTAGCGCTGGCTGGCAGGGGAGTTATTGCCTTGCAGTTCTCTTAATCGTTTTCTATCTTTTCACTCTCCACTATCCAGCTATTCCCACAACTTATAGTAGAGGAGGTATCACAATAAGTTAAAGTGAGAACACTGGAGTGAGATAAAGAGAGAAAAAAACTATTTTTCTTGTCCTGATTTGTTTGCTGGTTTGTGAATCATTACGATTGGGTTTCGTTTGAAGTAATAACAGACCTGCTTCCTGCTATATGACTGGAAGTTGGATAGTTAAACATATTGATCCAGGGGAAAATACAGCAGTTTTCCAACTGTGTTTTCCTTTATCAGCCTTTACAAGATAAATATGTTGCATAAATTATGCTTTTCTTATACTCTGCTCTCAACTTTTTCCGCAGGTTTTAGTGTTCCATTTTGTTCTCTGAAGCCTTATATCCACACGGAATGGCATCAATCGTTGGTCGGTTCTAGCATATGGGCTGTGACTGGAGGCCATTCGAACATCTGGAGGAGGGCTGAGCTCGAGTCCTGGGACGAAGAGCTATGCCTGGGCCAGGTTGTTTTCCAGGATGATGGGAGCTCAGCCAAGCTCGGGAGCGAAGCTCTCTCCATGTCAGAGTACGCTTCCGCCGCTTCTGACGACGACGAAGTCGACAGCCTCGGCACCGACAGCTCCAGCTCTAGCGAAGACGAGGACGAAGCGGACGGATCAGTTCGTCGAAGCCCAGGGTTTTTGGAAGTCTCCGCGTCTCTACGAGGCGTCCAGACAGAAACCGCCATATTTGCCAAATGGGAGCATCACACCAGGGGCGTCGCCTCGAAAATGATGGCGAACATGGGATTCCGGCAAGGGATGGGGTTGGGCATCTCCGGGCAAGGAATGATCGATCCAATACCCGTCAGAGCTCTCCCTTCTTCGAGGAAATCGCTCGATCACGCCGTCGCATTGGATGAGAATGACGAAAATAACGTCGGCCGGGGCAAAAAGCGGAGCAGGGGTGGCAGACGGAAGCGGGAGAAGAAGATTGCGGAGGCTGCAAAACTCGCCAAAGCCGAAGAGGGCGAAGAAATGGATGTTTTTAGTTTCATTAATCACCAGCTGGGCGGAATAAACCCGCCCGATGTTAAGCGAAATAAACTGAAGAGTGGGGTAGGTGATTCGGAAGGCAAGGTGAAGGTCGAGGACCGGAGGTCGTTGGTCGCGCACGAGGATGAGGTGAAGGAGTTGAGAAACCGAGTCGAGAGGCTGGAAGAAATGGCGAGCCGCAACCGGAAGGACAAGACGGTTTTCGAGGCTGCATCGAGAAAGTTGACCGAGGCGCGGAAGGCGCTCACAGATGCCGAGGCTGCCCGCGCGTCGGCCTCCGACGCCGTGACGAGCAGGGAGAAGGAGAAGAGATGGCTCAAATTCTAACACCTCAGAAAATTACTGTAGCCCATGCTGTAAGAATTCGATGGACACTTGTCGAAATCCTGTAAGCTGTGTGGCAGTTACATTCTTTAGTGGCGTTTTTTTTTATATTTAGGGGCAATTCAGTAAATTAGTTCCAGATGGAAATTGTTTGATATACGTTACTGGAGTGCATCGCTTCCAAAATCTATAAATTATAGTATATTGTACTTAAAAATTAGTGTAAATTTGGAGAGGAGATTTTTGTAATTTCAGGTGGATGAGAGTAGTATGGATTGAGGTTCTTTCATCCTCTTAGGAACAGGAGTGGATCTAGGGGGCGGGCCCCCCACCCACCCCCAAGAATTTTACAAAATGATTAGTGTATATGAATTCATCTCGTTGAGACAATGAATTTTTACTACTTACACGTTAAATACGGTGTCCGAATGAGAGAGAAACGTCTCCGATAAGATGAGGCATTTAGATTTTTTTGATTTGAGGAAGACTGACTTTGTTTGGGACAACTTGGGTTGATGAAAAAGTTGTTGATCGAATAGAGCTGATTGAATAGAGCTGTTATAAAAGCAGTGATGAATAAGCTGCTGACTATTTGGACAGTTTGTGTATAAGTGCTGGTTGAAAAGATTTTTTATTTATTTATGCTGTTAACTGACAACTTGCAATGCTAGCCCTTCGACGGGATGAGAGGAAAGGAGGAATTGCGAGGGCCAATGATGGGTTTCAGCGAGTGCCTAAGGCTTTTTTAAGAGATACGCGCTTATGAGAAGTCATAAGTTGGACCTGGACAGTTGATGAAAAAGCAGCTTATCTGCTATTTTAAAATAAGTGATTTTCTAACAGCTGCACAAACAAACAGTTGCAAAACTGTGTTTGCGTTTTGAATAGAGATTATGCTGATAAACTGTTTTTTCATCAGCTGTCCGGGTCCAGCTTATGACTTCCTATAAGCGCTTATCTCGTAAAGGGAGAATTTGCAGTGACTTTTTGAGGCTTTGTAGGCCTTGATACTTCTAAGCAGTCGGTGCACGTCTGACCCTCTCATATTGAAATTTCTGGATTCGCCCTTGGTTGAGAATGATATTTCAATGGGGCATTGCAAGAAAAATTATTCTTTGGGGATTCCGTGCGAAATGCAAACGTCGTGCCTTATAGTTTAGGGTGCCTGCCTGTCACGGACTTGTCCCCTTGACAACGTCGCGTGCGGCCTTAGCTCCTTTGTGCGTCCCTTCGCAACTAGCTAAGTCAGCCTTCTCCAACGATCGTGGTGGCAAGATGAGTAAGAGAGCACTTTGTAAGAGAGAGCAAAGAACTTGTATTGCTTGGTTGCTTGTAACTTGGTTATTTACAAATGAGGGGGCCTTCCCCTTTTATAGGCCCCAAAAAAATTTCCCTCCAAAAGATGGAAGGATCTAGAATGCCTACATTTCTAGATTATTCTACAACCCTCGTGTATTTACAACTTTCCCGAGTTCTCTAGAATGTTCCCATGAGATCATTCTATAGTGCTTCTACCATTCTCTAGAATACTATGTACAAAATATTCTACATGCTCCTAGATTTCTCTAGAAAATTCCAAAGGTTAACCCCGTAGAGGTTAAGCCGTGACATCCTCCCCCACCTAGCCTGGCGACGCCCTCGTCGCCTCGTACTGCTGGATGATGTCCTTGAACTGCCAGAGATCTTCAAGTGTCTCCCATGTAGCTTCAGACGCTGGCCTTCCTTTCCACTTAATCAGATATTGTGTGCTAGGTTGCACACCTCTTCTCCGCACTGTCCTCCTGGTGAGCACCTCATCCACCTCTTGATCAAAAGACTTGGTCATCACTGGTGGTGCTCTATGCGATGTCCTTCTTTGAAGGTCTTCATTGTCTTCATGATATGACTTCAACATGCTGACATGAAAGACCAGATGAATCTTCAAAGAGTCTGGTAGGTCAAGGCGATAGGATACCTTACCCACCCTTGCATCACCGGAAATGGGCCTTCGTATCTACGAACCAAGCCCTTGTGCAAGCTGCGCAAAGCCTTGAACTGTTGAGGGAGAAGTTTCACCAACACCTTATCCCCAACCGTATATTCCGCCATCCTTCGCTTTGAATCCGCCCATTTCTTCATTCGTTTGCGTGCTTTCTCTAAGCACACTCTGGCTACGTCGGCTTGCTCTTCCCAAGACTTGGCCATTTTCCAAGCTCCTGGGCTTCTTCCGTCATCCGCCATGGTCGCCAATGTATGCGGAGTGAGTGGTTGCCTCCCCGTGGCAAGCTCGAACGGACTCCTCCCGGTCGCCTCGCTCCGCTGCTAGTTGTACAAAAATTGAGCCACATCCATCAACTTGGCCCAGTCCTGCTGATTGGCGCTCACGAAGTGCCGTAGATAACATTCCAACAAAGAATTCACCCTCTCCGTCTGCCCATCGGTTTGAGGGTGGAAGCTGGTGGAGAAGTTCAATTCTGACCCGAGCAACTTGAATAACTCCGTCCACAGCTTTCCTGTAAATCTGGGGTCTCGATCACTAATGATAGTCTTCGGCAACCCCCAATACTTCACCACATTCTTGAAGAATAGGCGTGCCGTCTCCTCCGCAGTAGTGTCCCTTGTGCTGGGGATGAATGTGCCTTACTTGGAGAAACGATCGACTACCACCAAGATCGATCCGAACCCGTCTGATTTTGGCAACGCGTTGATGAAGTCAAGCGTCACCGACTCCCAAGGGTGCTCCGCCATAGGCAATGGCTCCAATAATCCCGCGGGCTGCTTGTTCTCCACCTTGTCTTGTTGGCAAACAAGACAAGTCTTCACATATAACTCCACTTCATCCCTCATCCGTGGCCAGAAGTATGCCTCCTCCATCAAAGCCAAAGTGCGTTTCTGTCCCGGATGTCCAGCCCACTTGGTGTCATGGCACTCCTTGATGAGATCCCTCCGCAGGTTTTCCCACTTTGGGATGTACAATCACCTCCCTTTGGTGTAGAGTAGCTCGTCCTCTACCCAAAATCTTCTAGCTTGACCCTCCTTGGCCAACTCCATGAGTTGCATGGCAAGAGGATCCTCCTTCAACCCTTGCCTGATATTGTCCAACAACTCCCCATTAGCTGTGGACATTGCGGCTAGCTTAGCTTTGCGGCTTAGTGCGTCAGCCACCACGTTGGTCTTCCCCGCCTTATGCTCCAACACAAAGTCGAACTCCGCCAAGAAATCTTGCCATCTTGCTTGTTTAGTGGCCAGCTTATTCTGTGTCTGGAAGTAAGTGGTTGCCACATTATCCGTCTTGATGGTGAACTGCGCCCCAAGTAGATAATGCCTCCACACTTGCAGGCAATGGATGATGGCCGTCATCTCTTTCTCTTGAACGGTGTATCTCCGTTCCGCCTCATTGAGTTTCCGACTCTCAAAAGCTAAGGGGTGACCATCTTGCATTAACACTCCTCCAATTGCAAAGTCCGATGCATCTGTATGCAACTCGAACCTTTTGCTAAAGTACGGCAAGACAAGCACCGGTTCCGTACAAACCGTTGCCTTCAAGTCTTTAAAAGCGCTTTGGCATTCCTCCGTCCAAAGCCAAGCCTTGCTCTTCTTCAACAGGTCCGTCAACGGTACTGCCCTCCTTGAGTAATCCTTGATGAACCTGCGATAGTAGTTCACCAAGCCCAAAAATGATCGTAAGTCTGGTACCTTCGTTGGCGGCTCCCATTCATCAATTGCTTTGATCTTTGCCATGTCCATTCGCAAGCTCCCATGCCCGATGACATGACCAAGAAAGTGTATCTCCTCTTGTCCAAATGAGCATTTGGACTTCTTCACGTACAGCTCATTCTCCCGCAACACTTGGAAGACTCGGCTAAGATGCTCCACATGCTCCTCATGCTCCTCGATGGTGTTGCTATATACCACAATATCATCCAAGTATACCACCACAAACTTATCCAAGTAGGGGCGGAATATTTGGTTCATCAACGTGCAGAAAGTAGCTGGGGCGTTAGTTAAGCCAAATGACATTACTAACCATTCGAATGCTCCATACCTCGTGACACATGTGGTCTTCGGCTCGTCTCCTTCCGCAATCCGCACTTGATGATATCCCTTTTGCAGATCCATCTTGGAGTAGATTCTTGCACTTCCAAGCATGTCGAAAAGATCTGCAATGAGAGGAATAAGATACTTGTTCTTTACCGTCACCTTGTTTAGTGCCCGGTAGTCTGTGCACAACCGCAACGATCCGTCCTTCTTCTTTAGAAATAGCACCGGAGCACCAAATGGCGCCTTAGACGGCCTGATCATTCCCGATTCCAGCAAAACTTGGAGTTGCTTCCTCAACTCCTCTAGTTCAGGGGGAGCCATCCGGTATGGTGCTTTAGCTGGGGGCTTCGTCCCTGGCCCCAACTCAATTTTGTGATCCACCTCCCGCCGAGGTGGTAGCTTCAGTGGCAACTCTGCGGGCATGATGTCTTCATTTCTTGCCAACATGTTCGCAATGATAGGAGGCACCTCCTCCATCGTGTCATCGTCTTCCTCCTTTAGGGTGGCCAAGTACGTAGGTTCACCCTTCTTGAACCCTTTTGCCAATTGCATGGCCGATAGCTGTCTCGGCCCCTCCTTTGCTGGCCCTTGCACCGCGGGAACCATGCAAGCATTTCCTTCCTCCAAGATGCAAACTGAGCGATGCGCCGACATGACTATGGCTTGCATCTTCTCCAAGAAGTCCATTCCAAGAACGACCTTGAAGTCATCCATGAGTGTGATTGAGAAGTCCACCCGGCCCTTCCAGGTGCCCATGCATAGCTCTGCATGGCGTGCTACTCCTTCTAGTGGCTTCGCTTGACCGTTCACGGTCTTGATCCAACCTCCGCCCTTCACAACCTGCAAGCCCAACCTCTTGGCTTCTCCTTCGGTCATGAAGTTGTGTGAAGCCCCTATGTTTATCAAGGCTTTTGTAGCCTTCCCCTTGATGACCGCTTCCACATACATTAGCCCCTTGCTTGATGCGGCTTTTGTTGGCTGCAAGTTCAAAGCATTCAACAATTGTAATGAACTCATTTGAGAAGTACCTTCCTCCGATGGGGTGACATTTTGACTATCCACCATAGCCGATAATGATCCCAGCTTTGGGCAGTTGCTCATCGGATGTGGCCCCTTGCACACATAACATCCACCTCTGGGTGTGAAGTTCTTCTTCCTTTCCTCGAACTCTTTCCTTGGATCGGGCAAAGTCTTAGATCCTCCTTTGAAGTGCGTCGCCTTGTTGTCTCGCCGATCTCCCCCACCTTTTCCATAGCCCACCTTGTCCTTCTTCTCCTTGATAGGATTTGGTTGACGCTGGAACTCAATAAGAGACTCGTCGATGGCAATAACATCTCTGGTGGTCCTTGGGTCCTTCCTCTTGACCTCTTGTTTCACCCAATTTTGTAGCCCATCGATGAAGTTGAAGAGAAGGATATGTTCGGGGACATCGAATACCTGAAGTGATAAAGCGGTGAACTCCTTGGCATAGTCTCCGATACTTCCCTTTTGCCTCAACTCCCTGAGCTTCCGCAAGTTTTCATCCTTCACATTCTCGGGGATGAAGTTCCTTCTTAGTTCCTGCTTGAAGTCCTCCCAAGTATCGATCCGGTAGAGTCCCTTTGCAATATCTGTTTGGATTTTCCTCCACCACAAGGAAGCAAGGTCCTCCAAGTAATAACCAGCATGGCGTACCTTTAGTGCCTCGTCTGTGATGTCATATCATTCCAAGTATTTCTCCATGTGCCAAAGGAAGTTCTCCACCTCCAACGCATCTCGCTTTCCCGCAAACTTCTTGGGTTTGGGCACATCAAGCTTTGCATTTACCATGGCTGCACCATTCCCACCATTTCCACCATTTCCACCATTTCCACCATTGGTGGCACCTCGCATACGCAAGTCATCCACTTCATTTTCAAGACTTGTGAGGCGCTCTTCCAAGTCGCTTATGATGGTATCAAAAGCGCCTTCCGACTTGCCCATAGTTTGCTCCTTGAGATGATCAAGATCCGCCTGCAACTTCTCTTGCTCAACATGAAAAGTGTCAAAGTACTTACATATTTGATCCACTTTCCGATGAAGGGTAAGATGCGCCTCCCGTAGAGCTTCAAATTCAGCGGGATCAACCATATTTTGCTCCGAGCTGGAACCATCGCGACCCTTGCTCTGGTCCCTCTTACTCCTTCTATCTCTTTTCTCCTCGGCCGCCCTGCCGCGCTCATCAACAATGCTAGAGTTGTTGTTCCCTTCCAAAGCCATCTACTCTTGATCTTCACGAACCACGCACTAGAGTCAACCTGAGTCATCCTCGCTTTGATACCAACTGTCACGGACTTGTCCCCTTGACAACGTCGCGTGCGGCCTTAGCTCCTTTGTGCGTCCCTTCGCAACTAGCTAAGTCAGCCTTCTCCAATGATCGTGGTGGCAAGATGAGTAAGATAGCACTTTGTAAGAGAGAGTAAGAGAGATTGAGAGAGCAAAGAACTTGTATTGCTTGGTTGCTTGTAACTTGGTTATTTACAAATGAGGGAGCCTTCCCCTTTTATAGGCCCCAAAAGAATTTGCCTCCAAAAGATGGAAGGATCTAGAATGCCTACATTTCTAGATTATTCTACAACCCTCATGTATTTACAACTTTCCCGAGTTCTCTAGAATGTTCCCATGAGATCATTCTAGAGTGCTTCTACCATTCTCTAGAATACTATGTACAAAATATTCTACATGCTCCTAGATTTCTCTAGAAAATTCCAAAGGTTAATCCCGTAGAGGTTAAGCCGTGACATGCCGCTCCATTTGTGTTGCAACCCAGAGACAAAAATGGAGGAAATTATTCGTCTGAAGCTCGGACCGAACATAACAGGCTCGCACAATGCACTTTTTTGCGTGACAGTCGGACTGGCCACGTGGCCGGATTGTGGCTGGAGCTTGGACGGAGAAATTTGGCAATTGGAGCCCCAAATAGGCCTTTATAAAAAGCGCTGAACAAAAATTAGTGTGTTCACTTGTTAGCGGAAACATTGACCTAAATTTTATTGCCAAAGTAATTTTGTTTTCTCTTATATATATATGGAAGAATATGAATCTTAATAATAAAAAAACAATCAATTGTTGTCATTAGCAAAATTCTATTTGGTTTCTAGCAAACTAAAAATTACCCAAAAATTCATTATTTAATGTTATTTTGATATTCCTTTATTTTATTTTTGCAAACCAAAAGCTAGCCTGTGGTGTAAAGGATCCAGTCCTCCAAAACCCTATTCCTTTGCGAACGATACGCCGGAGTCGTTGGATTTCTCCCGCACGTTTCTAACCTTGCCTTTGCTTGGCTTCGCCGATTGATCTCCGGCGACCGGCGTTTCTTCAACTCACTGGATTTCTCTCTTTTGAAATCGCCAATGCTTCGTCGTCGTCCGAGACCCCGGCAGTACAAAGCACACATATCACCAATTATTTTGTTTCTGGTTGTACGGATTTTAAGTACATCCCAACATCGCTTGCAATACAAAGCACACGAAACTCCCGGTATTTGTTGAAAACTTGTAAACAGAGAGATTGGGAAATCAAAATAACATTTAGTTTAAAAATTAAGCTCGTGTAAGGCCTGTGATCATGCCCTAAAGTAGTTGCACCACCATCCGAAAAGGTTTTCAACCGATGCTCAATACTCCTCCAAGGTATAACACTCAGATCACGAAAACTCTGATGTTTGTGGACATCGAAGAAGCACAAAGCATCCGAACTTTCACTTAATGAAGCAAACCTAAAATAAACAAAATCGCAAGAGAGCAAAACGTGAAAGTAGCAAGACGAGAATGTAAGAGAATGAGTAAGTTTCATTTCGGCAAAACCTCCGATGTTGGAGTCTCGTAAAACCGCAAGTAATAATTAGGTAATTAATTTCCAACAATTATATAAAGTAAATTCCTCGTGTATTAAAATATATATATTTCAAACATAAAGATTTGAAGCGGCAAAGCGTGTATAGAAAAGTGTACAAAATTCACGCACAGAGAAATCGAAGCATGAGAATCGACGTGAGCCGATTTCTAAACGCGTAAAGGGAAATCAATGCAAGGTGTGAAGGAGAAATCGACTTAAGTAGAATTTTATTCTACGCATGGCGCAAGCAGATATAATTGACGTAAGTCGATTTGACCGAAAACGTCAATGTTCTGTAAAACGCGGGCAATCTTAGCCTAGGCCCGCGTATGACCGAAAACGTCTATATTACTCTTTTAACGAGTCAAAAAAGTCGTTACTTAACACAAGTTAAAACAGCGAGGACTATTTTGACATTGAATCAAAATCCCGAGGACTAAAATGATTTTTACCCTCTTGAATATATGATAAGTTGAAGGATTACTTTGACACAAACTAGAATCTCGAGGACTATTTTGACATTGAATTGAAACTTCGGGAACTAAAGTGTTTTTATCCTAAGTAAATTAAGTTGCCTTGATTCAACTCCGGACATGACATTATGTTCTTGAACACTTTCTTCCTCCTCTAGTATGATTGTTGACCCTGATATGAGGCTATGTTTGAGTGAGCAGCTATCGTTGTGCGCGTCGTGGTCGAAAATATAGCTAGGCAACATTCGGCTAACTACAACCGCGAAAGTAGTTTTTCCAAAGTACTCTTTTCGGGGAATTACCATCAATATCAAAGCTTCTCAAACGCTACGAGCATTTTATTAGCCAATTGTAGGAAGATTTGTGTGGCTTAAAGTTGAAATCTTCAATCCAACGAGCCGTCTTTGCCATCAAACTATAGTAGGGGGAGAATATAATTGTCCTGCTTGTTGCGAGGAATTGCGATCTAGCGAATTGAGCGGAGCTCTTGACATCAGAAATATCGACATTGTCTGCAAGGCTGAGAAGGCCGATGCAAAGAAGAGCTTAAGGATTCCAATTCACATGCATGGACGAAGGAGATGATTTCGATCCATAGGATGATGCGGTGGAAGATTCAGTGGTTTATTATATGTATCCGACGTAGACAATGATTTAAACACCCCGCGGTGATAGAGTGCAAGCTAGCTTTGTAGCACTCTACTTTTAATTGAGTTATTTTTTTAGGCAATTGTTAACCGCACCCCAGTTTTAGCTATCCGCAACCCTTTTATTATATGAATTATTACGCGTTTTTTTTTGGAAATACGCCTTGTACAAGCATTTTTAGGAAAATGTTCAACACGAAAGTTGTAGATATCGTCGAAATCTACAACTTTCGTGTTGAACACTTTTGCTAAAAATGCACGCACAAGGCGTATTGCCGCCCGAATTGAAACGTGGGCGTAACTATAACGAATTTTTGGAAATACGTCTTGTGCGTGCATTTTTAGCAAAAGTGTTCAACACGAAAGTTGTAGATCTCGACGATATCTACAACTTTCGTGTTGAACACTTTTCCTAAAAATGCTTGTACAAGACGTATTTCTAAAAAAAAACGCGTAATAATTCATATAAAAGGGTTGCGGATAGCAAAAACTGGGGTGCGGTTAACAATTGCCTTTTTTTATAAGTGGGAAAATGATAGCCACCTTTTTTGATCATGAAAATTGGCATGTGTTTCATGCCAATTTTCAACTTGCACCTACCGCAGCTATCTCATGACATCCACCACAACTACCTCGAAGGGTTTGATCCTATAAATAGCAATGATGGAAGATGATGAAGGCACCTACTATTTTTTAAACACAAGCATTTGACGATTTTCTCTTGGGGGTCTTTGTGACAATCCATCTTAGTTTGCGGTGAGTGATCAGACGCCGTTCTGCGACGTTGATGATGAGTACTTTGCTATATGGATTGGATCTTAAGCAAATATGGGTAAGGATTCGAAGAGATCTTGGAGAGGATTTCTGTAATCTGTTTCGTCCGTCTCTGTCGATAACTTGCAATTTTTTGCTATTATTTATTGTATAAGATTCAGTGGTGCGAAGTTGATGAAAATCCTGTGTGGATTAATGAGAGAAAGTCTTGTATTTGCTTGTTTTCTTTTCACACATCTTTAGTGCCAGCTTTTTGGGTTGGACACCGATCGTCCTGTGGTTTTCACAATATTGGGTTTCCACATTAAAATCTGTGCATTTCTTTTATTGTGACGTACTCGATTGTTAATTTGCAGGTGCTCTGGTCAGACTTGCATGCTTTCTAACACAACAAGTAGTATCAGAGAGAGGTTCATTGTCAGAGGAGTTATCAGACTAACTTGTTTATGATTTGAGATGATCAGATCGAATATATATTTCGGGTTGGTGATCGAGTATAGTAGACGACGACAATTGGTACGCTCCTTATCCTCTTTGAAAAACGTCTATCGTTCAAACAGAGCCTTACTCGCGCGTCGTGTTGCGTTAGGTCGGAAAACGTCTAGAGTTCAAACCACACCCACAATTGTTTGGCCACCTTGGTCAGGCATGATTTGATCTGGCTCAACCTACAATTGATAGATGATACCGTGGGGAAACACGTCCATCGAGTGGTGAGGGGCACTGTATGGCCACCTTAGTGATCAGGCGTGGTTTGATCCGACTCGACGATTTTGACGTCATTGGAACCGTCTAGCCGAGCCCAACGCATTCGGCTACATTCAACTAGTTACTAGAATTATACGGTTAAACTTCACAGACATTATACAATTAAGTTATCAACACAACCATTCAATATACAATTTACTTTAGGGCTCTGTTTGGCATGGCACGGCGGTGGCGATCACGTGCACGATGGTTACAAACAGTCGTCCGTGAACCCACGATCTCACCTAAGGAACTTCATCCCCTTTTATGTTCAAAACTAGTTCTCTTTTTTGACGGCGGTCGTAACCGTTGTAATGCCAAACATACATTCTATCTACGATGGTGGCGTTTTTGTTAAAACTCACCCGAGCAAAAAAGCCGCCCCAAACAGAGCAAACAAAAGATTACGAATTGAATTTGCTTCTTAAGAGAAAAAATTCAACATTGCTGGAAGAAAATTCGTGCCGAAATTTGGGGAAAAAGAAGCGGAACAAAACGCATAAATTACCAAACGGACATATAACAAGCAACGCTTCTATGAGGATATGTATAACGCGGAGGCGCGGGCGGCGGGGCACCGGCGGGCTCGCAGCCGTCCAAGCGTCGGCAGCTGCTACTTCGGCGAGGGTCCGGCGAGGACCTTGGCGGCCTCCGTGGGGCTGGTCCCGGACTTGGATTTAGCCAATAGGGCGAAGTAGCCGATGGCGCCGATCACGACGAAGCCGCCGACGGCCATGGCCACGGGGGACTTGCCGAGGCTGCTCCGCTGGTGAAGCACGTCGGCGGGGCTCGGCCCCGGCGGTTTCTTCATCCTGGTTGCTGCGTCACTCATCTCTCTCTCTCTCTCTCTCTCTCTCTCTCTCTCTCTTAATTGCTATTCTCTCTCTCCGGCGTGGGTGGAGAGGCGGGATAAGGCGACGAGAAGTTTTCATCGTCCATATAGACGGTTAAAACTTGGGGAGACCGCTGAGATCTCCGAATATGGCGGCGCTGTTGGCCTCCGACTTGACGCGTGGCGGCCGGACAGGGGTCTCATCAATGTCTTGGTTCAACGCTGTCGAGCGTTGGATTAATACACGTGTCAGAACATCGGCCGTACAGATCCCATATATTTGTTTCTCTTTTTTTCCTCGCAAAAAATAGTTTTTTACAGGGTGGTGTTAAAGACACACCTATAATGACTATATGCAGACCATAGAAATGTTAATTGTGTTAAATGCACACCAACATAAACACTGAAAATTATTTTGCCATTCCTGATATGTTCTGGAGGCCATTGGGCAACAAAAAATATTTCAAAAACCTTTTGTGATTGAAAACATGAAATCCATTGTTAAATTAAATAGTTTTTTTCTAAACTTCTGGCGTGCAGAAGCGGAGAAATGACGATGAAATGACAGCAAAATGACGACGAAATGGAGCTTATGGCGTGCAGGTAATCCATCCAAAGTTGCACGAAATGAAAAAAAAAATGAAAATAAGAACTTGAAATAATGGAACATTTCAAGAGTTTGGAATGAATCGATGGGGGAGGAAGTACCTAGCCGGCGACGAAAATGGCGAACCGGCGATGCGGCGAAATGGCGAGAGACCGAGAACTCCGCCGTAGAAATGGAAAATGGCGCACCGGCGATGAGGCGAAGTGGCGAGATGCGGCGGAAATGGTGAAATGGCGGCAAGCTCAGAGGAGGAAATGACAAACTGCGAGAGCGAAACACAGAATCGCGGAAATGAGAGAGACGGAATGAAAATTAGGGGTTTATCGGGGCCTGCCTTTAACATTGGATTTCAGCAAAATGGTGTGGTGTTTTAATTTTTGATTTGATGTGCATATAGCCATTATAGTTGCCTTTAACACCACCCTTTTTATATGCCATCTAACTATTGAGCAATGTTATACACAAATCAAATTTAATAATTTTTGGTCCGATACCTACAAAATTACAAAACAAATAAAATCCTATTTTTTTTTTGCTTCCCTTCCGTTCCCTGACCCTTCGGTGCAGGATAAGAAAGCGACCCCTTATCTGCGGCCTAGGCCTCTCCGGTCCATCGGCCTGATTCGTGAGCCTGTGCGGCCATACTGCCGTCTTCACGCCGCGAAATTCATCCAGGAACCCGAATTGCTTCCCGTTCTAGCAGCGAAATCTGCCGTCTAGCTGCGAAATTCATCTTTTGGGTTGCCCGCGGAATCCAATGCAGTCACTCCCGTGTCTTCCAGCGTCATCCGCGACTCCGTATCTACACTGCAAAACACTCTCGAGTCCCCCTTGCTGAGGGGCGCATGCAGTACGGTTTGATGTGGTTGGGGCCCAAACCGCAACCGCATCACAAGGTTGCGATTTTGGCCCAAGCAAAAATCACACCGCACCGAATGCGGTATGGCTTCAGTGCGGTGCGGATATTGTGCGGTGCAATTTTTTGCATGCTAATTGCTGAATGGTAAAACTATCATCCATGAATGGATCTCTAGTGTTTTGCGGTGTGACTCTCATATGTTGAAATAACAGTGAAGTATTCATCCACGCGCTAGGTTTAAATCGCGCAAAACCAAAGGCACGGGCATGCCAAATTTGATCGTGAGCGTGTACTTGGTAATTTCGGTGCGTATGAAATACTAAGTTGGAATACGTGTCGTGACTGTGCACTCATGTCTTTTATGCTTGATGCTCTGCGCGGCCTGTCGGCTATCGGGTCATTATGTGACCACGACATTACGTGGTACTTTTTGGATAAAATACGATTGCCTGTGTTATGGTATGACTGATGAGCGATCGCTCATCGAGCCGAAGTGGATGATTATGATAAGATGATGCAGGGAATAGACAAGATATATTTTTTGCTTGGTTAGTAGTCTTCGGATTAACACTCTAGGGCTTCGTTTGACGCGGTGGTGGTGGTCGTGAACACCGTAGTCATGAACCGTCGTCCGTGAACGTCTGGCCTCACCTAAAAAAATCATGTATTTTATGCTCAAAACTAGTTTATTTTCTTTATAGCGGTCATAATCTGTCTTGCCAAACATAAATTCTATAAAAATGACATTTTTGACCAAACTCACCGCGGCAAATAAGCAGCGCGAAACGAAGCTTAGAGCCTTTGATTGAGATAACCTTAAGGATGATAATTAGTACGAATGCTAGTATTTTGTGAAAGCGGTTATTGATTGGGTGAGTTTGGACCCAAATTTACACTGAATTGTTCGGTTTTACCTCAGTTCAATTTTAAGTCGAATTTATTAGTTAATAATTTCTTATATGAAATTTACTTATAATCATACTTTAAATCATAACTAATAATACAGAGCGATGTTAAACGCAGGCCAGTTTTGGCTATATGCAGACCACATTTTTTTAAAAAGAGCGCTTTAAACGCAGGCCGATTTTAGCTATATGCAGGCCACAGTTTAAAAAAAAAAATAATATCATTTTTCCTTTTAAAACTTTAGGAAAAATAATTCAAGTAGTTTAATACTTCATGTATTATGTTTTTTTGTCCTTCCATGCAACTGTGTCCCCAAGAAGTCTACTTGTTTGTCCGAGTCCGATGTGTTTTTAAATTACAACTGGCCTAAAGCTATTCATGGGTATTAGCTACGACGATGGCGATAGCGGCGATGGAGGCAATCGTGACGTCGTCAGTGATGGCGATGGCGGCGTTGGCGACGATCACGGCGATGGCGGCAATGGCAGCGATGGCGGCCATGGCGGAGATTCCGTCCATGACGGTCATGGCGGCGATGGTTATACTTTGGGTAGTTACTTATTTTATGAATGTTATTTTGTTTGGTGTTACTTATTTTATAAATATTAATTTGATTTTTGAATATGGTATGTAAATGCAAAATTTGGCCTGCATGAATAATTTTTTGGCCAGCATATATCCGCGGCCTGCATGTAGCCAAAACCGTCCTGATTACTTATTTATAATTATAATATGTATAAAATATTAAAAGCAGCTCAAAATATATTTGATAGCGTACATTGTACTACGATTATTTGTTTTCCGCTAAGTCATTCAGAAAACATTAAGACTCCGTTCGGCACGGTTGTGGCGGTCGTGAACGCGGCAGTGATTATGAACCGTCCTTCGTGAACACCCGACCTCACCTAAGAAACTTCATCCACCTTTATGTTCAAAACTAGTTTTCTTTTCTTACATGCATTCTATGACGGTGGTACTTTTGATCAAACTCACCGGAGCAAAAACGCTGCGCCAAACATGCTCTAAGTCAATATTGTTTGGCTTTCTAAGTTTCAAGCTATGAAAAATAGAATCAAGCCAAGTGATGCAAAAGACAGCTCGGTCAGAGGAGTTCGGGCCAGTTTGGCTTATTTTAGTTTTAAATGCACACCACTATGTTTATCCCTATATATATATATATATATATATATTTCGTCTGGCTCCAGATGGAACGGAATCTGTCCAGGATCCGGTGGCCAGCTTGAGTAGAACAACAACACTCAAGGCTTTATCCCACCATAGTACGAGGCTAAATATATGCCGTTTTATTCGCTCCGAAGGCCAGACGGAAAATTTACTTGCTGTGTGCTGGCATGTCTATATCTGCGAGTTATGTGCCCTTGTAAAGCATGTAATGATTCAGAACATTTATTCGAGTTGATAAGGTAGACATTGATGCTTCGTTTGGCTCGGCTTATTTGCTCCGGTGAGTTTGGACAAAATCGTCATTGTCATAGAATGTATGTTTGGTATGACAAATGTTACTACCATTATCAAAAAAAGAAACTAGTTATAAGCATAAAATGTTTGGTATGACAATGACATTTTTGTCCAAACTCATCGGAGCAAATAAGCCGAACCAAACGAAGCCTGAATATATGTTGGTAAAAACTATCTATTTCCTCTACTATTTATTTAAGCGAGATGAATATCTCAAGATAAACAAAAAAAAAAAACTCTAAATTTTCATCTTAACCGTAAAACCTATTAAATCGTGTCATATTAAACTAGCATCTATTTATACAATAAAGGGGGCAGCCAGGTGCACAAAGGCATCCCCGCACAGCGAGAGTCCGGGGAAGGGTCCCACCACAAGGGTGAAATGCAGGCAAACCTTACCGCTTCCGGGACTCGAACTCGTGACCTTGAGGTCACACAGCAGCACCTCGACCTGTGCGCCAAGGCTCCCCTTCGCATCTATTTATGCAATAATTGAAAAAAATATGAGACTAACAGAATTGCAGACACGTAAAACCCGTATACGTCCGCTGTACGAATATAAATTTGACTTGTGCACATAGCTTATTGTTGAGAAATTAATAACTCCACGTTGAGAAATTCATGCATCTTCATACACTTCATATAGATTATGAGTCCCGCCCTTCGCCGCTATGGCAAAGGACCAACACAAACGGATAATTTTTCTGTACGAGTATCGTTCCCATCTCTAGGAGCGGGACTGTATTTTTCTCCAAGAATACAGTTGTATCCGAAAGTTGTAAAAATACAGTCCCTTTATAAAAATATATCGAAATTGATTTGAAATTTATAAAAATTATATTTTCGAATACAAATGTATTCTTGGAGAAAAATACAGTCCCGCTGCTAGAGATGAGACAGAAAAATTGTCCCACACAAACACCACAATTAAGTAGAGTCCCGGCTTGGGTGAAGATGCACATTGACATCAAGTTGGGAGGCTTAGAATCTAATTATCACGAAAGAAGCCTCAAAATAAAAGCATCAAATGGAAAATAAAATTGCCACAAATTTGCGATCGATGAGCATTAGTACGCCATATAGATGCCCCCAAAGAATATGGGAAGACCGGAAGCACGACAAAAGTCAATGCCCTATAGCTCATGGGGGGCGATAGTTGTGTTAATCGTGCGTAGTTGTGTTAGCGATGGGAGCGTGGTAGTTATGTAAGACTGCTATAAAAGTCAATGCATCTTGAATAGATTACAAATGAAAAAAGTCGAAATCTTTCTTCGCCTTCTGGATGATACCGATATAGTTGAATTTTAGAGGCTCGGATCGGAGTTCTGACTTGTTCCATCCATAATCTACTCAAGATGCATCGACTATTTATAGCGCACTACTTAACAGAATTCTCACGACTAGTAAGCGAACGGGCCATTAATGGTAAGCCATAACCTGTCATGCGGGCGGTCCCAGGTAGTTTTCTCGTGCGCTTTGTTTGTTGCTTGGCGGTTGGTAGTCACAATCACGAACAATGATCCATGGCTTCATATTTCCTCTTCATCAAATGGATCCCTTTCTGGGTAATCTCCCACCTAGGAAAGAAAAAAAGGAATTAGCAATCATCTCCCTCACTTGCTTGTAAGTTGAATTGTTGAAGGAAGTTTGAGAGTGATCATAGCTTTGCAGGGAGATGGTGGAAACATTTAGGGTTCGTTTGGCGCGGTGGTGGCGGTGTCGTGAACGCGGTGGTCATGAACCGTGGTTCGTGAATGCCCGACCTCACCTAAAAAAATTCATGCATTTTATGCTCAAAACTAGTTTATTTTCTTGGTAGCGGTCATAACCTTTGTCTTGCCAAACATACAATCTATGATTATGACGTCTTTGACCCAACTCACCGGAGCAAATAAGCTGAGCCAAACGAAGCCGTAGAACTAAGAAGACAATCATTGTTCATTTCTATGAAGTTGGTGCAGGTGTAAAGAGAATAAATTAAAAGGGTCATTTACATTTCATAACATTTATGCACAAAAAGCCCCCCCCCCCCCCCCCCTGAAGATTTACTCCAAGGGGGGTATTTTTGTGCATGAATGTTACAGAGGAGGTTTTTGTAATTTCAAAATTAAGAGGGGTGCAACATGTAATTATGTTAACTTCTAGGGGAAATTTTGGTAATTATTCCTGAATTAAAATAGAAACTTACAAACAATAAATACATAGTTCAACATCACCCCTAAAGTTGATAATGGAGGTTTCATGCTATTCCAGCTTTGGGCATTAGAGAGTAGATCACATAGATACCAAACCTATCAAAGAGGTCCTACAATATGGTTGTACGCCCCAGATTCAACTGCCCGGAGTGCGATGGATGTCAAGGACTATGTAAGGCGGGGGGAATATATTACGGAGGAGGATACTTGTGGACGTGATAGAGAGGCCGCGGCAAGTACTTGTCGGGTTTATTATAGGCAGGCTGCTACCTGCGCGCGATGTTGCTTAGGCGGCATCAGTTATATGTTATTTCAGCGTGTGTATATACGTCTGCATATTTCGACTTCTGTTTTGTTACTGTAATGCCCTGGGTCGGGCTTAATAAATTTATTGTGTTTTTTTATCCTTGATGAATGAGAAGATTGGATTTTAGAGCTAGCCAAGAATGATTTGTGGTTCTCTCTTCTCCCCCCTTTCTCATCTCTACTTTGTGAGAAAACTTATAAATTCCCAGTAGATAACATTGGTTCGACTTAATCATTTCTGGTTGCACTATGCCGCAGGATTGAAGCAACATGCAAGTAATTTCTCTACCCTGGACTATACACATGACCCACACGTCGACCTTAGCGTCGGTTCATTTCGATCTCATCCTGTGAAGCGATCCTCGCAGCAGACATCTGCGGCCCACTCCTCTCGTCAAGATAGTCATGCTCAAACCCGCATTGGTGTGCTTCCATATTTCGATTGGCCTCGTCGATCTCCCTCCAGGACCATCTTGCGGTGCTCAAGAGGGTGGACATGTAGTCAGCCGCCTCACTGCATCCACTCCCCTTCTCCACAGAACCGCCCATCCTTGTTGGGCCATTAGGGCATTCCACTGGATTCAGCACTAGGCAGTGTATGCCTACCATTCGTGAGATGGCCGACACCGTTTAAATGTCGTGGAATGTCACCTTGAGTAGCAAACCAACGTCATTGCGTCATTACAACACATCGAAGCTCGGGAGACCCGCACCGACCACCAAACAACAACAGCGTTACAAGAGTCTTTACATTGGATGCACTGGCGTCGCCTGACGACCCCAAACCTCACAGGGTCAGATCTCAAAAAGACTCTCATCAAGCTGCATGTTCACCAATACTCGGGCAATGCGGTGGAAAGCTTGTGCGGATTCCACCAAACAACAACGGCGGATCAGTACAATGACAAGTTAATTGAGCTCGTCAACCATGTCCTCGGCCTACCACTTGCTATATCTAGTGGCTACATTGGAGATCCTCGCGACGACATACTCGTTTTCACCCACACATGGTAGGACCATTTAATATATCTGGTGGCTATGTTGGAGATCCTCCAACAACACAATTTCTCTGTCAATCACACGTGCGCATTTTCCCAGCACAAAGCTTCTTATTTGGGCCACATGATTTCAGCGCACAGTGTTTCTATGGATCCAGACAAAGTGGCGTTGGTGCTACATGGCCGCCACCACGCTCCTTGCGACAAATGCGGGGATTCCTTGGTCTGATGGGGTACCACCGATGTTTCATACGTGATTAGGGCAGGGTGGCCAGACCATGGCTCTCCTTCAGAAGACCCCCAGACATGGCCTTCAAGTGACCGTCGGAAGCGGCAACGGCATTCATCGAACTACAACAGACACTAATAACAACGCCTACACTCGTCGTGCCCGATTTATCCCAGTTCTTCGTTGTCGAGTTCAACACATCGGGGATGAGCATTGTCGGGTTTGTATGCAGAGTGGTCACCCGATCGCCTACTTCAACTGGTCCTCCACTATTGTACGCTCTCGGTCCGCCGATAAAAAAGAGCTGATGACACTTGTTTTATCAATTCAACATTGACAACCATACTTATTCGGCCAACATTTTACTGTTTGCACTTAGTACCACAACCCACGGTAACTCCTGAGACAAAAGATGTCGATGCTCGCACCTCAGGTCTGGATAGCTAAACTCATGGGCCATGACTTCACGGTCGAGTTCCGATCCAGTAAGTCCAACAAAGCTATTGACGCTCTTTCAAGCCAATCAAAGTCGATTGAGCTTGCGGCCATTTCCAGCCTAGTTTGGCAGGAAACTAGTAGTCTAGTACCATTCAGAGGGAAGTGGAGGCAGATCCGGTGCTCCGACCCATATTGGAGAGTGTCAAGGCCAACCAATCTGCATGTCCATTGTACGCTCTCATTGGCAGTCATCTCCACCATCGAGGCTGCCTGGTCTATCGCCTACACCTTCCTGCCCAAAGTCAGATCCAACTAGTCTTTCACGTCTCGTAATTCAAGCGAGTGATTAGGGACCACCAAGTCGAGCACAGATTGTCGACTCACGTGATGATCGACATGACATTAGTGTACTCTTCTAGTGTCATTATGGATTGTCAGACGGAGTTGATAGACGTGCATCCTCAGGAGCATGTCTCACATCTGACACGATATAGTTGGACCGTGATGATTTTCGCATGCAATTTCTTGACTATTGTCTTGAGGACAAATTTTTAAAAGAGCGGCGTTGTTACAGAGGACGTTGTGCCACAGAGGCCGTAATGAGTACTTGAGGGCTCTATTCAAGGCGGATCGCACCTGCGAGTTCCACTACTTAGGCGACATCAATTATTAGTTATTTTAGCACATTTATATTTCTGCATATTTCAATATCAATTTTATTATTGTACTACCCCATGTCGGGGTTAAATATCCTAACTATCTTGTAGTTTTTTTTATCTGGATGAATGAGGAAATTGGAGCCTAGGACTAGCCAAGAATGATTCCTTGTTCTCCCTTCTTCCATTTTATCCTCTCTACTAAGTGAGAAACCCTGAAAATCTCCATTAGGTAACAGATTTCGAGGTCAAGAAATGATCAGCGAAGCAGTTTCGCGCAACCCTTAGCCGCGTTGAGTCCCTACGTGGTGTCGCGAGAAGCATGGACCATCAAGATCATTCGACAGTGAATCAAAGAGGTCTCCGGGAGCTCGTAAGGGGCCACCCAATCTCTCACCCGAATTCTCCCATGCTTTCACAGAAGGTAGATCCCTCTAGTACGTTCGTCGGCGCTAAAACCACTTTGGTTGTAAAAATGTATAGGTCGGGGGAAGGGAGGGGTTAGATTAGACCAACCCGGCCGTTTCCTACGCCTACCCGGGAGTATCACAGGCTGGTAGATCTTAAACATAAAATAAAAAGTCTACGAGAAAGAGATCCAAATAAGAGAGACTTAAAAGATCTTTTTGAAAATTCGTCTTCCCCCGGAGACCTTAGATGTAGATTTTTGAAGGAGTACTTGCCACTCATGGGTTAGCGGAGAGACCTCCACAACAAGGAAAATCGTCTTTGTCTTGCCCTCACCTCTCTCTTGACCTTGCACGCACTCGCTCTGCTACCCCCCATCGACACTCAATAGCCGCTCGGCGTAAAGCTCCTGTTTGCTTATGCTCTCACTGTTCAGATCCTCTGCGGAATCACTCAGATCTTTCGGGTCATCAATGTCCTTTCAACGATTTAGGCTTCACCAATGGTAGGTTCAATATGTTTGATGAGAAAAAAGCCGAGTTGGTCGGTACAAGAAACAAAAGACACATTGAGAGAGTCATTCAAACCTTTTTACAAATAAAGTGAATATTCACCTTAGAATGTTTTGTCTTCCAATGGATAAGAAAACCTGAAGAGTGATATGATTATCACATGAGAGGGATCTAAGCCACACAATATCGCATGCTCTTTGAGCAAGAGATCCATATTCAGCTTCTGTACTAGAGTGGCTACTAAAGATAGCTTCATGTTTCTTTGATCGCCTATCAGAAAAATATACAACCTCCTAATGTCCATGAGCAATGTACATAAGACTATTTGCAAATGTGCATTAATAAACCTAAATATCACGTGAGTACCTGCCAAATGACTCCAACAATGAGTTCGCATAAATTGTAGCATCACACTCGTTAGCAAACACAATATATGGACTAGTAACACTCATTAAATCAACTTCTCAATCAGTCTCTTGTGTAGGAGAAAATAATGAAAGCTCTCAATCTCCAAATGAGGAGAGAAATTCATTAAATAGGCAAAAGAATATTACAGGTATAAATACAAATATAATACAATAACTCCAGTATACAAATATACAACAATAACTCCAATACCCCCCCCCCCCCCCCCCCCCTCAAGGTGGAGCAAATATGTCAATCATGCCCAGCTTGGAAGATAGCAAATCTGAACGAGTAGGACCAAGGGCTTTAGTGAAGGCATCAGCAAGTTGGTCGGCCGAAGGAACATAAGTAGGAAGAACGGTCCCAGTACGTACGTGATCACGAAGGAAGTGAACATCCATCTCGATGTGCTTGGTGCGCTCATGAAGCACCGAATCCTGAGTGAGAAGAAGAGCTGACTTATTGTCACAGTAGAGAGTCGAGCCAGTGGTCAGGGATAGACCAAGTTCAGTCAGCAACGATTGAAGCCAAATCAACTCAGTAACACCGTATGCCATGACACGGTATTCGGACTCAGCGGACGAGTGCGATACAATGTGTTGTTTCTTACTCCGCCATGAAACACACAGAGGCCGGTAGTAGAGCGGCGATCAGTCAAAGAACCGGCGAAATCAGCATCAGTGAAGCAGGAGAGACTGGAGACACTGTCAGCCCAATAGAATAGCCCAAGACCAGGAGCATGCTTGAGATAGCGAAGAACACGCCGAGCGGCCTCTAGATGAGCAGTCCTAGGAGAATGCATAAACTGACTCAGAACGCCTACTGAGAAGCTGATGTCTGGCCTCGTATTTGTCAAGTATATCAGGCGGCCAACCAGACGCTGGTACTGAGAAGGGTCTGGTAGAGGATCACCAGATTCAGCATGAAGACGATGATTGGTATCCATAGGCGTACGCACAGGACGACAGCCCAGGAGACCAGAATCCCGGAGGAGATCTAAGGTGTACTTTCGCTGGGATATGGAGATGCCCTGTCGGGAGCGAGCCACTTCAATCCCAAGGAAATAACGGAGAGATCCAAGATATTTCACCTCAAAGGCGGAGCGGAGAGTAGCTTTCATCTCAGAAATACCAGCAGAGTCATCCCCAGTAAGAATAATGTCATCAACATAGACCAAGACAATGGCACGACGGCCCTCTGGCGTGACGCGAACAAAGCAAGTGTAATCCGCATGACACTGAGTGAAGCCTATCTGAAGAATAACAGTGCTGAACCGGTCAAACCAGGCACGCGGTGATTGCTTCAGGCCGTACAGGGATTTGTGCAGACGACAAACCCTGCCCGAATACTCCCCCTGAAGGGCAAATCCCGGTGGAGGAGCCATATAAACCTCCTCCTGTAAGGTTCCATGGAGGAAAGTATTCTTGAAATCGAGCTGGTAGAGGGGCCATGCCCGGGACGCCGCAACGGAGAGCAGAAGACGAACACTCGTCAGCTTGGCCACGGGAGCAAACGTGGCCCCAAACTCATCAGGAGCCTGAGTAAATCCCTTAGCCACCAAGCGAGCCTTGTAGCGATCAATCGATCAACACCATACTTCACAGTATAGACCCATTTGCACCCAACGGTGCGTTTCCCGGGAGGCAGAGGAACAAGAGACCACGTCCCGGTATGACGAAGAGCAGACATCTCCTCCATGGACTGAACCCACCGCGAATCAAGGAGGGCCTCAGCAGTCGAAGCAGGGATTCGAACCGAATCAGCAGCAGCCACAAAAACCTGGTAAGAGGGAGAGAACCGCTGGTAGGAAACAACACTAGCCAGCGGGTGCTCAGTAACAGAAGAACGAACACAAGCCCGGTGGCCCTTTCGCAAGGCAATAGGTAAATCATCAGAAGTAGCAGAGGGAGGAGGCTCAAGAGAGGTACCTGCAACCGAAAGGAGCAATGAATCCGGGACTGAGGGAGAAATGGGAGTAACAAGTGGTGTGGGCGCGCGGCGGCAAGTGTAAGTAAGTAGGACGGGCGGAGGTGATGGAGGTGAGACGGCGGGGACGATCGGGACAGGTTGCACAATAGTAGGTGGCTCCGGGGTAGTCGAGGGAGAGGGAAAGAAGGGTACCTCCTCATGAAACGTCACATCACGAGAGTAAATGATACGGCGGAAACGGGGATCATAACATCGATACCCTTTAGTGGTAGTCGAGTAGCCGAGAAAGAGACAACGGACAGCCCGATCGTCGAGTTTTGTCCGGGAAGGACGCCGATCCTGGACAAAACACACACAGCCAAAGACCCGAAGAGGGATGGGAAAAACAGAGGCGGAAGGGTGGACAAGACTGTAGGGAGCAATACCGCCAAGGGGGCGGGACGGAGTTCGATTGATAAGGAAGGCCGCGGTAAGGAGAGCAGCACTCCAGTAGGACTTAGGAACATGCATGCCTCGAAGAAGGCATCAAACAGTGTCCAACAGGTGACGGTTTTTGCGTTCGGCCACGCCATTTTGCTCGGAGGTGGCCGGACACGAAAACTGGTGGAGGGTGCCTTCAGTGCGAAGAAACATGTCAAAGGAGGGTGAGGTGTATTCACCTCCACTGTCAGAGCGAAGAATGTGAATAGAATTGCCATGTTGTGTCTGTATCATAGCAGTAAAGTGAGTGTAAACAGAAAGAACGTCAGGTTTACGTTTCAGAAGATAAACCCATAAACAACGAGAATAGTCATCAATAAAGGTGACAAAATACGAAAAGCCATCAAAAGAAACAATAGGGGCAGGGCCCCAAACATCAGAATGTATCAACTCAAAACAAGAAGTAGCACGACTAACAGAAGATACATAGGTACTGCGAGTGTGTTTTGACAATTCGCAAACATCACAATGAAAAGGAAAAGAGAAAGACACATCTGGGCAAACAGATAACATCCGAGGAGGGCTAGCATGACCGAGGCGGGCATGCCAAAGCAAACTCGATGACGAAGCAGAAGCAGAAGTGGTGGTGGTAGCAGCAGTGGGGGGAGGCATCACCAGATGGTACATCCCATTCTTCTCAATCCCCGTACCAAAAGTCCTCCTGGATCGCAGGTCCTGAAAAACACAATGATCAGGATAGAAAGTGACTGAGCAGTTCAACGCACGAGTAATACTACTAACAGATAAAAGGTTGAGAGCCATGTGAGGTACAAGAAGAACAGAGCCAAGGGAATGAGAGGAAGAGAGAGAGAGAGACAGTGCCCTGGCTGAGGACAGGAGTAAACGAGTCATCGGCAAGGCGCACATCCCGGTGGGAGCAAGGAGAAACCTGGCGCAGGAGAGAAGACGTACCAGTCATATGGTCGGTGGCACCAGAATCAATCACCCAGGGTGACAAACCCTGGTCAACCATGGTCGCAGAGCAAGCAAACGGAGTACCTGAGGATGAAGAGCTAGGAGAGGCAGAAGCAGCAGTGGAGGACTGAGATTGCTGGAACTGCTGAAACTGCTAAAACTGGGCCAACAGGTGACTGAAATCCGAAGAAGTGACTCCCGAGGGACGCTCGACGGTATCAAAAGACTCGGCAGTAGCAACGGTAGAGTGCGGAGCACCAGACGAAGTACGATCAGAACCCCGGAGGTGTGGAAAGAGCTGATAGCAACGACTGCGGTCATGATAGAGACGCCCACAATGAGAGCAAGGGTCAGGCGGACCCGTAGAGCCACGGCCACCGGAGGAGCCACGTCCCCCAGACTGTGTAGAAGAACCACGACCTCCACGACTCCGAGAGCCAGAAGCAGGAGGACGAGAAGAAGCAGCAAGAGTCATTTGCTCAGTGGGGAGCAAGGAAGTCGTACGCGCGCCAGAGAGGCATGAGTGAGGCTGCAGGCGTTTCTCATGCTTAGAGACAATGGAGTAGGCCTCAAGGAGATCTGGCAAAGGAGACATGCCCACAATCTGAGCACGTGTGGACTATTACTCGGGGCGAAGCCCCATCAAGAACTGATAGGTCTCTCGATGTAAAACCCTGAATTCGCCGAGCGAACCCCCGGGACCCGAGAGGTCTTTAAGGCTTGTTTTCCTACAATGGCTGAGGACAAGAATAGGGGGGAGGGGAAGCTCCTCTCGCCCCGCCCCAAGGCAAAGGGAGGCGAGCTCCTCTCGCCCCCATCCCCTCCAGGGGGGCGAGCTCCTCTCGCCCCCCGCGCCCCCAACAGAAGGGCGAGACCAGCAAGGGGGCCGCCCCTAGCTGGGTCTCGCCCAGCCCCAGCAGAAGGGCGAGTCGCTAGCACCGGCGGTAGCAATACCGCCGGGCGCTAGCCGATCTAGCCCAAGGCAAGGGGGGCGAGCACCTCTCGCCCCCATCCCCCCGCGCCCCCAACAGTAGGGGGGGGCGAGACCCCAGGGGGGGCGAGCTCCTCTCGCCCCGCCCCAAGGCAAAGGGAGGCGAGCTCCTCTCGCCCCCATCCCCTCCAGTGGGGCGACCTCCTCTCGCCCCCCGCGCCCCCAGCAGCAGGGGGGCCACCCATAGCTGGGTCTCGCCCAGCCCCAGCAGAGGGGCGAGACCAGTAGGGGGGCCGCCCCTAGCTGGGTCTCGCCCAGCCCCAGCAGAGGGGCGAGACCAGCAGGGGGGCCGCCCCTAGCTGGGTCTCGCCCAGCCCCAGCAGAGGGGCGAGACCAGCAGGGGGGCCGCCCCTAGCTGGGTCTCGCCCAGCCCCAGCAGAGGGGCGAGACCAGCAGGGGGGCCGCCCCTAGCTGGGTCTCGCCCAGCCCCAGCAGAGGGGCGAGACCAGCAGGGGGCCGCCCCTAGCTGGGTCTCGCCCAGCCCCAACAGAGGGGCGAGACTAGCAGGGGGGCCGCCCCTAGCTGGGTCTCGCCCAGCCCCAGCAGAGGGGCGAGACCAGCAGGGGGGCCGCCCCTAGCTGGGTCTCGCCCAGCCCCAGCAGAGGGGCGAGACCAGCAGGGGGCCGCCCCTAGCTGGGTCTCGCCCAGCCCCTGCAGAGGGGCGAGACCAGCAGGGGGCCGACCCCCGGGTCTCGCCCAGCCCGGTTAATGGGCTCGCCGAGCCCCGCGAGATACCCCCTCTCCCCCAGTTCCGGGGGGAGGGGTCGGTCTGCGTTTAGCGCCTCAGAGCAGCGGGATTTGGCTATCCGCAGCCAAATCCGAGGGTATTTTGGTAATCTGATGGGCCAGAGTTTGGTTATTTGCAGCCCAAATCCAAAATCCTATAAATAGGACCAAGGGGGCACCATTTGGAGGGGATCATTCTAGGCTAGCTCTCTCCCTCTCTCTCTCTCCCTCCCCAAGTCTCTCTAGGGGGTGAGGAGAGCCTCCAGTGGTGCCCAAGCTTAGCAGTGGCTTGGGAGGGGAAGTTCCTAAGGGGCTTCCGGGTATGTGGCGGGACCTCCCCACTAAGCCCTTGGTTCAGTCCATAGTTCCTCAACCTTCAACCTAGAGCTCTCCCTTGGGGGGAGTAAGGGTTGGTCGCCCCTCATTTCGGCGAGGGCCCCGAACTCCACAGAGACCGAGAAATCGGTTTCAACATTTTGGTGCGGTGAGCGTGGAGTGTGACCGATTCAAGAAACTCTCAAGATGAGCTCCATGGACGGAGGTGGAGGAAGTTCCGACCCAGGTCACTCGCAACCCCCGGTGGCTGGAGTGACGTTGGAGATGTTCGAAAATCTCAAGCGGGAGGTCATGCAGACCTTGCAGGTAGCTTTCGCCACGATAAGCGAAGGCAGGAGAGAAAGTGGTCCGGAGGCCTCACCTCAGCAGGTTGGCGAGAACACCCTCGACCAGCCATCCGGGAAGGAGGTGCCGGAAGGGGGCGAGTGGGGAGGTCCTCGACCCCCACTCGCCGAGACCCAAGTGGGCGAGTGGGGAGGTCCTCGACCCCCACTCGCCGAGACCCAAGTGGGCGAGTGGGGAGGTCCTCGACCCCCACTCGCCGAGGCAGAAGGGGGCGAGCGGGGAGGCGTCATGCCCCCACTCGCCCAGCCCCAAAAGGGGGCGAGCGTAGGAAGTCCTTTGTGTGAGCTGATTCTCTCGGCCCCGGTTCCAGAGGGGTTCGGAAGGTTGGAGATGTCTCACTACTCCGGCAAGGATGACCCCGTCATGCACCTACAGTGGTTTGAGGATATGGTCTCCATCAGGCCCATGACGGACGCTTTCAAGTGTCGACTCTTCGCGACAACTCTGAAGGAGAAGGCTAGAGATTGGTTCCACCAGCTCCCTGCGGGATCCATCTGTGCCTTCGAAGACTTGCGCCGAGTCTTCCTGCTACGCTTCTCGACGTCAAGGAAGAGGAAGAAAGATGCCGAAGCACTTTTCAAGATCAAGCAAGAGCCAGAGGAGTCGCTGGCTCACTATCTGGAGCGGTTCCGGGAGGAGGTTCTCCTCGTCCAAGAAGTGCCCGGGTACACCCTCAAGCTTGCCTTCACGTTGGGGCTACGGGAGGGCTTCTTCAAGATGGACCTCAAGAGGAGAGTTCCTTTGTCCTTTGAGGAGTTGATGGAAAGGGTGGCAGAAGAAGTTGAGAGTGAGGAGGCCAACCCGGAGTTCGCGAGAAGGTTGGCCAAGCTGAGTGAGCCGGAGGCAAGGCAGCAGGGGGGAAGGGTAGGGGCCCCCAAGAGGAAGTTCGACCAAGAGGAAGACAACTTCCAGGAAGAAGAGTCCGACCTCCCAGGGTGGAGGCAGGGACCGAAGGCACCCTCTCCACCACCGCAGCAGACCATGACAATCGGTTGGGGGAGAAGGAGGCGAGCCAGGAAGGCAGAAAGAAGAGGAAAAAGAAGGGATATGGTTGAGTTACCTTACTGCGACTTCCACGATGAGGAGGGTCACGCGACGTCAGCCTGCCCTGAATTCTTGGAACTAAGGGAGGCGAGGGGTCCGAGGAAGCAACAACAACAACCAGAAGAGGTCGAGGAAGACCAGACTTGGGAATAAGAGGCCAAGTTTTAGTTTTCTTGCTTATCTTTTTCTTTAAGCCCATGTAGTATAATGGTCTACTTTCAGACTTAATTTTTCTTGCATGTAATATGACAATCAAAGTTATGAGAGTTTTTAAGGTACTTAGCCCCGATGCTGGCCCGCTGACCAGGCTCCCATCAACCTGGCAGGGCCGGGAACCGCTCGGTGGCCGAATGTTTCTCAAAGGTACTTAGCCCCGATGCTGGCCCGCTGACCAGGCTCCCATCAAGCTGGCAGGGCCGGGAACCGCTCGGTGGCCAGATGTTTCAAAGGTACTTAGCCCCGATGCTGGCCCGCTGACCAGGCTCCCATCAAGCTGGCAGGGCCAGGAACCGCTCGGTGGCCAGATGTTTCAAAGGTACTTAGCCCCGACGCTGGCCCGCTGACCAGGCTCCCATCAAGCTGGCAGGGCCGGGAACCGCTCGGTGGCCAGATGTTTCAAAGGTACTTAGCCCCGATGCTGGCCCGCTGACCAGGCTCCCATCAAGCTGACAGGGCCGGGAACCGCTCGGTGGCCGAATGTTTCTCAAAGGTACTTAGCCCCGATGCTGGCCCGCTGACCAGGCTCCCATCAAGCTGGCAGGGCCGGGAACCGCTCGGTGGCCAGATGTTTCAAAGGTACTTAGCCCCGATGCTGGCCCGCTGACCAGGCTCCCATCAACCTGGCAGGGCCGGGAACCGCTCGGTGGCCGAATGTTTCTCAAAGGTACTTAGCCCCGATGCTGGCCCGCTGACCAGACTCCCATCAAGCTGGCAGGGCCGGGAACCGCTCGGTGGCCAGATGTTTCAAAGGTACTTAGCCCCGATGCTGGCCCGCTGACCAGGCTCCTATCAAGCTGGCAGGGCCGGGAACCGCTCGGTGGCCAAATGTTTCAAAGGCACTTAGCCCCGATGCTGGCCCGCTGACCAGGCTCCCACCTAGCTGGCAGGGCCGGGAACCGCCCGGTGGCTGGAAGGTCTCTATGTATTTTTCCCCCGAGCTGGTCTCGCCAGCCGGCAGGGTTGGAAGACCTCTCGGAGAGGCTATGTATTTTTCCCCGAGGTGGTCTCGCTAGCCGGGCTCTCGCTAGCCGGCAGAGTTGGAAAACCCCTCGGGGAGGCTATATGTTTTTTTCGAGGTAGCACCACTAGCCGGGTTCCCAGCGACACTCGTCGAATATGCAGGGTTGGACGTTTCTTTCCGAGCGCGTACCTCGCTCGAAAAGAGCGGGGATTGTGTACAACCCTGAATTCGCCGAGCGAACCCCCGGGACCCGAGAGGTCTTTAAGGCTTGTTTTCCTACAATGGCTGAGGACAAGAATAGGGGGGAGGGGAAGCTCCTCTCGCCCCGCCCCAAGGCAAAGGGAGGGGAGTTCCTCTCGCCCCCATCCCCTCCAGGGGGCGAGCTCCTCTCGCCCCCCGCGCCCCCAGCAGAAGGGCGAGACCAGCAGGGGGGCCGCCCCTAGCTGGGTCTCGCCCAGCCCCAGCAGAAGGGCGAGTCGCTAGCGCCGGCGGTAGCAATACCGCCGGGCGCTAGCCGATCTAGCCCAAGGCAAGGGGGCGAGCACCTCTCGCCCCCATCCCCCCGCGCCCCCAACAGTAGGGGGGGCGAGACCCGGGGGGGGGCGAGCTCCTCTCGCCCCGCCCCAAGGCAAAGGGAGGCGAGCTCCTCTCGCCCCCATCCCCTCCAGGGGGGCGAGCTCCTCTCGCCCCCCGCGCCCCCAGCAGCAGGGGGCCGCCCCTAGCTGGGTCTCGCCCAGCCCCAGCAGAGGGGCGAGACCAGCAGGGGGCCGCCCCTAGCTGGGTCTCGCCCAGCCCCAGCAGAGGGGCGAGACCAGCAGGGGGGCCGCCCCTAGCTGGGTCTCGCCCAGCCCCAGCAGAGGGGCGAGACCAGCAGGGGGCCACCCCTAGCTGGGTCTCGCCCAGCCCCAGCAGAGGGGCGAGACCAGCAGGGGGTCCGCCCCTAGCTGGGTCTCGCCCAGCCCCTGCAGAGGGGCGAGACCAGCAGGGGGCCGACCCCCGGGTCTCGCCCAGCCCGGTTAATGGGCTCGCCGAGCCCCGCGAGATACCCCCTCTCCCCCAGTTCCGGGGGGAGGGGTCGGTCTGCGTTTAGCGCCTCAGAGCAGCGGGATTTGGCTATCCGCAGCCAAATCCGAGGGTATTTTGGTAATCTGATGGGCCAGAGTTTGGTTATTTGCAGCCCAAATCCAAAATCCTATAAATAGGACCAAGGGGGCACCATTTGGAGGGGATCATTCTAGGCTAGCTCTCTCCCTCTCTCTCTCTCCCTCCCCAAGTCTCTCTAGGGGATGAGGAGAGCCTCCAGTGGTGCCCAAGCTTAGCAGTGGCTTGGGAGGGGAAGTTCCTAAGGGGCTTCCGGGTATGTGGCGGGACCTCCCCACTAAGCCCTTGGTTCAGTCCATAGTTCCTCAACCTTCAACCTAGAGCTCTCCCTTGGGGGGAGTAAGGGTTGGTCGCCCCTCATTTCGGCGAGGGCCCCGAACTCCACAGAGACCGAGAAATCGGTTTCAACACTCGACGCTGTCGCTGTTGCCGGATAAGGGTGACATCCTCGGGAGATTTCAGGGCACTAAGAGGCTCCAGATCGTTGAGTTCCAGAAAACGATCCTGAAGGTAGGTGAAGTACTCCTGAACAGACCGCTCCCCCTGAGTAGCGGAAGCAATATCCTGAAAGACACCAAAAATCTGGGCATCAACACGTGTGTGCCCGAAGGTGCGCTGAAGGGCGGACCAAAGTTCGGCGATGTCTTCAAAACGCATGAATTTCTCCGTGGACCACTTGACAAGTCATCTTTCTTGTCATCAGGAGGCTGTGGAGGGCCGCTAGTCAACCAAGAAAGTTTATTTCAACCAGCAAGGGCCACCTTCATCGATGTAGCCCAAGAAGAATAGTTCCGCTCATCCAGAAGGATGCTAGTAATCCGCCTCGAGGAGGATTCGTAGGTATCCGTAGAAGCCATGAACCAAGAGGAAAGAAACACCGAGATCCCTCCCACAAAGAAGATCGAGGATCAAAAAGAAAAACGGCTCCGGGAACCTGAAGAAGCACTAGAACAATCGTCGATGCGGGAGGCTGGAACAGGCGGGCGCCGATTGTCGATGCGGCCTGGAACAGTCGCAGGACCGTCGTCGATCGTCGAGGCTGGTCTGGAAGAAGCGACGGCGTCGATCGAAGATGCGGGAACAGGCGTCGGCGTCGATCGGGGAACAAGCGTCGGTCGACGATGCGGGAACAGGAAACAGGCGTCGGCGCCGATCGGGGAGCAGGCGTCGGTCGTCGATGCGGAAACAGGAAACGATCGCGAGACTGGATCGACGAGGATGGATCGTCGACGAGGCTGGATCGTCGATACTGGAAATGGAGAGGAATGACGATGCGGGAACGGGAAGCCGAGGGGAACCCTAGGTTTCCTCTGATACCATGTAGGAGAAAATAATGAAAGCCCTCAATCTCCAAATGAGGAGAGAAATCCATTAAATAGGCAAAAGAATATTACAGGTATAAATACACATATAATACAATAACTCCAGTATACAAATATACAACAATAACTCCAATATCTTGTACATATAAATGTCATTCAAGAGGTCTCCATTATCAGCAAAAAATGAAACATTAGGATTTAGGATTCATGTGTGTGAAGGTTTGCATCCCAACGTACAAATCCGAAAGAAGATTCAAGACATTTGCCTTGATTCATGTAGATCTATTTGGACAATCTAGAGATCTTTAGAGCCCCCAAAACACTGCAGCCAACCAAGATCTCTAAGGTCAAATAAGTTTTCAAAGGATTTCTTTGACAGAGAAATAAACATATGGATCATCTATCATCAACATAAATCAATAAAATAGTATCTCCACTAGTTCCTATATGTAAAATAAGAATATCATCAACTTGAAATTGTGTGAATTGAATATCATACACCACTGACCACCCCACTAAAATGTTAGAACCATGCTAAGAGCAACTACTCAAGTTCTTATGTAAATTTAAGAAGACAACATCTCCGTACACACACACACACAATCAAGTTGGAGACCGTGAGATGTAGACCTCTTGATTAAGGGCACACTAACCACAGGAACAAAAGTTAATCTAGTAGTTGAGCAAATATCACATTATACTCAACATTATAGGACTGGTAAAAGACACGTGCAGCTAGTCGAGCCTTGTACCATGCCAACCATCATAATTATATGTAAGGTTAAATGCCCATCAACAAGTAATAGCCTTCTTCCTAGAAGGTAACTGCACCATTTGTTGAGTATGATTATCAAGGGATCATTTCTTTCGAGATAGCCTTCTTCAATTCTGAATGTGCGAAGTGCAACACAAATGACAAGGTACATGAGACGCATCAAGGGAAAGGAGAAAGGAAATAGCCGGGGACAGAAGACTCTAGGAAGACACAAACTTTGCAATAAGATGAACAATAACACAATGATGTGTAGGAATGGGATATATCATATATTTGACCCTGGGAGTGAAGGCTATAGTGAGGAGAGTGAGGAGAGGGCTGCCGGAAGAGGGAAAATGCCAAGGATATGTGATGCCATAAAACAAGCCCATCGCTAGTGCCAGAAAGGAAGGAATGACCGCAACAAGTAACAGGGAATTATAAACAGAATGCTCATTTTCTTGGTGATTTTAACTCATATAGTGGAGTATGTCTGATTTCTTCTTAATCAATTTCAACACTCAAGAAGTCGGTTCAGTTGCTATGTATGTTCATTCAAGTAATCCTACATTCCATGTTTCTCCTACCTCACAGAGTTGAATAATCAACTTCGGTGCCCTCAAAATTATTTCCTATGATTTAAAATCCCATAAGGTTAAGCTGCAGACACAATGTATATGTTGATTTAGTTTAATTTTGCAGAATATATAAATATATATATATGTGCATCATAATACAGTTAGGTTAATGATTCTGCAAAACATACCTTAACTTTGACTGGCCTAAGTAGAAGACCATGTCGTGGAGGGCATTCAAAATAACGTTGACCTTTAACCCTGCAACATTTCACTGTGATCAGAGTAAACAAATGGTGAAATCACAAGGTATGGAATACCGAATACCTAGAATGAATAGACAATCGTGAAATAGATACAATCACCATAAGGCGTAAACTACATTGTAAATTTTACTGTAACAGACTCAATCCAACAATTCATATCACAATTTTGCTGAAATGACATGGCTATGAAATTATAGATTCCAAATAACAGATATAGATTCCATGAAATATCAAATTTGATGTTAACAAAATCAAGCAATTATTGGAAAAACATAACTCGCCCAAAAGTTCTCCAACTACTATGGGTTTCTCATTATCGCCCCTACTTAAATTGATGAAACACTGAGCAAGATTATCACTTAATAAGACTTGACATTTATATCAAAGCAATGCCGAGTCAAACAATCTTTGCTCCGGTTGTGTAGGGGCTACCACTCATATGCCTCCTTAGTTTTAAAGAAACTCATTTCCTTATATGTAGCTTGTGTAAGACTTAGGTGTATTGCAAATGTGCTTCCTCAATCTTGGTCTAGGAAAGAGCTTCTTAAAATTGTTGAATATGTGCCTACAATAAAGTCTCCACCTAATAAAGGTTGTCAGGATCGAGATCCTAGGTGGGATAGTTTTGCGGTTTGATCGGATCAGATTGTAGGATCAGATTGAGGATCGTAAGATCCTACAATATTCATAAATTAAAACTCAAAATATGAAATTAAATTTTGTATCAACCAATTACAAACAATCAACACAAAAAACTCTAAAACTACCTAACAGTTAAATAATTATATCAAAAGGAAGCAAATGAACTGAACTAAAAATAACATCGTTCTAACTATAGAACGATGAGTTATGCATAAGTATATATAAAGTACAAATCATTATAAAATATCAATAATATTTTATGTTCACCGACCGGAAGGTCAATCACAAAACCATTAGTACAAACCCTTAACTGCTACATCGACCATATCCTCATCATCAAGTATTGCATTTTCTGCATCACTGTCATCACCACTGGCATTCTCCATTCCACCTTGTACTCCTCTAATAACTCTAGAGTTCTATCCACCTCTTGTTTTATGTATTTATCATTTTAAGAAGGTGGTTTCATTCCAGGGCCATGTTGGCCGATTGCTTCAATCATGCTTATGAACTTCGGGTTCTTCACACATTTGAATGGAATCGCACTTGTATAGAAAAAGCAAGCAATTTGTTGACATATCTTTTCACACGCATCTTTCTTGAAGATATGATTATTTGTAGATTGACTCGATTTTCTAACAAAAATATCCATTGAATCCTTTCCTTTTTGTTTTTTCGACTGACCCACTTCAACCTCAAAATCAATTGTGAATTCTTCAATATTTATTTTCTTCTTTAGAGTCTCCTCTGCATAAGCTTGAAGAATACCTTAAAATTAAATGTCTGATCCTTAAAAACAGAAATAAAATTCACAAAGATAATTTTATAATTCATGTTTTTTGAGTTTGCGAAAATAAACAAGATTGTGAATAATTTGGGGACATGCAAGATATCTTTTTAGATCGAGTATATGAAATAAGTTTATGTACCTTGATGGTGATAACTGTAAGAGTTATTTTCATTAATATATATAAATAGGAACGTCGCCCTGGAGGCTGGATAAGCAGAAAGAGCTGGAGCTGGAACTCTGGTCGTCAGACTGGATTTTTGGAAGGACGGCAGCCTGCTAGATCGTCGCGTCGTCAGCCTGGAACTCTAAAAGGGATGGGAGGACTACAACGTCGACCTGGAAGGAAAAATGTCAGTGGTTGGAGCTTGGAAGAGACGTCGGCGGTCGCAGTCGGAGTTTGCAGAGACGCAAAAAGACGTGAAAATAGAGTTTCACAGAGGCGCAGGTCGGGAGTCGGGACTCAAGAAGCGAAAATAAATTAAGTTGCTCGGTTTTTTTATATTAGATTCGGATCGTTAGGATCGGGTTGGGATCGCCATCCCACGTGGAGAAGCCCTGATTTTAATCCCAGGTAAGATCCATATTGAATTTTAAAATCGGGATCGTACAATTCTATGATCCGGATCGTGATTCTGATAACGTTGCACTTGATACATCAGGTATATTAGTCAATAGCCTCATCTAGCCCCGGACAGTGATGTAATATGCAACTCAACATGATGTAGGGTAGGCTCGATGGGTGTGCTTGGGCACCTAAATACACAATGCCTAGTGAAGAGTGATGCGTAGATGGACTCATGGTTAAGGTGTATGGTCCAAAATGAAATGGATGCAAGTTAGAGTATTCTGCCGGCAGATTAGCAACTTAACAATGAAAATGACAAATGGGCATCCTGATGCACAAAGCATTCCCGCGTAGTGAGGGTCCGAGGAAGGGTCCCACCACAAAGGTGAAATGTAGGCAAACCTTACCCTGCAATTTTTGCAAGAGGCTGCTTCCAGGACTCGAACCTGTGACTTCAAGGTCACACGGCAACACCTTAACAGGTGCACCAAGGCTCCCCTTCAACAATGAAAACAACAAATACTTAGCAAAATTTTGCAAGAGCTTGCAATTATGGTGAAAAGCGAGTTTGTTCTTTCCGGTTGGAGTGCACAAGCTAGAATACCAAGCAAATAAATCCAACAATCTATATTGATTAATTTGCAAGAAAAACAATTACGAATTAAGTTCCACTAAGCAATACTAACATCCATTGCACACAATAAAGGAACGATGTGACCAAAACTACAAGACTTACAAGTATTAGGGTTGTTTAGAGGTGCTCGGTCGATGCAAAGTTCGACGAGGGAGGGACGAGAAGGAATGCGGGGGGCTGGGTGGCTTTGCGGAGGTGCTGGATGCGGCTGATGTGGGGGATGGGAGGTGTTGTTTGCGGCTGGGAGGAGTTGGGAGGCCACAGTTGGAGGTGGAGAAGAGATGTCTGGAAGTTGCGGTGGCGGAAGGCGGGTTAAGAAGTGATGTCATGCAGTGGGGAAGGTTGGGGAGGCAGTTTGTAGTGGGGAAGAGGCTGGAAGGTCGGGGTTATAGCTGAAAAGGTGCAGGAGGGGCTGTAGTTTGCAGCGGGGCGGTACAGACGGAGCTTTGGCGGGGCGGGCGGAGTTTGTAGCAGAGAAGAGACTGGGAGATGTCGGGGCTTGTCATGGGAAGGTAGGAGAAGAGGTGTAGAGCGACAGGGAGGTCGGCAGACTACTTGATCGGCAACAACGAAGGGAACCGCTCCGCACAGAGGACCTACATTATTAGTGAGTCAGTCGAGGTTGAGAGTGCTCTTGAGGTCTCAAAGACATTTTATTATTACAAACACTCTATATGGCATTCAACATACTATCCAATCATATTTAATTGTCAATATCACGAGTGATTATTTATGTGATCATCGCGCTCATGATGAAATTTTTTATACCCTGCCACCTGACTGAGCCTCCTTACCACGTCACCCTCTTGGGAGTCCCTATGATGGTGATCAGTCGTCGCATATGGGTCGTCACACAGTGAGACCCACTTATATCTATTTGTGTAGAAGTTTCTGACAGGATCGAGGATCTGAATACACGGATGTGTCTGGAATACTTTTACCTAATTTTATGTATTTTATTTAATTGTTTTACACATTATTTACTTAGATCGGATATCATACTAGGACAGTCAATCAGAGCTCTCTAGATGTGGTCTCCCTAAATCAGTTTTGCTATGAATAAGAGTAGAAGATAGCCGCCAGAGGTAATTACAGAATTTGGAAGTTTTTCCCCGAAATTCCAGCAATCTCCTGTGGTGCCGACTCCACGGAACACTAAGGTGAAGATTCCTTAGGTTTATCCTTGTGTTTCTAGTTCTCCTAGCAGCCACCACCCTTTCCAAGTCTTTGCACCTCCCGCCGCCCCACAACTAGCA
This sequence comes from Dactylorhiza incarnata, assembly GCA_033032865.1. Lineage (NCBI taxonomy): Eukaryota > Viridiplantae > Streptophyta > Magnoliopsida > Asparagales > Orchidaceae > Dactylorhiza > Dactylorhiza incarnata. The sequence continues at coordinate 6,355,385 of JAWHQI010000097.1, read as the reverse complement.
GTTGTTACCTTCGGTTACAACCACCCAAACGGCTCTTTGGTTATAAATCAGCACAAGTAATTGTGATCTTGCCTTTGCAAATAAAAAAAGGGCAGCCCGGTGCACAAAGCATCCCCGCAAAGCGAGGTTCCGGGGAAGGGTCCCACCACAAGGGTGAAATGTAGGCAAACCTTACCATGCATTTTTGCATGAGGCCTTTGCAAATAGTAATATAAAAAATGATTTGGGTGGAGAATGGATCTTCAATGAGCATAGTAGTATAATTATATATGTACAAACAATACATAAACATATATTAGAATATGAAATATAGAAAAATAATTCTCATAGAATATACATATTTATGTGAAGCTATATGTGTGTGAGCGTGTGTATGTGAGTGCGTGTGCTCATGGGAGTGTGAATTCATATATGAAAGTATGTGTGTTTATCATACAGACTGGAGAAGGAGCGCTGAATGGAAGAATCCATCAAGTTATGGAACAACCAAAAGTAGCTTAAGGAAAAACAATACGTACATGCCATCATGTTTCCCCAGTGGTTCATCTAATTGAACTCCAATCCAAAATCCAGGGGCTACATTCTCAGCTTTACCAACAAACTTGACAGTTCCCCTTTTCTCTCCGGGCTCAACTTCACATCTGTCTCCCACCTGTATGCAGAAGGTAACATTACTAAAAAGAAAATGAGAATAAATACCATAAAATATAATATTACGTGGGTGATGTTTATTAATGTCATGGCATTAATCACATATTCACGGGAAAGATCAAGATTAATTCAAAAAAAGTTCAAGGTGAAGATTCAAAATCGGAATAAAAGCTTTAGTCTTAGAATAACTTTTACTTCAGCTGCTAAATATATAGTGAGTTGGGGGTAACTGCATGTGATACTTTTATCACCTTTTCTGAAGGAATCCTAACCAAGTTCATAAGATACCGCTTAAAGGTCAAATTTGCTAATAAAGTAATCTGATCAAAGATATGTTAAAGATCACAAAAAAAACCAGGGTGCTATGCCTATGAATGTAAAAAAGATAGACCTTCGTTACTACTGAAAGATAAGAAAAAAATAGTTTCTTGTGTAGAGAGAAATAAACATAACATGACGATTTCTTCTAGAGGGTTAACTGGAGGGAAATAAAAGAAATAATACTGACCTTAATGCTTTTGCATAGCTCTTCCATATGATTCTCTGGTAGCTGAATGGTAAGCAAAAGTTAGCAAAATACTTTTTCCGTTATGAACAAAGAGTAAAAGCTAGTTTGGTACTACTTTTTGGACGCTTTACTTTATATTAACTTCTTAATATAAAGCAGACCACTAAAAATTGTTGTTTTAAGCATTCTTTCCGGTTATTTGGAAAGAACTAACAAAAACTGTGATTAGAAAGAAGCCAAACGATATAAAAATTGAGTCAATTCTTATAACGACACATTCATATTAAGCTGAACCTCATGATTTTATCTTTTTTCATAGGTGGTTTACGAGTACTTCTCAGTAGAACACAAATCTCAAATTTACTCCCACCAAAGCTTGCTTTGAAAAGACACCTCTGATATTTGAGATTTAAATTATTACTTATGCCCAATAAATTTTGATATAAGATTCAGTTTATTCTTGCACCTCCTTTCACCTAGAAGTCTGACATGAGCTTTCTTTTTTTAGGTTTCTTTGTGGAAAGAAACCCCGACCTCTTTGGATTCAGGACGTTTCTAATGTGTTTATCTATGTTCATCCATGGGCCATATGAGTGACAAGTTTATGTTGCATAATATCGTTTGTTTATGTTACCACATACTATTTTTTTGTGAATTATTTTTAAGAAAGCGATGTTCAAATTATCTCAAGAAACTAAAAAAAAAATTGTACTAAGTGAAGACTAACATGCAACTCTTCCTAATCTATCACTACAAAAATTTTTTTTTTATAGTGAGTTGTATTTGCTTTTTAGAACATTGCATCAAAGGTGCAACCAAATTACAATACAGAAGCTTCTTATGGATACTTACCTACAGCAACTTCTCAGCATACTACATCTAAAACAATACCCAATCAAATGAACCCAAGGAAATGGTGCACATCACCATCAAAGAGAATATTTATAACAAAGAGGAACTTTCCAAAATAACTAACAGTGGCTCACTTTTTTCACTTACGAAATCATTTTATATAATCTGTTATACTACGCTAAAACACATGGATCTTTGTGCTTAAAAAAACCATGCAGCATAGTAAATAGAAAGCTTACCACGTTCTCCTGTGTCGTTGCATTCTGAGAGAGAATCCTCTCCTTGAATTTTCTAAAATTGCCTAAAAATACAGAAACTCCCAAATCATGCAAGTAGAGAATGAATATTCAATATAAATAATAAAATGAATGAGAGTAAATCAAGGAAAAAGGATATTCAAAAGGTGATCTTATTTCAACAAGGAAACGGATGAAGAAAAAACTGTCTGATCTATCCATAAGGCACATGCGAGAGTCTTCAACTATTCTTTTTCATTTCTCTCCTCTATTCTTCAACTAAATTCCTAAGAGCAGTTATTAAAATCATTTTCTGAGCCCCAGTATATCAAAAGGAAAAATGACTACATTCTTTCTCAACGTCATCAAGAGTTCCCAACAATTTGGGGTTGGTTTTCCTTATTTTTCATTTGCTATTGTTGAGTGTTGTCTCAGGTATTAAACATAAATTATACAAATCATTTTGAAAAACTTGCAACCATGTTACCATGGTTCTATCCCGACAAAACCTAAGACGCATCAAATTAACACGCTCCTGCATTCAATTTCGTATTTTACTAGCACATTTTATTTTCATAAATGAAATTCTTGTTCGGGCTTGTTGGCTTGACCAGCCAATAAAACTACGAAAAATTAATCCTGTCAAACTTACGTGCTAGGAACAAATAAGGCAACAAGAACATTCTCATTTTATTTATACATTTTCCCTGAAAATTATTATTTTGACATATTGAGATATTTAAATTCTTAAATTTTAATTTTATATTCCCAAAGAGCTATGTTGTTAAAGGTGCGCCAGCGTCTTCGTGCGCCTTTTTTGCGCCTTTAGAGCATAAAAGACGCATCTGGGTGTGAATTCTGTTACAAACATTTTTTTTCCAAAAGAAAGAATGTAAGAACTCAATAATTTTTGCATGAGTTAGTGTTTGTGAAACATAATCGAGTGTTAAAACTTAGATATGATGCAAGTGACCACATTAATTCTATTTTTAAGAGATATAAATGATAGTAATGAATGATTAATGAGTAGAATAGATGAAAAATCTGATTAAGAAGATGAACTGATGTTTGATGCTTATTTTTTAAAATGAATGTCGTTGCGCCTTGCCTTCGTCAGGCACGCGCCTGCGCCTTGAGCCTGGGCTCCAAAACCCCTTTGCGCCTTTAATAACTAAGCCAAAGAGGCATACCCCTTGGTCTCCTATGTTGCAAGGGATGGAAATGGGATACGGGATACGATACAGATACAAAAAACTTGATTTTCAAAAACCTAGAATGCGGGATACATTTTAAAATTTTAATTATTTAAATATAAGTATAAATTAATATGGCATGTGTGATATTCACATCTTTATTTTTTTCATCATTATATCACGGATATCATTGATAAGTTTGTGTCACAAAAACGTATCATACCCTAAATATGAGTCATAAATAAAAATATGTAATAAATTGAATCTCACCACTTATTATTCATCATTTTTCTTTCAGATGTCTTTCTCCGTGTCACCGTCACAAAAACACAATTTTTGTGCATTTTTGAACAGACATAGACGTATCCTGTAGTATCTGGAAATTTTTTATCTAAAAGTAAAAGAAAAAGTTTCTAAGAGTTCCAAGGATGGGCTTCGGAGAGTTTTCCGACTCTAAAACGTTTCAAATATGATACATAAGGTTATTAAAAGTATATGTGCTTCATAGTTGGTCTCCCCTAATTAATCAAACCCGCCTTTGATTTTCCCCAATAGTATAAATCTTTGACCCCCCCCCCCCCCCTTTCTACCATTGGCTTATGGTCAGAGAAGCGAGAGAAAGAAATTGAAAAGAAGAACGCACTTTTTGTTCGAGCTCCCTCAGCTTAGGGTGAAGCTCTTTCGCGCAGTACTAGAGCATGACTTCGCATTGCAACAATCTCCCTCCACCACTGACGACCTCCAATCACGAGTCTGCCCTTGACCTGTGTTGCCAAACCCTTCCTCGTAGCACAGTCGGTTCCTGCAAGTAACTCACAGTTGTCGCGACCGACTAGTACTCCTCCAATTCACGCAGTAGCCTCCTAACAACCTACTCCTTCCATACAAGCTCTAATAGCCCAGAGCCTTTGTAGTTCCTTGCCGCCACTAGCCAGCACTACTCTATCTTCCCTTTCATCTTCGACCAATGACCAGCCAACACTTCACCCGATCCCTCCACTCACCCATAACCCAAGTCCTCCGCTCCACCTCCTCCCAACCAAGTTTTCTCATAATAACCAATCCTGACCAACAAAGCCACATTCTCGACAACCCGTTTCCCTCTAGCCCAACCGACATAAGCTCCTTGCATCATCCCCCCCCCCCTCCGGCTCCATTGTCACCGCCACACAATTATTGACCTAGTTCATACTCGCCGCACTCGAACCTATCACAGATCTGATTTTTTGTTGCACATGGTAACCTAAGGTATATCTCATGCATGCACCTTCTCATTTTTACTCATCTTTTGTTACTATATTGTATGTGAGTGTCTAGCATTGATCTTAGACAAAGCTTGTCTACTTGCGTTTGTCGTTAATTTTCATAAATCGAGTTTGTGAATTTGCCTATGGAAGAATCAATTTAATTGCTCACCCCCTGGCATTATGCATGCTATCTTAGAATCCCCTTCTTTCAAAACCCTTTACTAAAGACTTCAATATATCAATCAATTCATCACCCCCAAGAATTGCATTGACAACTTATTGATAAGCCCATGAAGTTGTGTTGTTACCTATAAAATATTGAAGGCCGCTTGCAAAACCCACCTTTTGCTAGCTACTATAAGGGCCCGTTCGGTGGTCTGGAATTGAAATTGAGAAATTGGAATTCAACCAATTCCAAAACCAGCAAGAATTGAAATTGGGTTGAATTCTAATTATGTTGTTCGGATGTTGTGCAAAATTGAGCATTAGGAATTGGGCAAAAATAGGAGGGGACGATCATGCAGCAGTCGAAATACGAGAACAAAAATGAGAGCTCGAAATCGATCCTGCAGAAAAAAAATCAAATGAGAGCTCGAAATCATACCTTAGCAAAACAAAATTGGGATTATGTAGAAGGAGATCAAGCTCTATCGTGGCAGTCGAAGCACGAGAACAACAAAACCTAAAAAAAAAAAGAAATCAATTGTCGCAATCGAAGCACGAGAGGGGGAGGAGGAAGGAGGGTCGGATCTACTAAAGGAGGTGACGAATCAGTCGAAGCACAAGAATAGAAGCCGAAGAAGGAAAAGAAGACTAAGAGGGAGAAATAGGAAGGGAAGAGGCGGTAGTTACCGGCGGCGGGGGATCGGCAAACGCGATAAAGCTTCTTGTTCTGCTCGCGAGAGGCATCAGGGTCGTTCAAGCTCCAAAAACCAGCAATATCCCGCTTTGACCCAAAGAATTGGGGATATGGTTAATTTAAAACCTTTGGAATTGAAGGAATTCTAATTCCGAGTCAATTCCAAGGTGCCGAACAACAAAATTGAATTCAGATCCCCTAATTCCAATTCTGGAATTCCAAATCCAGGGTGCCGAGCGAGCCCTAAAGGACTTTATTTTACTGTCTTTTGTGAGTAAGATGGATTGGAGCTGGTGGGTAGAGGAGTGGTTGACAGTTCAACATTGATAGTTGTTCTTTTCTAGTTCTCTCCAATAAACTCTAGTTTTCCAAAAACCTTCAAATAGATATATATATAAAACAATCAAGTTTACAACAGTGTAACCTACAACCTAAGCAGATTTTCGTGTTATAGGTTCAAGAGACTTACAGTCAAGCTTATCATATGCTTCTTCTGAAATCTCATACTTCTTAACCAATGAGGTGTCTTCTAACCAGCCACCAGAGCTTATTGATGATGGATCTAGATCGATAATTTTAATATGGTACCTTTGAAAGAAAATACATGGTGTGAATAAAAGAAAAAAGAGAAACAAAAGGGATTCATTTTAAAAGAATCACAACAAAGTTGATTAAAACAAATGCTATTTAAATTTCATGGGAAGGCTTTTTCTTCACTCCACAGAATAAAAAGTTTACATAAGACAACAAACAGTTTGGCAAGTATTGATAGAATATCAAGCTACATAAGAACAATAGTAATAGAAACAAACCAAGGAGAATAAGCTTATTGCTCTATAATTATTATTTTTGCAGCATAATCAACTAAGCTTAAGTTTTCTCTTGTAACCATTCCATTATGAGTTCCTTCCTAATAACTTCTATTTCTTTAACCCAATTCCAGGGCTCTTTGCCACATTCAATTATCTCACCTCATACATCATTAGCAAGCTAAGGGCCTATTTGGCATGGTGGTGGCGGTCGTGAACACGGCGGTTATGAACCGTTCGTAAACGCTTGACCTCACATAAGGAACTCCATCCACTTTTATGTTCAAAAGTAGGGTTTTTTCTTGGCGGCGGTTATAACCGTTATCATGCCAAACACATTTTCTGACGACGTCGTTTTTGTCCAAACTCACCGGAGCAAAAAGGCCGCGCCAAACGTACCCTAAAGTTTCGCTAGATTAATTGAAACATAGTAACATATTGATTAATTGCAGTTAATGCACAAATTCTGCAGTTTGATTCGGCAATGAAAGATGAAGAGTCTCTTATCAAAACATTGAACCTGGCTCTTACATTATGTGAATTTAATAGATAAATGATAATGTAAGACTTCCATCAGTTCCATGCAGCTTCATCTCCTCCAAAGCAATCACAGAGAAGGCGAGCAGCTAAATAGGCAAGCTCAAAGATCAAGATTATTCCCAAATTCTACATCTCCTCGCCAATCATCGCTGATTTGATTCCTATATAATTCACACCTATGAAGATGAAGAAGCACTAAATAAAATTTGAAATTCAGTAACTCTACGGTTTCTGTGGATGCCAGGCAAAATACAGCAGATACACAATCTACCGTAAGAAAAGAGCTGATGTACGCAAAAAGCATGTAATTGAAAATTCACCAACCTTTCCAACGGGGAGTAAAACCCTAATGGCCGCGCATTGTCGGTCAGATCGCAGATCTTGGAACTCGCGTCGTCGTAGAGCTCGAGAAGCATGTGATCAACCGAGGTCCCGCACTTCTTCCAGAGCTTCTCCTTAGCCGCCTCCACGGACATCTGAAGGTGGATCGGAAATGCATGGTTTCAGGGGTTGGGGATCGAACCAGCAAAAGGCTTTGGGAAGAGGAGAGCTTATCTACCTCCAGGTCGAAGCGGACTTCGGCAGAGAAGGTCTTGATGTTGGAGTGGGTGACCCTGAGAAGGACAGTGTTGTCGGCGACGAGTTGGAGGCGGGAAGCCATTTTTCTTGCGCCCGAATTCTACTTCGTCTTCAAGCTCCGCGCAGGTCAAGGCATGCTACGCGGCCTCGGACTGGGGCAGGCGAAGTTATTATTTGCACCGGGCAACGGGCGACCGAAAACTATCGCGCGCGATCACTTTTATAGTTTTGATCGTGCACGTTGATTCCGGAACGGAGCCCGGTGCTAATAATCTCTCATTGGCCAGGGTTGAATCGAGCTTTCCGCCGGCCGACACATCTAGATTTGGCCGGATTGTGTTATGCGATTACTAACTGACTCCGACTCGTTCGGCGGGGCGGATGGCCGCTACTCGTTTGGCAGAGCCGCGGCCGTGCAGTGGGATCCACCTGCCTTCACAAATCAGCGGATTTCTGTCAGTATGGGTGGAACTGTTCACGGGCACACCCGATATATACCCGGGTCCAAAATTTCGGAAAAATAAATTAGAGGTATTGATTTGGGTCCAACCAAATACATTTATGTCAAATTTAGGCTCACCCAGGGCACTATTTGTAGGGAATGAAGGTCGCCCGTAGCGACGTCTCCCACCGATCAATAGAGCAAACAAAGCCTGAGAAAAACAAACCAACAAAACAAACACACAAACACAGAGATATACGTGGAAAACCTTCACAACTTGAAGGTCAAAAACCACGGGGCACGGCACAACAAAATCCACTATAACAAATAAGGATTACAACGATAATCTAGGTTTGCCCAAACCTAGAACGCCCACCGGATTTGACAACAAATCCAACCTTCTCCACCAACTAAGATGAACACAACTTCTCTACAATAGGATAATAATCTACTCTCTCTTCAAGCACAATAGCAAGTGAAAACGAGATAGAAAACACCTTACGACGTAGACGAAGAGGCCTTTGAAAGCGGTGGAAAAAACCTCCAAGCAAGTTGAGGAAACACTTCCTCCTTCCGGTAACGGCAACAACGGCTACACCGCTCTTCCAATCAGCGAAAACAGGCGGCAACGACCACCACAAGAGCAGCAGCACAAACAGCCCTCTCCTTCTCCACTGTAGATCGGCGACAAGGGTGGCGACAAGCCCTACTCCTTCCAGCGACAAAGGCGGCGACAGCCCCTTCTCCTTCCAGCGACAACAGCGCCGACGGCAAGCAAACCCCCTCCAAAACACCTCCAGGCGGTGGCTCTCCAAATCGAGAGAAGAGGAAGGGGCGGCGATTCACAATCATGAAGGAGAGGGAAGGGGAGTTACCAGAGTCGGCTAATGCAAGAGGAATACTAATCATCCGATAATCAAAACTGCAGCCCTAGCAGTTCACGCCAAAAACGGTTCAGATGAACCGGTCCAAAATCTGCCCAGATTTTTGCCTTCACAGAAGCAAGGACAGAGCCTAGCGAGTTGCAACGTGCCTTTTTACCAGGTTGCAACCTAAAAACTGAATCAATAAAAATTCACAAAAAACTCCTTTAGGGGCTGAACCCCAACAAACTCCCCCTTCAGACCATAAAGGGGAGTTCTCCACCTTGACTCCTTCAAGTGGACATCATGCCGATCGACCGTCGACAAAAATCATGCTTCTCCCTTGGGACAACCTTCGTCATCATATCCGAAGGGTTTTCATCCGTGTGGATCTTCTCCACCACCAACAGCTTCTCCTCGACTGCATCCTGAATCCAGTGATACTTCACGTCGATGTGCTTCGTCCTGGAGTGGAAGGCGGGATTCTTGGCCAAGAATATAGCACTCTGACTGTCACAAAATATTTTGTACACGTCCTGTCGGAGACCAAGCTCAAGCATGAACTTCTTCATCCAAATAAGCTCCTTTGACGCCTCAGTCAACGCAATATATTCAGCCTCCGTTGTTGACAATGCCACGCACTTCTGAAGCCTTGACTGCCATGACACTGCTCCCCCTGCAAATGTGACCACGAATCCAGAAGTGGATCTCCTCGTGTCAACATCTCCTGACATATCCGAGTCTGAGTACCCAATAAGTTCTGGTGGACCTCCACCAAACTTTAAGCAAAGGTCTGAGGTACCTCGGAGATAACGGAATATCCATTTCACAGCACTCCAGTGATCTTTCCCTGGGTTTGCCAAATAACGGCTCACAGATCCCACAGCATGAGCTATATCTGGCCTAGTGCAGACCATAGCATACATCAGGCTCCCCACTGCAGATGCATAAGGAATATGACTCATCTCTTCCACCTCCTCCTCAGATGAAGGACTTTGAGAACTAGAAAGTCTGAAGTGCCCGGCTAAAGGAGTAGCAACGGGTTTTACCTTGTCCATCATGAACCTCTTCAGCACTTTCTCCACATACTCAGACTGAGATAGCCATAGTTGACCGGCACTCCTGTCCCTAGTGATTTTCATTCCAAGAATCTTCCTTGCCGGCCCCAAATCCTTCATTTCAAAGGACTCACCGAGCTCCTTCTTCAACTCAGCTATTCTTGCCTTGTCATCCCGAACAATCAGCATATCATCTACGTACAATAGCAGAATAGTAAAAGCCTTCTCAGTCCTCTTCACATACACGCAGTGATCAGCCCTGGTCCGTTGGAATTTGCTCTTCATCATGAACGAGTCAAATTTCCTATACCACTGTCTGGGTGCCTGCTTCAACCCATAAAGGCTCTCCTTGAGCCGGCAGACCAGATGATGCTTCCCCTTAGCCACAAAGCCTTCGGGCTGCTCCATGTATAGCTCTTCCTCCAAATCACCATGCAAAAATGTCATCTTGACGTCCATCTGCTCGACTTCAAGATCCATGGAAGCAGGCATACCCAACACCAGTCTGATAGAGGACATCTTCACAACTGGAGAAAAAATCTCATTGAAATCAATACCTTGTTTCTGACTGAAACCTTTAACTACTAGTCTCGCCTTGTACCTCGGCTGAGAGAGACTTTCATCCAACTTCAGCTTGAAGACCCACTTGTTCTTCAAAGCTCTCTTCCCTTTAGGCAATGAGACTAAGTCATACGTCTCGTTCTTCTGAAGGGAGTATAACTCCTCTTCCATAGCAGCCGTCCAAGCCTCACGGTCCTCAGCACTCTGAGCCTCCTCATAGGACTCAGGCTCTCCACTATTTGTAAGCAAAATATACTCATGAGGAGAATATCTGATATTGGGCCTTCTGACTCTCTCAGATCTGACAGGAGGAACCTCCACCATAGGTGGCACATCAACTGGCAGAGCTGCCCCTACATCCGGAACCATCTCCTTATTAGGAATAAGCTCACCAACTTCCTCCTCAGCATGCCCATCATCAGCAGCAGTCTCTACTGGCCCATCATCAACATAGAGTCTCTCCTCCGCAGGTGGAAGCTGTGGAACCTGTGAATCCGCAGCATTCTGCTCACCAACCACTTGATCTTCAACAAAGATCACATCTCTGCTTCTGATCATTTTCTTGTTCACGGGATCCCAGAGTCTATATCCAAACTCCTCATGGGGAAATCCCAATAAGATACACTCCCGAGACTTCTCATCAAGCTTCGATCTCTCTTCCTTGGGGACATGAACGTGAACTTTGCACCCAAACACCCGCACATGTCCGTAGGACACTTCCTTCCCGGACCAAACATGCTCTGGAATATCACCATTCAGAGGTGCCGAAGGAGACAAATTTATCAGATGAATAGCAGTTTGCACAGCCTTTGCCCAAAACTGCTTACCAATGCCAACTTGAGAAATCATGCATCTGATCTTCTCAATAATCGTCTTGTTCATCCTCTCTGCCAACCCATTCTGTTGCGGCGTCCTCGGGATTGTCCTTTCATGCACTATGACATGCTCTCTGCAATAAGCATCGAAGGCACCAATGTATTCTCCCCCGTTGTCAGATCGAACACGCTTTATTTCTTTACCGGTCATCTTCTCCACCTTTGCTCTGAACTCTACAAACTTTGCTAGAACATCACTCTTCTGCTTCACAGGATATGCCCAGACTTTCCTGGAATGATCGTCAATGAACGTGACGAAGTAAGCGGCTCCGCCCACAGACTTGGGCTCAATAGGACCACACACATCAGTGTGTATCAAATATAGTAACTCCGCCTTCCTCTTTGGTTCAGAATCAGCAAAGGAAACACGTTTCTGCTTACCGGCCAAGCAGTGCACACACGTGTTGGGAATCCCTCCTGATAGCTCCGGAAGAACTTTGTTCTTCACCAAGATCTTCAAGCTCTTCTCACTGATATGCCCAAGCCTGCGATGCCATAACTCCATAGAGTTGCCCTCAGCAGCATTCACAATTGGGCCACAGATCCTGGCATTAGTGCGATAAAAGGCCACAACACTTCCTTCCTCTGGCTACCACCAAAGAGCCCTTCAGCAACCTCCAGGTACCTCCACCTTCAATGCTAGTGAAACCACCGTCATCAAGTCTCTCAACGGAAATCAGATTCATTCTCAAGTCAGGAATATGCCTGACGCCCTTGAGAACAATCTTCCCAAACTCAGTCTCCAAGTGGACATCACCACTGCCAATAATCAATGATTCACCGGAATTAGCCATCCGGATCACACCAAGGTCTCCCGCAGAATAGGTGTAGAAGTAATCCCGGTGAGGAGTGCAATGATAAGATGCACCTCCGTCCACGATCCAGTCTGTGTCAACACATTCCTGGCAAGACGACTCACTGCACTGTAAGCATAACGGCTCAGCCTCCACAATCGAGGTCATCGCATCACCACTGGATTCACCTACCTCCTTGGTCTTTCCCTTCAGGTCTCTTTTCATTTGGAAACAATCTTTCTTGAAATGACCCTTCTTCTTACAATAGTAGCACTCAATGTCCTTCTTGGATTTGCCCCTAGACTTGCTCCTGGAAGTGCCCCTGTTCTTCACATCCTTCTTCACAGATCTGCCTCTTCCTTCCATGAGGAAAACACCCAAATTTGATGATCCAGAATCCTTCCTTCTCAACTCTTCATTCAGGAGACAACTAGACACCATCTCCATGGTTACCACCCCATCAGGTCCTGAGTCGCTCAACGACACTACAAGAGTCTCCCAACTCTCTGGTAAGGAACTAAGGACCATCAGAGCTTGGAGTTCATCTCCCAAGGTAATCTTCATGGACTCCAACTGATTGATAATACTTTGGGCAAGGTTCAGGTGCTTAGTCATCTGCGAACCTTCCCGGTACTTCAAATTAACAAGCTTCCTAATCAGAAATGCCTTGTTGCCTGCAGTCTTCCGCTCATACAAGGCTTCCAGCTTTTTCCATAAGGCTTGAGTCGAGGACTCCGTGGAAACATGATGAAAAACAGAGTCATCAAGCCACTGCCTAACGAACCCTACTGCCTTCCGATCCATCTTCTTCCACTCTTCATCATCCTTAACTGAGGCCGGTCTCCCCGACAACGGGGCATGGAGATCTTTGCAATATAAAAGATCCTCCATCTGAGGCTTCCAGATGCTCCAATTCTTGCCATTCATACTGACCATCCTTGTGTTCTGTTCCATTGCTTTCTCAAACAACAATTGCTCTAACACGATCCGCAAGTCGATTTATTTCAAGGGATTAACAAAAGAGGATAGGTAGCGGACCAATGGTCGTCACCTACCGCACCGAGTTAGAAACCGAGAAATAAAAACGACAAGCCAAAGAACCTCGCTTTGATACCACTTGTAGGGAATGAAGGTCGCCCGTAGCGACGTCTCCCAACGATCAATAGAGCAAACAAAACCTGAGAAAAACAAACCAACAAAACAAACACACAAACACCGAGATATACGTGGAAAACCTTCACAACTTGAAGGTCAAAAACCACGGGGCATGGCACAACAAAATCCACTATAACAAATAAGGATTACAACGATAATCTAGGTTTGCCCAAACCTAGAACGCCCACCGGATTTGACAACAAATCCAACCTTCTCCACCAACTAAGATGAACACCACTTCTATACAATAGGATAATAATCTACTCTCTCTTCAAGCACAATAGCAAGTGAAAACGAGATAGAAAACACCTTACGACGTAGACGAAGAGGCCTTTGAAAGCGGTGGAAAAAACCTCCAAGCAAGTTGAGGAAACACTTCCTCCTTCCGGTAACGGCAACAACGGCTACACCGCTCTTCCAATCAGCGGAAACAGGCGGCAACGACCACCACAAGAGCAGCAGCACAAACAGCCCTCTCCTTCTCCACTGTAGATCGGCGACAAGGGTGGCGACAAGCCCTACTCCTTCCAGCGACAAAGGCGGCGACAGCCCCTTCTCCTTCCAGCGACAGCAGCGCCGGCGACAAGCAAACCCCCTCCAAAACACCTCCAGGCGGTGGCTCTCCAAATCGAGAGAAGAGGAAGGGGCGGCGATTCACAATCGTGAAGGAGAGGGAAGGGGAGTTACCAGAGTCGGCTAATGCAAGAGGAATAATAATCATCCGATAATCAAAACTGCAGCCCTAGCAGTTCACGCCAAAAACGGTTCTGATGAACCGGTCCAAAATCTGCCCAGATTTTTGCCTTCACAAAAGCAAGGACAGAGCCTAGCGAGTTGCAACGTGCCTTTTTACCAGGTTACAACCTAAAAACTGAATCAATAAAAATTCACAAAAAACTCCTTTAGGGGCTGAACCCCAACACTATTTGGGTTCTGAAATACGCAAAAGCCAGCGATTTGTTTCCACATTTCTGCTCAATCCCACATTCTGCTTGAAGCCTGGAATCCTCTTTACGTTGCCCTAACAGCTCCCGACGGAACTCACGCCGTCGACGGACGACGAAACGTTTCGCGACGCTGACGGAATGTTTCACGACGCCTGAAACCTCTCTGTGTTGTCCTTAAATCTTACTTCACGAAATCACTATTCGTGAGAGTCTACGGAACCCTCTATGCTGAAGCCGACAGATAAGGGTTTCGAGTCTTTCGATTATACGTTTCTCACTTCTCATGGGTTTTTAATTTTTTTTCCTGGAATCGTTATTTGGATTTCACTCACTGCTCAGATATTAGTTTTGCCATAAGTCCTAACTCTAAGCCCAACTTTGCATATTTTCAGGAATCAGAATCGATAACAGGTATTAGATTTCACTGGTATTTTCAATTTCGATTGCAGGTATTGGATTTGGGATTTTCATGAATCGGGATCGATAGCAGGTATTGGATTTCACTGAACTCAGGGGTTTGTTACTTTTTATTTCACTGGTATTTTATTTTCTTTTTTCACTATTTGTATATTTTCAGGAATCACTTGCCCTAACTCTAAGCCCATAATTTGCACTGGTATTTCATTTTACACTTGATTGGATTTAGGATTTTTCAGGAATCAGGTATTGGATTCCACTTTTTTAGCAATTGTTTTGGATATTATCATAAGTTCATAACTAGATTTGGATGTAGCAGCACATATTTTCACATGTTCCAGGTTTTCAGCACTTAAATTTTCAATGTTTCACGTATTATCATAATTGAATCGATAACATATTTATTTTGATATCTTTCAATTGTATTTGGGCGAGCATTGTCTAATGTATTCCTATTTTATGGATAAATTTCTCTTTAGTACTCTGAAGAAAAAATCAGCTGAATTAGAAGAGACCAAGAGACCCCGATTAGAGTTTAAATTAGAGGACTTACCTACTGATTCGGGCTTGAAACAACCAATAACAAGTTATGAAGTGAATGTTCAGGATTCAATTCGAAGATATTACTTACAAAATGGTCATTGTCAGTCACATTTAGTTAATTTTCCGCAAACATTAATAGGTTAAAAGTCTCGAAGATTCAACAAGGAGTGGTTCAGTGAATACACGAGTTGATTGGAGTATAGTCAACATAAGAATGTTGGATTTTGCTTGTACTATTACATCTTTCTTCAAGCGAGTTGTGATCTAACTTTTGTAAGTCGTGAATTAAGATATTGGAAAGACAACAATACATGAAAAGCATGTTGGTAAACATAATAGTGCACACAATGCTTCTAAAAAAGATGTGTGAAAAATTGATGAATCAAAAGTAAAGTATTCAAAATGTACTTGCTAGACAGAAAGAAACACAAATTATAGAATATCGTGCACGTTTATGTGCATCCATTGATTGCACTCATTTTCTTTTGTGCTAGGGATTGTCTTTTCGTGGGCACGATGAGTCAAAGGAATCAACCAATAGGGGAATTTTTCTTGCATTGTTAGACTTTCTTGCTACACACAACAAATGATATTAAGGCGGGTGTGTTTAAAAATACTCCAAGTAACTACCAACTAACATCACCACAAATTTAGAAATAAAATGTTTCGGCAATTGCAAGTGAGACAACATACAAAATTGATACAGATATTGGAGAAGGATGTTTTATTATTTTAGTGGATGAATCTCGTGATATTTCAGCGGAAGATCAAATTACATTTGTTTTACGATACATTGATGTGAAAGGATTCATTGTTGAACGTCTCATTGGTTTTGTTCATGTACTTTATACTGTTGCATTATCACTTAAAACTGCTATTGATAATCTTTTTATGAAGAATGGACTTTATATCTCAAAATTGCGTGGGCAGGGCAATGATGGGGCTAGTAACATGAAAGGCGAGTTTAAGGGTCTTAAAACATCGATTATGAAAGAGAATATTTATGCTTATTATATTCATTGTTTTGTTCATCAGTTGTAGTTGATATTAGTCATTGTTGTAGAAGGTCATTCTGAAATTGCAGGAATGTTCTCTTTTATTAACATTATACTGAATGTTGTAGGTGGCTTTTGTAAACATCATGACAATATCAACGCACTCGAAGTTGATATAGTTGCACGAGAACTTGGTTGCGGAGAGCTAGAGACTGTTTGGGGGTTAAATCAACCATTAGAAATCAAGAGGGCCTGAGAGACACGGTGGAGTTCCCATTATGGCGATGTGTTGAATTTCATACATATGTTCTCATCTATTGTGGATGTTCTTGAAATTATTACAGATGATGGAGTGGATGAAAATCGAAGAGGAACCGCTAACAATCATATCAAGAGTATATCAAGCTTTGAATTTGTATTTCTACTGTATTTAATGAAAATTATTTTGGCAAAGACATATGAGTTATCACAAGTATTACAAAGAAAAGATCAAGATATTATTAATGAAATGAATTTTGTGAAATTATCAAAACAATTGTTATTTAATTTGAGAAGCGTTGAGCTTGAATGAGAGTCATTTATCACTGATGTAACTCATTTTGTAGTAAATTTGATCAACCTGGAAAATCAAGGCGTAAAGCAAGAGATATCACAAATTTTCATCATTTTTGGGTTAGCTATTTAATACAGTAATTGATTGGGTATTGAATGAGTTGAATGATCATTTCAATGAAGTAAATACTGAGCTGCTTATTTATGTTTCATGTCTTAACCCAAGAGACCATTTTGCTTCTTTTAATAAACAAAAATTAATTCGCCTTGCACAATTCTATCTTTATGATTTCAGTCAATTAGATTTGCAGTTACTTGAAGGTCAATTGGATGGTACATTCTAGATATGTAATCAACTAACATATTCTCATGTAAAAGGAATTAGTGGACTCATTAAGAAAATGGTGGATACAAAAAAATATGATCATTTTTAGCTTGTTTATCCGCATTTGAAGTTAGCATGTTTTCTACATGTTGCAACTGCTACTGTTGAAAGAATGTTCTCGGCAATGAAGATAATAAAAACTCGTTTGTGGAACAGAATGGGAGATGAGTGGATGAGCGGTTGCTTAATTGCTTATATTGAGAAGGACATTGTGGAAACCATTACTGCTGAGGCAGTCATCGCACACTACCAAAATATGTGTACTCGAAAAGTAGTTTGTTAGTCTATGAGTATTTTGACTTTTATTTGGATTAACTCACATCTTATTTTCTGATTTTTAATTAAAAAATTATATAATTAGTTATTTTTTGTATGGTGCCCAGGTCCAACCGAAATCCTAGTTTTGCCATTGTCTGCCACGGGAGGCCACCGTGTGGATGGAATCTGCAGGGAAACCATGTTCCCAAACAAGGGATATTTCTTCCTATGTATATATTAGCAATCGTATACAGGGGTTCACCCATGTCAAGGCTCCTCCCTTGCTTAAACAACACGACTTAAATTTAAAAGAGTTTAAGAGATAAAGCTAAAAATATTTTTGACTTCACTAGCAAAAGCACATAATATTTCTTATTTGTAGTGTGCAACGATGACAGTACTTTGATCATTGTTAATTATCCTCCGTGCAAATTTATTGTCGCAAAAAAAAGCATTCTCATTGAGTACGACAATAAGGGATTTAGCTACCGCTACGCACTGCACATGAGAGGACACATGAGTGAGCCGAATGCACAAACATTCATAGAATGAACCAACAGATGACTTGGAAGGGTAAAAGACCATGGGGCCAGATCGATGCCAACCAAATTCACTATCTTTTAGAGTTTTACAAGAAGTTGTTTCTCGAGGGTGACATGTCACCGCTCATTACAATAAGTTTTTTGGATCACGGTAGTTGCTTGGAGCGGAGCGCAGAGAAGGGCGCTCGGCAGCAGTCTGGAAGGATGAATGCAGCAACGAAAGCTCTATTCTCAAAGCACGAAGTCGAAGGAGATCTTCGAGCCATCTTCGAGGAGACCTTCGAGGGCCGAAGGAGATCTTCGAACTGTCTTCAAAAAGGTCTTTGAACACCCAAGTGGATCTTCGAATGTTGAAGGAGATCTTCGAATGTTGAAGGAGATCTTCGAAGAAATCTTCAAACGCCGAAAGAGATCTCTAAGAAATATTCAAGGGAAGACTCGGGAACTCTCTTTGGCGTTGAGGGTAAGGTCTATTTAAATGAGGGCTCAATGCCCCTTTTATAACTTTTGAGAGGTGCGTTCTGGTAATTGTGCCTCCTCAACTTTCAAATGGGCGTCCTGGTAATTGTGCCTTCTCAACTTCTGGACAGACGAATAGGAGCTCTCGCTCGGGGGCACACAGATTACCTTTTTTATGAATATGATGCTCTTGCCCCCGGGCGGTTCATGCAGTGTCGGCAATGATGCGGTTGCCGCCATGATTCAGAGTGAAGGATTTGGTTGGACCGGATTGACGCATGAGTAGAACCTTAATATCGCGTTCGCTAATGGTACCATTTAGTTTAGTGAAGATTTTATTCGATGATCCTAAATTACGATGAATATATGTCAAAGTGGGAGAATGTTAGAAAATTTCCATAAGGTGGACGTAATTCATCGAGATAGTCGACAAAATCATACGTGAATATTTGGATCTATTCGGACTCCTACGAGCGTGTGTTAATTTAGTAGCGCGAACGGTCGAAGCCTGTGATAGGTGGCCGGGCGAGATCGTCTCGTAACTTTATGGCGCAGACTCGGGCTCACCCTTGGCACAAATTTTTGCTTAATTATGAATTTAATTAATTTTGGGGTATTCATTTTCAGTTAATTTTGGAGATTAATGGAGTTTATTGCATCCATTAATCTTGGTAACTCCAAAATTAGAGGGCTTGCCCTATTAGAGCTTATCATACAAAATCCCAAAATTTCCCTTCTTGAGACAGCTCGTGAAGGGAGCCATAATCGTGCTAAACCCTTGGACGAACCTCCTATAAAAGGTGGCTAGTCCGTGAAAACTGCAAGCCTCATGGATGTTCGCAGGCACGAGCCACTCGCGAATGGATTTGACCTTCTCAGGGTCAACAGATACTCCAGTCGAAGATATGATAAATCCTAGAAAGTGAACAGACTCGGAAAGGAAGGAACATTTCTTCAGATTCACATACAATTTCTCTTGGCGGAGGGTGCCAAAGAGAAGTCTCAAGTTATGCACTAGGAGGGATCCACCACAAGGCCAGACCCCATACGCCATCCTGCACCCCGGATCGGCTATCATACATCGAATCCATTCATTCCCCACCAGGATCTATCCCCTAGTGGTTGGATCTATCCATTTTCGGCCCGATATCCTTATTTTTCACCGTGACACCCACTGTCATTCCGTCACGCCTCTGGTTCCACCTTCGATCGCCGATCTACACCTCCAGATCCAAGTTCTCCAGTGTCTCGGTTCAACCCACTACTTTTGTGAGTTTTTAGGGTATTGGCTTATTTGACTTGACATTTTCATTGGTGAATTAATATATATATAATGTTGTGATTCTTGCTAGTGGAACTTTGTTTGCGATACACTATTAATTTGCAGGAGGAGATATTCGTCGCACGCTTTGCTTTGGCCCTCCGAGCGGAGGAAAACCATTATAAAATAACTGAATTAATTAATTGCTCTCTATTTTAGATATTTGTGTGGTGTTAAAAAATTGTCATTGCTTAATGTATTCATCGTCGTCGCTGATGGTTGTAACGCAGTTAGACTAGGGTTCTTGTGTCGCATCGTATTCCCACCTAAAATCATAGGTTTTGTGCACCCCTAGCCTACCCTACATCACGTGGTAGCGGGATGCTCAGGCAACGGGAGAGCAGGACCTTATGCAGTACGGGAGGGGGATGCTCACGGAGTGCGAGACCGGGATGCTCAGGCAGCGCAGGAGCAGAATGTGCATGCAGTGCGGGAGCAGGATTTGTAAGTCGTGCGGGAGCGGGATGCGCAGGCAGTGAGGGAGCGGGATGCGCAGGCAGTGAGGGAGCGTGATGCTCATGTAACACCCCAGTTTTTGCTAAGCGTGGAAGCTGGTTGGCCCAAGGAGGAGGGCAAGGCTTCGTTGCTGGGAGCTAGTGCTGGCGCTAGAGCTAGCGCAGGCGTTAGCTGTCCCGTCGAGTAAAACTCTTGTTTCGATGGTGTTAGTCAAGTTGAATTCGTCGAAGGGAATTTGTCGAAGAGCTAGCGCGTGTGGTAGCGCTAGCGCCAGGAAATAGCGTTTCGTTGGATAATGAAGTTCCGTCAGGACGTTGAGTTGTTCTTAGTCGAGGGGTTTTCGTCGAGTGGCTAGCGCGTGCGGTTGCGCTAGCGTCGGCGCTCGCCCACGGAGCTAATTCCGTAAGTGGCGATTTTCTGGGCGTCCGATCTTCTTAAACTTTGATCCAATTGCTCAGATAAGTTCGTCCTAAGGCTCTAATAGGGCAGAGAAGTTCTTTTCCTATTTCATTAAGTCCTTGGTGCTTTTGGGAGGCCAAGGAAAGGAGTAGGGTTTGGAGGAAGAAGAAGGCTAGCTAGATCCGCCATTGTTGGAGCACCGGAGCTCCGTTCGTCGATCCGAAACTAGATCCGTGGAGAGGACTAGAAGGCGCTTCTTTCTATCCGTGCCTTTCAACCGATCCATGGCGAGGAAGAGAACTCTTAGGGTAACGACTTCTCTCCTCCCGGTTTTAGGATGTGTGCATGGCATCTTTGCTTTTACCTTCTCTTTTCTGAAATTTATGGGACCAGATCTCTCAAATGAGAGGGGTTCGGGTCGCCTTGGTTCAAGAAGAACTATCGGGTTAATTGAGTTCGTCCCCGACATGATTTTGCACTAGAGATCCACTCCGTTAGTGGATTAGGCATTGTGGGTGAAGCCGAAGTCGTGACCGGTTTTCCGATTCGGTGATGTTGCTTAACGTGCATTTTAGGGATTTTGCTAGAAATCCGATGACGACGAAAACGTCGTGTGTTGCCTTTATGTTTCGAGTGAGAATAAACGGTGGTTTGGAAAGGGTAACTTGTATGGGTGATGAATGGCTTGTGAAGCCGCTTGTATGTGAAGGTGTGACTTTGTCTTTGTGGTCGATCGGCTGGCTAGCCCGTGAATGCTTGGATTCATGTGGGGAGAGTGTCCCGGCAAGACAAGACCCCTTTTGGGCTAACTGACAAGAACAAGTATGCTGATGCGCCCGTTGGCGAGATGAGCCATGTAAGGGGTGAGGTCTCAGTGGAGTTCTTGGCTTTTGGCTTAGTGATTGTGGCGAGAACAAGTATGTTGATGCGCTCGTTGGCGAGATGAGTCATGTAAGGGGTGAGGTCTCAGTGGAGTTCTTGGCATTGGGCTTGCATGCCCGTGGGGAAAAGATAAGTACCCTTGGTTTGTTGTGAATTGATGATGTGTGTTGATGTGTTAGAAGCATACACGACATAGGGTGCCTTGGGTGAAACTCAGGTTTGCATTCATGCTGCATTGCAAGGCCCCTTACTTTTACTGTTCAGCATAGAAACGTGGATGATGATTGTGACACTCATGCCTGTTGTTTTTATGTTATTACTATTTATTACATTTGCATACGAAGTGCTGACTTGCAGGGTGATGTAGTTCTCCGGGGTCCGTTAGGACGGCCGGGAGGAGGGGTGTTGTTACACTATTGTTGGTCAGCCAAAGCTAACCCTCGTTATACCACTCTTTGTGATTTGGATGCAGGGCAAGGATCGCAGGCTGGACCTAGCTCGCCGGCCAAAAAGGCCTAAGCTTTATGAAGTGCATTTTGCTTGTTTTCTTGTTTGACTATGATGTCTTTACTTGTTACGGCTTGCATGCCGAGGTAGCTTAGGAGTGTGATGATCCTTTGACATTTCATATGCCCTGTTTGTTTGACTGGAGTTTGGGTTTTGTAAGGCCTTAAGGTCGTAGCACTCTTATGTAGATGTGGACAACTTTTGTGGTTTATCTGGTGTTTCCGCTGTGTTGGTTCTGAGTTTTGAAATGGTTAGATCTATATCACTTTTTAATACTAAAGCTGTGGCGATTATATGTTGTGGGGTCCCGGCCGGACCTATATTATATAGTCATTGCAGGGGAGGTGTTACAGCACATGCAGCGAGGGAGGGGGATGCGTAGGCAATGCTGGAATGAGAAGCACAGTCATCGTGGGAGCAAAATGCGCAGGCAGCGAGGGAACGGGATGCGCAGGCAGCGAGGGAGCGGGATGCGCAGACAGCGAGAGCGGGATCAGCATGCAGCGCGGGCGCGGGATGCGCGGGCAGCGCGGGAGGGGGATGCGCAGGGAGCGCGGGAGGGGGATGCGCAGGGAGAGCAGGAGGGGGATGCGCAGGCAACGCGGGAGCGGGATACGCAGGCAGCGCGAGAGCGGGATGCGCAGGCAGCACGAGAGCGGGATGCGCAGGCAGCACAGGAGCGGGATGTGCAGGCAGCGCGGGAGCGGGATTTGCAAGCAGCGCAGGAGCGGGATGCGCGGGAGCGGGATGCACAGGCAGCACGGGAGCGGGATGCGCAGGCAGCGCTTGAGCGGGATGCTCAGGCAGCACGAGAGCGGGATGCCCATGCAGTGCGGGAGCGGGGTGCACATGCAGCGCTGGAGCGGGATGCCCATGCAGCGCGGGAGCGGGAAGCCCAGGCAGTGCGGGAGCAGGATGACCAGGCACCACGGGAGCGGGATGCCTAGACAACGCGGGATCGAGATGCCCAGACAGCACAGGAGAGCAGGATGCCAAGATAGCGCAGGAGCGGGATGTCCAGAAAGCACTGGAGAGGGCGATGCCGAGACAACATGGGAGCAGGATGCCCAGGCAGCGCAGGAGAGCGGGATGCCCTGACAGCGCGGGAGCGGGATGCCCAGACAGCGCGAGAGAGAGGGATGCCCAGACAACGCGGGAGAGCTGGATGCCCAAACAGCAGAGGAGAGCGGGATGCCCAGACAGCGCGGGAGAGCAGGATGACCAGACAGCGCGGGAGAGCGGGATGCCCAGGCATCACGGTAGCGGGATGCCCATGCAGTGCGAGAGTGGCATGCCCAGGCAGCGCGGGAGCGGGATGCCCAGGCAGCGCGGGAGCGGGATGCCCAGGCAGCGCGGGAGAGGGATGCCCAGGCAGCGCGTGAGCGGGATGCCCAAGCAGCGCGGGAGCGGGATGCCTAGACAGCGTAGGAGCGGGATGCCCAAATAGCGCGGGAGCGTCATGCCCATGCAGTGCAGGAGCGGGAGGCTATCTTTCGGGCAGACTTCGTTTAGGTTGTTGTAATCGACGCACATCTGCCTCCCATGAGGCTTTCTTTACCATAACCACGTTGGCGAACCAAGGGGGTACTCTTCTTTATGGATACATTGTAGTCCCGGGATTTGGCAAGCTCACAGCTCAGTGTCAATACTGTAGGTTGTGGCCTTAACCTTCGGAGTCTTGCTTCTGGAGATTTGTATCGCTAACGGAGCTAGATAGTTGTTGTAATAATCTCAAAATTGAAACTGATGTATGTGTGCAAGTACAGTCTTGCGACTAATTATTCTAAAGCAAAAAGCGAGAAAAACAAAAGGATAAATTGATGTTAGATGAGGTGCAGGCTTTGAATGCTCCACAAGGGGGAGAGTTCCCCCTGCTTGGGGCCTCAGGCTTATCTATGTCGGGCTACTGCGTGACCCTCTACTGGATTGTTAGTCTGTGGTGTACGCTGGTTTGAGACTTAGTTCTGTAGGAATAATCCGAGAATACCTTGTCGAACAAGGCATTCGATCTCCTCCTTCAACCTGGTGCAGCCTTCAGTACTGTGGTCATGCACATAGTGGAAGTCGCAATATTGTGACTGATTTCCCCTGTTTGGTGCATGTTAACCCAAATCCTGCGACCACGGCCAACGCCCTCTCTACCGGTCTCAGCAGTTCTTGGCAGACACCAAGTAGTACCCGCGGTCACATCCCAGACAAGCGCATTTTCACCTCGACAAAAGTCATGAGCGGACGCTCAGGAGTGTCTGTGAAATCTTTCCAAGAAGGTTTGTTCTCCTCAGCAAGGGAGCGCACATGGTTACTCATCAAAGAGCCCGCGCCCTCCAGTCAACAACATCAGCCTCCCAGAGAAGTCGCAGCGGGCACTTTCCGGAGCCCGCCTGGACCTCTTTCAGCAAGCGAGTGTGCGTCATTAATGCCTTTCGTATCCGCGCCCCTTCTTTTTCTTTCGCAGCCGATGCTTCGATTTCCTTAGGCGGCGAAGCATTTAATGTAGCATTAAATGCCCCCCACCAACCAAGCAGCCTACCCTCAAGTATAAATAGAGGGTCAGTGGTGCTTGGAAGGGGACACGAAACTTGAGCAAAAGTCTACCATGTTGTAGGCGTGGTTACAAGTTCCCGTCACTCGGTTGCCTTCTATTTGTAGTACATACTCTTGTATAACCTGTAATACTCTTTGTGAAATAACATTGCCCGTAGCAAGAGAGGCATTCACCGTTGCGGGTAAATCTGGTGTCCGTTGCTGCTAGCGGAGACCTCTTTTCAGTGTTATCTTCGCTCGACCCTCAAGGGCTAATAATCGATCGCTTGCAGTTCTTGTATCCCCCTCTATTTGTCCGACTCGTCATTGAGTGTAGAAAGTTGGTGACAATTTTTGTGACAATAATTCAACACGCGACCTTCATATCAAGCGGTTGGTGAAATCTCCCCTGCGGTTGGCGGACTGTAGTAGTTTTTTCCCAAGTTTAGATCCATTCTGGCGTGTGTGGATGCTCTGGGGAGTGTTTGCCCACCCCAGAGATTGTTCCCCCGTTGTGGTAGTTCATGTGGGGAAGTCGCAGCTACTACCCCAAGGATCCCAACAGCTTATGCTTTGCAGAAGTGTGTGTTGTCACTCCAGATAGAGTTCGCCCCAAACCCGAAATGCCCAACTTGTGCGGTTACATAGAAAAGTGTCCGCACATATCCACGGACGAACAAAGTGAACATGAAGTCAGCGGGGTTGCGGGTTTGTGTCCAAAGCAACACGCAAACTTGAAATGGTCATAACTTTTGATCCGCTCGTCCGATTTTTGCCCACAACACCTTTTCAGAAAGAGCTCAGAGCCCTCCATCTGTTGGCGAACGATTAATCAATGCGAGTTCATTTCGCGTGCTCATATCGCCCGGAGGCAGTTCCGTTTGAAAGTTATCACAGTTTTTCTCTTTCGTCAATTTTGTCTCGATGAAAATGTCGTAAAAGTCTTCCGAAAACTCTTCTGATGATCCAAAGTTGTCTATCAAAAGGAGCGACTTCAACCTTCTACTAGTTGCGGTTGTTGACCTCTCAAAGCAAGTTGATTCTATGACCAAAGGCATGACAAACACTAACACCTTGGTAAATGGACTACAAGAAAGGCTTCTCGGGTTGTAAAGGAATTTCCATCATCAATGTCCATCTTCGTCACATAATATCTCACATGCAAAGCGTTTAAGATCTCATTCCCCTCTTCGAGACATACACGCACTGACACCTTTGCATTGTATGTCATTTGTACCTATGGGATCATGTCTTGTCCAACCTTACATTCCTCAGTCTCCTAAGCACGATAACCATTCAGAAGAGCATACCAATCTGTGTCCTCTCATTGGAGAGGTTCCCCGAGTTAACTGGAAAAAGTCAGGACTTAACAGATCTCCTTCTTTGGGGCCAAAGGCTGGGAGTTGCGATAAGAAGCTCTTTTGTGAATATCACCGAGAAAAAGGTCATGATACAGGGAGTTGTCGTGCTCTTCAGAAAGTGATATATAGAGAACATTAAAAGAAGGCAAAACGCAGAAAAATATAGCTCGTGAATCTGATCCTTCCTCAAGCAAAAGCAAGGAGATAGTCGAAGAATATTACCCTCTGTAATAGAGTTTGGCTCCACAATAATCAAACATTAGCATATTCGACATTTTCCAAAGAGGAAGCATCCAAGTTGATGTCAAGAAGTGATTCACAACACCCGGTTATTTCAGTCGAAGCCAATTGATACCAAGAAAGCAATTTTGAATAGAGAAGGCTGTTCTCTCAGTAGTAAACTCAAATACTTGCAAATTGGCGCACCGACAGGTCACAGACTCACTAGTATCTTTATTTTTGTTTGTTTCTTTCATGTTCAGTTTACACTTCTTGCTTATGTAACAATGAACATGCTTTTGAAAAATTCTAACATTATTTATTGTGCTAAAAGAATTTGCAAATTGTCCTAAAGCGCCAAACGGAGGATCATTATTCCACCTTAGCCCACGATCAAATTCGGGCAGGTGAAGAACGTTATCTCACCTGAACCCACGATCAAATCTAGGCAGGTGAGGATCGTTATTCCACCTTAGCCCACGATCAAATTCGGATGGGTGAGGATTATATTTCCACCTGAGCCCACGATCAAATCTGGGCGGGTGTGGATTATATTCCCACATGAGCCCGCGATCAAATCCAGGCGGGTGGGGATTATATTCTCACCTGAGCCCACGATCAAATCCGGGCGGGTGAGGATTATATTCCCACCTGATCCCACGATCAAATCCGGGCGGGTGAGGATTATATTCCCATATGAGCCCACGATCAAATCCGGGCGGGTGAGGATTATATTTCCACTTGAGCCAACGATGAAATTCGGGCGGGTGAGGATTATATTTCCACCTGAGCCCACGATCAAATCCGGGCGGGTGAGAATTATATTTCCACCTGAGCCCATGATCAAATCTTGGCGGGTGAGGATTATATTTCCACCTGAGCCCACGATCAAATCCGGGCAGATGGGGAGCGATGTTACACTAAACAATCCGGATGGTAAAAGCTCCACATGTATTATTACCCTATCCCTTTTCTTTAAAACAGGTTGATCTAAGTAGAGCCTCCAACTTCTGGGCGTCCGAAGTTGGGGCTGACAGAACTGCCAGTGGAACATTGCTCGTATGATGGGATGTCGAAATCATATCCTCTTGATTTCATATAATGGGTAGTTGCATCATGAATAACCGCACCAAGCTGAAATTCTCTAACTTGAGGTCAATCAAAATTTTATGCATAATGGAAAGTTGCACTACGAATAACCACACAAAGTAGATATTCACTGCCATAATTGGTATACTAAGAAAACTTATGAGTTGTGCGGACACTCGGGTAAAATTCACACATCTTTCAGCCATTCTCGATATGTCTCAGTTATTGATGACTATATTGTGTGATTTCCCTCGTGGGGGCACATGAACCATCGACACTAGTCAACATTAAGGGCTCTCATTACTCTTGGTTCTTGATTATAATGGGTGGCACTCAGGGAAGTGACCGCGCCCGGGTTAATCTAAATAGGTAGGCATCCGACGAATGATGTCGCCTTGGTCTCCTTATCTTAATGGGTTGGCACTCACTGAAGTGATCGCGCCCGGGCTAATATAAATAAGCGGGCATCCGACGAATGATGTCGCCTTTGTCTTCTTATCTTAATGGGAGGGCACTCAGGGAAGTGACCACGACCGACTTAATCTAAATAGGAGTGCCTCCGACGAATGATGTCGCCTTGGTGTCCTTATCTTAAAGGGAGGGCACTCAGGGAAGTGACCACGCTCTAGTTAATCTAAATAGGAGGGCATCTGACGAATGTTGTCGTCTTGGTCTTCTTATCTTAATGGGCGGGCACTCAGGGAAGTGACCGCGCCCGGGTTAATCTAAATAGGCGGGCATCCGACGAATGATGACGCATTGGTCTTCTTATCTTAATGAGGGGACACTCAGAGAAGTAACCGCGCCTGGGTTAATCTAAATAGGAGGGCATCTGACGAATGATGCCACCTTGGTCTACTTATCTTAATGTGCGAGCACTCATGGAAGTGACCGTGCTCGGGTTAATCTAAATAGGAGGGCATCCGACGAATGATGCCACATTGGTCTTCTTATCTTAATGGGTGGACACTCATGGAAGTGACTGCACATGGGCTATTTTAAATAGGCGGGCATCCGATGAATGATGTCGTCTTGGTCTTCTTATCTTAATGGGCTGGCACTCAGGAAAGTGACCGCACCTGGGTTAATCTAAATAGGAGGGTGTCACAACCCACATTTTCTCAATATATAAATATATTATCAGAGTAAGAGAAAATACGCGTCATGATGTCACGTCGTGCATGAGACAACTACAGACGCCCAGGAAGCTCTCTCCAACGTTTCTTTGGAAAGTCATGAACTTGAGTTTAAAACATAGTTTAAGTTTAAGGTTTTCAAACACCATGTCCCTCGATTTAATGGATCAACTAGTCCATAAATAAGAAAGTATAAATTTACGCAGCGGAAAATACATAATTTACTTTAATTTACCCTACATAAGCATGATGAACTAACAAACATTCTGATGATATGCAACCTCTAGATTTAGTATAAGTATGAAAGGTTTCTTTTACGGGCTTCAAAATAGAGTGATAATAGTTTAAAAAAAGATGTTATGTAGGAAGAATTATGCAGTTTTGTATATAGAATAACTACCATGCATCCTAACATAAAACCTTCTCAGAGAGCATTTGCACTAACAACAAACAATGACAGTAGTATATAAATAACAAGACAATGTCTAACACAAAAAAAAATCGGGATATGGAAGTCAACATACTAACACGAACCCATATCCTTAACAAGTTCTAAAGAAAACAACAGTCTACCTCCCAGAGCGAGAGTAAGGGAAACACTACAAATCCGAAGAAAACAGATCTCGGTCAGCTCCACCTGTTACTGATCCGAACCTGAGGCATTCAAAAGAAAGGAATATCTCAGCACAAAGGCATGAAAAGACATCACATAATTAAGAGTAAGAGAAATCTTATCAAGATAAAGGGTTATCAACCCAACAAGAATAGTTGTAAAACATCAGCAAATCTAATAAAGAAGTATTAGCATTCAAAGGGAAGACTGACACAAAGTGCGGTCAAATTTGCATATCAAAATCCAAAGAGGAAGAAGTGTCGAATTGCCCAAGAAGTAAATCACTATCTCAGCCATAAAACGGTACTGAGGCGGTGGCTATCTTTCCAACCAACCATCAGACCAAACATCCAAGACACAAAAGCACTGTGGCGGTGGTAACAGCCCACCAACCAACAGTCTACACGTCCACGGAAAAGAAAATAGGCACTGTGGTAGTGGCCTCATTGTCCAACTACACCAACAGTCCAAAAATAACCGACTGGGAAATAGAGATTCACATCATCTTGACCAAAACAGACACCACAGAAAAACCAGAAAACAATTCCAAGAAAAACCCAACCTTACGACGAATTCGTCGAAATACATTCGAGGAATCCAAGGAATATCGACGAATTCGTCGAAATACATTCGACAAATTACAAGGGCATTCCGCGAAATCTCTATCGAAGGCATTCGACGAAAGTGGCATAACGACTTAGCTACTCGCTGGAAGCCTAAAACTAATCGACAAATTCGTCGAAATGAATCGATGAATCTACTTAGAACACTCGGCGAAATTACTCAGAAAGAAATTTACTTAAAGACGAATTTATAATTACTTTGACGAATTGACGAGATACGGAACATTTGGCAGAAAGCGAACTGAAATTTCTTTGTCTAAGTCAGATATTAAGGAAAATGAAGGTTAAAGAAGATGAAATAACATGGCAAGGGGGGAGAATCCATCACTTGCCTCAAACCTTTTGAAGAAAACGACCTCCAACGCACTCCACGCCGCAGATCGACCGATAGAAGACTCCGAGGAAGATTTCTGAAAATTTTGGAACGAGAAGGAGGGTTAGGGCTATACCCTTCACCAACGAAAATCCACGAAACAGAAAATACTTACCGTACACGCGAAGAGCTCGGCGAGAGCTTTCCAGATCTATGGTCCGGCGAAGATTTCGTGCACTGTAGCTCCGGTGGCGGCGATCAAAAAGCTCACGGAAAGACGCGCCTCTTCTGGATCGCACGGGTCGGAGAAGGAAATAAGGGTTTCGGTTTCACGGAGGGGAAGAAAGGATTAACTTATATATATATATATATATAAGGATATAATAATATTAATAATAATAAGAGTAAGTGAGAGGGGGAGAAAAAGGATTTGTGGAATGCATATGCATTCAACGAAAAAGGCATTCAACGAATAAAACCATTCAAGGAATCGATCGAGACATCATTCAACGATATTTATACTCATTCAACGAAATTTATATATAAGTGTATATTTTCTCAACGAATTTATTCATCTTATCATTCACGTTATTAAGTAATAATAATAATTATTATTATTATTACTATATTATTACCAAAATTAAACGAACGTCGAAACCGACGAAAATCACACCAATGGCGAACGTCGGCGCTACGAATCCATTGGCGAAGTCAAAACCAAAATCCGACGTACCGTTCTCGAGATATAAATTTCCGAAGTTTTACGGCGAACGATAAATATGCAAATCTTTGAAAAATCACTGAGGCTCTAATATCGCTCGGATCGCCACGAAACTTTGAGGGCCTTTCTAAAATTAAATAATCTAATTTCCTAACGTAAAATTTTCCAATTTCGGGATGTTTCAAAATTTGGTCAACTTGACCGAACGGATGCGAAAATGCGCAAACGACGGCGCACCGTTAATTCCGCACTGACGTAACGCTCTTACATCATTATGACGTCACCAATGAGTTTAAAATAATTGCCGAAAATTCAAGGGCGTTACAGTCTCTCCCCCTAAAAAAAACTTTCGTCCCAAAACTTTGACAAATAATTCGAATACAAAAGCTAACGGATGAAAACACTCACCAGGGAGAACTAGGAGAAAAGATGATGATGATATTCCCTCATAACAGATTCCAGCTCCCAAGTCGCGCTCTCGACGTCTTATTTTCACTAAAGGACTTTGACCATAGGAATCGTCTTCTTTCGCAACACTCGATCCTGAGTCTCCAGAATACAAAAAGGCTCTTCAACATAAGACAGATTAGGTTGCAACTAGGGCACCGAGTCAAGGACATGATGATCACCACACACGCACTTTCTCAACTGGCTCACATGAAACACATCGTGAACACCTGAGAAAGAAGCAGGCAAAACCAGCCTATAAGTTGACACTCCAAGCGCTCAACAACCTGGAAAGGCCCCACATACCGGGATCCAACTTGTGGCTCCTTCCAAATCTTTTAACATCTGGCATCGGAGAAACTTTCAAGAACATCATGTCCCCAACTGCGAACTCCAGATCAAAGGGGGTCATCTGCAACATTCATCTCTTCCAAAGCTTCTAGACCTAACAACTGACTCTCACCAACCTCGACCCAAAACAAGGGAGTTCGACAATGCCTCCCATACAAAGCCTCAAAGGGGGTCATCTGCAAACTCTCCTGATAACTGTTCTTATAAGCAAATTCCATCAGTCCAAGACGTTTATCCCAAGTTCCACCATGATCCAAAATATAACAGCTGATCATATCTTTCAAAATTTGATTCACTCTTTCCGTTTGACCATTGGTCTGAGGGTGGTAAGCGGTAAAGTATTTAAGGTTAGTGCCCAAAGCTCCCTGCAAACTCTGCCAGAAACAAGACATATATCTAGAATCCCGATCTGACACAATACTCACGAGCACACCATGCAATCTGATGACCTCATCCAAATAAAGCTCTGTTATTTTCTCCATAGAATAGTCGGTCTTAAAAGGTACAAAGTGAGCATACTTTATCAATATGTCAACTATGACCCATACTGTATCATGTCCTCCGGGAGATCTTGGCAAACCAGTAATGAAGTCCATTAAAATACTCTCCCACTTCCTGTTTGGAATATCCAAAGGGTTCAATTTACCTTCAGGCCTCTTATGATCTGCCTTAACATGCTGATAAGTAAAACATTCAGAAATATATTTAGCTATATCATTCTTCATACTTGACCACCAAACCATCTGTTTCAGGTCTTTATACATCTTTGTGGAACCAGGATGATAGGAAACACTAGAGTCATGTGCTTCACTTCAAATCTTTGTTCGAATATCCTCAAACGCGGGGATACAACATCTACCCTGATACTTCAAAGTATTCTTATTATCAATTGAAAAATCTGGTAATTCACCTTTTTTAGTTCTATTCCGGAGATGCTGCAAATAAGGATCTTCCTTCGGATGCAGTTTTGTAAGGGTAATCCAAAAAGGCTCTTCAGCTTCTAAACTCGAAGGTGCGGTACTACCACCGACTGAGATATCCATCAGCATAAACTCCTCCACTAAGGACTGCACAGAAAGGTTGAAGACATGCGCGGTCTTTCTACTCAGGGCATCGACCACCACATTAGCCTTACCCGGATGGTACATGATGTCAACTTCATAATCCGCAACATACTCGAACCACCTGCGCTGGCGCAAATTCAGTTCTTTCTGGGTAAAGACATACTTCAAACTTTTATGATCCGTAAAAATCTTGCATGACACTCCATAACGAAGATGTCTCCAAAGCTTTAAGGCATAAATCACTGCCGCAAACTCTAAGTCATGCGTAGGGTAATTCTTTTCATGAACTTTCAATTGTCTTAACCCATACGCAATTACCTTTCCTTCTTGCATCAAAACACACCCGAGTCCAACATGAGATGCGTCCATATAGACATCATACTCAACTTATTCGGTCGGTAAAGTCAAAACAGGAGTAGTGCACAAACACTTCTTTAATTCCTGGAGCGCCTCCTCACAGGAATCGCTCCAAACAAATGCTGCATTCTTCTGGGCAAGCTTAGTCATAGGTGCTGACAGTACCGAAAATCCTTGCACAAACCTTCTATTGTAACCTGTCAACCCTAAGAAACTCCTTATCTCCATAGGCGTTGTAGGCGTCTTTCCAATCCAAAATGGCAGAAATCTTTGTTGGGTCTACATAAATTCCATCATTGTTCACCACATGACCTAGGAAAGACACTTGCGAAAGCCAGAATTCGCACTTACTCAATTTCGGATACAACTTGTGCTCTCTTAGAGTAGACAATACTAAGCGCAAATGCGTAGCATGCTCCTCAGCACTTCTTGAATACACTAACACATTGTCGATGAAAACTACTACAAAATGACCTAAAAAG
This sequence comes from Dactylorhiza incarnata, assembly GCA_033032865.1. Taxonomy (NCBI): domain Eukaryota; kingdom Viridiplantae; phylum Streptophyta; class Magnoliopsida; order Asparagales; family Orchidaceae; genus Dactylorhiza; species Dactylorhiza incarnata. The sequence continues at coordinate 6,322,201 of JAWHQI010000097.1, read as the reverse complement.
TCTTTGAACACACGGTTCATCATATCCATGAAAGCCGATGGTGCATTCGTCAAACCAAATGACATCACCAGAAATTCAAAATGACCATAACGGGAACGAAAGGCAGTCTGAGGGACGTCCGACTCACGGATCCTCAACTGATGGTAACCTGAACGAAGATCAATCTTTGAAACCACCGAACTACCACGCAACTGATCGAACAAATCATTGATTCGCGGCAACGGATATATGTTCTTGATGGTTACCTTATTCAACTCTCTATAGTCTATGCACAACCTCATAGAACCATCCTTCTTTTTCACAAACAACACTGGAGCACCCAGGGCGAAGAACTTAGCCTAATAATTCCACACTGCAACAATTCATCTAACTAGGTACGCAACTCTTCCAGCTCACGCGGGGACATACGGTATGGTGCCTTAACAATAAGACAAGTTGTAACACCCTGCCAGTACAAATAATATAACAGTAGGTCCGGTCGGGACCCCACGCTATACTAACCACACTAGTTAGGCGTTAAAAGGAGATATACAGGAAAGAACTACACCATAGTATACTAAACATAAGCGGAAGCATACATATTTAACATTTCTTTCAGAATAGTCCACTATCACAGGAATGAAACAATAAAGTGTAGAGTTACGGTCTTAAGGCCTTACATTCCAAAAATGTACAAAACTCCCTAAACATACTTCGGCACGCAGGCTGGCAATACATGAAAAGCAAAAAAGAGGCTGGCCTTCGAGGGCCAACGCAGCAAAAAGGGCCACCGCCCGCTATTTCCCGCTAGGCTCACCTGCACCTGAATAAGAAGATTCCACCAAGAGGTGGCAAACAAAGCAACGGTCAGCACAGCTGACCAAATTATAACGACCCCAGCCCTTTCTCGGGGTGGCGGAGCTTCTTCCCTGCAACAAGTCGTACAAGCAACAAGTAGTACTAAGGAAGATGCAAACTACACAAGATGAGGTTTCAAGCACAATCAATCTTCTAGGTGTAGCAACAAATAGAGTTGATCCTGGGAATGCACATGATGTTGGTTGGGTTCACCCGAAGGTTCCCCACAACCGCCTAAGCAACGCATGAGGCTAATCATAACATCAATCCAAAACCAACCGCGGGTTCTCACGACCACACGTAACCAGCTAAACTAAAGAGCTTAGTGAACATTTGAGCATTTACCTATTGGAGGAACCCTCCCAAACAGGTCTATCCCATGATCACACGACGTCTCGAGGTTTCCCCCTCTCGCCGATACGCATGGTGCGGGTTCGGTACAAGCTTGTGCTCGTTGCTCAAATCATCGCGTTAACAACAACGATGTGGGTGTAGCTTTACCTCGGCCCGTTTGCAAGGAAACACCGACGGGTGTTCCTAATCACGATAAGTTACGCACCTACACCAACCAAGTGGACTTAGGCTTCACTAGAACGACCAACGAAGGAGGTATACAACGACTCACTTCAATTTCGTGGTGAAGGTTTGCATTCCACCACTCTCCAAGCAAGGGGCTTTCGTTAGGATCTTCACACGACGCCTAATCTCAAGTCCCGCAATACTATAGATGATCTCACAGAGTCATTCTCCGGCACGCATTCTAGGCCTAAACCTAAATGCAACGTCGCAAATCAAGCATCACCGATTCGGGCTCACGGCCACGAATAGGCTTCACACACAATGCCTAAATACGCACGACTACCGGATTTCTAAATGCAATATGCCGGGGACGGACACAATCGACCCGGAGTTCCGAAGAACTAGAGGAAATCCTACACTTCACCCATTTGGTGAAAGGGAGTCCTCATGCAAGCATAGAAAGAGAAAGAGAGGACAAAGAACACGTCCTAAGACCGGGAGAAAGAATCGTTACCCTTGGATCTCTCTTCCCCGCCATAGATCCGAGATTCCAATCGGAGGGAAAGAACCGCACCGGGCTGCACTTTCCAGATCTGGAAACGTCTCGCGAATCGGAGCTCCGGAGCTCCGTCAATGGCAGAATCTCCTTCTTCTTCCTCCTTGCCCCTTCTTCTTTCTCAAGCTTAGGAGAGAGAAAGGCCTAGAAATTATGAGGGAATAACCCCTCTCCAAAGCCCTAAAACCCTCCAGCAAACCCTCTCAGCCGTTGGATCGATTTCCAAAATTTTTGATCGTGCGGATCGTCATCTCCGCTCGTTTTTACGGAACAGAATAAGCGGGGCGCACGATCACTGGCGCACGACCAGTGGTCGTGTTGGTCGTGCGCGAAGATGAGAAATGGTCGTGCGCACTGCTTTGGACAGTGAGCATCCCGACGGCTCTCTTTGCCATGACAAGAGCGCACGATCACTGGCTCACGACCAGTGGTCGTGCGCGAAGAGGAGAAATGGTCGTGCGCACTGCTTTGGACAGTGAAATTTCAGCCTACTCCGAGCACAGCACTACCACTTCGCCTAACTCGCTGAACTACGATTTTTGGGGTGGTACAACTCCACCTCCCTTAAAAGAATTTCGTCCCGAAATTTCGAAAACAGTATTAGCAGAAATTACAGTTATAAATACATGAGAGAAATAGCTCGGGGTACTCCGCAAGCATCGACTGCTCTCTTTCCCAAGAGAGTTCCTCTCGCCCGCAATTATTCCAACGGACTTTCACCATCCGAATGGACTTGTTCCGCAACTGCTTCACTTCAGTGTCTTCAATGCAAATGGGTTTGACTTTCGTCGCTAACCCACCATCTACCGACACTTCGCTGACCGTAGTAACAAGATTCGGCTCCTTTACAGCCTTCCGCAATACAGAGATGTGGAATACATAATGCAACCCACTCAGCTCCGAAGATAGAGCAAGCCGGTAGGCAGCTTCACCAATGCGCTCCAAGATCTCAAACGGTCCTAAGTACCTCAGACTTAGCTTTTTCAAGCGTCGGATCCTCGACACTCCTTTGAACGATTTGATCTTGAGATAAACCCAGTCGCCAACGGCGAACTCGACATTCCGATGATTTGCATTGTAGTATTTTGCCTGCCGATCTTGGGCAATGAGCAACCGCTCCCGAATAGCCCGAATCGATGTATTTGCCTCCTCCACATCCTTGCGTTTCAACAACTTAGTGTCGCCCGTTTCAGCCCATGATAACGGTGTGCGACATTTCCTACCATAAAGAGCCTCGAAAGGGGCCATCTTTATACTTGCTTGGTAGCTGTTGTTGTAAGCAAACTCAATCATATAGAGATGGTTCTCTCATCTCTTTCCGAAGTCCAGGGCACACATCCTCAGCATATCCTCCATCGTCCTATTGGTCCTTTCGGTCTGTCCATCCGTTTGCGGGTGGAAGGTCGTGCTAAACTTTAGCTTGGTACCCAATAATTGATGAATCAGCCTCCAATCATTTGATGTGAACCGCCCATCGCGATCACCGACGATGCTACGGGGAATCCCGTGCAACCATACGATGTTATCGACGTACAACTTTGCCAGCTTCTCCACAGAATCATCCTTCCGGTTTGGAATAAAGTGTGATACCTTCGTCAATAGGTCCACGATCACCCAGATGGCGTCGTTTCCATGTTGCGATCTCGGCAATCCGTGCACGAAATCCATCGAAATATCATCGAACTTCCATTCCGGAATTGGCAATGACTTCAGAAACTCACCGGGACGTTGACATTCCACTTTCACCAACGCGCAAGTATGACACTTGGCCACGTAGAGGGCAATGTCTTTCTTCATACCCGGCCACCAGAAGAGTTTCTTCATATCCATGTACATTTTCGTGCTCCCAGGGTGGATCGAGTACTTGGTATGATGAGCCTTGTACATCAACTCCGCCCGTAATGTACCAACATTTGGGACGCACAATCTGTCATTCTTCCACATAAGGCCATCCTCGAAAGAGAAATCAGCGTTTGACCCATCAACGGTCTCCGCTTTATAGCGTTTCATGCTCTCATCCAGCTCCAATGCTTGTCGAACTCGGTTGGCGAGGTCGTATTGAACCTCCATCCAATTCAAGCATGTTGAAGGAGACGCTCTTCTATCGACGCAAATGATCTCCATAACTTCTAGCTTGCGGATTAGACGCTCATCGTGCATCAAAATCCAATTTGCTTGAGCAGGAGCCCGACGACTCAACGCGTCCGCAACTACATTTCCCTTACCAGGAGTATATTTGATGTCAAAGGTGTAGTCCCCAAGGAATTCCATCCACCTCCTCTGACGCATATTCAACTCCTTTTGATCCAGCAGGTACTTGAGGCTCTTGTGGTCAGTAAAGATATCGATCTTCACGCCATACAAGTAATGCCTCCAAAGCTTGAGTGCGAAAACCACGGCCGCTAGCTCCAAATCATGGACCGGGTAGTTCCTTTCATGAACCTTCAGTTGTCGGGAGCCGTAGGCAATTACCTTTCCGAACTGCACTAGGACGCAACCCAAACCACTCCCCGAGGCGTCACTATAAATTTTTTAGCCCTCCGTACCACATGGCGATCATAGAATGGGTGCCGTGGTCAGACGGCTCTTCAGTTCTTCAAAAGCTCGAGCGCACTCGGGCGACCAGTCGAACTTGTGATCTTTCCTAGTCAGTTTAGTGAGAGGGAGTGCGACCCTCGAGAAGTTCTCCACAAAGCGCCTATAATAGCCGGCAAGTCCTAAGAAACTTCGGACTTCCGCTATGTTTTTCAACACAGGGCATGCTCGGATCGCTTCTATTTTCGACGGATCAACCGCAATTCCATCGCCACTAACAACATGACCCAGGAATGCTACTGACGATATCCAAAACTCGCACTTGGAGAACTTGACATATAATTGACTCCTCCTCAGGGTGCTCAAAACTGCGTGCAGATGCTCTGCATGCTCCTCCTCCGACTGAGAGTATACCAAAATGTCGTCGATGAAGACGATCACAAATTGATCCAGATACTCTCAGAACGTTCTATTCATTAAGTCCATAAATACCGACGGTGCATTAGATAGACCGAACGGCATAACGGTGAACTTATAGTGCCCAAAGCGGGTACTGAACACAGTCTTTGGAATGTCACATTCCCTTATACGCAGTTGGTAATAGCCGGACCTTAAGTCTAGCTTAGAGTATACCGTCGACCCAACCAGTTGGTCGAATAAATCGTCGATTCTTGGAATCGGGTATCGGTTCTTCTCGGTCAACTTATTCAGCTCTCGATAGTCGATACATAGACGCAAGCTCTCGTCCGTCTTTTTCACAAAGAGGACCGGTGCACTCCAAGGCGATGAACTTGGACGTACGTAGCCTTGCTCTAGCAGCTCTTGCAATTGAACCTTCAGCTCTGCCAATTCCTTTGGCGCTATCCGGTACGGTGAGCGGGCCACAGGTTTGGCACCTGAAACCAGCTCAATACAGAAATCAATCTCCCGCTGAGGCGGAGCCCCAGGGAGTTCGTTAGGAAACACATCGGCGTACTCCGCTACAACTGGGACATCGCATAACCTGGGCTTTGGCTCCGAAGCCTCCAACAGAGTGAAGAATAATTCCGCGCCCTTTCTCACCGCCTTAACCACCTGGAGAGCAGACATCAGTGTCTTGCTCGCTCCTCGCATACCTGCGAACGTGGTTTCGTCTTCGGTGTTCTTTCCCAGAGTGATCTCCTTTGAATTGCAATCTATGCATGCTCGCTTCTCTGAGAGCCAGTCCATGCCGAAGATCACATCAAATTCAGCTAACGGTAATAACGATGCTTCCAAGTCGAAATCCTGATTTCCGATCCGCACCTTCACACGGCTCTTCCTATCCGCACTCATGTGAGACCCGTTAGGTAGCACTTGTGACGTCTGTCCTGCCACGTAAGCATTTTAATTTCGGTAATGTTATTGTAGTCTATTTAATCACTATGCTAATTTTATTTTAATCCAAAATATACAAATTCCCCGATGATGAAAGATATAAAACAGTAATCCTTATTTTGTGCATGGGAGCTTATGGGCGAACAGTAGAACTGTGCGAACGATTATGTACGCTCAAGTTTTTGTTTTGTTATAGCCTGTGAGATGCGTTTGTGGCGAGTGAATGGTATATATGAGATGATATAAGGCACTCTTAACTAAGTGTCTAATTGGTTGTTGTCTTCATTAAGTGGAGGGTTAATTAAATTACTTGGAGGGTCAATTATTTGGGGATTCTTATACTAGGGCGGTGGATTATGTTTATAGCGGTGGAGTTATTCTTACTTATCCTTACCTGTGTCGAGGGCTTTGTCATTTCCGCCTCTTCACGCGATTTCGCAGAAGCCGCCGCTAGGGTTTGCCGAAACCCCTTCCTCCTCTCTACTTCTTTCCCTAATTCTCCTGATTTCTACAAGTTTTTGGTTGGAGTAAAAGCTAGAAAAGCGTTGATTCGTGTTGGCGCACATCGGGATTGGTTTTACGAAAGTGAAAGCAGCGATCTTCATTATTCCTTCTCTTTCCTCTACTCACTGTAAGTCTTCTTCTTGCTCATTTAGATCTGTGCGTTTGGTGTTAGATTCATGGCAGTGTTGGCTGGGAGTTCTGTTCTTACCCTGCTGTGGAGTTCCTGTAATTTGTTCGGGAGGGAAATTTTAGGCAGGAACGTATGTGCTTGGGCGGCTGTTGCAATTGTTTATGTGCTTGCCCTGCAGTGCTGCCCAGTTCCGGGAATTCTGTTTGTGTGTGTGTGCAGTGGCAGTACAGTCCAAAATATATATATTTTTATGTGTGTGTGTGTGCTGAAGATGTGCAGTTCAGTGATCCTATAACTATAAATCTATGTGTATGTATGTGAGTGTAGTGAGGTATATATGTGTGTATGTGTAATGAGGTATATATGTGAGTGTGAGTGCTCAGATATGTGCATTAGTGCTCAAGTGTGGGTTGTGTTTTCTGTGAATAATATACAGCCATGGGAACATTATAGGAGCGTGTTCTTTTCGTGTCGTCCACCTTAGAAGTCAATGTCATAGTTATCCTGTGGTGCAACCCCGATAGTAGCAACCCTAATAATGAATTAATGTAAACAGAGATCGTGAGGATGGCATCCCAAGATAGACGTGGCGATGACTTGGGACGTGACACTGGGAAAGAACATGTGGAGGTGAGACCTGTCTTTTTAATTTATGCTTACTTTACCTATTTTCTTCTATTTCATAATGCTGTTTCAAGTTAGAAAAGGAACATTGTATGTGCAAGCATCATATAAGAATAACTGATAGAACTTTAATCCTCGCTTAAAATGACCTCATTTAGAGGCAAACAGACGATGGAATATTCTGAGGGGATTATTAACATAACAAGAATCAATTCATTCACTAAGTTAAATGTATCGATACGAGGACGTGTTAAGGGCTAATTGAAAGTGCATGCAAATGTTTTATGAGTTACCAAACCAGTCGAGCCGAAAGGCATAAACGCGTGTTGTACGTACTGGTTTGGCTATAGAGGACCCCACGGGGTCGGGTCGACGGGCCCAAAAGCTAGCCAAGAAAAAGAAAAGTAAAGAGATTTCAGATTCAATTGCCCATAACATTTCCTAAATGAGATTAAGTTCGAATATGCTTTAGTTCATTTATAGTGCATAATTCCTGTATGTTTCTCAGCTTATATTGTTTATAGCCATACTCCCTGTACTGTTCTTAGCTTATACTGACAGATACTGGCAGGTTATATACCTATGCATATTGTTAAAGATAACATTTCCTGTTTGCATGTATAGCAGGTTAAAAAAGTAGAGTTTCACTTAGTCTTTATTAAAGACTAACGGTTTCCAATGCTAAATTTTTAGGGAAAAGGAAATCTCAAGCGGGACAGCACTAGAGCCTACGGACATTGAGTCCCTTTTGGGGCTACTTGTTTATATGTTTTCTGTATCTTTTAATGGAGTAGTTCTTGTAAATGAAAACTTTCGTATGATAGTATGTATATATCAAACGGTTTCTTATATGTGCAATAGAACATCACTTGAAATTTGCAGCTATGTGGGAACATGCTCATTGTGTAGAGGCTAATGAGAGCTTATGTTTGTGCTAGAAATTTTAGGGCTTAATATGTTATGGTTTAATATATTTTAGTAAGAGATAAGAGTCATGTTAATTGTGGCGGACATGTGGGCCGTTACAATTTAGTGGTATTAAAGCGAGGTTTCATAACCTTGGCCACAATGAGTATGTTCATACGTAGCAGCTTAGGAGTTTGGATATGTGTTTGTACGTTAGACGTTGAGTATGAAAACGGAATAACTTTGTTGTTTTTGTTTAAGGATCCTACTCCATTGGCTCGAGAGGTTGTATCTGAAGGGATTGATACTACACCACTTCCATCAGAGCATCAAAGACAAGAGCGTGTACAACTTGGACAACCACAAGTAGAATCAACACCAGTTCAACTACTAGATGTTGCTCGCATGCTGGCAGAAGCTATTAAGATGGTGCGGGATGTTCCTCCTGCCGTACCAGGTGTAGAATCTACTGGGCCATCACAGGTGAGGCATCTTGACGTGGATCTCAAACAGTTTCTTGATTTAAAGCCGCCAGTGTTTAGAGGTGGTCTCTCCCCGTTGGAGACGGAAGACTGGATTTCACGGATAGAAACCATCTTCGAGGTGATGCTTTGCCCTGATGATCGAAAGGTGGGATTGGTTACGTTTCTTTTAGAAGGGGAAGCTAAACGGTGGTGGGTTAATGTTCGAGGACGTTTGGCAGGTCGGGGACAGGTTAGTATCCCTTGGACTACATTTGTGCAGGAGTTTACAGGGTGGTTTGTACCAGAGTCTGAGAAGAAGCTGCTACAGGACAAATTCTTACGTCTTGTGCAAGGTCCCCGCTCTGTACTGGAGTACGAGACAGAGTTTGCAAATTTGGCCTTCTATGCTGAGGCATTTGTGCCAAATGAGAAAGAAAGATGCCGTAGATTTCAGGAGGGCTTGCGCGATAGTATTCGAGCAATCTTGGTGCCACTCGAAATAACTGATTATGGTGCTTTAGTGCAGAAAGCCCGTTTAATGGAGATCGATGCGGAGAAAACTCAAAGGAGACGAGAGTTTGGAAAGAAGCACGTGCAGTGGACTGCAGGGAAAGAAGCTACAACTAAGGCCAGTACTTCTTGGAAATCTGGTGATTCTGGAAAACGACCTCGTCCGACAGAGAGTAGTAGTGTGAAACAAGTTCAGGAACAGGAACAAAAGTGTGGTAAGTGTGGGAGGTCGCATAAAGGACAGTGTTTGGCTGGAATGAATGTATGTTATTTGTTCCGTCAGCCTGGACATCACCAGAAAGCCTGCCCAACAAGGAAAGACGTACCTGCTCAGAAAAATCAGAGAGTTTTTCAAATGGAAATTTCAAGGGAAAATGAATCCCTCGCCTCAACTGCAACCCCAGCGGGAACATCCGGTGAAGGCCGTCATGTTCAACCACGTGTGTTCAATTTAAATCAGCAAGAAGCGATGGCAGACGACACAGTGGTGACAGGTATGATCTATGTTAGTGGAAAATTGATGAAAGTGTTATTTGATACTGGCGCTAGCCATTCATTTATCTCTACAAGCGTCTTGAATTTTATTTCTGAGAAGCCCTACTTAACTCGGGACACTCTTCATGTCACTTTGCCAAACAATCAAGTAGTAGTAACACATCAACGGATGATAGTGTCAATTGAACTAAATGATAAACATTTTCGAGTAGATGTTGTGGTTTTACCCATTACTGAATTTGATTTGATATTGGGCATGGACTGGCTAGTCCATCATGAAGCTATCATTGATTGTAGAAAGAAGGAAGTGACTGTGCAGTGTGAGGATCAAAGTGTTACGGTGTTCCGGGGATTGACTGATGTATCACGAATGTTAATATCTGCATTGAAAGCCTCCAAGAAAATTAGAAAGGGATGTGACTCTATTTTGGTAATGGTGAAGGCAACTACAGAAGAAAAGAAAGATATTACAACTGTCCCAGTAGTACGTGATTTCCAAGAACTTTTTCCCGAGGAATTGCCAGGACTCCCTCCTGAAAGAGAAGTTGAATTTGAAATTAACTTAGAAGAAGGAGCAAGACCAGTTGCAAAAACACCGTATCGCATGGCTCCAAAAGAGTTAGCGGAACTGAAATGTCAATTGCAAGAACTAATAGATAAAAATTTTATTCGGCCAAGTTCATCTCCGTGGGGAGCCCCAGTATTATTTGTAAAGAAGAAAGAAGGAACATTACGTTTATGCGTGGATTATCGAGAATTGAATAAATTAACGGTGAAAAATAAGTACCCACTACCACGCATAGATGATCTGTTTGATCAACTGGTGAACGCGAAGGTATTCTCAAAAATGGATTTGAGATCAGGTTACCATCAGTTACGAATTAAAGAGAAAGATATTTTCAAAACTGCCTTTAGCACAAGGTATGGGCATTATGAATTTGTGGTGATGCCGTTTGGGCTAACAAATGCTCCTGCTGCCTTCATGGACATGATGAATCGCATTTTTAAGGATTATCTGGATAAGTTTATCATCGTGTTCATCGATGATATTTTAATTTATTCTACTTCTGAAGAAGAACATGCACAACATTTACGGCTAGCATTGCAAAGATTAAAAGAGAGTCAATTATATTCGAAGTTTTCGAAATGTGAATTCTGGTTGAAAGAAATATCGTTTTTGGGGCACGTAATATCGGAACAGGGTTTATCTGTTGATCCAGCGAAGATTGAAGCGGTTCTCAAATGGTCGCCACCCACGAGTGTGACAGAAGTACGAAGTTTCTTAGGCTTGGCAGGATATTATCGAAGATTCGTCAAGGATTTTTCGAAGATTTCTTTACCATTAACATCGTTAACGCGGAAGAATGTCCCTTTTCACTGGAATGAAAACTGTCAGCTTGCATTTGAAACATTAAAAGAAAGGTTAACCACTGCTCCTGTATTGGTCTTACCTTCAGGTTCGGATGGATTTCAAATTTTCAGTGATGCATCATACAAAGGTTTAGGCTGCGTGTTGATGCAGCACAGAAGAGTAATTGCTTATGCTTCGCGTCAACTGAAGGATGCTGAAAAGAACTATCCAACGCATGACCTGGAATTAGCCGCGGTAATTTTTGCATTGAAGATTTGGCGTCACTATTTGTATGGGGTGAGATGCGAAATCTTTACATATCACAAGAGTTTAAAATACATATTTACGCAGAAGGAACTAAATCTTCGTCAGCGGCGTTGGTTAGAGTTTATAAAAGATTATGATGTAGACATTCAATATCAGCCGGGAAAGGCAAATGTTGTTGCTGATGCATTGAGCCGGAAGAGTGTTGCTGAGTTATCAACTTTAAAAGTGTATAATATGCAACTCATGCGGGAGTTAGAAAAGATGGAAATAATACCTATTTTTACAACAGAGGATAAACAGTCCCAATTATTCCAGATGCAGATCAGGTATTCGCTCAAAGATAGGATTTTAGAGGCCATACCAAAGGATGAATATTTACAGGAAGTGATGGTAAAGGTAAAACAGGAAAACATGCCAAACTTCACAGAACATAATGGATTGTTGTTGATGAATGGAAGATTATGCGTTCCGGATGTGGACACTTTGCGAAAGGATATTTTATATGAAGCTCATAACACACCTTACTCAATCCATCCTGGCAGGACAAAAATGTATCATGGTTTAAAAGAGGAGTTTTGGTGGCCTGTAATGAAGAAAGATGTGGCAAAGTATATTGCTTCATGCCACACTTGCCAAGTTGTGAAAGCTGAACACCAAAAGCCTGGAGGTTATTTGCACTCATTGCCAATACCAGAATGGAAATGGGAAGATATCGCTATGGACTTTGTTTTTGGGTTACCGCGAAGTAAACAGGGTCATGACGGTATATGGGTTATCATCGATCGACTTACGAAAAGTGCACACTTTATAGCAGTTCGTCAAGATGGACCGCCGGAAAAATTGAATGAATTATATATTGATGTAATCGTCAAACTACATGGAATTCCTCGAACGATCATCTCTGACCGTGATGGGCGATTTACATCGGCAAGTTGGAGGCAAATTCATAAAAGATTAGGATCGAAATTGTCGTTCAGTACGACATTTCATCCCCAAACAGATGGTCAGTCAGAGCGAGCTATCCAGTTTTTAGAGGATCTATTGCGTATGGTAGTTTTGGATCTCAAAGGTTCATGGGAAAAATACTTAGCACTCGTGGAGTTCTCGTATAATAATAGCTACCAATCTTCTATTCAAATGGCTCCGTTCGAAGCATTGTATGGTCGGCGATGTCGAACGCCGTTGAGCTGGGCGGAAGATGGTGAAAGACAGTTATATAATAAAGATAAAGTGGATAAGTGGCACGAGAAGATAGTACTTATTCAAAAATGAATGAAGGTGGCTCAAGATAGACAGCAAAAATATTTTAATGTCAGACACCGTCATGTGGAGTTTGCTGTTGGTGATCTAGTATGTCTAAAAATAAAACCCTTTAAAGGAGCTTCACGGTTACGGCGACTTGGGAAATTGAGTCCACGCTATGTGGGGCCATTTCCAGTACTTGAACGAGTTGGTGAAGTCGCTTATCGCTTATAGTTACCGGAGGAATTACAACGACTACATGATGTGTTTCATGTGTCAGCATTGCGAAAATATATACGGGACCCTGAGAAAATTGTTCCCGTAGAAAACGTCCAAATAAATGCTGATTTGTCCAGTCCAACAGAAGCATATCAGATTCTGGACAGGCAGAATAAGAAGTTACGAAATCGAGAAGTGAAATTTGTGCAGATATGGTGGAAAGGTCAATCACGAGAGGAAGCAACATGGGAACGGGAGGATGCGATGCAGGATCTTTTCCCTGATTTGTTTAAAGAACATGATGATGAAATTTTCGAGGACGAAAATTTCTAAGGGAGGAAGAATTGTGACGTCTGTCCTGCCACGTAAGCATTTTAATTTCGGTAATGTTATTGTAGTCTATTTAATCACTATGCTAATTTTATTTTAATCCAAAATATACAAATTCCCCGATGATGAAAGATATAAAACAGTAATCCTTATTTTGTGCATGGGAGCTTATGCGGCGAACAGTAGAACTGTGCGAACGATTATGTACGCTCAAGTTTTTGTTTTGTTATAGCCTGTGAGATGCGTTTGTGGCGAGTGAATGGTATATATGAGATGATATAAGGCACTCTTAACTAAGTGTCTAATTGGTTGATGTCTTCATTAAGTGGAGGGTTAATTAAATTACTTGGAGGGTCAATTATTTGGGGATTCTTATACTAGGGCGGTGGATTATGTTTATAGCGGTGGAGTTATTCTTACTTATCCTTACCTGTGTCGAGGGCTTTGTCATTTCCGCCTCTTCACGCGATTTCGCAGAAGCCGCCGCTAGGGTTTGCCGAAACCCCTTCCTCCTCTCTACTTCTTTCCCTAATTCTCCTTATTTCTACAAGTTTTTGGTTGGAGTAAAAGCTAGAAAAGCGTTGATTCGTGTTGGCGCACATCGGGATTGGTTTTACGAGAGTGAAAGCAGCGATCTTCATTATTTCTTCTCTTTCCTCTACCCACTGTAAGTCTTCTTCTTGCTCATTCAGATCTGTGCGTTTGGTGTTAGATTCATGGCAGTGTTGGCTGGGAGTTCTGTTCTTACCCTGCTGTGGAGTTCCTGTAATTTGTTCAGGAGGGAAATTTTAGGCAGGAACGTATGTGCTTGGGCGGCTGTTGCAATTGTTTATGTGCTTGCCCTGCAGTGCTGCCCAGTTCCGGGAATTCTGTTTGTGTGTGTGTGCAGTGGCAGTACAGTCCAAAATATATATATTTTTATGTGTGTGTGTGTGCTGAAGATGTGCAGTTCAGTGATCCTATAACTATAAATCTATGTGTATGTATGTGAGTGTAGTGAGGTATATATGTGTGTATGTGTAATGAGGTATATATGTGAGTGTGAGTGCTCAGATATGTGCATTAGTGCTCAAGTGTGGGTTGTGTCTTCTGTGAATAATATACAGCCATGGGAACATTATAGGAGCGTGTTATTTTCGTGTCGTCCACCCTAGAAGTCAATGTCATAGTTATCCTGTGGTGCAACCCCGATAGTAGCAAACCTAATAATGAATTAATGTAAACAGAGATCGTGAGGATGGCATCCCAAGATAGACGTGGCGATGACTTGGGACGTGACACTGGGAAAGAACATGTGGAGGTGAGACCTGTCTTTTTAATTTATGCTTACTTTACCTATTTTCTTCTATTTCATAATGCTGTTTCAAGTTAGAAAAGGAACATTGTATGTGCAAGCATCATATAAGAATAACTGATAGAACTTTAATCCTCGCTATAAAATGACCTCATTTAGAGGCAAACAGACGATGGAATATTCTGAGGGGATTATTAACATAACAAGAATCAATTCATTCACTAAGTTAAACGTATCGATACGAGGACGTGTTAAGGGCTAATTGAAAGTGCATGCAAATGTTTTATGAGTTACCAAACCAGTCGAGCCGAAAGGCATAAACGCGTGTTGTACGTACTGGTTTGGCTATAGAGGACCCCACGGGGTCGGGTCGACGGGCCCAAAAGCTAGCCAAGAAAAAGAAAAGTAAAGAGATTTCAGATTCAATTGCCCATAACATTTCCTAAATGAGATTAAGTTCGAATATGCTTTAGTTCATTTATAGTGCATAATTCATGTATGTTTCTCAGCTTATATTGTTTATAGCCATACTCCCTGTACTGTTCTTAGCTTATACTGACAGATACTGGCAGGTTATATACCTATGCATATTGTTAAAGATAACATTTCCTGTTTGCATGTATAGCAGGTTAAAAAGGTAGAGTTTCACTTAGTCTTTATTAAAGACTAACGGTTTCCAATGCTAAATTTTTAGGGAAAAGGAAATCTCAAGCGGGACAGCACTAGAGCCTACGGACATTGAGTCCCTTTTGGGGCTACTTGTTTATATGTTTTCTGTATCTCTTAATGGAGTAGTTCTTGTAAATGAAAACTTTTGTATGATAGTATGTATATATCAAACGGTTTCTTATATGTGCAATAGAACATCACTTGAAATTTGCAGCTATGTGGGAACATGCTCATTGTGTAGAGGCTAATGAGAGCTTATGTTTGTGCTAGAAATTTTAGGGCTAAATATGTTATGGTTTAATATATTTTAGTAAGAGATAAGAGTCATGTTAATTGTGGCGGACATGTGGGCCGTTACAGCACTACCTCCAATATATCTTTTGCTAAGGTTGACGGCACTCCGATTCGCACCACGAAGCCCGTAGACAGAAAAGAGTGCGATGCTCCCGTATCAAATAGAGCTCTCGCCGGATAGTTGAAAATTAGGACGAAACCTAATTGCACACAAATCAAACATAAAGTCGCACAACAGTATCAATCACACATAGCTATGTAAAAGCTAACATTTAATTCATACCTGTGACGACATCAGTTTGTCGTATGGCTTCTTGCTGGCCAAGCGAGTAAACTCTCGGCTGGGTCGGAATGTGCTGGGAAGCAGCAGACTCCGCAGCTTTGCCCTTTTCCGCATGACCCGCAGCACGAGCATAGTCCATCGCTCGGTTCTCTGGCCTCTGGGGACCACTGCGACACACATTTGCTTTGTGTCCCACCTTTCCGCAAGTGAAACATGTAATTGGACCACGTGCAGTCGTAGCTCCCGACACAATTGAGCGAGTTGGTTCCGCAGACTTGAACTTCCTTTTGTTCCTCCTGAACTCAGATTTGGATTGAGAGGTCGGCGCATGAAATTCAGGTTTCTTTGCCACGCCCTTTGCTTGTACACTCTTCATGTCCAACTCCAGAGATCTGGCGCTTTGCACCATCAAATGGAAGCCAAACGTCATTGGGACTGCAAGGAGCAGCCTCAACTCATCCTGAAGACCTTCATAAAACTTGTTCGTCTTCATTTCCCCATCTTCCACCAAAAACCCTGCATAGCGGCCCAATCTAGTGAACTCGTGCAAGTACTCGTCCACCGAGCCATTGCCTTGAGTTAACTTCAAGAACTGGTTCTGCAACGCAATGCGTTGGGCAGAGGGAATATATCTCTGAAGAAACGACTTTGAGAACTCCGCCAAAGTGATCTCGGTAATATCCTTACCTTCAAACTTATGCGCTTCCTGTTCGGCCCACCAAAGCTCTGCTTCTCCGTTAAGGAGAAAGGTGGCTAGGGTGACCATCATAGCTTCTTCCGTTGCTGTCGCCTTTAGGGTTTTTCTAACCGTTGACAGCCAGTCCTCCGCCTCCGTTGGGGATCCGGTCCCCGAGAATGTTGGAGGGTGGAAGCTTAGAAAGTGCTGCAGTTGTTGATCACGCGCTCGCGCAACAGCTACACGCTCTACACGACGCTCCACCCTTGGCACCACCGCAGGTTCCACTGCAGCCACTGGCACAGGGGTCTCCATCCTCGGTTCCACCGCAGGTTCCACTGCAGGTTCGACCACCGGGGCCGCATCTGTAATAGGCGTAGCAGGTTGTGCAAGCCTTTGCGGTTGAGCATTGATCATCACGAAGACAGCTTCTGCGATTAACCTGATCATCTCAGCAGGAGGAGTGGTCGCTGGCACCTCAGCCGACGCACTACTTTCAGCGGTGTTACGGGGTCAAGACTGCCCCGCAGTACTCCTAGTCACCTATAATCATGCAATACACAATTTAGTGACCGAAAACATAGCAAACAACAATCATGGAACGCTCAGGTTCCGCAAACAAGTATGTTTTTCCATTCCTAAGTGAACATTCTTATTAGTTTTTGTCGTTTTAGGTGAATGCACATCCCGTGCACACCACCCCTTAAAAGGAATTCGTCTCGAATTCGCTAAACTACGGATCGACGCCCTAAGTCCGATACCAAATTGTAACACCCTGCCAGTACAAATAATATAACAGTAGGTCCGACCGGGACCTCACGCTATACTAACCACACTAGCTAGGCGTTAAAAGGAGATATACAGGAAAGAACTACACCAGAGTATACTAAACATAAACGGAAGGATAAAGATTTAACATTTCTTTCATAATAGTCCATTATCACAGGAATGAAACAATAAAGTGTAGAGTTACGGCCTTAAGGCCTTACATTCCAAAAATGTACAAAACTCCCTAAACATACTTCGGCACGCAGGCTGGCAATACATGAAAAGCAGAAAAGAGGCTGGCCTTCGAGGGCCAACGTAGCAAAAAGGGTCACCGCCCGCTATTTCCCTCTAGGCTCACCTGCACCTGCATAAGAAGATTCCACCAAGAGGTGGCAAACAAAGCAACGGTCAGCACAGCTGACCAAATTATAACGACCCCACCCCTTTCTCGGGGTGGCGGAGCTTCTTCCCTGCAACAAGTCGTACAAGCAACAAGTAGTACTAAGGAAGGTGCAAACTACACAAGGTGAGGTTTCAAGCACAATCAATCTTCTAGGTGTAGCAACAAATAGAGTTGATCCTGGGAATGCACATGATGTTGGTTGGGTTCACCCGAAGGTTCTCCACAACCGCCTAAGCAACGCATGAGGCTAATCATAACATCAATCCAAAACCAACCGCGGGTTCTCACGACCACACGTAACCAGCTAAACTAAAGAGCTTAGTGAACGTTTGAGCATTTACCTATTGGAGGAACCCTCCCAAACAGGTCTATCCCATGATCACACGGCGTCCCGAGGTTTCCCCCTCTCGCCGATACGCATGGTGCGGGTTCGGTACAAGCTTGTGCCCGTTGCTCAAATCATCGCGTTAACAACAACGATGCGGGTGTAGCTTTACCTCGGCCCGTTTGCAAGGAAACACCGACGGGTGTTCCCAATCACGATAAGTTACGCACCTACACCAACCAAGTGGACTTAGGCTTCACTAGAACAACCAACGAAGGAGGTATACAACGACTCACTTCAATTTCGTGGTGAAGGTTTGCATTCCACCACTCTCCAAGCAAGGGGCTTTCGTTAGGATCTTCACACGACGCCTAATCTCAAGTCCCGCAATACTATAGATGATCTCACGGAGTCATTCTCCGGCACGCATTCTAGGCCTAAACCTAAATGCAACGTCGCAAATCAAGCATCACCGATTCGGGCTCACGGCCACGAAGAGGCTTCACACACAATGCCTAAATCCGCACGACTACCGGATTTCTAAATGCAATATGCCGGGGATGGACACAATCGACCCGGAGTTCCGAAGAACTAGAGGAAATCCTACACTTCACCCATTTGGTGAAAGGGAGTCCTCATGCAAGCATAGAAAGAGAAAGAGAGGACAAAGAACACGTCCTAAGACCGGGAGAAAGAATCGTTACCCTTGGAGCTCTCTTCCCCGCCATAGATCCGAGATTCCAATCGAAGGGAAAGAAACGCACCGGGCTACACTTTCCAGATCTGGAAACGTCTCGCGAATCGGAGCTCCGGAGCTCCGTCAATGGCGGAATCTCCTTCTTCTTCCTCGTTGCCCCTTCTTCTTTCTCAAGCTTAGGAGAGAGAAAGGCCTAGAAATTATGAGGGAATAACCCCTCTCCAAAGCCCTAAAACCCTCAAGCAAACCCTCTCAGCCGTTGGATCGATTTCCAAAATTTTTGATCGGCCGGATCGTCATCTCCGCTCGTTTTTACGAAACAGAATAAACAGGGTGCACGATCACTGGCGCACGACCAGCGGTCGTGCGCGAAGAGGATAAATGGTCGTGCGCACTGCTTTGGACAGTGAGCATCCCGACGGCTCTCTTTGCCTTGACAAGAGCGCACGATCACTGGCTCACGACCAGTGGTCGTGCGCGAAGAGGAGAAATGGTCGTGCGCACTGCTTTGGACAGTGAAATTTCAGCCTACTCCGAGCGCAGCACTACCACTTCGCCTACCTCGCTGAACTACGATTTTTGGGGTGTTACACAAGTACCAAAATCAAGATCAATATCAAACTCCACATCTCTCTCAGGCGGAAGACTAGGAAGACTAATAGGGAAAACATCAGGAAACTCTCACACCACAGGAACATCATCGATACACGGCAAACCACTAACAGTTTCTAACATAGAAACAAGGTAAGCAAAACAACCGAAATATCAAAGTTTTCGAGCACATACCGCAGAAATAATCGAGGAAACCTGGCGCGGAAAGCCATACACACTCATGGGTTGACCATTGTCCAACTTGAAGTCCAACCGCTTTACATTGCATTGGATAATCGCATCATACCTGGACAATCAGTCCATGCCCAAAATCACATCGAAATCTTCCAGGTCTAGCACCTTCAAATCAACAAATGCTAAGAAATCACCTAAGAGGATAGGACAACTCTGGATACCCTGGTTCGACACCACGGAGTCCCCAGAAGGAAACTTAACATGAAACACATCGCCAAACTGATCAAGGGTCAAACAATAACGCTCTACAAAAGTCCTAGCCACGAACGAGTGGGTAGCACCAGAATCGAAAAGGACACGCACCCAACGGTTCTTTACCTTAAATTCTCCTATAAAAATTAGATACATAACTAGCCGAACAGAAATTGAAACTAAAGATGAAGGCTAAGAGATAAATTAAGGTCTAACCTGAAATCACCTGGGTGGAGTTCTGTGCTTCTTCCCTAGTCATCACATTCAACTTGTCATTTCCTCTATTCTGATGTTGCGGCTGCGGTGGAGGCAAAGCCTGAAGTGGCACTCAGAGCAGGCTGGAAATGCGGGCATTTAGTCTTAACGTGCCCCTTCTGTCCGCACTGAAAACACACCTTATCTTTAGACCAGCAATGGGCAATTCCATGCCCCTTTCGCTTACAGAAGGTACATGTCAGATCTCATCTGTGAGCGCTCTGAATTGTCAGCACTTGTTGCTGCTTTTGGGCTCCCAATCTCTTAAAGAATTTCTCAAACGGATGGCCAGGGCGACCACAGAAACTACAAACTTTGCCACTCTTTTTCTTTGGAGCAGGGACAGATACCTTGGGGCCTTCCCCCTCTTTGACCTTTCTCTTGTCCTTTCTCATCAACACACCTCTATTCTTGGCGTTGTCGATGGACTCGACTTTCAGCGCAGCTTCTACTACTTCGGCATAGCTTTCAGATCGGTATGCGCTAGCCAATTGCCGAACGTCACTATGAAGTCCTCCGAGAAATCGCTTCACTCTTCCTGCCTCAGAAGCCACTAAATCTGGAGCAAATCTGCTCAACTTACTGAATTCAATCTCATACTCACTAACCGTGAGTTGCCTCTGCTTCAGGTGCAGAAAATCATTCATCAGACGGTTTTGCTCAACCGATGGCAGGAACTTCTTCAGCAACATCGCCTTAAACGACTCCCACGAACATATGTCTACGAGGCTCTCTCTCCCTGATCCACCAGCTCTTAGCAAGTCTTTTTAGCTGGTAAGCGGCAACCATCACCCTTTGGCCCGTAGAGATTCCTGAGTACGTAAACATCTCCTCAATGGCAACTAACCAGTCATCCAACACCATGAAGTCGACTCTTTCGTCATACGTAGGAGGTCTTAATCGCTGGAAATGAGATATAAAGTTCATCTCTGGTGGCAGCAAAACTGGAGGCACCAGAGGAGCGGGAGGAACATGCACAGTCTGACCCACTGCAGGGTCCTGCACTACATGCTGCTGCACAGCGGCGGCAGTCAACAACGATTGAATCTGCGATTGCATCGCAACCAACTGCCTTGACAGAGCCTCATTACTCTGCCGCAGACTCTCGATCATGGCTTCACTATGCGCACCCGAAGACTCACACTCCGATTGGAGAGTCAACCTCATCGCAGCACGTCTCGATGACATATCTATAAATACGAACAAACGGCTCAACAAAACCCTAGCTTGGAACTAAAACTACTCAACTTAGCTCGAACCAAACAGGAAAAGACACTTGCTCTAGCTACTACCTTGCTCTGGGATTTTATACAAATGATGTTATGCTTTAACTTAGGATGATATACTATCATCCTTTGACTCTTGTGCATATCACATGCATGCATGAATGTTTAAATCTTCCTTTCAAATCATGTGTATACGAGTGTCATCATATAAATCTTTAGCTTGGTACGGGTGCTTTATGTGATGTTATGATGTACATGTTGTGCTATGCATTCTAAGGAAAGCCTTAATGCATGTTATGAGCGGCGTACGCAAGAAATATTATGCACCCCATAATACATAATATCGCATGCAACGAAAAGGAAAATCTAATGCGCATCCATGTGATGATTGTTATGCATCTTGTACTACATATCAGTCACATGTTGCCTCCTATGAGGATCCATATACAACCACACATTATGCATCTCACACTACATAATATGTCTCGTATACTTTTTATCATGCTTCTGAGTGTAGTGTCCATGCTTCAGTCAAGATGTACGGATGACACTTCGGTGTGTGTATGCAATGAGACAAGATGATTAACACCTGATCAGAAAAAGTCATTCAACCAATTTGTCAAACAAACCCCTCTCTGATACCAACTGTCACAACCCGCATTTTCTCAATATATATAAATATATTATCAGAGTAAGAGAAAATACGTGTCATCATGCCATGTCGTGCAAGGGACAACTGCAGACGCTCAGACAGCTCTACCTCCAACATTTCTTTGGAAAGTCATGAACTTGAGTTTAAAATATAGTTTAAGGTTTTCAAACACCGTGTCTCTCAATTTAATGGATCAACTAGTCCATAAATAAGAAAGTATAAATTTACGCAACGAAGAATACATAATTTACATTAATTTACCCTACATGAGCATGATGAACTAACCAACATTCTGATGATATGCGACCTCTAGATTTAGTATAAGTACGAAAGGTTTCTTTTACGGGCTTCAAAATAGAGTGATAATAGTTTAAAAAAGATGTTATGTAGGAAGAATTATGCAGTTTTGTATATAGAATAACTACCATGCATCCTAATATAAAACCTTCCCAGAGAGCATTTGCACTAACAACAAACAACAACAGTAGCAAATAAATACCAAGACAATGTCTAACACAAAAGGAAATTCAGGATATGGGCGTCAACATACTGACACGAACCTGTATCCTTAACAAGTTCTAAAGAAAACAACAATCTACCTCCCAGAGCGAGAGTAAGTGAAACACTACAAATTCGAAGAAAACAAATCTCGGTCAGCTCCACCTGTTATTGATCTGAACCTGAGGCATTCAAAAGAAAAGAATGCCACAACACAAAGGCATGAAAAGACATCACATAATTAAGAGTAAGAGAAATCTTATCAAGATAAAGAGTTACCAACCCAACAAGAATAGTTGTAAAACATCAGCAAATCTAATAAAAAAGTATTAGCATTCAAAGGGAAGACTGACACAAAGTGCGGTCAAATTTGCATATCAAAATCCAGAGAGGAAGAAGTGTCGAATTGCCCAAGAAGTAAATCACTATCTCAGCCAAAAAATGGTACTGAGGCGGTGACTATCTTTCTTACCAACCATCAGACCAAACATCCAATGCACAAAAGCACTGTGGCGGTGGTTACAGCCCACCAACCAACAGTCTACACGTCCACGGAAAAGAAAACAGACATTGTGATAGTAGTCTCATTGTCCAACTACACCAACAGTTCAAAAACAGTCGACTGGGAAATAGAGATTCACATCATCTTGACCAAAACAGACACCACAGAAAACCCGGAAACAATTCCAAGGGAAACTCAACCTTACGACGAATTCGTCGAAATACATTCGACAAATCCAAGGAATATCGACGAATTCGTCGAAATACATTCGACAAATTACAAGGGCATTCAGCGCAATCTCTATCGAAGGCATTCGACGAAAGCGGCGTAACGACTTAGCTACTAACTGGAAGCCTAAAACTATTCGACGAATTCCTAAAACTAATCGACAAATTCGTCGAAATGAATCGACGAATCTACTTAGAACACTCGGCGAAATTACTCAGAAAGAAATTTACTTAAGGGTATTTCGACAAATTTATAATTACTTTGACGAATTGACGGGATACGGAACATTTGGCAGAAAACGAATTGAAATTTCTTTGTCTAAGTCAGATATTAAGGAAAAAGAAGGTTAAAGAAGATGAAATAACATGGCAATGTGGAAGAATCCACCACTTGCCTCAAATCTTTCGAAGAAAACGTCTTCCAACGCACTTCACGTCGCAGATCGACCGATAGAAGATTCCGAGGAAGGATTTCTAAAACTTTTGGAACAAGGAGGGTTAGGGCGCTACCCTTCACCAACAAAAATTCACGAAATAGAAAATACTTACCGCACACGCGAAGAGCTCGGCGAGAGCTTTCCAGATCTATGCTCCGGCGAAGATTTCGTGCACAGTAGCTCCGGTGGCGGCGATCGAAAAGCTCACGGAAAGACGCGCCTCTTCTGGATCGCACGGGTCGGGGAAGGATATAAGGGTTTCGATTTCACGGAGGGAAAGAAAGGATTAGCTTATATATATATATATATATAAGGATATAATAATAATAATAATAATAATAATAATAATAATAATAATAATAATAATAATAAGAGTAAATGAGAGGGAGGGAGAAAAAACATTCGTGGAATGCATATGCATTCAACGAAAAAGGCATTCAACGAATAAAACTATTCAAGGAATCGAGACCTCATTCAAGAATATTTATACTCATTTATATATAAGTGTATTTTCTCAACGAATTTATTCATCTTATCATTCATGTTAATAATAATAGTAATAATAATAGTAATAATAATAATAATAATAATATTATATTATTACAAAAACTAAATGAACGTCGAAACCGACGAAAATCGCACCAAAGGCGAACGCCAGCGCTACGAATCCATCAGCGAAGTCAAAACCAAAATCCGACGTACCGTTCTCGAGATATAAATTTCTGAAGTTTTACGGCGAACAATAAATATACAAACCTTTGAAAAATCACCGAGGCTCTAATATCGCTCGGATCGCCACGAAACTTTGAGGGCTTTTTTAAAATTAAATAATCTAATTTCTAACATAAATTTTTTCAATTCTGGGTTGTTTCAAAATTTGGTCGACTTAATCGAACGGATGCGAAAATGCGCAAACGACGGCGCGCCGTTAATTCTGCACTGACGTAACGCCCTTACGTCATTATGACGTCACCAATGAGTTTAAAATAATTGCCAAAAATTCAGCGGCATTACAGAGGGCATCCGACGAATGATGTCGCCGTAGCCTTCTTATCTTAATGGGCAGGCACTCAGGGAATTGACCGCGCTCGGGTTAATCTAAATAGGCGGGCATTCGACGAATGAAGTCGTCTTGGTTTTATTATCTTAATGGGCGGGCATTCAGGGAAGTGATCGCGCCCGTGTTAATCTAAATAGGTGAGCATCCGACGAATGATGTCGTATTGGCCTTCTTATCTTAATGGGTGGGCACTAAGGGAAGTGACCACGCCCGAGTTAATCTAAATAGGCGGGCATCCGAAGAATGATATCGCATTGGTCTTCTTATCTTAATGGGCGGGCACTCAGGGAAGTGGCCGCGACCGGGTTAATCTAAATAAGAGGGCATCCGACGAATGATGTCGTCTTGGTCTTCTTATCTTAATGGGCGGGCACTCAGGGAAGTGACCGCGCCCGGGTTAATCTAAATAGGCGGGCATCCGACGAATGATGTCGCTTTGGTCTTCTTATCTTAATGGGCGAGCACTCCGGGAAGTGACCGCGCCCGGGTTAATTTAGATAGGTGGGCATCCCACGAATGATGTCGCCTTGGTTTTCATATCTTAATGGGCGGGCACTCAGGGAAGTGACCGCGCCCGGGTTAATCTAAATTGGCGGGCATCCGACGAATGATGTCGTCTTGGTCTTCTTATCTTAATGGGCGAGCACTCCAGGAAGTGACCACGCTCGGGTTAATCTAGATAGGTGGGCATCCCACGAATGATCTCGCCTTGGTTTTCATATCTTAATGGGCGGGCACTCAGGGAAGTGACTGCGCCCGGGTTAATCTCAACAGGCGAGCATCCAACGAACATTCCGTTATAATGTCACTCGACCCTTTGGTGATTAATATATATGACAGACGCTCGAAACAACCACACTAGTTACCCGCACGAAAAGAAAGGTACGTCGTACATTATTGAGTATATCTTATCGTTCATTCACATTACATACAGGAACACAGAAGAAGCAGAACAAAAATGGTAATATTATAAATTAAAGGGTAGAACCAAGGCACCGCGGACAAACAACAATAAATGTGGTCGCCTGTTTAAAAGGAAAATAAAAATACAATGTTTATTCGACCCCGGACTCTCCACCCCCGCCATCCTCGCCGTCCTCGCGGTTTCCCGAACCAGAAGCCGCAACCGCCCCGACATCCGCGCACAACGTCTCGTAGTCAATATCGGCGTACTTCAACGTCTGGGCCCTTCTCCTTTAGAAGGTTGATGGTCGCCACCGCGGAAAGATTACCGATGCGGAGTGCTTCTCGCCGGAACCTTGGGTTGAACATGGTCGCGTGAACCTGTACCAGAAGCAACCGCGAATTAGAAGAATCTCATACGAGTAGGAGGTAATATTAGTTCTTTATTTGCTGATACCTTTAGTTTTTCCCGCGACGAGAATTCACCACCAGGACATCTTCGAGGTCACTCGAAACTGCACTGTTGTAAGTCATCGCCCTCAGGTTCGCTGTCACAGCCTTCACAGGAAGATCGCGCCCATGAATACTTTCAATCTATTCGCGGTCCCTGAAGTCGCAGACTGCGGCGGATATGTCAAGTGCATAGAAGAGGAGCGCTTGGTCGGGCCTTGTAAAGGCGCGGACGCTCGGCAGAGACTTCACGCCCACCTATCAAATTGTCGACGTAATCACACATTTGGTCCATCACCTCCAGAACGCCCAAGGTTGGGACGAATCCCTCCTGGGGTTTCGATCGCGAACTCTCAGCCCCACGCCCTGTGGGACCTCCTCCCTGCGAGCCCGCTTGGGCACCGGTTTCAATTCAGGTACGCGTCTTTTTCTTCCTTGATTGCAGGGGCTCGTGTCGCCTCCTCTTCTAGCCGTTGTATCAGCAGCTGAACCTCCACCAATGCCCGCTCTCTCCGGCGCTTCCTTAGTGCCACCTTTGGGGCAGACACTTTCTCAGGAATTCTGCGGGTATGAAACGTATAGTCCCGCCGGGTTCGTGTCGGTCACCCCCAAGGTAGAGATCGCCTTTGGTACCAGGTCTTCTCCCTCGGCATCCAGAATGATAGGACTGCACGACAGATCGATGATGACCCTAAGCAATCTCTCTTCAACCGCTCCATCGCCCGTGCGTGTATTAATGTTGAAGGCTTGGCGCGACTTCTTCGCCACAGTCTTCTTCAAACCTTTACGCGGTTGCGTCTCCAAGTCCACCACGACAGACTTCTTCGCCTTCGAAGCAACAAGGATTGGTTCATTGAGTTTGGCCATCTCGATGAGAGGGAGGTCGCAAACAGAAGAAGATTCGGTGGGGCATCTAGTGGGTCCAGTCCAAGTCTATTTATAGTTTCCAACGACAACAAAACTGAGTCGCAGTCCACCGCCAGTGGGTCCAAGTCCAGCTTTATTTATAGTTGCCAACAATGCGAGCGGCTTGGGCTTACGAATCGCATCGCTATCATGAATGGCAAAGAGCATGTTGGTTCGAGTGGTGTTCAAGGGAGTGTATTCCTGATGCTGACAAGTGTTGGATTTTGAGGTGCCCTTAGAGGGGGGGTGAATAAGAGCCTTTTAAAAAATATGATTTTTACTTAGGAATTTTAAAACAACTTTTACTTTTCTAAAAGTTACTTATAAAAATTTCAAACTAATGTAATTTTTAGAATAAATTCAAACACAAATTTCTAAGTTAAAGATTAAACAACCATATTTGCAATTAAAGAAAAAGTCATAACTTTATAACTATGAAAATCACATACAAATAATATGATCTTAACAATGCTTAAGATCAAGGCACAAATATGATAATAACCCTTTTACAATTTGTGTTTACCAATCCTTCTCCCAAGGATCGGAAGGCTATCACTTGTCTCTCTCTAGACCAAGCCCAAGCTTATCCTCTAGATCTTCCCAAGATCTAGACGTAGCACACAAGGCCACAATTTCCCACCAAGCCACGCAAGGACTTGGACGCTCCACACAAGGAAGCGATTTTCCCCTAAGCCACGCAAGGACTTAGACGCCGCACGCAAGACGACGATTTCTCTACCAATACAAAATGAAATGTATATAAATGAAAATACAATATTAAAAGAACAACTCCCTAGAAATTCAGATCTCTGAAAGGAAGGTTGAAGCCTCGAGATGATCGTTGATGAAGAAGTGCGCCCGATCTCGTCTTCAATCTCAAACCTTTTAAGAACAAATGGGAGTTGATGAGGTTCTGGAGCTCTCTGGTTCGTATGCACTCAGGAAGGGACTTGAAATTATCAATGCTTGGAATGCATGAACAAAAGGAGCCAATATATAGAAATTCGCTGTCGCCTGGGCGACATCGGCTGTCGGAATTTCCGACAGCGCTGAACTGCCGCTCGTAGTGCTGTCGTGCGGGCAGTTGCTGTAACCTCTGAGCTGTCGCCTGGGCGACATCGATGTCGGATTTCCGACAGCGCAAAACTGCCGCTCGTACTGCTGTCGTGCGGGCAGTTGTTGTAACCTCCGAGCTGTCGCCTCGGCGACATCGCTGTCGGATTTCCGACAGCTCAAAATTGCCGTTCGTCGTGGGGGAAGTTGTTGTAACTTCTCTGCTGTCGCCTGAGCGACATCAGCTGTCGGAAAATTCCGACAGTGAAATTTTCATACACTCAAATTGAGCTCCAGCAGAATTGTGAACATCTCATACATGTTACTTGCACACCATTAATAAAAATAGAATCAAATACAAACGGGACTTTGTTATTATCAAACCGGAAGAGTGCGAAACGCATGCTCCAACAATCTCCCCCTTTTGATAATAACAAATCCGTATAAAAAGAAATCATGTCTATTTAGGTTGTTGATTTTAACATATGGTGTGTGCACAAAAATAACATGATATATTCCTCTTAAGAGTAATCTCCCCTAGATGAAAGCTCCCCCTAAATGAATGCTCCCCCTAAATGTTATAGTAAATTGAAATGATGTATTATTTAGGTTGATTATTTAGGTGTAATAGTTCTTTGATTTCTTGAATATACTTATAATTCTCCCACTTTTGGTATTAGCAAAAGGTAATGAATGAGTAGATCTTAAGGGAAGAGAGAGGATGGAGAAAATAAGAGTAAGCGGAAGCACTTGTTGGGAAAATGATTGAAGTTCTTGAAGTAATAGTAATATGTCATAGTATTAAATAAACTCATGAATAGACGGTATAACCATACGAAGTAATAAAATAAAATAGCTTAAACATGATTAAGGTCATTTTAAAGTATCATAGAAAGACACAATTGTGTATAGAAATTTGGAATATTTTCTGTCCAATTCTCATGAGATGAATGTTTATATAACATAATGATGTGTACAAGTGATACTTAGATCAAACATATAAAGTTATTTAATGTACATGATCATTGGAATAGAGAACATAATATAAGCATATAAAGACAACTTTGACCTTGAAGAGATAGCATAAGAAGAATAGAATACCATTTTTCTTTTGCACAAGACACTTTACAATTCTTTCCAAGGTGTTTAACCTCACAATGCTTATTAAGACTTATCAGGAGGGTAAGTAGTGCTTGGTGGAGTATCCTTATCTTTTATTTAAACTTTTTTTTATCACATATTTTGTGATATCTTAATATCGAGATATTGATAATTTTTTAATTGACCAAGGATCTCCGAATTCACTTGAATCGCAAAAGATGGTGTATATTTTGTTGTGCTAACAAATCAAGGTTGAAAGTAGTATTTATGAAGTGCTATTGTATTATGTTAAAGCAAATATGATTCATGTATATATTAAATAGAAAGACATATGTATGGATCAAAAGAAGTGAACGTGATAGTTCATTATTATATATAAATAATTTCTCATACTTAGAGGCATGCGAAAACAATTTCCAATAGTATAAACAACTAAGTAGGAGTGTCAATACGATGATAGATTGGAAATGAAATCATATAATCATGTAATAGCCATTTTTTAAAAAATAAAAAACACATGGTTTGTCATCAATTCATGAGTTGTAGCATTAATAAAGACATATAACTATTGGAAAACATCAAAGGGACCAAAAAACTGAAGATTAAGCAAATCGGGAGCTGTCTGAAATTTCCGACAGTCGCTGTCGCCTGGGCGACAGCTAAAATTATAAATACGGCTTAAAACCGAGTCAAACCCTATTGTGCATCATTTTCTGGACTGAAGGGCGAGAGGAAGCTGTCGGAGTTCGGCGACAACCCTAGATTTAAGGTATGGGGTTTTTTGATTTTGAAGTTTTTGATTCAAAACTTTTAGAGATTTGTGATTTTGGAAAGGAGAGAAGATGAAAAATGTGTTTTTCATTTTACCTTTGATGAATGGTGTAGATCTTTAAAGTTTTGTGTAGAAAAGGTGTAGATCTAGTGTAAATCAAGTGGATCTTGGTGGATCTTGTTTGGATTTTGTGATTTTTAGGGTTTAAGTGTTGTATTTTTGGGGTTTAAGTGTTGTACATGGTTTAATTTCAAAAAATGGAAGATTTTTCTTTTGTAGAAGGTTGAAGAAGATGAATAGTAAGGATATGTGAGAAGATGTAGTTTTGTTCTAGAAGGAAAAAAAATTTTAACAGAAATATAGCTTGATTTTAAGTAGATCTGGAAGTGTAGTTGAAAAATTTAAAGAAAAGTTCACTGGAGTACTGTCGGAATTTTCCGACAGTCAATGTCGCCTGGGCGACATCATTCCAGTGCACAGAACTTGTTTAATTCATTTTTGTTATGTTATGTTTGCAGAATGGCTTCCAGTTTTAAGGCACGAAGGAGTACGTCTGAAGATGCGCATAGTTCGTATCAAGTTTACCCTGGGATTGAGAAAGCTATAATTGGAGTAGCAAAATATGTAGAATTTGATTCTCCGAAGCACGATCATATCTATGATCGTCTTGCGAATGCAGGTATAATTTCAGTAATCACAGCAGATACGTTCTCATCCTTTTTGATTCGAGAATTTTATAATCATTTGGAAGACCCGAGTTATACCGAATTGGATGGGGGAGTGAGATCTAGAATCCAAGGTCAACAAGTGGAAATAACACATGTTGATCTTAGAGAGTAATTCGGTCTTCTTATGAGTGAGCATATGCCTGATATAGTAGAGAGCTATAGAAAGGATATAGATTGCACCCTTGTAAACATGAGTTTACATGGAAGTCAAAAGAAGACACTAATCACTGAAGTTTCGTCACTCACTCCGGATGCATATTTAGTCCAAGATATATTAAGGAACTCAGTTATGTTAAAGAGTGGAGATACAAGGAGTATCACAGCACAGTTGACGCTGATTACATACTTTATTATGGAGGAGGAACCTTTTGATGTAGCGGACTTCATCCTTTCCCAGATTCGGTATGCTTTTAGATTAAAACATCTAAAATGGGTGAAGATTCATACTCTACCAATGGGGGCTATAATTCAACGTATACTATATAAGAAGTATGGATGGATAGTTCAAGATTCGTACTTTGATGATTGTTTTCCTGAGATATACTATACAGGAACTATGAGAGTGAAGAAGACTCAGAAAAAGCCTCATCCTGGAATTGAGATTAGAGAGCCTACAATGCCTAGGGCAGGATCACTACGAGAGTCTATAGATGATCTTCGTGATTCATTAGAGGATCACAAGAAGGAAGTGAAGAAAGATCGTAGTAGAATGCAGAAGTTTATGAAATTTTTGGTGAAAGGTTTGAAGTTAAAGCCTACTCCGGAAGAAGCGGCCGAATGGCAAATTCCAGATGAAGAACCGCCACGCCAATCGGTGAGGCGGACTCGACGTGGTAAGGCCGTAAGACGAGGACCTCCAGAAGACTGTCCAGAGAGCAGCGGGGCTGGTTATGAGAATTCTGAGTAGTTATCATCAGGGTGCTGCTTCTGACTGATGTCGGAATTTTCCGACATCCACTGTCGCCTGGGCGACAGTGAATTTGCCCAGATTTCATTTTCTGTTATCTGAACTTGATCCTATGTTGATTTCTACTATTTTTTGTGAAACAATTTTATGTAATATTAATTATGTGTGAATTTTTCTTAAGTAATTCAAATTCTATGGTTTGATTTAAAATTGAGTCTTTCTTTTTAAAATGTATAGGTTTTGTGATATATATATATATTTTTAATTTTATAGGTCATAAGTAGTGATATAATCATTGTGAAATGTCTAGGATTCCCAATTCTAGTCTAAGCATAGAAAAACGAGAATCCGGTAACGGTTTAGTGAATATATCCGCTAGTTGATTATCCGTGCCTATAAATGAAATTTTATGTGGTCATTTTTAATATGATCTCTAATAAAATGATGTCTCACATCAATATGCTTAGACCTTGAATGATGGACCGGGTTGTATGTTAAATCAATTGCACTTTTATTATCACACCATAATTCAATAGTTTGTTGTTTAATATTAAAGTCTTCTAAAGTTTGTTTCATCCAAAGAGCTTGTGCACAACAACTACCAAGTGCGATGTATTCGGCCTCGGTGGTTGAGAGGGCAACAGAATTCTGTTTCCTACTCGACCATGAAATGAGTGAAGGGCCTAAAAAGTGACAAGTGTCACTAGTGTTTTTCCTATCTAGTGAACAACCGGCATAATCAGAATCAGAGTAGCCAAAAAGAGTAAAATCATCGCTATGAGGATACCATAAACCAAGTTTAGATGTGCCAATTAAATATCTAAAAATTCTTTTTACCGCTTTTAAATGTGATTCTTTGGGATCGGCTTGAAATCTAGCACATAAACAAACTGAAAACATAATATCCGGTCTAGAAGCAGTTAAATATAAAAGTGAACCTATCATGCCTCTATATAAAGTTTGATCTATTGATATTCCATTTTCATCTTTTCCTAATTTTAAAGATACACTCATAGGAGTATTTGCTTGTTTGAGATTTTTAAATCCAAATCGTTTTAAAACATCATGAATATATTTTGATTGGTTAATAAAAACTCCATCATGTTTTTGAACAATTTGAAATCCTAAGAAATATTTTAATTCTCCTACCATACTCATCTCAAATTCACTTTCCATCATTTTTACAACATAATTACACAACTCTTCATTAGTGGCTCCAAAAATAATATCATCAACGTAAATTTGTAAAATAATTAAATCATCATTTACTTGCTTAATGAAGAGTGTACAATCAACACCGCCCATTTTAAAACCATTTTGTAATAAATATATAGTCAATCTATCATACCATGCTCGTGGTGCTTGTTTTAAACCATACAAAGCTTTTAGCAATCTATATACGCGATTAGGAAAATTTTCATTTATAAATTCTGGGGGTTGTTCAACATAAACTTCTTCTTTAATCAACCCGTTTAAAAATGCAGTTTTAATATCCATTTGCAATAATTTAAACCTTTTATGACTAGCAAATGCAACAAAAATTCTAACTGCTTCCAATCGTTCTACGGGTGCAAATGTTTCATCAAAATCTACCCCCTTCAATTTGATTATATCCTTTCGCTACAAGCCTAGCTTTGTTTCTAGTGACCCTAGAGTCACTATCTAATTTGCTTTTGAAAATCCATTTGACTCCTACTACAGGATGATCACTAGGTCTATCTAAAAGAATCCAAACTTTATTTCTTTCAAATTGGTTAAGTTCTTCATTCATAGCTAGAAACCAAGATTCATCATTTAAAGCGGTGACAACATCTTTTGGTTCTATATTTGAGACAAAACATAAATTTGAAAAACTTTCATGTAAACTAGAACGTGTACGTACCCCATTTAATGGTTCTCCAATAACAAGTTCTTGCGGATGATCTTTTGAGAACCTTAGCTCGGTTGGAGGTACATATCCTTGTTCTTCTTCTTCTTCACCATCTTTTTCATCTTCTTTCTCTACTTTTTCTTCATCATTATCATCGTCATTTTTCTTCAGATTTTGTTCCACATCTTCTTCATTTTTCTCATTACCTGCAACTTTAGTATTTTCTACGCAAGAAATGTTTTCATCAAATTTTACATGAATAGATTCTTCAACCACTTTAGTACGTTTATTATAAACTCTATAGGCCTTGCTAGTTGAAGAATAACCAATGAAAATTCCTTCATCACATTTTTCATCAAATTTGCCTAAGTTATCTTTTGTATTCAAAATAAAGCATTTACAACCAAAAACTTTAAAGTAAGATACATTTGGTTTTCTTTGAAAATAAATTTCATAAGGAGTTAATTGTAATGTAGGACAAATCATGACACGATTAATAATATAGCATGCAGTACTGACCGCTTCGGCCCAAAAATATTTTGGCAATTTAAATTCACAAAGCATAGTACGTCCTAATTCTTGAAGTGTTCTATTTTTCCTCTCCACTACACCATTTTGCTGTGGTGTGCGAGGAGCGGAAAATTCGTGTTTTATCCCAAATTCATTACAATATGAAATAAATTTTTCATTATCAAATTCTCCTCCATGATCAGATCTAATGCATTTTACTTTTAAATCAAGTTCATTTTGAATACGTGAAATTAGTTTTACAAATTCATCAAAAGCATCAGATTTTGAATTTAAAAACAATGTCCAACAAAATCTAGAATAATCATCAATAATAACAAACGTATATTTTCTACCTCGTAGACTTTGTGTAGAAATTGGACCAAACAAGTCCATATGTAATAAATGTAAAGGTCTAGTAGTAGAAATAACCTTTTTGCTTTTAAAAGATGATTTTGTAAACTTTCCTTTTTGGCATGGTGAACATAATGAAGAAAGCTTTCCATTCAAATTTGGTAAACCTTTTATAATTTTATTTTTAGAAAGCTTTACTATGCGTTTGGCACTAGAATGTCCTAGTCTCCTATGCCATAATTCAAGTTCATCATTCTTTGAAATAAAACATTTAAGTGTAGAATGAGATAAATCATGAAAAGTGATTGTATAGACATTGTTTATTCTTGGTGCAGTAAGTACGATTTCGTTTGTTTTAGAATCAATAATTTTACAAAGGTTTGAGCTAGAGTCAAATAGAACATTTAAATTTTTATCACATAGTTGACTAATAGAAATTAAATTATGTTTCAAACCTTTAACATATAAAACATTTGAAATTTTAAATTCTTCGTTACCTACTACTCCAATGCCTTTGACTTTACCCTTGCCATTATCTCCAAATGTCACTGTTCCACCTTTCTTCATCTCCAGGCTAAGGAAATTTGATTTATCGCCCGTCATGTGTTTTGAACATCCAGAGTCCAAATACCACACGTCTTCCTTGTTCCTAGCCTGCACGCACACCTAAAAAGATGATGAGAGTAAAGATCTGGTTACCCAAGTGGTCGATCCCATGGTATAGGTGGACGCCTTAGGTACCCAGATTTG
The DNA here is from genome assembly GCA_033032865.1 of Dactylorhiza incarnata. Taxonomy (NCBI): domain Eukaryota; kingdom Viridiplantae; phylum Streptophyta; class Magnoliopsida; order Asparagales; family Orchidaceae; genus Dactylorhiza; species Dactylorhiza incarnata. The sequence goes on along the minus strand of JAWHQI010000097.1, from coordinate 6,287,751 downwards.
TTTAACATTAACTTTTCCTTTCTTCCAACATGAGCCCGAGATGTGACCAAATCGATGACATTTGGCACATACAATGAATGGCGAGGAACCATTTTTCAATGGTTTCTCTGGACTCTTGCTGGTGGAAACATCTTTATGTGTGGACTTAGAAAAATTTTCATTTTGAAAAACAGGTTTTCTGAACCTGGAACTGTCGCTGGTTCCGACAGCAGCTGTCGGAAATTTCCGACAGCTTCCAGAAACGTATCCTAGCCCAAATTTTGCTGTCCCATGGCATTGGTTGGCTAAAAGCATATCAAGAGATATTTTTTCCAACACCAAATTTTCCAATTGTCATGTTCAACTCATTTACTTTGGACTTTAAAATTGGATTTTCTTTTACTATCATGCCACATCTATTTGCAACACTTTTCTTATAATTCTCTAATTGAGAATGAGAGGTTTTAACAACTTTTTCTAAGTCCTTTTTCTCTTTTAGAAGTTGATCAATTTTTTGATCGGACTTAGAAATAGTGTTTTCAAGTTCTTTTATCCTTGTCGAAGAGTGATCACAATCTTGACAAATTTCCATCTCGTTCCCAATAGATTTCAAATCATTTGATAACTTTGTATTTGCTTTCAAAAGAACTTTGTTTTCACATTTTAAGAAATCGATCTCCTTTAGACTTTTATCCAAAAATTTGCAAGTTTTCATAAATTCAGAATATAAATCATCATAAGATGGAGGAGTTACCTCAGTGTCGCTTTGGACACTGCAATCGTCGTCAGATGACGCATTTTCTTTCCCCATTAAGCAGACATTTGCATCCTCTTCCTCCTGTGTTGAGGAATCACTTTCTTCACCAGACGAAGAATCATCTCAAGTCTCTGCCTTTAACACTTTTTTCTTGTAGCTTTTATCGTGCATCTTTGCTTTTTGCTCTTTCAGGTACTTTGGGCACTTGCTTCTGATATGACCAATCTTCTTGCAATGGTAGCACTCCGGTAGTGGACGCTCCTCTTCATTCTCCATTTTTCCTTTGCCTTTTTGGTAGGCAAAATCATTCTTTTTGAAATTTTTTTAAATGAATTTCTCCTCTCCGGATTTCTCATAAACTTCTTAAAGTTCCTCACAAACAGTCCTTCCTCATCTTCCTCACTTTCTTCAGATTCAGTTTCAACTTCCTTTTTAGATTTCAACGCCAAGCTTTTCTTTTTGGGCTCCAAATTGTACTCTTGGCTTTGAATCTTCAACTCCACTTCATGGGTTTTTAGATTCCCAATGAGACTCTCCAATTGTAAGGTCTTAAGATCATGTGACTCAGAAATTGCAGTCACTTTAGGATTGAACTTCGGGGGAAGTGATCTTAAGATTTTCCTCACTAAATCTCCATTGGAGAAAACCTTACCCAACACCTTTGAATCGTTCACGATTTTAGTAAATCGTGTGTACATTGTATCAATTTCTTCATCCACCTCCATTTTGAATCTTTCGAATTCTGACTCCAGTTGAAATAGCATTGAATCCTTTACCTGCGAAGTACCTTCATGAGTGATTTCTAAAAGATTCCAAATTTCATATGCAGTATCACAAGCACAAACTCTATTAAATTCAGTGCGATCTAGTGTGCAAAATAAAGCATTCATGGCTTTTGCATTGTTTTTACATCTTAATTTATCATTGTCATCCCACTTGTCTTTGGGTTTGACCATAGTTACATCTCCTACAACAATTGTTGGAGAAGAATAACTCATCTCGACCATATTCCAAACTTCCATGTCGAGAGCTATTAGAAAACACCGCATTCGGGTTTTCCAATAGTTATAGTCCGTGCCCGTAAAAAGTGGTGGCCTACTAATTCCTTGCCCCTCAACGAACGCGTGATCGTTGTGCGCCATTACTCCCGGTGGTAAAACCGTTTTGGAGTAACCTCGCTCTGATACCACTTGTTGGATCTTGAGGCGCCCTTAGAGGGGGGGTGAATAAGGGCCTTTTAGAAAATATGATTTTTACTTAAGAATTTTAAAACAACTTTTACTTTTCTAAAAGTTACTTATAAAAATTTCAAACTAATGTAATTTTTAGAATAAATTCAAACACAAATTTCTAAGTTAAAGATTAAACAACCATATTTGCAATTAAAGAAAAAGTCATAACTTTATAACTATGAAAATCACATACAAATAATATGATCTTAACAATGCTTAAGATCAAGGCACAAATATGATAATAACTCTTTTACAATTTGTGTTTACCAATCCTTCTCCCAAGGATCAGAAGGCTATCACTTGTCTCTCTCTAGACCAAGCCCAAGCCTATCCTCTAGATCTTCCCAAGATCTAGACGTAGCACACAAGGCCACGATTTCCCACAAAGCCACGCAAGGACTTGGACGCTCCACACAAGGAAGCGATTTTCCCCTAAGCCACGCAAGGACTAAGACGCCGCACGCAAGACGACGATTTCTCTACCAATACAAAATGAAATGTATATAAATGAAAATACAATATGAAAAGAATAACTCCCTAGAAATTCAGATCTCTGAAAGGAAGGTTGAAGCCTCGAGATGATCGTTGATGAAGAAGCGCGCCCGATCTCGTCTTCAATCTCAAACCTTCTAAGCACAAATGGGAGTTGATGAGGTTCTGGAGCTCTCTTGTTCGTATGCACTCAGGAAGGGACTTGAAATTATCAATGCTTGGAATGCATGAACAAAAGGAGCCAATATATAGAAATTCGTTGTCGCCTGGGCGACATCGGCTGTCGGAATTTCCGACAGCGCTGAACTGTCGCTCGTAGTGTTGTCGTGCGGGCAGTTGCTGTAACCTCCGAGCTGTCGCCTGGGCGACATCGATGTCGGATTTCCGACAGCGCAAAACTGCCGCTCGTACTGCTGTCGTGCGGGCAGTTGTTGTAACCTCCGAGCTGTCGCTTGGGCGACATCGCTGTCGGATTTTCGACAGCTCAAAACTGACGTTCGTCGTGGGGGAAGTTGTTGTAACTTCTCTACTGTCGCCTGGGCGACATCAGCTGTCGGAAAATTCCGACAGTGAAATTTTCATACACTCAAATTGAGCTCCAGCAGAATTGTGAACATCTCATACCTGTTACCTGCACACCATTAATAAAAATAGAATCAAATACAAACGGGACTTTGTTATTATCAAACCGGAAGAGTACGGAACGCATGCTCCAACAACAAGGTCCTCAGTCTCGGCGGGGGGGGGGGGGGGGGGGGGGGGGGGGTTCGCGTCGCTCGTCATTCTTCCTAGGAACCGACGGTTGTGATGTCTCCTGCCCCCTCTTCTTCTTTGATCTCTCCTCGAACTGCTGACGGTGTGCTTCAATTGCCTCATCAACTGTAACTTGTGCTCGGCCTTATGCACGAGGTCGGGATAGCTGGACACCGTCTCTCTTATGAATGTTGAAATCCGCTGGGGCGGAGCCCCCCTCCCCCGAAAAACATCTCACATAAGCTTGGGATCAATCTCTGGGATCTGTTGCTCCTCGGCAGTGAAGCGACAGAAGAAATCATTGAGGGTTTCTCCCTCGTTCTAGTGGATCTTTGAAAGGTGGGAAGGATCTCAGATAGTTTTGCGATTGTCGATGAACTGGTCGGCCGGTGAACTGCTGAGTCAGCTTCGCGAAATTGTCGATGACTCATTCTCTCTGGGAATGGAACCATGTGCATGCTTACCCTTTCAAAGTTGCTGGGAATACTTGGCACATCAGTTGTTCAAGGGCGTTGTAGATCCTCATGATGCTAATGAAGTGATTAACATGCTCCAGTGGATCGTCGGTTACATCGAATGTCTCGATGTTTGGGAGCTTGAGATCATGCGGGATCAGATGTGCTAAGACTGGGGTGTCAGCGGGGAGTCGTGATAGAGAGGGTGGCGCACGAATGTGGCCCGTCGCCCGACTTGCTTGTACTCTTCTGCGATCATGTCATGTATCTCTTCACGAGTAATAAAATGTGTTGTATATCAGTGTCGCGGCACGACGATACTCTCACGCAGAGATGTCTTGACATTACATTTACTGTTCACATATTACTCATCATTAATTTATTATGATTGAAATATCATTACACCGTGACGCCACAAATGTTCGAAGTACAAGAATGTCAAGGAAAAAAATATCCTTCGTGGCGTACTATGAAAGAATATGGACCTAGGCTTCGTTTGGCACATTTTTTTTTGCTCCGGTGAGTTGGGATAAAAGCGTCACCGTCATAAATGCGTGTTTGGTATGACAACGGTTATGTCCGCCATTTACAAAGAAAACTAGTTTTCAACAAAAAAGTGAATGAAGTTCCTTAGGTGAGGTCGGGCGTTCACAAACACCAGTTCATAACCCGTTCATGACCTCCACCACCGCGCCAAACGGAGCCCTATTCTTCCGTTTTTGTTTCCTTCTTTTAAAACATCATTTATAGCTCATTTGCTCGAATGTTTTTTCACCCCTGCAGTAATTACAAAAAAGGAATTGTTAAAGGCAAACAAAAAATGGATATCCGTACATCAATGTTAACAACAAACTATACTTTTTGGAAATTATTCGGTGTAAACAAATCTGTTAATGACAAACCGATATTGTTAACAGCAAACCAAATCAAAAAATAGAAAATGTCATTTTTTCTAACCGTGGTATAGTCACTCATAAACTTTAGATCATAATAAACTTTACTTTGAACCAATTGAGAATAAGATTCCAAAAAAAATATTAAATAGAGTTAATCAATATAAAATAAATGAAATATTTTTATTAGTTAGATTCTCCTAATTTCAGTTAATTTTGCTTGAGTATTCACCATTGAAAGACTTTTAGTGATAGTTACTAATCAAAGTGACCCAAAAGAAAAAATAAAGTAAATGGTGAGCTCTTGTTTCTCTAAATTATGATATATGGGCGTTATAGTTTTGATATATATGTGAAGTTGTAATAACTTGGTATGCTTAAAAATCCTACAAAATGGTATGCTCAAATTTATTTTATAAAGACATAAAGAGTTGTTAAAGTGTTGGTTCACTGAGTTAAGCTTTTAGAATAATCAAGGTTTGATCCAGGAATAAAAATTCTGATCTCAACATTCATGCTTTAACCACAGAAGTTAACTGATAATCTCAGTTTATGCATGAGTAAAGTATGATCATTAAATTTTCATGCTTTAATCACATGCGTTAGCTGATAATCTTGATTAACATTTATTGTGCATGCACATACTGCATAAACAAATCATTTTAGAATGCGAGAAGGTTTCGATCGAGCGCGAGAAGGTTTCGATCGAGCGCGAGAAGGTTTCGACCAAGCGCGAGAAGGTTTCGACCAAGCGCGAGGGGGAATCGGGAAGGGTTTTCAGCGCTGGTGTGCAACTTATGGTTTGCCCATAGAAAAATTCGGAACTAATTTTAGATGAGAATTTTAAGTTATGTTGATGTGCGGATAGCCATTTTTTGTTTCTTCGTACAAAAATCGAAACTAATTTTAAATAAGGATTTTAAGTTATGTTGGTGTGCGGATAGCCATTTTGGTTTGCCTTTAACAATTCCCTTAAAAAAAGCCAAACGCTATTTTTTCCGTGTTGGGACAGCGGATCCCCAAAATAGACATTGTATGCTTAATTTCAGTCGTAGGGAGGGACCATGTTCAGGCCCGTCGTTCCATCTTCATCTCAAACGTCACCGCTCTTCATTGGTCAAACTCATGAACTAAGGCTTCGTTTGGCTCGGCTTATTTGCTCCGGTGAGTTTGGACAAAATCGTCATTGTCATAGAATGTATGTTTGGTATGACAAATGTTACTACCATTATCAAAAAAAGAAACTAGTTATAAGCATAAAATGTTTGGTATGCCAATGACGTTTTTGTCCAAACTCATCGGAGCAAATAAGCCGAACCAAACGAAGCCTAAGTTTGCAGCTTGATGGAGAAGAAAAATAACATAATCAAAACTAGGGCCACGTTTTTTTTGCTCCAGTGAGTTTGGACAAAAAAGTCACCGCCATATAATGTATGTTTGGCATGGCAACAGTTATGACAGCTATCAAAAAAGAAAACTAGTTTTGATTTTTGAACACAAAAGTGGATGAAACTTCTTAGATGAGATCGGGTGTTCAGAAACGACAATTCATAACCACTATATTCGTGACCGCCACCGCCACGCCAAACGAAGTATAGATTTAAACATAAAAATAGACGAAGTTCCTTAGGTGAGGCCGGGCATTCACGAAAGACGGTTCGCGCAAAATGGAGCCTTATTCTCTATTCCAACAGAGTTAAAGAAAACAATTATGAAAATATGTATCTGAAATAAATCTTTACTTTGTGTGATATTAGTTCTATGGAGCATATAATAACAAGAATATGGAATAAAATAAGGCGGTTGTTATGTGCAAACCAATTTTGGATACGTGCAAACCAATTTCTATGAGTTATTACGCGCCTTTTGAAAATACGTCTTGTACATGCATTTTTAGGAAAAGTGTTCAACACGAAAATTGTAGATCTCGTCGAGATCTACAACTTTCGTGTTGAACACTTTTCCTAAAAATGCATGCACAAGGCGGATTTTCAAAAATTTTGCTATAGTTACGATCAGGGCGGCAATACGTCTTGTGCGTGCATTTTTAGGAAAAGTGTTCAACACGAAAGTTGTAGATCTCGACGAGATCTACAATTTTCGTGTTGAACACTTTTCCTAAAAATGCAAGTACAAGACGTATTTTCAAAAGGCGCGTAATAACTCATAGAAATTGGTTTGCACGTATCCAAAACTGGTTTGCACGTAACAACCTCCTAAAATAAAAGCAATAACTATATGCATGCCAACTTCAGCTATGTGCAGGCCGTGCAATTTGAAAACGGCTATATGCAGGACAATTTCTGAACGTGTTCACACTTCCTATAGGTTTATAGTTTGACATGCATTTATCCTTGGACTGCATACAGCCGAAACTGACCTGCATATAACATGATCCAATAAAAAATTACAGAAATTAACTTCTATCTAGGGGTGTGCAAAAATAACCAAAGAACCTAATCGGACCGGAACCGAACCGAAACGAATGGTTTGGGTCGGTTCCAAATAGGTTCAGTTCGGGTCCTGTTCTCATAATACCAGAACCAACAATTCGGTTCGGTTCCTGCTTCCAAGGATCGGGTACCCAGAACCGACTATCAATGCTAAAAAAAATATTTTGAGACAGCGATTATAGTCGTACTACTTAATACGAGAAAATAATTGAGAATATAGTCATATTGCTAAAGAAAATAGTTGTTGTACTTGTATACTTTTATTACTTCAATATTATAAAAAGTTTTTATTCAATTATTTTGAGACATTGATAATGTATTACAAAGAATCATAAGTTTGAATAGTCATTTTTTAATTATTTTGAGACACAGGTAGAACCGAGAACCGAACCGAAACCGAACCGAAGCAAACAGTTCGGATCTGGTTCTACACTTTAGGACCATGGGTCAGTTCCGGTTCCTAAAGTTTGGAACCGAACCTATATGGGTCGGTTCTTGGTTTTGGGTGGAACCGAACCGAACCGATCCGAGTTGCACCCCTACTTCTATCTACATAGAATTATCAGGGCAGACCATATAGTAATGATTGAATGGGTCGGGATGACTTCGTCTCTGCCGCGCCTTCAGACACGAGTTCGGTCGTCCGACCTCGCTCTATTTTAGCGCTTTCTTCTCCAAGGAAGGAATAATAGGAGGCACGCCCCTGCGTGTGACTCTCATCTTCAGACCATTGGTGGTGTGGATGGTGGCACCAGTTGTCATTTCCACCTGCAAATATTTGCTTCATTATTTCATTGACAAATACAATACCAACATAAAAAAAAAATCTTGAGCTCAATTTAAACTCTTAGTGTTGTTTAAAATATACTACTCAGTACTAATTAAAATAGTAACTTTAGCTCAAGAAAATCTCTTAAATTAGAAAAACCTCTTCTAAATCAGGCATGGTTTCTATCGAGAAAACGATCCACCGCCGGATAACTCAGGCAACATTGCGCACTTAGGCTCCGTTTGGCGCGGCGTTTTTGCTCAAGTGAGTTTGGACAAACACGCCGCCGTCATAGAATGTGTGTTTGGCATGACAACGGTTATGACCGCCACCAAGAAAAGAAAGCTAGTTTTGAACATAAAAGGGAATGAAATTCCTTACGTCACGTCGGGTGTTCACGAACGATGGTTCATAACCACCGTGTTCACGACCGCTACCGCCGTGCCATATCAATTAAAATTTTTTTTTCTCAAGATAAATACAGGCCGCCCTCACACCCTCTTTTTTCTTATTTTTTCCAACGAGTCAGCTCCGGTTCCAGACTCCGGCCGCTGCTTTTGCCTTCATTACTCCTTCGAATCCTTTGGCAGGACAGGGGGAAGTTGGAGTTATTCCAGCGAGTCCTGATGGAGTTGCGGTGGTTTTCCGAAAACTCCGACGAGGTAATCTTGGAGGATGAGGCCGGATAAGGAGGCGTCAGAGGTAGGGAGGCGGTTGATGGAGGGCGGTGGCGGGGTGAGTTCGTGTGCGAGGTTGGAGAGGGTACTCATCAGCCTAATTCAACTTTTAAAATATTTTATCCACGGCCTGCATAAAGCCAAAACAGGTTTGCATATAGATATTGGAAACCTGAGTAGGCAGAACCAAATGGGTCACTTCAAGATTACACAAGTGAATTAGAATGAAGATTCTAAATGCGGGCGGAAGTGCTGAAAATATTATCCCGCATTGGAAAACTCGAATAATTTGGTGCATTTATTATTGACTATGAACCACTCCACCCATGACAAATTGTTTTCAAGCTGAATGCATAGGGCTTACTGGTTACTAATTTTTTGGTATCCTATGGGTCATTTCCACATCACCCAGCTAAAAGTCTGTTTGGCATGATGGTGGCAGTCGTGAACGCGGTGGTTACAAACTATCATGAAATATGTGTTTGACATGACAACAGTCGGTCATGACTGCCACCAAGAAAAAAACTACTTCTGAGCATAAAATGGATGGAGTTTCTTAGGTGAGGACGCCCGAAGGTTCGTAACCTCTGTGTTAACGACCGCCGCCATCGTACCAAACGGACCTTAAATTAGAGTTCGCCTGTTAGAGGCTGAAGGCTCTAAATGTGAGGGGACGAGCTGAAAATATAATCCCACATGGGAGAACTCATATATCCTAACTGGCTGAAAAGATAGTTTAAAGTTGAATGCATAGGTTCTAAACCATACCGGAGGCGCTCCTGCTGCCATGGCGAAGTTGAATCGTCTCACCAACATTGCGGTTGTCACCACATTCTGAAACAATACCAACAAATTTATCATCATCTCTACCTCCAAGTTGAATTGGTTCGATCTCAGGGTTCGTTCGGTTGGGAATGGGCTTCAGAATTGGAATTGGAGGTTTAATTCCAATAAAAACGAACTTCAATTGTAATTCCAATGCACCAATTCCGTCGAACGAACGGACAGTTACTGATATTGACAGAGATCCTGGCATTCATATCTATGGTTATGTGGGTGTTTTAAACTAAAAATTGGGATTGGTTTGCAGGCTGATCCAGTAGAAACATTTTCAAGAGGAATGACTGGATCTTGACTCATACTGAAATGTTTAAAATGCTGGTTTATGAAAACATTAAGGCTCTGTTTGGCACGACGGTGGCGGTCGTGAACGCGGTGGTAAAATCGTCATTCGTGAACGGACATCTAAGGAACTTCATCCACTTTTATGTTCAAGTGGATGAAGTTCCTTAGATGGGCGTTCATGAATGACGGTTTTACCACCGCATTCATGACCGCTACCATTATACCAAACAGAGTCTAAATGTGCTAATTTGTTCAGCTCATACAAAGTTAGGATTTAGAGTTTATGGTGCAAAGTTTAGGATTTATAAAAAAAATCATAAGAGATACTCTAAGGCTTCGTTTGGATAGGCGTTTTTGTTAAACCACCACACTCATTTTCCATTCCAAAACCCGGGTCAAAGATAGGAGAGGTGGGGCATACTATAAACACGAGTGGACCGTCTGGATAGGCGGTGTGAGACTAATCTTTACATGTCTTTTTTGGTTCATGCTGGACCGTCCAACAGTTTTCACGCCGGTGCGGGAGCAACCGCCACCGCAAGGCGGGAAAACAAACCCGAGCCGCGCGCGGGCGGCGGCGGTTGCTCCCGCAGCCTTTGCAAAACGGCAATAAAAGCCGTGTCTCCAACCCCACCTGGCCACCTCTGTCTCCAACCCCGCCCCGTCTCCAACCCCGCCCGATTCCCGCCGCCCATCCAAATGAAGCCTAAGTGCATGCCAAATAGTTGAGGCCCAACTAATTGGGGTTCTAAGATGTGCTTGTTTATTTATCCTCCCCACTAGAGTTAGTATGCGGTCACCGTTCACAATGTGCGGCGACCAATACTTGTCACTCGATGTCCAATGCAAAATCCTTTTTCGCCGCACATATTAAGGAGGATATTGAATGATTACTTGTTGCCGAAGCAGATTACCTACATGAAACTCATGCATAATCGCTAGCTAATACTGTAATATCTATTTGACATAATATATTTAAATTAACACTTCAATTATATTATTATAGTATCAATATAATTTTGTTTACTTATATTTATTAATTAATATCTGTTGGTATTTTAAATGTATATAGACCCATATGGGGGGCACGATGAAAATAACAATCTCATTTTTCTACTTGGTATCAAAGTCACGCACTAACCGCGCGACATCCACTCGACTTCCGCTCGCCATCTCCGACCGACTGCTCCCGGCGACTTCTCGACCGCTTTCCTCTCTCCGTTTCCGGCCGCCGGTCTCCCTCCGTAGCTTCCGCAGCTGCTTCCGCAGCCGACCGACCGCTTCCGCAGTCGCAGTTTCCGTCAGCCGAGCGGCGCCGACTGACGGGATGCGATTTACGACGTCCTTCCGACGGTCCGATTCATTTCAAATTTTGGGGAAAGTTTCGCTTTGGTCTTCTTATCATCGTACTAGATTTCTAGACGATTCCAACGATTTGATGCTCCCCAAAATCAGATATAGGAATTTCTCCTTCAAGTGGAAGACGGCTGCTAACTCTGCAACTGTCTTCTTTGACCCCAGCTCTTTGAAAACTTCTTATATACAACACTCCCCATTCTCATGGAGAAGTTAATTGTCAAGATGGAGGAGGCGGATCTGAAGGTGTTCTTTGAGTTCTTGAGGATGTCCAAAGGTGAGGTATCGGCTCAGTCACTGGGCCGCCGGTGAAGCTGGATCTTCCTCCAGTGGAGCTGAAACTTGATGGATCGGCTACGTATTTGAGCTGGTGGCGTGGGGTGAAGAGGGCCCTATCCGGAAGGAACCTGGAGGGCTATCAGACAGGTGAGAATGGGGATCCAAAGAAGGACTCGGTTAGGTACAATGAGTCGAAGACTACACATAGCCTGTTGCACACTTGGCTCATAAACTAGATGATCACGTCTATAGTTGTCACGGTGGATGGCATAGAGACCGTGATTATGTTTGGGGGGAAGTTGCAAAGGATCTATGTAGGATTCGGCAATAACATGAGGGTGTTTCAGATCGAGAGGGAGATAGAGACAGTAACCCAGGGAGAACAATTGATCCAGAAGTATGACGCAGATCTGGAGCGACTGTGGGCAGATTATGATCATTTCTCACCAGCTGCGTGTTGCAAAGATCCCGAGTGCAAGAAGGGGGGCGAGATGCTCAGAGGACTATGCACTTTATGAGGGGGTTGAACCCGACATTTGAGTCACGGTGTGCAGTACTGCTCACTCAGACGAAAATTCCCTCCCTGGATAAGTCGATCTCGGCCATGATGCAGGACGAGAGCAGGATTGGGCTCCAGTCTGGTGCAGCTGGACTTCCAGGGGTGAAGTCCGCATTGGTGGTCACCAATTCAGGTCACAAGGGAGTGAGACACGATAGTGATTCAACTGCGGTAAGATAGGTCATCCAAAGGAGAGGGATGCATGTAAACAGGGACAGTTTGGGATTCATGGCCGCGGTCGTGGGGGTTGCAGAGGTGGTGGAAGATGAGGCTACCAGGAAAATCTGATAATAATAGAAGAATAGGCAGAAGGGGGCATGGCTGATGTGGGTCACTCTGAGGAGGAGCAGGCAATCTTGGATGTTTACTCTCAGTTGATGAGAAGAAAGCAGAAGGGTGTGGTTGATGACGCATTTACCTCATCTTCATCCAGGGGTAAGGTTGCATCTTTTTCTCACTCAGCCACAAGTACTTGTGATACACTTTTTCTCGCATTTATATCCATCACTAGGTCACTAGATTGGATAGTCGATTTTGGTGTTTCTTGGCATGTCACTGGGGATGCTAGAGAGTTCTTTTCTTACACTCAACTAGCAGTCCCGGTGCGCATTCCAGACTGCCAATGGTACACCTCAGCCAGTGGATGGTAAGAGTGTTATGCAATGTATCAACACTTTGACTCTGTCCAATGTTTTGCATGCTCCTTCCTTCCCAGTGAACCTCTTATCCATTAGTGTCATTATATACCAACTAAAATGTGTTGTTTCGTTTGATATTCCTAAAATCATTTTCTAGGAGAAGAAGACTGGCAGGAGACTTAGGGCTGACACATGACATAGTGACTTACGGTACTTGGATAGGGAAAGTATGGACTCGGCTCTTTCATCCATTGTAGAGGGTGCTGGAGAAGTTGGGAGGAGTATGGAGGACTTGCTGATGCTTCGTCATCGGCGCCTGAGTCATCCTTCTTTTGATGTTTTGAGTCAGTTATATCCGCTTTTGTTCGAAAAAACTAATCAAGAAAAACTTGTATGTGATGCATATGAATTGAGAAAACATAACAGAAACTCTTATTCCAATTCCGGTAGTATGAGTTATTGTCCTTTTGACTTAGTGCATTATGATATTTGGGGACCGTGCCCTACACCCACTGTGAATGAATTTCGATATTGTGTCTTTAATTAACTGCTCATCTCGTGTGACTTGACTTTATTTGACGAAAAACAAGAGTGACGTATTGGCCTGTTTCAAAGATTTTCACAAAGGTGTTCATACTCAATACGGTACAGTTATGAAGGTGTTGAAGTCTGACAATAGGACATAGTGCACAAATAGGGCGTTTGAGGAGTACTTGTCATCACAGGGAATCAAGCATCAACCCACTTGTGCATACACATCAGAGCAGAAAGGGTATGCCGAACGAAAGAATAAGCATCTTCTTGAGGTGGCTCAGAGTATGATAATATCGATGAAGTGTCAAAGTACTTGTGGGGGAAAGCAGTCCCGACAGCGACTTATTTGATCAATAGAATGCCCTCGTGGGTATTGAATTGGAAGTCTCTGATTGAGATGCTGAGAGGTAAGAATGGAGATATTCTTCCTCTCAAAACTTTTGGTTGTGTGTACTTCGTGCAAGACAATAGACCAAATATGAGAAAGTTGGATCAAAGAGCTGTGAAGTTTGTTTTTGTTGGGTATTTGGCTACTCTAAAGGGGTACGTATGTTGGAGTCCGTGGGAAAGGAGGTTGTTGGTTAGTATGAATGTTACATTTAGAGAGCTCGGGTCATACTACTCTTCTCAGATTGACTCGCCCTTTGGGGACTCGTTCGTTACAAGTAGTATAAGGCGAAAGGGGGAGGATTGCAGTAGTGGTGAGAGGAGGATAGTGAGTATCCCTTGTCCTTTTGTGCCGAGTGTGGAATCAACTGCGTTGTCGGTGCATGAGGGGAATGAATCTGAGAATGGTGGACCTCAGGCTCAGGGGAGTTGAATGTATATGAGGAGAAGAAAGTAGAATAAAGGAACCATGTCTGTAGTGCCTACATCATGTTATGGGCCTACTCGGAGGAGTGGTCAGAGATGGTGGTGACGACGACGTCGAAGGATACAACGGAGCATTAACCGCGGTTGCCTAAGCGAGGCTTGCTCATTAGAGGAGAGAGCTTCCGAAATCTCACAACAATGGGACAAGGAAAATAGATTCTTCTTTTCATACCTTAATTACATTATAAGACCACCTTATATAAGGCCCCAATGGCACGGGCATAAATATCAGATCCAAATAAAATATGTGAAATACACAAAATACTATGACGCTACTAATTACGACTCGACTTGACTCGTGCAACACGACTTGATACAACTCAATTAATATCAAAGACTCATAATACTAGATAACCAATGGCGTAGGATCCGAAACATCTCATCCGTACTTGAAATCGAGCTTGTCCTCAAGCTCGAACTCTAATCGGATGATCAACTCCTCTGGCTCCTTGATTTTGCGACAAAGCAGCGCCTGGTAGTGTGTTGCAGTGGCGTCGGTGAGTAGCGGCGGTGACGTCAGAAAAATGGGCGGCTGAAGAAATGTGGCTGACGGGTCCGACGGAGCAGCGGGGAACAACAGTGGTAAAAAGGCCAGGGGAATAGCGGACGGCGGCAAGAACGGATCTGGAGGCGGTGAGGCGACCGGAAGGACCGGTAGAGCAGGGGTAGGCGGAGCAAGGCCGACAGAAAAGGCGGCGATATGGCCAGAGAAAGAGGCAAAGCGAAAGCCGTCGAAGCAAGGTTCGACAGAGAAGGCGAGGAGGTGGCCGGGGAAGCGGAGCCGGGGCTGGACTCAGCGGCTGGAGCGGCGGATTGATGACCACCGTGGAGAGAGGTGGTACATCAGCGAAGAGCGTAAATGCTTTTTTGGGCGGTGGCGGAAGTGGTGACTGCACCTTTGCGGCCTTGAGGTGTTCCCATATTACTTTAAAAGTTCAATGATGTGTGCACCAAGGGCTTGGAATTTAATGATGTCTTCCATATTGGAAATAAAAGGAACATGGCGATAGAAATAAGCAAGTAATTAATCAATTAATTGATTAATTAAAAAATGTGACTTGGGACTGGGAGGCAGCCGACTGATAGAAGGTGAGCACATGGCTCGAGGAACAGTTTTGTTGCTTTTGGGGATGGGGGCTCGAAACAAGAATCTGTCCAGAGTACTTTTTTCTGCGTAGGCCTAATTGGGCAAGACAGAAGACGTGTGTCGTGCGTTAAAAGACGGGCTTAGCTAACAAGGAAAACAACAGGCTAGTTGGAGAAGGGCTCGACGATGAATCGCCCGCAACTGGACGGCAACACAACTCTGCTGGAGGGTCGAGCGCGAGAAGGGTAGATGGATGGAGCTTCCAGCATAGTCGAAAAGGGTAGATAGATGGAGCCTTCTGCGGCGAACGGCTTCCCCGCGTGCGTCTAGGTAGAAAGGAAAGGACGACGAGACGACAATAGGAGCGTGGGATCGTGCGAAGGGCTACAGGTGTCGAAGCTGAAGCTGATGACTGGAGTTGCGGAGTTGTTCGTCGAAGCAGAAGGGCATGGGATGGACAGGAGCGGGTCCCGGTCGCTGAAAGCCGCAGAAAATAATTTGGGGTTCGGCTGTATCGAAATGGCAACGGCTTTGGAGAGCGTCGGCGGAAAAGGAGAATCAAATTATTTGATACGAAGTTGTTATGGGCCTACTCGGAGGAGTGGCCGGAGGTGGTGATGACGGCGGTGTCGAAGGATACAACGGAGCTTTAACCGTGGATGCCTAAGCGGAGCTTGCTCATTAGAGGAGAGAGCTTCCTAAATCTCACAACAACGGGACACCGAAAATAGTTTTTTCTGTTCATACCTTCATTATATGACAAAGCCTCCTTATATTATGCCCAATGGCATGGGCGTAAATACCCAATCGAAATAAAATATGCGAAATACATAAAATACTATGACGCTACTAATTACGACTTGACTTGACTCGTGCAACACGACTCGATACAACTCAATTAATATAAAAGACTCCTGATACTAGATAACCAAGGACGTAGGATCCGTAACACAGCGTCACTTGTGTCAAGTCCCTTACCTCTGCCTACTCCGACTCCTGAGACACCTACACCATCTACCTCAAACTCAGAATACACAGGTGATATGATTCCTCTCTCTACTCTCATTCCCCTATCGGTAAAGAGGTCTTCCTGCAGTAATGCAGGAGTCTCACATGATCGATATGGCTTTCTTCATGATATTGTCCATTTTGTTTCCTACTCTCACATATCACCTATGCATGGAACATTCATTGCATCCTTGGACATTCTCTACTCCTAAGTGTTAGCAGATTGCTAAGCAGTATCCAAAGTGGAAAGTTGCAATGTTAGAGGAACTTGAGGCTCTGGAAAAGAACAAAACCTGTGAGCTTGTATCACTACCACCAGACAAGAAGGCAGTTGGGTGCAAGTGTGTTTTCATTGTGAATAAAACCCAGAGGGTCAAGTTGAGCGTTATAAGGTCCAATTGGTAGCAAAATGGTACAATAAGACTTATGACATCGATTATGATGAGACCTTTGCACCCGCGGCGAAGATAAACATAGTGCGGACACTGGTATCCTTGGCAGCGAATGGGGGATGAAAACTACACCAGCTTGACGCGAAGAATGCATTTCTTCATGGTGATTTGTTGAAGGAGGTGTACATGGGGGTACCACCAGGTTTTGATACGAAACAAACGGCTAGTAAGGTGTACAGACTCAAGAAGTCTCTTTATGGGCTGAAGCAGTCTCCTCAAGCCTGGTTTGACTGGTTTAGGAGAGTTATGGTAGGCATGGGGTATAAGCAGACCAATGTTGATCATGCAGTGTTCTTTAGGCGATGTGGAGTTCACACCACAATGCTTGTTGTATATGCGGACAATATGATTATCACCGGTGATGATGAGAGTGAAATTGCTCAACTGAAGATGAGATTGAGCAAGAAATTTGAGGTAAAGAACTTGGGGTAGCTAATGTATTTCCTTAGGATTTAGATAGATCATGGTGCAGAAGGGATTGTTCTATCTCAACGGAAATATGTGCTAGATTTACTGACAGAGACGTGTATGCTGAGATGCAGGCCTGCGGTTGCTCCCATTGATCAGAATTCCAAGCTCAGTGCTTAGGCAGGAGAGTCAATCGATAGAGAAAGGTTGAGGTTGGTAGGCCGCTTGATCTATCTAACTCACACTCGTCCCGACATATCTTTTGTTGTGAGTGTGGTGGCCCGTTATATGCATGATACTAAGGAGAGTTACATGGATGTTGTGTACCAGATTCTAAGGTACTTGAAGAGTGCACAAGGGAAGGGGTTGATCTTCCGGAAGAATGGGCATTTGAACATCTAGGGCTATTGTGATTCAGACTTGGCTAGTTGTGCCGATGACAGGAGGTCCACGTCAGGATATTGCATGTTTGTCGGGGAAAATCTGGTCTCCTGAAAGAGCAAGAAACAAATTGTAGCTGCAAGATCCACAACCAAGGCAGAGTATAGAGTCATGGTCTTAGGTGTAGGAGAGATGTTATGGTTGAAAGCCCTGGTGGTAGAGCTCAAGATGGACCAAGGGGGCAAATAACATTGTGGTGTGACAACAAGTCAGTTATTAGCATTGCAAACAACCCCGTTCAACATGACAAAACCAAGTATGTGGAGATCGACAGGTTCTTCATCAAGGAAAAGCTGAATAGTGATGTAAAAGAACTGAGAAATGTAGTTACTAAAGAGCAAGTAGCTGATTGTCTCACTAAGGGACTCAGCTCACTTGATTTGTCTAGATTGTGTGACAAGATGAGCTTAGTTGATATTTTTCACCCATCTTGAGGGGGAGTGTTGGTATTTTAAATATATATAGACCCGTATGGGGGGCACGATGAAAATAACAATCTCATTTTTCTACTATATCATATCATTTATAATTGTAGATAAACAAAATGAGAATTTCTTTAATATATAGTATAGATTCTGAGTTCTTTGGGTGATTCCAAATGTAAACTCCAAATTAAAATGAAAGCAAACTATTAACTATTTGCACCGGGCCCCAATTTAAAAAAATACAGTGCGTTACCTCAAATGTCGCGAACATGTCTCCGACGCATTTCCGCGGTCCTCCGCCAAACGGTAGATAGCTGAAAATAACTCATCAGCATGTGGTAATAGTTAAGAATTCTAGAGCTGAAACATGTTTCAGAGAAACAGAATCATGAAATTAGATTCATCATTTGAACATCCAAGGATGAAAGTTTAGGGTTCCTTCAGGAAAGTTGTTTGCCTTGGCACAGCCAAATGAGGCTCAAACTACAATCCAAAATGGAAAAGGATTGTATCAAGAGATCCTCGTGCGATTTTGCATCAGGAGAGAAGAAAAATAAAGAATTTTTTTTACAAATTGTATCTTGTTAGCAACTAAAAAACTCGGATTGCATTTATTTAATCTTGTCTTTCAAATTTGTCTGTTTGTGTTTTCTCCTGCTACGATTTTTCCATCCGAAACGAGCCCTTACCGGAAGGCCGTAACCGGAGGGATCCTGACATTTCAGGATTGGAGGTTTATTCAATGTATTCTTTACTCCTGCATTGTTTTCAAAATTCAAATCCTACATTAGAATTCTAGATGGAAAAGGGTAAAATAATCTAAAATATTTTCTGATTTTCCACATTTACCCTTTATAATAATTCAAATTTGTAAATGATGGAACAATCAAAGAGTAAACTTAAAAAATTAAGTTAATATTATGGGTAACCTTGGAAAACCGAAAAATATTTTTTGCTGACTCTATTACTTTCCATCCAAAATTCGAACAGTAGGAAGGGGTTCTGTAACCGGAGTAAAATTATAGAAAATATTTTTGTAATTTCGAAACGTAGATAGGAGGTCCTGGTAATTATGCAAACTCTTATGGGAAGTCGCGATAATTAGCCATGTGTGTGCGCGCGTGCACGTGCGCATATAAAAATCAACATGTTCTATGTAGCTTCTTGTGCAAACATTTAAAGCTTCTTGAACATCATGAAAAAATGTTAACATGACTTTAAAGCACAGGAACAAACTAAGGAAATTAAACTCTTCTAGACATAAAAAGATGATTAACCGAGATTCTAAACCTGAAATTCTGGTTGACTTCATTCGGATTTGGTCCATCGAGAGGCCATCTTTCAGGATTGAAACTTTCAGCATCATCCCACTGCTTAGGAGACCGATGGATGTTCCATACTGAAATAAATATATCTTCACCTCTGCCATTCAAATCAAAACAAGCGCAATTTCATAATTAAGGACTTCTATACAAGAATGACCATCTCAATAAAGAAGCATGTTATATAGAATTTTGCCCATGTTTCAAGAACATAAGTGAGAGAGAGAGAGAGGGAGGTTTAGATAGTGGGAGATCGAGATTTAAGTAATGGATAATTGCTTCAGATTTAATCATGTGGAATAATTAATTAGTTGGGATATTTTTTTTAAATGCCAAATATTAGATTAATGGGTTAGAATAGGCATGTAAGTTGGATTAAAAGAATTATGATTCACATGATTCAGGAGTAATTAGATTTGTAACTAAGAAAGTTTTTGAAAAGAAAAAAACCAAGAAAGTTTTTGTATTAGCTTATTATGATGTGAATGGGATGGATAGATTATTTAATTTAAGGGTCGGTAATTTTAAAGGAGATGGATGAAGAGGCTCAGAAGCAAGTATTTTGTTACGAATACGGACGAGGGCGAGGGGTGTCTTCCTGTGTGGCATATATATTGGCGTTTGGTATGGTCTGCCCTCTTCTGGACACGGTTTCCATCGCCTGAAGAACGATCCAGCGCCTTCTCCTCTACCTCATTTGTTCAACACTCGGTTCTGCAATCCAGCATTGACTGTTGTTCAGCGCCCGCCTGTTTCGCGCCGACTGCGTTTCTGCGCCCGACTGTCTGCGGTACTGCTGAACCGCACGAGATCCCAAACGTCCCGTCATTCTGCATGTGTCGACTGGCCTACACCCACATTCCTAACACCGACCGCTGACGACGCCCGCATCTCGTTTCAGCCCCTCTGCTCGTCGATCCATCTGCTCCTGCCTCGCTCCTTGGTTTCACATGTTTCGCACCGCCGCTTGCTTCAACCGGTCCCTACACTGCAGTCCGCAGCTGTGTGTCCGGCCCAACAAGCCCACCTCATCGAGTGTGTAACGATCCAGGCCCGCCAACACGGGACCCAGCTGGACCGCCAGCACCCTCCCGGCCCAGGCCCGCTAACACGGGACCCAGCTGGCACCGGAAGGGTTCAGCCTAACCAGATGGTCTGCAGACCATGCACCCCAACCCCTCTCTGTCCCACCACAGGGCACAGTGGGTTGTTGGAGACCGCAGTCCCCCTTTGATGAGAATTGAGTCAGTTAAGCGGCAGCGCGTGGACTTCCCAGGAGGTCACCCATCCCAGAATTGCTCCAGCCCGAGCACGCTTAACTATGGAGTACTTTCACTTCTCATCATCAATTGAGCTCAATTGGTGATGAGAAGTGAAAGTACTCCATAGTTAAGCGTGCTCGGGCTGGAGCAATTCTGGGATGGGTGACCTCCTGGGAAGTCCACGCGCTGCCGCTTAACTGGCTCAATTCTCATCAAAGGGGGACTGCGGTCTCCAACAACCCACTGTGCCCTGTGGTGGGACAGAGAGGGGTTGGGGTGCATGGTATGCAGACCATCTGGTTAGGCTGAACCCTTCCGGTGCCAGCTGGGTCCCGTGTTGGCGGGCCTGGGCTGGGAGGGTGTCGGCGGTCCAGCTGGGTCCCGTGTTGGCGGGCCTGGACCGTTACAAAATAAAATATTCACGCCAGGTCTGCATATATCACAAGTCGGCCTGCATACAGGCACGCCCGCTCTACATAGCCCGCCACATTTGCTTTCCCCGGGTGGTATTGGATACCAATATCATAATCTGAGAGGAATTCCACCCACCTTCGTTGTCTCATATTAAGCTCTTGCTGATCATATATATATACCTGAGACTCTTATGATCCGTAAAGACCTCACAACGAACTCCGTAGAGGTAGTGTCTCCAAATCTTCAAGGCGTGGATGACCGCTGCAAGTTCCAAATCGTGCACAGGATAATTTCTCTCGTGAACCTTTAACTGCCTGGAGGCGTAAGCTATGACCTTACCATGCTGCATAAGTACACAACCCAACCCTTGACCTGAGGCATCGCTATATATCTAAAATCCTTCTGAGCCTGAAGGTAAGCTCAAAATTGGGGCGGCCATCAATCTAGATTTCAACTCCTCAAACGCAAACTCACACTCAACTGTTCACGTGAAGGCTTTCCCCTTCCTGGTAAGTGTAGTCATTGGTAGCGATATTTTTGAAAAGTCCTTAATGAATCTCCTGTAATAACCTGCTAGACCGAGAAAACTGCGAACTTCAGTCACTGCCTTCGGCCTTGGCCAATCCTTTATTGCTTCTATCTTTTTCGGATCCACCGCGAGACCCTTCTGACTGATGACGTGTCCCAAGAAAGCAACCTCTGAAAGCCAAAACTCGCACTTTGAAAACTTGGCATACAACTGATTCTTCCTGAGAGTGCTCAACACTGTCTGGAGGTGCTCGGCGTGATCTTCTTGACTCTTTGAATAAACCAAAATGTCGTCTATGAAGACGATAACAAATCGGTCTAGTAGTTCTCGAAACACCCTATTCATCAGATCCATAAAGGCGGACAGGGCATTAGTTAACCCGAACGGCATGACCACGAACTCATAGTGTCCATATCTAGTGCTGAACGCCGTCTTCTGAATGTCCACGTCTCGAATTCTCAACTGGTGGTAACCCGACCTCAAATCTAGCTTGGAGAATGTGCTAGATCCCTCGAGCTGGTCAAACAAATCATCTATCCTGGGAATAGGGTACTTATTTTTAATTGTTAGTTTGTTCAGTTCACGGTAGTCTATGCATAATCTCAGGCTACCATCTTTCTTCTTAACAAATAGCACGGGGGCACTCCAAGGTGAAGTGCTAGGGCGAATGAAACCCAAGTCAATCAACTCCTGTAGCTGAACCTTCAACTCAGCAAGTTCTCTGGGAGCCATTCGGTATGGACTCTTGGCCACTGGCGCAGCTCCAGGTACAAGATCTATCTGGAAATCAATCTCTCTGGTAGGAGGGGCACCAGGTAACTCCTCTGGAAAGACATCAGAAAAGTCCTTAACAACAGGCACTCCTAGCAAATCAACCTTGGCTTCAGCATTCATCAGTATTAAAAAGGTCGCACAACCCTTGTTGATATACTGGGTTTGTAACATCCGTAATTTAATGCGAGCGTAAATTTAAATTTTCAGGGTCCGATCGCGAGCGGAAGTGATCGAATCAGCTTCTAGTCGAGGTACGATTTTGTCACGAGTAACTGTTGCTCATTATTAAAATAAAGAAATTAAAAAATTATTGGAATCTTAATAGACGCATTTTAGTGTTGATGAGAGAGCGTAGCGCACAGACCTATCATTTAGTGAGGAGTGTCAAAATTGAAATAAAGTTTGAATCATAAACCCCAATTAAAGTCCAACACGGTTTCCTTTCATAAACCGTAGCCCACGATTGGCGTAACCGCACCGGTTATGCGTTTTAAATCCTATTTGACACTTGGGGTCAGTCGCAATTCCTTCTTCTCCCCCTCGACTCTCCCGATCTCGTGCGTAGGGGTTAGGGCTTTCCCATAGGCGATCGCCAACCGCCGCTTGCTGCTCTTCTCCGCCCCAGCAGGTTGGCGCTTCCCCTCTCCCTGTTCGACGACGGCAGCGGTTGCGTAGGAGCCAACTCCTTTTTCCTCCAGAAGGTGGTGGCGTCACCTTCACTCCTTCCCAGCAGCCCTCGACAGCCTCTGGGAGTAGTCTCTGTGTTGAGGACTGCCACCTGGAGCCTTTCATCTCTCCTACCAGCAAGGTAAGCCCCCTAGTTCTTCTCCGTCATGTAATCGATCCTGCCTGGGATCGTTCTTTGTTTTCGTCGTTTTGAGGAGCCAGTCGAAACAGAAATTCTAGTTAGCGATTTCTTTAATGTTGTCGTAGATTTGATCCCTTTCAGAAGGCCGCCGAACTCATAGATCCTGTCCAGTGGGTTGTCAAATTGCTACGCAGATGTAGTGAGCGTGGAAATCAACCTTGTTTATGTTTTAAATTTCAGGATCGGTAGATCCCATTTCTTTTGGTTGTTGATTTGTCGGCCTCATCGTTGCTCGTACAATGGAAAAGAGGTGAGAAGAAGAAGAACAACTGTGTAAATTTTCAATATAAACCGGAAGAAATTATGCCGCCGCGCCTGGTGTACGAACGTCGTAACCCCAACGTAAGAAATTATATTCTTTTTGGTTAGACATACCAGATAATTATATGCATAGTTTGTATTCCTTGTATAGAAGGAGGATAATTATAATAGAGTACAACCACGTATATCTAGATATTAATGTTCAACACGTTAGTGAACTACGACATATGATTAGTCAGTCTAACAATTCTAAAGGAAGATAATTAGGAGGCATGATTGAGACTCTCTCCATCGTGAAAGATAGAGGCGCACTATCTTACTCATGGGGCGTAGTAGACCCTATGAGCCTCAAATGCAGGAGACGTTTTCTCCAATAGAAATTCAGAAGATACGAGTATATGTCCGTGAGACATTAGAACATCTGCGTTCGCTAGTTGGGACTCGAATCGTTAGAATGCGCATAAACAGTTTCTCAACATAAGATTTTAAGATGAATAATCACTAGACAAACATCACTCAGCATACGACAAAATTTAGAAATGGTATTATAGTTAACTTTTCTTTTTGAGTCTGAATAATTATGCTTAAGATGTTTACATACTAGAACAGACAATTATGTTAAGCATTTTATAGAAAAGCATGCATATTATAGCATTGTATAAATAGTTTACTTTTGTAGAATAACAGTATCGTTTTCAAAAGAGAAAGCAAGAAATCATGTTCTTTATAA
This sequence comes from Dactylorhiza incarnata, assembly GCA_033032865.1. Lineage (NCBI taxonomy): Eukaryota > Viridiplantae > Streptophyta > Magnoliopsida > Asparagales > Orchidaceae > Dactylorhiza > Dactylorhiza incarnata. The sequence continues at coordinate 6,263,946 of JAWHQI010000097.1, read as the reverse complement.
ATTATTTTTAGTGTCACTAAGAAGAATGGTCTTTCTTACTCTTCAGTTGAGCTGACCCATTTTTGGGCTTCTCATTACAGGAGTCACAGGTGGGGTGTTGCGCCTAGGATGAGCGCGGTTGCCGTTGTACCTTGTTTAGTTTGTTTTCATTCAGCAGTTTTCCTTTCAGTACAATGTTATTATGTTGGTCATGTACCATGATGATCTAATGTTTCCATGTATTAGACTATATTAAGATTTCAGTATTTTAAGTATTTGGACACTTTCAATTTTAGTGGCTCTGTGAAATCAAGTTTGAGGTACACTTTTACCCCTTAGTTTCTTTTACTGCTTTCGCTGTAAGTTCTATTTAGCACTTTTAATTTATACCAGCTATGTACCAAATTTTATTACCGTTTCTTAGTTTGCTTTTTATCACGGGGCACGGCCGGACTGCTGATTTGTGGTAAAACTAAGGTGGGGTGTTACAGAGTGCATGCCTCGTTTACGTCCCATGGTGCAATCGTACGTTCCCGCAGTTCAACCCCCCACTGACCCGTCCTTCTCTTGTCGCCTCAATGCTCATGAGTACATCGCCTAACTCCAGGTCCTACTCCAACGTTTGGATCACTTTATTATCGGACGGTCAGGCACCTCGTCGACTTCCAATGTCGTCTCTCCTTCGGTTCTTGGCGTCACTTTTGGTCCTACTATTGAGCCTCCCCCACCTCCCTTCACCGCTCTTCCACCGACCCGCTCCTTTAACGTTCATACTTTCAACGGAATAGATCTCATAGGTTGGATTGCGCGAGCGGAGCAATTCTTCGACATCCATCACACCTCTAAAGCAGAGAAGATCCTTATGGTCCTTGTCGACATGGAAGGGTCGGTCATACATTGGGTTCGCTGGCTTTGTCAGAACAACCCTTCCCTCTCTTGGTCAGAACTCCAACAAGACCGCATCATCCGCTACGATGTTCGTTATTCGGGGACGACAGTGGAACGTCTTTGTGGTGTCTGCCAGTCGGGCCTCCTTGACAACTACATCGGCGAGTTCATTGCGTTAAACAACGCACGTTCCGAGCTTATCGCCAAATCATTGCTTGGGTTCATTCATGTAGGAGTTACTTTCGTACATCCGGTCCCGCCTTCGCACCATCCACCCTTAATCGATTACTGATATCAGGGATTTTGCACGCTTAGTGAAAGCGGACTTCAATGTCATACATGTGGGCATCGACCGTCCTCTGGGGAGTTTTCCGCCCCGACAACTTGGCTACCCTCCAACACCCTTCTGATCGCCACCCCAAGAGCATATCGCCACTCCTCCGCATCCCAAGCGACCTCCACGGTCGTCAACTGACCCTCAGATGACCAACCAGGAGTACCACGATCTTCGCACTAAGGGTCTATGTTTCTGTTGTAAACAACCCTACTCCCAGACTCGTGACTGTCCCCTGAAGGAACTCCGCGTCACCATTGATGGGAGGACCTCGAGGTTACCTTTGGGGATTTCAAAGCCCTGGAGGGTGATGATACACCGCACGACAATGGACCCCAAGCGAGGATGCATCGTTTAGACCTTCTGTGCTTCGCAGTTGGTGACATCTCTAGCCTCCAAACCATGAAGCTTTATGTTTCCTTGTATAGCACTCCCGTGATTGTGATGATTGACAATGGGGCCAGTCACAACTTTATCTCTCAGCGGCTTGTGACGCAGTTCGACATTCGCCCGTCTCCTGCTTCTCGATTCTCCATCTTCTTAGGCAACGATCGTCGTCGAACCACTGCGGGCTTCTATATGGGTCTGGAAATGATTGTGGGTCTTGCCCTTTCCGAGCAGATTTCTACTCTTTTGAGCTCGGTGACGTTGACGTCATATTGGGGTCGCATGACTTCATACCCTCGATGATGTATATGTCAACTGGGATCGCATGACGATGTGATTTCATCAATAGGGAGTTCCTTTACTTCTAGCAGGGGAGGCCTCCCTCGACCATCAGGCATTTGCCTTCCACTCTCCTCAGAAAATAGTGGAAGTAAACTTTGTTGCATACTTATGGCAAGACGTCGAGCTGACTCGCCTGGCCGCCCCTACACCACTCCAGCTACAGTGCGTCCTGGACGTTTTCCTAGGAGACTTTGTCGATGCCACCCACCTTCCACCTCCGCGAAGGTGGAGAGGACATTACCTTCGGCCCCGCCAAGCATCACTCCATTAGACTACTTCCCCTAGCTCATCCAGGATACCCGCACTTTGCTTCGGGAGGATCTCTCAGTGGACCTGGTCTTGGTGTTTTAGGTTGGCCGACCCCCATCAGAGGCCTCATGGGTGGACCGCGACATATTTGGTACCCAGTTCATAGAATTCTGTCTTCAGGTCAAGACGAACTTTCTAGAGGGAGACATTGTTACGAAGATGGAAAAGGTCAAGGGACATCCTCCTGTGTGGTGTGTATATTGACATTAGGACCGAGGAGACGAGGACACGGATCCTAACACAATGTCAGTCGTTGGCCAGTAGAGGCACGGGCATCACGCACCCTATCACTTCTCTGTTTTATTATCGTAATGTAGTTCAGATCGTGCAGTTATTTAATGTTTGCCCTTTTTTATGTTTCTAAGCTAGACACTATATAAGCATATGTATGACTCTTGTTTATTCATCTTGGAAGTAAAATAAAATTGAAGGAGGCCTGGGGCGGGTGCACTGATCAGCAGAGGCGTACGAAACTTTCTATATCTCCTCAATCTCCTCAACCGTGCATGGGCACTGATCAGCAGCAAGTCTGAAGTGAGCCGCAAGCGGCGTGCTTACCTTATGCGCTTGATCCATACTAAATCTCTGTAGCACAATCGTCATATACCTCTCTTGCAATAACCAAACCAACTTGGAGCATCTGTCTCTGTGAATATGTATCCCTAGGATGGTCTTTGTTGCTCCCAAGCCCTTCATCGCAAATATGGAGCTCCACTGCCGCTTCAACTCAGCAATGCGCGCAGTGCTCCTTCCAACCATCGACATTTTGTCTACATATATGTGTAAAATGATAAAATCCTCTGAAGCACACTGCTTCGCAGACACGCAGTGATCAAGGGTGGTTCTACTGAAGTTGATCTCCCCCATAAAAGCATCAAATTTCTTGTACCACTATCGCGGGTCCTGCTTCAGATCATATAGACTCTTCTTCAGGCGACATGCCAAACTCTCCTTCCCCTTGACCTTGAACCCCTCAGGTTGCTCCATATACAGCTCTTCATCTAGATTGTCGTGCAGAAAGGCGGTCTTAACATCCATCTGCTCAACTTTTAGGTCTAACCTTGCAGCAAGGCCAAGAACAAACCGGATAAACAACATCTTCATAACTGGAGAAAAAATCTCATCGAAATCAACTCCATGTTTCTGACTGAAACCCTGCACCACTAATCTGGCTTTGTATCTGGGTGGTGTGCACGGGTCTCCTAGCTTCACTCTAAAGATCCATCGATTCTTCTGAACCTTCTTGCCCTAAGGCAATCTCACTAACACATATGTATGGTTCTCCTGCAAGGACTACATCTCCTCCTGCATAACAACCATCCATTGCTTCATCTCTAAGCTCTTCACTGCCTCTTCTCTAAGCTCTTCACTATCTCTTCTCTAAGCTTGTTCACTGTCTTATCACAACTCTCTGGCTTTCTCGCATCAGTCAATAGAATATACTCAGTAGTAAAGTATCTTGAATATGAGTGTCTTACTCTATTAGACCTCCGCGGAGCGAGCTCAGTAGCTGGTATAGGTATATCATCAATAATATCCTCTGCAACTTCAGGCTCACAATCAGTAGTGTCCTCATGATCTTAAAGTTTTTCAGTGCCCTGTATCGGCTCATGCTCTGCGCCCTGCTCAACGTCATCATCTCTAACCATACGAGACTCTGCATCAGTGCGAGAGTCATCCACACCAGTCTTCTCGAAATCAAACATAGTTTTATCCTCATAAAATACAGCATCACGGCTCCATACAAGCTTCTTCTCATCCTGATCAAGGCTTGAGTGTTGTTGTTGTTGTTTCTTTTGACCAGCTGGTGTTGATTTTCATGTGCTTGGATTGGGAGTTGTTAGGTGTAGGATTATTATATATATAATAATATATATCGGGAAATAGATCCAAGTCGCCGATCACATAAGTAATTCGATCGCCCCCTTCTTTGACTTAGCTTGAGAAGAAATCTTAAATAAGATTTCTTAAGAATTAAACTCACGGGCTCGTGACGAGAGCTCGGTGGTTTTCTCCGGATCGGATGGGAACCACACCCAACACATACATGTATGTCCGTATGTACATACATACACATATATATAATAGTGTATTGAATGTATTTGTTGATCTAGTGAAGAACCCTTCCATGCCACAACTATCTTTGACTTGTACTAATGCGTGTGCACTGAAAGTTACTGTCATGGTAAGGGTGGTAGCCGATAGGGGAGAGTTGCGTGGCAAAGAAGAAGTGTTGATAAAGGCCTTAATTGTATCTAAGCTCGTTGACCCCAACTAAGTGCTTTGAGACGACCTAAGAGAATGAGTGGCTTGATTCTCAAGGGTTGGGGCCCTCTTATATGGAAATTTCATAGATAAAAACATAAGAATTTTTTAATCACTTGCAACACTCTTTATCTTTGGGTGCCTAGGAGATCATGCATACAATTAGAAGCCTGTCTATAAGTTGAGCTTTCTCCTGAGGATACTCATCACCTGCTCCTGATACTAATATAAGTTGAGCCTGCATTTAACTTATTTTTAAAAACATATGTACAAATTGTAACAGAACTAGAACAGATGTTGCATGTGCCATCAATAAGCATAAGAAATTATAACAGAACTAGGACACATGTTGCATGTACCATCAATAAGCATAAGAAATCTACTAGTGGAATGGGCACGGGTCCCTCGTGCGCAATGTCTAACCGACGGAGGGCAATACCTCAATCATCGCATGTGTTCCTCATGCATAGTTTTCAGTGGCGACATTACTTTCAACAGTCCCGCGATTACCTCGTATGCAAAAACTTACCTATTTTTAATTATTTTATTTTAATTTTGTTTCTAAAAATGAAAATAAAATTACAAAAAAAATTACATTATGAATTACACAAACAATGAAACATGGGTAAAACAGGAAAGATACAAATTGGTACCACCAAGGTTTTCTTTATTATACAGTATAGATAAGTTTGTACTAGCATAAGCTGTGCCCAAATTGACAAGGATACCAAAGCACCTCAAAAGAAATGAATTTAAACTATTGGCAACATGAAATTGATCCAACAAATGACTAGCTTGTTCATTCTTGATGATAATAGCAAAAGAATAAGTAAAATAAGTAAGATATCTAGAAGTAATTTTCTAAGAGAAGAGAACCAATACCGTCCTATCTGGTATTTCCCAAGTTGATCATCCTCTATAGAACGGCGAATCAACACTGGTGGTTGTGGATATAGTCTTAAGGACTGCAAGGATAGTTGTAAAATAATTAGCATATGAAATGTGTTTCACGTGTGAGTAGATTACACACTGAACTATTACTTCTGCCATTCTTATGCAAGTAAGCTCTTACTTCATTAATTACACGAGTGGTGTATTTTAACTTTTTCATGTCTTCGTGGGTTGGAAAGCGATCCCCCAGGATAGAATCAACCTAAACACCATAGCCAAATAACATACAAAAAATAAGGGGTGGATACCAATATCAAACCTGCTTAGTAAAATACTTGGGGCACCAACCTCTTCTTGGAGTTTGGCCACAATCCTAGGTTCCTGAATAAGACAATAGATCATCAGCTAGTGTTCACTATTGTTCTATTTGTTGATGATAGCTTGAAATAGTAAGAATATCCAAATCATTCTTCATAACGGGTTATCTTTCATAACACTTTTAGAGATGAGATTTTTGTGATCTCAAAATATAACACTCACTATTGCTCTCTCTCTCTCTCTCTCTTTATATATCTTTACAATATTAAAAGGGAAAAGTTGTCTTTGGTGAAACATTCAAAATTGCCAAATATAGTCTTATTGTTTTTATCTAATGACTCAACATATATTATAATATATTAAAAAAAACAATGTCCATTTAAGTAATTACACTTTATTCTCAAATTAAAAGTAATGATGAAAATCCATAAATTGAAAAAGTTTTTAGTATAGCTCATATACCTACTATGGTAGGCTATCATTAGGCATGTCAACTTTATTAAAGTTAATTTGAAAAGTAATGATGGAAACCAATCAATATAAATTGGAAAAGTAATGATGTGTTTTTTAAACAAAATTTGAAAAATAGTGTATAATATTTTTCGCATTAATTAAAAATATGTTTATTTTAAAGTGCACTAATTAATTGATAGTGGTGAAGCCCCGTGCCTGTCGCGGTCGGGATACTGTCACAGTCGGGGTACTGTCACAGTCGGGGTACTGTCACAGTCGGGGTACTGTCACAGTCGCGGTTGACCATCAGTTATATATACACACACTGTTTATAAGGAAATACTTCATTTGTCATGCGTTGCGCCATCAAAATCATCTACACAGTTCGTTATTAAAAAATAAAATATTCTGACGTTCGTTATTTAGAGAAGAAAGAAAGAAAGAGGGGTCCACTCGCCATTATGAGGGAGGGCCTACTTCGGGCAGACATATTATAAAAATTTATTGGTTTTAATCATAATTTTTGGCGTAGTTCATCCGCATCCAAAAACCCACGGAAGGGCAAAGCCCGTTCCACCAAGGGCAGTTGAGCTAGGGTTGAGCATAGTATTTGAAAGTCCAAAATCGCTCGAATATTGAGTCAAATCGGAATCGATTACAATTGATTCGACTCAATTTGAGTCGATTCAATTTCTAGCCAACACTGAATCACTCGAAATATGATTCGAATCAGCTCGAATTGATTAAATTTTTTATGTATTTATTAATATACTATTATTTTAAAATTAAAAACACTAAAATTTAAACCAAGAGTAAAGTGTTTAAGTGTTTTATTTGCTAATTTAGAGGTTGACCAATTTACTTTCGAGCAAACTAGGAATACAGAGAAAAATTGCTCAATTTCGAGTCGGCTCGATTCGATTTCGAGTCGGCTCGATTCGATTTCAAGTCGGCTCGTAATTGAGTCATTTTGAGTCGAACCGGCTTGACTCGAAATCAATTTCGAGCCGAGTTTGACTCGAAATTTCGATTTCGAGACGAGTTTGACTCTAAATTTCGATTTCGAGCCGAGGCCAAATCGCTCGAACTCGGCTCGAAATCAGCCCTAAGTCGGGCACGGGTGTAGCCCGGTGCCCGACTACTTGTGAGTGTGTACATGCGCGTGCGCACGCACACACACATATATATATACATGATACAATCCATAAGGTTGATAAAGTTGCTAGTTTTCAGCTGACAAGCAAGCAACATAACCGGAGATTAAGCTGGCAAGTAAAAAAAGATAGCCTGAAAGGGTGACAATTTTGTATGAGCTCCTAAACAGATTATTGGATTGGGTGGGCTTCAGGAAAGAGCTTTACTTACTAGATTCCATTGTTCAGACTCCATTTCTGGTCATATCCTTCTACTATACTTCAACTATATTTTGGCATAGCAATTTAGAGCATTCGACCCCTACAATTTTAAAATTAATTCCTCCTGTTTCTAGTAAAGATATAATGATTTTGTCTTGTGATGCTTGTGAATTTCTAAAGCATGGATGATTTTCTCATCGACTTCCCCATTTTATAATGTTCATCGTATGCATTCATATTTGGTTTGTTACTAGACTCTTGTCTACTTAATGTAATAAAGTTTTTAGTTGTTTTAGAGAATTTCATAAAATAGTTTACACTCAATACAATATTAAGATTAGAACTCTTCGTAATGATCACAATGTCAAGTGTATTTCCAAGAAGTATCAATCTTATCTTGTTGAAAACAACATCATTCATTAAATGCTTTGTGTGGTTACTCTGGCTCAAAATGGGGAATACAAACAAACACAAAAATATGCATCTTGTGGAAGTTTCTGATTCCATTGTTCAGTGTTCACTATACAAAAATATGCATCGTCCCTGTTCCGGCATACTTATCAATGATATGCCTTTAGTGTATTGGACTTTTCAACCCCTCTATGAACTTCAGGTGTAAACCTCATAACCTCGTCCCTAAAATTCTTAGGTGTATGTTTTGTACATATCCATAAGTAGTCACAAAGTAAATTGGACCATCGAGCTTTGAAGTGTGTATGTTGAAAACCAACTGAGAAGCAATATAGATTCTATCATCTTTCCACAAGGAGTATATGTTATTCATGGATGTTCCTATTGATACTGCAGGTATTCCCCATGATGTATGCACCAATGCTGAATGGGAGAGAGAGAGAGAGAGAGCTACTACAATCTCATTCAAGACAAGAAAATAGATTTGACTTTTGATACCTTCGCACAAACAACGCATGCATTTAAATAGGCTACAAGACCCATAATGACCAACTCTTTACTAACAATATCTTAATTACTCGACAATAATAAAATGTAGTAGTAAAAGACATTAAAAGATAACAATAACTAGGCTCGTCGCCCGTGACTCATAACATCAGTGGGCCCATAACATCTCACCTGGTCTGCAAATTGAGTTTGTCCTCAAATTCAAACGAAGTTCGGATAATTTGATCATCTGACTCATTTATTTCTCGCCAAAATAGTGTTTGTAGTGCGTCGTTGTAGCGGGGGCTGCAGAGAGCGACAAGCCTTCATCGTGCCCACTGGTCTTACGAATGATAGTGATGTTGTCGGATGTTTGTAGCGTGTATAGCGATATGATGAAGGAGGAATCCGCAACATGATCGTTATGTGAATGAAGTAGTGGTGGAGAATAATCTGCAGAGGCTCGGTGATTGCTCAGGACCTGTCGAAATAGCAACAACATGCACCTTGTCGGGTATGGGCGTCGGTCGTGTGAGAAGCAGTTGTTTACTTTTGTGTGTAGTTATAATGTCATTGAGTTGTGTGATGATGACGGTGGTGATTTTCGTTGTCGACTTGTGAGCGCCATCGTGGTCTTCGACTTGGTTTGTCGAGTCGTCTCGGGTGTCATTTGTTAGAATAAAATGTAATTAATTAATTAATTATCAATTAGGTAATCAATTAATTAATTGAATCATCAATTAAAATTAACTTCACCAGTGAGTTTGGAGGAAAATGGCTACAAGAATGCATAGGACTCCAACTTCCCCAAAAAATAAAGTAGAGATTTGGCTAGAGAGAGCGCAGTGCTCGATAAGTGCGGGGCTCGAAATCCTGTTGTGGTTGCGGCGTTGGTAGGGCACGGGAACTGGGAGATAGAGGGCTTCTAAACAGAAGGAGGCGCAAGCGTGGGGCTCAATTGTGGTTCCGAGCTCGAAGACGTTTGGAGATTGACATGCGCAAGAGAGCTTTGATCTTCACAGTCGGGCTTCGACGTGCGTAGGTGAGGAGCAGAGATGTCAAAAAATTGGGCGCAGCTCGCCGTCGGTAGCTAGTTACGGCTGAGCTCCGAGGAAATAACAACGGCGATTACAGCATCGACGACGAGCGATGTGGTCGACGCAGGCAGAGTTGGCGGAGGGCGACGATGACAGGTCGATGCAGACGGAGTCATCGAAGCGTTGAAAGCTTGATATTGAACTTCGATGCCGACTTCGTAGAACGATGATGAGTTTGCGGGCCGTAGTGATTTTGATAGAAGGCAGTGGGGTCAGCCAGTGAAAACCAGAGGAACTCTAATTTCATCTTCGGTTTCTTCCGACTGTTGGTAGTGGCATCCCGTGAAAACCAGAGGGTAAAAGGGGTAAACCCTTTTGGTGGCAGCGGAATGTGGGGGACGAATATGGTGTCGGAGGAAGGAAGACTCTGATACCAAATTGTTATGGACTCATCGTATCAAGTCATTAAAGTTGTCAGAGGATGGTCAGAGGCGGGGATGACGGTAGCGAAGGATACTGTGGAGTTAGAATCGCGGCTGCCTAGGCGGGGTGTGCTCAGAGAGAGAGAGTTACTACAATTTCATTCAAGACAAGGGAAATAGATTTGACTTCTTTGATACCTTCACACAAACAACACATGTCTTTAAATAGGTTACAAGACCCATAATGACTAACTCTTAACTAACAACATCTTACTGATTCAACATTAATAAAACATAATAATAAAAGACATTAAAAGATAGCAATAACTAGGCTCGTCGCCTGTGGTCCATAACATCAGTGGGCCCATAACACATTATGTTGTTGCTAGATCCAATGCATCAGCAAAATTTGAAGCACCTGGAGTTTATGAAGGGCTAAGAGCTTTAGTTAAAGATCTCGGCTTCATTGAAATAAGTCCTATAATGCTTTATGTTGAACATGCTTATAATCTTGTTTAACATGATTGGACAAAACAAATCGAAGTTGAAAACATAATGCAAGGAAAAATGATCAAAAAGATTGAGGAAAACATCAACACTCCCTTCATGTAGTCTGCATGTGAATTAACATATTTATATACTAAAAGATTGATTGAGATTAATTTCTCTAAAAATGTATTCAAGTTGGGTATGAAGAGTCTCCACACTGAACTTGAGGGGGAGTGATAGGATTCAATGCTATAGAATAAAGGGGGTAATTATGTTAGTATATATAAAGGGGGAATAAACTTATGTTGTTAGTATATATAAAGGGGGAATAGACTTATGTTGCTAGTATATAGAAAGGGGGAATAGACTTATGTTGTTAGTATATCTACAGTGTGTACATATTGTCTTTGCATTGTATATAATAACCTTGGATAAATAAGGTTGTTTTCGCCTTGGCATTATTAACTGAAGCTATAATTACCTCTAGAACATCAAGTTAATCACCGTGTAACAACAAGAATACATAATAACAAAAACCTTAGAAAGAAGATAAAAAGTCCATGTTAGCACTGCCGCAGATGTTTCATGTCCTGCTATGAGTAGTGTCATCAAATCGTCACGGAGCTGCTTGCTAGAAACCTATCATGCACCAGTAAGGATGGACATTGTAAAAAACATGTTAATGTAAGACAAATTGGCTAGCAAAGTATACTTTTCCAAATCATTACATCATCTCCTGATGCCAATAAAAAGCGAAGAATGCTAGGATCATTCTCATTCATGTACTCATCATGAAATTGTAAATTCTCTTCATCAACCATCCTCTGCATATAATTGATGGAGAAGTTATTCAATGCAAAGCAGCATAAATTAGATCTTAAATATTTAACAGATTTACTTTAGCACATTAGAATATTACTACAAATAATCATGAGACTGGACAAAGAAATTCTGCATACAAATATGATACTTTGTGATAAATGTTTTAACTTATAATCTCACAAATGAAATCATGTGGTAAAGAGATAGAATAACATATTACCTCACTACTCATCATGTGTACATCATTTAAGGTGTAAAGTACAATACCAATATATAAAGCAAAGCATATTTTACAGCCCTAACTATGCTGTGATGTTGAGATAATCATCACCTTACATATAGTTATCAGGTTATCAAGAGTATCATTGATCAGTTTTAGAGCTTCTGTGACCTTCTTCTGTCTTGGAGAGAGATCTTTCCATACTGGAATTTTCCAAGTTGGTATTGGAGAAGTACTTCGCTGCTCAGCTTCTCTCAGGACAGTGTAAACAGCCTAATACATCCATAATATTAGATAAAAGATGTAATAAGCATTGTGCTATCTCAAAAAAGAAACAGGTAAATAATCTTACCTCCACAATTCCATTGTCTAGTGATAAAGAATCAAAATCATAGTTGAAAACAGCCTTCCCAATGACATCTAAAGTCAAACGCGAGAAAAGAGACTCCATCTCAACATCTTCTCCATTTGATGAGGCTCTATCAAGCTTCTCACATAGACTATATGAAGCTTGTCCAAAGAGGCTAATCATTGCAGCCACATACTATTTATGACACCAAGTTTACAGTATTGGCTACATTAGAGAAATCATAAAGAAGTATGGAGTTAAAGCTACCGAATCTGTTAGAACCTAAACATCCAACTCAAAATCAATTGTTTATAGGTGGATGACCCATGATCAATATTAAGTGCACAAGACTACATGAGTTTATTGATGTGAGACTATATTTTCAACACGCCCTTTCACGTATAGGGATTTTTGCCTCTGACATGCAGCTTCTTTTTTTAATTAGGTGATGTGAGAGTGGAGCGTTGAGCCAATCATACCTTGATACAATGTTAAAATCTAAACTCCAAACCAAAATTAATTGATTATAAGTGGATGGACCCAAGCTCTAATCTAAGTGCAGAAGATAGCATAAGTTTCTCAATGTGAAACTATATTCTCAGCACGCTCCATCATGTGTAGAGTCTTTCGCCTTTGATATGTGACTTCCTCTTTTAATTAGGTGACATGAGAGTGGAGCGTTGAGCCTATCCTACCTTGATACAATGTTAGAGTACAAGCTCCAGACCAAAACTAATTAGTTATAAGTGGATAAGCCCAAGATCTAAATTAAGTGTCCGAGACTGCATGAGTTTCTCAAAGTAAGCCTATATTCTCAGCATGTTCTCTCATGTGTATGGTCTTTCGACTCTAGCAAGTGATATTCTTTTTTAAGAGCTGGGTGATGTGGGAGTAGTCCGTTGGGCCTTGCTTACTCTGATACTATTTTCCAAACTAAGATCCAACTCAAAACCAATTGGTTATGGGTTGAAAGGGCCCATGATAAGCGTCAAAACTACATGTGGTCCTAGATATAGGACTATATTCTAAACATATTCCGCGATACCCTGATCTTAGTTAGTCAAACCAAGAGCAAACTTGTAGTAATCTAGCTGACTTCGGCAATCACCTTTTGATGCAAAGCGGGGACAATTGCTCGTCTCCGGACGCGCCATATAGCACTATCAGCTGTGATCAATCCTTTCCCCATGACAAAGTCCAGAATCTCAGCTAGAATACCCTTCAACATTATATGGGGAATAAATAAGTTTTATAACTCTTTTTTCTTTTCTTTTTTCAAAAAAGGGGAACTTGAAATCATGGGAGAAGGGAAGAAGACTACCTTGGAGTAAGCTTTGGAATTGTCCTTGAGAATGTGCTTAGCTATTCCTGGATCGGAAACTATCAGAAATGACTGTTGCAGAGAAGAAATAACTTTAGACCCGTTGGTGTTTGAAAGGGAAGAAAATAGTAAAGTATCGACATCAACTCTACCTTGGGCCCAAAATTGAGGCGAAAAATGCCGCCATAGATGAGATAGAGCTCATAAAGGGGGATGAAGAAGGCCTGCCCTACCACAGCACTGAACGACCCCTTTGCCTGAGGAATCTCTGCGCGCTCACCGTCTCCAACTCCGCCGTCCAATTTAGCCAACAGCTCCTCTAAGAACTTTCCGGCCAGTAAAATCTTGGACAGCCCAGTCCTCAGCACTGGAACCAATCTTTTTTGTTTCTCCGTTCCAACGAAGAAAAACTCAAAACGACAAAAATCCAAAACAGAAGAAATAAAGAATGTGGGAAAGGGGAATAACGAAAACCAACCCAAATTTCTGGATGGTGAACTCTCCGGAGGCGATACTGGCGTCAGGACCGGACCGCCTCTTCTCCTCGAGCATACCCTCCTTCTCCTTGACGGAAAGCTCCTCAGATTCGCTTTCCTTCGGCCTACCATTGGGGGATGATGATGAGAAGCAGCGGAGCGAGCGATTGCTCTTAGTCGAAGCTATTCCAGGTCGCCACAGTGAGGAAGAGGGAAGACATGAAGAAATCTGCAGCCGACGGAGTTGGATAACGGTGGAATAGGAGGAGTATGAGCAGAAATTGGCGGCTGCGGCGACGCCAACCATGGCCTAGACTTCGACCTCTGCTGCAACAGCCGAGAGAGCTTCTCCCCGGTAGAAAACTATCAACCTCACTCTCCACTCTCTTCACTTCATCGGTTCATAATGAATCTATCGTGAAGAAGACGAAGGAAGGAAGGGAGGCGGAGGATGAGGCCGGGATACTGGTTGGACAAAAAGAGCCGCCTGAGAACAACAGAGAAGATATTGATCTGCCGAAGCAGTTAAAACTTAAAAGTGACAAAATCGCGCCGAATGTGGATTAATTTAATTAATTATTTCATCACGTGCCATAATAATTTTCTTAAAAAGTATTTTATACCCAATTTCGATACAATTTACCAATCAACTCGTCGAGTCAATATGCTTATTTAAATAAAGGCAATTATTATTAGCACCGTACTTTTGGCTATTCGTAAATATTTGATATCTGCAAATCAGTGATTTTCAAATTAGTTATCCGCAAATAAAATTGTTATCCGCAAACCATTAATTATATTTTAATGGTGTTTTGTGAAGTTTATTTATATCAATGTATTAGTATTGATATTGTTTACAATAACAAGTTAAACAACATAACTAAATTAAATTACTTAATTTGTGGTATATTTCATACCATGCACAATCAAACAAGATTGTTTGTGAGCGTTCGTCATATCCAACATTTCTTCTCTTGCACAGAATTTAAACCTACAATAAATTGATGGAATACACTAAATTAGCACCGCATTTTTGATATTACACTACATCCACAACATACATCAAAGAGGATTACAAATGAAATTGTAGAGCTTTCTTTAAGAATGGTAGGATTGTAGTTCCAATTTTCCCCTTTTGTGAGGTATAATACCTTCTTTAGGTTTGCATAGCACAGGCATGGGGCGATTCCAATTGGAGTGCATGATTCCAAGTTAGAGGACAAAATTCTATACTCGATGTGCAGATCGGGAGGAAAAAAAGGCAATTTGTTAACCGCACCAAAAAATTGGCCGGCATTTTTGCTCTATTGCAGGAAGAAGAAGAAATTGCAGGAAGGAAAAAACCTCATTATTGCAGGAAGAAAAAAAAAACTTCAGGAAGAAGATTGAACCTTGTCGGATGCGTCTATGGCTTTCCTGCCTGTGGCGGTCAGCGATGCTCCGGTGACGGAGAAGATAAGGAGACGACGAGTGTACAACCCCGATATTCGCCAGGCAAGAAAACAGAGCTCGTCGAAGGGCGAGTGAGAAGGGTCAGCGAGACAGGCGTTCGACGAAATCACCTGAGGTCGACGAAGTTATATGCTCGTTAAAGCCAGAGGGACGGTCTCGCCACAGGTGTTGCGAGATCCAGACCTCGTCGAAATCGGCCCCCAGCAGACAAGACCTCGGCAGATACCACCAAAATGGGCCAGCAAGGTCCTCGCAAGGCGATCCCCTAGAAGAGGCGTCGCGAGCAGGATCCGCGAGAAGGCCCGCGAGAGCTCCGACAGTAAGGTTCTCGCAATCCCTTATCCATAAATCAATAGGGTCAACTTACCCTTTTACCCTTGGTGGTCTGCCCTTAGCCTCTCCAAACAGCGGAGCTTGGCTGTTAGCAGACCCATTTTGGGTGCGGATAGTAAAATCAAAAGGCGGAATCCTGCTATTTGCAGGCCAAATCAGAAAATCAATAAATAGGACCTTAAGGGCACCTTTGGAGAGGATCTCATTTCAGCTTCCCTCTCCTTAGGCTTTCTTTGGTTAGCATTTCCAGAGCTCTCCAAGGTGCCCGAGTCTCAGCTTTTGGCTTGGGAGGGGAAGCGCTCAACGATCTTCCGGGTTAGTGGAGGGACCTCCTCGCTGTGTCTAAGGTCTTAGTCAACCTTCCTAGTTTTCTGCCCACCTCTTCTGAGGGACCGGTAAGGGCTAGTCGCCCCTCAACTCGTTGAGGGCCCCGAGCTCCACAAGAGACCGAGAAATCGGTTTCAACATTTTGGTGCGGTGAGCGTGGAGCGTGGCTGGTTCAAGAAAGTTCCAGAGAAGGGTTATGGCAGGAGACGAAGATCAAGGCGAGGAGTTCGGCGAGACACCTCAGGTGGCGATGGCCAGGATGCTCGCAGATTTCAGAAAGGAGGTGCTCGACACCTTGGGGTTTACGGTCACAGCTCTGCGAAGCGAGTTTGCGACCCCAGCACCTCAGGTGACCCCTCCCCCAACGACGGTCGGCGAGAACGCCCCGGGGGGAAGGGCTGGAAAGGAAGTTGTTGTTGGGTCAGGGGCAGGACAGGGAGGGGCGAGTGTTATTCGCCAGTCCGGCGAGCCCGATGCCGGCGAGCTCCGAGTCGGCGAGCTCAGTGCCGACAAGCTCTGTCCCAGCGAGCGCGACGCAGGCGAGCGCGCGCCAGGAGGATGCGGCGACGGTCGGGGCGGTTCAGGCGAGCGCCGCCCTCGCGAGTACTGTCCCGACGAGCTCAAGTTTGGCGAGGGAGCTTGGGGGGAGAGTGGAGCCAGAAAGGGTGGCAGGAGGGGGAAGCCCCTTTTGCGAGTTGGTGCTTTCCGCACCCGTCCCGGGGGGGTTCGGGGAGTGGGACCGGGTATACTACAATGGTAGGGATGACCCTGTCCAGCACCTGCAGAGTTTCGAAGACTCGGTCTCCATCAGGCCGATGTCGGATGCCTTCAACTGTCGGCTCTTTGTCGTCGCCCTCAAGGAGAAAGCCAGGGACTGGTTCCATCAGCTCCCTGCAGGATCAATCTACGCGTTCGAGGACTTGCGCCGAAGTTTTTTGCTGAGGTTCTCGACCTCAAAAAAAGAGGAAGAAGGACGCTGATTCCCTCTTCAAAGTGAAGTAGGAGCCCAGGGAGTCGTTGTCTCAGTATGCGGATCGGTTCCAGGAAGAGGTGCAGCTTACTCAGGAGATGCCGGTGTTTGCACTCCAACTCGCCTTCACGGTCGGGTTGAAAGAGAGTTTCTTCAAGATGGCGTTGAAGAGGAAGGCCCCTGTCTCCTATGAAGAGCTGATGGGGAGGGTGGCGGAGGAAGTCGCGAGTGAAGAAGCCAACCCGGAGCTCACCAAGAGGCTAGCAAAGCTCAGTGAGCCGGAGGTGAGGCAGCAGGAGGTCAGGAGAAGGGAAGAGCCCCGGACCCCGGAGGGGGGATGGAGGCCGCACGGCGGAGGAATGCAAAGGCAGGGAAGGGGTTACGGCCCAGGAAGGGGTAACCATTTCGGGGGTCAAGGGAGGCCCCACCAGTTAGGGTGGAGGCAGGGTCCGATGCAGATGCCTCCCCCACCTCAACAGGCCATGGCAATTGGCCGGGGAAGAGGAAGAGGAAGGAGGGGTGAGGTGGAAACAGCAACCGCTAGGAGGAGAAGGAATAGGATGGCGGAGACTGAGGCGGGGGAGGTGACGTTGCTGTATTGTATCTTCCATGATGAGGAAGGTCACTCAACGGACACCTGCCCGGAGTTCCTAGAGGTGAAAAGGGGCTGAGCCCCCGCGCCGAGGCAACAAGTGAGAATTGAGGAGGTCGAGCCTCGAGGGGAGGAAGAAGAAAGGTGCGAAGGTAGAGTGGATGTGGGAAGTAGAGGAGGGATCGGGGTGATCCATGGGGGGGTAGGGGTGGAGGCAACCCGCAAGGCTAGCCTTCATACCATCTATCGGCGGAGCGTGGCCTCAACATCCACAGCTCCACCCCCGGCGGAGAGAATCACTTTCTCCCAGAAGGACATGCCGAGCTACGAGGACCCGTTCTGCGATGCGCTGGTTATCCAGACCGCCATCGAGAACATCACCATCTCACGGATTCTAGTCGATAATGGTAGCTCGGTCAATGTCATCTTCAAGAAGGCGTTTGATGAGATGAAGGTAGAATCCAAGAGGGTGTTGGCCTCGGATGGCCCCTTATTCGGCTTTTCAGGAGAAAGGAAGGAAGTAGAAGGTGGAGTTGGGCTCCATGTGACCCTCGGAGGGCAGTCCCGGAACTGCCGCTTCGTGATAGTGGATGCCCCGAGCAGCTACAGTGCCATCTTCGGACGGCCTCTCATCAGCGCGTTTAGATGCGTCCCTTCCACCTTCCACCAGTGTCTCAAATTCAACACGGGTGGAGTCCAGGTCCGGATCCGAGGAGACCCCAAGATGGCAAGACAGTGCTATGTGATGGCTGTCAACACCATCACCTGGATGGGAGAAGCGGAGAAATGGGATAAAGTGATGGAGGAGATGGCCGAAGTCGGAGGTGAAGAGGAAGTCGAGGAGCAGGCGGAGGAAGAAGAAGTCCATGCCCAGGAGGGGGTTGTTGAGGGACCCCGGGCGGAGGGAGGAGAGGAAGAGGAAAAGGGGAGAAGACCTCGATAGGAGGGGGAAAGGAGCTGATGGTGATAGGGGAGGAGGTAGAGGAAGGAACCCGGGCGCTCGCTTGTGGTGGAGAGGAGGAGAGGGCTTGGGGGGAGCAATCCCGGCTGGAGGCCGTAGATGAGATCGTGGAGCTTGAGGTCACCACCCGGCTAGGGGTGGTGGAGAAGGTCCGGGTCAGCGGAGGACTCAGCCCGGAAGATCAAGCAGAGATTCTGGCTTGCGTGCAGAAGTACGTAGACGTCTTTGCTTGGAGCACCGCGGAAATGCCCGGGATCGACGCGGATGTGGCTTGCCATCGCCTCAACCTCGACCCCGGCACCCGCCCCATCCACCAGAAGAGGAGGGCCATCGCCGACAAGCTGGAAGGGCCCATCCGCGAGGAGGTGGGCAAGCTCCTACAGGCAGGCTTTGTATCGGAGATCTAGTATCCAGGCTGGGTCTCCAACATCGTTATGGTGAAGAAGGGAGGAGGTAAATGGAGGATGTGTATCGACTTTTCTTTGCTTAATAAATCATGCCCTAAGGATTGTTACCCCCTGCCTAGAATCGACGCGCTGGTTGACTCAGTCGTCAGTTTTCCTGTGATGTCTTTCTTAGATGCTTTTTCAGGTTACCATCAAATCCGCATGCACCCCCCGGACATCAAAGATGTCTCCTTCATCACGGGGGATGGATGCTACTGTTATAAGATGATGTCGTTCGGGCTCAAGAATGCAGGTGCCACGTACCAGAGGATGATGGACAGAGTCTTCCGCGAGCAGAAGGGAAAAAACTTGGAGGTTTATGTTGATGACCTCATGGTAAAGAGTCGGGACCTTGGGTCTCACCTCCGAGACCTTGAGGAGACATTCGGGACTCTGCGAAAGTACAAGATGAAACTCAACCCCTTGAAGTGTGTCTTCGGGGCTAGCCGGGGGAAGTTCCTAGGCCACTTACTAACCCCGGCGGGAGTGGAGCCCAACCCGGACAAGGTCAAGGCAATAATGGAGTTGGGGTCGCCAAGGAACCTGAGGGAGGTTCAAAGCCTCACAGGGAAGTTGGCTGGGCTCAGCAGGTTCCTCTCCAAGGCGGGAGAAAAGTGTGAGCCTTTCTTCAAGGTGCTACGAGGCAACAAGAAGTTTGAATGGACCCCGGAGTGCGAAGAGGCCTTCCAAGCTCTGAAAGAACAACTCACCCAGACCCCTCTGCTCCAGGGGTCGAGGCCAGGAGAAGACCTATCCTTGTACCTAGGGGTAGGGTGTAACATCCCGGTTCGAGCTAGACCCCTTGTGCGCGTTTTTGAGTCGAGCGAGGTGACTCGAGCTCGGGGTGTACTGAGGGCCAGGCTTGCACCTGAGCCGGTGAAGTACACTCGACGAATGCGGCGAGTACCATTTCTATTCTTTGTCCCGATGCTTGTTGTATCGGGATCCGAGCCATCCGGAGAGCATAACTTGAGCGATAAAACTCGAAGGAGGCGTACCGCCTTGAAGGAATTATAGTACGTACGTTAGCTCAAATGTCATGGTGTTCAAATAGCATATATATGAAGTCGACCAAAACAGTCGCCTTGAGCTGCGCGACGCCTCAAATATGACTATTGTGCAAATGACCTCATAATCGGCCTTAGTTGATTTTGTTAGACTCGTAAAGTTGATACCAGTCCAACGAAGTCGACTGCACTCAATTCCGATGTGTATCGGAGAATTAGTCGCGTCGACGCGACTTTAGGTAACGAAATTATCTAAAAGGTGAAATCGAGCAAACGAACTCGGAATTCACCTCAGTCAATTTTGTTAGACTCAGGAGGCCAATACGAGTTCAACAAAACTGTCCGCGCTCGATTCTGATGAGAATCGGCAAAATTATTAATGTGGTCTGCGAATAGCATATTTATCCAAAATGGTGAAATTGACCAAACGATCTCGCAATTGACCCTAGTCAGTCTTGTTAGACTCGTAATAATAGTACGAGTTCAACGAATCTATCCGTTTGCGATTCCGACGTCGTTTGAAGGGTTTTTGACATTTGCGTAATTAGGCCGTAAACGCTCCGACAAGCATAAAATGAGCAAACGAACTCGAAACTGATCGCGACTCGTCTCGATGGGTCCGTATCGTCGAGGCGGTCGTAACGAGCCCATACGGGACAAAATCCGAGTTCCCTAGAGCAATATGCGAGCATTTGAATGCAAAAACTTAATATTGTTATTATTATTATTAACATAATTATATACATATCTATATATATATAACTCACGGAACATTAGGTTTAAAAAAAAAAACTTACCCTTGCCGATCTCTCCTCCCAACAGCGCCGCACCGAGCTCCCCCTCCAGTTTCGATCTCATTCCCCTACATCAGCCCCAACTCCGGCGATCTCCTCGGACAGAATCTATATCTGGCGAGTCCGACTCCGGCGAGAGCTCCGACAAGAAACCACCATCGTCTCCGAGAGTCTCCTCGATCATCTCCAGATATTCACGGCAGCCACCTCCCGAACAGCAGCCGTCGAACTCCAAGGTCGACCTCCTCTCCTCCTCCATTTCCGTCGAGATCCCCGCCGTGCCCTCCTCCTCCGGCGAGTCCGACCTCCAGCGTCGTTTCTCTCTCCGACGACTCTCTCTCTCTCTTCCTCTCCACTCTCTCACATCTCTCTCTCTCACTTCCATCTCCAACACCAAACCGAGCCACCTCCGCCAAGGCCGACCGCCAAGCTCCAGATCTTACCGATCCCCTCTTTCAACTCTAGGGCCGGCGAACTTGTAGCTCTCCGACGAAGCCATATCTCCTGCGAGCTACAACCACAAGCCCGTCTCTTGCACCTCCTTCCGACATCTCTCACCGCAGCATCCATCACAATCGACCCGGTTCCGACTCAAAAGCCGAAGCAGCTTCTTCCTCCGCGGCCGAAATTTGTTGATCCATGCCGAGCTTCATCCTCCATGCCGAAAACAGCCCACTCAAGAAGGACGACACTACATCGGCAACAATCGACGAGGTCCGGATCGGCAAGATCTAACCATGACCGGGAGCTACGGCCAAATGCCGCATATGCGGCTATTGGATTGCATGCATGGACACTCAGGTGACTTCCTCCCCTCTCCCTTGGTGCTAGTTTTCTTAGATCCATTAGGCGAGGCATCGACTCAATTGAGTCGATTTGGGAGCGAAATGAAGTTCGTAGGTTGAGGCCACGTTAGGGTTTTTCGCCGTAGGGCGTCGATCGCCGCGAAAATACCCTCATTCAACTCCCCGCTTCAATACGAACGTGGGACGTTGGTTTCGTGAGACGTGGTGGCCTCGTGAGGGTGCATGGGAGGAGAGAAGGTGGCTGCCTAAATTAATGCTTGATCAATTAATTCAATTAATGCTTGATTATTAGGATTGTTAATTATGTGGAGGAGAGAAAGGTGGCTGCCTAAATCCATATGGGGTTTTAATTTTGTTCCCTGTTAGGGGAATTCAATATATATATATATACACATATATATATGATTATTTAATGCTTGAGATTTGAAGAGATAGTTTCCTGTTATAGGATTTGTTAATTATAACTTGCATAAATGTGATGAATAATCCTCTGATTATTAGGATTGATAATTATATGGGATAAATGTATTCATAACTTGCACTTGGTTATTAAGGAAATTGTGCGCAGCTGGGTTCGAGCCAGTTTTTAGGCTTGACCCCGCTGGAATTAGACTTCGGGCTCAACAAGGAAGTTGTATCCCTCGGAAAGGGCTTTCCAACGATAGGTTACACGTTTTCTAGGGTGACCTTTAGCTCTCTAGATGTCCAGTCGAGTGGACTGTCCAGAGAATTAAATCAGGATTTTGTGCTCTGTTTTCTGTCCAGATTTGGGCTGTTGACTTCAATGAGGATTTTGGGTATGAAACACTAAGTTCTGGGTTTTGAGGTAAACATAAAAGTTGTAGCTCTTCTTCTTAGCTTTCCAGATTGGGGTTAATCATAATTTTTGGTTGAGTAGAGCTTTCTGAATGTCTGTTTTACTGAACAGTGTCGTATCACACTCTATTACGGTAATTTATGAATATCTCCCAAAATATTGCTTCGACGCTCATGAAAATTGGTGGAGTGATTATTATCAAGATTATAATCATCCTTGTGAAGTTTTGTAATTTTTGGGTGCGTCGTTTTTAAAGTTATTAATCTTCCGTTGAATGTCTTAATTGTGGTGTAAATGCTAAGTCGGAAGCTCGGATAAATTAAAGCCATATACGAATCATGTTATAGATGATGAGGCACTGTGACAGTGATTTTAGAGATATTGATGTTGGGATAAATTCTTAAGGGAATGTGTATGATTGAAAATGCGCACTAGTAGTCCCGTAGAATCATGATAGAGAATTACCATGTATGAGCACGCTATCGCCCTACTTTTGTTGGAACGTTGTTGAACGTTATGTGCAGGCCGGTGGTGCCTTGAATTGTTTATGCGCAGGCCGGTGGTGCTTTGAAATGTTTATGCTAAGGCCAGGGGTGCCTTGAGATGTTTTGCGAAGCATGATAAGAAGGGACTAAGTTGATGCCCAAGGGTGCTTGATAGCACAAGGTAATTACATGGTATTGCTTGGGTGAGTTGATGTTCATGATTGCATACGGTGGGATTACTAGTGGACGGTTTCTCAGTTCTTGGAGCGAACATGAAAGTTGTAGCTATCGGAGAGACCTTTCCAAAATGGGGCGACACGATATTTTCGGAGGAGTGTAGCTCCCCGAAATCCAATTCTCGAGGGCTGTCCTGTTTGGGTACATCATTCTGAAATTGTGATTTATTAATAAAATGTTAGCGGACAGATCATAGATTTAACACTTCGCGGATGATGTTCGAATGTGCACCTCGATGATGCGATAACAAATTAAAGTATTGTTATAAATGCTTAATCCTTAGGATCGCAAGAAATATAGTTGAACCGATGCTGCGATAATCATTGAAGGTATTTGTCACTAATGATGATTGTTTATGATTACAATAAATTTAGTGGGTATTCTCGTACAGATTTAAGGTGATTTATCATCCGTAATTGAATAAGAAGACGTCGGTAATGATTGTAGTATATCGAAGGGATCACGTGCAAGATCCTCGGAATCATGTGTGAGATTAGGATGAATGCACAAACAGTCATGTGCGGAGTTGAGGTTATGAGTTCCCTAAACGAGTAGGCATCGTACTCAAATGTGATATAACAAGTAATATGATCTTCTGGAAATAGTGATTTTATGTTCATATGAAGCTACTGTAATTTTCCCAGAATTTTAGGAAGCCAAAATCTTGTACTTGATGTGTAAAATTATTTTTCCATTCATTCATTGAAAATTAGGGATTATGGTTATTTGATTGCTGGAAAAATATGAAAACTTGAAAATCTTTTTATCATATCCCACTTCATCTCTGGAAGGATATTTAACAAGTTTGAATTCCTTAGCATGATATCTCCTTCACACTTTAGATTCAGGTTAGTAATTAATAAATATTTTTAGAGGGCAAAATTATATGAAACATGTTTGGATTTTGATTATTCCTCATTTTTGTCCATTATGAACATATGATAATAATTAGAAGTCATTTGGAAGTAATTTGATCAAGGTTCCACCTTAGGAATCTAAGTTAGATGTATGTCTGGTCTGCGGATAGTAAAAACTCATTATGATGAATAGGTCAATATAATCATAAGAAAATCGGGGAGAATTGGATTACAATAAGAGATGAGTTTAGACCACTTGGAGGACTAAGAGTTATTAGAGTTGAGTCCAAAAGATTGATTGCATAGGAGCGGGGTGAAACATAAGGCGTAGGTTATAAATAGTAATGAGAGGGTGGAAGGTTAGGTCAAGGTAGCCGCCAAGATTGTTAAATGTCCTGGAAAGGGGTTGGGCATCATCCCATCATATACCCTAGTACCTTGCGAACCCTTCACCGGGTAGCCCTCGGGAAGTCCAGGATCCACCCTAAACTTCCAAGTAGGATAATAACTAAACAAGAGTAGTCTAATTAGGAGTTTAGAAGATGAGAGTGCTTGGTGAGCTGTGGGTAAGGCTGTGCCCGAGATTGACGAAAGATCGTCCTTCCCCCTAGAGATTTATAAAGCGCTGAGATTAATTCAAGTGAAATGATAAGAGGGTAATTATATGGGTAGTTACCAATAATACTAAGTGTCTTGAGGAAAGGGAACTTTGGGGTGTCATCCCATCGTAGTTTCTAGTACCGTAGCGAGCCCCTTACAGGGTAATCCTCGGGAAGCCCAAGATTAACTGTAAGCCGTAGGAATAAGGTGTTACAAGAATAAATTAATAACACACTCACCCACACCCCGTGGTTACGGGAGCCTAGTCTGTTTGGTGCTGCGAGCAGTGAGCTCAGTATTTGAAAGAGCGGATTGAAAGTTAGGTGAGCTTACAATTCAGTAGTGTTTGTTAATGACGGGCGGGTAGGCCCGGGGGAGCTTATGGCTCGGAAGGTTATTAATGACGGGCAGGTTAGCCCGGGGAGCTTATGGCTCGGAGATAGATAGTAGAACATGTTGCATGTGCACGAAGGTGGTGGGTCTTCTGTATTGGACGGACGTTCACACCGACGTCAATACGTTGACTCGCCAAGTGTGGTAAATACACTTAGCCTAGAAAGTCTGGCGGTCCAGTCAGCAAGAGTACGCAGACGCTCCACGATTTTGTGTTGAGGCGTACGATAGGTCTAGGTTAGGTAGTGTGAATACCAACCTAGAGGTGGGCGAGGCCCAACCCACCGCTTCCGTTTGCTACTACGGGAGTATCCTGGGAGTCTAGCTAGCTCCAAAAAGGGGGAACTAAAGGTCTGTGTGCACAGAGTCGTGTGAGTGAGTTCATTGCATAATCATTCATGGCATAGCATAACATACGCACTTGCAGATCCTCATCATTTAAATTAGTATGGGCTCTTTTATATGATGAGTTATAATTCCTGGAAATCCTAACTTATAAGTTTGTATGGGCATTCATATAAGTTAGGGTACGAGATTGATTACTTGTCGCTACTGTTCTTACTGCCTTGCTTTACCTGCTTACTTACTGTTTATTTACTGCTGCACACATTTATTATACTCCTGCTTATACATGATTAGATTAGCCCCTTTTTCACTTGTGTAGCTTAGAATTTGTGTATATACTAGTTTACTTTCCCCGTCACCTGCTTTGTATATATTACTGTTATATTGCAGCTTTTCTTCCTTTCCTTCCGCCCGGTGCCTTGGAGTCGCCGGGGGAGCGGATGGGAAGCCACTTAGTCTTTATGACTAACGGTTGCTACCTCCCTCTTTTTAGGAGCACATTCAGATGTGTAGCAGCGTTCAGCACTGGAGGCCAGTCGGGTCAGGTGTGCAGGGCTGGGGTTTATGGTACCTTAGCTGCCGTTAGTGACAGAGGCGGGTGAGTGTTTTGAGATGTAGCCCTTGGGGCATTTAGCTGATTACTCTGATGATTTGCAGGAGCTTGTGTAGCTTTCTGTCTTTCTTATACTCTGATTTGGACATTATTACTTATTGTGAATCTTTGGTTTTTAATACTTTCTTTCATTGATGGGTTGGCGCTGTGTAGTTGGTTTAGCCGGCAGGATAGGCGTCTTGTGGGGGAGGCTAGCTCGTGTGCTAGCGCTTCCGCAAGGCGGCTGTCCTGGGCATAAGACTCCCCTCCACCGTGTTTTGTGTTCCGGGAGGGGGATCTTACAGGATAGGACTTTTTGTAACGGTCTCCCCAGCATACAGCTCGCAAGGACTACCGCCGGCACCCTCCCGGCCCAGGCCCGCCAACACGGGACCCAGCTGGCACCAGAAGGGTTCAGCCTAACCAGATGGTCTGCAAACCATGCACCTCAACCCCTCTCTATCCCACTACAGGGCACAGCGGGTTGTTGGAGACCGCAGTCCCCCTTTGATGAGAATTGAGCCAGTTAAGCGGCAGCGCGTGGACTTCCCAGGAGGTCACCCAACCCAGAATTGCTCCAGCACGAGCACGCTTAACTATGCAGCTCAATTGGTAATGAGAAGTGAAAATACTCCATAGTTAAGCGTGCTCGTGCTGGAGCAATTCTGGTATGGGTGACCTCCTGGGAAGTCCACGCGCTGCCGCTTAACTGGCTCAATTCTCATCAAAGGGGGACTGCGGTCTCCAACAACCCGCTGTGCCCTGTAGTGGGACAGAGAGGGGTTGGGGTGCATGGTCTGCCGACCATCTGGTTAGGATGAACCCTTCTGGTGCCAGCTGGGTCCCGTGTTGGCGGGCCTGGGCCGGGAGGGTGCCGACGGTCGTCCTTGCGAGCTGTATGCTGGGGAGACCGTTACATAGGGTCCGAAGCAGTAAGTTCTGTGTTGATCCGGGAGGAGGGGAAGAAACAATTCCCTGTCTACTACGTCAGCCGAGTGCTGAGGAAGGCGGAGCTCTGGTACCCGATTCTGGAAAAGTTAGCCTTCGCATTGGTGTTGTCGACCCGGAGGCTCCGTCCTTACTTCCAAGCCCATTCAATCAAGGTAGTGACGGACCACCCGCTCCGAAAAATCATGGAAGGGGTGGAGCACTCGGGAAGATTGGCAAAATGGTCTGTGGAGTTAAGCGAGTTCAACGTCACGTTCGTGCCCAGGACGTCCATCAGGGGCCAGGCGGTGGCGAACTTCATGGCCGACTATGCGACCGAGGTGGGGGAGCACAAGCCACCTCCCCCAGAGGCATGGAAGATGTTGGTGGACGGAGCATCGGGAAAGTACTCCTATGGAGGGGGGATAGTCCTGGTGAGTCCCCAGGGGACCCGGATTGAGCAAGCCTTAAACATCCGTTTCCCAATTACCAACAACCAGGCTGAGTACGAGGCAGTGATAGCGGGCCTTCGGCTGGCCCGGGAACTAGGGGTGCAGGACGTGGAGGTCTCAACGGACTCCATGGTGGTAGCATGCCAAATCAAGGGAGAGTTTGAAGCGAAGGACCTGACCCTCCTGCTATACCTGGAGAAGGTCAAGGGGGTCATCGAGCAGTTCCGCACCTTCTCCATCAGGCACGTGCCGAGGGAGGAGAGCACCCAGGCGGACCTCATAGCCAAGTTCGGTCCCCGAGTGGGAGGGACAACTTCGGAACTCTTCCGGCCCTCCATCGAGGAAGGAGAGTTGATGGAGGTGGATCAACGAGCCTCGTGGATGGATCCTTTCATCACCTTCCTATCCTCCGGGCAGTTCCCCGGAGAGGACGTGGACAAGAGGCGCTTCAGGTATAAGTCCGCCTATTACTCCTTGCATGCAGGAGGGCTATATAGGAAGACTCTCTCGGGACTCCTGGCCCGTTGTGTTTCCGAGGAGGAGGTTCCGAGAGTCCTGGAAGAAATCCACTCCGGGGAGTGCGGCAGTCACTCCGGAAGCCGGACCCTGGAGGGGAGGGTGTTGACGCAAGGCTACTTCTGGCCCACTCTCAGCAAGGACGCGGCGGAGTTCGCAAGGAAGTGCCCGAAGTGCCAGCTCTATGCTCCGCTCCAACTCCTACCAGCTCAAAGGCTCCGGACCATCACGGCTCCCTGGCCCTTCGCCATATGGGGGTTGGACCTGGTCGGTCCCTTCCCCCAAGCCAGTGGCCAAAGGAAATTCCTGCTGATCGACTACTTCTCCAAGTTGGTAGAAGTGAAAGCACTCGCTAAGGTAACCTCTCAGGTTGTGAGGAATTTTGTGTGGGGGGAGATAATTTGCAGGCACGGACTCCCTCTAGCTATAGTGACGGACAATGGGCCGCAGTTTGCTAGTGAAGAGTTCGTCAGCTTCTGCACTCAACTCGGCATTGACCTCAGGTTCGCATCGGTCCACCACCCGAGGAGCAATGAGCAGGTGGAGGCGGCAAACAAAATAATCGTTAACCTATTAAAAAAGAAAGTGGAGAACCTTCGGGGAAACTGGGTGGAACAGCTACCCTCCGTCCTCTGGGTCATGAGAACAACTCCAAATACCGCCACCGGGGAGACTCCGTTCAAGCTCTCTCACGGGTCCGAGGCCGTTCTCCCCATAGAGTTTGAGGTAAAGACCCCCCGGGTGATCGCAGCGAGCGAGGGGGGTGAAGAGTGGCTAGAAGATAGCAATGCAGAGCAGAGACTGTCTTTGGACCTGGTGGAAGAATTCCGGGACTTGGCCACCATCAGGCAGGAAGAGGTCAAGCGGCGGATGGCTCGATACTTTGACGAACATATCCGGATAAAGCACTTTCAGAAAGGAGACCTAGTCCTGAAGAAGGTCGATGCGGCGGGCAGGGGAGCCGCGGTCGGTAAGCTTAACCCTAACTGGGAGGGTCCATATATTATAAGTGAGGTGCTCAAGTCAGGGGGGTATCATCTCCAGGATGTGGAAGGGGTGCCCCTCGACCGAGCCAAGAGTGGGGATGATTTGAAATGATTTTACCCTTGAAAGCTTTATTATGTTGATTACAGAATGTCTTACTCCTTTTTGTGATGCTTATAATCACTGCCATGCCGGGGTGATGAAGGTTGGATATGTTGATGCTGGAATGCCCCAGATCGATTCCGCTCCCAGGCTCTCACTAGACGGGGGGTTCAGGTTGATCTTTGGAGAGGCTGGCAAGGTTGGATATGTTGGTGCTGGAATGCCCCAGATGGATTCCGCTCCCGGGCTCTCACCTAGACGGGGGGTTCAGGTTGATCTCTGGAGAGGCTGGCAAGGTGACAAGTTTATGCTGGAATGCCCCAGATCGATTCCGCTCTCGGGCTCTCACTAGACGGGGGGTTCAGGTTGATCTCTGGAGAGGCTGGCAAGGTTGGATATGTTGATGCTGGAATGCCCCAGATCGATTCCGCTCCCGGGCTCTCACTAGACGGGGGGTTCAAGTTGATCTCTGGAGAGGCTGGCAAGGTTAGATATGTTGGTGCTAGAATGCCCCAGATCGATTCTGCTCCCGGGCTCTCACCTAGACGGGGGGTTCAGGTTGATCTCTGGAGAGGCTGGCAAGGTTGGATATGTTGGTGCTGGAATGCCCCAGATCGATTCCGCTCCCGGGCTCTCGCCTAGACGGGGGGTTCAGGTTGATCTCTGGAGAGACTGACAAGGTGACAAGTTTTATGCTGGAATGCCCCAGATCGATTCCGCTCCCGGGCTCTCACTAGACGGGGGGTTCAGGTTGATCTCTGGAGAGGCTGGCAAGGTGACAAGTTTTATGCTGGAATGCCCCAGATCGATTCTGCTCCCGGGCTCTCACTAGACGGGGGGTTCAGGTTGATCTCTGGAGAGGCTGGCAAGGATGACAGGTCTTTATGCTGGAATGCTCAGTCTCGCTCAGCGGATCGGCTCGCTCGGCAAAGAGGGATTTCACACGATACTATGCGAGTGGCGAGAATCAATCTTATGCGATTCAGAACATCCAGTTCTCGGCAGAAAGGTTGTCGGCTCCGGGTAAGGGGCGAGCTCTCGCCAAGAGGAAAAATGCCCTGCGAAGCCTAAAAGAAAATACGCATACCTAAAAGCGTAGTAATCCTAAGGCGAACGGCGAAAGGCCCGAGCAACCAAAGCGTCCTACGTATAGGATATCGAGATAAGCGAGGACGAGACATTCGACAAGTGAAAATGAAAACGAGAAAGGGAAAGCACAGTGAACAAAATAGAATCTGCATTCTATATTTCATAGTTCGGTTACAATCTTCGGCGATCTCGCCGATCAAAAATTACAGTACAAAAAGGAGAATGGCGGCGAGCTTCAGGAACCACCCGCGGATCCTTCTTCGTCATCACTGTCCTTCACTGGCGGAAGAGGGAGGAAGAGCTCCGGGACGACGTCTTCCAGAGTCATGTCGACCGCATCATTGGCCAAGAGGCCGGCCGCCTTCATCATCGAGAAGATGTAGCGAGCTGACTCTGTAGACCCCACGCGGATTTCTTCGTCTCGCGCTCGCCGGTCTTCCTTCAAACGGCGAGGTGAGGGGGGAACAACGGCGCGAGTGAGGTCGCAGTTCAGGGCCTTCAGCCCAGCCACCTCGCCCTCCAAATCCTTGATGCGAGCGTCGGCTCTCCCGACGGCCTCGACATCCTGTAAATAAGTTCAATTAAAGAGGCGAAATGGCCAAAGGAAAGGAAGATGGGGAGGTCTAGGTGACTCACCACACTGCCCTCCGCGACGAGCAGCTTCTCCTTCAGCTGCGTGTTCTCGGCAAGAACCCCCTGGTAGGCCCTCGCGAGCTCCACATTCTGAAGCTCCAGCTGTAAGCAACGCCTCCCCGTCATGTGGGCGAGCTCGGCAGAGCGCAGCTGAGACCTCGCACTCTCGTAAGCAAGGGTTCTCGCGGTCTCATCCTTATAAGACCCCGCGTCCTCGCGACCATAAAGAGCGAACGCGAGGTCGAAGACATGACCGCTGATGGTCTCCTTCTCCACCCAGGAGGGGAGGATGGAGGAGATATCCACCATGTTAGTCTCCGGCTTCCAAGTGACGAGGGGCTCACCAGTCTCGTCCCGGCGCCTCTGGCCGAGGCCAAAGTTGTAGTGGTTCACCGGGATGGGGAGGACGGAGGTCCTGACCGCCTCCGGGCAGGGCTCTTCGTCCTCACCCCCCGAGAGGCCGGTAAGGTCAAACTCGTCGAAGGCGGCCTCGCGGGGTTCCTTGCCCTTTGAAGGAGCGAGCGAGACTGCGCTCTTCTTGCTCTTCTTCTTTGGTGGAGATTTCGAAGGGGCAGCGTGACTACCAGAAGCCCCCGGTCTCTTGCGAGAAGAGGGCTCAGCCGGAGTGACGACGCCTCGGCAAGCTTCCGCCCCCATGGTAGCGAGAGCCATGGTAGCGTCGGTTTTTCGGTTGCTCGCGTAGGGGGATGAAGGGGCAGATCTCGCTCGCCTAGAAACAAACAGTAGTTTTGATAAGTACAATATGGTAGCGAATAGAGACGTAGGTGTTAGGCGAGATCTTTACCTTCTCCGGCGAGAACCGGAGGCAGCGAATCTAGGTTGCGGCGGAGATAGACGACTTCAAAGTTCTTCTTGCAGAAGAACTGATGGAGGAGGGCGTCATCGCCGCCGAGGGCGGTGGGCCGGTAGGTGGTCTCGCTATGTTGAACCGGCGAGAGGGGAATGTTGCCGAAGTTCCCCTTGATGACGACGAACTTCTGGGCCCAGAAGTGGGCCTTGTTGAAGGTCTCGACAACCTTCGGACCCGTGCCCACGAAGTAGGCTGTCCCATCTTTGTAGGCGCGGAACGAGAACAGCTTCCGGAAGACCGGGAGGCTGAATTCGATGCGCTCCTCGCGAAGGTAACAGGCGAAGGCGGTGACCACCGCCATGGCATTAGGTGTGAGCTGGACGGGAACCACGCCATAGTGTTTGAGCACCTAACAAGCAACGAGAACAGGATTAGTCCACATGGCGAGCGAGACTCGAGTGGCAAAAAAAAATAGGAAGTAAGCGAGAGCGATTATTACCTGGCGAACTTCCGGCCACAAGGGAAGGCGCAGACCGACCGCGAAATGGGCGGTAGGAATGGCCAACTCGTCGACCAACGGGTCCTCGCTAGGGCGGCGTGCCTCGAACGGGGGGATAACGTAGTCGGCGACCGCGCTGAAGTACTCCTCATCGGTCAAATTACAAGTGAAGAAGCTATGCTCGGCGAAGGCCTTCGCGACCCTTCGCCGACCCTCCGACTCCGCGTCGCCGCCCATCTTAGCAACCTGCGAGAAAGGAAGAAATGCGAGAACGAGAAAGAGGGAGAGCTCTGAAGCAGAGGAAGAAGAAGGTCGAGAGTAAATGCGGTGGTTGACTCAGTTAAGACCGCCTATTTATAGCCAAAGCAAAAGGGCGGGAAGAAGTCCAAGCGCCGGCGAGCACGAGTATCCACAAAAACATCACATCACGTACGCGGGCGAGGGAGACCTGCGGGTTTAGTGCAAACAACATTTCGGCAGGACACGTTTAGCGAGAATAGAGGGTCCTCGCGAGCACAATATAATAATTAAAATTGATCTATTGACAGCGAGCGAGAAACCATAAAAGATAATGGTACTTATTGTCGAGAGAAATAAAAGCCAACATCAATGGCAAATACGCGAGCCACGAAACGTAGCGAGATCGTTCAAAAGCGACGACAACTGTTATGATTAATGTCACGATATAGCAGCTAGCGAGAATCGTGGGGGAGCCATTTCCACCGACCGCCACCCCGCGACCCAGACCTCGGCGGTACCCTAGAACTATAATAGTCCTCTGCCAAACGACCCTCCCAGTCCATGAGGTAGGCGTAGTCTCTCATCCTCGCTATGTGCACCTCTGGCGTCGTGGCGTTCTCGTCCTGATCGCGCTGTCTCGCTTGCCGGAGCCTCGCACATTCCTCCATCAGGACCGCGTGCCTATCCTCCGCGGCTTCCCTATCCCGTCTCGCCTGCATGTTGAGGTCCATCAGCATTCGCCCATGCTTCCTCAAGAGCTCCGCGGCCCGCTGTTTCATCATCTCCGGATATTGCGGATCCCCTAAGAATTCCTCCACCTGGTCAGGAAGGGGAGACATCTCGTCGTCGCCCAGTTCAGAATCGGTATGCGGATTTTCGGCATTGTCTGCAAGATTTTACAAGGTTAGATGGCGAGCGTGAGTTCGCGCAGGGTTTCGGCGAGGTCAGAAAGCTTACCGAGAGGGGGCGAGAAGTCGAAGGACGGCCCTGGAACACGTTACCGTAGTGAGGGTAGAGAGATTTGCCCAGGCCGGCGGGATAAGCTGTGTTGTTGGTCGGGAGAATCTTCGGCGGCACGGAGCCACCGGTCTCCTCGCTCGTCAGGAGCTGGAACCCAGGATTATCTACGATTTTTTCTGGAGGAGGCGGAGGCGGAGACGGCGGCCGCGACGCCTGGTGGACCAGGGACCTCAGGGGCGAGACTGTAAGAAGTAAGGAACGATGGTTAGTTGACGAAAAACATTCTGGCGCGCGAGATCCAGATCATACCGGTGATGTTTTTCCCGGCGAGGTTCATATCCGCCTGCGAACTTTTGCGAGACGCCTCAGCAGGTTCTCCAGTGTCCTCGCTCAGCAAAGCATCCTGCAAGTGGAAATGAATGACAAGCAAATTTATTGACGTGAACAGGAGTAGCTCGTACCTTCTCGGGACGGCGATCGTCTGGGGAGGAGTCCAGCAGCACGGAGTCGTCCCCGGTGCGACGAGCCGCTCTCGCCTTCTTGACTTTCGGCGACTGAGCAGGTGGCGGGCGATTCATCCAGGCGGGAACCTTGATCGTGGAGGGTAGCCTGCCAGCTCTCATCGCCTTCAGGCGAGCCTCGGCTTCTTCGGAAAGAGGCATCTCCAGGCAGCTACAGTAAGGAAAGGAAGAAAAGTAACAGCGCACGCCACTGGAAGCTCGGGACGATATTTATAGCCTACAGGGTGGGTCCCACCAAAGATTCCCGACAGGTCATCCAGGAGCGGACGAATATTAGGGGTTGGATGATTCTTCGCGAGCACATTTGTCCTCACGAAGAGCGGGGATTATGTACAACCCCGATATTCGCCAGGCAAGAAAACAGAGCTCGCCGAAGGGCGAGTGAGAAGGGTCAGCGAGACAGGCGTTCGACGAAATCACCTGAGGTCGACGAAGTTATATGCTCGTTAAAGCCAGAGGGACGGTCTCGCCACAGGTGTTGCGAGATCCAGACCTCGCCGAAATCGGCCCCCAGCATACAAGACCTCGGCAGATACCACCAAAATGGGCCAGCAAGGTCCTCGCAAGGCGATCCCCTAGAAGAGGCGTCGCGAGCAAGATCCGCGAGAAGGCCCGCGAGAGCTCCGGCAGTAAGGTTCTCGCAATCCCTTATCCATAAATCAATAGGGTCAACTTACCCTTTTACCCTTGGTGGTCTGCCCTTAGCCTCTCCAAACAGCGGAGTTTGGCTGTTAGCAGACCCATTTGGGGTGCGGATAGTAAAATCAAAAGGCGGAATCCTGCTATTTGCAGGCCAGATCAGAAAATCTATAAATAGAACCTTAAGGGCACCTTTAGAGAGGATCTCATTTCAGCTTCCCTCTCCTTAGGCTTTCTTTGGTTAGCATTTCCAGAGCTCTCCAAGGTGCCCGAGTCTCAGCTTTTGGCTTGGGAGGGGAAGCGCTCAACGATCTTCCGGGTTAGTGGAGGGACCTCCTCGCTGTGACTAAGGTCTTAGTCAACCTTCCTAGTTTTCTGCCCACCTCTTCCGAGGGACCGGTAAGGGCTAGTCGCCCCTCAACTCGTTGAGGGCCCCGAGCTCCACAAGAGACCGAGAAATCGGTTTCAACAACGAGGTTACGGAAACGGTGAGGCTGCGGCGAGACAGCGATTCGCAAGAAATGTCGGAGTGCGAGTGCAAGGATGTGGCGACGGCGATGCTCCGGTGAGTCTCAGGCTCTGCGGGCCTTTGGCGACGGCTTGGCTGCGGAGGGCGTGGTCCGGCGACGGTGAGGGGAGAAGGAAGATTCGCGTAATGGGGAGGTGCTGTGCGGCGAGACTAAATCGCAAAATATGGCGAGTGCGGTTAGGAGTTTTAGAGAACCCTAAAAAACCCTTAAAATATGGGTGTGAATAACCGTTTTAGTAGTGCGGTTAACAATTGCCTATTTAAATGGGCTCAAATTTGACTAATTAATCCCAATTTTTATCATTTATAAAATAATTATGATTATCTTTAACTAAAATATACAAGAAGTTGCCTTTGCTGCAACATTCAAAAGTGTCAAATATAGTCTCATCCTTTTGCAAAATTCCTATGTCCGGGTATCGGACCGTCCGGGACCAAGGAGGTGCCGCCACCTAAGTCAGTCCGGGCCCACGTGCAAAAGTGTATGTCAGCCATTTTATTGTTCGGGCATCTGAGATGTCTCCCTAAGATACCTCATTTGTGCAAAATGGCATCTGGAAAAATCCCGAACCTAGGTCCGAGACCCGGACCCAAAAATTCCTCCATTCTTTTACTCCAATGACTTAACATATATTATGAAAAAAAAATGAAAATTCATAAAATATAATTGCTATTTGTGTAATTACAACATATCCCTATAATAAAAATAATGATGGAAATTCATAAAATCGAATTTGTTAATCCCAATTTGTTAAAATATAATTGTTTTTGAATAAAAAAATTATAAAATATTGATGAATATTTTTTTACGGTCATTTTGAGTACTTATATGTATAAATTGCGGGGGAAGCCTGCCGTCGTCGGTCGGGTACTATCGTATGCAGGCACAACCCGCTCGAATGCGGGCGCAGCCCGCCGTCGCCAGTCGGGTACTGTCGTATGCTGGCCCAACCCGCTCGAATGCGGGCACAGCCCGCTAAGAGTCAGTGAGCCCGTGTGGAGCTGCTCATGTGTATGTATGTATGTATGTATGTATATACATATATATACTATATTATAAAGAAATATCGTTTTTGTGTCCATGGCAAGGTAAATAGGAACTCCATGACAAAGAAATTGAGAAAAAATCAGATCACAGTCATTGGATCTCAAATCAAATCAGAAAAAAGACCTGCGAATAGCCAATTTTCCAAAAACCCAATCCCTCCAACCCAGCGAAATCCCGTGCCCCCTCCCTCCCGTCCTTCACGCCCCCTTTTGGTCTGCCGCCGGCGTGAGGCCACCGGCAGGTTCGCCGGTCTCCGGCGAACCTGCCGGTGGTACTTCAGCGGGGCTCCGACAGGGCCAACGACGGCGGTGGAGCCGCCGTTCGTCAAACGCAGAGTTCCGCCGTTCGTCGAACGCAGGTTCGTCGTTCGACGAACGGCGAACCTCCTGCGTTCGACGAACGGTGGCCATGACCGTTCGTCGAACGCAGGAGCGCCTGCGTTCGTCGAACGCAGGAGCGCCTGCGTTCGACGAACGCAGGAATGTCGTCGTACGTCGAACAACTAACCTGCGTTCGACGAAGGGCGACACTCCTTCGTTCGACGTAACGCGAGTTCGTCGAACAGAGGAGCCCATTCGTCGAACTGAGAACTGATTTCGTCGAACATTGTTTGAAGCTCGTCGAACACGAAGACTTAGAAGAAATACGGCTCGTCTGCCTTCTCGCGAGCAGCCGGCGAGTACTTGACTCGCCCGTCTTCTCGCGAGCTGACCTTGAGGCTCGGGCTCGCAGGGACATGACTCGCGCGCCTTCCTGCGAGTGACCCTTGAAGCTCTGGCTCGCCTTCTTTGTTTCCTCTTCCACATGTTGGATCTGAAACCCCTCTTAGGAGAGCGGCATGTGAAAACCCCGCTCGCACTTCTACTGGCGATATCCACCGAGGTCGGGCCTTGCGCTTCCTCCTGCGAGTTCTTCCGCTGAGACAGGGCCGAAAGCCGCTGAGAAGGTGCTCGAGCCCGCTGAGATAATTGCTTGTCCCAGCGGGTCCGCTGGGACGGGACAGAGATAGCCGCTGAGACGGCCGACCCTCCCAGCCCAGCCGCTGAGATGATTTTGTCGGGGCTGAAGCGTGGCGTTCGTCGAACTAAGAAGCAAGTTCGTCGAACGGAGAAAGGATGTTCGTCGAACGGATTTCGTCGAACTCAAATTGAAGTTCGTCGATCTTAATGGGAGCTCGTCAAACTGAACGGTGAGTTCGTCGATTGTGAAGATCTGGCTCGCCCGTCCTCCTATGAGCGGACTGCGATAACCCGGCTCGCCCGCTTTGGCTCGCCCGCTTTGGCTCGCCCGCTTCCTTGCGGGTCTACGGCGAGTGCTCGGCTCGCTTGCCTTCCTGCGAGCTACCTTCGAGGTTCCGGCTCGCTTTTCCTGTCACTTCCTCCGCCTGCTGATTTCCTGCATCTTTTCCTACCTCCTGACGAATATCGGGGTTGTACACTGTTGTCGCCGGCCGGTGTGAATACCTACATTTAGGGATATGAGGGAGGGGGACAAAAGAGAAATGGAGAAAGAAATTGATTTTTTAGGTAAAAATTTACATTTTCTTACAAAATAAAAATCGTAATATTGATTTATATTTTTTACGGTCATTTTAAGTACTCATATGTATGTGTTTTGAATAAAAGATTAGTGCTCATATGCGGACGCAACCCACTTATAGGCGGGCGCAACCCGCTCATATTCAGACACAGCCCGCTCAGATACGGGCGCAACCCGTTCGAATGCGGGCGCAACCATTCTTATCATGGCGTCAAGGCGAACCAAGGCGAGCCCCGGGCGTCTGGACGTCAAGGCGACAAGGCGGACGCCTAGACGACAATAAGGCGAGAAGTCGCAAGGCGACAATAATTTTTTTTTAAATAATAACACAAAAAGACAGCGGTTCTTCATGTAACCGCTGTCTATAGTGCTATAGACAGCGGTTAAATGAAGAACCGCTGTCTATAGTATATAAGCTGTCATTATAGACAGCGGTTATATATAACCGCTGTCTATAGATATTATAGACATCGATTTTGTATGTTAACCGCTGTCTATAATACTATAGACAACGGTTAAATGAAGAACCGCTGTCTATAATTTTTTTTTTAAACGCAACAACATTCAGCCAACACAGTATTTTTAAACTGCAAGTATTTTTAAACTGCAAGTCTGCCACCCAACATGAATCACAACAAGCCCAAGTCAGTACTCAGTACTCACTAAGTATTCAGCAACATGTAAATCTAAAGTTTGACACATTGAAAAGCAAAAGAAAAGAATACATTTCATAAATATAATATAAACAAGTCCAAGTTTCAAACTTGACATATCAAATAACTTGAGATCAAGAATACATTTCATGAATGAACATTATTTTTAGATCAATTAGAATCATCATCTAGTAAATCATTATTGGCATTGCAGGTGCTGGGTTGGTTTGAGGCACTTGTCATTTGCCCATAATTATCTACAAGATCTTCATCATCATTTGCAACTCTAAAGTGATCTAAATCTTCATCCCCTTCAGCTATTAGTTCAAGATTAGCTCCACTTCGTAAATTTCTAGCCCCGGTTCCAACAGCTCTCTCTACAGCTTCCCATGTGAGATCATCATCATCAAAAACTAGAGTATCATCTGGTTTGTTTATCATCCACTCATTACTCCAATCTAGCTCATCAAGCACTAAAATGTTGTAATTTCTTCCCTTTTCACGTCTTTCTTGAAATCGTGCTTGTAGACGACGATTGTATTGGATGTATACAAGATCATTAAGCCTTTGATGCTCCAATCTATTCCTTTTCTTTGTGTGAATCTGAAACAACATAATTGCAAACTAGTTAGTACTTAGTAGTACTTAGTACTTACTACTTAGTACTTAGTAGATATTTGTAAATAATTTTAATTTTATATGTATATTGATTATTGAATATTTGTATACTTACAAACTCAAAAGTACTCCAGTTGCGCTCACAACTAGAAGAGGAACAACATAAGCCAAGTATGCGCAATGCTATCTTTGTAAGTTCAACATTCGGTCCTCCATGTGCACCCCACCAATCCACTATTTATTTAAGATGAATATAAATTATTTAACAATTAACATACATATAGTTTAAGAAAATATAAAAACGCAATCAATACTTACTTGGATTTAAGGTGGTTCGTTGCCTAATAGCCATAGGCTTTCCAAAACTATTTCGAGATGCTTTATAGTTAGTGCCTTGTTCTGCGATCTTGTCTTGCAAGTGTTGATCAGACACTAGTCTTGCAATAACGTCATTGAAAGCATCTTGAAATTTCCAAGCATCATCATTATGTTTTTCCTCATATTCAAAATATTTGCTTGGATTTAAAAACAAAGCCGCCCTATACAATTTTTGCTCCATTTGATTTGTCCACCTATTTTCAACAATGTCGATAATCTTTTTATATAACCTTTCTTTATTATCAAAATGTTCTTTGATCCTTTGTTTTGCCTCTTCCATTGTCACATAAACCTCAGACATAGCTTGTCTTTCATCTCCATCTAATGTACGGTTTAGCCTACAATAGACAGCGGTTGTATATATAACTGCTGTCTTTCCAAGTATAGACAGCGGTTATATATAAAACCGCTGTCTAATGTAGGATTTTTTAAAAAAAAATAAGGCGACTGTCGCCTTGTTTTCACTTGGGCGTCAGGACGCCTAGGCGACGCCATGATAAGAATGGGCGCAACGTTCAAAGCATGCCCAATGTAACCTTCTCCTTTTATGCTAATTATTTAATATATATTAATAAAGTTTTGTAATTATATAAATCTTATGCCATTTATGTAATTACATAATATCCCAATAAAAAAAATTCACCAATTCTAAAAAGTTTTGACTAGAACTCCTCCACCTATAATATGTTATTATCCTAAACCTATTATATACATATATATATATATATATATATATTTATATATTAAGTTTTACGTATATACGAATATTTTATTACAAAATAAATATTGATGCATATTTTTTTACGGTCATTTTGAGTACTCATATGTATATGTTGCGGGCGAAGCCCGCCGTCGCCGGCCGGGTACTGTCGTATGCGGGCGCATCCCGCTAGAATGCGGGTGCAGCCCGCTCAAATGCGGTCGCAACCCGCTCAAATGCGGTCGCAGCCCGCTTGCTAAGAGTCAACGAGCGAATGCGGGCGCTGCCCGCTCGAATGCGGGAGCTGCTCACTCGAATGTCGGCGCAGCCCGCTCGAATGCCGGCGCAGCCCGCTCGAATGCCGTCGCATCCCACTAAGAGTCAGCGGGCACAGACGAAGCCCGTGCGGAGGTGCTCGTGTGTATATATACATATCAATATTATATAAAGAAAAACATAAAGGACCGTTTTGAGGCTGAATTACAACCATACATTAAATCTGAGTCGTCAGATCGAACAAATCTGGGTTGCAAATAGCCCAATTCTGAATTCCTCCTCCCTGCCTCCCCGTCCAAATCGTGATTCCACTGTTCACCGAATAGTCCTCCGCCATTCCCCTTCCCCGCCGCCGCCGGGGCCACCGGCGCCTGACCGGAGGCCACCGGCGAGGTCGCCGGATCCCCGGTGACCTCGTCGGTGGCCTCCGGTCAGGCCGGCGGTGGCCCCGGCGGCGGCGGCCCCGGCGGCGGCGGGGAAGGGGAATGGCCATCGGCGAGGTCGCCGGACCCCGGAGAACCTGTCGGGGTTAGTCTGGCGGCGGAGGGGAAGGGGAATGGCGGAGGACTGTTCAGTGAACAGTGAAATCGCGATTTGGACGGGGTGGCCCTGCCGGAGCGCCGCCGGACTAACCCCGGCAGGTTCGCCGGGGTCTGGCGACCTCGCTGATGACCTCCGGTCAGGCCTACGGTGGCTCCGGCGGCGGCGGGGAAGGACAATGGGAGGGGGGCGGCGGTTTTTTATAAAAAAAAATTATAATTTTTTTATATATAGATATATAAATTAATGAATATACGTATACATAAATATATAATGCATAAATTATACATATAAATACACATAAATTATACATTAATTAATATACATAAATTATACATATAAATATATATATATATATTATATATATATATATATATATTTCTATATATATTTTAATTTTATTTTTTTAAATTACTATAAATTAATGAAAAAAAGAAAAATAAATAAATAAAATTCGGTGCGTGTCGGGGGTGGGTGAAAGCCGTCGTGAACGGGCGATGCCAGCCGCGAACGGGCGAAGCCAGCCGAGGGAGGGCGAAGCCAGCCGTGGGCGGGCGAAGCCCGCCGGGGGCGGGTAGAGTACTGTCGCGCGTGGCACGAGTGGCCCCCCGTTCACTGTCACTCGTACGTGTGTGTGTGTGTGTGTGTATACGAGTGACAGGCACGGGCCTCCGGCCCTACGTGAGAGCAACGTCGTGGGGGCGACATTTGTCATGGGGGGCGACCATTGTCGTGGGCGGCGACATTTGTCGTGGGCTGCGACATTAATCGTGGGTAGAGACATTGGTCATGATAGGCGACATTGGTCGTGTGGGGGCGACATTGGTCTTGGGCGGCGATATTGGTCGGGGGCGACGACATTTGTCGGGGCGGTGACATTCGTCGGGAAAAATAATATGATGGGCCTCACAATTACACCAAAATCTGTTCGATCTCTGGGAATACTATTTTTGCATGTCTGATGAAATATTATGATCGAGTATGTTCTTTTTAGCTAAATACCTACTAAATAATGATCTCTCAGATTATGTTTCAAGAACTACTACTACCAAATCCAGAATTTATACATGCATCTATTAACTAAATGTTCTGAACCGAAGGATAAAAATGTGATTAGCTAAATATCGAATTAGGAATCGCATAAATCTGCTCGATCTCTCGGTCGGTTTGCTCGAAGATGTGCCTTCCTCGCTGAGCAGGACCGTTGGTGGGTAATCGAGAGAGAGCTGGAGTTCATGTCCAAGTGAAATCATTTAAGAATATGAGTGGGGGGAGTTTATTAAATTAAATTTCATTTTAAAATTGCCTAACACGATACCAAAGATACAACAACACAAACAACAAACAGTCGCTTACTTTTGAATAGAAAATTATAGGATATGATCTGAATTTGCAGTGAAAGAGATAGAATGAACATATGTTGTGCTTACTCAAACCTTGCTCATGCGTAGAATGTGAATGGTCACTTACATGTTCTTCCGAACTACAGCCTCTCGTACTCTGCATAATTAAACCAACATTGTTGATCACTTCCTCATGGCACGCTTCACGCACTTTCTTCTTTTTACATCTCAATGTCACAGCCGCCTTCTGAACCTGAATCAAATCAGGCCAAAAAAATATTGTTGATATTAGATTCACGATTAATGTGTTATATAATCTCCTAGTGATAAGTTTATACACGGCCAATGGAATATAGTGAAGTCAGTTCTGCCCACGGAACAACAGTGAAGCCGAGTACCGTTGTCGAGCCAACTATAGTACCGATTAGAGAGAACTTGGAGATTGT
The DNA here is from genome assembly GCA_033032865.1 of Dactylorhiza incarnata. Lineage (NCBI taxonomy): Eukaryota > Viridiplantae > Streptophyta > Magnoliopsida > Asparagales > Orchidaceae > Dactylorhiza > Dactylorhiza incarnata. Next base: position 6,221,935 of record JAWHQI010000097.1, on the reverse strand, counting down.
TGTTCACCCAGTTAGTATTGAAGATACCGAAGTTCAGTAATTGCATAATAAGAGCATTCATATGGTAAAGGTTTGGTGGGACAATTGTGGTCATGAGGAGCTTTCTTGGGAGCAAGAGCAAACTATGCACGAGAAGTACACTGAGTTATTCTCAGGTATGACTAGTTTAAATTCCAAAACTTTGGGACAAAATTTACTTAAGTGGGGAGAGTTGCAACGCCTAATTTCCACAAGTGAAAGGTGGAAACTTGGTAACAACCACATCACAGTAGCAATTACCACCAATGCAAATTAATTCGAAAACTAGTTCATTTTAACCTCGTTCTCTATTTCTTACTACAGGTAGCCTGGGGGATATCGCCACACATTAAGAATTACCACTGGAGGTAGTGTTCATTTTGAATGGCATGTCTGACCTGGGACATGCCACCACGCGGTATTGCTACCGCAACATGGTATCTCCCAGGCAGACCAAGTTAATTAATATTCGTGATCATAGTCATTCAAACCTGTTAGAAAGTGATAGAAGGGTCATGATGTGTTCGCCCAGGGGTCTTATGGATGTTCGAAAACCCTAAATTAATTTTCCCTTTCATTCTCATCAAAGCTTAGGAAAAGAGCAAAAGGAATCTCTCCACCGTGCATAAGGAAGAAAGAGGTGTTGTTGGAGATTCACTGCAAGGATCGACAAGTAGTCTCCGGAGATAGCTTCCTTGGGTCATTTTGGTCGTCCTCAACCCTTTTTCTCCAAGTTTCATGGCTAGATCCTAAGCAATTTCACAAAGTAACAAGACCATCCTTCCGGTCTTTAGGATACATGTTTATGTTCCTTGTATTTCTCATATGTTTTCCCTCGGTTTGGATTTTGCTTGTGAAGTCATAATCATTGTGTGGATCTGATTTGGTGTTTTTATGTGAAATCGATTATGAGGAATCAAGTTAGGGAGATACATGATACCCTAATTCCATTAGGATGTATGGACATGAGGTAGGAAGGCCTAGAGAGGGTTGTAAATGGGTGATTTATAGTTTCTTCGAAGATACCATCGGCGATAGTTGTTACCGCCAACGATAGTCCCCGAGAAATCTCTAGTTGTGCTTCTAGGTGATGTGTTTGTACTAGGATACCTTAGGAGACGCTGAATTCTGGATTGTAGGTTTCTTGGGAGATACCCCTGGGCGGTAGTGCTACCACCGACGATAGCTTCCAGGAAACCGACGAGAAGTGCTTATATGCAATATGAGTGATTCTTGGTGCACTCATATTATATAAATGACATATGTAGAAATTGTTGGTCTGTTAATCAGTTTAATGCATTTCCTGGGAGGTACCGCTGAGTGGTAGTCCTACCGCTAGCGATAGCTCCTAGGTAGCACAATTAGTCTGCTTGTGGTGATTTTATGTAGTGGGGTCCGATCGAAACCATGCCATGGGGGTAATTACAGGTGGGGTGTTACATCCCGACTCCTTTGAATGTAGGGGATGGAAACTCAAAAAATACTCCAGCTAATGGTCCCTCTGACCAACAACTTGCTTCGCTAATGGTTGAACCTACTCCACTGCACCATCTGGTGTGGCAGGCGCACCTTCAACTCTTGTGGCTTGAGTAGCCACTACAACATCTGCCAGCATCTTGCAAAAATTAGTGGGTGTCATATTAACGTTCAGGAAATCCTGAGCAGTTTGGCTGCTAACAGAGGGGCTCGAGTCCCCGCATCCCCGCCAACACCCTAGCATAAGGAAATACACAAGTCAGATCATTTGATCATTATCTACAACAAACAAAAGAACACTCATGGTTCTAATAGACATTCCTACGTGGACATCTCCTTTTAACGGTCTAACTTTTCCTAAACCGCTCCTTTTCGATCTAGAACCTCTAAACCTACCTCTGATACCAAATTGTTACACCACACATATAATTACCCATTTATATGGGTCCGTCCGATCCCCACTACATAAAATGACCACAAGCAGACTATTAAAAACTTAATATAAACTAAAACATTTGATCATCCAAGCAATCTTTAGAGTATGCAGCGGAAAAAGCATAAATATATCTATCATCAAACTAGAAAATGTTCATAACTAGCATAAGAAATTTCCTTGGCCTTGTGGGTTACAAAACTCTCAAATTAAATTTTGTTTGTCTAAAGAAAATGGGGTACATGCATCCAAAACCCTTGGCATGCAGATCGGTACATAATGACTCTAGACAAAGCAACAAAGATGAACAGGAAGATGGGTGAAACTCTACGAAGTGACTCTAACGGCCCTCTGCATCTATAATGCGCCCTGCAACCACACAAAATTGAATGGGGGTAGCATGGGTCGGATATAAGCTGACCACAACTACGTAATAATATACCTCATCGCGATCGTCCTAGCGGATCCCATGAAATTACGTTATTCTACAAGTCAGTATTTTGCAATATATATAACATAAAGCAATAATACAGTAAATAGTGAACACTTGAGCAATCTATAAAGCGAAGAAAACAAAACAATGCTTGTTCAACAATCAAGGATCTAGTTGTTTAAGTTTATTAGCATCCTACATTACCATACATCATGTTACGAGAGAGTCTCCCAGATTTGGGAAGTCATCCAACTCCCGAGTCATAAGCTACAAGGGCATGCAAATCCAATCCCTGAGTCATAAGGGTGAGAACCTTCAAACTCATGTCATTCGCTATAAGGAGTGAGTCTTGTCCCACTCCCTGAGTCCACAACTACTAGTGGGATTTTTCCAAATCCTCGAGTCCAAGCTACACGAGATGAGTGACAACCTCCCTTGATTCCACAACTACAATTAGTGGGATATTGCCTCACATAGTCATGAGTTCTCAATTTAGTGTTATTTGGGAGCTATCATCGATGGTAGCAATACCGCCCGACGATACCTCCTAGTGAACATTCAAATCCCTGCTTAGCATAGCATATATTTCTACGTGTATTATCAGACATACATTACAAAGTTCTCATGATTCATTTTACAGTACCTAGATGCACCTCTCAAGGGTTTTCAGGAACCTATCGTTAGTGTTAGCATTACCGCCCGACGATACCTCCAAGTAAACTTACAATGTTAAGTCCTGCACTATTACGTGTGTTTCTCAAAGTCATGCATGCATCTCGCAACTCCCACAGTGAATCACGCTAACTAGAAGCACCCAGTCAAGTTAGCTGGGGTCTAGCGCCGACGATAACACTATTGTGCGGCGGTATCTCCCAAAAATGTGAAAAATCACATTTCAGCCTTCGCATGACCTTCCTACCCCACGTATATGCATCTTAATGACACTTCCCCATGAACGATTTATCATACCATCACCAAAACTGGTCACACACTGTGATTTTGTCTTCACACACATGAATCAAAACAAGGGAAAACGTCTAGCAAGAATCAAAGAATGTAATTATGAATCCTATTTACCAGAAGGAGAATGTTGTTATCTTTAGGACACACTTCAGAGCCATGGATGTCGGAGAAAATTTGATGGAGAACAATCACAATGACACTAGCAATCCTTCTTCAGAGACGGCTTGCCAATCAGAGTAGTAGAGCTTAGACAATCCTCCTTCCTTCCTCTCATGGTCATCCGGCCCTCCTCACGACCTCTTCTCGATCATAACCTAGACGGGAGAGAAATAATGAACTGATTCTTAGCCTAAGGCCTTCAACCCCCCCAACCTTTAGAACCCTTTTGTGACTTAACTTTGGCCGTCAGATTGGTCTTTAAGAGGTTTGAATGAACGAGATTGTGTATTAAAGCGTGTTCAGCTCGGCTGGGAGCTATCCCCCTGTCGTAGCACTACCACTCGGTGGGAGAGCTTCTATGTTGCGCTCCTGTTAGATTTTATAATATTTGTAGGATGTTGCATCAGATTTTTCTCAATCTTTTGCAATCACTGCAAGCAAAACATGAATTACAAGATCAAGGTGTACCCCAATCACTGCAAGCAAAACATGAATTACAAGGATCAAGGTGTACCACATTTGGACAGGTGCTTGCAATTACACTATATATATTGTCACATAATGAATATATTAGAGAAGCGTGTGAGCGTTTTCAACACCCAACAAAGTCTACCAATTGATACTTTACTCATGATATTCATGCACTTTTACGATTAGCTGGAGATGTTTAAAGACAACAGATAGGTACTTCACTAGTACCCCGCCAAAAATATTGCAGGATGACAGCTACATGCCTTTCTTCAAAGATTGCATCGATGCAATTGATGGAACTCGTGTTAATGATCACGTGCCGTTTAAAGATCAAATTCCATTTATTGGGTGACATGAAACTTTTACCAAAAATGTTATAGCTCTAGTGACTTCAACATGTGCTTTATCTTCGTTATAGCCGGTTGGGAGGGATCAACATACTATAGTCGCATTTTTACCTACACAATTAGTAATCTAGTCATAATTTCCCGCACCTTCTCGAGGTAACTATTGCATTAATTTTTTTCCTCACACTTAAATTTTTTATTTACATATCATGTATTGTTTGTACATGAAAATATTACTTAGTCGATGCTACTTATCCACTCCAACACGGTTATTTGAAATCATATCTAGAAACTCGATACAATCTTCAAGATTTTGCTCGTGGTAGTCGTCCATTCGAAGGACAAAGAGAAATCTTTAATTATGCACACTCATCATTGTGAAGTGGGATAGAACTCATTCGGTGTGTGGAAAAAAACCCGGCAATACTACGGGGAATGCCACCACATAGTTTTGCAAAACATGTCGATATTGTGATGACGACGATTACATTGCATACTTATATCCGAAGGCATCCTTCACACGGGGATCCTAATTTCTGAGTATGCGATGATGATAATTTTGTTTACTCAGAGCAACATGACACACAAGGAAATCGAGATGCATGTACTAATATAGCAGGAGGTGTAGGCGAGACAATTAAGTCGCGTTAGTATATAACACAACAATTTCGTGAAACTAGAAGGTGGTATTCATTGTTAATGGTTTATAAATTATTATCGCAATGAATCTAATATTTATGTGCTCACTATTTCAGGTGATACACTCGACACAAATCACATGTAGTGGAGGGAAATACCGGGAATGTCTGTTGTATCTTATAATTACTTAAAATTATATTATATAATTTTATGTCCTGTAATTGATGATATTTTGGGATTTGAAAAAATATTGTAGAAAACTTCATTTTTACCAAACAATTTAATTGACATTGTTTTTTGAACAACTCTGCAAACAAAGTTTTAGTTACACATTTTTATACTGAAAAGTCTAGTTTTTACATTTAGATTAGTAACAAAAGCTCTCCCAAACAATGCCTGCGAAAAACTTGACTTTTAATGCAAAAAAAAACAATGTTAAGATCACACCTATTTTCGCTATTGACATCCAAAGTATATTAACACAAAAAAAATTATTTTCACACCGATTTGTTATTGCCACACCAAGCAAAAATTCATTTTATTTTCTCTTCAAGGTCGTGAATGAATTGGAAGCATAATTTTACCAACATTAAGCTCTTTATGTCTTATCTCACTTCCTCCACACATTCGAATACCAAACTTCACTTGTCCCTACATCAGCCATGCCGCGACAAAGCAATGACAATCAGGGAAGGAGCAAGGAACAAAAACCATTGAGGAGACATGGATTCAACATGGTTAATACTTCCCACTTCCCTTCCATCCATTTCTTCTTCTCTAATAATCACATCACCATTAACACGTAAACACTCCTCTCGCCTAATTCCTCTCGTACACTCCAAGAAGAGGCCCAACCAGTCGCCAAGACGCCAACCCACGCGAAGAAGAAAAACCCATCGCTTGACCCCGATAGAATTTTCTGTACGCGTAGCGTTTGATGGGATGGTGCGAGACATTATTTTTAATTGAAATTATGACTGTAACTGTATTCATAGTTCTATTTACAGTCATAAAAACGTATGTAATTTACAACTATAACTGTATATAAAAAAATCACTTTATAACACATGTATTTTCAGACTGTAACATATACAATCATCGCACAGAAAAGTAGAAAAGTTACACGTACAGAAATTTTTTCCTCGGCGATGACTCTGTTCTAGACATGGAATAAGTCTCTCTCTTCATCGACAGCAAGCAAGACGAAGAACATGCGTGACCGATTAACCGCTATCCAAGGGGGAGAGGCGGAGGCGCTGGGTCGAGCCAGTAGGCGATCCAAGACGAAAATAGGGTGGATAAATTCAGCACGTGGAGGAGAAGGTCGCCACCGTCAGAGGAGGATTTTTGGCCTCAGGCGAGAACGGCAGTTGCTATTTCTATGGTGTGCGCTTAACGCTTGAAGTGTTAAGAGTTTCTGAGTTTTTTTAGATAAATTTTGGGTGTTGTTATAAGCAAACCCTTTTTGGTTGCTAGCAAACCAATTTCTATGAGTTATTATGCGCCTTTTGAAAATACGCCTTGTACATGCATTTTTAGGAAAAGTGTTCAACACGAAAGTTGTAGATCTCGTCGAGATCTACAACTTTCGTGTCGAACACTTTTCCTAAAAATGCATGTACAAGGGGGTATTTTCTTGTTATTTTAAAAAATTCACTATAGTTACGATCAGGGTGATTTTAGGGCAGTGTGCGTACATTTTTAGGAAAAGTGTTCAACACGAAAGTTGTAGATCTCGACGAGATCTACAATTTTTGTGTTAAACACATTTCCTAAAAATGCATGTACAAAACGTATTTTTAAAAGGCGCGTAATAACTCATAGAAATTGGTTTGCTAGCAACCAAAAGGGATTTGCTTATAACAGCACCCTAAATTTTTGGTGTGTTAATAGCCTAATTTGATGTGCTTTTAACCTTAGCGCTGATAAAAACTCCCAGCTGAGATCGAGTGGAAGGTTAGGTCCACTGAACTCGCTCGACTTTACCAATCTCGCGCAGTGGAGTCGAGGGGGACGCTCTGTTCCGAGCCAAAACGGAGGACGACAAAGCGTTGCCGGCGGGACAGCCGAGGTTGGAGCCTGTCAGCTTGCAAGAGAGGAGTTCCGCGGGGGTTGTCGTCGCCGTTGTGGTAGCCGTTGAACGAAAGAGAGATTCTTTCCTCCCACGTCACCATCTCTCTCTTTCTTCCGCCACCTTACTTATCCCGTGCCGCCGGCGTGCGAAATCTCACCTGACGACGTTTCGGAAGCTTCTGAAACTGATTTTGGGTGTGGGAGAAGGGAAGCTTCTGTTCTTTATTTGCTCGACTCGTAACTCAATCTTCTCCGTTTATTATCACCATTAACACTGCTGGGTGCTGCCGGCGAGGTCCTCCGGCTAACAACTTCAAATAAGGGTTACATCACCCTTCTCTGTTGCTTCTATTCCCTCTTCCTTGATGGATTTAGTGTCGAAGGTAAAGTATACCCTAAATTTGGTTAATTTCTTACTGCATTAGGCATACAAATAAGATCTAAACTAGCTATAATCATGACCGTCTACTATCACGAGTGTCTTTTTCCTATTAAACTAGCTATATTCGAATAAGCTGATTTTCTTCTTGGTTATCAACACAATTTTTTGTAGGAATTTTTTCTTAGAACAGACAAACAAAATGTAGGACTTGTAGTTGGCAAATGAAACAAAGGTAGAGGTTTCAGAAAATAATTTTGATACATCCGGATATTATATATAGAGACCAAAAACTCACGACTAGTCAATCTTGATGAAATGGTGTTTTAAACTAATTGCTTTTATTGTCTGATAGGTTACCTTTCTCTTTAATCTGGTTACTGGGATTATTTGAAGGAAGCCATGGAAATGAACTCTTGTATTTGAACAGAGTGTCAATACCCTATGATTGTGTAAGATTACAGTAAACAAGAAGGTTTTGGCTAGTTTTGCTCACAAGCTTCATTTCTCACCCAATTGTTGTATCTTTTTTGTTCTTGGCAGCTGTAATCAAGTGCCATAGAATTGTGAAACATAGAAGAAGCATAAGGAAACATGTTGAAGGACAAAGTATTTTTGACATACAAGCGGAAACGTTTATCATATCAAACTGGTACTGCGCATGACACTGAAGAAAATGGTTTATCTTCTAATATGCAAATGGGATCATCATGGATATGTAGTCCTAAATCCGAACCCGACGCAAACGATGAGAAACACAAGAATCATCATTCAGTAAGAAGGTTTACTACTCTCGTAAATTTTTTTTATTATAATTATGATTCACCTTAAAATTGTATATTAATTAAAAGTTTAGGATTTTTTGTAGACCAACAATTTTCTTCAGTTTTTCCGCCTCTATTTCTGCTTATTGAGGAGGTTGGTTCACTGAGATCAAATCGTTTGAATGACGTTTCTTAAATTTATCAAGTAAATCATATTAAAACTTTAATATGTTAATGAGTGCAATTAATATGTTCTATTACTACTTTGTATTACTTCTCATATTGATTGCCCCCTTTTCCATATGGGGCTATGGTCCCAAATTTAGAGCCATCTTGCTGCTCAATTGCATTTCTTTTTTTGTGTGCTTTTCATATTGGTTGCCCCCTTTTTTTCATAAGACCGTACTGTCGGGGCATGAGTGCCCTCTTGCTACCCATATGCATTTTTTTGTGTTAGCCTTCTATGACCATGATTGCTCCCGCACCTGTAACGTTTGTGATCGACCTGTAGATTTCGTGATCAGCCTGTAGATTTCGGCTTTATTTGGTAAAGCGTTTTACAGAGTTACGTTTTGTCAAAACGCTGAAGCCAGGCATTTCCACGTTTGTTTTTTCGCTGTAATTTCGAATCGCCGGCGTTTGTGAGCAGCTCAAAATGTTGCGGGAGGAAACCCACAGCTAGAGATCCGTTTATCGCGTTTGAAGGAGGAGAAGGTGCGCGTTCTGCTTTCACGCGAGGATTTGATCCGTTTATCCGTTTATTTGGGCGGCTCCTGCTTTCACGCGAGGATTTGATCAGATCGGCTCCGCCTCCTCCTCCGCCTGGAGGTCACGACCACTGGAGGTCACCGCCACCGGAGGTGGAGGAGTTGAGACTGGCTCCGCTACTCCATTTGGAGGTCACCGCCACCGTAGGTGGAGGAGTTGAGACTGGCTCCGTTACTCCATCTGGAGGTCACCGCCACCGGAGGTGGAGGAGTTGAGACTGGCTCCGCTACTCCATCTGGAGGTCACCGCCACCGGAGGTGGAGGAGTTGAGACCGGCTCCGCCTCCTCCTCCACCTCCACCAAGTAGCGGCGCTCCTGCAGGGCCACCTCCGATGGGCTCCGGGCAGGCCGCCGGCGGCGGAGCCGCGCGGAGGCAGGTTAGATGAACGACGGAGGCAGGCGGATTAACGGCGGAAGAGAAAGATAAACAGTAAAATTTATTAATATAAGGTATATAGTTTATTAAACAGTAAAATTTTATATTTTAATAAAAATAATTAAAAATATATATATTATTATCAATAATTTATATATATATATATATATATATTAGACAAAAATAATTAAAAATTTATATAATAGAAAATATTTTATAATAAAAAATGTTTAATAAACGCCACCGCTATTTTGCCAAATGGTTCTCCGTTCTGTACAGCTTTGCATACACAGACTACCCAAACAGATCTCCATTTTCAACAACCAGTTTCCAACAACTACATTTACAAACCTGTATTTACAACATCTCCTTTTACAACCGCAGCCGCTCTCCCAAATGAAGCCTTCATGATCAGCTTGCTTTTATATTAGTAGTTTTCTTTGTTCATATATAATGTATAATAAAGATGTTTATTATATTTTTACTAAAATGCCAGCCCTCTATATAAATCAACAGTAAAATTTAGAAAGTATATATGAAAGTATGCATTTTTTGGCTGTGGCATATTAAATTTTATTGGTGTATATTCTATGAATATATATATATATCTTTACTATATTAAAAGGGAAAAGTTACCTTTGGTGAAACATTCAAAAATGTCAAATATGCCCTTATTTTTTTAATTTAATCCATTTCAATAAAATTAAAATACAATGGTCATTCAAGTAATTACACCCTATCCCAAAATTAAAAGTAATGATGAAAATCTATAAAATTCAAAAAGTTTTTAGTAGAGCTCATACACCTACTATGGTAGGTTGTCATTATGCATGTCATCGGTCTTTTTGAGGAAGGCTGTCATTAGGTGTTACGCCCCCGCTACGCTTCACGGAGCGTCATTATGTTCGGCGGTGCAAGGGAGCGTCGACCAGCGGGGCTGAACCAACTGCTTCAGCCCCCAACCAGTGAACCGGCCGGCCGGGGCTGAACCAAATGTGTTCTGCCCTAACTGGAGGGGCCGGCCGGCCCCTCTATGGCTCATGTATATTTACCCGGGCTGCTCTCATGGGAAGGCATGCAATTAGCTCTCAAGGTATTCTCCTCCTTCCTCATCTAACCCTAAACCCCTCTAGTATTCTTATCTAGATCTCCCTCCTTCCTCCTTCCTATCATTTGGTATCAGAGGCTTCGTCCTCCGACGATGGTGACCACGCGGACACAAGAAGATTTTTCCCGTTTGGAAACCTTGGAGGAAAACTACGGTGGTTTGGCGGATTCGGTAGCCGCAATCGAGGAAGAGATGCGCGCGTCCTCGCAGCGGATGGAGGAGCGTCTAGACGCTCGTATGGAGGAACTTAAGGCACTGTTGAAAGGGAAAGGCACGACCGATGAGGGATCTAACGACAGACGACCCGATCAGTCCGCCGATCTATCGGGAACGCCCGATCCGGGTCGTGCGGGCACAAGAGCGGCGGCGACGGCCGGCGTTGCCGGCGTGGGGTCTTCCCGGCCTTGCGGGACTTTCGACGACGGCGTGGGGGCAGCTGGGGCTGGGACGGCGGCAGCGGGAGGTCTTCCGCCTGGATCGGCTGTGCAGATCGATGGCGGGCAAGCTTGGCGTCCAGGTGGGGGTTCCGGCGGGCCAGCTCCTGCGGATTGGGGCCGATAGCCGTGACAGCGGGCTGATGGAGGGCCGGGAGCAGCTGTGAGGGTTCCAGGAGGTACGGGTGTCCTTCTTCCTAACCCGCGAGGCGGCGTTCTTCCCGTCGGGTACGGAGGTCACGTTTCGTGGGTCGGGCAACACGTTCCTCATCAGGTTCAGCTACCTCTAGGCTACCCGAGAGCGTACGATGGTCATATGGGCCCGGGACGTCAGGCATGGAACGGGCAGGGACAGGGCTGACAAGGGCAAGCGGAGCCTCGAGCGTACATGCCACCCAAGTTGACACGAATGAACTTCCCCAAGTTCAAAGGGGGGGGGGATGCACTGGAATGGGTTCAGAAGGTGGAGTTGTTCTTCAGTTACCAGGAGGTCCCGGAGGCGCAATGGGTGCAATTAGCATCATTCCATCTGGAGGACGACGCATTTCAGTGGACTCAGTGGTTCCTACGAGGTAGAGATTATGTGCCATGGACTGATTTCGTGGAAGGGTTCACCGCCCGATTTGGGCCCCCGGAGTACGAAGATTTTGAGGCGCTACTGCAGAAATTGCGACAGAAGGGGACCGTGACTGAGTATCGGACAGAGTTCGAGAGGTTGGCAAACCGGGTACACTGGGAGGAGAAGACACTGCTGAGCTGTTTTGTGTCGGGGCTGAAGGAGCAATTGCAAGGATGAGGTGCATGCTTATATGACAAGGAGTTTGAACCACGCCATCAGTTTAGCCCGCATTCAGGAGGAGCGGTTCAACAGGCAGAGAACCCGGACCACGAGTAGGCCATCTGCGGCCGCAGCGGCAGCAGCACGGCGGGATCCGCCAACTGGAAGCAAGCCAACAGTGACACGGCTTTCTTGGAGTGAGCTGACCGCTCGAAAGGAAAAAAAGGGTTATGTTTTAACTGCGATGAGAAGTTCGTGCCGGGCCACAAGTGCCAAAAGATACAAGTTTTTATGCTTCATGAGGATGTGGAAGACGAGCCGGCTCCGGACGAGGAGTTGGAGGTGGACATGGAATTGACCGAGTTCGGTGTTTCCATACACGCTCTCGAGGGGTGCGCTCCTCCTCCGCTTACTATGCGTCTTGCGGGACGGATTGCCCGCGAGAAGGTGACTGTTTTGGTGGACAGTGGGAGTACCCACAATTTCATTCATCCAGAGGTGGCACAACGAGTGGGGCATAGGATCGATAAGGGGTCTGCCTTCCATGTTATGGTGGCGGATGGCAGCAAGCTGCAATGTGAGGGGGTGCTGAAGGGTGTGGAGCTACGGATGCAGGGCTATAACGGGTGCACCGACGTCTACCTGTTACCCATTCGGGGCTCGGATATGGTATTGGGAGTGCAGTGGCTACGTCAGTTACGGAGGGTAACGTTCGACTGGGAGCACATGATTATGGAGTTCCTCCACGGGGGAAAGCAGTTCTGTTTGAAGGGTATCATCTCTTCGCCAGTGAAGGAGATTTCTCTTCGGAGCATGCAACGGTTGGGTGAGGAAGGAAAGATGATGGCCGTCCTTAGGGAAGTCCAAACGGCCGATACCGCAAATTCTGAGGTACCAATTCAGTTACAATCTCTTCTGATGGAATATTCTGATGTTTTCCAGGAACCACACACATTACCACCACCTCGATTCAGAGATCATCATATTCAGCTTAAGGCGGGCGCCGATGCCCCTAATATCCGACCATATCACTACCCGCATATTCAGAAGGCAGAGATTGAGCGTAGCGTCCGCGAGATGTTGGAGGTGGGCATCATTCGACCGAGTGCAAGTTCATTTTCAGCTCCCATCATTTTGGTAAAGAAGAAAGATGGTTCATGGCGATTTTGCGTGGATTACCGGGCCCTGAACAATGCCACGGTAAAGGACAACTTTCTGATTCCTTTGGTTGAAGAGTTACTCGACGAGCTGCATGGCGCACGACGGTTCACCAAGCTCGATCTACGTTCAGGCTATTACCAGATTCTGATGGCTCCGGAGGACATCCATAAGACGGCCTTCCGGACACATGATGGCCATTACGAGTTCTTAGTCATGACCAATGGGCTGACTGGCGGTCCCTCCACATTTCAGGCGAACATGAATGAGACCTTCCGCGAGCTCCTGCGGAAATTTGTGCTGATCTTCTTTGATGACATTCTTATCTACAACGCCAATTGGGAGGACCATGTGGGCCATGTTGAGCAGGTTTTGGCCATACTTCGTCGTCACCGACTTTATGCCAACCGTTCCAAATGCTCTTTCGGTCAGGAGGAGGTGGAGTACTTGGGACACTTGGTTTCCGACCAAGGCGTCAGGGCCGATCCAAGGAAGATTCAAAGTATGCAGTCATGGCCGCGGCCCGTCACAGTCCGTGCTTTGCGGGGATTTCTGGGGCTTACAGGGTACTACAGGCGATTCGTACGAGATTATGGGAAGATAGCTCGCCCCTTGACTCAGCTGCTGCAGAAGGATTCCTTTTCTTGGACTGAGGGAGCGGAGGCAGCATTTCAGGCTTTTAAGCAGGCTATGACCACCACTCCAGTTCTTGCATTGCCGGATTTCTCAAAGGAGTTTGTGTCGGAGGCGGATGCCGCTGGTGTTGGCATGGGGGCAGTTCTGATGCAGGAGGGACGACCGTTGGCTTTCTACAGCAAGGCTCTGGCCCCCTGTACCTTGGGACTCTCCACTTATGAGAAGGAGATGTTGGCTATCATTCATGCTGTGGCTATGTGGTGGCCATATTTGTTGGGTCGGCATTTTAAAATCCGCACCGACCACCAAAGCTTGAAACATTTCCTGGACCAAAGGGTCTCTTCTCATCTACAGCAGAAGTGGGTTACTAAGCTTCTCGGCTATGATTACGAGATTGTGTATCGCAGGGGTAAGGATAACGTGGTAGCGGATGCTCTTTCTCGCCTACCGGAGGGTACTGTCACTCACATTTACGGACCGTTGGTGGATTCATTAGATGATATTCAGGAGGAGGTCATGCGTATGGCTACTTTACGTTCCTTGGTGGAGGCTTTGCAGCGGGGAGAGACGGTGGCCCCCGGTTATCATCTTCAGAATGACCGGCTGTACTATCAGGGCAGGGTGGTCGTGCCCTCCGACTCAGCATGGAAAACGGTTATGATGCACGAGTTTCACTCTTCACCGACGGGTGGCCATGCGGGGGTGCTCCGGACCCTTCATAGGGCGCGAGCAAATGTCTTTTGGGCCGGCATGCGTCGGGACATACATCAGTTCGTACGACAGTGTGAGATCTGCCAGCTTCAGAAGTACGAGACTTCGTCCCCGGCCGGGCTATTGGTTCCTCTGGAGATTCCACAACATATTTGGGACACGGTTTCCATGGACTTCATCGACGGGCTGCCTAAGTCCAAAGGGAAATCAGTGATTTTAGTGGTGGTGGATAAACTATCCAAGTACGAGCATTTCCTTGCTCTTAGTCATCCGTACACCGGCGAGTCGGTTGCCGCACTATTTGCTAGGGAGATTGTCCGATTACATGGCCTTCCTCGTGCCATTATTTCTGACCGGGACCCTACTTTTGTGAGCAGTTTCTGGCGGGAACTTTTCCGGTTACAGGGTACGCGTTTACAGTTCAGCACGACACATCACCCTCAGTCGGATGGTCAGACGGAGGTTCTCAATAGGGGTGTCGAGACATATTTACGCCGTTTTGTTATGGATGAGCCTCGGACTTGGCCGGAGTGGTTACATTGGGCCGAATATTGCTACAACACTTCATATCACTCTGCCAGCCGGATGACGCCGTTTGAGATTGTTTACGGGCGCCCCCACTGACCTTGGGTAGCTATGAGCTAGGCAGCACCGCCGTACCGGCGGTTGATCGAGCTCTTCGTGATCAGGATAGCATGTTAGCAACCCTCCGGGAGAACCTCCGCCTAGCCCAGGACCGTATGAAGCTGCAGGCGGACAAACACCGCAAGGAACGGGAATTCGCTGTGGGCGATGAAGTTTTCCTCAAGCTCCAGCCTTACCGACAGTTATCTGTTGCTCGTCGGAGCAATCAGAAGCTTTCTCCTCGATATTACGGCCCCTTTCGTATACTCAGCAGGGTGGGGCCGGTGGCTTACAAGTTAGCTTTGCCGGAGGGATCCCGCATCCACCCAACCTTTCATGTGTCCTTACTCAAGCGGAAGGTGGGTGCCAATGTCCAACCGAGTACTATTCTGCCTGAGATTACTGCTGCGGGCGAGCTTTGCCCACTACCGGAGGATGTGTTAATGCTTAAATGGAAGAATCGGGGCACGGAGTATCGTCCGGAGCTCTTAGTCAAGTGGAGGAATTTGTTGACGGCGCACTTTTCTTGGGTGGATTTATTGGACTTCAAGGAGCTCTACCCCGACTACCACCTTGAGGACAAGCTGGTCATTGATGGGGAGGGGTAGGCCTGTAATGGTTCGGCTTGGTTTGGTTTTTCAGAAAAACCGTAAACCTAACCATCCCTATGTGGTTCCAAAAATTTGGAACCGAACCGAACCGCCAAAATATTGAAACCGAACCAAACCAAACTGAATGGTTCGGTTCGGTTCGGTTTTGGTAGTTTAAATAATGTAATACAAACTGAAAACATGAATTAAATAATGTGATGCAAGTGATGCCTGAACAGTGAACACAATTTCTAATTTCCAATCACCAAACCATTTCACAACTCCAAAATCAAATCTTTTAATTAACCAATAATATATTAAAAAAGTAGACAATTTAGATGTATTGCTATTCAAGCTGAAAACATGAATGAAAAATGATATATTCATCAACATTATTTGTTTGGAGAAAGATCTAGATTAGAGAAGTATTCATAGGACAAAAATTACTCTATCATGTGCCACAAGAAGCAAACATACATACCTTTCACATTTTCTTGTAAGCACAAATAGTTAATTTAATTGTGACACGAGATACCAATTGCAATCTAAGCACATCGGGATGAGGAGAAATCAACAGCGTGGAGCATTTCAGAAAGCCTAGGCCCAGCCGTCCAGGAGAGTTCCGCACTTCGGGAATATAAAATATAAATACACTACGGTTTAATGAAATATAAAAATATAATATGAGATGTAATTAATAGTTTAATGAAATATAAATATACTACGGTTCACTATGAGTCTTATGCAAAGATTAAAATATAAAAATATAATATGAGATGTAATTAATAATTTAATGAAATGTAATTAATAAATTAAATATTTTTATACACTACGGTTCGGTTCGGTTCGACTCGGTTCGGTTTGCCACATATAACTATGAACCGAACCGAACCGTATGGTTTTTCTAAAATCAAAACCGTGACCGAACCGCGGCCTACTGAAATCGAACCAAACCGTGCGGTTTGGTTTGGTTCAGTTCGGTTTGACGGTTCGGTTGGTTTTTGCTTACAGACCTAGGGAGGGGAATGTTACGCCCATGCTACGCTTCACGGGGCGTCATTATGTTCGGCGGTGCAAGGGAGCATCGACCAGCGGGGCTGAACCAACTAGTTCAGCCCCCAACCAGTGAACCGGCCGGCCGGGGCTGAACCAAATGGGTTCTTCCCCAACTGGAGGGGCCGACCGGCCCCTCTATGGCTCTAGTATATTTACCCGGGCTGCTCTCATGGGAAGACATGCAATTAGCTCTCAAGGTATTCTCCTCCTTCCTCATCTAACCCTAAACCCCTCTAGTATTCTTCTCTAGATCTCCCTCCTTCCTCCTTCCTATCATTAGGCATGTCAATGGTATTTTCGAGAAGCTACTATTAAACCAATCAAATTTATTAAAGTTGATTTGACATGCATGATGACATATGTATCACGATGAGGATTTTTTAACAAAAATAAAAAACTAGTGTATAACTACTTTCTTCATTAATTAATTAGTATTGTGTTTATTTTAAGCTACATTAAATAATTGATAGGGGCGGAGCCTTGAGCCTATCGCGGTCGGGGTACTGTCGCGGTTGGCCGTAGGGGCGGAGCCCCGTGCCTGTCACTCGTATATATAAATAGACAAAAAAATACACATACATGGATACAAGTTATTGAAAAAATATTGTTCAAACACTTTTTGCAACTCTTATCAGTTACATAAAAAGATTGGAATCCCTAAACCGACCCTTATTCTTGGATAAAGTTAGTGATGATAAATTTTTTTATCTATTACATTTAGGCTTCTTTTGGCGCGATGGTGGCGGTCGTGAACGCTGTGGTCATGAACCGTCGTTCGTGAACGCCCGACCTCACCTAAAAAAATTCATGCATTTATGCTCAAAACTAGTTTATTTTCTTTATAACAGTCATAGTCTTTGTCTTGCCAAACATACATTCTATGATAATGGCGTTTTTGACCAAACTCGCCGGAGCAAATAAGCCGCGCCGAACGAAGCCTTAGTGTTATATAAAATGGATTCAGGTTTACATTTATAATTCCTATTTATTTATTTTTGGTTGTTTCTCTAAATTTATATTCATAGTATAAAATTAATTTATGAACATGGATAATGGATTCAACATAGTAAGCTTACTTGCAATGTTTGCAAATTTCTTCCTTCCATATACATCATTCATGGTCTATCTTAGCTATTTGACATTAGCTTTGTTAATCAACATTTCCCCTTCATTCTTGTTTGTATTAACTATGTATATTGATCAAATCCTTATGTACAAGCTCTAGCTTGTTAATTTCTCTCTCTCTTTGCTTCTGATAGTTCTCCATTTATCAGTAAACTTGCTCCAAATGTTAAACTCTTATATCCCCCTTCTTATAATAAGTATAGTTTAAAGATACTAAATTATATCTAACGTAGCATAAAATTTTCATCCATTAATATAAAGTGGTGGTTGTCATTTCACTCTAATTGATTGTACTCTACCTATCTTATGTCGCTTACCATTTAAATTCTCAGTTCTAGCTTTTCATGTATTTTTTGTGATGTCCTGCCTATTAAAACCGTGCCATTTACAAATTGCATTTAATATAAACAACATTGAGTTAGTGTTAAACATAGTCATCTCTAGCTATCTTCCATGAAACTTGCTCTGTGAATTTTGTTTCACCTACCACGGCCATGTTGCATGCAGAGAAGAAGACAAGTTCAAATTTTTTTATTTTATGAAATTAACAAATTACCTCTCACACACGTACATGCATGTCACCCTGATACATCCTGCGATGCATCTAATTGACTCCATTTTATTTTATTGTCCATTTTATTTTATGTACTGCCGTATGTCTGTGTCGCATTTCGGCTTGTTGGCTTAATGATCCAACAAGACTTAAAATAAATAGGCTAGGTAGCACATAAGGGTATGATATGCAAGCAACAACCAAATTTAAAAATTAAAGACTGACTTAATTATGGAATAATCAAAATTCCTTATTAGTTTCGGAATTAAGTCATTTGGGAGAGCTTAAAAGGATGCGCCTCTTTGATTTCCAATCGCCTCTTGGGTTTCTTAAAACCTTATAAAATTTTGCCTATTTAAACCCCTCTCCCCCCAACTCCCAGACTCCCTCAGTTGACAACCTGGAAAAAGAAACCGAATGAGACCCTATTCGTCTTCGTTTGATCCCTCTCTAGCGTGCCCCGTCGTTTTCCTCTTCCGAAATCGCCGAGTCCGACCCTTGCCTCAATCTCCGTTCGGGAACCGCCATTCTCCGATTACTGAAGCTCCATTCGCCAATCGTCGAACCACTCAGTCGCCAACCACAACCTCTAGTCACCGTTTGTTGAGGCCTAGTCGCCGATCGCAATCCTCCATTCGCCAATTGCAATCCTCTATTCTCCGATCGCAATCCTCCATTCGCCGATCGCCGAATTCTCATTCGCTGAATCTCAATCGACGGAACCGTGTTGTTGTGTTCACTCAGCCAACCCGCTCAACTCTCAAACCCCTCCATTTCGAAAGCCCTAAATCATCCAGTGGCCTACTTCTCCACCCTCCCATCATACCTAGCCTCCCGAGCCCCTCACGACCACTGCGTACCTGATGCCCCATTGTCTACCCGAGCCATCCTCTTTTCCCTCTGTTTTCCATGTCGTTATCAGTCATGCACCCCCTTCTTAGCCGAAACCCACAACTCCAAAATTCACTTGCCAGTTTCAGGAATCACTGCATATAACAATCTCGCTCTCCGACAGTTAGATTAAATTCTTACACTTAATTTTAAGTGATCATCTCTGAAATTGCTTGCATCCATTCTTCTGCCTTGTCGTTATTTCTCACCTCTGATTGTTCTCTTGCAGCTTAATTGTGAAACTCTTGTGGCGTGCATATTACTTAATTAAATAATTTAAGATCTAATTTGCTACTACAGTTCTCTCTCGCTCAGAGATTTAGGGGAACTTTAGTTTCATAATTTATTTCAAAAAAATTTCCGACTTAGTCTACATCACACCTCACCTCTTTGCATAGTCACTCTCTCATTCCATTTTGCCCTATGCATTCCTTCATATATACATTACCAAATTGCATCTAAAATTGATTTGTCAACACTCTTTTATGTATTTCAATGATTAAAATTTGCCTATGTTAGATTAGCATTCAACCTAATCTAACTAGTGGGAACTGTACCCATATCTCATTTATTCTTATTAAGAGGTATGAGCCCAATCTATATGACGCATGAAGAATTTACATGTGATGTACACTCGATGCCCTACCCCTATTTGTAATGCAAACAAGCATGAATAAATGCAATATATATACAACCCAATCTAAAATGAAGATGCAAATACAAGCATGCAATCATGTAATTGTTTTGACACAATTAATTAAATAACAAATGCAAAACTTGCACAAGATAACCACAATTGATTACAATGGATTCTAATCAAGCGACAAGTAATAACTGCATATAAGTGAGAGTGTTAAAGCATTGAGTATTAAGCAAATAAGACAAATTCATCGAAAGAAATTTAGCAACATATGCTGAGCAAACTGCAGTTAGAAATAACTGGGAGCATCCATACAATATAATGAAAATGAAAACTAAATGTAGAGACTCACCAAGCAATCATCACCGATGGTGGAGGAAGTGGTATGTGAGCTTGCAATGTCTGTAAGAGCATTGCAAAAGACCAAGACTCCTTTTGTTTCAACTCTTGTTGATCGAAAAGGAGTTGTCAGAAATGAAGTTTGAAAAAGGAGTTGTTTTTGGAAAATGGAGTTTGCAGTAAAAATCAATTTGTGTAAAATGGAGTTTGCAGAGCTGTTCGAAAAACAGTGCATAAAAACTGTTTAGTAAAAACATAATTTTATAAAATATTTTTTTGAAATGCAAAACTATGAACAGTTACACGACATATAAAATAAAATAACAAAGTTTTTAAGTTCTTATAAGATACGACATGCCTTCTCGTTATTTCCCGGTTATAGGTCCATTGCTTGCGAACAATGCAAAGTGTATCACCTAAAATTGTGAACACGTAAATAATTTAGATTCATCATTGTGAGCAGAAATTATAAACTATTTATAGTGAATATTACAGTCTAGCGTCATGCAATTGTGTGCTATAGATTCACGCAGCATAATCATCTCGTCTACACCTCCAACTGTATCAGTGCATGTATCCCGATGTCCTTGTGTGTCATGTTGCTCTGGGTAAACAAAATTATCATCATCATTGCATTAACTGAAATCAAGATCCGTGCGTGAAGGATGTAGTCGAATAAAATTATGCACTGCCATTGTCACCATCACAATATCAACATGTTTTGCAAAACTATATTGATGCATGTCCCTCGGTATTGCCCATTTTTTTCATACACCGAACATTCGTTCTATCACGCTTCGTAGTGATCAGTGCGTTTGATTAAAAATCTCTTTTTGTCCTTCGACCGGACTACTACTACGAGCAAAGTTTGGCAGATGGTACCGAGTTTCTGGATACAGTTTCAAATAGCCATGTTGTAGTGGATAACCAGCGGCGACAATGTAATATTTTCCTGTACAGAGAATATAAATTGTACAATTGGAATTTTTATTTCTAAAAAGAAAAAAAAATAATGCAATAGTTATCTTGAGGTGGGTGCGGGAAGTTGTGTCTAGGATTACTAATTACGTAAGTAAAAATGCGACTGTCGTGTGCTGATCCCCCCCAGCCAGCCATAACGAAGATAAAACACATGTTGAAGTCACATGCAACTAGTCCTGAACAAAAAAACCGGGCCTGCCGGGCCGGCCCGAGCCCGGACCGGTCAAGGCCCGGTCAAGCCCGACCCGGTTCAGGCCCGAACCGGGCCGAGCTCTTACCCGGGGCCCTAAAAGGGCCCCGGTTTGGCCGCACTACCCGGCCCGGTACCCGGCCCGGTCCGGGCCGGGTAGAGCCCGATAATCGGGCTAGCCCGAGACCGGGCCGGGCAAAGCCCGATCCGGGACTCGGGCTAGCCCGATAGAGCCTAACGGCTCTTATTAGAGCCGTTAGGCTCATTGCCAGCATGGCTGCCATGTGGCAGCCATGCTGGCACTCATGGCAGCCAACGGCTCTTCTTAGAGCCGTTGGCTGCCATAATATATTATAATAATATAATATTTTTTTTTTAAATAAAAAAAAAACAAAAAAAACCTATAAATACCCCCCCTCCCCTCTCTTTTCTCACATCTCTCTCTCTCTCTCTCTCTCTCTCTCTCTCTCTCTCTCTGTCTCTCTCTCTTAGCTCTCTCAATGGCGTCGTCCTCCTCAGCTCCAGCGTCGTCTTCCCAAAGTACGGCTTCGGTGGTGGAGCACAATCGTAGAGCGGGTATTTGGGAGCATTTCGACATGGTCCAAGTCGGCACCGAAAGAAAAGCGCGCTGCAAGATGTGCTCGAAGTTGCTATCCATCAGCGGCAACTCGACGCTCGTTCGACACCAAAAATCTTGCGAGTCGAAACAAGCTCCTCCCGAGTCAAGTCAAGCTCAAATTTCTGGAGCAGGACAGATTTGGACGTACGATCAAATGCGACAGCGAGAGATGCAGGCGAAGTTCGTCATCAAACGTGGGCTGCCATTCAGCGTCTTCGACAATGACGACGGCACAGAGTACATATATGGGGGGCTTCAGCCCAAATACCAAAAGGTTTGTAGAATTACTTTAAGGCGCGACACGATTAGGTTATATTTAGAAGCAAAACAAGAATTAATTACGTATTTTGAAAATTTCGAAGGACGTGTGAGTCTAACGAGCGACGTTTGGACGAGTAATTTAAATTTAGGATTAGCTTATCTTTGCATCACTTGTCATTGGATTGACCCATTTCGTGGGAGCTAAATAAACGCGTAATATGTTTTACGGCTATAGCTTTATATAAGGTTATTATGAAATGTGCGCGGGAATTTAATATTAACGATAAAATACTTAGTTTTTCTCTTGATAACGCCTCCAATAATGGCGCCGCAATTGAATTGTTAAAACGAGATTTAAAACCATTTCTCAACGACGCGTTTTTTCATACTAGATGTGTTTGTCACGTCCTAAATTTAGTGGTACAGGATAGTTTAAAGGCAATGTCAACATATATTAATAAAATTCGCGACATGTTAAAAACAATTTATTGTACTAAACAACGAGCTCAAGATTTTAGAAAATTTTGTAAAGCACAAAATCAAAAATATTTGAAACCTCAATTCGATATGCCTATTAGATGGAACTCAACCTATAAAATGTTAAAAAGAGCCCTTCAACAAAAAGCACTTCTAATGGAATATTATTGTTTGCTTAATATTGAACACGGTTTAGGTGAAACTGATTGGACCATAATAGAATATTATGTAGATTTACTAAAGTGTTTTTATAGGGCCACCGTTTCTTTATCTGGAGTATATTATCCAACGAGCGCATTAGTAATTGAACATTTCGTACATATCACAGAAAAATTTAGTTATTATAGGAAACACCAAGGTTGGGCTCCTTTAATTAAAGTAATGGAAGAATTTTTTTTAAAATATTATAGAGAAATACCGCCTATGTTTTCGTGCGCCGCCGCTTTAAATCCGCTACTTAACGTAGAAGGCGTAGAAAATTTGATCGACGAAATCAATACTAATCTAACCTTAAATATAAATTATGATGATGCGGATGACCCCGTTAGTACTTCAAGTTTTACTACTTTTTTTACGCAAAGTTATAATTATTACAATAACTTATACGGGTCACGACCCCGCGAAGAAATAACGCAACCCAAAACGAAGGATAGTCTTAAAAATAAAATTTTAGATTTAGCTTCTAGGAAAAAAGCGCGCACATCTAGTAGTTTAGATGAATTAGGATTATACACAAAAACTCAATTTAGCGATTTTATGAGTTCGGAAGAGATCGAAAACTTCGATATCTTAAATTGGTGGAAAGGTAAAGCTAATACCTATCCTGTTTTGGCCTATATGGCCCGTGATTTATTAACTGTCCAAGCTAGTACAGTAGCTTCGGAGTCCGCTTTTTCTCTTAGTGGCAGGGTTTTGAACGAGCGGAGGAGCCGGCTTAACGAAGATTCGCTGGAGGTTTGCATATGCTACAAGGACTACTTGGACAGCGTAAAGAGAAAGCAACACATAACAGCTTTGGAGGATAGCTCGGAGGAGATAGAAGACGAAATGGACGCGTTGAACTTGAATCTACAGGATGATTAAATCCGCAGTCCAATCTAAATGTACTTTTTTTAAAATATGTAAATTTTTTAATTAAATTTTATAAGAATCATAGCTTTTATAGGTTTGTATTTTCAATTTTGTATTTTGTACAAATGTACGACTTAAATTTTGTAATATTTTAAATTTTTTGTACCAAATTTTCAATATTAATAAAATTTTTTGTTCCAAATTTTCGTTCAAAATTTTGTTCAATATTAATAAAATGTCATTATTTATTATTTATAAAAATAAAAAATTAAAAAAATTATAATTTAATTAAAAAAAAGAAAAAAACGGGCCGGCCCGGATCGGGCCCGAGACCGGCCCGGTCCGGCCTGAAGGGCCGGAGCAGGCAGCATATCAGTGCTGCCTGCCCGCCCGGGCCGACCCGATTCCAGGGGAGGACCGGGCCGGCCCGGCCCGATACAGTAAAAAGCCCGATCGGGCCCGGTCCAGGCCGGCCCGATCGGGCTTTATGTTCAGGACTGCATGCAACCGTAATATTTTGTGTCGTAGTTCCATGTCGCCCAATAAACGAAATTTGATCTTCAACCAGTATGCAAGCATGAACATGAGTTCCATCAATTGCGCTGATACAATCTTTGAAGAAGGGCATGTAGCGATCATCATGCAGTATTTCTGGCGAAGTACTAGTGAAGTACCAATCTGCTGGCTTTATAACATCTTCAAATAATCGCAGAAGAGCATGAATACCCCGAGTCAAGTATTTGCTGATTGTCTGCGTTGAGTGTTGAAAATGCTCACCGGATTTTCGCATAGTTTAATTATGTGACAATATGTGCAGTGTAATTGCAAACACCTCTGTAGATTTGGTATGCCTAGATCCTTTTTAGTCCATAATTTGCTTGCAGTGTTTGCAAAAGATCAAGAAAGATCTGTTTCGACATCCTGAAAGAATTATAAAATCTAACAGGAGCACCACGTAGTAGCTCTCGCGCCCATTTATCACCAGTTTGTTTCAATGTCATGCACGGGACTGGAGAGTTCAAAATAGAATTTGATGCTTCTAGTGCAAATATCGTCGCTGCTAATACCTGATGATAAGCTACACAATAACGATTTCTTGCAAGCTCATATTCATCACTCGAATAATCTGTGTCATCACCTTACATTGTGCTGCTATAACAAGATAATTATTCCACATGATAATATTTTCAGACATATTAGTTCCAACAAAAAAGATAAATATGAACATAGACAAAACATCTCATTCAACACTAGATAAAGAGTAAAAAGTACAGTTCCAGCAATATACAAAGCATACACATGATAATAGTTCCAGCAATAGACAAAACAATACTAAAGAGTACAAAAACATGTAAGAAGCATAAAACATAAACATGAACATAAATTTCCCTCCTACTGTGACCTAGCTGTGTAACGAGTGCGCAGTCATTTGACCTTTGAGTCATCTCGGAGGCACATAAAAGTCTCTCTATGATTCTTGTCCATCGTGAACATGGTTGCAAAATCGTAGAGCTCATAATCTCCATAGATTTCATGATGTCTTTCCAGCTCTTCTAGTGTTTGTGAAATGGTGAAAGGACATGGCGATTTGGGAGGCTCCATAATACAATGACTGATAACCTTTGAAGATTCTACCAATTCATCTAGTCCTGAATGTGATACTTTCTTCTTCCGCTTCTTCTGTCTTTTAGTGGCTTGAGATGAAGCTACAGGATCACTAGGCCCTGCATTCCAGCTAACCTCAATGACATCATTGCCACTAATCTCTGGTTGCCACTACAGATCTAAACATCACGTTCATTTTTTCTTCTAATTCTGGGTGTATGTCTCCATATCGAAACTTCTTCTCGTTTGGTACCACCTAATTAAAGAATAAACACTATGTACTTATAATAAAATTATAGATTTTTATATAGACAATTAGTAAGTTCACCTTTATCCGCTCATCCCACCACTCGTCTGATGCATCGATAGTTTTTCTCGAAGAATTTCAACCTCGCCCAGTCTTCCCGCGCTTCAACTCATGCCATAAATTCTAGTCTTTTTTCAAGTGATCCCACTTATTTTTCATTTGCACCTTATCGTAGGTCTTTCCTGTCCGCTCGTGGAATTTCACCACCAAATTGTTCCACCCGTCCTTACTGAAATGCGTTGTTGGCCTTTTACCGAGCTCTATCTCTTTGATGCATAAATCCCAAAAGATCATCACGTCATTTGATTCCAAATGCCAATACGCCTCCTTTTTTTTGTTTTCCCATCTAACAAAAAAATGCACCCAAAATAAACTATATATCATTATGATTAGCCCAAAAATTAGAAAGATTTTGATTCAGTTTTACATATACATTACAATAACACAAAACTATACTTTGATTCTAGCATGATACTAAACAAACTGATTCCGTCAGAATAATCAAATTGAATACTTTGATTTCTAAACAAAATTTCTACACTTATTGAAGATGATATCAAAGTATATTCTGGCATAAACTAATATTTATTGAAGATGATTTCAACAGAATTTCTTTAATAGATCGAAATGATGAGATTTCTGGCATGAACTAATAACCTACAGATCTAATTAATCAACTAATAAATAATAGAATCCACTACTAACCTACAGATCTAATTAATTAACAAATTATACAAATAGGATGTGATGAGATTTCTAGCAGGAAATCTCAGGAAGAAGCGAAAGCATAGCATCTCTGGAAAAGCCACTAAACATAAATCAAGCATCTCTAGAAAACCACTAAATATAAATCTAGCATCTCTGGAAAAACCACTAAACAGAAATCGTGGAAAATAGCATGAAGCAACACAGAAATCGCCATGTTCACAGTTGAAATGCAGGAAAAACGCATGAAATAACATCTCTGGAAGAAAATAATCGCAGTCGAGCAGATCTGGAAAAAAATCCGTCGAGGGAGGAAAGAACTCGCAGGAGAATCTCAGGAAGAAGTACACCTTGCGAAAGAAGAGAGGAGGTCGACGACGAGCAGATCTGGAGAAAACTTTTGTTCCGTCGAGGGAGAGACTAGCGCGATCGGGATGAGGAGCACCTGCGAGCAACGCAGAGGAAACACAAGGATCGAAAAGTACCTGGGCGCCGCTTATTTTAGAAACGACGGCTTTGCCTAGTTTTGCCCGCAAACGCTGAAATTTTGGAAACCGACGTTTTCCCCAAACCGGAGCGAAGACCATCCGCCGAAACAAACGAGCCCCAAATCATGGTTGGCAAGAATCTATGAAGTCAGGATTTCTAGGGTTTGTGAATTTTAAAGTTTGGGGATTTTGATTTAGTGGAGGGATGTAAGGGGAGGTGGAGGTGACTGAATGGGGACTTGAAAGGAGGGATGCCTACATGGAGGCTAGTCAGTACTAGGAAAGGAGGTCGAGGACTGTGGGGGTGGCTGAGGGGCTGTTGTAGGGGGAGGCGGCAATGGCGATGACGGAGGTTCTGGAAGAGAAAAGGGGCGGCTGAGAGCCTATGTATGTGGGAAGGGGTGGATGTGATGCACGGGGGAAGGTTCAGAGAGACTCTTGAAGGCGGTAAAGGGATCCATCTTCTGTGGGTAGAGGCGGGCTCAGTGAAGAACATGCTGCAGGAGGTGGGATGTCGTGGAAACAATTGGATCATTAGGATCGGTTGGCTCAGGGAGATCGGCAAAGGCTCCAGGAACGAAGGAGATGGGTTGGTGACAGAAAGGGGGAGCTGACATCGACACCAGCGACAGCAGGGGCAATCAGTGTCGGCACTGAGGGGCGCTGTAGTCGGCACCCGCGATAGACCGAGCTGTTGATTTCAAAACAATTTCTTGATCTCCTTGATGTAAAATCTCATATGATATATCTATAGGGGAACTAGGGTAAATGAATCCAATGGCTCAAGTCGTTCGATTAGATCGTTTACCCGAATTCTTAAAGTATAAATGAGAAAAAATGCAAGGATATGGAAAGTTGCGACGAACGCGATGACGGTCTCCGATTGTCAACATGACGATCCAAATGTCATCGATCCTATAAATCGCTCAAATTATGCTCGATCGATCTCCATCACGCCCCCTCCCCCCGAAGTATATTTCCTTCAGTCATTGCTCATGAGTTTCAGAGCACCGGTTCGTTCAACTTTCATACTAATATGATTGTTTTGGCCATCGACTTCTCTTCATATGTTAACTTCTGGACAGTCACTCATTAAGATGCAATATAACTGCTTTTAAATTTTATTTTACTAATCCATTCTCTTTATAACCGAGCATGCCATTTTGAGAATCATATAGTTTTGATAGATGATATTATGATAAAAAAATTGAACAACAACAACAACAACAACATAACCCATATAGTCCCCAATCATTGGGGGTATGGGCGGGGGAAGATTGGAAACAGACCTAACCTTTGGCACTATGCACAAAGTGGCTTCTCTCAGAGGAGAAAGACCTAACCTTTGACAATAAATGCACAAAGTGGCTGCTCACAGAGTACCACTGAAATAGTGACCCCCTATACCGTCGCGTTTGCTGCGGAATCATGCCCTCAAATCAAAGCCAAAGACATCAGAGAGGGCAGACCCAAGAATCCATTTTGATTTATGTGCACATAACCATGCTTCCTTCATTCAGCATCCAGAGCATTGGTGAAGCACATGATAAAAAAATTGAACAATATTGAAAATTTGTATTAAATAAGAGACTTTAGAATTTAATAGTTGAAGATGAGTAAATGATATGTAGTTTTAGTGCATGTGGATTTCATAATTTATTCAATACTTTATCATGGTTAAATTCTATTAGGCTCCGTTCATTTGGAAGGAATTCAGAGATGAGAATTGGAATTGACTCAATTCCAATTCCTGTAGGAATTGATGCAATTCCAATTCTGTTGTTCGGCTGAAGACAAAAATTCTGTCACAGGAATTAGGCTTAACAATTCCAATCAATACTTTGCTCATGTAGCACTAGCTTAAATATGTGTGGAAAATGTGTAGAGGAAAATTTTATAATTCACATGCACTTCATCTTGGTTTTCTTTTTCACCTTTTTAGCAAGAGGATAAATGATATTATTTCTCACATCACAAACATATGAAGCAATACTATATGAAGCCTTAACCAAAAACCTACATTAAAGCATGGAAAATACTCCAAAGCATAATCATGCATGCAAAGATAAAATCATAAAGTAGACCCAAGGGCTGGCTAAGCATCAAATTCAATTTGAACTTCAATTTGTCCTTCCGTTGCTAATGAAGATCTCTTCCTGGGTGTTTCTATTGAAAGAAAATAGAAATCCAAGTGTTTTGATTGAGCAAAAAAATTTCTTCTCATGTTTTTCACATATTTTCCAAACAGATTTAGCATAACTATGGGAGATAAATGGTTCACGATTCAAAACATGAGCAAATTGCAGCGTCAACTGCACATGACATCCATCGAAAGAACCGAGAAGAAAATAATGGGTCTAAAATGACAGGTAATCAAGAACGTGATCTCACTTGATGGTTTGGGTAACGTAAGCGTCCACCTTCAGGTTCGCAAAGCAAGCCATCATCCCCTCCGAAGGTGTTCTCTGTTTCTTCAGTCGCACTTTGTGACTAACATGACGATGATGGAGCGAGGTTTGTCCATGGACGTGGACGAGTTGTCGGCCCTTTGTTTTTGACGAGTCGACGGCCCTTTGTTTTCGACGAGTCGGCCAATATTCTGTGTTTGGGGAATTTTCTGATGAAGTCTCAGGATTCCGATCCCTAGCCGCTAAAAAGGCAGAAGCGAGAAGAACGAAGGAGGAAGCGAGAAGAACGAAGAGCGCGATTTTTCTTCGCTCGCGAGAACGGGCGGGCGGAATCGCGAAGTTCGACCCCCTGAGGTCGGACTTGGGGGATGAAAGATTTAGGCTAAACTGAATTCCCACAAAATTGAATTGAATTCTAATTCGCACCAAAAATATTGTTTGCCGAACAGCGGAATTGGAATTGACAATTCCAATTCCAATCCCTTTCGCCAATTCCGCCCAAACGAACGGGATCTTATGCTATTTGCAGAAGACTGAGTGCACAAATGACGAAATAATTTTTAAAGTTGGAACTAAATGCATAAGGTGAGGAAGTGCTTAAAGAGTATTTTGTGTAAGATATGAGATTGATTTCATGAAGCTTCTAGTAAGGCTGCAATTCTTTATGGATGTATTGGACAACAAAGATGCATCAAAAGACAAAATATCAAAGACAAAGTTGGATTTGCTATAAAAAAATATAGTAACATCTATGTGACGTTAATTTGAAGTGAAATGAATTATATTATAAACGTGGGAATGTCATATGTTAAGCACAACCTCCTTTAGTATGATGCGTGGTTCAAGGACGAGCCGAGCGGAAATTGGTGGGCCCTTGACATTCTAAATCTTAAGAGGGCAAATCGATGATGGTGGAGTGTCACCAAGGCGGTGAGACCCACATAATATGCGGTTCCCGACAGACTTTTAAGAAATATGGTGCAATAATGAAGCAAATGTTACATCAAAACTGAAGTAAACTAGGCTTTAAGTAATAGTTGGACCCAAAATTTTAGATGCGCATTTCAAAGCATATGGAGTTTAGCCATGGAAACCAACAATTAAGCATGCCCTAGTGGGAGCAAGATGTGACCTCCTAGTAAGTATTCATGGGGTAGCTCATAGAAAAGGGTAAACGTGTGAGTGCAGAGGTCTACAACCGTCTAAATATCACCTCCTTGGTGTATCTTAACAATAAAAGAAGTTTTAAAGTTGCATTATTCAATTTGAAGGTTGGTTTCTTTTGCCACTAATACCCAACTCTGATGAAAATTTCAAAAGAACCTTCACATATTTTGGCAACAACTTAAACATCTTGTAATTTCCCTCAATTTTTATTCTTTGCCTCTAATTTTTCCTTGCATAATTTGTCATTGATTTGAATGTAGTATTTATTCTTTAGTGACCGCCTCATCATGTCATACTTGACATCACAATCTCCATGTAATTGCTTTCTAATTCTGCAATAAATTTTTTTTTGCGTAACTAATTTGTTAATTGAGGTCCTGATGTAACTCGAATATAAGAGATTTTAGTATTAAGGTAATTTTGAGATCAACTTTAAATTAAGTCACGAAAGCTAGGCTCGTCCAACGATAAAGTGAGATAATTAACCTAGATATTCGTAAGACTACGCGCAAGCGAGCTAATATTCAAACGAGTAATACATGTGACATAACATTCCACATGCACAAAAGTAATATGAAGAACAACAAGGCTTCCAAATTAACAACAAACATGTTTAATAAAAAAAAGGCAAGCTTTGAATTCAAGATCAAATAAGTAATATGCATATTACCATACTAACTCAAGTGAGGGAGAGAAGAGGTATACCTAAGCTCACGTGTGAAACGAAGAAGTCCAATCTGAGGTGAAGGTAAGGGATGAAGGCTTGGCAGGAGTCTGTGCTTGGCCGTGGGATGATGAAAGCTTTAATTCTCTTGAAATAGTGAAACTGGATAGGGACCAGAGAGAAGTTCGGCTAAGAGGATGCATGGATCAACTGAACAAATAAGCGAGGTCGGGTATGGTTGTGGGATGGCCAAAGATAGGAAATGAGGGACTTTGGACGACGATTGGAGGTGCTGGAAGCCTGAATGGAGGCGGAGAGCTTCAATGGCACTTGGGAGACAAAGTCGAGATCGTGACTGCTTGGGCTGCACCTGGTGTGATGGATCCCAACTGTGGGAGCGTCGCCCTTGCGGAAGAAGGCAGAGGAAGGGTCGTTGGAGCCATAGGGGCGACGACTGTGGTTGCGAGCCCAGGCGAAGGTGCGTCGGGGACTGGAATAAGAAATGGGTTTATTGGGAGGCAGCTGGGTAGATTGAAAAACATAGAGAAGTGTTCTCTGTCTTCGACTTTTTCCCAGGATGCCGATTAGAAGAGGGGCCGGCCCTTTTAATCGGAGTAATATGAGTTAGGGTTAATTAAAGGGTATTTTAATGTGCACCTTTAAGATGTAATTTCAAAGAATAAAAAAGGTTAGTCCAAAGTGACCCATCCTTTTAGTATTCAACAACGGTAATTAATTTTGAATTTATAAAGTCAAATTAATTTCAAAATCATTGTAAAATACTTAATTTTAAATTTTAACTTCTTTGTTTGCCTTAATTACCATATTACCTAATAAGTCGTATGATCGTGCACGAATGACATGTGCGAAACAAAACACACAGACACTAATAGAATGTGTGAACATAGTAGGTATCTAATAAGTTCTACCTACTATTGGATTTGAACCATTGACTCCCGCCGTATGAAAGCAATACTCTAACCACTGGGTTAAGTAGGTCGTTTATCACCACAAAAAGGGTCTCCATCACTTTGATGGATTATAGATAAAATCTGCTTAGATAAATATCCCATTCCAAAAACAAAAAGTTCAAAACAATTGAGACTTTTTCGTAAATTGGATGCAGTTACTAATTCATGATCTGACATGTACAGAATGAAAACTTCATTCTCGATTCTACGAGAATTTTTATGAAAGCGTTTCATTTACTTCTCTTCCATGGAAGTTTCATTTACATCTTGGAACCAAGCCAATTTTGGGGCGGCTTTGTGATAATGGAACCAACCAGCAAAAAGCATTAACGATGCAAAGACCAATGCACGCTAAGTTGTCAAGGCGCGCGCCTAGGCGCGCCTGAGGTGCCGGGTGCACCAGGCGCACCCCGTTGCGCCCCAGCACGGCTTAGGTGGGCGATGTGCCTGAGGCGCGCCTAGGCGCGCCAAGGCGCACCCGAGGCGCGCCAAGGCGCGCCCAAGGCGCACCCGAGGCGCGCCCAAGGCGCACCCGAGGCGCGCCCAAGGCGCACCCGAGGCGCGCCCAAGGCGCACCTAGGCGCCCAAATACTGAATTTCAGCGAATTGGGCGCCCAATTCGCAGAAATTCAGCGAATTGGGGGCGCCCCCAATTCGCAGAAATTCAGCGAATTGGGCGCCCAATTCGCAGAAATTCAGCGAATTGGGCGCCCAATTCGCTGAAATTCAGCGATTTCAGCGAATTGGGCACCGAATTCGCTGAAATTCAGCGAATTGCGCGCCCAATTCGCTGAAATTCAGCGAATTGGGGGCCCCATTCGCTGAAATTCAGCTAATTGGGCGCCCCATTCGCTGATTTTCCATGAATTTGGCGTCCAATTCACTAATTTTATTTTTCCTCATTTTTGCGCCTCACGTGCCTCAGGCGCGCGCCTGCGCCTTGCGCCTAGGCTCCATGGCCCCTTTGCGCCTCGGTGCGCCTTGCGCCTTTAATAACTTAGAATGCACCAATTGTGGTACAATAGAGTTGTAATTCACTAGTAATTCCAGATGCTCTCCAAATCTGAAAAAACCCGGAGGTTATTTGTATTCCTCGGAAACCACCGCCCACATCCCCATTCAATATTTCTTGACCTACTATTGGCCAAACCACTTGGGTACTGGGTGCAATATGAGTAGGATCGCTTAGCCATGCTTCATAATTGGAAAAACGGGCGCCATGGAAGTACGAGAAAATTTTCTGTACGCGTAACGTTCCTATAGGATGGTACGGGACAGTATTTTTAGTTGAAATTGCGACTGTAACTGTATTCATAGTTATAGTTACAGTCGTAAAAACATATGTAATTTACAACTGTAACTGTATTAAAAAAATCACTTTTTAACACGTGTATTTTTAGACTGTAACATATACATATGAGATCTTAAAATGATCATAAAAATATGTAAATTAATATTCTGTAATTTATTTTTAAAAAAACACTGTATTTTGGCCTACAAATACAATTTGCGCACCTTCCTTTAGAAACGTTACACGTACCTAAGTATTTTCATGGAAGTACATGCCACTCAGCCAAAGAAAGATAATAGAGAGTTGACCGAAAACACTCATTGGTCGTGTATTAACAGACGATATATATCGGCCCACGATGCATTGCCACTCGAAATAAAGATATTGGAATTGGGCTTGTCAATCGATTCAAAACCTTTCGAGCACACCCAATATATATTCGAACTCCCTATACTTGCAGGAGTACATCTTGGATCTGTCAATTATGTTATGGCCGGAGCCCTACTCATGGTGACCTGGTCGAGTTGGGAGAAGCCGTAGGCATTATTGCGGGTCAATCAATTGGGGAACCGGGGACTCAACTAACATAAAACAAAGGTGCGACTGATATTGTATCAAGTCCTTACACAACTATGTGTAAGGTGTGAAACTTTTATTTTGAAGGTAATCACAATTTTCAAAATAGATGCGCAAGACCTCTAGTCACATCCTTGAGAGGCACATCATTTGATATACATTTGCCATTTTTTAATCTCTTGTGCGATTCCCTCTTCTAAACATTATCTTCGTAAGACATCTCTTATTTCAATTGAGTGCCCAACCTTTAGCATAATTTTACATGCATTGGAATGGAGTTCCATTCAACGCTAGCTTTGAGCCCCTCCCCGCCCTCCTCTTTGATTCCCATCCATCATCAGATTCCTCATTCCAATCATTAACTGCATTCTTCATATTTAAGTCTACATCTAAGAAATCATTATCCCTAAGCACATCTGAAGTTTTCAATTTCATTATTCAACTCATTGCCATCCGAGCTACTACTGACTGACTCCTAATGATTGGCTCCTAATCAACATCCTAATTGTCACATATTCACCCACCCTTGGAGAGTCGGATCGAACAAGATAGGTTGGAACTTCTCCTTCATTTAGATCCTCAGCGATTTGCAGTTGTGCATATGGTAAGGGGCCTTACCGCGATTTCTGAAGCTTGAGGTCATTAGAGAAAGATGGTTAGTGGAAGGAAGGGGAGCGTCGAACCCATAACGGGAGTTGTCCCCTGCGTTGAAACACTAGAGATAGATGTCACACTCCGGCTCTGGCAACTCGAATTAACAAGGCGGGAATGTAGGTGCGAGGTAAGGATCTTGCAATCATATAAATTTTAACACAACAATCCATGGAATTCTTAGATACATCATTCATCAATGCTATTAAATCAATTTAATTGAACCAATTAAAGCGCACTTGACGTTTTACCTGCTATAATCAAGCGGTTAATTTAAATATCAAATACCTTGTAAGCATAGAAAATGGTTGGGAATTAACTTCCATTGGGTTGAGACAATTTTCCCCCAACCGCCGCCTATGTACTTCGTATCAGTCTACATACAGATGCAAACCCAAGTAGTTCTAAAGTATAACATGAGTTCTATTTTTAGACCATCCATTATGCGGGTTGCAATAGAGTAAAACTCATAAGGTTTGCATATAGAAGCCTAGGTCTCACGAAAGTACATTCAACAAATGTATATTGTTTTGAGTTATGGTAGCTTGGAGAATTCTCGGAAGCCGTCCCAGACTCAAGGGTTTGCATACAGAAGCAAACCCTAGGTCATAGGCTCAAGGGTCTTTTCCCAGGCTCAACTTTAATGTAATAAAAAGGCAATGCATTTCATCTTCTTATTCCTCTCATGGTATGCAAATCAAGTAAAAGCAATCATTTGTAAACCTCATCTAATAAGGAGAGACTTCATATGATCTCTTCAAATCTCTAATAACATCAAATTAATCAATTTTTTTTGCATATGGTTACTTACCAAAAGTTTAATAAGCCTTCTAAATTGAAATATTTGCAAAAAATCCATATTTTAATTGAAATTAAAGCATAACCTTGATTGAAATCCCCAAAATAGAACCATTTACAATGTTCTATAACATAATGAAATTTAAGAAAGAAGGTGATTGCGACTTCTAACAGCGAGATGGTGATTCCCACCTAAATTAGCCATAGTATCTGTTAACAGAAACAGAAGATGAACTCTTCATTTCTAACATATGGGAACTGAGCAATAAAGCTGCCTACTGCAGGCTGCAACAACCACGTCTCTTTCTATAATGATCAGAACAGGGAATGATGGAGAAAAAGTATTAAAAATTGTTAGAAAAGCCCATGTAAAGGCCTATATTGGAGCCCTTTTATTTTGTTTCTCTCTTCTCTTTAGTCTCACATCATGTATAAGGATTTCCTCTCTCCTTCCTCATATATATTTGTATTCATACATTGTATTTTATACATAGAGAAATATATACAAGGTTTGGCTCTCGTCTACATGGTATCAGTGCTTTCGGTCCAAATCTGCGGTCTCCAAAATTTCTGACCGCCAGCCCTCTGCGAGCTCCTTCCCCGCGGTCTCCAAATTTTCTGACCGCAGCTCCCTTGCGGGCTCCCTCTCCTTCCCGCAACTTCTTCTCCTCGGCTCTCTTATAGCCTCCTCCCTTCTGACAAGTGGGCCCCGCTCCTCCTGCTCGCTGCCGCTGCTCGCGCGATCTCCCTGTCGTGCTCGCTGTCTCCCTGTCGCTGCTCGCACAATCTCTGTTGTGCTCGCGCGAGTTCTCCCCCTGCTCGCGCCGCCCCCCCTCTGCTCGCGCGATCTCCGTCTAACCGTAGCTCTTCCAGCGATCTCCCAGCTGCCGCTGCTCGCGCGATCCCGCGCCGTCTCCCAGGCTCCCAGCTTCCGCTGCTCGCGCGATCCCGCGCCGTCTCCCAGCTGTCGCTGCTCGCGCGATCCCGCGCTGTCTCCCAGCTGCCGCTGCTCGCTCGATCTCGCGCCGTCTCCCTCTGCTCGCTGCGAGCTCTGTTCACTGCCTTTGCTCAGCGGTCTCCACCTCTCAGCAATCTCTATGCTCCTGCGGTCTCCCTTGCTCGTTGCGGTCTCTGCTCGCTGCGGTCTCTGCTCGCTTCTGCGACCGTGCCTGTTGTCTATGGGATCCTCGAAGGGGTCTTCAGAGATGCCTGCATCTACTCCTACAGTCCGCTTGGTTCCTGCTCCTGAGGTGCGTGATGAGTTGAGGATAATCACCATCTCTCTTACTGGGAAGAAGAACTTTGTAAAATGGGTGCATTCTGTCCGAAGGGTACTTCAAGCTAAGGGACTTCTGCATCATCTCACTAAGGATCCTCCTTCTGCTCCTACGGATGACTGGCTACGGGACGATGACCGTGTTCAGACTTGGCTTCTCAACTCCCTTGATGGAGAACCTTACTGCATGACCGTGTATCACGATACGGCCAAGGCAATGTGCGATGAGCTCCATTCTCTCTACTCCGGCAAGGACAGTCTCCAGCACCTATATGACATCATCATGGATCTTCAGACTCTTGACATTGGCGGTGCTGCTGACTTGACCTCATTTATTTCTTAGGCTAAGACTCTGACTGAAGCCTGGATCCGACATCAGCCCGCTACCACGGATCTCGCTGCCCAACGTGCTCAGAAGGAAGCAATTTGTATTGCCATGATGATGGCTCGTGTCCCGCCTCATCTTCAGAGCATTCAAGCTCAGATCCTCTCGTCTGCTGCTATTCCTTCACTCTCAGATGTGTGCTTCATGCTGATAAAGGTATCACCACCTCCTGATACTACTGGACCTCCCTCACCGGCCCTCCTTCAGCAATCTTCTGCGCCATTAGGCACATTACTATCTCTCCCTTCTCCTGCTCGTGGAGGCTGTTCAGGGTCTCGGGGAAGGGGTCGCGGTGGCCGGCCACGTTCGAAGTGTTCCTTCTGTGGTAGGGATGGACACCTTGAGTCGACTTGCTACCGCAAACATGGTCTTCCTCCTCGTCTGATTGCTTCTATTGTTGGCGACAGTCCTTCTGCCACTCGTGCTGACCTTGAAGAAGTCCGCCTCCAGCTAAAGCAACTCCATGACATGCTCAACCGCCCGCCTGCCTCTGTTGCCTTCGCTAGCTCCATCTCCAATATGATGGTATCGCTTGTCTCTCTACTAGTCCACGCTGGATAGTGGATTCAGGTTCTACTCATTATATCACCTCGATGAAGCCACATCAATATTTGAATTCTCCGCATCCTGAGTATATCACAGTGGCCAATGGCGAAACCGTTCCTGTCTCTGGCTCTGCTGATATCTTCCTTATTGCCTCTCTCTCTCTCCGCTCGGCCCTTCATGTCCCGGGCTCCCCTTTTAATTTACTTTCCGTCAGTCGCCTCACTGCCGATTTGGATTGCTCAGTAACATTCACACCTTCTTCTTTTCTGATGCAGGTTCGACGGATGCAGAGTATCATTGGTAAGGGACGACTGCAAAATAGGCTCTACTTGATGTTTCTCCTACCATCCTCTCCTCAGTCTCCTCTGGCATCGACGTCTTGGGCATGCCCCTCTTCCAGTCCTTCAGAAGGCTCTTCCAGATCTCTCTTTCTGCTTTTAAGTGTGAATAATGTATTTTTGCAAACAACATCGTTCCTCTTTCCCCCCTCATTGTACTCGGAGCTCTGCTCTTTTTGTTTTAGTACATTCTGATGTTTGGGGCCCGTACAAACTAACTAGTATCTCTGGTTATCGCTATTTCATCACCTTTATTGATGATTATTCTCGCAAAACTTGGTTATATTTACTTCGTGATCGCTCCGAGCTTCCCCGTGTGTTTCGGGCTTTCGTCCTTGAGATTCGCACGCAATTTTTTGAAAATATAAAAACTCTCCGGACAGATAATGCTCGCGAATATACGAGTCACGAATTTGCTAATCTCTGCTCTGAATTTGGGATCATTCACCAGACGTCGTGTGCCTATATTCCCAAACAAAACGACGTTGTTGAACGGAAAAATAACATCTCCTCGATGTTGTTTGATCTCTCATGATCCACATGCAGGTACCCAAAGCCTATTGGAACTTCGCGCCGTCCACAACATGTTATCTCATTAACCGTCTCCCTTCCTCCGTCCTCCAAAATGCAACTCCGTTTAGCCTCCTTTTTCCTTCCACTCCGGCATTCTCTCTCACACCCCGAATATTTGGTTGTACCTGCTACGTCCACCTACTTGGCCCGTCTAAGGACAAGTTGGATCCCTGAGCAGCCAAGCACGTATTCGTCGGCTATTCTCGTACTCAAAAAGGCTACGTCTGCTACTCTCCTGCTACCCAAAAAGTGACTGTTTCTGCAGATGTTACCTTTCAGGAGGATCAACCTTTCTTCTCTGCACAAACTACACCTCTTCCACCACCATCCTTCCCAAGACCTGTCGTTCCAGTCACCACTCCTCTACCACTACTCCTTCCTGACCCTGCTCCCGCTCTCCACAAACTATCTCTTTTCCGTTTCTACACCCATCGCCCTTCTCGCTCCGTTGCCCTTCTCGCTCCATTGCCCCAATGCAGTCGGCTTCGACCTCTGACACTCTGCGCTTTGCTGATCCGGCACCGGCCTCCACCGCTCATCCCTTGGCGAATTATGTATCCTTACATCGCCTCTCCCCACAACTTCAAACCTTTGCTACTTCATTATCCTCTACTTCTATACTTAACTCTGTGCAGGAGGCTCTCCAACATCCAGGCTGGCGGGCAGCCATGGAAGAAGAAATGACAGCCCTCTGGGCTAACCAGACATGGAACCTGGTCCCTCTCCCTCCAGACCAGACTCCTGTTGGATGTAAATGGGTCTTTGTCATCAAGCATGCTCCTGATGGGACCATTGACCGGCTGAAAGCCCGACTGGTGGCACGTGGCTTTACTCAACAACACGGTCTCGATTATGAGGAAACATTCTCTCTAGTGGCCAAGCTCAACACAGCTCGTGTCCTCTCCGTAGCTGTGCATCGCCGATGACCCTTACATCAACTGGATATCAAGAATACCTTTTTAAATGGTGATCTACAGGAAATAGTTTACATGCGACAGCCTCCTGGGTTTGAGACCACGGGGGAGTCCCGAGTTTGTCATCTTAAGAAGTCAATCTATGGTCTCAAACAATCTCTTCGGGCATGGTTTGACAAGCTCAGTAAGGCTGTCCGGGAGGTTGGCTTTACTCGCAGCTCGACAGACTTCTCCCTGTTCACTCGACATCGAACGACAGGAACAGTTCTTTTGTTGGTATATGTTGATGACATCCTAATCACTGGAAATGACTCAAAGGGGATACAAACGGTCAAACAACACATTAGCTCTGTTTTTCAAACAAAAGATCTGGGGAACCTTCGATACTTCCTTGGTCTTGAGATCGCAAGGCGTCCTGATGGACTTGTCCTCTCTCAACGGAAGTACTGTCTCGATCTTCTTCAGGATGCTGACTACTCTGGATGCAAGCCGATTAACACCCCTATGGATGTCAATCACAAGATGTGTGCACATGCCTCTGATAACGATCTTGCTCTTCCAAATCCAAAGTACTATCGACGACTTGTTGGGAAACTGATTTACCTAACAGTCACGAGACCAGACATATCCTTTGTTGTTGGGGTTGTCAGCTGATTTATGCATCTCCCTCGAATGTCCCATCTTCACGCCGTCGATCGCATCCAAAGATATCTGAAAACAGCCCCTGGTCAAGGGTTGGTATACAAAACCTCGTCTTCTACTCCAACATTGGTTGCATATTCTGATGCAGATTATGCGGGTTCCCTGGATGATCGGTGGTCTACTAGTGGATTTTGTACCTACTTTGGAGATCACCTTGTTACCTGGCGTAGTAAGAAACAAGCTGTGGTTGCTCGATCTTCAGCTGAGTCAGAGTACCGTTCGATGACATCAGTTGTTTCTGAACTCACATGACTTGAAAGTCTCCTTGCTGATCTAGAAGTAAAACGTTCCTCACCAGCTATCTTACTATGTGAGAGTCAAGCTGCTATACACATAGCTAAGAATCCGGTCTTCCACGAAAGAACGAAACACATTGAAGTGGACTGTCACTTCATCCTGGAGAAAGTTCAAATGAAGAAGATCGAATTAAAGCATGTTCCGTGTACTGACCAAGTTGCTGATATTCTCACAAGGCCCTACCAAGTATCTTTTTTTATCAATTCCTGTCCAAGTTGGGTGCCTACGACTTGTACGCTCTAGCTTGCGGGGGAGTGTTAGAAAAGCCCATGTAAAGGCCCATATTGGAGCCCTTTTATTTTGTTTCTCTGTCTTCTCTTTAGTCCCACATCATGTATAAAGATTTCCTCTCTCTTTCTTCCTCCTATATATTTGTATTCATACATTGTATTTTATACATAGAGAAATATATACAAGGTTTGGCTCTTGTCTACAAAAATAAATTAGATCTCGCACGTAGAGCCAGGAGGTATCCACAAACTTTGTCCTCTTTGCGTTCCTAGACTTCCCACAACCCTTGCTTTAGGAACAAATGGAAAGGAGATGTGCGAGCCAGAGAATGGAATGGAACCCCTAAACGAGAGATCATGGTAAAATCAAAGAACCATATACATATCTATGACCCTAGAGGACATACCAATGATAAATAAAACTATCTATTATTTTCCAATTCCAGGCGCAACAATGTTAATACAGTTCTGAATGATATTACCTCAGAAGTGGGAGAAGCTGAAGCCTTTAGCCTGGTACAGACCAAAATCTTGAAGAACCAATAAGAAAAGAAGAAATCTTCAATAAATTGAAATCCTCAAGCTTTTTTGACAAACCCTAGCTCTCACAAGCTTTTCCAAGTACCACCTCCATTCGAGAGTTTTCTTCTTCAAAGAAACCTGATACCACATTAAATGTAACACCAAAACCTAGTTTTACAACAAATCAGCAGTCCGTCTGGAACCTGTGATAAGAAGTAAACTAAGCAACAATAATAAAATTGGTACATAGTAGACATACAAGAAAGTAGTACTGAAAACTTACAGCGGAAGTAGTAAATGAGGCTAAGGGTAAAAAAGTACCAAAAATTTCTGAATTCACAGAGTCAACTAGAAATGAAATGAACCATACATCTGAACTTTCAAAAATACTAAATATTGTCTGATACATAGAAAATCTTAAACATTTGGGTTACACTTTGTTCATGAAAGAAAGTAGTACAATAACTGAAAGGAAAGACAACTGAAAACAAGCAAACTATAAACGGAAGTCCGCGAATGCTTATCCTAGGCGTATCACCCCACCTGTGACCCCTGTAAAGAAATGCCCGAAAACGGATCATCCTACTAGAGAGTAAGAAAAATCATTCCTCCTAGTGACACTACAAATAATTTGAAAGAAACATGTGTGCATGCTTTTAAAAAAAATTATACTGAGAGAAATATACTACAATTCTATGCATGCTTTTCTATCAAAAATATTGTAAACATAAATGTCAGTTCTAGTGTAATCATATGATACATTTTCATTTAAGTTCCGAAAACGTTAAACTATAGGAATTTCTAAATTTCGGCATACACTTGAAGTCTAGGTGTTTTAAGGCTGCTCTTCTTCATATTCTAGATTAAGTAGCTTCTTATTGCGCATTCTCGTGATTCATGTCCCTACTAAAGAACACATGTGTTTTAGTGTCTCACGGACATGGACTCACATCTACTATTCTTCTAAATGGGGTATCATCTCTCAAAATTGAGGCTTATACAGTTTGCTACGCCCTATGAGTAAGATAGGGCGTCTCTATCTATTACGAGAGAAAGTCTTGATCGTGCCTCCTAATTATTTTCCATCAGATGTTTGATTGCATATTTATTCATCTGAATGCCTTAGGTCGTGCCTCTTACTAGTTAATCACCTTATATACATATTCATATGGTTTAATATTTCCTCTTGTTCTAAATAATTACGTGATTACATGATCTGTATATTTTCACAAACTTCATGGGAATCTAACTGAAAGGAAAATACATTATTTATGATCTACTTAAATTAACTGGGGCGCTTGATGAGTTTATTGTTTCTTATCATCACTATTATTGCATATCAATATGTGCGAGTTTCTAAGTATTCTCTTAACTATAAAAGAATATTTTTATGCAATACTATATGGTATGTCTAGCCAAGAAGAATAGAGTTTCTTACCTCGGTATTTCGGCGCTCGTAGATGCGGTGTGGTGACATGGTTCCTTCTAGATATTTTGTAAAGCCCGTATTCTTCTCCGATCTACGCCAACTCGAACCTTAAATCTGACGGAAACATAAACCCTAATTAATTTATTATCAATCTTCAAGGCTTTTGATGGCAGCACTAAACATTTCAAGTGAAACTAAGAGCCGAAGAAGAGTGATACAACGAAGGAAAAACTAAGGTGCTTTTACCCTTTTCCCTACCACTGGAAGTCTAAGGTTTCTGACTTTTCATGAAAGTAAACCTATCGTTACATCTTAAAAATAAAGGAAAAACTTATAATTGAAAAACAACTTACTAGGAGAGGGGTAAAACTTGCAGGATCAGA
This sequence comes from Dactylorhiza incarnata, assembly GCA_033032865.1. Taxonomy (NCBI): domain Eukaryota; kingdom Viridiplantae; phylum Streptophyta; class Magnoliopsida; order Asparagales; family Orchidaceae; genus Dactylorhiza; species Dactylorhiza incarnata. Next base: position 6,179,168 of record JAWHQI010000097.1, on the reverse strand, counting down.
GAGTTTACTCCGATTTGGAGAAGAGAACGATTCCAACACCCCTGCTAACTACGAAGAGAGGGAGGGGAAATGCTACAGGAAGAAGGAAGGGAGAGGTCATCAGTCTAGGGTTGGAGAAACGAAAGTCTAACCCTCTAAAATTGAATTATGAGGGAGAAGAAGTCATAAAACTTTTGAAACAAGAGTTTGTCTGCCGAGAGTCTATGTCATAGGAGTTGCTGGGGTCTGAAAAACGCAGAGGGGGCGTCGACTAGGGCTGAGATCGACGATCGACTTCTGAACAAGAACCGATTTCGTCGCTGGGAGCGTCTGCGTGAAGAGAAGGTCTGGCGGTTTCGTCGATTGATTAGCGAGAGAGGAATTAGGGCTTCGACAGTTTCTGCTTCTAACGATCGGCTGGGAGGCGGAATTAGTAGAAACCACAATTTATTATGACCTATAGAGGTTACACACCAGTTATACTAAGAAAGAAACGCGTCTCTCCTAAGATTGAATACTTGAGGAAACTTGATTTCTTTCCCTTAATTCCCAAATTCTGCCACATCATAATGAACCCTCTTAATTTAGCGTGTTGCGCCCTTTCAAATTTAAAAAACGCGCCGAAATTAAATTTTATTTTATGACATTATTTAAATTATGCATAGAATTGACTACGAGGAAAATAGATACCTCGATACCAAGGCAGCGCGACCAAACATCACTCGCGATCGGACCTGCAATATAACATTATTTTCGAACTTAAAATTGCGGATGTTACATTAAAAATTATGCAGGGGTGAATAAAAAATAGAAACTTTTCTCTTAATCAACATAAAAATTACATTCATATCCCAATCAACATAAAAGGCCCAAAGTATCTCCAAGGTTTAACTCAGCGTAAGGCCCATCTTGTTGTAATCCGAGAGGGCCAATTTGAAATTTTAAGTGCGAAGTCACTCCCGACATTGAAATTCCGAAAGTCGTTAATCGTTATTCGAAAAGACATTCTTGGATGTTTTATGGTTCGAATCGAGGTGGCATTTGTAAATTCTCGCCAGCTTATTCGCAAACAATAATTTATGAAATATCGACAATTAAAATAGCGAGAACGTCCGAGACAAACTTATAATTAATTGAGTTGCATAAGACTAAGTTAGTCAACGGAGCACGAGTGAGGCGGGATTACCCAAGTTATATGCAAGGCTACAACATGAAGAAGGCAACTCGTTCCAGAATCCGTCTCACAGTGGTTAAACAACAGTTGGTCTATTGGTTGTCGGAGGAACAATGTTGTAGTCGACAACAACCTGCAGAGACTATCTCGGATGGGTCGCCAGAGTGGGGAGGTGAGGTCGATGGCGATCGGGCGACTGGCGTTGAACGCTGTCGATCGGTGCTGGTAGTGACCTACCGACAGTTCTGACCGCATGAGTTCAAGTGGTCCTCGTCAGAATCCTTCCTGATAGATGTTTTTGGCTCCTGTGCGTCGCATGCATAATTACTGGCGGCTTGCCCTCTTCAACGGAGGGAGGAAACAAGGGAGGCGATGAAACCAATGGAGGTTTGCTTCCAGTATTACAGAGGGAACGAGAATATCGCTCCTCTGTGTACTCGACTACCTCTTCTGATTTCTTCACATGATTTTAATGCAAAATGAAATTGGGCATTTTTTATTTATTTCCCAATACAACGGTTGCCCTTTTCAGAGATATTATTTGTTTCCAAACGAACTTATTTCTTAACCATTTTATTATTGCCTAAAAATCTTCTCTTAACTAAAATAAAATCTTCGATATTAGTCGTATGTGTCCTTAATTAACTTAAGTTTTTGCCTTTTTCGTTTGAACTACTTAAAATTACTGAACCTTTTATTCATGGTCTAATCGGGTGGTCAAACCGACGAGCCAAAAATACAAATTGCTGCGCGAGAGAAAAATACAAATTGATAATCCAAGAGCTTTCAGTAACGTCTGTTACATCGAGAACCTGGTATATCTCCTTAGTGGTAGGCATCGACATCGTTGCTAAGTACGGTGGTATGTTTGGGGCTGCAACACGCGGACTGGGGCTGGAACTAGGTGGCTTGACACGAATATTGGGAGACCATGATGGCCTCCCACACCTCGACAATGGCACGTTGCGCTGCTACCATCCTCGCCAGACTCGACGACCTGATCGCTGCACAAAAACATAAACAACTGCTCGCTCGTCTTCCTCTCTCTGCGCCGCCATCGAGCTCGTTGATTGTTCCACCGTATTCCGTGTGAACAGTTCTGTCAGCCACGTCCATCCAAGGCCCTCAACTCCAGTTACCCGTTCCGCCAGCTCCTCTGGCGCCATTCCTTTTGGTGTCTGTTCCCCAGCCGACGCTACCACTTTTGATCGCCGCGACTTACATTCAGCAGACACACTTGCCCCGCCGCCAACCGTTATGCCTGACATGCTCTCCTCAGCTAACGCCCGCGCTACACTAGATCCCTATAGCCCTCCGTGACATCTATCCACACGATGACGACTTGTCGCTCTCTGCAGCCCCCGCTACAACAATGCACTTCAAGGAGCTATTTTTGCGCAAAATAAAGGAGCCATATGATCAAATCGGTTGATCTTCATTCGAGCTTGAGGACAAGCTCAATTTGAAGGTCGTGCGATATGTTATGGGCCTCGGGCGATGGGCCTAGTCATTGCTATCTTTTACTGTCTTTAAATATTATCGTTTCATTTATGTCAAGTCATTAAGATGTTAGTCATTATGACTTGTAGCCTATTTTAAGGTATGTGTTGTTATGTGAAGTATAAAAGAAGAAACTAGTCTCTTTTCCCTCTTGCTTATGAGGTTTTGGTGGCTCTCTCCTCCTGAGCACACCCGCCTAGGTAGCCGCGGTTCCGTCTCCCACAGTACCCTGCGACGTCATCTCCGCCTCCGGCTGCTCCTTCTCCGACGCTACCACTGTTACGGGAGAAGCCTATAACACTCATCTCTTCCACCACCTCCCCCGACATCCTCCACTTCACTCCCCCCCCCTCCCCCACCGGAATCATTTGCGTCGCATTGTCCTATGACCATCCTTAGCCTGCATACCACTTCCTCATCACATCGCGTCCAACTACTCAGTGAGCTTCTTTATTTTTTTACTGTCCTCCCATTGTACACATGTTTCTTTATTCCTAGTGTTATTTTGCTTCAAATTAATTTAGCTACTTTATTTTTATTAGACGTGTACTTTCTATTCACCATGTAGCTTAATTTCGTTGCATTCTCATTAATTTGCATTTGTTGTATGTTTATCTAATTTGAAATATTTGCAATCCATCATACTTATTTGTGCGAGCTTTTATAATTAATTAATTGCGCGTCAGAAATATTCACATGACTTAATCATTTGCATCTCATTAGGGTTAGAGTTTAGTTAGTCGTCTATCCCGTTCATTGCGCACATCCGTGCATTTTCATTTAGTTGGATCGGACGATCTGTGTCAGTGTCCTATAGATTTGTCTCTTGTCACTCAACTATGTGCTGAGACCTTATAGTATGGAAGCACTGGTAACGAGACACGGAAGGCGCTGGCTGAAACTTTCGGGGACTATGTGTCCTTTGGTTTGATTTTGTGGTGCTGTTTCTTCTCCTTCTCTATTGTATTTTTTTGAGAGAGCTCAAACATTTATTTTTGGCTCAAATTTATAGGGTCTTGATGGGATATGCTTAGAGAGGAGCATTGCTCTTACATTTTCCTTGTCTGTCTAAAATGATTAATACAAAAAGCCATCTTAAGACTCCAAAGGTCCTCCAATGCACATCTCTCTCTCTCTCTCTCTCTCTCTCTCTCTCTCTCTCTCTCTCTCTCTCTCTTTCTTTTTCTCCTCTTTATTCTTAGAACTTAAGTTTGGCTTCCATTGATAAATTTGGATTCAACAATCCATATCTTTATGAGCCTTGAAAAAATTTCTAGTCCAGAAGAAAGAACATTAAGTTTTTACTTGATGTGTATATAAATATTTTCTCAAGTTCTATGACAGGTGAATTAATTTTGCCAACCCTTCTGTTTTGCTGCATCTTGCACAGGGAAAATGTCAATGCTCTGATGGCATTAGCAGATATGGTTTCACCGAATCCATGCATCAACATGTTCCAGCAAGCAGTGAAATTATTCAGTGTCAGATAACTTCCCAAAAAGATATGGGACCAATGGTACTTCGTTCCCGCAGAGTTCTGAGTAGTACAAAAATTAAGAATAATTCAAGGCTGGCAGCCTCTTCTACTGTAAATGCAGCAAAGAGTAACATGAAAGATATTATTAAGATGGATGTTCCAGATTATGGATTAGACTATATAACATGTGCTGAAGGGAGCTTAAGAGATCTAACAATCCATGATCGAATAGGTAATACCATCAATTTAAATGCGAGTTTAGCTACTGAAGGAGGAGACAGTTTTGAATGTCCAGAAGTTGGTGCTAAAACAATTTCACATTCGGACAACAACGGGAATGCATTGTGGAACAATGAATCTTTGAAGGAGCATTCTGTCGCCCAACTAATTACTTTTTCTAGAAGAGCGAAAATGAAACAGTCTGCAAATGAAGACATGACGGATAGAAATTCAAAAACTGCGGAGAAGCAACTCTTTTCTTCTAGATGTAGCAGTCATGTTGTAGGAGATAATCTTAGTTGTGAAGGCTCATCTCAAAAGTGCATCTTTGATGAACAGCTTAGCCATTCACCTGTAGTACTGGAAGATTATATTGTCCCCTCTTCACAGGTAGAAATTGCAGCCGAGGTATGATATTTTCTCTTATATTTCTGAACTTGTTGACTAGCATGTCAAAAACATATATTAATACCCAGAAGAATACAACTTTTCTTTTGCTATTTTTCGTTATCTTTTACCTACTTAAACCTGTATTCATGTTGACTGTATGTGATCAAGCTGATTAGTTACTGGTATGGATACAAAATTTAGCTTTTTATTTTTAGTTATTAAGAGCAACCTCTATTTGATTGGAAAGGATTAATATCTAAAACATCATGAGATATTAGGAAGAAGATCAAAAAGATGAAATTTGAACAATGAAATGAAAAGTAACCGTATAAGTTACCGCATACTTGTACAATGAGATTGCCTCTTCTTGAACAGGTTTCATATCTCACGCATAGGTCAAAGCTCAAATTTTGAAGTATATAAAGAAAATGTGTATTCACATTCAAAATCAATATTTTATTGATGCATTAAAATTGTCAATTCATATCTCAGAAGTGCTTCCGTAAATGTAGGAATATTTATGTCTGTTTTTGTGTATCGTGATGGTCAATCATAGTCTTCCATTGTCTATTTCTAGCTGTCTATTTCTAGCTTATAAATACGTTTTGTGGAGTTCTTTTGGAGCATGACAATTTGAGAGGTTTACATTTTTTTTATCACCACGGTGTCGACTCCGTGAAGTATTAGGTGTTGAAGCCTAATTTGTATTTATTTCCCCCATTTGGACGACTCCTGCTTACCTTTCTACAGGATTTCATGATAGTCATTCTTCTGTTTTCCCGTGCGCCCCTCGATATCCTCTAGTAACCTCCCGTAACTCCCTGCAAACCCTCTGGAACCACCAGATAACTGCAACCCCAAGCCTAATCTGAACTGTAGGTCCCCTTGGACGAGAACAAAGGCTCTCTTGTCGATTGCAAGCCACATCGAGAACCGCCGAGCCCTCCTTGGATGAGAACGATGGTTCTCCTGTCAATTGCAAGGCACGTCGAGAACCGTCGGCTCCTACCTGGACGAGAACATTGATTCCTATGCATCTCGCCGGTGCTCGAACGTGCAGATTCTCCTTCCATCCACCCCTCAGTCCATTCAACGACCTTCCCACCTCCAATTCTCCTTCTATTGTTGTCGGCCAACTCCTACAACATCCTAGAACATCTCTTTCCAGGCCCCCATTTTAGTCACCGCCCTCCTTAACAAGTTCCTGAAAGTAATCAATATGCTAGCCATTGGAGGTGTCCGAATAGTGCAACCTGTGCCCTCCCTGTTTAATCGGAATTCTGCGACCAACTTTTGTTCCTCTCAAATCGGTCCGGGCGGTCAGCTTTTCGGTGACCGCCTAGACCGCTCGGTATTCTCCAGCAATTATCTTCAGGAAGAGCAGAGACCAGACCTCAGGCTGACCGCCGGACTGCGCGGTCAGGTTTCTATTTTTTTTCTTGCTATTTGCACCCCATGTAACTTCTCATCCCTGCCTCGTTCTCTTGTACCCCGGGAAGCCCGTAATTTTAAAGCTTGCCCGTTTGGGCAGACCCCCGCAACTATAAATAGGGGTGAACAATACTCAGAAGGCAGGTTGACTCAAGTCCTCAAGCTTGTCCCCTGTGACAACGGTCTCGAATCTAGTGCCTTCTCGGTCACCTGATTGCCGACTAGTTTTTCCTTCTCTCTTGTAACCACACTTTTTGATCTATTAATTGCCCGTAGCAAGTGATATTCGCCGTTGCGGGGAAGTCTGGTCCTGCCGCCCTGCGGACCCCTTTTTTGTGTCTCTTCAGCCGAGAAGTAACCGACAGCTCACAGTCTTCCCTTGGTTTCCCCTAGCGTGCAGTTGTGGAGGTACATTTTTATGCCAACAGAACGAACATGCGACCTTCAGATCTGAGTTATTCGGCGAACCGATCGGTTAAGATGTCTGACCGTGACATTCAGCAGTGTCCGCCCATAGGGGGAAGATCCAACCCAAGTGGTGTGGTCACCTTAGAGGTTCTGGAAGCCCTTGAGCTTCGGTTTGAGCAGTCTCGCCGTGAGACCGCAGAGCAGATGGATGTGATGACACGAGCCCTTGTCGCGATCACCCAACGGTTAGCTCCTCGGACCGTCGTGTCCGCGACTCCTCTAGCTGGTCCACCAGCTCAGGCCGATCTCCCGGCTCCTGTCCACCCAACCGTTTTGCCCGCAGCTCCTCTGCGGCCTCAAGAGATCGAGTTCGAAGCTGACCGCCGTGGCTTCATCAGGGAAGCTGCTCAGGGAAGTCCAGCCAGAGTGCTGAATTTTCAAGATAGCAATGTTCCTCCAGCTGACAATTGGGAGGAGCCCTCTCCCTTTTCTGATCAAGTCCGTTGGGAGCCGGTTCCTAATGGATTTCGGGAGCCTCGTCTCCCAGTTTTCACAGGGAGAGATGATCCAGTTTCTCACCTAAAAGCCTTTGAATCAGCTGTCTCTATGAGAGCTCTCTCGGACAACATCAAATGTAAACTCCTGGTTACATCCTTCTTGCTTTGTAGATCTAAGGAAAGAACTTCTTTTGAGGTTTGCTACCTCAAAGAAGCGGAAGAGCGACCCGACAACCCTCTTCAGAATCAAGCAGGGAGAAACTGAGACTCTAACTCACTTTGTTGATAGATTTCAAGAGGAAATGTTGGGAATCAAAGATGTGGATTCTTCCCTTTACCAAGTACCATTCATCAGCGGCCTCCGGGAAGGGCAATTCAAATTCGAAGTTACTACCAAGGAACCCAGTCCCTATCAAGAGTTGATTGGCATGGCCAATCATTTTATAGATGGGAAATTTCTAATCCCGACTATATTTCTTCTCTATTTGAATTAGCCCAGCAAAAGGCCGTTGCCGCTGCCGCTTCATCTTTTGCTGCTCCTCAGCGTCCTCAGCGACCCACCCGCCAAGATTTCAACCCTCCAGCTCAGAGGGGAAGAAACTTCCGCCACGGCGCCACCACCGTCCTCACTACATCTATCAGTAGTTCAATCAGATGTGGCCTCAAATGCTCATCCCAACTCAGCAGACTCAGTTTTACCGACCTCCTCCGCCAGTTCTTCAACCTCAGCAGCAGTATGATGACTCCAAGAGTCATTTACCGAGCTCGCTCTGCCCATCAGTGAAGTGTTGCAGATCATTCAAAAGCAGCCTTATTTTAGGAAACCAGCTCCACTGAAGTCAGATGTCAGAGCTCAGAATCCGACCTTGTACTGTGAGCATCATAAGAATAGGGGTCACTTGACTGAAAACTTTCGAGCCCTCAGGTTCCTTATCGAGAAGATGCTGAAAGAAGGAAAGCTTCAAGATCTAGTTCTCTGAAAAGAGGGCGAGAAGCCAGCTGCTGCCAAAGGGAAAGAAGTCTCGGAGATTCACTGGGAATGCGAAGATGCGTATGATGTTGGCCTCCTAGGCAACATTCATTATGGAAATGAATTCGTTGAAGCTGATGACGAAGGCTCATATGGCCGTCTCTTCTACATCCATGGAGGGACTGAGCTCGAGGCCTCTAGGATAGCAAGTGTAACTCGGATCTTCTGCTCAGAAGTTGTTGCCTCCTCTTCCTCAGCTCCTTTTCAAGGGATCGTCATCTTTGATCAAGATGACCTCCCACCAAATGCCAACCCATTCAATGATGCGGTCGTCATCAAGGCGGTGATTGCAAATTTTATAGTGGAAAAAATCTTGATCGATACTTGCAGCTCCGTGAACCTCCTGTTCAAGCCAACCTTTGAAGTCCTGAAGACTGGAAAGACTCTCTTTTCTACCGAAGGGCCCCTCTATAGTTTCGCTGGAGAGAAGAAAGAAATAGAAGACAGTGTTATCCTCTCGGTAACAATGGGAGGGGTCATTCTTGTCACGGCGTCAAGGCGAACCAAGGCGAGCGTCGGGCGCCTGGACGCTTAGGCGATAAGGCGGACGCCTAGGTGACAATAAGGCGAGGGAAAAAAAATTTTGTGGCTAGGAATTTTTTTTTTAAAATGACTTTAGACAGTGGTTTTTATAAACCGCTGTCTAAAGGCAGAAAAAAAAGACTTATAAAAACCGTTGTCTAAAGTTATTAAATTTTTTTTTCTGAAAAAAAATGTTTTAAAATTTAAAATCACTTTTGACAGCGGTTTTTATAAAAACCGCTCTCTAAAGTCATATTAGAAAAAAAAAAATTTGCTGGAAAAAATATATATGTTTAGAAATTACTTTAGACAACGGTTTTTATAAAAACCGCTGTCTAAAGTATGTATAGACATCGGTTTTTATAAAAACCGCTATCTATTCAATTTTTTTTAAAAAAAAAATTTATAACAAGGCGTCCAACGCCTTGCACACATTCGAGCGCCTGGACGATTAGGCGTCGTCTAGGCGACGCCATGACAAGCATGGGAGGGGTAACAAAGCTGGTCCAGTTTGTCGTAGTAGATGCTCCTAGCAGCTACTACACAATTTTTGGAATGCCAATTCTAAATGAGTACCGGGCCATCGTTTCAACTTTTCATATGGTTCTCAAGTTCGCTGTAAAGGGGAAGCAGTTCAGGGTCAGGATTGACCCCAAGCTCGCTAGAGAGTTTATGTGAAGATAGTGAATGTCATTGACTCCTCCCCGGTCAGAAAATAACATCGATATGCCCGTGTCTCAAGTCGCCGATTGTGCTAAGGTCACAAAGGAAGAAGTGATGCAAGTGTCAGCCCAAAAGAGGTAGAAGAAAAGTCTGCTGAAGTGAAAGTGGAAGGAGCTCACTTGGAACCTGCCCAGGTCATTCATAGTGTCCCAGTTGCTGGTGAAAATGGAAATAAAGTGCTCTCCATCAATGCAGAGCTGTCTGAGGAAGAGATGATGGAGTTGATCGCCTGCCTCCTTGAGAACCTGGATGTGTTCGCTTGGTCAGCGAGCGACATGCCAGGAGTTGATCCTGACATTGCCTGCCACCACTTGAACATCGACCGAAGCTTCAAGCCAATCAAGCAGAAGAAGTGAGCGGTAATGATAACTCTTGCCCAACCAATCTGGAAGGAAGTCCTCAAGCTCCTAAAAGCTAATTTCGTCCAGGAGGTTCAGTACCCTGAGTGGGTTTCAAACGTTGTAATGGTGAAAAAACCTGGCGGAAAATGGAGGATGTGTTGATTTTACAAAACTTAATAAAACATGCCCTAAAGATTGTTACCCATTGCCTCAGATAGATTCTTTAATTGATTCTGTGGTAGGGTATTCTTGCATGAGTTTTTTAGATGCATTCTCAGGTTATCACCAAATTAGAATGCAAAAGCCCGACATCCCTCACACTTCATTCATTATGAACGATGGTTACTTTTGTTATCGCGTAATACCTTTCGGGCTGAAAAATGCTGGTGCAACTTATCAACGAATGATGATTCAGTCTTTAAAAAGTAAAAAGGCAGAACTCTTATCAACGAAGTCTATGTCGGCGATCTCTTAATTAAACGCAAGACGTTTTCTGCTCATCTAAGCGATCTCGTAGAGACGTTCGCCACTCTACGAGCCTTTAGAATGAAGTTAAATCCCTTAAAATGCATCTTTGGAGCAAGGAAAAAAATTCTTGGTCATCTCCTTACTCCCGAAGGACTTGAGTCAAATCCGGATAAAGTGAAAGCAATCCTAGATATGGCACCTCCGAGGTCGCCCAAAGAAGTTCAACAGTTAGGTGGAAGAATGACAGGTCTAAGCAAGTTCATATCTCGCTCAAGAGATAAGAGTACTTCGTTCTTCAAAACCTTGCGTGGAGCATCAAAATTTGAGTTGACTAAGGAATGCGACTTGGCTTTCAATCAGTTGAAAAAACAATTGACGTCAACTCCGTTGCTTCAGAGCCCTCAGGAGGGGGAGGAACTTTTTCTCTATCTTGGAGTCGGTTCAGATGCCGTTAGTTCAGTTTTGGTCTGAGAGGAGAAAAAGAAGCAGTATCCGGTTTACTATGTTAGCATGATTCTAAAGGATGCAGAAACTAGATATCCTATCCTCGAGAAGTTGACATTATCATTTATCATCTCAGCTCACAGACTTAGGCCGTATTTCCAACTCATTCAATCCAAGTAGTAACAGATTTGCCACTGAAAAATGTGTTGGAAAAACCAAAGCATTCTGACAGATTGACGAAGTGGGCAATAAAGCTTAGTGAATTTGACATAACTTATGTGCCAAGGATGGCGATCAAAGCTCAAGTTTTGGCTAATTTCATGGTAGATACAACTGAGAGCAGTACCGAAAGGGAGATAAGAGCACCCCTGGCTTGGACTATCTATGTTGATGGTGCTTCAGGCAAAAATTCTTCAGGGGCAGGAGTTGTTCTAATCAATCCGAATGGAGTCAGATTGGATCAAGCTTTGAAGTTCTATTTTCCTACCACCAACAATCAGGCAAAATATGAGACACTTCTTGCTGGACTCCGATTCACGAAAGAATTAGGTATTAAAGATGTTGAGATAAAGACAGATTCATTGGTCATGACATCTCATGTAAATGGGACTTTCGAGACCAGAGATCCAACTTTGAAGCAGTATTAATTGTTAGTGAAAAATGAAATCAGCAAGTTCAAGAGTTTTACTATTCAACATATACCAAGATCAGAGAACTCGGAAGCAGATGGACTAGCAAAATTTTGACTTCTCTCAGGGGGGAACTACCTCAGAACTTTTTCACCTAGCTATTGAAGAAGGAGAAGTCATGCAGATAGACCAACGTCCATCATGGATGGATCCGTTTATTATCTACCTCTCAACTAGAGAGTTTCATCTGTCTGTGAAAGATAAAAAGGTTTAGGTTGAAAGCAGCTCACTACTACCTTATTGCAAGGATCTTGTACAGCAAAACTTTTCTCTCACCGCTAGCAAGATGTGTATTGGGAGAAGAAATTCTTGTAGTACTTCGAGAAGTTCATTCCGAAGAGTGTGACAGTCATTCAGGAGCTAGAACACTAGAGAAAAGAATTTTGAGACAGATATTTTTGGCCTCAGTTGAGAAGGTATGCGGAAATATTTGCGAAGAAGTGTGTACAGTGTCAAAAGTTTGCCCCTCTACAACATCAGCCAACACAGCGATTAAGATCAATAACAACACCTTGGCCATTTGCAGCTTTGGGGAATGGATCTTCTCGGACCCCACCCTTTCTAATGGCTAGTGGGCAAGGTCGTTTCATCCTAGTTATGATTGATACCTCAGTAAGTGGATTGAGGCTAAAGCGCTAGCCAAGACAACCACTCAGATAATGAGATATTTTATTTGGATTATCAAACGCTCATAGTACTTTTATGAGGGTTATGACCCAGGTCCCGCGACCCTGTGTGTAAATTCTTAGTGATTTATTTTGATGATATTCTCATGAACAATTAGACACATGTTACCCATTCTTGCGATCCTAGTACTTTTATGAGGGTTATGAACCCATTCCTCAACTAGATGATCTATTGGACGCTATGGCTGGTGCTCAAGTCTTCACTAAAATTGATTTACACAGCGGGTATCACCAGATTAGAGTACGTGAGGGGGATGAGTGAAAAACAACTTTCAAAACAAAAGATGGCTTATATGAATGACTAGTAATACCATTTGGATTATCGAACGCTCCTAGTACTTTTATGAGGTTTATGATTAGGGTCCCGCGACCCTATATAGGCAAATTCTTAGTGATTTATTTTGATGATATTTTCATCAACAATTAGACACATGTTGTGCATCTTCTTCATATTAGACTTGTATGTAGAGTCCTCCGAAAGGAGCACTTGTACATAAATATGAAGTACACATTTTTATCCACGTCTGTTTATTTCCTAGGATATATTGTGTCTACCACACATTTTTGTTGACCATGACAAACTTAAATCTATCTGTGAATGACCGATTCCCATGAACATTCATGAAGCATGTAGATTTCACGGACTTGCTACCTTCTATCGAAGGTTTGTTAGTGGTTTTAGTACTGTTATGACACCCTTCACGAGTTGCCACTTGGGCGTTTGTCGAGATTTGTATGGACCAAAGCTGCCACTAGGGCGTTTGTCGAGATTAAAGATAAGTTATCCTCAGCCCCAGTTCTTCGATTGCCCGATTTGAGTAAATTCTTTGAGGTGGCCCGTGACGCAAAAGACGTAGGCATTGGTGACTTATTGAGTCAGAAAGGGCATCTCGTCGCCTACTTTAGTGATAAGTAGATCTTTTCTTTCTGCTATTATTCTATGAAATTGGTGGTTGTATGGAAAGTATCAGATGTCAAATTTTTTATTTATATAAGAGCACATCTAACTCCAAGTTAAAGGTGTAAGTTGTAAATCTCAATTCTTTTTAAGATTTATTAGTCTTCTAGGACAACAAAAATGCTTTTGCTACAACGTGAAAACTGGTGCATGAGCATCAAGCCAGAGTAATGAACATCAAGAAAGATCCCAATCTTCACATTCATTTAATATAATAATCATTTTATTTTCCATCCTACCTAATTTTTTTAGTTTTTCATCTGTAACATCCATTTTGGATGGTTGCGATTTCTTAATTGATGGTTACGATTTCTTAATTGATGGTTATTTGGTTAGCATATATTAAAGTCCATATTTTTCTCATCACAGAGTGGCCCAGAAACACTTCTTTTTGACAATTCTAATTCTTATTATAATTGTATTTATATTTCTTATACCTGTGTGACTTGATCCTAAACCATCATTTAGCTATTTTTATTATAAAATAATACTTAATAAGACATTAGAAAGATTTGGATGCACCAAAAAAGAGTTCAGACATGAAAAATATCTTCAAGGGAAATCCCGACATAAATCCCCAATGTTAAAAATGTAGTTCCTTCTACTAGTTGAACTCAAATAAAATTCTTAAACGCAGCATACATTCGACACATTCTCTGTGGCTACTCAATTTACCATGCATATATTTTCTTGCCCTATGTATTTTTTCACAAAGGGGAGCCTCGGCGCACCGGTTAAGGTGTTGCCGTGTGACCTTGAGGTCACGGGTTCGAGTCCTGGAAGCAGCCTCTTGCAAAAATGTAGGGTAAGGTTTGCCTACATTTCACCCTTGTGGTGGGACCCTTCCCCGGACCCTCGCTACGCGGGGATGCTTTGTGCACCGGGGTGCCCTTTTATGTACTTTTTCACAAAATCCAAATGTTTTTCTTAGCATAAAATTAGATTTATTCTTTACATTACTATAATTTTTCTTACCTCTTCACTCATGATTAATGAATTTCTTAACTCTGGGTATACCTTTGATTTTCAAACATTACCATTAAATGTTTTCAATTATTTTACCGCTAAATGTTTCCAATTATTTTACCATTAAATGTTTCCATACTATGATTCTTAATCCACGTTGTATATTTTTTTTTTAATTCGAAGTTCATTTCGAGAACTTCTATACCCACTTAATGTGATTTGTGTTTTTAAATGTCCTGGAGATGGCTAATGTCAAGGTAGATGATGCATCAGATTGCATGGCAGAAGTCGGCACTACATCGAAAATGTAAGTGTTATCGAATCAAACTTCTTATTCCTTTTCTTGTGATGCTAGAAACATGTTTCTTTTTTCTATTCAAAGGAGTTTATTTAGTTTTACACTTTGTCAGCAATCAGAGCTTGGAAAATTTTGAGTTTCTAACTGCTGTGGATACTTGTGAAGAACAGTCTAAAGAATTATTGTCACTGCAACCAGTTTATACTATCAAAGACAACATATCTCCACTAAATATTGTACCATCAAACTCTGGAAATAATGCATTTTCTTCAAGTGTGGAGGAATCTGGGAACAAGTTAATCTTAGATACAAACAACTGTGAGAAGAGAACAATCACCTCTCTGTCAGAGGAGAGGGACTCTCCTACTGGTTTGGACCTATCTGTTGCCCCTATTTCTATATGCCAAATGAGCCCAGAAACGAATAAAAAATCTACTGACCTGCCAGAAAATCATAGAGATTCTCAGAGCACATCGACTCCATGCTGCTCCTTCGTCTTCGCTGATGATGAAAATGATGCGAAAAACAAAGAAATGGAATGGTTGGAAAGCCTCGAAAATGTATTGAGGGAGAGAAGGGAAGATAGAGGAACTTGTTCATCGGTCGTGCGCGATGTTATAGATCACACAGAGAGATTGGGTCCTATTATTCCAAGCCGGTCGGGGGATCAATCTGTGAAAGTTCAGGTGAGACTAGGGCTCTGTTTGATACTCTAATTTTTGCCGTGTTAGCGCTTTGTATTCACCGCGTTGGAGAAATGGAAGGGTAGGTAACCTCCATTTTGGAGCTCCGGTTTTGTGGGAAAAGGCAAAATTTCATTTTGATGTCCATTTCCCGCTGAAAGGTGGGAGTTCCATTCTCTACTGGAGTCACCGAAGTCTCTCTTCCAAACGAATTATACAGCTCATTGATAGTGCATGATCGTAATGAAGTTTTGATTGCCTGAAATTTCACATCCTCTCTTAGCTTTTTTTTTTTTTTTCAGGACAAAGCAATTGATTTTGTCAATCAGTTTGCATCACTGCCTCCGCTGCATTGCCCTGAGCGACAGAAAGCTGAGAAGTCAACTCCTTTTACTGATTTTCTCGGTTGTTTTTTGCCTTCGAATCCGCACATTCTGTTGGACTTGAACACCGTGGCGTCATCCTCATGTTCGCATTCAAGGGACAAAGTCTCAATGCTTGACAGGGCATTTCAACATTCTTCAAACGGGAATTCATCTTTCTTCAAGCATAAGAAAGCCGAAAAAGCTTTCACGGAGATGATGTTAAGCGGAAGGCGAGGTCTTCTGTCAGATAAGCCGAGGTGGTATTCGAGCGAATGGTCGGAAGATGAGCTAGATTTTTTGTGGATCGGCGTAAGAAGACACGGGGCGGATAACTGGAACGCCATTTTAGGGGACCCAAAACTGCAGTTTGCTCGGTCGAGGTTTCCGAAAGATCTGGCCTTGCAATGGGAGAAAGAACAGAAGAAGCTCTTCAACGGCATAGTGATTCCGCCCGCAATTCTCTCCAAGCCAAGCATTTCTTCTACTCAGTCGCTGGATGGTTGCTGTGCTGCTAACGCTCGTGCATTTGTCGAGAATCCGATGCTTACAGCCGACACAAAACTCTCTCTCGGAGGAGTGTATCTTCACAGCGAAAACATTGCGAAAAATAGTCAGTTCGGCGCAGCCTGTCGCCCCATCACCGCGTGCCCCTTTCCCGGAAACGTCTTATCGATGTCTTTATATCCCGGAGCTGCGACGAGGCATAAAAAAGCCTCGAGTGCGTCGAGGACGGTGTATCAACTCGAATATGACTGCGAGAAACCACTCTGGGACAGATCGCGAAACGAGCAGAAGCCCGCGGGTTCAAATCTCCCTCATTGGCTCAAGGAAGCGCACAGCTCGCGCCCGAGTGACAAACTATGGCCTCCGTTTTTCACAGCAGGCAATGCCGCAAGCTTCGACATCGGACTCAGCCCTTGCGAACAGCTCGCCACATCGAAAGATCCCAGGGGACGAGGAATCCTGAAGAGGAAGAGTATGCTGTCGGAGAAATATGCAGGTATGGTAAAGATCGAAGAGGCGCCGGCATCCATCGACGAGTCTGCCTCATTGGGAACAAAACCGAGCTTGGAGTCGACGCAAATGCGGGCTCCGGCTTCCGAAAGACCCGCAATATGCACGGGCGCTTCAAGTCAGAAAAATATTATGGTTCCTCCCGACAGCATCCCCGCGCCGGACGAGTTGGTGGTTCTAGACAGCGACGCTTCTTCCGAGGAGACGATATCGGATGATCAGAACATGAGGTCATATCAAGATCCAGAGCAAGTGGATTGAGATGATTTGTACAGGATTTTTGATTGCTATGCGGTTGTGGTATGTGAATTCGTCTGTATTCGTCCTGCGTGACTGCAACGAAAACCTTCGGGATCGACGAGTAATTCTAGAAGTTTTAGAAGGTTTGTAATGCTGAAAAGGAGTTAAAGGTATGAACTTCATGCATTATTGTGGTGGTTAGAATCTGCATTGGAGCATTAATATAGAGTTTTTTGGAACTTCATGCATTGTTGCATGTTCTTGTTTTCTTATATAGCTCTTTGATGCTGAATTTTAAGATATCTAAATGGTCCTTAATTTTGTTAATTTTTTTTAGAGTGGTGTTAAAGGCACACCAAAAATGGATGTGCGCACACAAGTGACAAGGGACGCCAAAAAATTATGAGGTCTTTTTCTCTTAAAGTTGATGTGCATATAGCACATTTAAGTCTTTTTTTAAATTGGTGTGCATATAACGCTTTTTGGTGTGCTTTTTTAACACCACTCTTTTTTTTAGGGTCAGACCCTATTTGGCTATCGGCACACCAATTTCTATGAGTTATGACGCGCCTTTTGAAAATATGCATTATACATGCATATTTAGGAAAAGTGTTCAACACTAAAATTGTAGATCTCATCGAGATCTACAACTTTCGTGTTGAACACTTTTCCTAAAAATGCAGGCACAAGGCGTATTGCCGCCCTGATCGTAATTATAGCAAATTTTTGACGAATTTTTGAAAATACGCTCTGTACATGCATTTTAAGGAAAGTGTTCAACACGAAAGTTGTAGATCTCGATGAGATCTACAATTTTCGTGTTGAACACTTTTCTTAAATATGCATGTATAATGCATATTTTCAAAAGGCGCGTTATAACTCATAGAAATTGGTGTGCCAATAGCCAAATAAGGGCTGCCAATATAAAGATCCTTTTTTATTATGAGGTTCACTTAGCGGCCGCTGCGAGGAGTGCGCCGAGTGTAGTGTTAGAAGAAAAATATTAATATAATTTAATTGTTTTTTTTTTTTGCATAGAATTATGTTAAATGTTTAGTTTACATAAGTTCAAAACTGATGTGAGACACATTCTCTGATGGATCTTGTAGATTTTGATCGGACGGCCAGGATCAAGTAAACTTTGATCGGACGGTTAGGATGAGTTGTTAATTATGTAAAATATCACAAAATTGATTTTTTTTTAATCCCTGGAAACCATGATAATCTCCTGGCGCGACGGCCTTTGAGATTTTGTACTATTATGGTTGTTTACCGGGACCTCCTCTTTAAACTTACAAAATTACAGGTTGTACCTCTCTATCTTTTGAATTTACAAAAACCTCCTCTATATGTTTACTTTTCATAATATGCCTGCACAAAACCGCACCGATTTTTAAAGGAAATTGTTAAAGGTAAATAAAAAACGGTTATCCGCACACCGACATAACGTAAAACCCTCATCTAAAATTAGTTTTGATTTTTTTTACAAGCAAAACAAAAATGGCTATCCGCACACCAATATAACTTAAAATTCTCTTCTAAAATTATTTCACACCAATATAACTTAAAATTCTCTTCTAAAATTATTTCCAATTTCACATCAGCGCCGAAAATCCTCCGTGATTCCCTCTCGCACTCGGCAGAAAATTTAACATAACAAAAGGCTCTTAATTGAGACAACAAAGTCAGGAAATAAACATAATAATTGTGCAAAAAATTTAATGATCATACTTTACTCATGCAAAAATTGAGGTTATCAGTTAACTTATGTGATTAAAGCATGAATGATGAGATCATTATTTTCATTTCTCGATCAGACATTGGTTACTAAAAAAGCTAAACTTATTAAATCAACACTTCAACAACTCTTTATGTCACTTTGATTAGCACCTATCCCCAAAACCCTCTTAATGATGAATACTCGAGCAAAATTTACTGAAATTAGGAGAATCTAACTAATTAAAAAGCTCAATTTATTTTATATTGATTAGCTCTATTTAATAAAATTTTTGAAATCTTAGACTATGAATTGCTTCAGTGCTGTAATCTAAAATTTATCATGATCTAAAGTATATGAGTGATTATATCACGATTAAAAAAAATGACATTTTTATATTTAGATTTGATTTGTCGTTAACAAATTTGTTTGCACCGAGTAATTTTAAAAAAAAAATATAGTTTGCTATTAACAATGGTGTGCGGATATCCATTTTTGGTTTGCCTTTAAGAATTCCCTTTTAAAACCACACCGCGTAGTTTCGGTGCGGTGCGGTTTTGAATTTCTATAAATCTAGCGCGGTGAGTTTTTTGGATCTTGAAAACTGCAAAAATCACACCGACTAATTTACATATTTTTCAATTTTTATAAATGTGATTTCACATATACATCTAAATAAAAGTATAACTCATGAAATTTTTTTAGAGTTGAAAAATACAATACAACTTTGATGGTGCTGAAAATGAACTTGAATGTGAAGCTGAAGCATAATCTCCAAAGATATTATAGCGATTTTGTAGTATGTCTTTTGAAAATATATGTGCATCATATTTCACAATCACATTATCCTTTTATTGTCAATGCAAGTCACATGCTAAAAATCACATCGAAATCGTAACGGCACCACAAAAAACCGTATTGAACCAAAACCGCATCTTGTAATTTCGGTGCGGTGCTGTTTTGCTCGGGCCAAAACCAGGCCCTTGCGTCGCGGATGCGGTTTGGGCCAAAACCGCACCAAAACGCACCGCGCACATCCCTAGCATGCATGCTATGAAATGTAAACTTACAAGGGAGGTTTTTGTAATTTCAAAACATAGAGGGGTTGCAACCTATAATTATGCTAACTCTGAGAGGGGTTTTAGGTAATTAATAGATTAAATTATGATAATCTTCTCAACAGATAAGATATGATTGGTTCATACATGATCCAGTTACCCTACAATACCCGTCAAAGACAATGATGACCGTTAGTTTGGATGGAATTGCCTTTCTGAAATTAGAAATCTAATTCTAATGTTTTGCGCAATAGAATTTACGCAGATATTTGTTTTTATGTGAAAACCCATGACTTTGACTTTAAATTAAAAAAATCAAATCTTCAATTCTTACCTCCGCCCATACGTTTTCCAAATAATCGAGTGTTTTCGCTAGAGTTTTCCGGCCAACGCGCGCATTTTTTGCCTGGGCGTGCGCTTTCCTGCCAGATGTGTGTTTTTCGGCCGGGCGTTCATTTTTCGCCCAGGCGGTTATTTTTTCGCCTGAGAGCGCGAATTTTCGCTAGAGCGCGTTTTTCACCCGGGCGCGTGTTTTTCTCCCGGGCGCATGTTTTTCGGCCGACCGGGTGTTTTTCATCCCGCCGGGAATTTTTCGCCCGGGTGCTCATTTTTCGCCCGAGAGCGCATTTTTCGGCCGGGTGCACATTTTATCCCTGAAGCACGTTTTCTGTGTGAGAACATGTTTTTCGCCCGGGCGCACATTTTTCGCCAGACCGTGATTATTTTGGCCCGGACGCTCGTTCTTTGCTCGGGCGCGCATTTTTCTCCCCACCGCGTGTTTTTTGCCCGGGCCGCAAAACACACACCTGGGCCGAAAAACACGCGCTCGGGCGAAAAGCGCGCGTCAGTGAAAAAAATGCTTGCCCGGGCAAAAAAATGCGCGTCCGGACAAAATGTGCGCTTCCGTGCCAAAAATTGCACTCGCGATCGGGCGAAAAATGCGGCCATGGGCCAAAAAAACGCAAACCTTGGCGAAAAACACGCGTCCTGAAGAAATATGTGCACCCGGGCAAAAAACGCGCACCTTGTCAAAAAAAAACTGTGCTTGGGCGAAAAACGCGCGTCTTAAAACATATTATGCAATTTAATGTGTTTTATAAAACTATTGCATAATGTTAATTCTAATACCAATTCCATCATTCAGCAGAACAACTTGTGCCTCAATTCTAATTATGTTGACTGAATTCAATCTTACAGCCGACAACATATTGAAATTCTGTATAAAGCTAATTCATGTAGATATTGATTTTTGTTGAAAACCAATTCCAGAAAGTCAATTCCGTTCAAACGGACGGACCCTAATAATTATTATATAACATATAGAGAATTTTATTCAAATTATTTGATATGGCTATTAATTGTTGAATACTTGATTTTTTTTTGTTTGCAGTTAACAAAAATATTTTCAGATAAATTTTTAAAATCCGCGGGTTGCGGTTAACAAAGAGTTTCGGATAGTCAAAAACAGGCTGCGGTTAACAATCGCCTTATAGTTTTGGGGTATTGATGTTAGCACACCGTTTATAGCTATTCCTACATTTTAAGTACACCTCAGACCCTATTTACTACTAATTATCTAATATTACTATTCACACCCTCTAGCCGGATACCCGCCCTTCTCCGACGAGAAGGTGGCCCGGAGTAGCCCCCCGACGTGTCGTGGCCAATGGCGAGCCCGATCAAATATGTTAGAAATCTATGAAGGTTTAGATTTATCTGAAATAGGAGCAATTCCTTATTAGATTCCACTGGAGATGTAGAATTATGAACTCCTACAACTGCGAGGCATATTCGATATGTCGTGTTAGTTAGAGTTCTGATGTGCGCAATTTTATAATCCGCGCAAATACGATCTAAATCAAAATGTAGTAAATATTACATATTTAACTATCGTGTATAAACATATTTTGTTTATATGCATAACAATTAATGATGCATGAGAGTAAATTTTTTAATTTACATCTATGAATATCAAATTTGGTCTGCGAATAGTGAAAGTCGGTGTACTAAGATTTTATTTAATTATCATCCATTGATTTTTTTCTTCCTAAGATTCGAAGTTATTTTGCGATTTGGTACTGCAACTTCTGTTTCGATGAGAACGGAAATATGTCAAGTTGGCAAACCCTTCGGAGCAGTGGCGCAACTAGAATTTTTTCTCAGCTCGGGCACAACTTAAAAAATAAACACGAATGTCTAAATTAAATAGTATGTGTAGAAAGTGAATGTAGCCTAGCAAACAATAGAGGGTAGCATATCAATATAAGTAGGCAATTGTTAACCGCACCTCAGTTTTGGCTATCCGCAACCCTTTTAATATGAAGTATTACGTATTTTTTTGGAAATACGCCTTGTACAAGCAATTTTAGGAAAAGTGTTCAACACGAAAGTTGTAGATATCGTCGAGATCTACAACTTTAGTGTTGAACAATTTTCCTAAAAATGCATGCACAATGCGTATTCCCAAAAATTCGGTATAGTTACGCCCATGTTTCAATTAGAGCGGCAATACATCTTGTGCGTGCATTTTTAGCAAAAGTGTTCAACACGAAAGTTGTAGATATCGATGATATCTACAACTTTCGTGTTGAACACTTTTCCTAAAAATGCTTGTACAAGGCGTATTTCCAAAAAAATGCGTAATACTTCATATAAATGGGTTGCGGATAGCCAAAACTGGAGTGCGGTTAACAATTGCCTATAAGTATTGCTTAGTTCAATTACAATTGAAAAATCAAAATCTAATTTTGATAACCTATCAGAATTCCTATAAGAAGAAATATGTGAAACAAAATCTAGGTCAAAATAAGGGTAAAATGGGTAAACCAAAGACAATGTCTAATTCCTATCATCATTAAAAATTCAAAACCATATAGATTTATATAACATGATCCACATGAATTAATTGAAAGAAGAATAATCTGATAAAAAAACCCCAATTCACATTAATAGTTATTAACATTGTTAATAATATATTGTATTTATTATTGTGTATATTCTGTTTAGTCTCACACCACCTGTGGTGTTTTCGGACTCCCCTCTTCTTCTATATGTAAGACCCCTTGGGTCCTCCCTTACTTCAAGAAATACAGATTCTACTTGTTTTCTCTCATTTATAACAAACATATTAAAAGAAGATCTCAAAAGTAGGAGACAAAATAAAATAAGTCTCTAAAATTATAAAAAAACCTAATCAGAAAAATGCATTATTACTCTGAAGCCAAACTAAATGATAAATGCCAAAATCAATCCTGGATCACTATTATTACTGAAAAAAATGAAGTCAGATTAAGACATTATTACTATTATTATTGGAACTTAACTCAGGCTAAGACATTATTACTACAAAGCCAAACTAAATGCCAAAAACTGAACTTAGTTTCAAACATTATTACTGGAAAAAAATGAACTTATTTAGGTATTTAGTGAACCAAATGCAGAAAACAGAACTTGCTAAATCAGCTACAGACTACAAAGGACTGAGAGGAGTCCGAATGAGACTTACAATGAGTTAGGAGCCGATGGAGAACTGGCGGAACTGTCGAAGGATAAACCGTCGACCGCTGACGGACCGGACATAATCCCCTGCTCCTACTCCAGTCGTCTTCGTCTCCTCAAAGCAGAAGGAAGGAAGAAGAAGAATTGGGTGCTTCAATCTCTGTCAAGCTGCTCAGGTAGCTGAACCGAGCACCGCCACAAGCTCGTGTTGGGAATGCGAGCAAACACTCCCGACCAGAGCACCTGTTGCAATTCGAGCAAGCGCATGTGCAACCGCGTTCAGCGGTATGCAAATATACAAAAGAAATAGCAATGCGGAAATAATAAAAGCACACAGGAAATTTTAACGTGGAAAACCCAATTGGGTGAAAAACCACGGGACGATCGGAGTCCAACCCGGAAAGTCGACACTAAAAGTGTGTGAAAAACTCACACGCACGAATTACAGGCTTTCCCTCCACCGATCCACAAAGGATCTCCACTCCTCCACCACAAACACTATCCACAAAGGATTCACACAACCACGATCCAAACCGGATCTACACCACAATCTTCTTCTCCAACGATTTACACAAATAACAATTTGCAAGAAGAAAATATAAAGGATGCGAGGAGTCGTTACCCGGACGGATTGAATAATCCGTCCCAACGCCAAAGACGACGTTCCCAAATCCATGAAGAAGACGGCTATGCACAACTATGCACAACCCCTTCTACTTCGTCTTCAACCTCCAAGCCGCAAACAAATGCCGCAACAAGTCCGGCCGGCACCAAATCTGGACAGCCCAAAGAAAGCTCCTTCACAGACGACGGCGGCGGCGCTCTCCAACAAACGGCGGCAAGATCTCAGGCGGCAGCGGCGGCCCGGATCCAAGCGGCAGAGGTACTCCTCTCCAAACAATGCACCAGGCGGCGGCCTCTCCAACACAGGTGGCGGTGGACCCTCCTCCCCAGCCGACGGCGGCCTCTTCCAAAACGAGAGACAGGGGGCGATGGCTTCAAAGAGAAAAACGAGAGGGGGGAGAGAGTCACGAGCGGCTGCTGTCAAAGAGAACGGGAGAGAGGTATTAGGAAAATGCTCACGATCTACCCTAATGCCTCCTTTCAAGAAATTAAAACTGTTCACGCCAAAACAAATGCAGTCCGGTTCAGCTTGAACCGGTCCAAAGAAAAAATCCTATTAAACTCCACATCAAAAAGACAGCAGTAAAAAGGTTGCAACCTGCCTTTGAGAGGTTGCAATATATTTTGCTGAAACAATTTTCCACAGAAATCCTGATTTGGAAAAACTTGCAAATAAAAACACGGGCTCCACCTAGCACGCTCGGTGGTTTTTACCGACTTGGATGGGAACCACACCCAACAAATCTCCCCCTTCACATCGAGGCGGAAGAAACCGCCATCCCGACAATTCTAACGCAGTGCTCGAACTTCCCCCTGGGCACGGTCTTGGTCAGCATGTCTGCCCCATTATCATCAGTGTGCACCTTCTGAAGATCAAGCTCCCTCTGCTCCATGACATCTCGTATCCAATGATACCGAGTGTCGATGTGCTTCGACCTCGAGTGAAACGTGGGGTTTTTCCCCAGATGGATAGCGCTCTGACTGTCACACAGGAGTGTGTATCGGTCCTGAGTGAAACCAAGTTCTTTGATGAACCTCTTCATCCAAAGCAACTCCTTCCCAGCCTCAGTAACCGCAATAAACTCAGCCTCTGTCGTGGACAGTGCAACGCACTTCTGCAGTCTCGATGCCCACGAGACAGCTCCCCCTGCAAACAGAATCAAGTACCCGGGCGTCGACCTCCTGGAATCCAAATCTCCAGCCATGTCCGCATCAGTGTAGCCCAACAGCTCTGGCTCACTGTCTCCAAATCTCAGCGTCAAGTCTGACGTCCCCTGCAGGTATCTCAGTATCCACTTCACTGCGCTCCAATGCTCTCTCCCAGGATTGGAGAGAAATCTGCTGACTGTCCCAACCGCATGCACAATGTCTGGACGTGTACACACCATCGCATACATAAGGCTCCCAACTGCAGATGCATACAGAACCTTCTGCATAGCCTCGATCTCCTCGGGTGTGCTGGGGCACTGATCAGTAGTAAGCCTGAAGTGAGCTGCAAGAGGCACGCTCACCTTCTTTGCCTGATCCATGTCAAATCTCTGCAGCACTTTGCGGATGTACCGCTCCTGTGACAACCAAAGCAATCTGGCTCCCCTGTCTCTGCGAATGTGCATCCCCAAAATAGTCTTCGCAGCACCCAGATCCTTCATCTCAAAGGTGGAACTCAACTGCCGCTTCAACTCAGCAATGCGCGCAGCGTTCCTCCCGACGATCAACATATCGTCCACGTACAACAACAGAATGATGAAATCCTCTAGAGCATACTGCTTGATGAACACGCAGTGGTCAAGGGTGGTCCTCCTGAAGTCGAATCTCCCCCATAAAAGAATCAAACTTCTTATACCATTGTCGCGGGGCCTGCTTCAGTCCGTATAGACTCTTCTGCAAGCGGCACACCAGACCTTCCTTTCCCCTGACACCAAAGCCCTCAGGCTGCTCCATGTAAAGCTCCTCGTCAAGATCTCCATGCAGAAAGGCGGTCTTGACGTCCATCTGCTCAATCTCCAAATCAAGCCTCGCAGCGAGGCCAAGGACAACACGAATAGATGACATCTTCACCACTGGTGAGAAGATCTCATCGAAGTCAATGTCATGTCGCTGTCCAAAACCTTTCACCACCAGCCCGGCCTTGTATCTAGGAGGTATGGAGGAATCTCCCTGCTTCACCCTGAAAATCCAACGATTCTTCAAGGCCTTCTTGCCCTTAGGCAATCTCACCAGGTCATATGTGTGATTCTTCTGCATCGACTGCATCTCATCCTGCATAGCAGCCATCCACTGGTGCTTCTCAGCACTCTCCACAGCCTCGTCATAGCTCTCAGGCTCCCCCGCATCAGTCAACAGTATAAACTCTGATGCAGAATATCTGGCGGACGGGTGCCTAGCACGATCTGATCTCCGCAAGGCAGGCTCATGGGCCGGTACAGGCACATCATCAGCAATGTCCTCAGCGACTCCTGGTTCACCATCAGTGGTGATATCATGATCCGGGAGGGTGGCAGTACCCTGTGCTGGCTCAGGCTCAATAGCCTCCTCTGTGTCATCATCTCCAACCATAGGTGACTTTGCAGCAGTGCGAGAGTCAACCTCAAACTCAATAGTCCCCTCAGAATCACCAACAGTCTGATCCTCACAGAAAACAGCATCACGGCTACGTACAAGCTTCTTCTCAACTGGATCAAAGAACCTATACCCAAACTCTCCACTGTACCCGTACCCCAAGAAAATACACTGTCGGGTCTTCGAATCCAACTTCGATCTCTCGTCCCTGGGGACGTGTACAAAGGCTTTGCAGCCAAATACCCGCAAGTGACTGTAAGAGGGGTCTTTCCCATACCAGACCCTATCTGGGACATCCTCCTGCAGAGCTGAACTAGGCGAGAGGTTGATGACATGCGCTGCAGTAAGAAGAGCCTCGCCCCAAAACATCCCTGACAGCTTCGACTCAGAAAGCATGCATCGAACTCTCTCCATTAGTGTCCTGTTCATCCTCTCAGCTACGCCATTCAGGTGTGGCGTCTTCGGCGGGGTCTTTTCATGTCTAATGTCATGGTCACTGCAGTACTCGTCAAACGGACCAATGTACTCTCCCCCGTTGTCGGACCTGATGCATCTCAGCCTCTTCCCAGACTGTCTCTCCACCTCAGCGTGGAATCTCCTTAAGGTATCGAGGACCTGATCTTTGGTCTTGATGGCATAGACCCAAAGCTTCCTCGAATGGTCGTCAATGAAAGTGACGAAGTAAGATGCTCCACCTCTAGTCTGGACCTTCAGTGGTCCGCAAACATCAATATGAACTAGCTCCAAAGGCTCAGATCTCCTGGTGGATGTGTGGCTGTGAAATAATATCCTGTTCTGTTTCCCAGCCATGCAGTGGTCGCACCTCTCTAAGTGATCCCCAGAAATATCACAAATCAGCTTCTTCTTCGCCAGGCATCCTAAACCCTTCTGGATAATGTGTGCCAGCCTCCTGTGCCATAAGGAAGTGGATGCCTCATCCCTGACGGAGTTGGCCTGAGCAGCTTCAGGCCTCCCCTCCATGTAGTACAGTCCAGAATCTCTATAACCTCTGGCCATCACAAGTGATCCCGTGATCAGCTTCCAGAAATCTCCTCCAAAGACACTCAGGTGTCCTTCGTCTCCAAGTCTGCCAACAAATATCAGATTGAAGCGAATATCTGGCACATGTCGCACATCCCTCAGAACCAGTAGGGGACCAGTACTCGTCTTCAAGTGCATGTCTCCACGCCCAAGCACCTTGGACGTATCCCCATTGCCCATCCTCAACACCACACAGTCATGAGTGGTGTAAGTGGCAAATAACTCCATGTTGTGGGAGACATGCGCAGAGGCTCCAGAATCAACGATCCAGCATCGGTCGTCACACGCGAGTGCAGCAGTGATGTCGTCGCCAACAATAATGACGTCGTCCTCCTCAGTCGAAATAGTGGCTGTCGTGTGACCCTCATCCTTGCCCTCAGTGCCAATCCCCTTCTTCTTCTGATCGTTCTTCAAGGAGTAACATAACTTCTTTATGTGTCCCTTCTTGTGGCAGTAGTGGCATTCCACATTCTGATAACGTGACTTTGACTTGCCCCTACTCTGACTCCTGTCCTCCTTCCTTCCTCGGCTCTTACTCCTTCCTCTCCCCCTGGGCTCAGTGAAGAGGACGTCAGCTCGTGAAGAAGAGCCTGAAGTCCCCTGATACTTTCATCTCACCTCCTCATTCAAGATCCCACTCTTGGCGATCTCCATGGTAACAATCCCCTGGGGGGAAGAATTGATCAGAGAAACTCTGACCATCTCCCACGAGTCTGGAAGTGACTTGAGTAGCCACAATGCATTCACCTCATCTTCAAAGGTCACATTCATGGCAGTCAGACGATCTATAATACTCTGGAACTCGTTGACATGATCCAAAATAGGTGAGCCCTCCCGGTATCTGAACTCTCCAAGCTTCTTCAGCAGATAAAGCGTGTTGATGCTCGTGCTCTTGGCATACAGTGTCTCGAGAGTCTTCCACAATACCTTTGCATCAGTGATGCTAGCCACATGGTTGTAGACGTTCGACTCCACGAACCGTCTGATAAACCCACACAGCTTCCGATGCTCCACCTTCCATTTTGCCGGATATGTGTCCTTTGGCATCTCCTCAAAGACAGGAGCATGCCAACCCTTCACATATATCAAGTCTTCCATCAGAAGATGCCACTGGTGGTAATTGGCACCATTCAACTTTACCATCTGCTCTGAACCTGATGTGGACTCCATCCTGCTCTGCCAACTGGCCGGACCGACCACTGATCTTTGAGTCGACTATCTCAAAGTATACAACTGGAGAGGATAGCCAACAGACCAATGGTCGTAAACTACCACTCCCAATTGCACACCCGAGATAACAATCGACTCGTCCTGAAACCCAGAAAGGTCAGCCTGGTATCTGCTCTGTCACTGAAAACGGCTCTGACACTGAACCTCGCTCTGATACCACTTGTTGGGAATGCGAGCAAACACTCCCGACCAGAGCACCTGTTGCAATTCGAGCAAGCACCTGTGCGACCGCGTTCAGCGGTATGCAAATATACAAAAGAAATAGCAATGCGGAAATAATAAAAGCACACAGGAAATTTTAACGTGGAAAACCCAATTGGGTGAAAAACCACGGGACGATCGGAGTCCAACCCGGAAAGCCGCCACTAAAAGTGTGTGAAAAACTCACACGCACGAATTACAGGCTTTCCCTCCACCGATCCACAAAGGATCTCCACTCCTCCACCACAAACACTATCCACAAAGGATTCACACAACCACGATCCAAACCAGATCTACACCACAATCTTCTTCTCCAACGATTTACACAAATAACAATTTGCAAGAAGAAAATATAAAGGATGCGAGGAGTCGTTACCCGGACGGATTGAATAATTCGTCCCAACGCCAAAGACGACGTTCCCAAATCCACGAAGAAGACGGCTATGCACAACCCCTTCTACTTCGTCTTCAACCTCCAAGCCGCAAACAAATGCCGCCACAAGTCCGGCCGGCACCAAATCTGGACAGCCCAAAGAAAGCTCCTTCACAGACGACGGCGGCGGCGCTCTCCAACAAACGGCGGCAAGATCTCAGGCGGCAGCGGCGGCCCGGATCCAAGCGGCAGAGGTACTCCTCTCCAAACAATGCACCAGGCGGCGGCCTCTCCTACACAGGTGGCGGCGGCCCCTCCTCCCCAGCGGACGGCGGCCTCTTCCAAAACGAGAGACATGGGGTGATGGCTTCAAAGAGAAAAACGAGAGGGGGGAGAGAGTCCCGAGCGGCTGCTGTCAAAGAGAACGGGAGATAGGTATTAGGAAAATGCTCACGATCTACCCTAATGCCTCCTTTCAAGAAATTAAAACTGTTCACGCCAAAACAAATGCAGTCCGGTTCAGCTTGAACCGGTCCAAAGAAAAAATCCTATTAAACTCCACATCAAAAAGATAGCAGTAAAAAGGTTGCAACCTGCCTTTGAGAGGTTGCAACATATTTTGCTGAAACAATTTTTCACAGAAATCCTGATTTGGAAAAACTTGCAAATAAAAACGCGGGCTCCACCTAGCACGCCCGGTGGTTTTTACCTACTCGGATGGGAACCACACCCAACAGCTCGCACATCTTCTCGTCCATCAATGGGCATGGATGTAGGCGGAGATTGGAGATTTTCTCCGGAATGACGGGTAAAGGAGGGGAAAGAAGGAAGGGAAAGGAGGGCAGAGCTAAATTAGCTAATACACACAGTTAGCAAATTTGTGATTGGTCTAGAAGGAGAAAGAAGGAAGCGGAAAGGAGGGCAGAGCTAGGCTAATATGCACAGAGCTATGACTAGCCTTTTTCTCCGAAACTTACTTTTATGCCGGCAAATTTTTTACAGAAATCATGCCCGTGCACGTGCCCGGGCGTGTCTCTACTTAGTTCTGCTCGTGCTTCGAAGTGGCATTAGATCCTCTCCATTTGTGTCCAGATTAATTCGTGATTGATCCGACAGATTCACTAATCCCATTCTATTACATACTTCCTTTAATCAAAAAATTATGCACTTTTAGATAAAGTGAGAATCAATCCTCGCCATGAAATGGACCTCTATTTGGGGGACAAATGGAGAGGATCTCGATCCCTTCGAGTCTTGGAGGGAAAAAGGGGAATTGAAATCTTGTTCATTTGGACTCAAATGAATACTATCCATTTCACGGTGCTGATTTATTCTTGTCTCATCCGACGAGTTCATTAATTTTATTTATTTTATTTATTTTTCTTATAGTCAAAATATTTTGCACCCTTGGATAAATGAAAATTAATATGAATCATTAAATGAACCCCTCTATTTAGTTTCAAATGAAGATGATCTCAATCGCAAAAGGTATATCATCTTATCAAGAGAAACAACCCATGATAGTCGAGGCTCCAAACACGGTGCTTGCAGCGGTGACAATCGAAGAGTTTTATACCGCACCAAAGAAGTCGAATCAAATGGACCCTAAAAGTTAATTTGAAATAACTCTACAAAAATGATCCTAAAAATTTATAATTGATTTGAAATATGACATTTATGTGACATTTATTCATCTAACATTTAAATAACAAACATTTATTTATTTGAAATAAGTTTGAAAATTTGATTCTAAAAGTTTATAATTGATTTGAAATAAGATAAATGACTCCTTTTGTGAAATATTCATAATGTCAATATTACACGTAATTTTATAATTTAACGTCATCAAATTCTTTTATTCATTTCAAAATAATTTAAATTATAATGTCCATCTATGTGCATCCAAAATGTAAAAAGGCAAAATTGTCGAAATAAATGTGTCAAAATCAAAATTTTAAGTTGTGGTAATTATTATATTATCTAATAGCGACTGCCAAATCAAATAGATAAACGTGACTTTGAAATGAGAAATGAGAAAGGAAAAGAGAGGAGAAAAGAGAGGGGGATGTCACGGGTAAGATTTCAGCGGGTGTGGTATATTTTTTTATTATATATTTAATTAGATATTAGCTACGAGTCGCAGGTGTGTCGTCGCGTCGTGACATTGTTAGGTCGGGGTACTGTCCCAGCCGCACGGGCGGGGCCCCGTGTAGTCAGGGGCGGAACCAGAAATTTCAATAAGGGGCAGGTAAAAGAGGCGGAGAAATGGACGGCAAGGCCGGTAGAACAGGGGACGATAGAGTTATGACGGGTCGTGGAACTAGGGCGGCAGAGGGAGAAAATTGTGGTTCGAGGACCACTAGCAGCGATAGTGGTGCGACATGAACGGTGTAGTGGTGGAGCTTCTACGAGTGGTGGTGGGAAAGACAAAATTTATACACAGTTTCTCAAACGGGGTTGGGCTCGATGGAACAAGCAGCAAGAGGTTCGAGAAGAAACGGTCGGCGTGCCGAGGGCAGATGGCTCGGGGCTTGAAAAAGGACGCTCTTTCCGGTGCAATCAGCAAGGACGACACATGTGAGTGATTGAGCGGATTCGATCAGCAGGATCTCATGAGGAGCGAGCAGGCGTTGCTGGTAGGGTGTCGAAAGGGGGTATTGATGAAGGCTTCTGCTGTGGCGAGGGACAGCAAGACGACGACAGGATAACAACGGAACGACGAGCGATGTTGCTTCCCCTTGACAAGTGCATAGTTTACCAAAGGGATGTCTTCGTCGATGGCGATTGCATCGTGGAGGCGCTGGAGACGACAGATGCAGGGAAGGAACGCGTCGGCCGTGCTTGGAGGCGTCGATGTGCTTTTTGAAGATGACACAAATGTTGTTGTGCTCGTCTATTGGCATAGAGGTCGTTGCACGCTTGCGAGAACCGAAGAAGCATGATGTATCAAAATGGCAGCGACTTCGTAGAAGGGTGCGTCAGACATTGCTCGTCAAAATTTTTTTTGAAGAACTCCATCTTATCAGAGTCGTTTCTCCCACATCCGTGCACCATTTTTGACGTGTAAGTAGTCAAAATGCATTGCCTCGACGAGAGCAATCCAAATTCACTAATAATTTTGCAAAATTCTTGGGGGGCTCATGCCCCCGCCTGCCGAATTCTCGCTGTGTAGAGATGCTTTGTGCACCAGGATGCCCTTGTAAATTTTCTTTTCTAACATTTTCATCACGCTAGGCATAAGATCAATTTCGCGTGCACATACGATAATATAATATTTAGGAATTGTTTTAAACTCATACGCTAATATAATATTTAGGAATTGTTATGCACATACCGGGTTAGGCTCTGTTTGGGACAGCTCTAGCGGATGGAAAATCTGCTGATCGAATAGAGCTTTTAGAATAGAGCTTTCAGAAAAACTCTATGAGAGAGTTGCAGACTGTTTGAAGAGTCTTTGCATAAGTGCTGATTAAATATAGCTTGTTCATTTAAACTGTTCGGTAGAACAACTGTTTGAAAACTATTTTTTTAAACAAAAATCTTGAAATATAATAGTTGTGAAAACTCGCGCCCAGGCAAACACGCGAGTCCGGGCAAAAAATGGTTGCTCGGGTGAAAAACGGCCGTCCGGGCAAAAAACGAACAGCCGGGTAAAAAACGTCCGACCGGTCGAAAAACGGTCGCTCGGGCAAAAAATGATCGCATGGGCGAAAAACAGGCGCCCGAGGGAAAAACGTGCGCCCAGACGAAAAACAGCCGGTGATAGTGCATTATTTATAGTTTTTTTATATAGTATTTTAGTAGTAATTAATTAGTTTTTATATAATTTTAGTTTAATATATATCTAATTTACTCTATTTTGTGTTTTCAGGTAGTCTGAGGCTGCTAATAGCAAATTCAAGCCCACAACCGTGTTCAGGGGAAATTCCAGAACAAATCTGCAAAAATTCTAAGTACACGCCCCAGGTCACGGGCGTGACCATTGTCACGGCCGTGCTCTGCTTTCAGCTCCCAGAAATGGCTGGCACGTCGGATTATAATTACACGCCCCCTGTCATGGGCGTGACAGTAGGGCGTGACCTTCAGGTCACGGGCGTGACTCGCCCAGCAAGCATTTAATACAAGCACTTTCCGTCGCCGAGCCGTTCCAGCTTACACGCCCTAGGTCACGGGCGTGACCTGGGGCGTGACCTCTCCCGCAACTGCCAGATTAACTCCAGATCGCGTCGTTTCTCGCCGTTTCCTGACTCGGTCAAGACACGCCCTTGGTCATGGGCGTGACCTAGGCCGTGACCCGTCGAGATGATCAATTTTGGCGGTTTCTCTCCCCCAACGTTCCCGGGCTTTCATGACGCAGTTACGCAGCTTACACGCCCTTGGTCACGGGCGTGACCAAGGGCGTAACTCACCAATTTTCTGCCTATAAAAGCCACTGCTGCCAAAGTGATGGGAATCCAGTCCTTGGTTCGATTGGGTCGTTTCTAGTATAGTTTTTCTGCATTTTTCTTAGTGTAACTTTATTTTATGTCTTGTCTTTTTAATTCCTATCTTAGATTTACTTTACTTGCATGTACTTTTCTTTACATAGAAATAAAAATGTTTTTCTTCTCAATTATGTTTAGTTAATTTTCATAGCATTTGATCGGATGAATTCTTAAGCTTTTATATTTCGTAATCTCTTATTCATTGTTTAGTTTTGGAAAACTAAGATTTACCGTTGATTTGCAATTATTGGTTTCATATTTCTAGGGTATGATAATCAAGTTTGATCCGTATTTTAGTGTATCGAGAGATCCGTAAATACGGGTAGATCGCTCATCGGTAAAAAGAGTTGTATGCATTCCTCGAGAGAGGGTGACGCAAATCTTCCGGATTGGAGTCAAATCCAATAGTGGGGCTCACCGCATAAAGCAAGCTTAGGGGTTTCGACTGGCCGAGGGGTCTTAATCGATCAACCTAAGGTTAGGTGGTAGTTCTCTCGAGAGAGTCTCTATCATATTTTGGGAACCTCCACGGTCAAGTTTGTCCAAATCAATTTATGATGTTTACGAAATATTTTACTTAAGAAGAATTCTCGATCAAATGTTTCATTTCTTTTATTATTTCTTTTATAAAACCTTTTTAACTATTTTTCCGATAAAATAATTATAATTTGTGTGAGTAGAAGTAATCAACAGACCCGTGGAATACGACACTTGATATTTATTTGTTTTAAATATCATATGCTATGAATGATAGGTGTTCTTGCCTATAGTTCGTAGAATTTGGAGAAAATTTTATATCCTAAATTTTAGCTATCAGCCGGCCGGGCGAAAAAACGGTCGCACTGTCGAAAAACGCGCGCCCGGGCGAAGAACGCGCGCCCGGGCGAAAAATGGCCGCCAGGGCGAAAAATGGCCGCCAGGGCGAAAACGGCCACCAGGTGAAAAATGGGCGCAAGTGGGAAAACGCACGCATGGGCGAAAAACGTCCACCTGGGCGAAAAATGGCCGCCCGTGCGAATAATGGCCGCCCAGGTGAATAATGGCCGCCCGGGCAAAAAATACGCGCCCGGGCGAAATACGGTTGCCCTAACGAAAAACGGTCGTGTTGGAACATGGTCTTCCGCATCTCATAGGTTTGAGAATAACAAATCATATGTGTATTTGATCTTGTGTGTTTAAGTGTGCAGGAAACAAAGTCCATATGACTCAAGGATGACATAAGAAGGTTGCCCCCAAAATTGAGCCAACAATTCCAACATGCCCACTAGCGCCGGCGGTAGCACCTAGCGCCCGACGCTATCGATGATTAGCGCAATCCCGGGAGTACATTTAGAAGGAGCTAGCGCCAGGCGGTAGCGGATAGCGCATGCGGTAGCGTGGAGCACATAAGGCAAGAGAGAAATGTTTCATCGGACTGAAGATTCTCCCGCGCAGAATAATGCCTAATCCAGGATAGCGCCGGCGATAGCGTTGAGGCTGTAAAAAGGCCCCCTTGTATTCGTCTTCTTCATCCTCTCATCATCCAAAATTCCAGAGCTTCGTGCCACAACATATAGAGGAAGGTTCAGAGAGATACTCCCACAAATCCATGAAGGTTTAAGGAGATTTGTGGAGAAGATTTCAGCACGCGTCATCATCGTGACGAAAGACCGCATCGACTACGATCATACTCTGCGGGTCTTTGGCTACTTCTCCAAGAGATTCATATGGGGAGTTTTTATATTGTTGTTATTTATTTCACATCTTTTCTTGTAATCGTGTAGTGAATTCGCCTCGTGTTGGCGACTAGGTCTGGGTAGGACTTAGGGCTGAAATTCGTCTCGTGTTGGCGACTAGATCTAGGTTAGGTCTAGGGGGTGCTCGAGGCCATATCCGGGGAAGGGTTGGCTAGAGCGGCTTGAGGCCGTATCCGGGGAAGGATAGGCTACGGCCACCGGTTCGTGGGGATACGAGTCGGGATAGAAAACAAAAAGGATCTTATTATTCGCTTTCGATTTCTAGCGTCATAGAAATCTAGTTTTGTAATCAATTTTATTAATATTAATCATGTCTCTCTTTGGGTAATAAAATTGATTTGTTTTTCATTTCTCTAAATTGATAATTATTCTCTTTTATTATAAATCAATTTAGATCTTCGTTCTAAATCTCTATTTCAATCTCTTATCATAAGCAAGTATTTCAAAATATAATATAAGTTTTTAAAACCAACAAGTGGTATCAGAGCGGTTTTATTCCAAACGGCTTAACAACCGGGAATAATGACGTCTCATGATTTCGCTTCTACTAGTGAGGTAAATTTTTATGAAGAAGAAAAATCTCTTAAACCACCTTTATTTGAAGGAACAAATTATAAAGGATGGAAAATTTTAATTGAAAATTTTATTAAAACTATAGATATCGAAGCATGAAATTTAGCAATAGTTAGACCAGTGGATGAATCAAATAAAAAGGAACGTCATCTTAATGTAAAAGTCAAACACTATTTATTTTGTGGTCTATCAAATGAAGTTTTCAAATTGATATATTGTTTTTCTAGTGCATACAAAGTATGGAAATTTCTTGAAGAAATGTATGATCTTCCTCTCGCAGGTATGGAACAAACACAGGAGGAGAAGGACATACAAGCATCCACCATTATTCAAGAAGATCTCTCTCATAGCAAAACCATGGAGATCATGAAAATCAACTTAGAAAAAGAGAGCAATACATCAAGAGAAAAAGAAGATGAAAATTCATCTATGATGGAGGAAGACCTAAAAGATGACGAAGGAACTTCATGTTCACATTTTGCCTCTTCCAATAGCGTTGTAAGAAAGTCTAATTCTTTTTCTTGTGTGATAACTTCTATCTCTAGTTTCAATATACTAAAAATGGCTAAACGTAAAATCAAGAAATTGAAAATTACTAATAAAAATTTACGTTTAGAAAATAAGAGGTTAAAAGTTAATATTAATTTAGAATCTAATTGTGATATGGTTTCTCCATCTTGTCTTTCAATTGAAAATACAAAACCTTATTTTGGTTCTAATGATATTAAAGAAAAATTTAAGGAACTTGAAAAAGAAATTATTTGTGTAAAAGAACATAATGAAAATTTATTTTTAGAAAATTCATCTTTGAAAAGTGATTGTGCTACATGCCAAAATTATAAAATTGAAATCAAGGAGATGGACGAAACATTTGAGGAATTTAAAAATGACTATCAAAATCATATTGAATCTATTGTCTCTACTCTTAAAAATAGCACAATAGCTTATAATAAAGCTATGCATAATCTAAAGATAAAGAATGATGAATTAAAATAAAAAATCAACTTGCTTATGAAAATTATAAATACAAATTCTCAATATCAAGCTATATCTAAAAATAAGTTGAATATGAAGATGAATATCTCAAATAAGCCAAATAATGGGAGTAAGAAACACAAAGTGTTTGTAATTCAAAATCAAAATCATCATTATTTACAAAATCATATTTCTCCCAACTCAAAATTAAAATTGCAAAAATTTCCTATAAACAATACCTTCAATAATCATTACAATCATAATCTTCAATATAAAGATAATCACAATAGAAATTTGATGCATAAGAATAACAATAAACCAAGATTTGAATGAAAACCCAAAATTAAAACTGAAACAATAACTTCACATGAAAGGACTCATTCATCAATATCTACCCACAAACCTACACGTTATATTTGGGTACCCAAAGGAACCACCACACTTGGTCCCCTTTGGATACCTAAATCTGTTATTCATTAGGTATCACCAAATGCATGAAGTAGAATATTTTTAAAAATGAAATATACAAATTTTCTACTTCATGATATACTTTAATGTCTTTCTATTTTTCTTTTTTGTTTTCTTATTTTTAAGCTATCATGTTATGGTCACCTTATATACTATAGGAAATATGATTCTATCTCTTAAAACTTAATGAGTTTATAAATCAAATTGATCAAAATTCAAAATCATATTTTATTTTGATGACCTATCTATTATTCTTATATTCATTGCTTATAAATATCTTATATTAATATGAATCAAACTCTAAATTTGTTACGAGATATTTATCTAAATTATAAAGAAAATCACAAAAGACATATTGAAAGATTAATTGTCTTAAATATTGATGTCACACGCACCACCATGATCTATTGATGTCCTTTGATAAAATTCTCTAAAAATCATATATCATAATTCATATAAAAAATCATCTAAAAACAACTATATCTATCACATGTATATGAATTATATGATAACAATTGGTATTATAATTGTTTATCATGGTTGGTGTATTATGTGTGTATTGTGATTTATTTCAAGTTTAGACCTTAGAATCATCTTGATATCAATAAGATCAAATCAAATAGAATCTTCACTTCATTCTAGGCCTATAAGTTGAAACACTATCAAACTTTGGCATAACATTAATCTCAAAACTTATCAAACTAACATTGTCAACTAAAGAATATTTGTGTCTATGTTAGGCTTTATATGTTTACCAAGATATACAGGCTGGATACTTTTATCTAGGGCTTATCCATGATATTCTTTGCATAAACATCATACTAATCATTTAAGTTATGCTTATTTGGGTTATTCGAACATGATATCTTGTGCGTACATCTCGTATCATTTTCAACTTACACCATAATTGACAAATATAAGCCTTAGAAAAATTAAAATAAAGATATAATAAAATATATCTCATGCAATGTTTATTTCGTAAAGTCATATACAAAATCGCAAATGTTTCATGCAATTTGCACTATCTAGACATCTCCAAAAATTCTGAAATTTCTGCATGAAAATACTCTTGGGACACTTAATCAAGATCCATAATCAAAATTTCCAAAATCTTGAAAATCAGTGTACTATCATGTCATATTTTTAGTGTTTTTTAAATTTTGAAAAATCACTAAAAATATATTATTTTATATGTACTACTCATTTTTGCATGTATGCCATAAATTGATTTTTGAAAAATTAAAATAAAAAATAAACTACAAAAGCCATAATTGCAAAAAATATTTTATTCTCTTCGATTGTTTGTTTATTTGTTTGATTTCTATGTCTATATGCAAAAATCAAATACAAAATATAAAACAAAGAATTATCAAAAATTATTTTGAACTTAACTTTTCTATTTACATGTATCTTGCGAAAGAGAGATTTGGGCTATCATCCCATCACATCTCCTAGTACCGGGCGAACCACTCACAGGGTAGACCTCGGAAAGTCCAAGATCAAATTATAAGAGTTCAAACTTTAAATCAAAATTATTTTCAAAAATATCAAAAATATTGTATGAACTTTATTGTGAAACTCAAGCATGATTTAATCCATCATTTAGACCTTCTACAATGTTACAATTCATTCCTTCAAACTACTTTGAACATTGTTTGTATCATGCTTTAATATATCTACTCATTTGTGCATCAAAGTGTATTGTAAAAGTTGTGTAGAACTAAGCGTAGCATGCCTCTAAGTATGAGTAAATGATTTATGGTTGGTAATGATACTAATTCACTCACTTATTTTGGCAAAGTCTACATGTGCTTTTAATCTAAGAATGCTTGCTTGTGTATTGTAATTGTACAACGAATTAAATTTGCACAAGTATCTTACCTACACTACATTTATTTGCACTCTTACAAATTAAGAAAAGTGGTTGTGCTTTCAAATTACATTGGTTTGCAAAACAAGTGTATTCAGAGAACTTTGTACAAAAGATAATCATGAAATAAATTGACAAAGATAACTCCACCAAGCATTACTTGAACCTCCTAATAAGTCTTAATAAGCGTTGTGAGGTTGAACACCTTGGAAAGAATAGTAAAGTGTCTTGTGCAAACCTTCTTTTTTACACCACTTATTCTTAAGTACACCGGATCACAAAAAACTAATAGTAAAAAATAAAGTGTGTGATCCCCCAAGAACTATTTTGCACCCTGATAAGTCTTAATGAGAATTGTGTGTGCAAAGCACCTTGGTTGTTGTACATTTTTTTTTGTGCATAAAAGTGCGTGGAAGTAAAAATATTTGTGTTTTATTGTGCACATTACTCTACATATGTCTTGTATTTTTTATTAAATCATTTGTTTACTCTATTCAAAATACACTTATGTGCACATCATTATCTTTCATAACACTTCTCATGAGTATTAGATCCTAATGTTAATTATATACTACTATTTATATATAAATGCACTAGATAACCCATCATGCTCTCTACAATGTTTTGTATGTTTTGAATTTGTGAATTAAAATAACATTGTAGTAAATCTCTTTTTGATAACATTATTTCACGTTTGGTTACTTTATTATCAATCTTAAAGTTTTTAATTGAAAAATGATTTACAAAAATATCTTTCATTTTGGAATTTAACTCATATATCGTCTTATGAATTGTCAAAAAGATGCTTCTTGTGTTTTTATAAGCCTTCCGCATCATCACCATGTATTGTTTACCTTGCGCTTTCATGCTTATATCAAAGTCTTAAATCTCAAAATTCCTTTTTCAACAAATTGTCGACTTGCTTGGTAGAATTTATATAGGTTGTTCTGACACGAATATCAATTGTATGCTAAACACTCCTCCAACAAGTGACATATTGCTTATAAAAACATCTTCTTGAATTTCAAATCAAATTA
Source organism: Dactylorhiza incarnata (assembly GCA_033032865.1). Taxonomy (NCBI): domain Eukaryota; kingdom Viridiplantae; phylum Streptophyta; class Magnoliopsida; order Asparagales; family Orchidaceae; genus Dactylorhiza; species Dactylorhiza incarnata. Next base: position 6,139,222 of record JAWHQI010000097.1, on the reverse strand, counting down.
TGTTTTGAGTTCCTAATTGCTAAAAGGATGTTCTTATTTATTCCAAAATGTTAAGTCTTCTGCATTCTAAAACTCTGATTTATTAACGGATTAGCTATGTGAGTTTTTCTTTAAAAAATTCAAATAAAAATATAAACTCATAGGCTATGAACTCATCATTAGATTCAAACGCTAAATGTTTCCAATGATTATTATCCCATGATTACATATCTCACCATAGCGGTGGCGTAGGGTTGTAGACATTAGTAACCTGACCTCTAAGTCATGTCTTGTCCTTAACCGAAGAGGGTTCCAGTGGGGCCTTGCGAGACACTGGGGGGGGGGGGGGGGGCGTGCTGGGTTGAGTTTTTCTAGTGTTTGCATATGGGACTAACACCCCAACCTACAGCATATATGCAGCTCCTCATGACCATCCGTCACTTAGTACGGGGCTAGGGTGTAGACATATTGTCTGGGTAGATTGGTTACTTGGAAATCATTACCTTTTTATGCTTAAAACTCTTATATAAAAGGGAAAACTAACATGATATTATTGATTACTTGGCAAATGTTATTTATTTCCATAACCATACTTACACTAAAAACTCTGATGAAAATTATTCTAAAACTCCTTATCATTTTCTTCTCTCTCAAAGCTCAATCATGCCTTTAACTTCTAATCAAAACTTTTATGTGTTTTGCTTCCTTACCCACTTTTGCTAATAACAAAAGGGGGAGATCTAACATGATAAATAAAATTCGCTATCAAAATGAAAAACTAACATGATTAATTAAAATGATAGCTTACATATTAGGGGAGCATTCACTTAGGGGGAGCATGTATTTAGGGGGAGCAATTCTAAAATTCTGCAATCAATATTTCTCCTAAGTCATCACTCTCACACACACATACAAGTAGGTTTCATCATGCTTATATATTAATGCTCCGATTTATCATTAATGAATTTGTTATTATCAAAAGGGAGAGTTTGTTGGAACATGGTCTTCCGCATCTCCTAGGTTTGAGAATAACAAATCCTATGTGTATTTGATCTTGTGTGTTTAAGTGTACAGAAAACAAAGTCCATATGACTAAAAGATGACATAAGAAGGTTGCCCCCAAAATTGAGCCAACAATTCCAACATGCTCACTAGCGCCGGCGGTAGCACCTAGCGCCCGACGCTAGCGATGATTAGTGCAATCCCGAGAGTACATTTAGAAGGAGCTAGCACCAGGCGGTAGCGGATAGCGCAGGCGGTAGCGCGGATAGCACAGAAGGCAAGAGAGAAATGTTTCCTCGGACTGAAGATTCTCCCGCGCAGAATAATGCCTAATCCGGGATAGCGCTAGCGCTGAGGCTATAAAAAGGCTCCCTTGGATTCGTCTTCTTCATCCTCTCATCATCCAAAATTTCAGAGCTTCGTGTCACAACATATAGAGGAAGGTTCAGAGAGATACTCCCACAAATCCATGAAGGCTTAAGGAGATCCGTAGAGAAGATTTCAGCACGCGTCATCATCGTGACGAAAGACCGCATCGACTACGATCATACTCTGTGGGTCTTCGCCTACTTCTCCAAGAGATCCATATAGGGAGTTTTTATATTGTTGTTATTTATTTCACATCTTTTCTTGTAATCGTGTAGTGAATTCGCTTCGTGTTGGCGACTAGGTCTGGGTAGGACTTAGGGCTGAAATTCGCCTCGTGTTGGCGACTAGAGCTAGGTTAGGTATAGGGGGTGCTCGAGGCCATATCCGGGGAAGGGTTGGCTAGAGCGGCTTGAGGCCGTATCCGGGGAGGATAGGCTAGGGTCACCGGTTCGTGAGGATACGAGTCGAGATAGAAAACAAAAAGAATCTTATTATTCGCTTTCGATTTCTAGCGTCATAGAAATCTAGTTTTGTAATCAATTTTATTAATAGTAATCACGTCTCTCTTTGGGTAATAAAATTGATTTGTTTTTTATTTCTCTAAATTGATAATTATTTTCTCTTTTATTATAAATCAATTTAGATCTTCGTTCTAAATCTCTATTTCAATCTCTTATCATAAGCAAATATTTCAAAATATAATATAAGTTTTTAAAACCCTTATTCACCCCCCCCCCCCCCCCCTCTAAGGGCGCTTACCGATCCAACAGGCCGCTCGGGCGAAAAACACGCGCTCGGGAGAAAAATGTGCGCCCGGGCGAAAAAAGGCCTCCCGGGCGAACAACGGCCGCGCGGGCGAAAAACGCGTGCCCGAGCGAAAGAAGACCGCACATGCGAAAAATGCGCGCCAGGCGAAAAACTGCCACCCGGGCGAAAAATATCCGCCCGGGAGAAAAATGGCAACCCAGACGAAAAACAGCCGATCAGGCGAAAAATGACTGCTCAGGCAAAAAATGCGCGCCCGTGCAAAAAATGTGCTCCTGGGCAAAAATAACGAGATTGCGGGCGAAAAATGACCGCTCGGACGAAAAATGAGTGCCCGGCTGAAAACGAGTGCCCTACCGAAAATGCGCGCTCGGACGAAAATGCTAGAGTGGTATGCAACGACGTGGAGTTAATAAACGATAAAAAGATAAAAACAGAAAAAGCAGTTTTTAGGAAACTATGTTGGACTGACTTCTCAAAGAGCCTCTAAAATAGCTTATTTGAAGAAGCCCTTTTCAAGAAGCTGAACTAGAGAGCTGCCACAAACAGTTAAAAACAGCTCTGGCGGTTGAAAAATAGATTTTCCATCCACCAGAGCTGTCCCAAACATAGCCTTAGTCTATCAACCGTTTTTTACTATTTACAGCTCCAAACAAAATGAAAATTGTAATCCGTACTTTTTAATTATCCGCAGACCAACACAGCTTTAAAATAAAATTATAAGATATCTACTTCTCCAATTATCCAAAATTGTATCAGGCATGTTTAATCAATACAAAAATTGTATCAGAACAGAATATTACGCAGACTTTTTGTTATCCATGCGGCCGGAGTGGCTGCGCGGGCGGCGCCGTGACGCCGTCAATATTACATGATTAATGTTGTATTTACGGTGTACAAATTTTTGTAGCTACGTAAAATCTGTTTCACAAAATTTAATGTAAATAAGTTTATCTTATTGGTAAACCAAGGGGGAGAGGGTTGGATAAGGACTAGACCGGTTCAAATGAGTTCCTGTTGGTGTGTGTCACGTAAAGGGAAGGCGGTGCACTCGGTGACGCGGAGAAATATTAAACCTGATACCTCCTTCCTCCCCAGTTACACCGACAGAAGCCCAAAGCCAGGCGGAAGAGCCGATCGACGCCGCATCCTCCAGAAGCCCCGAACCTCCTCTGTTTTCCACGATTTTTCTTCCTAAAGCAATGTAATCTCTTCTTCTCAACTCCTCTTGAGTTTTGTAGGGATTGGAGTCGTTTCCTAGTTTTAAAAATCCTAATCTTACCTGAAAAGCTTTATTTTCAATATTCCTCCTCTTGAGTTGTAGAGGAGATTTATTACTCGTTTTATGCTTCTCCTTTACATTCATGCAAAGAATCCGAAAACCCTAAATGGGTAGGTAATGATTTCAATCCTATTTTCAGTTATGTAGGTCATCTAAAGCATGATTGGAGTAGAGATGTTGAACTCTTAAAACAAATTAGGGTTATTTGGAAGAAGAAACCTTAAATTGAAGCAAATTTACACTTCTAATTATTAGAGCAGCAATGTTAAAGAAGGTAATGAACTGAATTTAAAGAGGTCCTCAAGGGAAAAATTATTCTAAGTCCACAAATACCTTTATTAGGGTAAGACTCATATAATACATGTTAGGATATTTATACTATGATAAAATTCATATGTTATTACATGTAGCAGTTACAATATGCTTGTCTAATAATGATAAATTATTTAGGACATGACTTCTCACGGTAGAGGAATGTGAGATGAACAAAATAAGGATAAAAGCAAAGACAAACTTGGAGTGAGTTTTTATTTCATGTCCTTTCATTTATGTGTTTTTCATATAATGATATAGGATAGCAATCTTATGTATGTAATGAAATCAACATAACAAGAAGAATGAAAAATGAGACAAATTCTAAACATGTTGAATAAAGACAGAATAAGAGAAAGAACACATCTATGCAATTGACACTCCTAAGGGTTAACCCGAATTGGAAGGTGGGGAGAATAACCTTCCGACAGGTATATACAGAAATATCATTCGTGCAAGTCAAGGGTAAGAAATAATATTTGACAATATAAATGTGTGAGTCAAGGGTACGTGTTGTCATATTAACGTGCGAATCAAGGGCACGTAGTATATACATGAACTATTAATTTACCCTTAATATTGCCCATGATTAAATAAAGTTCAAGGTATAACTTATTGATGATGTAAGAGAATTAAGAATTATAAAGATTTAAGAAAGGAAAATAAGCATAAGATGATAAACACAAAACATGGTACAAATTAAGAATTCACATTGTCTTTTGACTAATTAAAAATAACACTAAACAAGTCAATGGCGAGGTCGCACCAATTACAATTAGTTCTCCTCATCAAGAGAAGAGGTATCGTCTCTGGGTGGAGGTTCCTACTGTAGTTTTTGAAGTCCTGGGCGCGCACAAGGAGAGATGCAGAGACCCTGAGTGCCCCCGTGATGAATTTCAATTTTATTTTAAGTAGAATTTGTAGTCCCAGTACATGATGTATGGTTGTACATATTAATGTTAGAGTTTGAGTTAGTCTAGTAGTTATGTTGTGAGTTAATCTAGTAGTTATGTTGCACTTTTGGTAAGCCCCTTTTTGGATGTATACAGGGCTACCTGTTGTGCTGTTGTACTATATTATCAAAACTTTAATGAAATGAAATGAAATGAATTTATTTTGCCACTACACTTTACTTTTTGTACTCTATTATACACTGTTTTACTCTGGATGTTCTGGCCTTGCTCTCTGATGTACAATAAGGAAGGAATATACTAAATTGTAGCGGTAGCCGTTAAGGGGGGCGTTACAATTAATTGGTATCATAGCAGGTTTGAATCTTTGGGGTGATATGAGTACTTGAAGGAAATGTAAGATGACAAATAAAACCGATTTACGACACGTCAAAATATCTCCCGAAACCTGAATTTAAATTCTTCATTACAGGAACCTCCCCGAACTTATATGAGTAGAAGACAAAAGAAAGAATTAGAAAGAGAACAAGTCGATATGACAGAAGAAAGTTATAGTTCTGGAAGGTCAAACCCTCGGCGGAGATTATGCAAGCATTGGCGGAAGCTATTAGAATGGGCAATAACCATACCACTACCAACCCATGCCGAGGTTGATATGCAACTAAAGCAGTTCTTAGACATGAGGCCCCCAATCTTTCAAAGTGGTTTAACATCGATGGAGACAGAAGACTGGATCAAGAAGATTGAATTAATTTTTAAAGTGATGAGGTGTCCAAATGATTGAAGAATTGATTTAGTTACTTTTATACTGGAAGGAGAGGCCAGTGGTGATGGGACAGTTTGACACAAGGAAACTTTACTAGACGTACGAATGTTGATATTCCTTGGGATGACTTTCTGAAAGAATTCATCGATTGGTTTGTGCCACCATCCGAGAAATGAATCCTTCAGGAGAAGTTCCTTCGTTTGATGCAGAGAAATTGATCAGTGGTACATTGTGAAATTGAGTTCACTCAGTTGACCTACTATGCGAGTGACATGGTCCCAATTGAACGAGAACGTTGTTTCTGTTTCCAGTTAGGCCTATGTGAAGACGTTCGAGCACATCTAATTTCCCAGAGAATCAAAAATTATAATGAGTTTGTGGAGACAACAAAACTAATTGAAAAAGATGTGGAGAGCTCGCAGAGGAGAAGTGACGTTCAACAAAAGAGGTTGTCGGAAGAGCAGAGTAAGACCTTCTCGGGAAAAAGTGGAGGCTCGAAATGGAAGAAGCATAAAAGGGGCCCTCCGATGCTAGCCCCCGCAGCAAGTGGTACTGCTAGCTTCAGTAATCACATGTGTAAAATGTGGGAAACCTCACCCAGGGGAATGTCTGAAAGGATCCGGTATTTGTTTTAAATGTCATCGCCCTGGGCATCTTAAACATGAATGCCCATTATGGAAAGCAGAAGTTTAGAGGAATCCAAAAGGAGGTCCAGGTCAAACATCAACCCTACATTATCTTGATACTCCTACTGTGGACGAGAAGGGAAATGCGTTTGTATAACACGTAATTCGTCGAGATCAAAAATGCCTCAGGAGACAGCTATTCGCAGACCTCGCCAGTAGAGTACTGAACATCCTCAAGGAGCCGAGCATGGGCGAGTACCCATTGCAAATCGCGAGTATGGTCGGGTAACTACCCCCCCCCCCCCCCCCCCCCCCCGAATTTGTCTATAAATAGACCCTTGGGTACCGGGAAAGGCACCTTTTGGAAGAGGTCAAACCCTCCCAAGCGAGATACTCGCCTAGTCCGTGCCTTCCTCGTACCTAGCTCAGCCTTTGGTTTTGGAGGGGAAACTCTTCTAAACTTCCGAGTATGTGGCGGCACCTCCCTGCTGAAGCGTCTGGGGTGTGCTTGTAGACATTTCTCTCTCCTGCTCTAGTCATTAGAGTCGTGGCGTCCGATCGCGGGATTAGTAACCTTCGGCTACACTCAGGTTCGAACATTTGGAGTCGGGATTTTCCTAGCTTCACAGTGACCTAAACTTCTTTTGGCGCGGCGGTGGCGGTCGTGAACGCTGTGGTCATGAGCCGTGGTTCATGAACGCCCGACCTCACCTAAAACAATTCATGCATTTCATGCTCAAAACTAGTTTATTTTCTTTATAGCGGTCATAACATTTGTCTTGCCAAACATGCATTCTATGGTAATAGGGTTTTTGACCAAACTCGCCGGAGCAAATAAGCCGCGCCAAACGAAGCCCTAGTTTCACGACAAGGGGGGCACGATCGGGCGTGGGTTTTGATTTTGGTCTGCATGCAAAAGTTCTATTAGATATTATAAGATTCCTTACACAAAGATAATATGAAAATTTTATTCTGCAGATGGACGAATGAGATTTACAAATATTTTTGCCTAAAATTATATGCCAAGGCTTTAAATCTTCACATGTGCATGCCAAAAGGTCAAAAAAAGCTTCCAAAATGTTCAAAACTAAATAAGGGAGTAAATAAAATAAAATAAAATTTTATTTTATTTTTTTTGAAAAAAAAAAGGAGCTTAGAAACCTGAACTAGTCTGGCTACAGCAAACCCATTACAAATTAGGCCTCCACCAAATCAAGCTAAAAATTACTTTCTAATAATAATTAAGTGCTATTAGATGCAGAAGCCCAGTAACAAATAAAATGCACAGGTGAGAAGAGATTATCAACATAGTACTAAGAGTTCGTTTGGCTCGGCTTATTTGCTCCGGTGAGTTTGGATAAAATCGTCATTGTCATAGAATGTATGTTTGGTATGACAAATGTTACTATCATTACCAAGAAAAGAAACTAGTTATACGCATAAAATGTTTGGTATGACAATGACGTTTTTGTCCAAACTCACCGGAGCAAATAAGCCGAACCAAACGAAGCCTAAATATCAAATACACCCATCACGTGTAAGATCGTCTGGACCAAAACGCGCCCTCACATGAAAAAACATGAGGGACGAAGGAGAGCACACAAGACAATACGAGTTTCGAAATATGAGACTAAATATCTAACAAGCCCATCATGTGTAGAAACAAATAAAACAATACGGCCCGTGAGTGGGCGAAAAACATAAAAATGCACAAGGAACATGAAAAATTATCAATGGGGGACTAAAAATCCTCAAACAACAGTAGCAAGAAGAAGCAGGTTTGGCAGCCACAGAATTTCCACTTGCTACTATGACTCATAATGCTTAAGAAATGGCAGATGGATGGCGGCGCTCACACGCGGTTTATGAATCGCACTTTGCAGACGAACTTAGGCTCTGTTTGGCGCGGCGGTGGCGGTCGAGAAAGCGGTGGTTATGAAACGTCGTTTCTGAACGCTCGACCTCACAAAGAAACTTCATCCACTTTTGTGTTCAAAACTAGTTTTTTTTTCTTGGTGGCGGTCATAACCGTTGTCACGTCAAACATACATTCTATGACGGTGACATTTTTTTGATCCAAATTCGCCTGAGCAAAAAACGCCGCACCAAACGTAGCCTTAGTGACGCGTCGACAGACCTATCGAAGAAAAAGGCGAATAAACTCACCAAAATAAACAGGATAGAATGTAACCATATGTCCAAGAAGAAGAACAAAATCAGAAAAGTTTCATTAATTGTTTATAACCGTCTCCTCTTCCAGAGGACAGAGTAAATATAGTGAGAAAAAAAAAACAGAAAGCTTTTCTCCCTATGGATAGTGAATCAGTGATAGTGTCAGGTTGTCAACAAAGAAGCTCAAAAAATCCATGTTCATCAGCTTCTGCTGTGCTCCAGAGACTGATAAGAAGAATATAATGGGAAATTGTTCAATTCCCCTACACAATTGTTCAATGAAAACAGAGTCAGCACATGCGAGGAATATTGGAAATCATATCGAAATTTGCACAGAAGTTAAAACCAGATTATAGCGAAATTTGTATGGAAGATAAAACCAGATTATAGTGCAGAGATTGGCAAAAAAATTGCCGGAATTAAAGGAAATCATCTTTGATTCAGTTCAGCGAGTCAATTACTTCCACCGAATTAGTAATAATTCAGAAAGGAATGAGGAAATAGGCTATTAATCCCTGATAAAAAAATTATGCTTCATAGCAAAAGGTATTATGTTCAAGAAAATAATAAGAGGATTTATAGATTCCCAAACAACAAAGAGCGAAATCAATTGCAGTTGATGTATCGATTCAATTTTGGTAGTTTAAGCATCAGTTTCTAGCTGGAAACTTACTGAGTTTAAAGATTCTCAAATCTCAAGTAAGAAGTGCACTTTTTTTTACAACTGCATTCATTCAGGGATTGTGAGGTCTCATAAGGTTCATAATTCTATTAGGACAATAGTGAATAGTCTTTTTTTCCATATGATACTGTCATTCAAAGAGATACTGGGAATAATTCGTGTTGGGATCGGGATACCGCGTTTAATTTTGGATATGGGAAGAGCTTTCAGAAATCTTTGGGCAGAATTTTAAACCCAACAATTCAGCTTTGAGAAGTACTAAAAAGCCCGAGGATCCTTTCAGAACATGTGTTGGATTTTAGAGGTAATTTGTAGGTGGATTCAAATAGTCAAATGATTCTTTAAGAAGATCTGCCACGTGAAATAACCTAGGGATGAAGGTGATGAAGAAAGATTATAGGATCATGATTGGTGAGAGGCTAGTAAGAAAATTCAGTTAAAGAGGAAGAAAAAAAAGATTGAATTACAGAAGAATGATCAAGTATTCTTCAAGAAGTTGCTCAATAAAGGGTGTGATGGAAGTTGGCACTTGGGTATTTTTGGCCCTTCCGAGGATTTTTCGGAAGATAGGGGATGCAGTTTCTTTACATACGCCCATTAGTTGGTGGGTATTTTGCATGTTTATACAAGGAAATGCAACCATTTTCAATTGTTGATTGAGACTTTAAGACGCCTGACTTTATGGCATGATACCAATGGTTTAGGCCTTTTGGCAGCATCGATCTCCAAAATAGGTAAGTTAGGAGAGTAAAATGTTAGGTAGCAATACCGACTTCTATTTCCAAGACATGCATGGGAAATCGGCGACCAACTTTTGAGAAAATGTAATAATACAAATTTTTTTATTATTAAGCCTCTCTCTCCCTCTCTCTCACACACACATATTGTTGGTATTTGTATTTTGTTTTAATTATTTCGCTCTTTCCCTTAGTTCTCCACTCCTATATATATTGGGGTGTGCCTCCTTGTAATAGTTAGTATTGAATTATATCAATAGTTTCCTCATGGTTTCATTGATAAGTTAGGGCGCAACCCTCTCTTGTTCCGCTCGCAACCCGCGATCGGCCTTCTTCTCCCAGTCTCGGCTCGCGGCTAGTAGTCTTGGCTCGCATCCCGCGCTCCGTCTCCCGCTTTGAAGTCGTGCACCGTTCCGTTAGTGCTCCGATCCCGTATGCTTTCTTCTTCTTTCCGGTGTCGGTCTCTACTGGAAGATCCTCCATGGATTTTGTTTCGTTTCTCTTTCTATGAGAAAACCCTAGTTTCTTTCAAGGTGGATGTGGTGTTCATTCTCTTGATTCCTTGATTTTTACTCTTGGATTATCATGTCAGAGAATGACGAGTCGCCTACAATCTCTTTCGGTACCGGAGTTTCCTCCGCTACTTTGATGTCCAGTGGAACTACTCGGTCAAGTCATGACCATAATACTCCTCAAATCACAACTATACGTCTGGATGACTCCATTTTTCTCTCTTGGACTCGGGCTATCACCATCACCATGAAGAGTCAACGCCTGTTTGGCTATGTTCTGGGGACTACGTCGGCGTCTCCCCAGGATTCCCCTGATTGGTTGCAGTGGGAGTCTGAGAACTCTTTAGTTATGTCTTGGCTGACTAATTCCATGGTGGAATCCATTGCCCAGAAATACCTGTTCTTAAATACTGCTGCAGATATTTGAAAGAAAGTCGAGGCTACGTACTCATGTAGGGAGAATGCAGCTCAGATTTTTCAGTTGAGGCGTAAGATCTTTCTCCAACGACAGGGTGATCGCCCCCCTTCGATCTACTACCTGGAGTTTGCTCAACTTTATCAAGAGTACGATCACTTTGACTCTATCACCCTTGTGTCACCTGCGGATGAGATTCTTGTCCGGGCTCGTGAAGAAAGGAACGAATTTTTTGAGTTTCTTCATGGTCTGCATCGAGACTTCGATCAGATCAGTGTTCAGATCCTTGGGTGCTTTCCCATGCCTTCTCTCCAAGAGGTTTATAGTCTTGTTCAACAAGAGTTTGATAGACGACAGACTTGGACTCCTGATGCTACTCCTGAAGGTTCTGCCCTGGCCGCTCAGTTTGGTAGTAGAGCTTCTTGTGATACAAGGTCCAAGTCCACTGACAAAGATCATTTGATATATGATTGGGAACTCTCACCATACTCAGGACACGTGCTTTCATTTTCATGGCTTCCCTACACCACGAGGTGGTTCTGCACTGAGAGGAGGTCGTGGTTATAGTCGCTCTCAAGGCCGCTCAACTCAGTCACGGTCTGCTCATCTTTCTGATGTCTCGGAGGAGATCTTGTTTATCTCTAACACTACGGTTCCTCCTCTGGCTCTATCTGCTGATGAGATCCATATGTTCCGCCGCTTGATACATGGATAATCTACTGAGACATCCACTTCTTTGTCCTCATATGCCCATCAGGGACCCTCGGGTGCTCATGTTGCGTCTTCTCATCCATATACCAACTGGATTATTGATTCTGAAGCAGCGAATCATATGACCGGCTCTGTACCTTCCCTTGTCAGGTAGGGACAAGGTGAGCATTGCATATGGCTCCTTCTCTTTGATTGTTGGGAAAGGATCCCTCTCTTGCTCCTCTTTCACCCTCTCTTTTGTTCTTCATGTACCCAAGTAACTCACAATCTTCTCTCCATTAGTCATCTAACCAATTCTACGAACTGTTTTGTAACATTCTTTCCTTCATTTTGTGTTTTTCAGGACCTAAAGACGGAGACAGTGATTGGCTCTGGTAGTCTGTTGGAAGGGCTCTACGTGTTTGACTACTCTAGCCCTACTTCTCCTCAGGCTCTTCATGATGATCAATCGACCACTTTGATGTCCTGACATTGTCGCCTAGGACATCCCTCTATCTTGTCTATGAAACATTTATTTCCTACTATGTCATCTGTATTATTAAATAATTTTCATTGTGATGTTTGTGATCTCGGCAAACATCATCGTGCTTCATTTAATCATGTGTCCTCTCCTAGTTTTGTACCGTTCGATATTATACATAGTGATGTTTGGGGGTCTTGCCCCCATTGCATCTATTTCTGGGTGTTTCTGATTTGTAACTTTCATTGACTGTTTTTCCTGCACTTTGGTAAACCTAATGAAAGCTAAAAATGAAGCGTTTTTCATTATTTCAACGATTTCACAACATGATTGCTACGCAATTCAACACCACTATCAAAAATCTTCGCACTGACAATGGTCGAGAGTACATTGACTCTCAATTCGAACACTATCTTGCTAATCATGGCATTATCCACCAGACATCTTGTAAAATGGGGTGGTCGAACGCAAGAATCGTCACCTTTTGGAAGTTGCCCGATGTCTTTTACTCAAAATGCACCTCCCAAATACTATTGAAGGGATGAAGTTCTCACCACTGACTGCCTTATTAACCGTATGCCCTCACATGTTCTAGGGTATACACCTACCAATCTGGAACCTCGCGTCTTTGGATGTGTGCTTTGTCCACATTCATCATAAAACTAAATTTGATGCTCGTGCTCACAAGTGTGTCTTCATTGGATATTCTCCTACTCAAAAGAGTTACAAATGTTTCATCATAAAACTAAATTTAATGATCGTGCTCACAAATGTCTTCATTGGATATTCTCCTACTCAAAAGAGTTACAAATGTTTTGACCCGATCCACAAGAAGGTTTTTGTGACCATGGATGTAACTTTTCATGAATCTGAGGCTATTATGGGTCCTTACTTCAGGGGGTCCTCTCCTATGTTGGAAGTGAGCTCCTTAACTCCCGTTGATTCTCTCTCTACTACTTTGTAACTCAGTCCTCCATTGTACCAGTCCCACTCAAACCCTTCTCTTGTTTCTCATGTGCCCACTCCTGCTACTCTTATGGAGAAATCCCATGTTCCTCTCCTGCAGGTTTACTCTCGACGTCTTAAGGGTACAAACGCACGGGCTCCTACCAAAATCCTAGAGCCGACATTTGATTCGTTGTCAGAGTCCTTTGCTCTAAGGGAAGAAACTTTCACACAACACCCATTGTCATAGTTTGTTTCTTATTCTTCTCTAACGGGTTCCCATAGAGCCTGTCTTTTCTTTGTATGCTATTTCCATTCCAACATAGTGACAGGAAGCACTTTCCGACTACAAGTGGAAGGCAGCTATGTTTGAAGAAATGCATGCTCTTGACAAAAATCACACATGGGACCTGATACATCTTCCTCAAGAGAAGACTGTTGTTGGATGTAAGTGGGCGTTTTTTGTCAAACAAAACACTCAGGGTGTCGTGGAGAGATACAAGGCAAGGTTGGTTGCAAGAGGGTACACACAGACGACAGAGATGGACTACCAGGAGACCTTTGCTCTTGTTGCAAAGATGAATTCTCTAATAAGGGTTCTCCTATTTTGTGTTGCATGTAAGGGATGGAATCTCAGCCAACTGGATGTGAAGAATCTGTTCCTTCATAGGGATCTGGAAGAGGAAGTATACATGACTCTACCTCCTGGCCTTTCCCCTGAAGGATCTGAAGGGAAGGTTTGCAAGCTAAAGAAGGCTTTATATGACCTGAAACAATCTACTAGAGCTTGGTTTGGAAGATTTCACAAGGCCATGACAAGCTTCAGATACTCTCAGAGCAATGTTGGTCCTACCTTTTTCATCAAGCACAAGGAAGGAAAGTTAACAACTCTGATAGTTTATGTGGATGATATTATTATAACAGGAGATGAACGGGAGAGAATTTGAAGTGAAGGACTTAGGGAACCTCAAGTACTTCTTGGGTATTGAGGTTGCGAGGTCCAAATATGGGATCTTCATATCGCAGAGGAAATATATTCTTGATCTTCTTGAAGCATCAGGAATGAGTGGGTGTAGACCTGCTGACACCCCAATTGAAGCTAATCACAGGCTTGGAAGAGATGATGGTGAAACTATTGAAGACATCCCCAGCTTTCAGATCCTTGTGAGTAAACTAATTTACTTGTCGCATACTCGTCCAGATATCTCCTATGTTGTTGGAGTGGTCAGCCAATACATGCAATCTCCAAAGACCCGTCATTTTGATGTTGCTTATCGTATCCTCAGATACCTCAAGTCATCCCCAGGGAGGGGCATTCTATTCCCACCAAATGATGAGCTGACTATTGAAGTTACACCGATGCAGACTGGGTGGGATTGATTGATGATCGACGGTCCACCTCATGATATTGCACAATGGTGGGTGAAAATATAGTTACCTGGAGGAGCAAAAAATAACATGGGGTTGCCAGATCCAGTGATGGGGCTGAGTTCATGGCCATGCCTCATGGGATCTGTGAAGGGCTATGGATCCTAACTATCATGAAAGATCTTGGTCTTAAAGAAAAGAAGTCTATCAGACTATACTGTGATAACAAGGCGGACATTCGTATTGCTCTCAAGTCACAACCCAGTGCAACACAATCGTACTAAACACATTGAGATCGATAGACACTTCATCAAAGAACACATAGTGAGAGGCATTGTGGTTACCCCGTTTTCGTCATCTGAACAACAATTGGCCGACATCCTCACTAAGGTATTGAGTACTAATGGTTTTGGAAAGATCATTGTCAAGTTGGACATGGTTGATATCACACACCCAACTTGGTGGAGGGGGTGATATTTTGTATTTTGTTTTATTTATTTCGCTCTTTCCCTTAGTTCTTCACTCATATATATATTGGGGTATGCCTCCTTGCAATAGTTAGTGTTGAATGATATCAATAGTTTCCTCACACACACACACACATATATATATACGAGTGCCCGACACGGGGCTCCGCCCCTACGGTCAAGCGCGATAGTACCCGTCCGGCGACGGCGGGCTTCGCCCGCCTCCGGCGCGATGCTGTCTGGCGGCCTTAGGCCGCATCTAGGCGGGCTTCGACCGCCTCAGCACGGGCTTCGACCGCCTCAGCACGGGCTTCTCCCGTGCTCGATGCGTCTGCGTGCTGCGCCCGCAACATATACATATGAGTACTCGAAATGACCGTAAAAAATATACATCAATATTACAATATTTATTTTGATAAAAAAAATACGTATATACTTACAAAGATTATTTTTTCCCTCTTTTTTCCTCACCGCCGTAAAATATGTGGAAGTCATTTCAGTTGTTTGGCGTGGAAGTTTATTTTTATTTTTTTATATTAAAGATTTTTCGGATAAAACATGTGAAAGATCCAACGGTGGAAAATGAAAGCACGGTAAGAGCATGAAGAATGCTATATTCACTTATATAATAAAGATTAAAGATTTTTCGAATAAAACATGTGAAAGATCCAGCGGTAGAAAATGAAAGCACGGTAAGAGCATGAAGAATGCTATATTCACTTATATAATAAAGATATATATATAGGGCCATTTACCGGGACCTCCCCTCTAACTTTGCTAAATTACTGAGAGCACCCCTCTTAGTTTCGAAATTACAAAAACCTCCCCTTAAGTTTTCATTTCATTACAAAAACCTCCCCTGAAGTTTTCATTTCATTACAAAAACCTCCCCTGAAGTTTTCATTTCATAACATCCATGAACAAAAATACCCCCCTCGGTGAACAGTGTTCAGGGGGGTATTTTTGTTCATGGATGCAATGCAATGAAAACTTAAGGGGAGGTTTTTGTAATGCAATGAAAACTTAAGGGGAGGTTTTTGTAATTTCGAAACTAAGAGGGGTGCACTCAGTAATTATGCTAACTTATAGGAGAGGTTTGGGTAATTATTTCTATATATATATGATTATGTTTCTCTATAAAGCTTTTGCAGTCCTCTTGAGTACTCATATGTGGTGGTTTTCTTAGGTAGTTGTCCTGTCCACCTAGACTTGTAATCTCATAATTTGCATGGATGGCATCATGATAGAAAGCATTAGAGTGAAATGATGAAAGCTTGAGTAGAGGCAATAAAGATGGTGTAACTGATGGAAAGTAATGGAATTAATCAAATGAAAGATAACTTCTTCCTTTGACGTGTGAGAAGCCCTATCAATTTTACCCCAAGTGTGAGAGTACCCTAGTGTTACGGGTCCATGATGGAGAGCTACATACAAACAAAGGTTGAAGCCGTGTAAGGATTGAGCGAGCCCGCTAGCATCCGTTTTGCTATTATTATTATTATTATTTGTTATGAATTGAAAGTTTTATTTAATTCATATATGTTATTTGAGGGATGCATGAATGAAATGGAGTAGGCAATTATCCTCTCTCGTTTCTTTCATAATACCGACTTCTATTTCCAAGACATGCATAGGAAATCAACGACCAACTTTTGAGAAAATGTAATAATACAAAAATTTTTAATTACTAAGCTTCTCTCTCTCACACACACACATACACACACAAACATATATATGATTATGTTTCTCTATAAAGATTTTGCAGTCCTCTTGAGTACTCATATGTGGTGGTTTTCTTAGATAGTCGTCCTGCCCACCTAGACTTGTAATCTCATAATTTGCATGGATGGCATCTTGATAGAAAAAATTATTAGAGTTAAGAAAACTTCGCTTTTGCATATGCGCTTTTTCATCTTTATAGATGAAAGGAACGATCGTTGCTCTCTCCAAGACGTCGACTTCGGTTTCCAATCAAGGTGAGCCTCTAGAAGTGCTGTCCGATCATCTCCGCTCGGGCTTCTTTTAGGAGACAGACATGGAACTATGCACCAGCAGCTAAGCTCAGTGAGCCATCCAAGCTAGCCCGGAAGCCGAATCCGGAGTCAAGATTATGATCTCTAGGGAAAAAGAGATCGATCTCTTTTTCTTTTCTTAACCAGATCTACAGGCCTTCCAACACGGATGATAACACCACAGGAACCATCGGTGTAATGTTCATTGATAAATGAAAGCTTGAGTAGAGGCAATAAAGATGGTATAACTAACGGAAAGTAATTGAATTAATCAAAAGAAATATAAGTTCTTCCTTCGACGTGTGAGAAGCACTATCAGTTTTACGTTAAGTGTCAGAGTACCCTAGTGTTATGGGTCCACGATGGGGAGCTACATACCAACAAAGGTCGAAGCCATGCAAGGATTAAGCAAGGCCGCTAGCATCCTTTTTTCTATTATTATTATTATTTGTTATGCATTGAACGTTTTATTTAATTCACATATGTTAAGTCTTGTAAGGGGCATTTTGGGATATTTGGCCTCAATGGGGTCTCACCCTATTTCAGGGATGCATGAATGAAACGGAGTAGGTAATTATCCTCTCTCGTTTCTATCGCACGACACACCTAGGGCACATTGGTGCAGCACCCCCTCCTCCATGGCCGATGACTCTATCGATCTTCTCCAAGCTGGAGCTCCACTCCGCTTCTCTCTCTCCCATCTTCTCACAGTTGTCACCATAGGTTCCTGAGGTTCGAAGAAGGGGAACTCCAACCATCTCAACAACTTCACCCTCGCTAGGTTGCATATGAGATCTCAATCGGGAATTTGTATCACTTAGTTAGACCCTTACGTGGCCAAACAAGCATGGTGTGCCCCAGGGATCCCTTTCGCTTTTTAAAGATATAAGTCCTTCAACATAATCCCATTACAACAACATAGTCTCATCTGTCAGGCCTCCTAGCATAAGTAAATAAATCCAATCTTTTACACATCAAGGTAATAAGTCCTACCATTTAAGCCTCCTTAAATAAAGCAATAAATCCAATTCCTGAGCTTTTCTTGAGATGCAAGTCCAAACCTTAGGGAAACTTAATAGAAATGAATAGGCACAACCACTAAACTATAGTATGGGCCATCATAAAGCTAACTATCCATACTAGTCAAATCAACTAGATTCCCATAAATACAAAACCATAAGATAAACTGGACCACCAAATTAGCTACTTAACCCAAATTGGATCAATTGTAAGGCTACCCAAGTCCGTTGAAATAACATGATGGAACTTCCCATATATGTAAGCGGTAAGCCCCAAGTCTTGGGATCATAATGACAATGAGGTGAGGCATCTAAATCCTGACTCAATATTATAATGACTCAACCTACAATATGTGAGGTATTGTTTGGTTTAGCTCAACCCAACCAATAATAAGTAAAATCTCACAATTTCACCCTTTGTTGAGATGATATATGAGTTTCATCCTAGTAGTTCACCAACCCGAGCACATTTACTTAGGTCATAACTGAACTCCACAACATGCTTCAATCAGTGGCGGAACTAGGATTTTGGTGCAGCATGGGCACAATAAATTTTAGCATACAATATTGTTGAAAATATTACTTAAATTTTTATACTCTTTCCGAAAGTCAAACTGAAAATAAATGATGAAATTCTGCTCATTAAGCCTTCATGAAACTATGAAAGGGGAAAAAATAGCAGATGCTGAAAATGTAATGGTTTTCCCCCTATTTTTTTCTTTTTAATTTAAAAATGGAATCAAATAGGGTAAATCTTAAAACCTACAAGATAAATGGCTGAATGACAATTGATAGATTGGGAGAATGACAGGGAAAAATGGAGCAAATCAAAATAAAAAAAACAATCATTATAGATTTATAGCACTGGAACTCTAGAAATTCAAGATGAACTCTGTAAATCCAAGCCGATCTGTGGCTTTGCCTGGCCTAATACCTCGTCAAATTCAAGATGAAACGCCACTGGAACTCTGGAAGCAGACAAGCAGGGGTTGTCGATTGACAACTGGTCGCCTGGTCGACCTCGCCGCACGCCTACGAATGCCTGGCCGGCTGGCCTCCTCGTTGTCTCGTCGACCTCGTCGGGTCGCCGCACGCCGGAGAAGATCTTATCGACTACGAATGTCTGGCCTCCTCGTCGTCTCGTCGACCTCGCCACGCGCCGGAGAAGATCTTATCGCTTACGAATGTCTGGCCTTCTTGTCGTCTCATCGACCTCGCCGCACGCCTACGAATGCCTGGCCGGCTGGCCTCCTCGTTGTCTCGTCGACCTCGCCGGGTCGCCGCACGCCGGAGAAGATCTTATCGACTACGAATGTCTGGCCTCCTCGTCGTCTCGTCGACCTCGCCACGCGCCGGAGAAGATCTTATCGCTTACGAATGTCTGGCCTTCTTGTCGTCTCATCGACCTCGCCGCACGCCGGAGAATCTCTTGTCGAGGAGAGAGGACCAGAGCGAGAGCGGCTGAACGTGAACGGGAAAGAAATTATTAGGGCACGTCGCAGTCTGCACGCGAGTTCAGCGGCCCTCAAGCATATTTCCGCAATTTTAGGCTCGGGCACTTGCCCGTGCGTGCCTGTGCTTGGGTCCGCCTGTGGCTTTAATAGATGCCACACATATTTGAGTCTAAATCATTACTTATATACCTAAAAACCTTGCCTCCATTTTTAACATGGATTGACTCATTCTTGCACTTTTTTTGTCATAGAAGTATGTCATCATATAAGCCCGCCAAAAATCACTCTTTGTTCAGGCCTCACTACTTACTTTGCGCCTTCATTGGACCGCCTCATCTAGTTTGAATTGTCACAGGGCCCATCATCTTTGACTTAGTTCACACACAAACCACACATCTTAGTGCAGTTATATCATGTTATGATACCATTTGCAATGATTCCAACCACAACATATGAGTATTACATGTTTGATTCAGCCCAAATCATATTAAATTGAACGTCGCGATTTTGCCAAGATGGTCAAAGGTAAATGTATCATACATTGACGTAATCAAAGATATGTATACAAATTCAGTGACCAGGGTGAGGACATCTGGAGGATTAACACAGGAATTCCCTATCGCTGTTGGCTTACATCAAGGGTCAGCTTTAAGCCCTTACCTCTTTACCCTTATCTTAGATGAGCTCACCGGACATATCCAGCAAGCAATACCTTGGTGTTTATTATTTGCAGATGATATTGTTTTGGTCGATGAGACGCGCGAGGGTGTGAACGCGAAACTGGAATCTTGGCGAGACACTTTAGAAAAGAAGGGTTTTAGGTTGAGCAGGACAAAGACAGAGTATATAGAGCTTAAATTTAGTAGTGCAAGAAGGTCAGATGACTCCGTCATTAAATATCTGGGATCGATAATTCAAAAAGATGGAGGTGTAGATAAAGATGTGATTCATAGAATCCAAGCAGGTTGGTTGAAGTGGAGAGGCGCGTCTGGGATCCTATGTGATCGTAAAGTACCACTAAAACTTAAAGGCAAGTTTTACCGTACTGCAATTAGGCCTGCAATGCTCTACGGTTCTGAGTGTTGGGCAATGAATGGTGTACACGAGCAAAAAATGGGAGTCGCGGAGATGAGAATGCTTAGGTGGATGTGTGGTCACACGAGACTGGATAAAATTAGGAATGAATGTATCAGGGATAAGATAGGAGTGGCGCCAATTGTAGAGAAGATGCGAGAAGCTCGTTTAAGATGGTTTGGACATGTACATAGGAGACCATTAGAGGCACCTGTTAGGCGTTGTGAGAGTTTAGTCACTAGACATGTTAAACGGGGGAGGGGTAGACCAAAAAAGACTTGGAATGAAACTATAAAGAAAGACATGATGTACTTAGGCATTAATGAGACTATGCTTAAAGATAGGGCGCAATGGCGACAGAGGATCCATATAGCCGACCCCACTATGGTGGGATAAAGGCTTGAGTGTTGTTGTTGTTGTTGTGGTCAAAGGTAAGTTGCCAATTGGTCATTCATCCTGGTTTAAATAATTACTTGTATATCCCATTAATGTTTCCCTATTTATGATGTGAGATTCAATTCATTTCTACACCATTTTTTCTCATAAGCATGTCATAAGTTTACCCTATTTGGGCCTCACTGATCCGATAACACTCAACTCCTTCATTGAAACACCCTCATTGGATTCGAGATGTCAAAAATATTGTTAATCAGCCATACAAATCAACAATCAACTAGATTTCAAACAAATACACGTCCTCAAGATAAACTTGACTAGCTAACAAGGTATTAACTCTAATTTGCAGTGGTTATCATGTTACTAAATCTGCAAGGACCTAGAAATGCAACAGCCAAAAAAAATCAATCTTTGAACTAACAAGACCCTAAATAGGACGAATCATAATGAACAAGTACACCTAACTCATTGGGTTATAGAAAATTACCAAATTCAACCAAAGATAAGATGATTCTCAAGTACACCTTACTCAGCGTTAGTTTATTCTAATTCATAAATTTAATGATCTAAAGCCCAAGACTCCTCAAATCAGCTCACATCCGGCATTGTTGGAAGGCTATCATTATGAGTACGATTAAATTCAACCAACAAATCAAGCTTAATCCAGGTTTCGTTTAGGAGGCAATTGATGGATGATTCTGTCATGTAAATGATAACCTCATACTTAAAATTGACCCTTCAGGACAGCTTCTCAATTAAATTTTAGAATTTTAATTTGACTTTCTCAAAAAAAATTATACCTCAAAAATGTACCTCAGCTAAATGTATGATATTAATTATGAGGTTCTCCTCCAGGATGACTCAAAAGGTTACATTAGATAATTAATCTATCCATGACATGCCTCTAAGCTAAGCTATCATTTGGACATGTCCATAATACCTTGGAACAATAATTAGTCAAAATATTTGCCTCCGAGACACTTTAAAAGTAGAAAGCCCAAGACATGTCCCCCCATTGTTCACATCTAAACATCAAGAAAATTATGCTTATCTTTTTTATGCAATTTCCCTAAATATGCAAACTTAAGATCTCACCAAAGAAGGTATGTCATTTGGCATATCACCACTCTCGTCTACTTAGAGCATCCAATATGAGGTACCTCCTGATTGCTAATAAAAAATCATAGAAATTATGATGTTATCTCACTAACTTTAGTATATTGAATCACCGAGTCAACTCGGGATGACAGAATCATGGTATTTTAATCATGTTCATTACTCACCTCCCCCCCCCCCCCCCCACACACACACCCCCCTACCCCAAACATCCAATCAACTAAATGAAATCTTTAGAGTGTATGTGAGAATGGAGTGTTCTTTATAGGTGGAAAAAAACCATTCATGAGTTCAAAATAGGCACCTTCACTCACTCTAATAAGCATTAGTCAAATTCATATTTGATATGGACATGTCCAAATGATACATTTCCTGAGGAATTGGTGACATAAATTCCTGCTCAATGTAGGGGTGTCAATATTAGATTCAACACACTGTTATGGGCCTAGCCCGTAATGTCGTTGGAGGCAGTGATACAAGGGGAGATGATCTCAACCTGCGGAGAATGCGAGGGGAGAGGAAAAAAACCGTGCACAACCCTAACCATAGAAATGGGAGGAGGAAAAAAAAAGAGAGAGGAATAGAAACTTGATTACTTTCATTAATTACTCATACAATGATCCAATCATCCAAGGGGTTTATTTAGAGACTTACAAGTGACATGAGTGTAAATAGCAAAAAATAAAAGTAGATGCACGAAATGTTGAATTCCAAGTCCGCCGTCATGTTTTTTGTATTTTCCCATAAGGGTATTTGTGTCTTTTGTACTATTTCCCCAACTCGATATACATGAGTAGAGGGGGTGATTATTGTAAGTAATTTTGATTTTCCCCTCTCAACTTGGTATCAGAGCACCCGCACGCCCTAGCCGTGTCGTCTCCGCCTTCCGCTAGCAGCCCGCGTCGCCTCCGCCTTCCGCTCGCCCGATCGGCGTCGGATCCTCCATCAGCGCGTCAGATTGGTGCCACAGATGGGTGACCCGCAGTGAACCCATGGCCACTCAGGCTCGTTGAAGATTACCATCGTTCCCTTGGACAGAACAAATTATTTGGAAAGGTCCCGTGCTGCCCAACATGTGATCCGCAGCCATCAGATGTTTGGTTACATCGACAAAACTGTTAAGCAGCCATCCAAGACTGACCCTACTTGGAAACGCTGGGACTCCGAGAATTCTCTTGTTGTATCACGGCTTCTTCACTCCATGTCCCCCAAGGCATATCGAAGTTACATGCTTCTGGACTCTGCTTACGATATCTGGACCCGGGCCAAAGACACATACTCGCAGATTGGGAGTTCCACGCAGATCTATGAGCTTACCCGTCACATTCTGGAGCTCCGACAGGGATCTATGACTGTGTCCACTTACTTCTCAGAGTTTGAACGGCTCTATCAGGAATTGGATTTTTTTCGAGCAGTTTAACTCTTCCTGCACGACCGACGTCGTGAAGCTGCAGGAAAAGGAGAACCGATACCGCTTACATGTATTCCTGATGGGGCTGAATATGGAGTCTGATACTGTCCGGACTCATATTTTGCATCGATCACCCCTTCCGTCCCTGAGGGAAGCTTTCAGCATGGTTCTTGGTGATGACGATCGACGTCTATCCCTCAGCACAACAGCACCTGTGGTGGATCGGTCTGCCTTTGCTAGTGTTGGTCGGGGGGGGTCCAGCAATACCGGCACCATTCCTACGTGTGACCACTGTGGGCGCCGGGGACATTCTCGGGAGGTGTGCTTCAAGCTTCATCCGCACCTTATCCCTCCGGGATCCGGGTGTGGCCGTGGACGTACCCCTGGACGTGGTGGATACCGTCAGAGCGGCACTCGATTTCAGGATGCTACCTACTCCACAGAGGTTCAGGAGGATCATCAGGGTCAGCTTCCCAGCCATCTTACCACCTCTGAATTGGATGCTCTTTGTCGTCTGCTGCACTCCCAGTCTGATTCTTCCCCGAGTGGGACTTCTACTTCATTTGCTACTGCTACTATGCCAACTGCTCATACTGTCGCGACTCCTCCGTCTGAGTGGATCATTAACTCTAGTGCTACTGACCACATGACTGGTTCCCCCACAGGTTTTTCCTCTTACACCCCCTTGTTTGGTGAGGATAAAGTTGTTTCGGCCAATGACACTTTATCCCCTATTGCTGGAAAGGGGAACATCTCTTGTTCCTCCTCTCTTTCGCTTACTTCTGTTCTGCATGTCCCTTCGTTTCCTCGCAGTCTCCTTTCTATTAGCAACCTTACTAAATCTCTTAACTGTTCGGTAATTTTTTCCTTGATTCTTGTGTCTTTCAGGAACTGGGTACGAGGCGGTGCATTGGCAATGGTAAGAATCGTGGTGGTCTGTACTATCTGGATGCTACTCGGTCACCCCTCGCTCTCTCCTCGTCTGCTGCTGCTACCGAGTCCGATGCTCGACGTTGGCACTTGCGTCTTGGTCATCCGTCTCCTGTTTATCTTCAGAAATTGTTCCTGCTTTATCTCCTTTTGTTCAAAATTTAAATTGAGATGTGTGTGTTATGTCTAAACATGTTCGGCACTCTTTTTCGCATTTATCTTCTCCTAGTAGTACGCCCTTTGCTATTATACATTCTGATGTTTGGGGACCGTCCCCTGTTGTTTCCTTATCTGGTTATCGGTGGTTTGTTACTTTTATTGACTGTTTTTCCCATACTACCTGGGTTTATCTGTTAAAGAAAAAAGGGGAAGTTCCTTTTGTATTTCTGAGCTTTCATAAGATGGTACAAACTCAGTTTGGTGGTACCATTCGTGTTCTTCGTAGTGACAATGGGGGGGGAGTATGATGATCGTGGGGCGTTCGGTGCATACCTCTATAGTCATGGTATTATTCACTAAACCACGTGTGTCTATACGTCCACCCAAAATAGTGTGGCCGAACGAAAAAACCGGCATCTTCTTGATGTTGCTCGTTGTATCCTTGCCACCATGCATCTTCCAAAATCTTTTTGGGGGGATGCTATTCTGACGGTCACTCATCTTATCAATCGTCTTCCCTCCCGTGTTCTTGACTATATGACTCCGTTGGCGCGTCTCTCAACTACGTCTGTTATTCACACTTCCTCTCTCCCACCCTGTATATTTGGGTGTGTTTGCTTTGTTCATGTTCACACGCCACTTCAGGATAAGCTTGACCCTCGCGCTCTCCGATGTGTCTTTCTTGGCTACTCCACCACCACTAAGGGGTATCGGTGTTATCACACGCCTACCAGACGTTTCTTTTGCACCATGGACATCACGTTCCGCAAAGAGGAACCTTATTATGTGGACTTGACTCCTACTTGTCGTCAGGGGGAGACTGATGTCGATGCCCGGGATATCGATGCCCGGGATGCTGCTCCTGTTCCTCTTCCACTTGTTCCCCCACCAGTTCCTGTTATGTCCATACCCTCTACATCGTCATCCACTCCTCATTTACCGACATCTACGCCTTTCCCTACATGCCATTATCCATCTCTCATCTCTCTGCTGCCTCATGTCTATCATCGCCGAAAACCAGATATCCTGCCCACTACTGCTCTGTCATTGCCAATGCCATCATTGGACTCAGATTCCGATGTTGACTTACATGTTCTCATTGCTCTGCTAAGAGGTAAGACTGTATGTACGGAACATCCTATTTCTAATCATGTTGTTAATGATCATCTCTATAAGCCCCATCGGGTTTTTATATCGTCCTTGTCTGAAATCTCTATTCCTAAGACATGGCAGGAAGCGGCTGGTATTCCTGCATGGGCGCACGCAATGAAGGAGGAAATGTCCGCTTTGGAGAAGAACCATACATGAGATGTTACTCCTCTTCCTCCTGGCAAGAAACTCATTGGTTCTAAATGGGTCTTCTCAGTCAAGCAGAACCAGGATGGGAAAGTTGAGCGGTGTAAAGCTAGGTTAGTTGCTCGTGGTTACACCCAGACTCTGGGAGGTGATTACCAGGAGACCTTTGCCCCGGTGGCAAAGATGAACTCTATTCGTGTGATCATTTCATGTGTTGTGATCTTAGATTGGGAACTTCATCAACTGGACATCAAGAATGCGTTTCTACACGGTGACCTCAAAGAAGAAGTGTACATGGCCCTTCCTCCGGGATTTGTGAAGAAGGGACAAGAGGGTCTTGTTTGTCGTTTATGGAGGTCTTTGTATGAGCTGAAACAGTCTCCAAGGGAGTGGTTCGGCAGATTTCACAAGGCTATGATCAAGTTTGGTTATAAACAAGGTCACTCAGATCATACTTTATTTATCTGGAGGAATGAAGGTAAAATCGTCGTGCTCATTGTCTATGTCGATGATATTGTGATCACTGGAAATGACTCGGATGAAATTGCTAAGCTGAAGGCCCTCCTGTCAGCTGAGTTCGAAGTAAAGGACCTGGGAAGGCTCCGCTACTTCCTTGGAATTGAAGTGACCCATTCTGACAAAGGTGTTTTTATCTCACAACGTAAATATGTGTTAGATCTGCTAGAGAAGATTGGTATGCTTGGTTGTGCTCCTGCTAACACACCTATGGAGGAGAACCATGGGATTGATGAAGATAGGAATGGTGATCGTGTGGATGCGGCCAGTTATCAGAGATTGGTGGGAAAACTTCTATACCTCTCACATACGCGTCCTGACATCACGTATGTTGTTGGGATCTTGAGTAGGTATATGCACGCACCAAGAGTCAGACACCGGGATGCTGCCTTTCGTGTTCTCCGGTATCTGAAGAAAGCTCCCGGGCGGGGGCTAATGTTCTCAAAGAATGAACATTTGAAGATTGATGTCTTCACCGATGCTGACTGGGTCGGTAGTCGTGATGACCGGAAATCTACCACAGGTTACTGCACATTTGTCGGAGGAAACTTGGTCACGAGACGCAACAAAAAACAAAATGTGGTGGCAAGATCCAGCGCAGAAGTGGAGTATCGGGCAATGTCCCAAGGTCTTTGTGAAGGTCTGTGGTTGCATACCTTATTGCAAGATCTTGGGCTTCAGAAGGATACTCCCATCTCCCTGTACTGTGATAACAAAGCGGCGATCAGCATAGCTCATAATCCAGTTCAGCATGACAGGACCAAGCATGTTGAGGTGGATCGCCACTTTATCAAAGATCATCTTGAAAAGGGAAACTTAGTTACTCCCTTCGTCCACTCCAGAGACCAGTTGGATGATGTCTTCACCAAGAGTTTGAGATCCGATACCTTCACTGATGATATCCATAAGCTTGGGATGACAGATATCTACTGTCCGACTTGAGGGGGAGTGTTGAATTCCAAGTCCACCGTCATGTTTTTTGTATTTTCCCATAAGGGTATTTGTGTCTTTTGTACTATTTCCCCTACTCGATATATATGAGTAGAGGGGGTGATTATTGTAAGTAATTTTGATTTTCCCCTCTCAACTCGAAATACTAAAACATGACGATTCAAATTAGTCGTAACTACGACTAAGCTCGAACACTCAAAATAACATACATAAAGACATGTAAATGAAATATGTGTAATCAACGAAGGATGGTGGGGACCCATAACATCCGACCCGTCCTTCAAATAAATTTTGTCCTCGAGCTCGAATGAGTGGGTCATCGGGCTCCTTGATTTCTTGCCAGAACAGCTCCCGATAGCGTGTTACTGTGGCGGCGGCTGCAATGAGTAGAGGGCAGGCATCGTGCTCACAGGTGGCACGAGAGACTGCAAGGATCTGAAGTGGCCGAGGTAACAACCCAAATCACTACTTAAAAGGTAAACACAAAATAAAATATAATTAAAATGATTAAATAATTAAATCCCCGATTATGAGAAAATGAAATCAGTGTCAAAATCTATTTTCGAAATTTTCATCGTATTTATTTTCGACGACATTTTTTATCACTGGATTAGTATATTTGCTGATATGAGTTTGATCAATGTGAAATTTTGGGGAGTTTTGATATGGTGATATTATTTTGGTAACTTTTTTATGTGGTGATATTATTTTAGTAACTTTTGATATGGGGATTAAATTGTGGCTTAAATATAAAATGATGGGCTGGATGGTTGGGTGGACCGGCTAGTTAAGGAAGGATTGGAGTCCTAACATCTGGACTATGTGGTGATAACCATGAGTTGGCGGTTCACTATATGAGCTGGCTGATTAAAATAGTGAGAGACTTAATATTTAAACATCTGGATTCACTTAAAATCGGTGCTTGAATTAATCACTTGACATTTGGAATGTTATATTCGGTGCTCTATGTGTACTGTCACGACTAGGTTCAATTTGCAAGTCGGTCTAACTGACTACACCGCTCCTTCCTTTGCGATATAAGTGGGTCTCGGCTTCTCTCCCCCTCATTCTCTCGCTCTCGACAACTCCTTTCTCTAATTGCCGCTGATTCCAGCTAGGGCTCGACAGAAGATTTTGTAGACCTAGTCAACAGAAGCATTCCTCCCTTTCTTTCTCTTGATTTCAGTACAGGAGCTCTCGGCGGTGTTTCTGCGAGGCTCGGCAGAGGCAGTCGTGCGGCATTTTTTCTCTCTTCTTCTTCACTGTGAGTTCTCCTTTCCTCCCATTTCTTTCACTTCTCTTTATTCTGGATTGTAGAAGATGGCTTGAATATATACATGGTATGAAAAATGGAATTAGGTTAGGGCTTCTTCCTCTCCCTCTTCTTGTTCTTCCTCCTTCAATTTCTGAAATAGGACTTCCCTGCTTAGGATTGTATCGGCTGTTTGAGGGCTTTAGTTTTGCTGTCAAATAAAATATGCAAGATGTTGGCAGCTGTAATTAAGTTAGGGCTTGGTGTGGCTTTCTCCTTCATATCTTTTTCTGAAATTGGTTCCTTTACATTGAAGTCGACAGTTATTATAATAGGTACGAGGATTTTATGCCATTTGACAGAAATTTGATATCTGAAATCAAACTTCTTATTCAGTACAATACTGAAGTACAGTGGGGAGCAAAATTTATTAATGCTGCCAGGCTGCTATACTGTGCTGTGATATGGGGATAAATATGTATGCCTAGTTATGAATAGTAGCCAACTGTTATTAATAAGGTTGATGTCTGGATTGTACTGCTTTAGTCATTTAATTAATAGTAATGATAGCTAGCTGGGAATAAAGCTGTTGGGAGTCTTGGAGTTACATTTCCTTATTAAGCGATGATGGTTTTTAGTTATGGACCTTATGGTGGCACTTATCATCCTATAATACTTATTGCTTTGGCATAAATATGGTGACAGTGGGCTTCAATATGAAATATAAATATGGGTTTTTCATATTAATTGGAATCTAGTAAGATGTTTGGAAATGGGAATCACCCCAAGCGAAAATTACAATAATTCGAGTCTTTACGTATTTTACCGCATTTGAATTATATATTTTTCTTTAGGCTCTCCCGAGTTATCCCCAACCTTAGATAAACCCTTGATAAAAGTCATGTCATCTTAGGAGTCAACATCGCATTTATTTAAGAAACGCAACCCATTTAAGAGATGCTTAAATTACAGATACTACAGAAGATGACGTCTCGCGATAGGCGCGGTGATGAGCCTGAAAAAGATAGCTACAGTGAGTTTTTACCTCATTCATTATGCTTACATTTGAAATATTTTTAGTATTTACCAGCTTAATATTTTCACACTGAGTGTTACGCGCGTGCATATTATTATTAGTGTATTTCCTATTTTAATTAATATGCTTTAGGTAAATGGTGTGAGCCCCCCCCCCCCCCCCCCCAAATAAGGAAGTGGCTTGTGAGTTTAGTTGCATCTTTTCATTTTCTAGGTTTTGAACTCTCATTTGGACAGGAGCTTCAAGGAGGAACCAGCCTCCGGAAGTTGGCACGAGCATACCTCGTGATTGTATCCATGTTCCTCCTTATTTGTAATAATTGAGTCTATTCTATTAAATGTGCATTTTCATTTAAATAAGTTCGAAATATTAAAATCACTGACACAAGAAAAATCGCCAGGAAGATAAAACATGAAATAGCAAAAGAAAGCGATTAAAATTACGAAGGGAAATGCAAAGAAATATTACTTATTTTCCGATACTAAAAATTACACAAAAAGTCTAGAAAGATTATATGAAAAGAATAAAAAATCTATAATCATCTAAATGATATGAAATGTAAAACGAAAAGAAAAGAAATATATAAGACAAATAAGAATACATAGAATGCATCGTTCTTTAGGAAGTTTTAAGGGTTAACCCACGTATGGGGGATGTGAATTGCCTACGCAAGAATCTTCCTGTCTATGGGAGCCAGAAGACCCATTGCGTGTGAAGATCGTCCTAGAGTGGAAGTCTATGTCTAACAAGGGGTCCAAAAAGCATATTGCATCTGAAGATCGTCTTGGGTAGACATAATAATTTGAGATAACCCCAGAAGGGGTGGGCCCAAGAATAAGATGAATCGACAGATACTCTTAACAATTCCAGAATAAATGAAATTAAAGGAAGATGAAAATGATATATATGATACACTGACTCCAAATATAGAAGGTAACAGAAAATCAGAATGAATGAAATTGGATAAGTCAAACAAAAGAACAAATGGAAAGAACATGGAATTGAATGCTCAGAAGAAAGAACTTGAAGAACCCTAAGAACAAAATAAAATGTTTAAGAACTTAAACTCTTATTTATTATTGCATTTCCTTTTCTTTTACTACATCATAAAATGACTATGCATATTGTTACTCACAATTCTTATTTGCATGTATAGCAGTTGAAGAGGTAAAGTACTCACTTCGTCATATTATTTATGACTCACCATGTAGTTTTCACATTTTTAGGAAGCAGATAATTCCCAAAATATACCCAAGAAGGTAAAATTGACTGAAGAAGAGTGACGAAAAAGAGCGGAGGAACTAGCCAAGGTATGACTTAAAATATTTATTGGAATAGAAGAAGCTAAGGAGAGGCATAAGGAGACATGTGAGGATTGGCAGTGTCCTTTCTGTAATCAAGTAGATTGAATAGTTTAAAGCTATTTATGTATGGATGTGGATGTGATGTACTACCTTTGTAATAAAACTTTGAATGTAATAAAAAGTGTTTATTGTGTGTTTGTTTTGTACTCACTATACATGCTTCTGCGATGTGCTGCAATGAATGAATTGAAAATGAACTAAGATGCAGAATTAATTGTGGAGACCGAAAAGGGGCCTCACAATAATTGGTATCAGATGTAGGTTTTCAATGAGTTTGGTTGCAGTGAGTACTTAGTAATTACACATAATACGAACTTGAGAGTATCCGACATTAAAAGCTGATCAAAACTTATTTATTAGGGACCCATCCAAGTATATTCAAGTAGAAGGATTCGATAAACTCTAGAAGAGCCGGAAGTAAATAAAGACACAATGTCTGCAGAGATCGATAATGGACATCAGTCACGACTCCCAATAACTTATATTGCTCGAGCTATTGTTGAGGCATTAAAAATGGTCTTACCGACGATAGTTGCATGAGGTCCAGCTGCCCCTCAAGCTAAACTTGCAACACCTCCTATGATTCCACCTGAACTCCTACAATTCCAATAGTGTTAACCTAGACAAATAGATGTGGATCTGAAGCAATTCCTTGAATTAAAACCACTAACATTTAAAGGAGGATTATCCCCAGTGGAGACAGAAGACTGGATATTACAAGTAGAAACGATCTTTTAAGTAATGCAATGTCCTGAGAATCGAAAAGTAGGATTAATTGTGTTTCTTCTAAAAGATGAAGTGCAACGTTGGTGGAACAATATAATGTGGATGAAGTTTGAAGCCAGAGGTATAACTATAATTACTTGGAATGAATTTATATGGGAGTTTAAAACTTGGTTTGTACCTAGATCAGATAAGAGATTACTGCATGATCCATTTCTCATGTTAGTTCAAGGAAACAAGTCAGTG
The DNA here is from genome assembly GCA_033032865.1 of Dactylorhiza incarnata. Lineage (NCBI taxonomy): Eukaryota > Viridiplantae > Streptophyta > Magnoliopsida > Asparagales > Orchidaceae > Dactylorhiza > Dactylorhiza incarnata. Next base: position 6,107,786 of record JAWHQI010000097.1, on the reverse strand, counting down.
TTGCGGTATGAAGCAGAATTTTCTAAATTGACATATTATGCAGATTCAGTGGTCGCGACGGAAGAAGATAGATGTCGCCAATTCCAGCAAGGACTTCGCGATGAAATTCGTACATACTTGGTGCCTTTGGCCATCGCCGAGTATGGAAGGTTGGTAGAGAAGGCTCGGATGGTCGAGATTGATTTAGAGAAATCTCGAAAGAGGCGGGAATTTATGAAAAGAAAGACATCGGAAGGTCCAAGCAAGGAAGTCTCTGAAAGGGCATGTGTCCGCATTGAAAAGAGAAGAGATTGTAGCAGTCTACACCTGTGATACCTAGCAATGTTTCGCAGACAACTCCGGTAAAATGTACTAAGTGCGAAAGATTTCATAAAGGGGAATGCATGGCAAGAGTTTGCTTCCTCTGCCATCAACCCGGACACCGACAGAATGAATACCTAAAATTAAACCAGACTAAAGAAGGTAGTTCGAGGGTACCTCCAGTACCTTTCATAAAGGGGAATGTCTGGCAGGAGTTTGTTTCTCAGATGGGTACTGAATCATTAGAAGTTCTGGAGGAAAGACAAATTCAGCCTCGTGCTTTCAACTTAGGACCACCAAGAGACGAAAGAAAATGACTTATGTATATTTTATGTAATTACGGCTCTGTTTTGATGCTAATGTAAACCACTTGTTTAATATAAATAATATATCCTTGAGTATCGAAGTATCGAATAGAGTTTCATCATGAGTAAATTAGTAAGTCATTCTATGATTGAAATAGTGTAACATTTTCAAGGACGAAAATTCCTGTAAAAGGGGGAGAAATTGTAACAACCCAAATCACTACTTTAAAGTTGAACAAGAAATAAAATAAAATTAAAATGATTAAATAATTAAATCCCCGCTGATGAGAAAATGAAATCAGTGTTGAAATATATTTTTAAAAAATTTCACCGTATTTATTTTCGACGACAATTTTCATCACTGGATTATTATATTTGCCGATATGAGTTTGATCAACATGAAGTTTTGGGGAGTTTTAATTTTGATATGGTGATATTATTTTAGTAACTTTTGATATGGTGATTAAAATTGTGGCTTAAATATAAAATGATGGGCTAGTTGGTTGGGTGGACCAGCTAGTTAAGGAGGGATTGGAGTCCTAACATCTGGGCTATGCGGTGCTAACCACGAGTTGACGGTTCACTATATGAGCTGGCTGGTTAAAATAGTGAGGGACTTAATATTTAAACACACCTGGATTCACTTAAAATCGGTGCTTGAATTAATCACTTTGACATTTGGAATGCTATATTTTGTGCTCTATGTGTGTTGTCACGACTAGGTTTAATCTGCTATTCGGTCTAACCAACTACACCGCTCTTCCTTTGCGATATAAGTGGGTCTCGGCTTCTCTCCCCATCATTCTCTCGCTCTTGACAACTCTTTTCTCTGATTGCCGCTGATTCCGGCTAGGGCTCGACGAGAGTTTTTGTAGACCTCGTCGACATAAGCATTCCTCCCTTTCTTTCTCTCGATTTCAGTACATAAGTTCTCGACAGAACTAGATAGTGCTTCTGCGAGGCTCGACAGAGGCAATCGTGCGGCATTTCTTCTATCTTCTTCTTCACTGTGAGTTCTTCTCCTTTCCTCCCATTTCTTTTACTTCTCTTTATTCTGGATTGTAGAAGATGGCTTGAATATATAAATGGTTTGAAAAATGGAATTAGGTTAGAGCTTCTTCCTCTCCCTCTTCTTCTTCTTCCTCCTTCAATTTCTGAAATAGGGCTTCCCTGCTTAGGATTGTATGGGCTGTTTGAGGGCTTTAGTTATGCTGTCAAATAAATTATGCAAGATGTTGGCCCTCTGTAATTAAGTTAAGGCTTGGTGTGGCTTTCTCCTTCATATTTTTTTCCTGAAATTGGTTCCTTTACATTGTAGTCGACAGTTATTATAATAGGTATGAGGATTTTATGCCATGTGACAGAAATTTGATATCTGAAATCAAACTTCTTATTCAGTACAATACTGAAGTAAAGTGGGGGGGGGGGGGGGATTTATTAATGTTGCCAGGCTACTATACTGTGCTGTGATATGAGGATAAATATTTATGCCTAGTTATGAATAGTAGCCAACTGTTACTAATAAGGTTGATGTGGGGATTGTATTGCTTTAGTCATTTAATTAATAGTAATGATAGCTAGAGGGGAATAAAGCTGTTGGGAGTCTTGGAGTTCCATTTCCTTATTAAGGGCATGATGCTTTTTAGTTATGGTGACACTAATCATCCTATAATACTTATTGTTTTGGCATAAATATGGTGACAGTGGGCTTAAATATGAAATATAAATGTGGATTTTTCATATTAATTGGAATCTAGTAAGAGGTTTGGAAATGGGAATCACCCCAAGCGAAGATTACAATAATTCGAGTATTTACATATTTTACCGCATTTGAATTATAGATTTTTCTTTAAGCTCGCCCGAGTTATCCCCAACCTTAGATAAACCCTTAATAAAAGTCAAGTCATCTTAGGAGTCAACATCGCATTTATTTAAAAGACGCAACTCATTTAAGAGATGCCTAAATTACAGATACTACAGAGGATGGCATCTAGCGACAAGCGTGGTGATGAGCTTGAGAAAGATAAAAGGAAAAAAAGGAGGTTTTACCTCTTTAATTATGCTTATATTTTGAAATATCTTTAGTGTTTACCGGCTTAATATTTTCACACTGAGCCTATTCTATTGAATGTGCATTTTCATTTAAAAAAAATCGAAATATTGAAATAACTGACACAAGAAAAATCGCCAAGAAGACAAACATGGAATAGCAAAAGACAAAAAGACGATGTGGGCCTTCGTTTGAGATCTTGATCACGGGGGAAGGAGAGGAAAGTCCCGGAGAGGATCGGAGTTGCCCTTGCAAGATCCCCTTGAACCTATGGCAACGGAGAGGGAGTGACTGAGGAGGAGGAGAGGGGACGGGGCCGACGAACGGCGAGCTCGACGGGATTCGGCAGAGACGGGCGCGATGGATGGCGCGGCTAGGGCGACGGAAGCGGAATCGCTTTCTTTCCGTAAGATAGAGAGAGAGAGAAGAATTAGTGAGAGAGAGATTTGATAATTGATTTTTGCATAATACTCCAACCAAAGCCTAGCCAACCATATACCCGGTTGAGCCCAAACCAAACCAAGGTTCTTTCTGCCGAAATATAAATTACGCCCCAAAAATAAAAAAGATATAAGTGGTAACATAAAAATAAGTGACTAAGCGGTGTGTGCTGAGGCGCGTCGCTTGTACGTGATCCCCCAACGTGGGTCCATAACAAAAGACTAGAAAGATTATATGAAAAGAATAAAGAATCTATAATCATCTATATGATATGAAATGTAAAATAAAAAGAAAAGAAAGATATAAGACGAATAAGAATACATAGAATGCATCGATGCATAGGAAGTGTTAAGGGTTAACCCACATGGGGGTTGTGAATTGCCTACGAAAGAAAAAAATTTCAATCTATGGAGGCCAGAAGGCCTATTGTGTGTGATGATCTGTTACGCCCCCGGACGACATGCGCTTTCGCGGGTTCAAGTACGCCAGAAGACCAAAAGAAGCGCCGGGAAAAGACCGGGCTGAACCATCCGGTTCAGCCCGCACTAATTAAATAAGAAGGGGAGGGCTGAACCGGACCGGTTCAGCCCTCGCAAGGGGCCGGCCGGCCCCTTGGGGGAAGAGATCACATAAATACCTCTTCCCCCCTCTTTTGGAGGCATGCAAGAACACTATTCAGGTATTTCTTTTCTTTTGAAACCCTAGCCGTCATCTTCCTCCTTAGCTTTTTTGTTGCCCTAGTTCTCTAGCAGTAGCATAACATTTGGTATCAAAGCCTCCTTCCTGCGACCATGGTGACACGCACGGAGGCGGAGATGGCGCGTTTGGCGGCCATCGAGGAGAACTACGCCGCCTTGACCGATTCGGTGGCGGCCTTTGAGGAAGGAGTGAAGACTTCGCAGCAACATCTGGAAGAACGCATCGATGCGAGGATGGAGGTGTTGAAATCCCTCCTCTTGCAAAATCTGAAAGGGAAAGCAGTTAACGGCGAGGGCTCCGACGCCGAGACCGCGAGTACACCTCGCGATGGGATCAATGGAGCGGGGAACAGCGCGGGAGGCCAACCCCGTGGTTCCGGATCGGGATCGGGCGCGGGTGACGCTGCCGATGCAGCGAGAGGGTGCGGCGTGCCAATCCGGGCGAGCGGCCTACTGAGCGGGCCGCCCGATCCCTGGGGCCCTTTCGGCGGCCACGCAGGAGGTCGGGGAGGGGCGGAGCCACCCCGGACAGGCTCCAGTCGAGCGGCAGAAGCAGGGAACTACCCCAGGGGTTTCGGCGGGGGTGCGCAGGGCTCCTGGGGGGCCGATCCATCTCCGCAGGGACTGGGGGCGCCGATGCGGCATGGAGGAGGCACCGGGCAAGGGGCCGCTGCGCCGTTTGGTCCCGGACAGCAGCCAGGACAGCCGTGGAGGCCACAACACCAAGGATTTGGACTTTTTCGTCCTACCGGGGCAAACGCGGTCCCACTTGGGGGCGCAACGGGATTTTTTCCTCCCCAACCAGCGAACGCTCCTAACGGGGGGTATGGACCGGCTAATATGGGGCCGATGGGTCAAGATGGAGGCGGCTTGGGAGGGGCTTTTCAGCGAGGACCGGCCAACATGGGGCCGATGGGCCAAGATGGAGGCGGTTTGGGAGGGGCCTTTCAGCGACCGTACATGCAACCCAAGCTGACAAGAATGAACTTCCCGAAGTTCCGCGGAGGCGACGCAATCGAGTGGATCCAAAAGGCCGAGCTATTTTTCAGATATCAGGAGGTGCCGGAGGCTCAGTGGGTACAGTTGGCGGCCTTCCACTTGGAGGAGGACGCGTACCAGTGGACACAGTGGTTTTTGCGGGGGCGCACCTACGCCCCCTGGGCCAAGTTCATTGAGGCTTTCTCAGCTAGATTCGGTCCCCTGGAGTATGAAGACGTGGAGGCCTGTCTCCAAAAACTTCGCCAACGGGGCACAGTCACGGAATACCGGACGGAGTTCGAGAAACTGGCCAACCGGGTCAATTGGGGCGAACAGACGATGCTGAGCTGTTTCATCTCAGGGTTGAAGGAGCACCTGCGTGACGAGGTCCACATGTACATGCCGCGCAGTCTGAGCCATGCTATCAACATCGCTCGGATACAGGAAGAGCGTTACAACAGACAGCGGAACCGGACGACGACCCGGCCACCCGCGGCTCCCGCAGCGGGACGGAGAGATCAACCACCCTTCATCCGTCCCACGGTGACTAAGTTGACTTGGCCGGAGATGCAGGCTCGGAAAGAGAAGGGCCTGTGATTTAACTGTGATGAGAAGTACACACAGGGACATAACTGCCAGAAGATTCAGGTGTTTATGCTGAGGGACGAGGATGAGGAAGAAGAACCGCTGGAGAGTGTCGACACTGATACACTCGATCTGACAGAGTTCGGAGTTTCTATACAGGCCATGCAAGGGGGATCCGTTCCGGTGACTCTCCGTTTCACAGGCATGATTGGCGAGGAGCGGGTTACCATACTAATAGATAGTGGGAGTACCCACAATTTCATCAACCCTGCAGTTGCGTTGAAGGTGGGGCGACCGATCGATAATGAGGCAGCTTTCCAGGTCATGGTAGCCGATGGGAGCAAATTAAGGTGCGAAGGGGTGATGAAGGGAACTGAAATCCGGATGCAGAGCTATGTGTGCCACACGGACCTATATTTGCTGCCGATTAGGGGCTCGGACATGGTGCTAGGGGTCCAATGGCTGCTTCAGCTACAGCGAGTCACTACAGATTGGGTTCAGCTTACTATGGAGTTCTCCCAGCTGGGGAAGGACTACTGCCTTCGGGGGATTCGTTCTTCTCCCCTGAAGGAAATATCTCTACGGAGCCTGCAGCGGTTGGAGGACGAGGGCTCCCCTATGGCTATGGTGCTGGGCGTGGCGACGTCGGACGCGGAGCCTCCGCTCATTCTGAAGGAGATTCAGGCACTTCTGTCTCAGTTTGAGGATGTGTTCCGGGAACCACGGGGCCTACCACCGCCCAGGTCCAGGGAACATGGCATCCAGTTGAAGGAAGGAGCGATGCCCCCGAATGTCAGACCATACCGATACCCATACATTCAGAAGGCGGAGATTGAACGGAGCGTGAAGGAGATGCTGGTGGCTGGCATTATACGACCGAGTACGAGCGCTTTCTCCTCTCCTATTATATTGGTGAAAAAGAAGGATGGGTCATGGCGGTTCTGCGTGGATTACCGAAACTTGAACGACTCCACGATCAAGGACAAGTTTCCGATCCCTATGATCGAGGAGCTGCTGGATGAGTTACATGGGGCCAGCCTTTTCACCAAGCTAGACTTACGATCGGGCTACCATCAGATACGAATGAAGACCGAGGACGTCCACAAGACGGCTTTTCGCACGCATGACGGGCACTATGAGTTCTTGGTGATGCCCTTTGGGCTCTCCAACGCCCCGTCGACCTTTCAGGCGGTAATGAACGAGACCTTTCGGCCTCTCTTACGGCGGTCGGTTCTTGTCTTCTTCGACGACATCTTGATCTACAGTCGCAGTTGGTCGGAGCATCTAGAACATGTGGCGGAGGTCCTCTCCATCCTTCGCCAACATCAGTTTTACGCCAAGCAGTCGAAGTGTTCTTTTGGGCAGCCCGAGGTGGAGTACTTGGGCCATCTGGTCTCTGTACACGGGGTCCGAGCGGATCCGAGAAAGATCGAAAGCATGGTGGAGTGGCCGCAGCCCACTACAGTGCGCGCACTACGAGGCTTTCTGGGCCTGACTGGATACTACCGGAGGTTTGTGAAGGATTATGGTAAGCTGGCACGCCCTCTTACCCAGCTCCTCCACAAGGAGTCGTTCACCTGGCATAACGAAGCCGCGCAGGCCTTCTCCGCTCTCAAGGAGGCTATGACGACCACGCCGGTGCTCGCCCTACCAGATTTCACCAAGGAGTTCGTGTTGGAGACGGACGCCTCGGGGGTCGGCATTGGGGCGGTGTTGATGCAGGAGGGGCGGCCGTTGGCTTACTTCAGCAAAGCCTTGGCACCTCGGACCTTGGGCCTCTCCACGTACGAGAAAGAGATGCTGGCAATCTTACATGCCGTGACGCTGTGGTGCCCATACCTGTTGGGCCACCATTTTAAGGTTCGCACTGATCACCAGAGCCTGAAGCACTTCTTGGATCAGAGGCTGGCATCCCCTCTCCAACAGAAGTGGCTGACCAAGTTGCTGGGGTATGATTATGAGATCGTGTACAAGCAGGGTAAGGAGAACTTGGTGACCGATGCCCTGTCCCGCCTACCGGAGAGCACTATTCTCCACCTGTCGGGGCCACTGATTGAGTCCCTTGACGACATTCAGAGGGAGGTTGCCGCGGACCCAGAGCTTCAACCGATCGTGGAGGCCTTGTCCCAGGGCCAATCCACTGTTCCAGGTTACCAGCTAGTGGGAGGACACTTGTACTACCATGGGCGGGTGGTCATTCCCGCCTCCTCCACCTGGAAGGAGATCATGTTACAGGAGTTCCACTCGTCTCCGACTGGAGGCCATGCAGGGGTGCTCCGTACCCTACAACGGCTACGGGCCAATGTTTTTTGGAAGGGGTTACGTCGGGATGCTCAGCGCTTCGTACAGCAGTGTGACGTGTGCCAGCGCCAGAAGTACGAGACGACCTCACCTGCAGGGCTGCTCACGCCCTTGGAAATCCCTCGGCACATTTGGGAGACGGTTTCGATGGACTTCATCGACGGGTTGCCCCGGTCTCAGGGCAAGTCGGTGATCTTGGTCGTAGTGGACAAGCTGTCCAAATACGGCCACTTTCTCTCCCTTAGCCACCCGTACTCTGCGGAGACAGTTGCGGATCTTTTTGCCCGGGAGGTGGTGCGCCTACATGGCCTCCCTAGTTCGATCGTCTCCGATCGCGATCCGGTTTTCATTAGCAATTTCTGGAAGGAACTGTTTCGGCTACAGGGTACTCGGTTGCGCATGAGCACTGCGCACCACCCACAGACCGATGGTCAGACCGAGGTCCTCAACAGGGGGGTGGAGACATACCTCCGCTGTTTCGTTATGGATGCGCCCCGCTCTTGGACACATTGGTTACATTGGGCGGAGTTTTGCTACAATACTTCGTTTCACACCGCCAGCAAAATCACCCCGTTCGAGGTTGTCTACGGACGACCACCGCCTTCTTTGCGGTCCTACGAGCCAGGTAGCACCACTCTCCCTGTCGTGGATCGTGCTCTACGGGACAGAGATCAGACCTTGGTCCTTCTACGGGACAATCTCCGTGCCGCTCAAGACAGGATGAAATTACAGGCTGACAAGCATCGGACCGAGCGGACATTTCAGGTAGGGGACGAGGTCTTTCTCCGTCTCCAACCGTACCGACAGCTTTCAGTTGCTCGCCGAGCCAATCAGAAGTTAGCTCCCCGGTTCTATGGCCCGTTCCGCATCACTCATCGGGTGGGACCGGTTGCTTACACTCTTGCTCTTCCTGAGGGATCCCGTATCCATCCCACGTTCCATGTATCGCTGCTGAAGAAGAAGCTGGGAGCGGCGGTCACTGTGACTCCCTTTCTTCCCGAGGCTACTACGACTGGCGAGCTACGCCCCAGTCCCGAGGATATACTGCTGTCCCGCTGGAAGAAACATGGCCCGGAATACCGCCCCGAGGTTTTGGTCAAGTGGAAGGATCTGTCTGAGGCACACAATACATGGGTGGATTTACTGGAGTTCCGGGAGTTCTTTCCCGACTTTCAGCTTGAGGACAAGCTGCCTCTTGATGGGGAGGGGAATGTTACGCCCCCGGACGACATGCGCTTTCGCGGGTTCAAGTACGCCAGAAGACCAAAAGAAGCGCCGGGAAAAGACCGGGTTGAACCATCCGGTTCAGCCCGCACTAATTAAATAAGAAGGGGAGGGCTGAACCGGACCGGTTCAGCCCTCGCAAGGGGCCGGCCGGCCCCTTGGGGGAAGAGGTCACATAAATACCTCTTCCCCCCTCTTTTGGAGGCATGCAAGAACACTATTCAGGTATTTCTTTTCTTTTGAAACCCTAGCCGTCATCTTCCTCCTTAGCTTTTCTTTTGCCCTAGTTCTCTAGCAGTAGCATAACATGATCAGCCTAGAGTGGAAGTCTATGTTCTAACCAGGGGGGCTAAAAGGTCTATTGCATGTGAAAATCGTCCTAGGTAGACATATTAATTTGAGATAACCCCAAAAGGGGTGGGCCCAAGAATAAGATGAATCGACAGATACCCTTAACAATTTCAGAATAAATGAAATTAAAGAAGGATGAAAAATGATATATATGATACACTGACTCCAAAGATAAAAGGTAAAAGAAAACCAAAATGAATAAAATTGGATAAGTCAAACAAAAGAACAAATGGAAAGAACGTGAAATTGAACGCTCAGAAGAAAGAACTTTAAAAACAAAATGTCTAAAAACTTAAAATGTTATTTATTATTGCATTTCCTTTTTTATTGCATCTTAAAATGATATGCATATTGTTACTCACTTTTCTTGTTTGCATGCATAGCAGTTGATGGGATAAAATGCTCAACTTAGTCATATTGTTTATTACTAACCCCGTAGTTTTCACATTTTTAGGAAGCAGATGATTCCCCAAATACACCTAAGAAGGTAAAATTGACTGAAGAAGAGCGACGAAAAAGAGCGGAGGGACTAGCCAAGGTATATCTTAAAATATTTATTGGAATGGAAGAAGCTAATGAGACGCATAAAGAGACGTGTGAGGATTGGCGGTGTCCTTTCCGTAATAAAGTAGATTGAGTAGTTTTAAGTTATTTATGTCTGGATATGGATGTGATGTACTACCTTTGTAATAAAACTTTGAATATACTAAAAGGTTTTATTGTGCGTTTATTTTGTACTCACATTACATGCTTATGCGATGTGCAGCAAATGAATGAATTGAAAATGAGCTTAGATACAAAATTAATTATGGGGACCAAAAAAGGAACTCATATGAGGCGCGTGCGGAAGGAAGACCGTCAGAGAGAAGCTCTAGAGTCAGGACGAGTGTGCGGTGTGCCCGATGAATGCAGATGGGCGAGGGCGGCGAAGGACTGTGCTGAATGTGAGCAGCAGCGATCAGAAGCAGGGGAGCCGACTGTGTGAACGATGGGGAAGGAATGACCGGAGGCGATGGTGGAGCGGCAAGAACCGCTGAGAGCGGCGGTTGTTCCAGTGGGATCAGGCCCCTGAAGTGTCTGTCAATACTGGCGGTGAAACGTGAAAGCACGACATCAAAGGACGTTGATATCTCTGAGAGGATCAAGCAGAGGGCGGCCTCCTCGGCAACACTTATCTTTGTTGGAAGCGAACAGTGGACACACAACAATCACAAAAAAAAGAATTGATTTTATAGAAGTAAATTGACAATTAGAACACGCATACAGACTCTCTATATCACACCATCACACATTACAACACTTGTATTTTACGAATACAAACTGCACAAAAAACTCCACTTATTGACGACACATTTTGGTTAAGTCGTAACAATTGCATGTGCTTGAACTGCTCGCACCTTGCTTTGCAAAACTCGCAGCCAATCCGTGCATTCAACTACTCATACAAGCTCCTCCAATCCTTCCCGCAAGCTTCCAACAGAGGTTGAAGCTTCCACTACTCGCACTAGCTTCAGCTAGAAACTCTCCACACTTTTTCGGTACTCGCTTCACGCAGCCGAACTCCAAGCTTCTGTCGAGCTCTTCAAATCTTCTCGCCTTCTCTCTAATCCTTCTTCCTGCGCTATCCCAAAAACCTTTTTTGAAAGGTCTTCATTCATGCCTATTTATAAGCTTTTCCAACCAATGATATGCTGCCACCAAATCCATAGCAAAAGACAAAAGACTTCCACCGCCTCTTCAGTCTGGGCTAGGTCTGGGCTAGGACTCCATGTGTCCCATAGCATTATATATTTTTCCTCTTGAAGCTTCCATGAACCATACACAGACTCTAATATAAAACTAATTTCTGGTCAGACTTTGACTTGGTCAATGGCCAATAAGTAATGTTGATTAGTTTCTATCTTTAAACTACAATCATGTATCCTCTATTTTAGAGGAGAGGAGGATTTGCCTTCCTCTAACACTCCCCCTCAAATCCGACTACACATGTCGAGTTTAAACTTGCAATTGTGAATTATGTCGATTGTCAATGGCTTCGTAAAAATATCGGCAATCTGGTTTTCTGTCTGACAATTCAGCAGCTCCACAATATTATTCTTTACTTGCTCGAGAATGAAATGAAACTTTGTATCAATATGTTAACTGGGATTATGTGACACTAGATTTTTCGCAAATTGAATAGCCGACTTGTGATCAACATAGATAGTAGTTGTGTCATCCGGTGGATGATGTAGTTCGCTCAAAAGATTCAACTATATCGTTTGACAAGTACAAGTTGTTGCCACAATGTACTTCGCTCCACATGTGGACAGTGCAATAGTCGTCTGATTTTTTGAACTTCATGAGAAAATTGTCGAGCAAATATGGAATTCATATCCGAAAGTACTCTTCCGATCATTGACATCTACACCATAGTTGATATCATAATAGCCGACTAACTTCATATTTTCAGAAGAAGTATAATAGAAGACATGATCTCTTGTGTCGTTAATATACCTCAAGATTCGCTTTACTGCAGTGAAGTGGTCTTGTTTCGGTGCCTCCATGTATCTGTTGACTACACCAACAACATGCATAATATCTGGCCTCGTGAAGGTGAGATATCGAAGGCTCCCCACCAAACTCTTGAATAACGTAGGATTTACAACTTCCTGATCAGACTCCTTTTTTAATTTCAAACCCGGATCTGTTGGAGTAGAAATTGGTGTGAGGACCCTGACCACAGCCTGGCGCACCAGCGCAGCCTTTCGTCCCAGGCCCCCACATGGGCCGCAGCCCATGCCACCCCAACCCCTCTCTGCGCCTATTCGGCCACGGTGGGTTGTTGGAGACCGCAGTCTCCCTTTGACGAGAAGTGATCCAGTTAAGCGCTTCTACGTGGACTTCCCAGGAGGTCACCCATCCCAGAATTGCTCCCGTCTGAGCACGCTTAACTATAGAGTTCTTTCACTTCTCATCACCATTTGAGCTATCTTTAATTCTGAATTCACTCGGGATCTGTTCCACACACTTCTTCTAAGAGATAAAAATTCAATCTTCTTTTTTCTGAACTTCAATACCCAGAAAGTGTGTCATTTCGCCGGCATCTGTCATCTCAAACTCCTGCGCCATAGTCTTCTTAAATGTGTCAAACATCCGAGGATTGTTTCCTATAAAAATCATGTCATCGACATACAGACAAATAATCATGAAATCACCATTTGAATCTTTCTTAGTATACAATGCTCAATGCATGCTCATGTGGGCTCTTGATATACCCGTTCTTCTAGAAATATTGATCAATCCTCGTATTCCAAGCTCTCGGAGCTTGTTTAAGGCCATATAGTACTTTCTTCAGATGATAAACTTTATCTTCTCAGCCTTTCTGAACATAGCCAGGTGGTTGTTCGATATAAACCTCCTCTTCAAGATAGCCATTCAGGAATGCCAACTTGGCATCCATCTGATAAATCTTCCACTTATGGTGTGTCGCAAGTGCAATGATAAGTTGGATGGTGTCAATTCTTACCATAGGCGCAAACACCACATCATAATCCAAACCCTGAATTTGTTTGTAGCCCTTTGCGAGAAGCCTTGCTTTGTACTTTTCCACCTTGCCTTCTTTATTTGTCTTAATTCTATAAACTCATTTCAATCCAATGGGTTTATGCCCTTCTGGAAGTGTAACTAACTCCCAGGTATCATTCCTTCTAATTGTTGCAAGTTCTTCCTTCATCGCTTGTCTCCGCATTTCATCTTGAGTCGCATCTTCATAAGTATAGGGCTTATATTTTGCTAACTGACAATACAGAGAATAATTGTCTTGTACCGACTCTGTCAACTCATAAATATCTGCTAACCCCCTCATCTTCGGAGGTGGTTCTTCTTCACTTCTGTTGTTGTTTGCTCTAGCTGCAGAAGAAGATGTTGATGCTCTCTCTGAAGTTGAACTTGGTGGTGTGTGAGATTGCTCCGACACAAGCTCAGCTTCAGCTTCATGATTATCTTCATCCTCGTATTCATTGAAAAACATTCCTTCGACTTTTCTTTCTTCATCAGCCCAATGCCAGAACCTATCTTCATCAAACTCAACATCACGAGAAAAAATCACCTTCTTCATCACTGGATTGTATAGTTTGTATATCTTGCTTTGAGGAGCATATCCAACAAAGATACACTTTTGCCCGTTATCGTCAAGATTCTTCATTGTTTGTTAAGGGACGTGGCCATATGCAATACAACCAAACACTCTGAGATGTTCTACATTTGGCTTCAGGCCGCTCCAGGCTTCTTATGGCGCCATACACTTCACACTCTTTGTTGGACAGTAATTTAGCAGATAAACTGCACATTGAACCACTTCAGCTCAAAAGGATCTAGGTAAATGTTTCCCTTTGATCATACTTCTGGCCATATTCAGAATCGTAATTCTTTCCGCAACACCATTCTACTGTGGTGAATAAGTGGTTGTGAGTTGATGAATGATCCCATGAGCTCTACATAAATCATCAAATAACTTTGAAATGTATTCTGCACCTCGATCAGTTCTTAAGATCTACAGATAATGTCCACTTTGCTTCTCATCCATTGCTTTGAACACCTTAAACTTCTCCAAAGCTTCGGACTTCTACTTCAGAAAATAAACCCCAACAATTTCGACTGAAATCATCAATGAAAGTGATATAATATTTATTTCCGCCAACAGAAGCAATATAAAACGGACCAGCAATGTCTGAATGCACAAGCTCTAGTGGTATTCTGGCTCTCCTTGATCTGCCTACTTCAAAACTTTGTCGATGTTGCTTTCCTTTTACACATGCTTCACTAAATTTTCTCAGATGAGCTATCTTCGGAATGTCATGCACCATCTTTACTTGAGATAATAACTTCAGGCCAAAGCCCAGGTGACCTAATCTCAAATGTCATAACCATGCTTCATTCTTGTGTCATTGTTAAACATGTCATCGCCTTTGTTTCCATCTTCAACATAAATAGGCGATTCCTCGTCATGCTTATGTTCGCAATCAATCTTCCATGTTGACTCCTTAGGGCAAAGAAGCCATCTTTCAGATGGATATAATAACCTTTCTCTAATAATTGGCAGAGACTTAAGATGTTGTTCTTCAATGCAGGAACATAGTAAACATCAAGAATGCATATCTTCTCGTCATTCAAGAAAACCTTGATTATTCCTTTTCCTTTCGCAGAAATTTTTTGAGGAGTCACTAAAACTGACTTCATCATGACTTGTCTCGAGTTTGGTGAACAACTCCTTCTGACCGCACATGTCGTTGGTGGCTCCCGTATTAAGATACAATACATCATGTTTTTCTTCTTCTGTTCCTTTGTATGTAAGGAACATAACTGGATCACCTTCAGGGTTCTTTGCTTCCAGATGGATTGTCTCCTTCGACTTCTTTGTCACTCTGCATTCACAACTCATGTGCCAAAATCTGTTACAATTATACACTTGATTTGAGCTTTACTTCTTTGTTGAAATCTTCCACGACCTCTTCCTCTTGAACCTCCTCCTCGTCCTCGGACAAATAAAGATTCTTCACCTTCTCTAGGATTTTGACTTCGATCACAAGTCATTCTTCCTCGGCCTGTACCACCTCGATAATTGCCTCGACTTCCTTGGCCTCGCAGGCCACTACCTCTACCTTGACTTTCTCCAAGAGATAATCGACTCTGTAACACTTAGCTCCAAATTGCTAGTTCCTTCATTCTGATTCATGTGATACTCATGGGCTTGCAATGAACCCACAAGCTCATCTAACGAGATTTGTGAAATATTTTTTGACTCTTCAATTGCCGCAACAACATAATCAAATTTCCTCGTCAAAGAGCGAAGAAGTTTCTCCATAACCCAAACATCATCAAGAGTTTCACCGTTTCGCTTCATCTCATTTACCACCGTCTTCAAACGAGTCACATACTCAGTAATCTTCTCGGAGTTCCGCATCTTCAAATATTCAAAACTCCGTTCATAACGATTGTAGCCTCACCTTCTTTGCTTTCTCCACGAATTACAGAGATCTCTGCAGAATCTCCCAAGCTTCTTTTGATGTATTTGCATCAGATATCTTCTCGAAGGTGGACTCATCAACTCCATGATACAGTAAGAACAACGTCTTCTTATCCTTCTTTCGAGCTTCTTTGAGCGCAACTTTTTGTGTGATCGTCATTACACTTCAGCATCCATCGTAGGCTTAACATGGCCTTCTTCAACAATCTACCATAGTTCTTTCGAGGCGAGCAAGACCTTCATTTGAATACTCCACAACAACAACAACAACAACAACAGAACCCATATAGTCCCCAATCATTGGGGGTATGGGCGGGGGAAGATTGGAAACAGACCTAACCTTTGGCACTATGCACAAAGTGGCTTCTCTCAGAGGAGAAAGACCTAACCTTTGACAATAAATGCACAAAGTGGCTGCTCACAAAGTACCACTGAAATAGTGGCCCCCTATACCATCGCGTTTGCTGCGGAATCATGCCCTCAAATCAAAGCCAAAGACATCAGAGAGGGCAGACCCAAGAATCCATTTTGATTTATGTGCACATAACCATGCTTCCTTCATTTGAATACTCCAGTTACCGTAATTGGTTTTCGTCAATTTCGGGATTGGTGATTGACTCCCATTTGACATCTCCATGATGTGTTTGTTATTACCTCGACAACCCTTCAACACCAACTCCTTTGTCACTACCTCATCACCTACCTGCCACGAACTTATCTCTGATACCACTGTTGGAAGCGAACAGTGGACACACAACAATCGCAGAAAAAAGGAATCGATTTTATAGAAGCAAATTGACAACAAAGACACACATACAAACTTTCTCTATATCACACCATCACATATTACAACACTTGATTTTACGAATAACTACACAAAAATTTCACTTCTTGACGACACACTTCAGCAAAGTCTTCACTCTTGAATGTACTTGAACTGCTCGCAGCTTGCTTTGCAAAGCTCGCATCCAATCAGTGCATTCACCTACTCATATAAGCTCCTCCAATCCTTCACGCGAGCTTCCAACAGAAGTTAAAGCTTCCACTGCTCGCACTAGCTTCAACTAGAAACTCACCACACTTCTTCTTCGGTACTCGCTTCACGCAACTGAACTCCAAGCTTCTGCTGAGCTCTTCAAATTTGCTTGCCTTTTCTTTAATCCTTCTGCCAGCGATATACCAAAAACCTTTTTTGAAAGGTTTCATCCATGCCTATTTATAGGCTTTTGCAACCAATGATATGTTGCCACCAAATCGATAGCAAAAGGCTTCCACCGCCTCTTGAGTTTGGACTAGGACTCCACGTATCCCATAGCATTTTATATTATTTCCTCTTGAAGCTTTGATGAACCATATACAGCCTACAATATAAAACTAATTTTTGGGCAAACTTTGACGTGGTCAATTGCCAATAAGTAATGTTGATTAGTTTCCCTCTCTAAACTACAATCATGCATCCTCTATTTTAAAGAGGAGGAGGATTTGCCTTGCTCTAACAATCTTCATGTTGAAAAATTAAGGAATAATTAATCCCCAAAGAAGGATCGGCTGGATGCAGCGGTGTGGGAATTGAGAGCACACATAGGTCGGTTCGTTGTCGGTTGCGCAGGGCTCAAAACGCAAAAAGGGGTTCACCGTTATGGTGGCGGGCTCGAGGAGGAAGGATGAGCTTGGCTCGAGGAGGAAGGATGAGCTCGGCTCGAGGAAGAAGGGATTGCGTCAACTTGGAGCAGGCGGAACGAAGAGCAAGGTTGGGCTTGTCGTGCAGCAAGCAGCTTGACGAGGGCGATGAGGAGCAAGGCTTGTTGGCGCCTTCGAACCAGAGGAAACTGGCGTTGTCGTTGATCTAGAGAAAGGAGAAGGACCGAGTCGGATTGCGCTACACCAGGAGGAAACAGGAGTTGTTCTGCCTACTCAAGGTCGGCAGAGCGAAACTGCCTACTCGAGTTGTATCATGTGAGAACTCCTCGTGCGGGAAGAAGAATCGTGGCTTGCGTGTTGCGTGAATGCAGATCGAACGGAGAGACTCGTGCGGGCAGAAGACGACGAGGGCACCTTGATTTCTTGCTAGAACAGCTCCCTATAGCGTGTTGCTATGGCAGCGACTGCAACAAGTGGATGGTCAATATCGTGCTCACAGGTGGCACGAGAGACCGTCGGAAAGAAGCTCTGGAGTTGGGGCGAGTGTACCAGATGAATGCAGACAGACGAGGGAGGCGGAGGACCACGCTGAATATGAGCAGCAACAACCAAAAGCGACAGGGGCGACTGTGTGATCGGCGGAGAAGGAACGACTGGAAACGATGGTGGAGAGGCAAAAACTGCTGAGAGCAGTGGTTGCTCCAGTGGGATCGACGGCTGCACTGGTCGGATCGGGCCCTCAAAGTGTCGGTCAATACTGGCGATAAAACGTGAAAACACGACGTCAAAGGACGTTGATATCTCTGAGAGCATCGAGCGGAGAGCGGCCTCCTCGGCAACACTTATCTTCACGCCAAAAACTTAAGGAATAATTAATCCCCAAAGAAGGATCGGCTGGAGGCGGCAGCGGGGGAATTAAGAGCACGCGTAGGTCGGTTCGTTATTGGTTGCGCGGGGCTTGAAACGCAAAAAGAGGTGCACGACTGTGGTGGTAGGATCGAGGAGGAAGGATGAGCTCGGCTCGACGAAGATGGGATTGTGTCAACTTGGAGTAGGTGGAAGGAAGAGCAAGGCTGGGTTTATTGTGCGACGAGCAGCTTGACGAGGGCGATGAGGAGCAAGGTTTGTTGGCGCCTTCGAACTAGAGCAAACAGGCGTTGTCGTCGATCCAGAAAAAGGAGAAGGGTCGGGTCGCGCAGCAGAAGGAAATAAGAGTTGTTCTGCCTGCTCGAGGTCGGCAAAGCGAAACTGTCTGCTCGAGTCGTATCTTGTGAGAACTGCTCGTATGGGAAGAAGAATCGTGACTTGCGGGCTAGGAGCATGCAGATAGAATGGAGAGACTCGTGAGTGCGGAAGACGAGGGAGGCAGCGCAGCTTCTGTTACAAACGACGAGGGGAATGCGAAGGTGGATGTAGATGATGTGAATTTTTGGATGATCGGGTTGTGTGGGGGAGGATCGAGGTCTCTGATACCAAGATGTTATGGGCCTAGCTCGTAACGTCGGAGGAGGTGGTGGTGGAGATAAGGGGGGAGCCGAGCTCAACCCGCGGAAATTGCGATGGGAAAGGAAGAAGGGGATCCGTGCTCAACCCTAACCCTAGGAATGGGATGAGAAGAAAAGAACTAGAGAGAGGAATAAAAACTTGGCTACTTTCATTCATAACTCATACAATGACCCAATTGGTCTATTTAAAGGCTTACAAGTGACATGAGTGTAAATACCCAAAAATAAAAGTAGGTGCTTGAAATACTAAAACATGATGACTCTAATTAGTCGTAACTATGACTCGACTCGAACACTTGAAATAACATACATAAAGACACATAAATGAAATATGCATAATCGGCGACGGATAGTGGGGACCCATAACACAAACAAATGTATTAAAATCAATCCATAAAGGATGCAAGTCTGATTTGGTTAGGCTTAAGAGAACCAAATGAAATTTACTCATGTTCCTATCGGGCTACCAGAACAGAAAACACAATTATTAACATTTAAAAAACTGATTTTGTTCCTTTTTCCATTAAGAATTCGATCCTATTTTTTCAGGTTTAAATGTTTGCATAATCTTGACACTAACCCAGCCCAATAATTGCTCCTCATGGTGGAACACGTAAACATAGAATTCAACATAGCCTAATTTGGTTAAAAAAAAACTCAACCGGCTTAATAAATAGGGATGGTAATTTTCACCTCAAACCCAAACCCAATCAATTAAAAATTGACACCGCTATTCAAAACCTTCCTCATTTTAATTGAATGCCTCTTTGAAGGTAATCCGCCCCTTGACCCCTTTGGGGAGGATTCAATAGTTACCTCGCATCATAGTTAATGATGTCTACGTAGTGAAATTAAAATATCACTAGCAACAATTTTTCGCTATCATTTCATAGTTGCATAAAATTTAATTTTTGAACTTCCTCCATGACTAAATCTTTAATTCAGATATAATGAACTTGGCTGTTATATTGATCACTGTTTATGTATCTCAATTCTTTTTTCCTTTAGCTATTTAAATAGTTCTTCGTAATTTCGAACTTAATACCAAATCATCATAACCTATTGTTGTGGATTTGCTTACTACTCTCTTTGCCAAAAATTTAGCTACTTATTATTGAAGTATGTGCCAATAAAATCTTTTACAAGAAAAAGTGATGGCTAACAAGAACAATTGTGGGTACATTAAGTACTCAGCCATGAAGAGCATTGCTTAAGGAAAGATACATTTTTTAAAACTAAATGAAAACAAGTAATCAATCTACTCAAAAGAGGAAAAAACATACACAACCTCCCAGGCATAATAGACATACAGCAATACAAGTACAAATGTTTAAATTGCAATAAATTATACCTTGTCACCAAAAACAGGTTGTCTCTATTGTTTAATTATCAAAATGCAGGCCAAAAAACAAAAAAATTAAAATAAAATCCATACCAGCTGCATATGCATCTTCAATATAAGCACATTTTCTCTGCTCTCGAATGAATCAGTGTAGCTAAGATAAGAACATGATACTCACCCAGTAAATCAGAGGGAGCTACCACTTACAGAAAAGCAACTATACCATGGTCTTTCATACAAAATGTTGATCTCCAAAAGCCTTTGCTCCCAAAATGCAAGTTAGTCGCCCACTGACGGCTAAGCTAAATGATTCCGAAACAAGTTACATTTCAAAATAATCATCTAATACCATAGCCTAAAAAGTGGACAGGCGAAGCTGTACAGCCTAACAAAACCCGTTGAATGTTGAAAAACCTAAGAATCAATGCCAGTAGGTCAATAAATGCATAAAGGACCATCATTAAGAGACTGTCACTTGTTCGGCTTCATTCATCTGTTCATCACTCTTTTCTTCAGTGGATGCCTGAAGAAACTCCATGGGAGTTGCAGCTGGATCAAGCTCAAGACGACCCTTTGGAGCATTATTCGCTTCCTCGCCTGTCAGCACATGACAAGGTATTTGATGGGAGAACCGAAGCATCTCCTGTTTTGGGATCTTCTTCATTTCTTCGGGATCCGAATTCCGCTGGAAAACTGTTTTAAATCCAGCAACTTTCACTAAGGAAACTATTGAAACTCCATGTTCTTCGCTATAGTCATCCAGCACCTCAACCATGTCATATTTGTGGATCACATCATCTGAAGTATGCTCATTCCAGTGAGGAGCCCAGTTTCTGTACAAGGCCCAAGTGTCACCTTTTTTAGGAAGAATTCTAATCACTCCACGAGCTTTCTCAAATTTAACCCTATGTGAAAAAATATTAATTGAATCAATGACTTCATATCGGCCAACTCTAAATTCCCCACAGGTCTTAGAAAAACCCCTACTAACCCAATCTAATTGAGTAAATTCAACATTGGACCTTGATGTGAGGTAACTCATGCGAACCTTGAAAGGTTTTGCTGATAAAACTTTCTGAATCAAGGCATAATATCGAGGCATACCATCATCATCATCATAGGTAGCCCATATCTGATCACCCCCAAAAGATTTTTCCGAGCGATCAGTGTCAAAATCGTAAAAATCTGGATCGGGAACATCAATTGATACAGGCTTATCGACTTCTTTAACTAAACCTTCATTGCCATCATCTTGGTGCACCTCATTCTGAAGAACATTCTTAACACTCCTGGATTCATTAAGTCTTCCTTCCTCAGCAGATTCCCCCTTAACTGTACCCTTCAAACAATCTTCATCAAATTTCTTAAGCTCCTTAGAACCTTCTTTCTGCTTTTGCTTTTTCTTAGCCTTATCCTGATCTCTACTCTTTGCAGCAGCCAACTTGAGTTCTTCCACTTTCTTAAATATTCCAATCTTGGCCTTTTCAATCAGTAAAGGTCGGACATCTGCATGCAAAAACTCTCTGTTAAATGTTGTCTGCTTCGAGCTCAACCTGGACTTAGAATCTCCGGAGGCTCCAGTAACCTTATTCCCTTCAGGAAAAGTATTTCCTGCTGTCCCAACAGATGTATCTACCTGATTTCCAACACAGTTTTTCCCAGCAACACCACCAATCTCACTTCTTTTATCCACAGTGCCATCAACACCAGTCCCAGTATTAAGTTTTTCAGAAGCACCAAAATTCCTTTTTGAAGAATTATGTCTCTTCCGAAGAGCCTCTTCCATTCTAGCCGCTGCCTGCGCTTCTTCCCGCCGCCTTTTCACTTCCTCGTATGCTTGATGAACCACACCAGCGGCCTGCGCAGAGCCGGGGCCCCATTGGAAATTTTTTACCGAAGATGAGTCAACTTTTGCCCCGTGATCAGACTCGGATGAGTCATTCTTACCAGCACTATTGCTCTTGTTGTTATTAATATTGTGCAGTTTAGATGGCCATTTAGGCGGATGTAGTCCACTCGGAGGGACAGGCAATTCTACAGCGAGAAACGGGCGCTTGCATTTCGGGCATAGAAGGCTTTTATTGAGATACATTCTATGATATTCGTATTGCATGCAACAACCCGCACACGATGTCCAGAATGTCAACGAAGTTGGGGGTGGAGGGGCGGTCGGAGGCCTCTGCGAGTTGCTCCGGTGATCCGTCGCCTTTGTTGCAGCGGTGTTAGCATACTGGTAAAATCCATTACCAGAAGTCTTCGGAGCAAATGGAGTTTTAATAGGATGGGAGACCCTCTGTTGAGACCCCTTCACAGATATATTCTGATCGTAAGCCATCTTTTTACTCCGATCGGAGAGCACGTTCCAGGCCTCCGAAACAAGTTGGAAGGCGCCTTCGGCGCCTGCGAATTTGTTCTTATCTGGATGCAGCAGGAGCGCGAGTTTCCTGTACTGCTTCTTCAGTGCCTCCTCGTCCGCCGAAGGGTTGATTCGAAGGATCGAATACAAATCCATGTGCCCGTTTATTTTGACTTCTGAGGAGAGGTAAACATCCAAAGTTGTTATCATTTGACTGATTCCTTCCAGGGATGGAAACAGATTCAGGGCTTTCAATGCAAATTTCTTGGCACCTATATAATCTTTTTCAGAAACCTTCCTTTCAGCAATCTCTTTAGCCCTGAGGGCTTCATCCCTGTTGCATTCCATTGCCTAAATCCAAACACAAAAATCACATTCGAGGCTTTAAGCACCGACCAACTGAATTCTACAAATTAAACAGCAAACTAGTTTTAAAAAACCAGGAAAACCTAACTTTCACCCGCAATATCAAAAAATCCCCGCAAACTCAAGAAAAAAATCAGCAGAAAGTATGATTAAAGTATTAAACTCCAGAAACATGATGATAAAAAGATAAAATTTTAGGTTGAATACTGCAATAAACAGCACATTAGCTTAAAAACGGCCGCATTACTTCGATTAGAAGGGCAACTGAATTGCCACTGCGCCAAAAGGGGAAAAAAGGAAAACCTAGATTCATTGTGGTATAAACAAGCGAAGCTCGACAGTGTTTCAAGAGGAAATCCCTCAGTAAGAACAATGCACGGCAAGAGCCGGAAGAGCTAAAAGAGCAGCACGAAAAAAAATGAAAATAAAACATGCAGATCGAATCGGAGCTACTGAAATGGAAAATCTCACTTATATGCATGAGTACAACGAAACCCTAGGCGCTTGATCAAAAAAAACGTTAAAAAATTCCCCGTAAAACGTTACGAAAACGGAAGAGAAAGAGGACCACCTGTCCGCAGAGAATCAACCGGCGGTAATCAAATTAGGATAGGAATCTGCCACCTGAACGCCGTCGTCTCCATTCTTTTTTCCCACCAAAGCTGGTTAAAAACGGGAAATGGTTAAAATGGATTTTTTTCTGAAAAAAAAAATCTCTCAATGCAAAACTGCCATTACCAAAATACCAGAGAAAGGAGGGCAAGAACCGGTCTAGGCCAAAGAAGGATCTCTTTCGGCTTTATAAAATTAGTTTGCAACCCTAACTTAACTTGAGTTAAAATTTTAACTATGGTTAAGCTAACCATAGTTAGAGTCTCAAGCATTTAACTATGGTTATAGTTAGCCATAGTTAATGTCTCAAGCATTTTATTCTTGTCTAGATAAAATCAACCAAAAAGGTTCTAAAAATAAAAGAATGATATATATAATATATATTCGAAATAAAAAATAAAAAAATATTTAAATAGTTTCAAATTATAGTGAACTATTGTGGGCACAAACCATCATAATTAATTTCAAAAGAATATTAATAAATTGATTAAGCTTATTATTTTAGAGCGAAGGTATTAGCACTATGAATCGTGAATCGCGTTATTCATGTTCCGTAAAAAGAGATTAAAATTGCTCATTTTAATTCATTTCAGGTAGTATAATCGTACCTTATTTCTCAAATATCCTGAGCCCTACCATTCTCACGACATGTTCGAGTCATGCATCCCCTTCGCTCTACGGATCAAGATCCCACCGGCGACTGCGTCACTCAAAGCTACGACCTCTCCTTCGCTCGGCAACCCGTGCGCTCATAGCCGCCCTGACACTTGTTGCTCCTTCGATCAAAGCCACTGAACACTGCAGCCCCTTCGCCCACCACCCCCTTGCTCAAAGTCGACACTGTTTCTTGCATCTCCTTTACTCAAACCAATTGAAGCCTGCATTTCCTTTGCCAAGTCGTTCGCCCATGAGCTCGCTGAAATCTTGTTGCTCAAATGGTTTGTTCCCACTACATTGTCCCGCCTAATGCCCTTGCTTCATGCCCATGCAAAATGCTTCTTCTCAACCTCTAAACTCTCTAATTATTAATTGAAATTTAGATTGGAGAACTCAATATTAAAGTTGGTTTTCCTTTTGGTCATTTTTTGTAGGTTCATAATTTATAGGTACGCCTCCTTCCAATCAACTCGAGCACGGATATTTTGGTTTCAGTCTGGCCAACCAGCAAGATTACATCTCATTCCGGCCAGTTTTTAGGGTATAATTTCTCTTCCCTTTTATGAATTTTCATAGAAAATTGTGTGGATTGTTCTTTGTTTTCCCTTTGTTTTGGATTAGGGTATTGTGATTATGTTGATACGAGCAAGTATTTGAAATATCAGTTACACTTGAGAAATAATATAAATTCTCACATGTAAATGTTGGAAATCATTTTATCGTACAGTTTTTCTAGTAAAGAGGATTTATTTGAATGGACTAGTAATGTTGCTCTACGTCTTGGTTTTGTCATTATCATTCGGATATGTTAAAGTTTCGGGTAAAACTTGATAGTAATAGAGGGGGCTTTACTCGTATAAGCCAGAATAAGAAAGTTTGGTTAAGAAAATGGTGACTTAATAAATCCAATAACATCTCAAACATTAGAGCATGTAATGCCAACATAGCTAAATGGTGGGCCTAAAGGCTCTAAGAGTGCGATGATGATTACAAATCAACTAAAAGAGAACTATCTTTATTTGAACATGTTCTTTTGAATGATCAAGAACTGCAAATAAACAATAAAGGTTTGCCTAGAAAGAAGATTGTAAGAAAAAATTCTTGTTGCGGGTCGCCCGGTCCGGAGAATCGGACCGTCTTAGCTCCAAGTCGGACCGGGCGCGCAAACAGTCTAATGAAAACCAAAGCAACAATGACACAGAGGCGTTTTAGCGTGGAAAACCCGGAAATGGTGAAATACAACGTGGTCGGATCTGTGTCGAGCCAAAACCACTATCTTCCTTGAGGTTACAAATGTGTGAGTTCCATGGAGGGTGGCAGGTCACCTCTCCGTTGATAGTACGATATTTATCTATACTTTATTATAATATTTATGTATTAAAATATTGTTTTGTCTTTATATTTTATATTAATAATACTCTATTTTTTTCTTTTTTGCATTTTTCAAGTAATTTGGGTTGCTAATAGCAATATGAAGCAAATTGTCATGATCATAAGAAGTTTTGGAGCATTTCTGCAAAAAATCTCAAAGTACACGGACCCATGTTCATGGCCATGACAACTCCAGCATGCTAAAACTGCTTTCCAGCTCAGTTTAAAGTTACACGCCCTAGGTCACGACCGTGACCTAGGGGCGTGACTATGGTCACGACTATGACCTCCTTCCAGCGAACCAGAACAGCCTGTCAGCGCATTTAATGATTACACACCCTTGATCACGCCTGTGACCCGAGGGCGTGATCTCTCCAGCAACCGCCGCAATTGATTCCATATCAACTGTTTTTCTATCGTTCCAGATCCAGCTAGACACGCCCATGGACACGCTCGTGTCCAAGGGCATGCAACTTCGAGTTACTTAGAATTTGACTATTTTTCTCCCAACGTTCCTGGCTTTTATTTGGCGGTTTTCGCAAGTTACACGCTCTAGGTCATACCAGTGACCCAGGGCGTGCACTTGGAATTTTCCGCATATAAAAGCCAGATGTTGTCAAGTTGATCATCATCCAGTCATTGCTTCGATTGGATCATTTCTAGCTTAGTTTTTCTGTTTTTAGTGTAATTTTTTTATGCAATTTACTTTATGTCTTGCATTTTCATTTCCTAGTTTAAAGTTTTATTCACACTTATACCTTTTTTATTCCTATTTATAAAACTATCTCTTTGTTTCAATTATGTCTAGCTGATTTTCTCTCATTTGAATGGATGATTTCTTTAGCAAAATAATTATTTAATTTCTTTTTCATAGCTTTTGATTTAGAAAACTCGATTTACCTTTGATTATAATCATATTGATTACATATTGTCGACATATGATTTTTTCAATTCTAGATCTGTATTCTAGCTGATCGAGAGATCCGTGAATACGAGAAGATCACTCATTTGTGAAAGGAGTTGCATGCACTTCTCGAAAAAAGATGACATAAATCTTCCAGATTTGAGTCAAATCCAATAATGGGTTCACCTCGTAAATCAAGTTTAGGGGTTTCGACTGGTCGAAAGATTTTAATCGATCAACTTAAGGTTAGTTGGTAGTATTCCTCGAGAGAGGTGCTATCATGATTTGGGAACATTCACAGTCGAGTTTATTTGCATCAACCGCTTATGAATTTAGATTTACTAATTATTTTTCTTAAGTTTGATTCTTGATCAAATGCTATTTTTCTTTATTATTTCTTTTACAAAACCATTTTATCTTTCTGATAAAATAATAATAATTTGTGTGAGTATAAGTACTCAACAGTCCGTGGAATACGACACTTGATATTATTTTAAAACATCTTATACTATGAACGATAAATACTCTTGCATATAGTTCGTAGAATTGAGAGAAAATATAATATCCCAAACTTGACGCATCAAGTTTTTGGCACCGTTGCCGGGGAGAGGTCGTCTCTCCGTTCACAAGATTTACGTACGGGAAAAAGGAAAAAATTGCTAAGTCCACGAAGCTTTGGAGAGAGTATCTACATGAGCGTCCAAGAGCGTGTTCTTCTAAGTCTTTTCTTGCGTCTGTTGCTGCGTCCACGAGAGTGGTGAGCGTGAACAGACTATAAATGGAGTAGAGCGAATTCCGAGAGATGGAATGATCTAAGTCTCACATTCTCGCCGGAAAACCTCATAGCTCTCTCTGGTTGCTTGTCTTCAAATGAAGGCATGGGAAATTTTTTAAAGCTTTCCTGAAGGGACGCGTTGGTAATTGCGTCAAGATGAATCTTGAGTTGACGAATGATGTCGCTCCTTTCCAGTCACATAGATCACCAATTTTCCCGAAATAATGAACATGCCCCCTGGGCGGTCTGTGTTGCCCGGGCAAGTTGCCCGGTCACGACGACGGCTGGAAGCGGTGGTGGCAGCTGAAGGTGGGTGTGGTAGACTGTCGGTGCGCGCGAGCCGCAACTGCCCTGGGCATATGCGCTGAGGGTGAGCTCCCTGTGTGTGTGTGCATAAGGGGCGGACGCACGGGTTGTGCTCCCAAATGATGTGTGGGCATGTACACGGCGCAGGCCGCGCACAGCACGGGTTGTGCCTGTTTGTGACCGGTGGCGGCCACGCATGCTCGGCCAGTGCCTTTGTGTGGGTGGGTGGGTGGGTGGGTGCGTGGGTGCTTAGGTGTGTGGGCGCTTGGTCCTTTCGGATCGTATGTGCGATGTCTTGCTCATCTCCTCTATGAGGTTTTGAGGTTATTCGAGCGAACGCGGCTTGCGCATGGCTCGCTCGGTTGGGTTAATTTGCTCGAGTACTTCAATCCGGTTTGACTCGGAAATCTTTAAAGGGAACCCCATCAAATGCCCCCAAGATTTCGTGGGTCGTTATCCGCAATGCGACGAGCCTAGAAATTCTTGACCTTTATGATTTCGCCTTGGGGTCGCGGACTTCAAATCATTTCAGCATGCGCGCGTCACAAATTACTTTTTGTTTGCGGCATGAGATCTCCTTTCCATTAAGCCTGAAGGCTTATGTTGATAACTTGGTGCTACTCGCATCCGTCTTGTGAGTTACAGATTCCACAGTGGTCGTTTAGACGATGATTTTTATTTGCGTGTGCATCTCTCTTGCTTGCCATGTGGCCCTGACGGCACTTTGCAAGGACGTTCTCCTGTTTTGAGCTTTGTGCGTTGTGATGGTTTGGAAGTATTTTTTTTTCAAGTTCCTTTTCATATGAACGCGCGTCACTCTTGGGCGTTAACTTTAGCAGTTGTCGATGTGCGTTAATGCTGGGGGAGGTTGCTTGAACGTGGCATGGAGGGACATTCTGCCCCTTATCTTCGTGGCAAGGAAGGGCCAGTGGGTCCTTTCCTATTGGGATTCGTATGTGGATTCGGGTCTCGCATTCATCATGGGGAGCAGAAGGACTCGGGGTCCATTCCCATCATGAAGTAAAAGGTCATGAGGTCTGTTTGCTTATGAGATGCAGAAGGACTCGGTGTTCGTTCTTGTCAGAAGCCGCAGAAGGACTCGTGGTCCGTTCTTGTATGGGAGCATAGAAGGGCTCCGTGTCTGTTCATATCAAGAGTTGAGATAAAGTCGTTCATGGCGGAGGCCGAGCTGGCACGACTAAAGGAGGAGAAAGCGTTGATTGCTGTCGCGCTTCAGGACGTAAAGTCGGGCAGACCTTCGTGATCGCTGAACTCAAGGATCCATAAGTCTTTGGAGTTGGAGCGATCCCAGATCGTTGAGGAGGTCCGACTAGAGATGATGGCCACGAAGGTGGATCCGCTTTAGGAGGATGGCGTGATGTTGCGCTCTGCCTTGGGTTTGGCAAGGGCTTCCGCGCAGCGCGAAGGATGCTGGGGTGCTCCAACCTTTGAGTGGGGGATGTCTTAGATGATGATGTTGACATTGATGTTGGGGGATGATTTGATTGTATCTATATTGTGCGTGCGCTTTGTATCATTTGTTTGCGGTTTTGCTTTTTACTCTCCTTTTTGCTCGAACGCATGTGTTTGAAGCAACGTGCTGAGTTTGCGACCTCCATTGGGCGTTATTATTGGGGACTGATGTTTGGATGTAACACGGAGGTTGTCTTGCGCCCCCTCATCCGGGTGACGCTAGGCGCAGGAGGACTTGTGGTCCATTCTTGTCGAACTCCATATGAGGGTTTGAGGATTGCTCTTGCCTTGAGTTGTAGAGGGACCTTTGTCCATCTCGCTTTGGGGGTCCGATCTTTCTTGATGTGTAGAAGGATCTTTGTCCGCACTTGCTCAAGTAGAAGGACTCGGGGTCTATTCCATTGGAGGTGGTGAAGGAACTTTGTCTGTTCGTACCTCAGGAGAACTTGGGGTCCGTTCGGTTGGAGGTGGCGAAGGACCTTTGTCCGTTCGTGCCTCAGGAGGATTCAGGGGGCAACCGGTTAGAGGTGGGGAAGGACCTTTGTCCGCTCATGCCTCAGGAGGACTCGTGGTCCGCCGATTGGAGGTGGCGAAGGACCTTTGTCCGTCCTTGCTTCAGGAGGACTCGAGGTTCATCCGGTTGGAGGTGGTGAAGGACTTTGTCCGTTCGTGCCTCTGGAGGACTCGAGGTCTATCCGGTTGGAGGTTGTAAGACCCCTTTTTTTTTCAAAAACCTCCGGGTCTTAGGCCCAGAACCGCCGTTTTGCGGTGACACCCTCGCTAGGGAAGGTCGCCACTACAAAACGCCGATCCTGCCGGCCAATTCGATCACGAAGAAAAGTAAAGTTTAAACGACTAAATAAGCAATGTCCACATCACATTTAAATAAACCATCA
This sequence comes from Dactylorhiza incarnata, assembly GCA_033032865.1. Lineage (NCBI taxonomy): Eukaryota > Viridiplantae > Streptophyta > Magnoliopsida > Asparagales > Orchidaceae > Dactylorhiza > Dactylorhiza incarnata. Next base: position 6,078,342 of record JAWHQI010000097.1, on the reverse strand, counting down.
AAGAGATGTCCACAAACATAACTGAAACAAAAGAGATAACAAGGGCTCCTGCCCGATACATCAAGCCTCACTACAAATTCACTCGCGGAAGCAAACTAACTAGAACTAATGGACACTCACGGATCCTGTCATCGGTGCTCCTGTGCTAGACTGCCCCGCCTCCATCTGCACCGGCCTCCGGTGCTGCTCCGTCGCCGCGGTCTCCTAAAATGATAAGGTCCACCGACCGTTAGTCAAAAAGACTAAGCCAATCCCCCACCTCTCCCCCAGTGACTCCTAGGCACCGAGCGGGAGGACGAAGCGGAGGTAAACAAAGGGGTAAACAAATGCAGGTGACAGGGAAACTAGTTATGGAAAGAACCACCACTACACAAGTGTATATATATATTAAACTGAAGCAGTAAGCAAGTAAGGTGCGAACAGGTAAAGTAAACAGGGGTACAAAGATAAGTATAAGAAGTTGACCATTGATTTATAGGAATGTACACACAAACCTATAGACCATGGGGTCGTTTAGCAAGGCCTACCGTATAAGAAGTCCCATAACCGACTTATACGTTAGGGGTAGGTTGTATGCAATGTTTATGCTATGACATGCAAAATATGTTGTTATGCTATGTTCATACAGTGCAACTCACTCACTACGACTCTATGCGCATAGACCTTTAGTTCCCCCTTTTTGGAGCGTGCAAGACTCCCAGGATACTCCCGTAGTGGCAAACGGAAGCGGTGGGTTGGGCCTCGCCCACCTCTAGGTTGGTATATGCACTACCTAACCTAGACCTATCGTACGCCTCAACGCAAACCCGCGGAGCATCTGCGTACTCTTACTGGCTGGACCGCCAGACTTTTATGGCTAAGTGTAAATACCACACTTGCCGAGCCCGAGCATCAACGTCGGTGCAACGACCGCTAACACTAAGGATCCACCACCTTGTGCACATGCATCATGTTCTACTATTTATCTACGAACTCTAACATAAACCACCTGGGCTTAACTTGCCCAACCAAGTACCAAACTGAGTCACAATCTCCCGGATCAACAATCCGCACCAACCCCCACCGAACCTGCAACTCGGGGTACCAAACCATCAAAACTCCCGTGACCACGGAGTGTGAGTGAATGTGTTATTTGTTAGTCTTGAGCATCTTCTATATTCCTACGACTTATGGTTAATCTTGGACTCCCCGATGGTCACCCTGTAAGGGGCTCGCCACGGTACTAGTAACTGCAATGGGTTGACACCCCAAAGTCCCCTTTCTCAAGATACTTACTGTACAACCCTGTATTCGCCGAGTGGGCCCCCGAGGCCCAAGATATTTTTAGGCCCAATATTTTCAAATGACGCGACCCCGGGAGGAGGAGGGGTGAGCATTTGGAGGGAGTCGAGTCTGAGGGGCGCATCCCAGGACTGTTCCCTTGTGAGGGCGAGCCGGGGAGGGCCGGGAGGCCTCTGACTCGCCCAGAGCCTTGTGAGGGCGAGCCGGGGAGGTCCGGGAGGCCTCCGGCTCGCCCAGAGCCTTATGGGGGCGAGCCGGGAGGGCCGGGAGGCCTCCGGCTCGCCCAGACCCTTGTGGGGGCGAGCTGGGAGGGCCGAGAGGCCTCCGGCTCGCCCACACCCTTGTGGGGGCGAGCTGGGAGGGTCGGGAGGCCTCCGGCTCGCCCACACCCTTGTGGGGGCGAGCTGGGAGGGCCGGGGGGTCTCCGGCTCGCCCACACCCTTGTGGGGGCGAGCTGGGAGGGCCGGGGGGCCTCCGGCTCGCCCACACCCTTGTGGGGGCGAGCTGGGAGGGCCGGGGGGCCTCCGGCTCGCCTACACCCTTGTGGGGGCGAGCTGGGAGGGTCGGGGGGCCTCCGGCTCGCCCACACCCTTGTGGGGGCGAGCTGGGAGGGCGGGGGGCCTCCGGCTCGCCCACACCCTTGTGGGGGCGAGCTGGGAGGGCCGTGAGGCCTCCGGCTCGCCCACACCCTTGTGAGGGCGAGCTGGGAGGGCCGGGAGGCCTCCGGCTCGCCCACACCCTTGTGGGGGCGAGCTGGGAGGGTCGGGAGGCCTCCGGCTCGCCCACACCCTTGTGGGGGCGAGCCGGGAGGGTCGGGAGGCCTCCGGCTCGCCCAGACCCTTGTGGGGGCGAGCCGGGAGGGCCGGGAGGCCTCCGGCTCGCCCAGACCCTTGTGGGGGAGAGCCGGGAGGGCCGGGAGGCCTCCGGCTCGCCAACACACTTGTGGGGGCGAGCCGGGAGGGTCGGGAGGCCTCCGGCTCGCCCAGACCCTTGTGGGGGCGAGCCGGGAGGGCCGGGAGGCCTCCGGCTCGCCCAGACCCTTGTGGGGGCGAGCCGGGAGGGCCGGGAGGCCTCCGGCTCGCCCACACCCTTGTGGGGGCAAGCCGGGAGGCCTCCGGCTCGCCCAGAACCTTGCCGGGTAGGCGGTCTGCGTTTAGCGCCCAAGAGTAGCGGGATTTGGCTATTCGCAGTCCAGTTTTGGTTATTCGCAGTCCAAGAGCAGCGGGATTTGGCTATCTGCAGCCCAGTTCAAGGGTATTTTGGTAATCTGGCAGACCAGTTTTCGGCTATTTGCAGCCAAACTTCAGAAATCCTATAAATAGGACCAAGGGGGCACCATTTGGAGAGATCTCATTCTAGGCTAGCTCTCTCCCTCTCTCTCCCTCCCCAAGTCTCTCTAGGGGGGTGAGGAGAGCCTCCAGTGGTGCCCAAGCTTAGTAGTGGCTTGGGAGGGGAAGTTCCTGAGGGGCTTCCGGGTTTGTGGCGGGACCTCCCCACTAAGCCCTTGGTCCAGTCCCTAGTTCCAACGCCTTCAACCTAGAGCTCTCCCTTGGGAGGAGTAAGGATTGGTCGCCCCTCGGCTAGCTGAGGGCCCCGAACTCCACAGAGACTAAGTCTTGTTCGCAAGTCTCGGTTTCAACACATGGTGCGGTGAGCGTGGAGTGTGACCGATTCACGAAACTCTCGAGATGAGCTCCATGGACGGAGGTGGAGGAAGTTCCGACCCAGGTCATTCGCAGCCCCCGGTGGCTGGAGTGACGTTGGAGATGTTTGAAAGCTTCAAGCGAGAGGTCATGCAGACCTTGCAGATCGCCTTCGCCACAACGGCCGTAGGCAGAAGAGGAGATGGTTCGGAGGTCCCGCCCCAGCAGGTGGAGGAGGGAACTCTCGGCCAGCAGTTCAGAAAGGAGATACCGGTGAGGGGGGAGTGGGGAGGTGCCATACCCCCACTCGCCCACCCTCAAGGGGGCGAGCTCAGGAGGGGGGCGCCCTCCCAGCTCGCCCCAGCCCCTCAAGGGGGCGAGCTCAGGAGGGGGGCGCCCTCCCAGCTCGCCCCAGCCCCTCAAGGGGGCGAGCTCAGGAGGGGGGCACCCTCCCAGCTCGCCCCAGCCCCTCAAGGGGGCGAGCTCAGGAGGGGGGCGCCCTCCCAGCTCGCCCCAACCCCTCAAGGGGGCGAGCTCAGGAGGAAGGCACTGTCCCAGCTCGCCCCGTCTCTTCCAGCCCAGTCCCAAAAGGGGGCGAGCGGGGAGGCATCCGACCCCCACTCGCTCCACCCCAAAAGAAACCAAGTGAATGTTGATGGTCGAGACCACCTCGGGTGGAGGCTATCCAATAGCCCGGCGAGCGCAGAGGTCAACAATTCGACTCCGCGAGAGCAAGGAAGTAAGGACTTCAAAAGAAAAAGATCCAACCGCCCGAGGTGGAGGCCGGGACTAAACACACCCCCTCCACCACCTCAGCAAACCATGGAGATTGGTGGGGGTAGACGGAGGAGAATCAGAAAAGCAGGAAGAAGAAGGAAAGGAAGGGGTAGGGTGGAGTCACCCTACTGCGACTTCCACCAGGAGGAGGGTCACGCGACGTTCACTTACCCTGAGTTCTCAGAGATGAAGGATGCGAGGGGTCCAGGGCAACATCAACAACTACCGGAAGAAGTCAAGGAAGACCAAGACTGGGAGGGGGAGGCTCAGTTCGGCTTCCATACTTAAGTTTCATTTTCTAGCCTTAAGTCCGTGTAATGCTATGTTCCGTTTCCATGTCTAGTTTTTCCAACATGTACTAGGATGGTTTAATATAATGAAAGTTTTTCAAAAATACTTAGCCCCGATGCTGGCCCGCTGACCAGGCTCCCACCTAGCTGGCAGGGCCGGGAACCGCTCGGGGGCGGGGAAGAGAATGCTTAGCCTCGATGCTGGCCCGCTGACCAGGCTCCCATCAAGCTGGCAGGTCCGAGGATCGCTCAGGGACAAGGAAGTCACAAGTATTTAGTCCTGATGCTGGCCCGCGGACCAGGCTCCCACCTAGCTGGCAGGGCCGGGAACCGCTCGGGACAGGGAGGAAAATGTCCACCACTAGTAGAGCTCGCTCCTAGAAGTGTGTCGACCCTATGTCCACCACTAGTAGAGCTCGCTCCTAGAAGTGTGTCGACCCTATGTCCACCACTAGTAGAGCTCGCTCCTAGAAGTGTGTCGACCCTATGTCCACCACTAGTAGAGCTCGCTCCTAGAAGTGTGTCGACCCTATGTCCACCACTAGTAGAGCTCGCTCCTAGAAGTGTGTCGACCCTAAGTCCACCACTAGTAGAGCTCGCTCCTAGAAGTGTGTCGACCCTATGTCCACCACTAGTAGAGCTCGCTCCTAGAAGTGTGTCGACCCTATGTCCACCACTAGTAGAGCTCGCTCCTAGAAGTGTGTCGACCCTATGTCCACCACTAGTAGAGCTCGCTCCTAGAAGTGTGTCGACCCTATGTCCACCACTAGTAGAGCTCGCTCCTAGAAGTGTGTCGACCCTATGTCCACCACTAGTAGAGCTCGCTCCTAGAAGTGTGTCGACCCTATGTCCACCACTAGTAGAGCTCGCTCCTAGAAGTGTGTCGACCCTATGTCCACCACTAGTAGAGCTCGCTCCTAGAAGTGTGTCGACCCTATGTCCACCACTAGTAGAGCTCGCTCCTAGAAGTGTGTCGACCCTATGTCCACCACTAGTAGAGCTCGCTCCTAGAAGTGTGTCGACCATATGTCCACCACTAGTAGAGCTCGCTCCTAGAAGAGTGTCGACCCTATGTCCACCACTAGTAGAGCTCGCTCCTAGAAGTGTGTCGACCCTATGTCCACCACTAGTAGAGCTCGCTCCTAGAAGTGTGTCGACCCTATGTCCACCACTAGTAGAGCTCGCTCCTAGAAGTGTGTCGACCCTATGTCCACCACTAGTAGAGCTCGCTCCTAGAAGTGTGTCGACCCTATGTCCACCACTAGTAGAGCTCGCTCCTAGAAGTGTGTCGACCCTATGTCCACCACTAGTAGAGCTCGCTCCTAGAAGTGTGTCGACCCTATGTCCACCACTAGTAGAGCTCGCTCCTAGAAGTGTGTCGACCCTATGTCCACCACTAGTAGAGCTCGCTCCTAGAAGTGTGTCGACCCTATGTCCACCACTAGTAGAGCTCGCTCCTAGAAGTGTGTCGACCCTATGTCCACCACTAGTAGAGCTCGCTCCTAGAAGTGTGTCGACCCTATGTCCACCACTAGTAGAGCTCGCTCCTAGAAGTGTGTCGACCCTATGTCCACCACTAGTAGAGCTCTCTCCTAGAAGTGTGTCGACCCTATGTCCACCACTAGTAGAGCTCGCTCCTAGAAGTGTGTCGACCCTAAGTCCACCACTAGTAGAGCTCGCTCCTAGAAGTGTGTCGACCCTATGTCCACCACTAGTAGAGCTCGCTCCTAGAAGTGTGTCGACCCTATGTCCACCACTAGTAGAGCTCGCTCCTAGAAGTGTGTCGACCCTATGTCCACCACTAGTAGAGCTCGCTCCTAGAAGTGTGTCGACCCTATGTCCACCACTAGTAGAGCTCGCTCCTAGAAGTGTGTCGACCCTATGTCCACCACTAGTAGAGCTCGCTCCTAGAAGTGTGTCGACCCTATGTCCACCACTAGTAGAGCTCGCTCCTAGAAGTGTGTCGACCCTATGTCCACCACTAGTAGAGCTCGCTCCTAGAAGTGTGTCGACCCTATGTCCACCACTAGTAGAGCTCGCTCCTAGAAGTGTGTCGACCCTATGTCCACCACTAGTAGAGCTCGCTCCTAGAAGTGTGTCGACCCTATGTCCACCACTAGTAGAGCTCGCTCCTAGAAGTGTGTCGACCCTATGTCCACCACTAGTAGAGCTCGCTCCTAGAAGTGTGTCGACCCTATGTCCACCACTAGTAGAGCTCGCTCCTAGAAGTGTGTCGACCCTATGTCCACCACTAGTAGAGCTCGCTCCTAGAAGTGTGTCGACCCTATGTCCACCACTAGTAGAGCTCGCTCCTAGAAGTGTGTCGACCCTATGTCCACCACTAGTAGAGCTCGCTCCTAGAAGTGTGTCGACCCTATGTCCACCACTAGTAGAGCTCGCTCCTAGAAGTGTGTCGACCCTATGTCCACCACTAGTAGAGCTCGCTCCTAGAAGTGTGTCGACCCTATGTCCACCACTAGTAGAGCTCGCTCCTAGAAGTGTGTCGACCCTATGTCCACCACTAGTAGAGCTCGCTCCTAGAAGTGTGTCGACCCTATGTCCACCACTAGTAGAGCTCGCTCCTAGAAGTGTGTCGACCCTATGTCCACCACTAGTAGAGCTCGCTCCTAGAAGTGTGTCGACCCTATGTCCACCACTAGTAGAGCTCGCTCCTAGAAGTGTGTCGACCCTATGTCCACCACTAGTAGAGCTCGCTCCTAGAAGTGTGTCGACCCTATGTCCACCACTAGTAGAGCTCGCTCCTAGAAGTGTGTCGACCCTATGTCCACCACTAGTAGAGCTCGCTCCTAGAAGTGTGTCGACCCTAAGTCCACCACTAGTAGAGCTCGCTCCTAGAAGTGTGTCGACCCTATGTCCACCACTAGTAGAGCTCGTTCCTAGAAGTGTGTCGACCCTATGTCCACCACTAGTAGAGCTCGCTCCTAGAAGTGTGTCGACCCTATGTCCACCACTAGTAGAGCTCGCTCCTAGAAGTGTGTCGACCCTATGTCCACCACTAGTAGAGCTCGCTCCTAGAAGTGTGTCGACCCTATGTCCACCACTAGTAGAGCTCGCTCCTAGAAGTGTGTCGACCCTATGTCCACCACTAGTAGAGCTCGCTCCTAGAAGTGTGTCGACCCTATGTCCACCACTAGTAGAGCTCGCTCCTAGAAGTGTGTCGACCCTATGTCCACCACTAGTAGAGCTCGCTCCTAGAAGTGTGTCGACCCTATGTCCACCACTAGTAGAGCTCGCTCCTAGAAGTGTGTCGACCCTATGTCCACCACTAGTAGAGCTCGCTGGTAGAAGTGTGTCGACCCTATGTCCACCACTAGTAGAGCTCGCTCCTAGAAGAGTGTCGACCCTATGTCCACCACTAGTAGAGCTCGCTCCTAGAAGTGTGTCGACCCTATGTCCACCACTAGTAGAGCTCGCTCCTAGAAGTGTGTCGACCCTATGTCCACCACTAGTAGAGCTCGCTCCTAGAAGTGTGTCGACCCTATGTCCACCACTAGTAGAGCTCGCTCCTAGAAGTGTGTCGACCCTATGTCCACCACTAGTAGAGCTCGCTCCTAGAAGTGTGTCGACCCTATGCTGGTCCGCTGACCAGGCTCCCATCTAGCTGGCAGGGCCGGGAACCGCTCGGGGGCAAGAAGGAAAGTACTTAGCATCGATGCTGGCCCGCTGACCAGGCTCTCACCTAGCTGGCAGGGTCAGGAACCGCTCAGTGGCCGAAAATTCTCTTAAGTATTTTTCCCCCCGAGGTGGCTCCGTTAGCCGGGCTCTCACTAGCCGGCAGGGTAGGAAGGCCTCTCAGGGAGGCTAAGTGTTTTTCCCCCGAGGTGGCTCCACTAGCCCGACTCTCGCTAGCCGGCAAGGTTGGGGAACCTCTCGGGGAGGCGCTGTGGCTTTTCCAAGATATCACCAATAACCGGATTCCCAGCGACACTCGTCGAATATGCAGGGTTGGACATTTCTTTCCGAGCGTGAGCCACGCTCGAAAAGAGCGGGGATTGTGTACAACCCTGTATTCGCCGAGTGGGCCCCCGAGGCCCAAGATATTTTTAGGCCCAATATTTTCAAATGACGCGACCCCGGGAGGAGGAGGGGTGAGCATTTGGAGGGAGTCGAGTCTGAGGGGCGCATCCCAGGACTGTTCCCTTGTGAGGGCGAGCCGGGGAGGGCCGGGAGGCCTCGGACTCGCCCAGAGCCTTGTGAGGGCGAGCCGGGGAGGGCCGGGAGGCCTCCGGCTCGCCCAGAGCCTTATGGGGGCGAGCCGGGAGGGCCGGGAGGCCTCCGGCTCGCCCAGACCCTTGTGGGGGCGAGCTGGGAGGGCCGAGAGGCCTCCGGCTCGCCCACACCCTTGTGGGGGCGAGCTGGGAGGGCCGGGAGGCCTCCGGCTCGCCCACACCCTTGTGGGGGCGAGCTGGGAGGGCCGGGGGGCCTCCGGCTCGCCCACACCCTTGTGGGGGCGAGTTGGGAGGGCCGGGGGGCCTCCGGCTCGCCCACACCCTTGTGGGGGCGAGCTGGGAAGGCCGGGGGGCCTCCGGCTCGCCCACACCCTTGTGGGGGCGAGCTGGGAAGGCCGGGGGGCCTCCGGCTCGCCCACACCCTTGTGGGGGCGAGCTGGGAGGGCCGGGGGGCCTCCGGCTCGCCCACACCCTTGTGGGGGCGAGCTGGGAGGGCCGGGGGGCCTCCGGCTCGCCCACACCCTTGTGGGGGCGAGCTGGGAGGGCCGGGAGGCCTCCGGCTCGCCCACACCCTTGTGGGGGCGAGCCGGGAGGGCCGGGAGGCCTCCGGCTCGCCCACACCCTTGTGGGGGCGAGCCGGGAGGGCCGGGAGGCCTCCGGCTCGCCCAGACCCTTGTGGGGGAGAGCCGGGAGGGCCGGGAGGCCTCCGGCTCGCCCACACACTTGTGGGGGCGAGCCGGGTGGGTCGGGAGGCCTCCGGCTCGCCCACACTCTTGTGGGGGCGAGCCGGGAGGGCCGGGAGGCCTCCGGCTCGCCCACACCCTTGTGGGGGCGAGCCGGGAGGGCCGGGAGGCCTCCGGCTCGCCCAGAACCTTGCCGGGTAGGCGGTCTGCGTTTAGCGCCCAAGAGTAGCAGGATTTGGCTATTCGCAGTCCAGTTTTGGTTATTCGCAGTCCAAGAGCAGCGGGATTTGGCTATCTGCAGCCCAGTTCAAGGGTATTTTGGTAATCTGGCAGACCAGTTTTCGGCTATTTGCAGCCCAACTTCAGAAATCCTATAAATAGGACCAAGGGGGCACCATTTGGAGAGATCTCATTCTAGGCTAGCTCTCTCCCTCTCTCTCCCTCCCCAAGTCTCTCTAGGGGGGTGAGGAGAGCCTCCAGTGGTGCCCAAGCTTAGTAGTGGCTTGGGAGGGGAAGTTCCTGAGGGGCTTCCGGGTTTGTGGCGGGACCTCCCCACTAAGCCCTTGGTCCAGTCCCTAGTTCCAACACCTTCAACCTAGAGCTCTCCCTTGGGAGGAGTAAGGATTGGTCGTCCCTCGGCTAGCTGAGGGCCCCGAACTCCACAGAGACTAAGTCTTGTTCGCAAGTCTCGGTTTCAACACTTACTGTTATTGGTATCTACCCTTAAGAATTCCACACAATACTTCACCTGGATTAATCCGAAGTGCTTTAAGACACTAAAGAAAAGACGATCTTTCGTCAATCCCCATGACAACCTTACTCTTAACCCATCAAGTACACTTTTCTCACATACACATCCTTGGGAGGACTCACTACTAACTAATCAGCCCATGTACACCACCTGAACCCCATCTCCACCTAGTATGTCACTAAATTCCTAAGTTTCCCAGTTTTTACTATACGCAGACCAAACTGACTGTATGAAGCTTACAACTAGAGGTACTCCAAATATTCATCCAACTGACCCAAGCTAATTATTGGAGGTCTAACATGATATTTTAAGGCAAATTCCAGAGGATCATATTTTTCCCAATATTTTTAATATTTAAAACAGTTTTTCCAAAATACAACTTCCTAACGTTTGAACTACAAGTGTACTTTTCTGACTTCCAATGCCTACCACAATTATTACATAAATCAAGGGTATCAAATAATCAGTAGATATGAAATTTTAGAAAACTCCAGCAAGATTTACAATTATTAAAAATTCCAAAACCCATTAATTTTCAATATTTTCCAAAGGAGGTACCCTCATATGAACTCCAAACCTTAAGGAAATTTATAAAGAGATGATTCATACTAAAATATTCAGCCCTACCAAATTTGACCATATTCCATAGAGGTTACATTTGTAATTTCCACAAAGGACATATTTGCAATTAATTCCAAATTGAACTAGAAGTACCAAAAATATCAATCCAAAAATTATAAGACAAATACTGTGGGTTCATAATGGTATGGAATGACATCCAGGAAGGTTTCATGAAATTACAGAAAACTAACACCCTAAAATTGCTCATCCCAAAAATTGCCAACAATATGAATAATTATAATTTGGACCTCCAAAAGTCTTCCAATGGTTCTAATAGAATCTCCAGGGATTAATAACATGAAAACTAAGTTGGTGACAGAAGATGGTTATTCACAAAGTATTTGTTCTTCCTAAATCCCAAAAACCTAAAAATTTACAAATCTACCCAAGGATTTATTCACTAAGGTTTACAACTCCAACCCTCTTCAATTTCACAGGGGAAGCTTCTCTGGTCACCGTGACCAACTCCCCAAAATTTTAGGTCAAACCATAAAGGTTTGACCCCTCTTCCTTCATTGGCCTCCAAATGCACCCCTTAGGGTTTACCCTAGGGTTAGGGTCCATACTTCCCCAAATCCACCCAAACTCCTTATGAGGGTGTTATATCACTCATAGAACTCAGAGGAGTCTATTACACACCTCTCCAAGGACAAACACCCCCATGTCCTTCACAACCCTAAAAATCCCCACTAAGGGACCTACCCTAGGGTTCTAGGGCTACCCTACACCAAACCACCCCAAACTCCATTGGAGTGTGTGTTATGCCCTAAAAGGTCAGTGGCCAAAATATCATCCTCTGTTGAGGTGATTTGACCACTCAAAATACCAAGGGGGTGATTTACCCTAAATAACCCTTTATGGGCCAAACTAGGGCTGAGTAAAATCCCAACCAAAACACCTCCAAATGATGTGAAATTTTTACCAGAGTCTTAATATGCCCTCTAAGACCACCCACCCAAATTTGGGGGGATTTTGAGGTGTTTAGGACACTTAATTAAATTAATCATGGTTTATTAAATTTTTCTTAAAACTTTAGAAAAATATTCTCCAAAAATTCTGATTTTTGGATATGTCTTATATATACATAAGAATAGCCTACACCCCAAATTTCAAGTCATTTGGAGTTCTGGATTGATGTGGGCATCCAAATCAATCTCTGGTCAGCCCTATGGACAGTCCCCACCAAAATGAGTGATGTGACCTACCCAGGGCTCCAAACCGAGTGATCTCAATTTTGTAATAAACTAGACATCAAGGGCTACAACATTAGTGTTAAACACTTTTTCGTTTGAAGGACCTAAGTATTTTTAATATTTAATTCAAAATGCTGCCAGAAATGTGACAAAATACAATCAATTAAATTAAAAACATTTAAATAGGTCTGCGATTATCAAATGGCGGCAGATCGGACGGCTCACAGCCTTCGTCCCCGATCAACCAACGGCTTATGACGGCCCGTCCTGGGCGACTTTGCAGGGCGATTTCCCGGCCACCCTCACATCTCCCCGACCGGCAAGTGCCACCACCACCTCCGTTGAGGTGGTGGCCGGCGATAGGAGGTTGTTTGCCGGCCGGTGGTGGCCGGAGTAGGGGTTTCGGGGAGGGGGAAAATGCTCGAAAACGAGCACCTTTGGGTGCACGATTCGAGCCCGTTTGAACTCGAATCAAGCCCCAGTTAGATTAAGATCTAAGCACTGAGAGGGAGGAGGAGGAGGATCAGACCTGCTGGGGGGCTTGCCTCCTTGTCGTTCTCGTGTACACCATGGGAGCTCGGGGAGGTTGTGGAGCCATGCCGATCCGAGCCTAGAGAGCACGATTTCCTCTGGAAGCTTGGGGGTTTCTCTCCTCTCCGACTTCTGAAGGTGATAGGGGGTTCAATTGAAGGTGGTGGTGGCTTTAACCCCATGTGCCATTAATGGCCTCTTCACCTCCCTCCCCATGGCCGACCCTATGCATCCCCCCTGCCTTAATTGCTCCTAGAAACGGCTGGAAACTTCTCAATTTCATCAGAGAAGATGAATGGGGGTGTAAATGAGGGATGCCAAGGGGTGTATCACCTTAATGGCCATGAATGACCTCTTTTTCTCTTCCCAAAATTGGGGAAAACCCCCATTTTCTCTCTCCTTCTCACCTTGGCTGATTTTTCACTCCCTCCTGTATTTAATGCTAGCCTACTAGGTCTCTTATGATATTTTAGGCCTAGAGGTGTGGTCAATTTGGCATAGTGGAGGTCAGTTGACTCTAATTAGGCTACTTTGACCAATTTGGGGTTAGGGTTGACTTTGGTCAATCTGGCCTCTTTGGTTGACCCCAATGCGCCCTTGGTGCTCTAAAGGGACCCATGAAGGGTTAGGGATACTATGGTGGGGTCAAATGGTCAAGTTGAGGCCCTAAAGTCCAACCCTAAGCTTGGTAATTAGAAATTGCTATTTGCAGACCAAGGTGGTTTTCTTCTTCTTTCCTAAGCTCACAAGGTCTTGGGTTCTTCCTATGATTTTGTCATGACCTAGTCATGACAAAACTAACTTAGGGTTCTAGAAGTTTGGGGGATGTTAGAATTGCACTTTTTGTAACGGTCCAGGCCCGCCAACACGGGACCCAGCTGGACCGTCGGCACCCTCCCAGCGCAGGCCCGCCAACATGTGACCCAACTGGCACCGGAAGGGTTCAGCCTAACCAGATGGTCTGCAGACCATGCACCCCAACCCCTCTCTGTCCCACCACAGGGCACAGCGGGTTGTTGGAGACCGCAGTCCCCCTTTGATGAGAATTGAGCCAGTTAAGCGGCAGCGCGTGGACTTCCCAGGAGGTCACCCATCCCAGTATTGCTCCAGCCCGAGCACGCTTAACTATGGAGTACTTTCACTTCTCATCACCAATTGATGAGAATTGAGCCAGTTAAGCTGTAGCTCAATTGGTGATGAGAAGTGAAAGTACTCCATAGTTAAGCGTGCTCGGGCTGGAGCAATACTGGGATGGGTGACCTCCTGGGAAGTCCACGCGCTGCCGCTTAACTGGCTCAATTCTCATCAAAGGGGGACTGCGGTCTCCAACAACCCGCTGTGCCCTGTGGTGGGACAGAGAGGGGTTGGGGTGCATGGTCTGCAGACCATCTGGTTAGGCTGAACCCTTCCGGTGCCAGTTGGGTCACGTGTTGGCGGGCCTGGGCTGGGAGGGTGCCAGCGGTCCAGCTGGGTCCCGTGTTGGCGGGCCTGGACCGTTACAGAGGTGACGAAGGACCTTTGTCTGTTCATGCCTCTGGAGGACTTGAGGTACGTACGATTGGAGGTGGCGAAGGACCTTTGTTCGTTCGTGCCACATGAGGGCTCAGGGTCCGTCTAGTTGGAGGCGGCGAAGGACCTTTGTTTGTTCGCGCCTCAGAAGAACACGAGGGCCGTTCCAAAGGAGGAGGTGCAGAAGGACCTCCGTCCATCTCGCCCTGACAGTAGAAGGACATGGGATCCATTCTCTCAGAATGTGCATAAGGACATTCGTCCATCTCGCCTTGGCAGTAGAAGGACACGAGGTCCGTTCTCTCCGGTGATTGCTGCAGCAGATGAAACTAAAGACCATTACATTAGTGTTGAAAGAAGATACAGGTGCTCGTGAGCTTCTTCCCGCGGCTTATTCTTGAGTGAGAAAATAGAGAAAAGTAGTAGATAGTGTAGGGGTCGCTCAGTCCTGTCCCCGAATCCAACTCAAGCTCCGCATGTATTTCCGCGGTCTGGATCTTGGCTGGGGTGTGACCGATGTAGGTAACAAAGTCATATCGCCTCCTGATTTCCCCGGACGACGCATATCCTCCAAGGAGAGATATACTTCATGGACAGGTGCGAGACAGAGGGGATTGCCTAGAAGAACGTCTAGAGCGGTCGATCGAAGATCGAAGATCGCATCCTTCATCTTTAGGCACTCGTCGGTGGTGTGCTCAGTGCCCCTGTGGAATTCACAGTATTTCGTTCTGTCTCCCTTCCCGGTAGGGACTTCCCGAGGTCATCGCAGCTCTGGATCATCCCAGATGGCGTAGAGCACGTTGGCGCGCGAGGTGTTGAGTAATGAGTACTCGTCGTACCGCTGACGGTGTCGGTCCCGGGGCGGTCCTTGCGGTGTTCTCACTCCCTGTGCTCTTCCCGATGCTTGGGTGCCGACTCTTCTCGCTTCCTTTTTCCCTCCTTCTTCAAACTGCCTCTTGTGGGCATCTATTGCTTCATCATCCGCTATCTGTGCCTCCACTCGGTGTACCAGGTCGGGGTAACTCGGGACCGTTTCCCGCATCAGAGCTGAGTAGAATCCTCCTGGGTGGAGTACGCCCAGGAAGACTCCGCGGAGGAGCTCCGGATCCACCCTCGGGATCTGCCTGGCCTCCGAGGTGAAGCGTAGGAATTTTTTTTTCAGGGTTTCCCCCTCGCCTTGTCGGATCCCGGAGAGGTGGGAGGGGTCTTTTGCAACGCATTGGTTGGCGATGAACTGATCCAAGAACGTCTGAGTGAGCTTAGGGAAGCTCCGGATGGATCCTTCCTAGAGGGAATGATACCAGGTCCGTGCCTGGCCCTTCAGTGTGGAGGGGAAAACTTGATAGAGCAGTTGGTCGGGCGCACGGTAGAGATGGAAGATCGTTATGAAGCGATTCACATGCTCTAGTAGATCTTCTGTCCCGTTGTATGTTTCGATGTGCGGGAGCTTGAACCCGGGTGGGACGGGATATGCCAGTACCTCGGCTGCCAGCGGTGAAGCTCCTCGGTCCGGGCGACGTGTTAGCGCGGCCCGGCGGCCTAGCAACCCATACTCCTTTACAAGTAGTTCTCTTAGTGCCTCCCGCGCTACCCCCTATCCTCGGGTGGTGGGAGGACGACTTCGTCTTCCCTAACTGTGCAAGCTGGGCGCACCGAGCTTGCTCGTCTTGACGACTCAGACTCTACTTCTCGCACCCCGGGCCCCTGGCCGTGGTGATCGGGTGGCGGCATGTTCTCTTGCGCGGGGTTTCCGTCGGCAATGCACCTGAGAAGGGCGAGCATTTCTGCATGGATGGCTGCCCCGTGGGCGTCTCCTCCCGCAGGTGCGTTACCAGGGGTGGGGCATCCTCACGCTGCTGTGGTGCGTTGGATTGCGACGGAAGAACGTCGTTCGTCTCCCTGCGAGCCGATCCTCAGGTCGTTCGAGTGTCTTTCCCTGCCATGTCCTGATTGACTTCTACTTCTTTTGCTGATTACGGGGAACTCATTCCCACAAACGATTTCAATCTGTTGTGGATCGCTCGGGGCCTCTGGTAGATCGGGCAATTTGTTCACCTTAGCCCGCTAGCGCCTGAACGTGTAAACAGATAAATAGGTCTCCTGAAAAGACCGAGTCCAAGAGCTGATGACGTGGAAAACCCGCAATCGGGATGAAAAATCACGCGTCCGGAGCTGTGCAGGCCTAACTTTCACTACGCTTTGGGTTCTTTTACAGATTGATACTCGAGAGAGCGAGGGCGACAGGTCGCGCCTCGTTACAAAGATGGAGGTGAGAGAGGGAATTTGCTGCCTTGCTCCAAAGCGGGCTTGCCCCCCGAGTCTGAGCTTTATCCGTTCCACTGCGGGCCTTTGACTCCTTGATTGGTTTGCCAATAGCAAGCTCCAAGTGATCTCTAAGTGGTATGCTGATAGTTGGCTCCAAGTTTCTAAGCGTTATGCGAATAGTGAACTCCAAGTCTCCAAGCTGTCTGCATATAGCGAACTCTAAGTCTTCAAGCGGTCTGTGAATAATGAACTCCAAGTCTCCAAACAGTCTCCGAATAGCGAACTCCAAGTCTCCAATCTGCTAGGAAAGAAGATAGAGATAGATAGAGAGAGAAAGAGAGAGAAAATGAGGGGATTAGAGTTCCAAACCAAAAGTGAAGAAATGAATAGCACAAGGGGTCTATTTATAGTTTCTCAGAGGGGCGGTCCGGTAAATTTACCCGTTATTTACCGGACCTGCCAATAGGAGGGCTCCATTTGAGGCACACAGATCACCAACTCTCCGGAAAAGACGGGACCGCCCCTAACTTGTTTAGGGTTCCGAAGAGAGAGAGAAAGGGAGGCGACGATGGGCGGCCGTCGGAGGAGGTGGCGGTCGCCCCCGCCTAGCTCGCTGCCCGCCCGAGGGGACGCCCTGAAGGGGCGGCCGACCTGCCGGCCGCCCCCGCATAGCCCGCTGCCCGCCCGAAGGGACGGCCGGACGGGGCGGCCGGCCCTTGCGGGGACGGCAGCGGGCTTGTCCAGGCGGCCGGCCCTCGCGAGGGTCGACGCGGCGCCAGGACGGCCGATCCTTGCAAGGGCCGGCGCGGGCGGCCGACCCTAGCGGGGGCCGGCGCGGGCGGCCGTCCCTTGCGGGGGCCGGCGCGGGCGGCCGTCCCTAGCGGGGCCGGCGCGGGCGGCCGGCCCTAGCGGGGGCTGGCGCGGCCAGCCGACCTTGCGGGGGGCGGTGGTGCGCGGCTGCGTGCGGGTGGACCGATCCCTTGCGCGGGCGATTCGGCGTGCCGATCGTGCGTTCGATGCGGGAGTTTCCATGGGAGGATTATTTTCCTCTTTGGGAGGATCCTCCAAATATTAAGCTTCCTTTATTCTTGGTCCTTCCATATGTGGGGGCCTTCTATTTATAGGGCATGACCCCATCATTTGTCATGCACACAACATCACCAAGTTTTGTGCATTATTATGTACACTAAATATTCTATATGCCGATACACAATAATGTACAAATCAAAAAACAAATTTGTATACTTCCACATCTTTGAACACGATCTCCGGCAAATTTTCAGTAGTAGGACATGAGTCTCTCTTGGGTCTTAAAACTGCTCCCTCTACCCTCCATTACTCCTTTTTGGTCAGCAAAGTGGGTGCTGCAATTAGGGTTAATCACAAGCTTAATTCTCTCATAATCAAAGACTGACTCCATTTGGTGCGGCGTTTTTACTCCGGTGAGTTTGGACAAAAACACCACAATTATAGAGTGTATGTTTGACATGACAATGGCTATGACCGCCGCAAAAAAAAACTAGTTTTGAACATAAAAGTGGATGAAGTTCCTTAGATAAGGTCGGGCGGTCACGAACGGCGGTTCATACCTCCAAATTTTTTTTCGGAAGAACTATTAGGCTCTGTTTGGCATGGCAGTACCAGTCGTGAACGCAATGGTTATGAATCATTGTTCGTGAACGCCACCCTCACCTAACGAACTTCATTCCTTTTTATGTTCAAACTAGCTTTCTTTTCTTTGTTTGTGGTTGTCATAACAGTCGTCATGCCAAACATACATTCTATGGTGATGTCATTATTGTCCAAACTCACCGGAGCAAAACGGCGTGCCAAACAGAGCCTTAGTCATCTGTTCGGGTCCAATGTGGAGGTTGTTGCCATTAATGTTCGACATGTTCTGATAGTACTCCAAAAATGTGGACGAAAAATATTGGTGGCAAGACGATGGGTACCAGCAGAATGTTGAACTCTTCAGATGCCATTTGAGGGAAGGAAGGCGGAAGGAGAAATAAGTTGTTGTGGTTTGAAGCAAGCCGTTGGTGTGCCGTATGTCGATTTTGCCGCTAGTTGGGGAGAAGTAACTCTTCGGAAATTACGGGAATGGAAAGCTTGTTTCTGTGAACTGGGAAGTCCTACGAACTTGAACTCGGAATGAGAGTGGGAGAATGAGAAAAGAAAAATGTAGGCACCGACGACAATGTAGGCGTCGAGATAAATTGATTTAGGGCTTACCGAGAATGATTGAAAAGGTGGTGAGAGCGGGACGTCGAAGGTAGAGAGATGCCCTAGGTTGCGCACAAAATAAGGAACGCGGAGAAGATGCAATAAGTGTTTTATTTTTTCATGTTGACGATTGGACGGCGGGGATCAGCCTCATGGTGCACACCATTACATCATTACACCGTAAGAAAATATCTTTATATGTTAGTACGAGTGATAGTGCACGAGGGGTCCTCCGTGCAACTGCGACAATACTCGTGCCATGATAGTACCTTCGCCCGTGCACATCATTACACTACCCGTCCAGACTGAGGTACCGTCGTGGTTCGAGAAAAAAATAAGAGCGTTGGTATTTTTTATTTTAAATCAATGACCTTTTTTTTCTTGAAGATGACCGATTTTGATTTGAAATGGAAATAAATGATGCACACAATTACAAAATTACACCAATGATAAATAGTCTCATTAGAAGTGGACCCCACCCCTTTCCTTCCTCCAAAAAATTTCCTGCACCAACGAACCATTTCGCTTCTCCCTCCCCGATCTCTCATCTCCCTCCCGGTGAAACCCTAAGGCCGCGTCCTCCCCCGCCCGCGACGAACTCCGGCCTCCTCCTCCCGCGGTGAACCCCGACCTCCTCCTCCCGCGGCGAACCCCGACCTCCTCCTCATGCGGCGAAAACCCGACCTCCTCCTC
Source organism: Dactylorhiza incarnata (assembly GCA_033032865.1). Lineage (NCBI taxonomy): Eukaryota > Viridiplantae > Streptophyta > Magnoliopsida > Asparagales > Orchidaceae > Dactylorhiza > Dactylorhiza incarnata. The sequence goes on along the minus strand of JAWHQI010000097.1, from coordinate 6,059,692 downwards.
CTCCCGCGCCGAAACCCCGACCTCCTCCCGCGGCGAAAACCCGACCTCCTCCTCCATCCGCGACAAAACCCCGCCTCCTCCTCCGACGGCGAAACCAAGGCCTCCTCCTCCTCCAGCGGCAAAAAACCGTCTCTAGGTATTTTGGTGAAATACTGGGAGTTCTGACAGTATTTTGCTGAAATACATGGAGTTCTGACAATATTTTGCCCAAACAAGTCAATAACAAATACATTGCAATTTGCCAAAAATGGCATAATATTGCATTATGTAATCGTATTAACATCTTCTCCCCACTATTATATATTCTATAATATAAAATATCTAATTTATGGATTGGATTATGTATGATATTGAACGATATATTGATAGTATTTTGGTGAAAAACTGGGAGCTGATGGTATTAGCCCAAAGAAGTCAATAACAAACAATTGCAATTTACCAAAACGACGTAATGTTGTATTATGTAATCGTATTAACATCTTCTCTCCACTATTATATATACTATAATATAAAATTATCTAATTTATGAATTGGATTATGCATGATATTGAATGATATATCTACAGTATTTTAGTGAACAATTGGGAGTTCTGACAGTATTTTGATGAAATAATGAGAGCTCTAACGGTATTATGCCAAAAGAAGTCAATAACAAACACATTGTAATTTACCAAAACGACACAATGTTGCATTATGTAATCATATTATAACATTTTCTCCTCACTATTATATATACTATAATATAAAATATCTAATTTATGAATTGGATTATACATGATATTGAACGATATATTGACAATATTTTAGTGAAATACTAGGAGTTCTGACAGTATTTTGGTGAAATATTGAGAGTTCTGACGGTATGTGCACAGATACCGTATATTATGACAGTATTGTGGCTCTAAAGCTCCGATGTGGTTGAAGGTGAAGGAAGATCGGAAAATCTTAGTTGTGGTTGTGGCTTTGTCGCCGCCGGAGGAGGAGGTCGGGGTTTCGCCGTGGGAGGAGGAGGGCGGGGTTCGCCGTTGAAGGAGGGGGTCTCGACATGGGAGGAAGAGGAGGGCATGGTTCGTCGTGGGAGGAAGAGGAGGGCATGGTTCGTCGTGGGAGGAAGAGGAGGGGGGTCTCGACACAGGAGGAAGAGGAGGACGCGGTTTCGGCGCGGAGGAGGAGGATGACTTGGCCTTTAGGATTTCGCCGCAGGAGGAAGGAGGGTGTCGCCGGCGTATGGTTCGACTTTCTTCAGGAGGGAAATTTTTTGTAAGAGGATTCACGCGACAATTTTTTGAGAAGGAAAGGAGTGGGGTCCACTAATAAATGACTATTTATTCACTCACCTAATTCTATGTGAGAGAAACGCACACAAATTTTTTTTTGGGAGAACTATACGGGTTAATTTTCATCCGCTCAATATCCGATCGGACCGCAAACAAAAAAGCGAAAAAAGAGTAACCAGGCCGTTGCCAGCCGATCGAACGTCTTTCAGCTCAGCCACCTTACGTTCCTTCTGTAATTTTTTTTTGGGCCATGTTATATGCAGGCCAGTTTCGACTGTATGCAGTTCAAGGATAAATGCAAGCCAAACTGTAAACCTATAGGAAGTGTGAATCCGTTCAGAAATTGGCCTGTATATAGTCATTTTTAAATTGCATGGTCTGCACATAGCTGAAGTCGGTCTTCATATTGTTATTGCTTTTTTTGACACATTAACGAACCACTGAGTAGGGGGTGCGCGGTGCGGTTTGATGCAGTTTTGGCCAGACTGCAACCACCGCAAGGGAGCGGTTTTGTCCAAAGCAAAAACCGCACCGCATCGAAATTATGCGGTGTGGTTTCGGTTTGGTGCGATTTTTTGCTGTGTGGTTGCGGTTTTTAGCATGTGATATACATATGCACCAGTGATATACATATGCACCAAAATGATAATGTGAGTTAAAATAAGATGAAAAATTTGGGTAAAAACATAAGTACATGAGTTATATTATCATGAAAAAAAATATGTAATACATATATTTTTAAAATACAAATACTACAAAATTAACCACGAGCTAAAAATAGATCTTCAGATACTACAATCTTCGTGATATGACTGCTTTAGTTGCACATGAAAGGACACATCAAATGTAAATACAATGAATTTGAATGGTTTTAAGTCCTAGATATGCACAACACACATAATTGTAGCTTTATTTATCCTTCAAACAAGGATGTATTAAGAGAAGACTAATGAATACACATTTATAGTTAGATGAACTATTATAATACTATTTACACTTAACAAATGCTTACAAAATAGCAAATTCATTAATAAATCGATAGAAAACAAGCAACTATAAATCAATTAAAGCAAGAAAATAACTATATGCACTAATATAATTAGTTAATTACTATTATTAATTAATAATTTATAAGTTGTACTTTTATTTAGATGTATGCGATATGTCACGTGTTTATGAAAATAAAAAATATGTAATTAGTCGGTGCGGTGCGGTTTTCAAGATCTGAAAATCGCACTGTACCGAAGCGCGCTCAGTTTTTAGAGGTTCAAAACCGCACCGCACTGCACTGAAACTACGCGGTGCAGTTTAAAAATCGGTGCGATTTGTTCGGTTTTTGCGGTTTGCAGTTACTCATGCTCACCCCTGCCACTGAGGGCTGATTTTTCCGTCCGGACTCCGGGTGATCTCTGGGAGATCAAATATGATCTCTCAGAGATCATTTTTTTGATCTCTCAGAGATCATTTTTTTGATCTCTCAGAGATCATATTTTGATCTCCCAGAGATCAAAAATTTCTGAGATCAGAATATGATCTCCTGAGTTCAAATATGACCTCCTGATGATCTTTTAAGCTTTTTTGATTTCATAAAATGAATTTCTATATGATCAAAATATATACGGCAGACATTTTCTTTTCAATGACGCTGGACCTAAAAATTTAGAAAGGGGCTCTGGACAAAAAAATTTCTCGCCACTGAGAGAATAGTCAAATCGGCGCATTACTAACCGAAAACCCTAACGAAGCGTTATCGGCCTCGTACTTCCCTCTTCGTCCTCGTACTTCCCTCTTCGTCCTCAACCAGAGCCGGAGAATGCATCCTCAGCAACCTTCTCAAACCCCATTCCACCACTCCCACCGCCACCATCACCATCACCATCACCACTGCTCTCCTCTGATCAACCAACACCCACACCGCCGTCACAATTTATCCCCTCACTCTGTTCCCTCTAGCCCGCTCTGCCCTGCTTTCCTCAATCACATCCATCACCATGGCCATCATCATGGCTATCGATTTAATCCCATGCCGTCCCATCTTCATTTCCGCTCAATCGATCCTCACAAGCTTTCGTCTATTACTCCAAACCCTTGCCCGGTCCCCCCGAGCTTTTCCGATGGTTGCGGCTACTCGGGGGTTTCAACAGAGGCTGAAGTCTTGGATTCTGTACGTGGGTATGTAATACACACACATTGTTCTTCCGCTATTTTGTGTTTACGACATGGATTTACTATGTAGTATAGTTTTCATCAGGTAGATCATGGAGCTCATAGGATTTCAGACTTTATTTTCTTCAGAATAATGCGGAATACGCTGAAAACTTGAACTGGTTGATTTACCACTCATAATTTAAACATTATTGATTTACCACAACTAAGACAAGGAGAGCCAGATCATTCAAGGGTGCAACTAGTTACAAACCGCTCATAATATGTAAACCTTCCACATGCAAGAACCCAACTTTGGCCAAATGCACAGGCAACCAATTCTCTACTCTAAAGATTGCATGGAAAATACCAACAATTCCAATAGCAACTAAATTGAATCCAAAAAAGTCAGCATATTGCTTGTTGTGACTCAAGCAGAGGAGTTGTTTTTTACAGGCTCAAATGAGCTCAACTTTGTAAGTATCGCCGTATCGGACAATAGAGGTTCTCAATAGAAAAAAGATAATTTAACAAATCAACTAGGCAAATAATCATATATAACCAACTACCTCCATGATATTCAGAAGGTTGCATAGTCACATACGTAGGAAAATCGTATCCCGTGCCTGAAAAAAGAGCGAGTGTGAATTCGCATTGGCTCAAACTTTTAGCTTCACATTTTGTCCCATAATAAAACTAGGCAAATCCTATTGTGCATAGCGAGATCCATTCGATCGGGTGTACATTATCCCTTGTGAATGCCTGTGCTATTGCAAAGAATGCATAATAAGATATAAGGATATTAGCGTAGGGTACATATCACCTCTCACTTCACAAGTCCTCAATATAAGTCACTGCAAGAGAAACAACCTATGACAAGCCCTCACAATAACTAAAAAGCCAGTGACCCCAATGCTCAACTTTCTCAAACCATCAGTTAAGGTAGAATCCACAAGGGGTTATGTTGCCACCTAGAGAAGTCATGCATGCCCAATCGGTACTATTGTACCGATTATGGGTACACATCCAGTGAGCCCTGTTCAAAAATAGTGGTTCTAATTGACGGCGGGACGTTGGACGAAAACAAAGCACAACATGATGATGCAGATAGTACATAAGCTTCAAATTCCAAAACAACAAAGAACATATATTCTTCGTATCGTGCTTGTTCCTCTGAATGAGATGTCTACTCATCTACGCAATATATTTCATGTTCGGCTCACCTTGGAAAGAAATACTTACATCATCTCTTCGATAATGGACTCACTAAAATGATCTTTAAAAGCATGCTAGAAAGACTCTAATTACCTACTCAGGAAATGACGAATTTGTATAAGATTGTGTGGATCATGTGCGACAATAGCAAAGTCATCTCCCGGACATACAAGGACACCTTATTCTTCGACAGCTTGTACTACGGCGAGATCTACATGCAAATATGTCACCTCATCTTGGGGCAATTGTGACAGTTTGACCACGACATCATTTATCGCAAAACATACAATATTCTAGAAATGAAGAGAGGGCGTGTTAGAGAGAAGGTGGTGGAATTGAGAGAGAGAGAAGAAAACTCAGAAAACATATTTCTTGCCTAGCCTGACAAGTATTACTTGAATTTTGCATACATGGAGCTCTTACATCATCCTTTATATAGAAACTCCATCCCCTACCACATCTTTCATCCCATAATGCAATATTAATACCCACATCAATAATTATTCTCTTTCTCATTAAAAATGCTTCCTTCCCTGAAAAGACTACTTAATAAGTATTCCTTTTCTCATGATAACTGTTTCACAAAAGACTGATCTTCTAGCATTGATTACTTTACCTTAATTTTTCTTTCATGCAACCGAATTTTTCCTCCGCCTATAGACTCGTATGGGCTCATTGGTGCGGTGGGCTCGTTGGGTGGTGTTGTGTTCGTAGATTGCTTTCTAAAGAAGAATTAGCTTGCTCTCAAGGCCAAAGTTGCGAATGCCGGATTCATGTCAGTTTGCGTTTGAAATGTCGGAATGCGGGAGATATATTGGGGATATTTTACAATGTCATATTTTAATATTAAAATAAATTTATTCATATATACACATTTTTTATAAATATGTACAATTGTACACATAATGTATGCTTATAATTTACACAATAAGCATATATGCATATAATGTATGTTTATAAATACATGAGAAAGAGGTGGCAACGAAAGTAAATGACATAAAGAGCACCAAATGAGAGCGAGATGTGAAAGTTGTCGAAGCTAGGCACAAAGAGATACACAAAATGAAGCATGAAACAAATTTTTGCCTATCGGTCGCTTAAAAGAAATGAAAAATATATTTTAATATTTTCACCGATATATCGCCCTCGAAATATCGCTCGAAATATCGTGTAAAATCAATATATTGGAATTTCAAAAATGACATTTTTTTTTACAACGTCGATGTCGTGGCGTTTTCTCCCCAAAATCTTTATGTCAGACATGTCGGTCAACATCTACATCACTGCTCAAGGCAGAATGAATGAAATTGTTGTGTGAACTGAGCAGTCAGTCATTTCGTTCCAAATAATAGTTATTTCGATCCAAATAACATCTCCGATGGGGTATCTGCCTCATGGACTACGATTTGTAGGATGTCTGTTTCCCCTTTCAACATTCAGTGGTCAAGAATAACATCAGACACATGGGCCCGACAATGTTTGTGGCTAATTAATTGTAAAGGTTACCTCCAATTGGCTCTTTCCCGTGGCCTTCTTGATCAGTGAAATGTAAAATAATAGATTTATATGTCTTTGTTCGCGCAGTTGTAATTGGTAAGACACTTCCCCAATAAGCTCCAAAATGGTAAATAGACTGTAATAACAAACAAAGAGCTTTTGATGGAAATTCGGGCTGATCAATATCTATTAGTAAGGACAGATTGTGATGATAATTGCATCTCCCACTACAAAGTTGACGAGGCCAATATTTGTTTCGCTTGTTGGATAATTTAATGTTGGGCAATGGCCAATATTTGTTTCGCTTGTTGCATCGACAACAATGGCCAAATTTATACTATTTGAAATGGGGTGGTGCTTATGGTTCTATAGTGGGATGTGTTATATCAGAACTCCGTCCCCTATCCATCGTTTCCAGTTCACAAAGAATTTTGTGCTAGAAGGCGCTCACAAAAATCATATTTAGATTTCTAATAATACATCTCGAGAGTCCATGTAGCTAAAATTTGCCATTGAGCTTGTCGTGTAACTTTGCTTTAGTGAAAGAAAGTGGTTGTGTTTGAATAGTCGATCCACGACAACCAGGGGTAATCATACCCTTTGGTAATTGGGTGATGAATCCATTGTGACGTTCTTTAAAATTGTGTCTGAATAGATACAAGACAATGGAGGCCGACATGGGAGCCAATTTTGTAATTTGTACATCGACAAGTGATGCATATGAGGACAAAGTTTTGTACAATGCTCAATGGTGTGACAATAGAGATGGTCGATGCTACCGTTGATAGGTGTAAAATGCACTTGAGTGATGACCTGTGGATATGGAGTTGAGCTCATGGTGGATGCGTGGAATCCATGTCATGTGTCAGTGAGCACTAACTGACTCTTAAAATACAACTGTCCACTAAGTAGTGAGAAAGGAGGGCGTGAAATCATGTCATAGATTGATTACCATTGTAGAGAAGTATGGATCTTGTGTCACTTCCTTTTGTATGGTGACAATATCGAGCTTTTGGGCGAAATTGCCATAATTGTTGCATTTTTTGTTTGGCAAAGAGGGGACCATGAATGTATTGGTGGAACTAGACTTGCGCTCGATCGAGAAGTTACAACTGAGTAGCTTGGCCACCCATAACTATTATTCTATGGTGGATGTTTTTGCTCGCAGATGTAACAATGGTTGGGGTGGGTAGTGTAGAGAAGGTAGTGCTGCCCTAAGAGGTAAAGGTTATTGATACTGAATTGCAAATACTAAGGCCTTCAACTTGGTATTATAAGTTGACATGGCTTGTGTGCGTTTTAAGAGGGAGTTGCTAAAATAGGCAACTAGTTTGCCTTGCTGCATCAAGGCCGCCCTAATCCTTGAGCCATAAACATCACATTATAAGATGAACGGTTTATGGGAATCATGCTTGGAAAGGACCATTGTCGAGATTATAGCTTGCTGCTTGTGCTGTGAGAGTCTTCTTGGTGTTCATCATACACTAAAAAGCAGAGCTCGAGCCTTTTTTGAGGAGAGTGGTGAGAGGTCGGACTTGTCATAGTTCTGAATGAATCATCAACAACTTGAGAGATTGAGAAAACTTCTAACTGTCTAGAACGACTTTGGTGTGGGCCATCATAGGACGCCACAATTTTGGTGGGTTCCATTGACACCCCATTATTAGGGATGATATTCCCCTAACACTCCACTTGGTTTTGTTAGAAGATGCATTTCTTCAAGTTGACTTATGCCATGAAAAATCTAATTCATGCTCATGTAAATATGGCCGAAAAATGTCATTCATTATTGCTTGAAAAGTTACAAGTGCATTTGTAAGACCAAAGAGCATGACCAAGACTCGTAGTATCGATTGGATCAACTTGTTAGAGTGAAGGCAATAAAACAAAGGTGGAGATAAAAGGAAGCCCAAGAGACAAATCATATGCGCCTAAAAATCTCACTAGAACTTTGCATACTGTTATGGCTTATGTTTGGGGTCTAGTTCTGTGTATCGTTGGACTTTATTTTATATCTTTGATAACTGTAGTAAGTTGTTATTCTGCAGTACCCTCCTCGTGAGAGAGTGATGCCGACAACTAACGTATCAACTAGATTTGCTGCGGGTGATTGGTGGGTTGTAGGCGCTGATGAGAAGGAATGACGTTAATGGCTCATGGAGGAAGGTTTTATTGATGGAGGGGATGGATGGATCAATCAACTGCTGGGGAAGAGTGAAAATTGTGTCAATTAGGAGTGGTGATGGAGAGAGACTCTTCTAGAAGATGTAGTAACTGTGGTACACAAACAACCAAAAGACCGTCAACTGTTATTACAGGGGAGGATGTCGAGCAAATTGGCGGATGATGCAATGTGCAATATTGACAACAAGCCTGCTTGGAGGAAACAACACCAATAAGATCTACGTCTAACACGTCACTGGGTGTCAATGATGCGTCTATGTCATTCCTACTATGACAGGGACAAAAGGACTTGGGGTAGCTACTGCTAAAGTGGTTATGACGATGTCAATGATGCGTCTGTCATTCCTACTATGATAGGGACAAAAGGACTTGTGGTAGCTAATGCGAAAGTGGTTGTGACGATGTCATCTGGGATCAGACAGAGGGCTAATGTTAGCTACATGGTTGATTCCTAGCTGAGAATTGGTGTCTTTGATACCAAATGCAATGAACTTTTGTTCATAAGTTGCTAGAGGGGATACTTTGCACCTTAACCGCGACTGTCAGCTCAAGGGGAGTTTCAAACCCTAACTAAGCCAAGGAGACGTAACAGGAATGGTAAGACATGGTAATAATGGAGGTGGAGGAAGGGCTTGATGGGGAGAGTGAAAAGGCAGCTCTTCGATGAAAGTTACATCCGTAGAAACGACAACCTTGCGATCATGGGGAGAGTAACACACATATCCTTTCTGAGTGCGGGAGCAACCAACAAACATGTATTTGGTAGCACGAAGAGCAAACTTGTCAGTGGAAGGACCAAGACAATGGACATAACAGGTGCAACCAAATACGCGAGGTGTGACGGAAAAGGGGGGCGTGGAAGGAAACAGAAGACTAAAAGGAGTCACAAAGTCGAGAATGGAGGAGGGCATGCAATTGATGAGATGACATGCAGTAGAAACCGCGAAGTTCCAGTAAAGATTAGGTACCTGCATTTGAAACATCAGTGATCGAGCGACCTCAAGAAGGTGACGGTTTTTGCGCTCGGCTACACCATTTTGTTGGGGCGTATAAGCACATGAAGTTTGATGGATGATCTCAAACTCAGTACAAAGATTAGTAAAAGCATGACTTGTGTATTCTCACGCACTGTCGTTGCAGAGTATCTTAAGAGAACTGGAGAACTGAGTATGAGTCTCAGTAATAAAACACGAAAGATAAGAGGTTATGTCAGCACGATCACAAAGTAAATACAACCATGTCATGCGAGAGTAATCATCAATAAATGTAATAAAATAACGATAACCTTAAACATTGGGTATTTTATAAGGTCCCCAAATATCAGAGTGAACTAAGGCAAAGGAGCATTGCTCCGAGTACAATTAGGGAGAAAAGACGAACGATGCTGTTTTCCGAAGATACATGATTCACTAGTAAAGTCATTAAGGGAAATATCGGGAAGAGTTTTCTCGGGGATCTGGAGAGGAGCATGCCCAAGACGTCGATGTCAATCAACAGGAGTGACAGATGAGAGAACCGTAGGTGGAACATCCAAGATATAAAGCCCATTAGACAGTCGCCCTTTACCGATAATATTCCGCGTCCGTCGATCCTGTATAACAAAAGACGAGGGAGAGAAAATTACAAAGCAGTCAAGATCTTGAGTAAGACGACTAACAGAAAGAAGCTTAAAAGGCGATCCCGGAACATGGAGGACCGAGTGAAGAGAGAGAGTTGGAGTGAGAGGCAAATCAACATAGCTAGAAACCGGGGTGGTGTCACCATTAACCATAGTGATAAACTTGGGATACACAAATTGTAAGTACTGAGGTGGCTTCTGCAGAGTAAGATGATGAGTGGCACCCGAGTCCACAATCCAAGTGGAGTTGTGGGAGAGCCATGAGGTATCTTCATTGGAGATATAAGCAACAGAGCCAGACGGACGATGGAGTAATCGTTGGAGATGTTGAAGCTGGAGGCGCATGGCGTCAATGTCGGCACGAGTGGTAGAGGACGTATCAGCAGCAACGGAGGCAGTGGGACAGTGGGTAGAGGAGGCAGACCATTCTTATGATGATAACATGTTGCCTCAAGATGTCCATCCCTGCTACAGTAAGTACACTTGAGACGAGGCTTGCCGTTGCGACCCCTACCTCGGTAGCCTGTGCGACCTCCACGAGTGAGGTATGGATGAGTGCTGGAGAAGAGCCGGAGATGGAGGTCCGTGGGCATCTGGGGGTGGTGTCACCTTCAAAAGCATGGAGCAAACATCGGAGAGAGAGGGAATGGTGGACGGAGAGAGGATCTGAGCCCGGACGCTGTGGAGATGAGGCGGAACACGTGCCATCATCATGACAATACCAACAACCTCTTTTTGAGCACGTTGGGCAGCTAGGTCGGCAATTGGAGGCTGATGTTGAATCTAGGCCTCAACCAAAGTTTTAGACCTCGCAACGAAGGAGATTAAGTCACCATCAGCCCCTGAGTCGAGAAATTGAAGATCCGTGTTGATGTCAAACAGGTGTTGGAGACTATCTTTGCCGAAATAGAGGGAGTGCAGTTCATCCCACATGGCCTTTGCTGTGTCATGATACATAGTCATACGGTAAGGTTCACTATCCATGGCGTTGAGGATCCAATATTGGACACGACCATCATCACGGTGTCATTCCTCAGTGGGCGCATAAGGGGTGACCTTAGTGAGATGATGCAAGAGACCCTTTGTCTGAAGAACACGGCAAACAAAATGCACTCACTCGATCAAATTCTTCTTTCCACTAAGAGAAATGGTAGTGATCCGAAGCTCGTCACGAATTTCAGTAAGAGGGGTAACAACACGAGTGGGAAGTGACGACTGCCGATGCATCATTTAGGTCCATTTCAACACAGGAAGGGAGAGGCGGTTAAGTTTCTGTGGATAGACCGGCGGTTAGACAGCTGTGCTTAGAAAGCAACATTAGAAAAAACCCGGTAAGGAGTGGTCAGGAGGTCCAACGAACAGGGAAGAGACAAGGAGGGGCGGCTAGGTAAGCGGCCAGGAGGTGCGGTTAGCCAGGCGATTATGTGCGAACAGGAGAGCGAGAGGTAAGCGGCCAGGAGGTCCAGCGAGCAGTCGCGCCTGGCGAGCAGGAGATCTCGCAGGAGGTTTGTCACACAGAGGAGCGTGCGGTCTGACACTCGCGGGAAGGAGCGATCAGATGTGCGACTAGCCAGCGAGAATCAATCAAGCAGAGAGACGGAGAAGCTTTGACGAGCTGCAAGAAGCGGTCACGAGCTGCAGTCAGACATGGCAAGCAGTGGCAATACACGGGAGACCGCAGAAGGCACAGGGGGACCCAGAGGAATCAGGAGGAAATGCTATAAAAGAAGGTGGGGAGGAGGGGGTGGGGGAAGGTGGTCGAGAGAAAGAGGAACAACAGGGCTGCGGTCAGAAAAAGGCTAACCGCCCAGACTGGGTGGAAGAGTGAGCGAGAGCGAGATTAAAAAAAAAGGTCGTTTTTAGGATCGATTAGGCTTTGATACCATGTAGAAATACACGAGGAAAGAGAGAAATAAAAGATAATTTTATTAATTTCCCAATCATATCATTACATACATGTATTTGTACATTTATATAGGAAAAGAGATACGAGCAGAAATCCCATTCTAAGATGTGGGACTAAAACCTAAAGGGGTAATGGACCCTAGATGGGCTTATTTTGGGCCTTTATACATATTTTCTTCAGCAATTTCTTGTTTGTTTATTACATTGTCATCTTTAAATAGAGGTCACATGAATGACACATTTGTGAATAAGTCCCAATAACATGGTACCGGACCATTGTATTGAAGCCATTAAAACAAATCTAGTGCCAAGGCCCCAACTCTCTTGAAAGAAGAACTATTCAAGACAACCTTTGTAACTCAAGGATATATATTTTTTGAAGTTGGGAAGTCGGATGTAGCATACTGCATATCTTTATTCACTCATCATGTTCGTGCACACACCATCCGTGTTGAGCTGCAAATTCCCTAATCAAGAATTTCCAATCGATTATAATTTATCTATATCTATATTTGGATAAATCATAATTAATTAGTAGTTTTTTTATATTGATGAAAAATTTAGCTTTGCTCTCCTTATATGGATTCAGAGTCATGAAGTCAGCAACCTTTGGAGAATCTACGGCTTCAAATCTTAACCTTTGGAGACCATTTCCACCTAACCCCCCCCACTTCTACATGAGTGCTTCTCTATAATAGTTCCTCTTTCATGAGTTTTGGGGAAGGCTTTGGTGGATTGTAATTGCACTAATCACCTTAGTCAAATTTCTAACAAGTCTTTTAATTCTTCTGATTGAGAGGATTCCAAAGTGAACACCAATCTCTTTGTGGATTATTACTGAGGCTGAGGAAACAACCCTCATGGAATGATTTGTTACGACCTTTTATTATTTTGTTCTTTTCGTACAACTACTCTCCATCCGAGCCCCAATTTGATGGTATTGCTATTACTATATAAATATTCTCCTCTGTTAATTCATTCATCTTTAGATGATCTATGTAATACTCCTTCGGCTATAGACTCTCATCATGTCTACTTCCCTTCCCATCCTCACTATCCTTGCATCAATACTAATGACTCTACACAATCTCCCACCCAATTCATCTGAAGTTCTCCCATGGATACTACCTTGCCACCATTCAATGACGATGGTTATCATATGGTTATCAACAACTAAACTAAATCTAGACTTAGGTCATCCAAACTCTCAAAGAAGTGTTAATGATCAAGTGCCTCATCAGGAATTGTAGGGGTTTCTATAAAGAGCAAACCCTGAACCAGATCAAGCTTCTCACTAGATTCGTCGACCCTCATTCTTTTTAATTCTGGAGCCTATGCTTGACTCTACTAAGCTCAACTTTTTTCGTTGTACCCTTGATTTTTCTAGGGGTACCATAACCAATGATAAAATCATTGTGTTTTGGATGAATGGATTTGATTGTTTGACCCTCAAATCTCACTCCCAACTCATCAATGTCAAATTTTCTAACTCTGAGTTAAATGTATATTGGTTTTGTCATCTATTGTCAAAGTATTATGCATGGTCTTTGGTCGGCTCTATTTGACATTTTTTATGGTATTACTTCTCCATCGTAAATAATAAGAGATTTTATCCACCATTCTAATGAGTGCAAGAGTGTCTTCTTCAATAGATTAACTATATGGTTATTTCATTGGCATTCTTAGATATGGGCTCACTGATTCCAGTTACACTGTCTTTCATTTCACTTGGACTAACGGCTCCATGTGGGAGTGAATAGATATCCTCTATAATCATCTATGCCAGGACTCTTTCGAGTGTACCAAAGTTGAGCATCTTAGCAACCTTTAATCATTCCCCCATTCTCCTCTCCATCTCTAAAATCACCCACTTTTGTCCCATCCTGTTTAGGTTTCAGAATATGTGGACCAACATCACACGTTCTTTACCTTTGTTCGTGACAATTAGTCTCTCCCTTTGGATGGTTCTCCCTTCATTCATCTTTGGGGAAAAAACCATAAAAGCTTAAAAGTTTATATCAAAAAAGGAATTTCAATGCTTTTGGTTATATTTCTTACAAAGTTCAAGCCATAGAATCTTTGGCGAATACTTTGAGAAATTATATACCAACTCTAATCTTTATCTTCACTCTTGATACATAAGAAGAGTATTGGCATTAGAAATCAGGCTCAAGCATATTCTATAGCAGGCTCGAATGATTTTTCCTCTCATCTCTCTATTAAGTGCTGCGAAATTATCGAAAATAATTTGTGTTGCCGTCAAGGACATATTTTCAATATTTAATTTCCCTCGCTACTATACTAATACTTCCATCGCTCTTATCCCCAAGATGGACATTCTCTCCTCTTTGGTCAGATTTTCCTCGTTTTAGTCTCTCGATCTTGACAAAATCGTCATTGAGATTATTTCTTCTAGAGTATCCTCCATCCGTCCTTTAATCTTATCTCCAAAACAGAGTTGTTTCATCAATTTAGAGATATTGTCGTTAACATTTTCTTGGCCCGGATTAACCATAAATTTAGAGGACACAACATAACATCCAACTTGAATTAGTAAGGATTTTGATAAAGTTCGTTGGGCCTCTATTTATAAGGCTTGCCCTCCTTTGACTTTTCCTTTGGGGTTATTGCCTTTATTTCCAAATTTAGTGAGGACAATTTGTTCTTAATAATCATTTTTTGGGGAGGCGATCAATTTCTCCCATCATTGCTTCTCTCACAATGACTCCACAACGCCTATCTCCGAGGAAGTTCCACTTATCCACTGATAACACAATCCACCCTACGGAAGACCATTGTGGGGTCGACTAGATTTTCTGCACCGTCGAAATTACAAATGATTCGAATAACTTTGCTCCACTTCGAACTACAATTTTAAAGATTTATGACAACAATGTGACTTCCTTTTCTACGTATTGCACCAGGAATGAGGTATGTTTTCTAGCAGTATGTAGTGTTATTGGAGCACCTATTTTTATTGTAAGGTTATGCCCTCTTTTGACTTTTCCTTTGTGGTTATTGCGCTTATTTCCAAATCTATTGAGGGCAATTTGTTCTTTATCGTCATTAATGAGGAAGCGATCAATTTCTTCAAATCATCTAGTGGCTTCCCTACCATTGCTCCTCTCATGACGACTCAGATAACGTCATGGCACCAAGTTCCATTAAAAAGGAATTTCAATGCTTTTGGTTATATTTCTTACAAAGTTCAAGCCATAGAATCTTTGGCGAATACTTTGAGAAACTATATACCAACTCTGAATCTTTATCTTCACTCTTGATACATAAGAAGAGTATTGGCATTAGAAATCAGGCTCAAGCATATTATATAGCAGGCCCGAATGATTTTTCCTCTCATCTCTCTATTAAGTGCTGCGAAATTATCGAAAATGATTTGTGTTGCCGTCAAGGACATATTTTCAATATTTAATTTCCCTCGCTACTGTACTAATACTTCCATCGCTCTTATCCCCAAGATGGACAATCTCTCCTCTTTGGTCAGATTTTCCTCCTTTTAGTCTCTCGATCTTGACAAAATCGTCATTGAGATTATTTCTTCCAGAGTATCCTCCATCCGTCCTTTAATCCTATCTCCAAAACAGAGTTGTTTCATCAATTTAGAGATATTGTCGTTAACATTTTCTTGGCCCGGATTAACCATAAATTTAGAGGACACAACATAACATCAAACTTGAATTACTAAGGATTTTGATAAAGTTCGTTGGGCCTCTATTTATAAGGCTATGCCCTCCTTTGACTTCTCCTTTGGGGTTATTGCCTTTATTTCCAAATTTATATAGGATAATTTGTTCTTAATAATCATTTTTGGGGAGGCGATCAATTTCTCCCATCATTGCTTCTCTCACAATGACTCCTCAATGCCTATCTCCGAGGAAGTTCCACTTATCCACTGATAACACAATCCACCCTACGGAAGACCATTGTGGGTCGACTAGATTTTCTGCACCGTCGAAATTACAAATGATTCGAACAACTTTGCTCCACTTCAAACTACAATTTTAAAGATTTATGACAACAATGTGACTTCCTTTTCTACGTATTGCACCAGGAATGAGGTATGTTTTCTAGCGGTATGTAGTGTTATTGGAGCACCTATTTTTATTGTATGGTTATGCCCTCTTTTGACTTCTCCTTTGTGGTTATTGCACTTATTTCCAAATCTATTTGAGGACAATTTGTTCTTTATCCTCATTATTGAGGAAGCGATCAATTTCTTCAAATCATCTAGTGGCTTCCCTACCATTGCTCCTCTCATGACGACTCGATAACGTCATGGCACCAAGGAAAGTTCCATTTAACCATTGATAACCACAATCCACCGATAGATATGACCATTGAGGGTCGACCGGATTATCTGCACCGTCAAAATTGCAAAGGATTTGAATAAATTCGCTCCACTTCCGGCTACAGTTTTAAAGACTTATGGCGACTAGGTTCCTCCTTTCTTTACATATTGTATCATAAAAGAGAGATGTTTTCTAGTAGTAGGTAGTGTTATGAGAGCACGTGCTCGGACCCCCTTCCTTTCGATCCATCACCACCCCTTTCATCAACATGTTATTTTTATAATCACTATGACGCCTCTCGTGTCAACATTTACAATTGAACATGTTATTTTTATATTCACTATGACGCCTCTCGTGTCATCATTTACAATCGAACATTTTGCGACTCCCCCTACCAGTGATTCTCTAACAGATATGCCATCACCAAGGAAGCTCCACTTAACCACCTATAATCACAATCCACCTTACAAATGACCATTGGGGTTCGACTAGATTATCTGCATTCATCGAAATTGCAAAGGATCCGAATAAGTCGCTCCACCTCGGGATACAATTTTGAAGACTTATGGCGACTGAACACCTTCCTTTTCTATGTATTGCATTGTGGATGAGACATATTTTCTAGCCATTAATAAGGTTAAGCGAGCGCTTGCTTGGACCCCTTTTTCCAACGAGCCTTTGTTGGGCCTCACATGAAGACACACAGAGTGCCATACTAAAACTTGACAACTGTGTTGTAATGCAAGAAGATTAGATTAGAGAAGCACACTGTCACATCATAATATCCATAACCAATTAATTAATATTAGTTAATTAATTATGTGTCTGTTGAAACCAATACTTGGTCTCTCGTGGAGTTCGGGGTCCCAAAAAGGGGGTGACCGCACACCTACTTCTCTCAAGGGAGAGCGCTAGGCCGAAGACTTGAGAAACTAGAAACAGGACCGAGGGCTCAGCGAGGAGGTCCCATCACACACCCGGAATATCTTAGAGCGCTTCCCCGGGCACCTTTGGAGGCACTCTTCCCCCACCAAAGAAACCTAGGGGGAGAGTAGCCCAAAGAGAGTGATGCCCCAAAAGGTGCCCCTTGGTCTTATTTATAGATTTTCTTGCTTGGTCTGTCAATAGCCAGATTCTGGCCTAAGAGATTACGAAAATACCCCCAGGTTTGGCTTGCCAACAGCCAAATCTCGCCGTTCCGAGATGCTAAATGCAGACCGCCTCCTCTTCTTGGGGCTGCGCGAGAGGGGGCAGGCCGCCTCCCTTGCTCGCCCCCCTACTGGGGCTGGGCGAGCGGGAGGCCGCCCGCCAAACCCGGCTCGCCCCCCTAATGGGGCTGGGCGAGCGGGAGGCTGCCCGCCTCCCCGGCTCGCCCCCCTAACGGGGCTGGGCGAGCGGGGAGGCCGCCCGCCTCCCCGGCTCGCCCCCCTCTCCTTGGGCTGGGTGAGCGGGAGGCCGCCCGCCTCCCCTGCTCGCCCCCCTCTCCTTGGGCTGGGCGAGCGGGAGGCCGCCCGCCTCCCCGGCTCGCCCCCTCCTCCTTGAGCTGGGCGAGCGGGAGGCCGCCCGCCTCCCCCGCCCGCCTCCCTTCTCCTTGGGCTGGGCGAGCGGGAGGCTGCCCGCCTCCCCGGCTCGCCCCCCCTCTCCTTGGGCTGGGCGAGCGGGAGGCCTCCCGCCTCCCCTGCTCGCCCCACTACGGGGCTGGGCGAGCGGGAGGCCGCCCGCCTCCCCTGCTCGCCCCACTATGGAGCTGGGCGAGATGGAGGCCGCCCGCCTCCCCGGCTCGCCCCCCTTCTCCTTGGGCTGGGCGAATGGGAGACCGTCCGCCTCCTCGGCTCGCTCCCCCTCACCTTGGGTTGGGCGAGCGGGAGGCCGCCCGCCTCCCCCGCTCGCCCCCCTTATTGGGTCCGCCCAGAAACTCTTCTGCCCCCTCTTCCTCCTCGCCTGGGGCAGTGTTAAAAAATACCGGTCCTAAAGATATCTTGGGCCCCGGGAGCCCACTCGGCGAATACATGGTTGTACACAATCCCCGCTCTTTTCTAGCGGGTCACACGCTCGGAAAGAAAAGTCCAACCATGCGTATTCGGCGAGTGGCGCTGAGTGAAGATAAGAAGAATCCACCTCGTCCCGGGAAAAATTTACTTAGCCTCCAGAGAGGCCAATCCTGCCCTGCCGGCTAGTGAGAGCCCGGTCAGCGGAACCATCTCGATGGTAAAAACTACTTAGCCTCCCCGAGAGGTCATCCTGCCCTGCCGGCTAGTGAGAGCTCGGCTAGCGGAGCCATCTCGGGGGAAAAAACTACTTAGCCTCCCCGATAGGTCATCCTGCCCTGCCGGCTAGTGAGAGCCCGGCTAGCGGAGCCATCTCGGGGGAAAAAACTACTTAGCCTCCCCGATAGGTCATCCTGCCCTGCCAGCTAGTGAGAGCCCGGCTAGCGGACCCATCTCGGGGGAAAAAATTACTTAGCCTCCCCGAGAGGTCATCCTGCCCTGCCGGCTAGTGAGAGCCCGACTTGCGGAGCCATCTCGGGGGAAAAAACTACTTAGCCTCCCCGAGAGGTCATCCTGCCCTGCCGGCTAGTGAGAGCCCGACTAGCGGAGCCATCTCGGGGGAAAAACTACTTAGCCTCTCCGAGAGGTCATCCTGCCCTGCCGGCTAGTGAGAGCCCGACTGGCGGAGCCATATCGGGGGAAAAAACTACTTAGCCTCCCCGAGAGGTCATCCTGCCCTGCCGGCTAGTGAGAGCCCGGCTAGCTGAGCCATCTCGGGGGAAAAAACTACTTAGCCTCCCCGAGAGGTCATCCTGCCCTGCCGGCTAGTGAGAGCCCGGCTAGCGGAGCCATCTCGGGGGGAAAAACTACTTAGCCTCCCCGAGAGGTCATCCTGCCCTGCCGGCTAGTGAGAGCCCGACTAGCGGAGCCATCTCGGGGGAAAAACTACTTAGCCTCCCCGAGAGGTCATCCTGCCCTGCCAGCTAGTGAGAGCCCGGCTAGCGGAGCCATCTCGGGGGAAAAACTACTTAGCCTCCCCAGAGGTCATCTTGCCCTGCCGGCTAGTGAGAGCCCGGCTAGCGGAGCCATCTCGGGGAAAAAAAATACTTAGCCTCCCCGAGAGGTCATCCTGCCCTGCCGGCTAGTGAGAGCCCGGCTAGCGGAGCCATCTCGGGGGAAAAAACTACTTAGCCTCCCCGAGAGGTCATCCTGCCCTGCCGGCTAGTGAGAGTCCGGCTAACGGAGCCATCTCAGGGGAAAAAACTAGTTAGCCCCCCCGAGAGGTCATCCTGCCCTGCCGGCTAGTGAGAGTCTGGCTAGCGGAGCCATCTCGGGGGAAAAAACTACTTAGCCTCTCCGAGAGGTCATCATGCCCCGCCGGCTAGTGAGAGCTCGGCTAGCGGAGCCATCTCGGGGCTAAGTACTTTTTTGAAAACTTCCGTCCACTGAGCGATCCTCGGCCCTGCCAGCTGGGTGGGAGCCTGGTCAGCGGGCCAGCATCGAGGCTAAGTACTTTGAAAACCTCCGGTCACCGAGCGGTCCCCGACCTTGCCAGCTTGGTGGGAGCCTGGTCAGCGGGCCAGCATCGGGGATAAGTAATTTGAAAACATCCGGCCACCGAGCGGTCCCCCGCCCTGCCAGCTTGGTGGGAGCCTGGTCAGCGGGCCAGCATCGGAGCTAAGTACTTTGAAAACCTCCGGCCACCGAGCGGTCCTCGGCCCTTCCAGCTTGGTGGGAGCCTGGTCAGCGGGCCAACATCGGAGCTAAGTACTTTGAAAACCTCCGGCCACTGAGCGGTCTCTGACCCTGCCAGCTTGGTGGGAGCCTGGTCAGCGGGCAAGCATCGGGGCTAAGTACTTTGAAAACCTCCGGCCACCGAGCGGTCCCCGGCCCTGCCAGCTTGGTGGGAGCCTGGTCAGCGGGCCAGCATCGGGGCTAAGTACTTTGAAAACCTCCGGCCACCGTGCGGTCCCCGGCCCTGCCAGCTTGGTTGGAGCCCCCTCCATGCTGTCTTGCCTCCGACTCACTCAGCTTGGCCAACCTTTTTGCGAACTCCGGGTTGGCCACCTCTCCCTTAATTTCTTCCGCCGCCCTTTCCATCAATTCTTCGAAGGATAGGGGGTCTTCCGCTTTAAGCTCATCTTGAAGAACCCCTCCCGCAGCCCCACTATGAAGGTGAGCTGGAGGGTGAACCCGGGCATCTCCTGGGTGAGGAGGACCTATTCCTGGAACCTGTCAACGTAGCGAGCCAGCGACTCCCTTGGCTCTTGCTTAATCTTGAAGAGTGCCTCGACATCCTTCTTCCTCTTCTTCGACATCGAGAAACGCAACAGAAAACCTCGACGCAGATCCTCGAAGGCCCAAATAGACCCCATGGAGAGCTGGTGGAACCAGTCCCTCGCCTTCTCCTTCAGGGTGGTGGCAAAGAGCCGACACTGGAAGACATCTGACATAGGCCTGATAGAGACCATGTCCTCGAACCACTGCAGGTGCAAGACTAGGTCATCTTTGCCGGAGTAGTAAGACATCTCCGGCCCCTGAACCCCCTCTGGAACCGGGGCCTAGAGGACCAACTCGCAAAATGGACTTTCCCTCCCGGCTTGGCGTGTGGCTTGCTCTCGCGGAGTAAGCTCGCGGGCCTCTGTGCTCGTCGGGCTACTGGATAGCCGCCGCCTGGGGGGTCTCGCCCACCCACCTCTGCTCTACCCCCTTTGGGGCGGGGCGAGTGGGGGCCGGATGCCTCCCCGCTCGCCCCCCTTTGGGGCTGGGCGAGTGGGGGGCCGGATGCCTCCCCACTCGCCCCCTTGGGGCTGGGCGAGTGGGGGCAGGCCGCCTCCCCACTCGCCCCCTTGGGGCTGGTCGAGTGGGAGCAGGCCGCCTCCCCACTCGCCCCTCTTTTGGAGGCCGGGCGAGTGGGGGCTGGATGCCTCCCCACTCGCCTCCGCCAGCACCTCCTTCCCGTGTTGCTGGTCGGGAATGTTCTCGCCCATCTGCTGGGGCGGGATCTTCGGACCGCCTCCTCCCTCGCATTCGCCTCTCGTTGCGAAAGTCCACTGTAAGGTCTGCAGGACCTCCCGCTTGAAGTTTTCAAATATTTCCATCGTCACCACAACCACCCGCGGCTGCGAGTGGCCTGGGTCGGGTCCATCTCCTCTATCTCCAGCCATAGAGCCCAGCTTGAGATTTTCTGTGCTGGTCACTCTCCACGCTCACCGCACCATAAATGTTGAAACCAATACTTGGTCTCTCGTGGAGTTCGGGGTCCCCAAAAGGGGGTGACCGCACACCTACTTCTCTCAAGGGAGAGCGCTAGGCCGAAGACTTGAGAAACTAGGAACAGGACCGAGGGCTCAGCGAGGAGGTCCCACCACACACCCGGAAGATCTTAGAGCGCTTCCCCTCCCAAGCCAATGCTGAGCTTGGGGCACCTTTGGAGGCACTCTTCCCCCACCAAAGAAACCTAGGGGGAGAGTAGCCCAAAGAGAGTGATGCCCCAAAAGGTGCCCCCTAGGTCTTATTTATAGATTTCCTTGCTTTGTCTGTCAATAGCCAGATTCTGGCCTAAGAGATTACGAAAATACCCCAAGGTTTGGCCTGCCAACAGCCAAATCCCGCCGTTCCGAGATACTAAATGCAGACCGCCTCCTCTTCTCGGGGCTGGGCGAGAGGGGGTAGGCTGCCTCCCTTGCTCCCCCCCTACTGGGGCTGGGCGAGCAGGAGGCCGCCCGCCTCACCGGCTCGCCCCCCTAACTGGGCTGGGCGAGCGGGAGGCCGCCCGCCTCCCCGGCTCGCCCCCCTAACGGGGCTGGGCGAGCGGGGAGGCTGCCCGCCTCCCCGGCTCGCCCCCCATCTCCTTTGGCTGGGCGAGCGGGAGGCCTCCCGCCTCACCTGCCCGCCCCCTTTCTCCTTGGGCTGGGCGAGCGGGAGGCCGCCCGCCTCCCCGGCTCGCCCCCCTAACGGGGTTGGGCGAACGGGAGGCCGCCCGCCTCGCCGGCTCGCCCCCCTCTCCTTGGACTGGGCGAGCGGGAGGCCGCCCGCCTCCCCGGCTCGCCCCCTTCTCCTTGGGTTGGGCGAGCGGGAGGCCGCCCGCCTCCCCTGCTCGCCCCCCTTTTCTTTGGGCTGGGCGAGCGGGAGGCCGCCCGCCTCCCCGGCTCGCCCCCTCCTCCTTGGGCTGGGCGAGCGGGAGGCCTCCCGCCTCCCCGGCTCGCCCCACTACGGGGCTGGGCGAGCGGGAGGCCGCCCGCCTCCCCCGCTTGCCTCCCTTCTCCTTGGGCTGGGCGAGCAGGAGGCCGCCCGCCTCCCCGGCTCGCCCCCCTCTCCTTGTGCTGGGCGAGTGGGAGGCCGCCCGCCTCCCCTGCTCGCCCCACTACGGGGCTGGGCGAGCGGGAGGCCGCCCGCCCCCCCCGCTCGCCCCCTTCTCCTTGGTCTGGGCGAGCGGGAGGCTTCCCGCCTCCCCGGCTCGCCCCCCTCTCCTTGGGCTGGGCGAGCGGGAGGCCGCCCGCCTCCCCCGCTCGCCCCCTTCTCCTTGGTCTGGGCGAGCGGGAGGCCGCCCGCCTCCCCGGCTTGCTCCCCCTCATCTTGGGTTGGGCGAGGGGGAGGCCGCCCGCCTCCCCCGCTCGCCGTCCTTAATGGGTCAGCCCAGAAACTCTCCTTCCCCCTCTTCCTCCTCGCCTGGGGCAGTGTTAAAAAATACCGGTCCTAAAGATATCTTGGGCCCCGGGAGCCCACTCGGCGAATACAGGGTTGTACAATGTCCTCACATTTAAGGTGGAAAAACACTCTACATGTTTCTTTCAAGACAGCAGTATAATAAATTTAGGATAAAAGTGTTGCCAAAAATTCGGTGGTCGAACTTAAAGATGGAAAAAATAAGTTACTTTCAAGACAACAGTTATTGAACAATTAGTTGATGACCCTTATGTTGATCGTAGTGTCTCATGATAAGTTATGTCTTCCTATTTAAAGATAAGTGAGAAGAACGTACTTGGAGAATCAAAAGGTCGTGCGCTCCAAAATAGTTAATCTTGGTGGTGGAAAGAGGAAGTGCAAGACAAAGTGAGGGCAAAGACGGTCATCTATAAAACACTCTACGCTTGTAGAAATGATAAAAACTTGACAAAGTATAAAGTCGCCAAGAAAGAAGCTAAACATGCAGTAAGTAAAACAAGAAATCAAGCTCATGAAGAATTTTATAAGTGACTAGATACCAAAGATGAAGAACGTGACATGTATAAAATTGCTCGAGCTAGAGAAAAGAAAATAAGAGATTTAAGCCAAGTTAAATGCATAAAGGATGAAACAGATACAATTTTGACGGATGATGTGACTATTAAAGAGCGATGAAAAAATACTTTTATCAACTCTATAATGAAACAAGAGACAATGAACTGAACTTGGAAGAGTTAAGTAAATCGGAGGAGTATAAGAGCATAACGTTCGCGCTGACATCTGTTCGCTCACGCCTTTGCTTGCGCGCCTCGGGTAGCCATTGTTTTCTACTGTGTGACCGCCTGGACATGCTGCTGACCGCTTCCTGGCATTCGCCCGGTCTGTGTGTTCATTCCAACCTCTGATCACGTCCGTATCTGCTCGTGCCTCCTGAGTGGCCTCTGTTTTCTGTTGTGTTCATGCTACCCTTTGTTCGCGCCTGCCTCTGCTCGCCCCCGAGTGTCCGCTATTTTCTGATGTGTGCCCGCCTGGTCCCTTGCTGTCCGCTCAGACCCTGCTGTTTGCTCGGACGCTTTCGTTCGCTCGCCCGACCCCCTGTTATCCGCCCGACCCCCTGTTATCCGCCCGACCCTCTGCTGTTCGCCCGGATCATACTGTCGGCCCTACCTTCTCTTGAAAGATGGGCACGAATGTTGCTCCTACTTCCTCGACTCTTCCTACCCTTGTTCCAGCTCCTCTCCCCGATGCTTGAGATGAACTACGTATTACCACCATCTCGCTTGTCGACAAGTAAGAACTTTGTGGAGTGGATGCACTCGGTGCGTTCTTCAGACCATAGGTCACGTGTGCCCCTCCTGCCGAGCGCACCGAGCAATGACTTCGCGATGATGGACGTGTCCAATCGTGGATCTTGAACTCAATGGACAGTGAACCGTATCGGTTGGCTATGTATCATGATACTGCCAAAACTATGTGGGTTGAGCTCCACTCTCTCTATCTGGGCAGGACAATCTCCAACACTTATTTAGTATCTTCATGGCTCTTCAACATCTTGACCCGGGCACGGATGGGTACCTCACGTCTTATGTTACCCATTTTAAGACTCTTGTTGAGGCTTGGATTCAACATCAGTCTCCAACGCCTGATTTAGCCGCTCAACTGGCTCAAAAAGAAGCTGTCGATATTGCCTTCATGATGGCTCCACAGTGTTCGGGCACACATCCTCTCCTATTCTACTATCCCCACACTGTCTGATGTTTTTTCTATGCTGCTGAAGGTGACGCCTCCACCTGTCCTTCCAGTGCCTTCTCCAGTTCTCCCACATCGTGGTCCTGACCATAGGTCTCCGCCCCTCCTGCTCATGGCGACCGCTCTAGTTCTCAGGGTGGTGGGCGTGATGGTCGAACTTGCTTTAAGGGCCACCCCCCTCGCCTATGTACTTATTTTGGTCGGGACAATCATACTGAGGCGACGTGTTTTAAGAAATATGGTTTTCCTCTGCCGCATGCCTCCCCTGCCATCGATGCTCCTTTCACTTCCCGCTCAGACATGGACACCTTACAAGAGGAACTCCAGCTTCTTCATGGTCTGATCTCCTGCCCTTCTAGCTCTGTTGCCACCGTCTCCAATGAAGGTATCTCCTGCCTCTCCCATAGTCCATCTTGGATTGTGGACTCTGGTGCCACCAACCACATCACTCCCCAGAGGCCCTCCCAATACTCAACTCGTCGTATTAAAGTTCATTACGGTGGCTAATGGTGACACTACTCCTATTACTGGTTCTGGCGATGTGTTGCTAACCCCCTCTCTTTCTCTTCGCTCTGTTCTTCATGTTCCAATCTCTCTCTTCAATCTGCTTTCTGTTAGTCGTCTCACACAAGATCATGATTGCTTAATCACTTTTTTCTCTTCCTCGTTGTGCAGGATCGTCAGATGAGGAATATCACTGGTAAAGGGTGGCTTTCCAACGGGCTCTACATCTTGGATCTCCCCGCATCCGCTCTCGCCACAGTCAGCTCTATTTACTAACATCGACGTCTTGACTATGCTCCTCTCCCGATCCTCCAGAAAGCTCTTCCCGATTTTCATTTTCTTTTCTTTTGATTGTGAATCATGTATCTATGAGAAACATCGCTCTGTTTTCCCTCCTCATTGTACTCGGTGCACTGTTCCTTTTGATTTTAGTGCATTCTGATATCTGGGGTCCCTACAAAACCACTAGTATATCTGGCTTTCACTACATTGCTGATTATTCACGCATGATTTGGTTATATATGATGCGCGATCGCTCCGAGCTTCTGTCCATTTTCCGCTCCTTTACTGCAGAAACCTGATGCAACCTACGTCGCATCTTCATGCGTCTTTATATTATTTTTATTTCCCGCATTTCTGCGCATATTTATGTTCTTTGTTTTAGCGCACATTATTTCACACTATGCATGTACTCGTTTATATTTCATCGCGCACATCGCTCACGCTTGTTATTCGGCTTATTAAGGTGATCGTCCAATAAGTCTTTGAATAAAAAGATCCGTCAAATTAGGTAATATATTAATCAAGGCAAGCATGCTCAAGAGGATCTATGAAACTAAGCATATTTTAATTTAAGCAATATTGAAATTAAAATCAAATTGTATTAATTGATTCTTTCACTTAAACCAAAATTTATCTTATTTCCTTTTTCCTTAATCAGTCAAATAGCTAAAAAAGATAGTTTTTATTAATTCCTATTTGCCACTTGTATCTTGAATAAATTGCATGCTTCAAATGTAACGTCCCCCATTGCAAATCAATCTCTAGTTTTTCTTTAAATATTCCATGTCAGATCTCTTGCCTTTAATATGACATGCCAAATTAATTTAAAAACCAGTCCCCCCTTCCCGAGGAGGTAGTTTTGGACATCATTTGGGAATAGAGAAATCAATTCTCTGTTTCCCAAAAGTCCAGCCCGTCTCTTCCCGTCTTCTTCCTACCTCACGTGACAACGACGCTAGTCCCGAATCCAGCCGCTGCCATCATTGCGTCTGGACTTGCCACTGCCGTCAGCCTCTCCGCCGCTAGCCTTTGTGGGCTCCGACGAACTATCCTCCACCTCCAACCGACGGGATCAACACTCCTCCTACCGGATCCAACGCTCCAATCGGAAATTGTGTCCGTCAATCTTTTGTCGACTCGTTTATTGCCATTCCTACCGCTCCACACCTCTCGCTGTGGAAGTCGAGCCATCTCCAACCCTCTGCCAATCCAACCTAACTTGTTTGGGGAACCCTAGCTTGTTTGCTTGTACGCCTAGGGTATATCTCTTGAACTCATCTCTCTACTCGTATCTTGTTAGCCAAATGACATGCTTAATATTTACTTGATTTTAAAAGGTTAGAGCTTGCTTTATTTAATTTAGGCCTCTTTGACATTATTTCAAAAATCATTTTGTTTGTTTCTTTGATGCTTGTGGATGATTTAAGGCGTGTCGTTAATTATGCTCGAATGATTGGGTCCTTATGCGTGTATGCAAGCCCGGGATCTATTGCCGCTCACGATTATTCGAGAAAATCTCTTTGCGCTACACATTTAAAAGAGAACTCGAGTTTATTTATTTAAAAGCAAAAGAGAATTTCGGTTTACATCCGTTGTATCAGAGAGGGTTGATTTACTTCTATCGTAAATCAAGCGATCCGTATTTTAAAAAAAAAAGGGTGTTTTTAATTTTTAGTTTAAAAGTTTTAACCGATTTTTTTTAAACAATCTTTATTTAATAATAATAATAATAAAATATCAGTTTGCTTATTTAATATTTAGAGTTAAAAATATTAATAACCAGTGTCGGTTCTCTCATTAAACATTCCACTATTATAAAGATAAAAAACTATTTAAAATATCTTTAAGTCTTTAAAAAAATATTTTAAAATGGGGAATCACGTAGAGAATAGCGTAGATGATTTTAATGAACGTTTTAAAATTTTATTAAAAATATCGAGGTACCTCTCCACTAATCTAAAACAAGGCGTGAATGAGTTGTCGATATCGGTAAAAAAAACTTGACGCGAAGTACACAAGCATCCTGTTTTACCTAACTACCTCCCAACTTCATATCATAGGGTGGAATCTGAGTTTATGTCTACTTATAAGCCTCGTTCTAGTCTCACTATTATACCAACTTGCATGGTCATAGATGCCCCATTCCCTACCACCCCCCATGGGCACCTTAACCCCACATATCGACACCACATCACCCCCTTCAGTCATGGAGATTCTTCCTGATCCCCAGCTTCACGATGGAAAGCTCCTCCGTGCTCATCCTATCATCTCGACTGAAATCATGCCTCCACTTGCCCCCACTTTTATAGACCTAGATTCCCCTAGTGTTACCATCCCCATAAGCACTTTATCCCCACTTATCTCCACCATAACACTCTTCTTTAGTTGAGGAGCTTCTCCCTTAGTCACAACTCTAGGAAGAAGAGCTTCTTCCTCCTATTCATGACATCTCGATTGAAGTAGTGACTCCACTTGCTCCCACTGAATCACCATCTGTAGTCACTGAGTTTCTTCCCGAGCCCCTGCTCCAGGAAGAAGAATTTGCTAGCGACGTATCACTGACCTTAGATGACACAAACTCGATCCCAGTATTTCTCCAGTCACCTTGTCTACTACAGTTGTCTATCCCTGAGCCCGTAAACATTTTGTTAGATGATCACTTGTCACTCACACTAGAGTCACCACCATATGTTGATTTTGTATTTGGTGATCGTGCGCTTGGTTCACTCCACCCTTCGATGAGCTTATGCAAAAATATTAAATATGATGACCACTTGACCTTCACACAAGAATTAACACAAAATATTGATTTTATAATTGGAGATCGTCCATTTATATCATTACATTATCCTCCGATTATAAACTTGTCTAACGAACTCTATTGTCAAATTATCAATGTTTTTATTAAAATTATTGTTATAAGATTAGAGCGAAGTCCTAAGATTTTCACTCCAAACAAGGACACACGATTTAAAGGTTTTCTCTGAAATTTTTAAATAAAAGATTTGTGATCAATTTTAAATATTGCAGCATTAGTCAAATTCTATCGGGTGATAAGTTTGAGACAATTGATTTTGGTCTAGTAGACGCTCGTAGGAGTCTAACTGGAGAGCGTTTAATGCGACGTGATTTAATGATTCCACAAGTTGATTCTGCTTGCTTTCCACCTTGCTTCTTTGATCCCCACTCTCCCCCACCTTGTGATACCTATCTCTTTGATGCTCTGATTTTTTTCGATCATTTAAATACTATGCACAAAATTATGACTAACAGTTTGCGAGTATCTTCGGAAAACTATAATTTTATGGTTGATTTTATCAGCGAGAATTATATTTTCCAAAGGAGATTGGTTTCCTGCATTTTTCAGGAAATGGAGTTTGCTAACCGGTCATTAGCTGTAGCGAAGGATCCTTCTTTTGCCTCACTACGCACCACCACCCAGAGCATGACAGTAGCGAAACAGGTTCAGATCGACGATTGGATTTCCTTGTCGCATGCCACATTACGCTCTCGACGGGGTCGAAGTCTTTCAACCCCGGGAGAATTGATGCAACCTACGACGCATCTTCGCGCGTATATTATTTTTATTTCCCACATTTCTGCGCATATTTATGTTCCTTTTTTAGCACACATTATTTCACACTATGCATGTACTCGTTTATTTTTCATCACGCACTTCGCTCGCGCTTGTTATTAGGCTTATTGCGGTGATCGTCCAATAAGTCTTTGAATAAAAAGATCTGTCAAATTAGGTAATATATTAATTAAAACAAGCATGCTCAAAAGGATCTATGAAATTAAGCATATTTTAATTTAAGCAATATTGAAATTAAAATCAAATTGTATTAATTGATTCTTTCACTTAAACCAAAATTCATGTCCTATTTCCTGTTACCTTAATCGGTCAAGTAGCTAAAAAGGATAATCTCTATTAATTTATATTTGTCACTTGTATCTTGAATAAATTGCATGCTTCAAATGTAACGTCCCCCGTTGCAAATAAATCTCTTGTTTTTCTTTAAATATTTCATGTCAGATCTCTTGCCTTTAATATGACATGCCAAATTAATTTAAAAACCAGTCCCCCCTTCCCGAGGAGGTAGTTTTGGGCATCATTTGGGAACAGAGAAATCAATTCTTTGTTTCCCAAAAGCCCAGCCCATCTCTTCCCGTCTTCTTCCTCCCTCATGTGACAACGACGCTAGTCCCGGATCCAGCCGCTGCCATCATTGCGTCTCGACTCGCCACTTCTGCCACATCTGCCGTCAGCCTCTCCACCGCTAGCCTTCATGGGCTCCGACGAACTATCTTCCATCTCCAACCGACAGGATCAACACTCCTACCGGATCCAGCACGCCAATCGGAAATTGTGTCCGTCAATCTTTTGTCGATTCGTTTATTGCCATTCCTACGCTCCACACCTCTCGCTGTGGAAGCCGAGCCATCTCCAGCCCTCTGCCAATCCAACCTAACTTGTTTGGGGAACCCTAGCTTGTTTGCTTGTACGCCTAGGGTATATCTCCTGAACTCATCTCTCTACTCGTATCTTGTTAGCCAAATGACATGCTTAATATTTACTTGATTTTAAAAGGTCAGGGCTTGCTTTAATTAATTTAGGCCTCTTTGAAGTTATTTCAAAAATCATTTGTTCGTTTCTTTGATGCTTGTGGATGATTTAAGGCGCATCGTTAATTATGCTCAAATGATTGGGTCCTTATGCGTGTATGCAAGCCCAAGATCTATTGCTGCTCACGATTATTCGAGAAAGTCTTTTTGCGCTACACATTTAAAAGAGAACTCGAGTTTATTTATTTAAAAGCAAAAGAGAATTCTGGTTTACATCAAAACCTAAATGTAGTTTTTTCGCCATATTAAAATTCTTCGCACTGATGATGCGCGCGAATACACCAAACATGCTTTTCAGGAATTCTGCACCTCGTTGGGCATCATCCACTAAACCTCATGTACGTATACGTCACAACAGAATGGCGTTGCTTTGAACCGTCACCTTCTCGAAGTGGCTCGGTCTCTCCTATTCCTGATGCAAGTCCCCACTACCTATTGGAATTTCGCTGTCTCCATTGCTAGTTATCTCATCAACCGCATGCCTTCCTCCGTTCTCCATTTTGCGACGACCTTCTCTCTCCCTTATTTCCTGACCGACCTCCCTTCCCTCTGATCCCACGGGTCTTTGGCTGCGTCTACTTTGTTCATCATCTGGGTCCTGTTGACAAGCTGACCTATCGTGCCACTCGCTATATGTTCTTTGGGTATTCACGCACCCAGAAGGGATACGTCTGCTACTCTCCCTCCACTCGGAAGCTGATCACGTCTGCTGATGTTACTTTCCTGGAAAACCAGTCTTTCCATCCATCCATCACCCCACGTCAACGCCCCCTCCTGATCCTACACGTCCTCTTGTTCCTACCAACTCTCCTTTACTACTGACACCGCCGCCTGCCTCGGTTCCTCCTCTTCATGTTTACTCTCACCGTTATCCTCGATCCGGTGCCCCACGACAGCCCCTGTCTACTACTGATACTCCGCCGACTGCTGATTCGACCACACCCTCCACCGCACATCCTCTCTCGAATTATATCGCTTTGCACCGTCTCTCCTCTGATGTGCGCAGGTTTGTGACCCACTTGTCTTCTATTTTCATTCCCTCTTCTGTGCAGGTGATGCGCCCAAACAGTTTGGGTACACCATGGTCGTACAACTAATATTAAAACGAGAGGTAAATCCCCGGGTATCGATCTCACGCGGAATACGGCGGGTTGGAGTTATGTCTTGAGAAAGATTTGAAATAAAAGTCTAGGGGAGAAGTAGTAATCTCAGATTTTGGGGGTTCGCTAGTAACTACAGCAAGAAAATAAATCTACACTAAAGTGTGCGTCGCTAATACACACTCTGTAGAAGAATCCGGCAAAGGGAGGGCCAGTGGTGGTGAGGGAGAAGCAAGGAGGAAGAAGAGAGGAAATTCAGGGAGCAACCCTAAACCTTAACATTCATCCAAGATAAAAACTAATACAAGCATACTCCCCTTATATAGCCGTGGGGGTGCGAATAACAATATCCGATCTGCGGATAGCGAAAGACAAAATGACATCAAAATGGAAACAATCCCTAGGTCGAGCATCGACGGTATCCTCCTCAATCGGTGGACTAGCATCTGTGACCTTCCTCTGCGCGTGAACTCGCCTTGGCGTGCGCGACCGTAACAATCGCCCTCACCACTTCTCTCCTTCGCGGGTCGCAAACACCGCTTCACACCTCCGTGGGTCGCCTACACCGCTTCGCACTTCCGCGGGTCGCCCACACTTCTTTGCTCTCACTCTTCACTTTGCTCTTGCATAGCTCAACTCGCACTCTCACAATCTCAAGCTCAACAACACAAAGTCATCATCAACATCAAGATCACAAAACCACAATCACAAAACTAAGAACACTAACAAGAAGTTCAAACCATGCACAATAAAAAGTGAACCTATGAATATCTATGCCCAATGGTCATGACACATAGATGCTTTAGAGAACACCTCAATATAGCTTATAAGTATTTTAAAAATGAAGGGAAAGATACAGTTTATCACTCCTTGATACGAAGGGAACGACTTTTCCTCGGGATTGTAGGAGAGACCGGCTTGGTCCACCAGCTTTGCAAACTCCTCCTTGGCTGCTTCCACGATACGAGAGAGAGAGTTGTCACCTCCTCCTAGTCCTTCTCTCGGGGTTTGTCCGCCTCCACGTCATGTGCTTCGACATTAAAGCTCCAATGGCATCTTGCAAATCTCCTTCTTCACTTTTAGGATGCTTGGGGAGGTAGGAGATGGCCTAGGGCGAAGCCCTGGTGTTCTAGGGCGAAACTGGGGAGAAAACGACGCTCCCGATTGAAGGACCCGGAAGAAATTACGGAAGAGCGTATTTATAGGTCGTCTGCGAAATTGAACACGCACGATCCTGCATGTTGTAATGTAATGGTCGTGCGATTGATCATGCGTGAAGGATGAAAAACCTGCGCGGGAAAATGAGGCACCCTAAAAATAGCAGGTGTTCGTGCGCGAAGAAAAACACACGAGCATGCGTAAAAATGCACGAGGGCACATTTAGGAGGGTTCTCGGGATAATCTTGATAACATACACACGATCGTGCACGAATAGCAAAAGCTCGTGTGCGAACAAAGGGCATCTGATCGTGCAATGTTCAGAAAATCCAACTTCTGCCCGTGCGTGAAGAAACGCACGAGCGTGTGTATACAAAATGCACGGGAAAATGCATTTTTACATCAAAACCAACTGCGGTCATCTCGGAACCCACAAATACGATCATATAAGATGTTATAATGTAGAATAAGGCCTCTACAACATATAAAATATGAATGAGGGAGAGATGATCTCCCTCATGCATGAGATGCTAAAATTCACTCTACCTAGCATGGAAACACTCAAATGAAGACTTTGAAGATTTTATGTGATATGATATGAAAATCTAATAAGAATGACCGAATAAGATGTGAAAACAATGATAGAAAGGTGCCTAAACCTCTATTTGAAAACCGCTCATCAACAGGATGCTCTTCAGCATCTCGGTTGACGGGCAACAGTGGATGAGGAAATGGCTGCGCTCTGGGACAATCACATGTGGGACTTTGTTCCTCTTCCCCTAACCATTCCATGGTTAGCTGTAAGTGGGTCTTCACCGTGAAACGTCATCTTGATGGGACGATTGACCGCCTCAAAGGCCGCCTTGTTGCCCGCAACTTTACTCAACAACACGGTCTTGATTATCAGGAGACCTTTTCTCCCGTGGCAAAGCTCAGTATCGTTTGTGTCTTACTCTCTCTTGTTTCCCATCGTCAGTGGCCGCTGCATCAACTTGACATCAAAAATGCTTTTCTTAACCGCGATCTTGTGGAGACTGTGTATATGCAACAACCTTCTAGTTATGCAACCACGGGGGAGTCTCTCGCCTGTGATATGAAGAAATCACTACATGGACTAAAACAGTCTCCCCGGGCATGGTTTGATAAGTTTAGTCGAGTAGTTAGTGATTTTGGCTTCACCCGCAGCTCGACCGACTTCCCTCTGTTTATTCACCGACATTTGACAGGCATGGTGATGATATCATTGTCACGGGTTATGATCTCCCCAGCATTACTCAAATAAAAAACCACCATGCATCCCATTTCCAAACTAAAGACTTGGGTCGGCTCCGCTACTTCTTGGGGATTGTGGTAGCTCGACGACCTGATGGTCTCGTTCTGTCTAGGCGGAAATATTATCTCGATCTGCTTCATGATGCTAACTACTCTGGGTGTAAGCCTGTGGATACACCTATGAATGCAAATCATCAGCTCTCTGCTCATGGATCAGATTCTGATCAACTACTCCCTAATCCAGAGTACTATCGACGCCTTGTTGACAAACTCATCTATCTTACTGTCACACGACCTGGCATATCCTTTGCAGTTGGTGTGGTCAGTCAATTCATGCACGCCCCCCGAATCTCCCACCTTCAGGCGGTTGAGCGTATTCTCAGATATTTTAGAATGCTCCGGGACAAGGATTGGCTTACAAGCCCTCTACTTCGCTGTTTCTCATTGCCTACTGTGATGTATTATGCCGGGCCCCTCGATGATCATCGGTCCACTAGTGGTTACTGCACATATTTTGGTGGAAACTTGGTTCCTTGGCGAAGTAAGAAGCAGACTGTGGTTGCTCGCTCCTCGCAAAAGCAGAATATCATTCTATGGTTGTTGTTTCAGACTCACATGGCTAGAGAGTCTTTTGACTGATGTAGACATTAAACTTCCATCACCCGTTGTTCTCATTTGTGATAGACAAGATGCTATCCACACTGCTGAGAATCCTGTGTTTCTTGAACGCACAAAACACATTGAAGTTGATTGCTACTTTGTACGAGAAAATGTTCAACTTCGAAGATTGATTCTGCAACATGTGTCGGCGGCCGATCTAGTTTCTGATATACTCACCAAGGCCTTGTCTCACCCACTATATCGGCAATTTCTCTCCAAGCTTGGTGCCTACGACTTATATGCTCCAACCTGCGGGAGAGTGTTGAAGAATCCTTAAGCTGCTCTCCTCTTATTGTATTATGGCTCATTGGACCCATTCATCTCTTAAGCTTCTTTAGTCCCGCATCTTGTATTCTCCTTTTACTCCTCTCTTCCTCTGTATAAAGAGTATAATGTACATGCTTTATATAATAATAAACAGAGCCATTCATTTATAACAATAATGAAGTCACATTTAATATAGTAACCAAAATTGTAATTGAGGCAAGCCATATTTATGGGATTGGAAATATGTAATATTCACGTGTATTCCACAGGTGAAGGATTTGAAGTCAACAGCAAAGCGAACTAAAACGTGATCAAAATGTCAAGCATTAAAAACTTAAAATTTGAATTCCATAAGGAGAAGGTGCCGCAGAGTTTTACAATTCATGATATGAGGACACAGGAATTTAATTTATATGTGAAATTACCTCCTCATTCATGGGGCCAAATGTCTGTTTGGATCAAATGGTTAATTTTAAGAGATCTGTCTTTCAACCTGTCTAGATTGAAGAATTACTTTTGATTTAAATTAAAGCTATGGTTTATTTTGTTTTTCATTGAACAGCGATACGTTGCGAGAAGGTGAAAGCGATTGTACGAAGATCGAGAGACCTCTTCTCGCCAAAAATATAGTCAGTTCTCTCGCCCAATATGAGCTCGAAGACTCTTCCAAATAGATGAGATTTCTAAACCAATGCATAAGCCTTCCCTTCTATCTATGTAATGGCTAGACACTCTAAGATAATTCTAAAAGATAACTAATTGGTTAATACATTAAAAGGAACCCATTAATGTTGTGGTGGTGCTCATTGTGCCTTTGTGATGACTCCAAGTTCTTTTCTTGTCGTGGGGTGTGTTTTTTTGGGAGTGAGTGTCCGGTCATGCGTCACAATATATTCTTGACTTTGTCCCCACAGTCTAACTAGGAAAGCTGTACTCGAATCCAAGCTCCAATGTGGTAGAAAAAAATTGATGCGACTAATTTGTTGGCACTCACCTCGGTTACAATAATGGGTTGAATTAATTTGTTCAAATCTGTAATAATTTCGGTGGTGTAGAAAAAATTGGATGATGAGCAGTGAACATGGTCAAGGCATGAGGCTAGCTTCAATATTGAGTGGGAGGTGTCATTTGACTTCTGCATCTTGGAAGGACAGTGAACCCAATATAAGACTAAATATCGCCACATAAATTGTGATGAGGCAGTAAGGGAGGGTTGATAGTGATGTGTCCCGATTTTGTTAATATGTTGATTTGGGCCGGAGTGAGTGAGGTTGGTGTGAACTAGTGGTTGGGTCTATTTAAGTGCAACCGATTGTTTTTAGAAAGCTGCAAATAGAAATGAACTGGGAAGAATTAATAAGTGGCAGGGTGGGAAACGAAAACAATGCATGCTGTGGAGCAGTGTCACATTAAACACGTGATTTGGGCCTGGGGTCGTCTGCGAGAATTGTGGCTTTACATGAGGAGATTTGATGGGCACATTTTTGTAATAGGTGCATTTGAGAGAAAAGTAAATGGGAAAAGAGTACGGTCTGGGAACGACGTTGGGGAGAAATGGAAAAGGCGTCGGAGTACTGCGTTGAAAGCTAGAATAATGGGAAAAGACAATCTAATCTCGTCAACTCAAATAGTTGTCCTGGGTTGGTCACCCTACTACTCTAACCTCATGACCTGACGGTCTAGATTTCTTAAGTTTCGATCTTTTTCCAAATTGTTTGATTGTCGATTGATCTTCACATATGGACTCCCGCTGACAACCTCTTCAATCTCGACCGTGTGATCTGAGTATCACTACCAATATAAGTCTTCAGCTTTTTACAGTTTGTTGCATTGGATTCTTATGATCCATCTGATATGACAACAATCTGATCTCATAATCAAGTTTAGTTAATAAATCTTGTAATAGAATATTGAAGGCTAAGATGGAGAATGATTGGATGAGCTTTTTGATACA
This sequence comes from Dactylorhiza incarnata, assembly GCA_033032865.1. Lineage (NCBI taxonomy): Eukaryota > Viridiplantae > Streptophyta > Magnoliopsida > Asparagales > Orchidaceae > Dactylorhiza > Dactylorhiza incarnata. The sequence continues at coordinate 6,023,316 of JAWHQI010000097.1, read as the reverse complement.
CCAGTATTCAAGAACAAAGAAGATATTTTCAATTAGTACTTATTAGAAAGCCGAACTTATGAATCGTACAATGGTATTACAATTTCAAAGGTAGGTTGTTGGGTTGTATTTAGGGATACACTAATGCCTATCTAAATGCTTGAGTCTTAATGCTAGTTGTACAACCCTGGGTTCGCCGAAGGGATAAATTGATGCTCGGGTATAGGCGAAGCATGCGGGGCTCGCCGCCCTGCGGCGAGGCGAGCGAGGACTCGCGCCTTGCGGCGAGCGGATCGCGTGGGCGAGGCGAGCGGGGGCTCGCCGTCCTGCGACGCGCGGATCGTGAATAGGTTCGCGCTCGCCTAGGTCGCAAGGTTGGGGCAAGGGTCAGCCGAGAACTGACCAGTGAGCGAGAACGGGCCTCTTCCGGCTCTCGCTTCTCTTGCGAGGCGAGCCGGGTTTTGGGTGCAATATTTTATTCCTATTTATTCAGGCCCGTCTGCCTATAGCCATTTCAAACAGCGGAGTTTGGCTATTGACAGACCATTTTGGGATGCATTTAACAAAATCAAAAGACGGAATTGCGCTATTGGTAGACCCAGTAGAGAAAAACTATATATAGACCCTGAAGGACACCTTTGGAGAGGATCCAGATTCTTTGGCTTCTTCCTCCTCAGGACAACTTTGGTTAGCTTCCAAGGATCTCCAAAGTGCCCAGCTTCAGTTTTGGCTTGGGAGGGGAAGCACTCTAAGATCTTTCGGGTGTGTGGTAGGACCTCCACACTGCAGCCAAGGGTCGGTACTTAGTTCTAAGCTCTCGGTCAAGTTCTTCCATGGGACAAGTGCTAGCTGCCCCCTCTTAGGGGTTCGAACTCCTCGTTAGGGGTCCGAACTCCTCGTTGGGCCGATTCTCGGTTTCAACATTTTTGGTGCGGTGAGCCTGGAAAGCGGCTTGTACAAGAAAGTCCCAGGGAAGTAACATGTCCGGAGAGGATGAGCAAGGTGTCGGCTACGAAGGCTCGCCACCGTTCGGCTCGCCGGCAACAGTTGGGATGCTGACGGACTTCCGAAGGGAAGTACTAGAGACGATCAACCTCGCCTTCGCCGCGGCGCGAGGCCAATTCTCGATCCCCGCGGCCCAGGTCGTCCCGCCGCTGGGGGTAGGCGAGAATGCCCCGGGGCAGAGGTCCGTCAAGGAGAAGGTTGGCGAGGCGCCAGGGCAAGACCTCACCGGGCGAGAGCTTTTCCCCAGCCCGGCGAGCGCGGGCCCGGTCAGCGAGCTCGTGGGGCGAGTGGAGCAGGTGAGAGCGGCGAGCGGAGGAAGCCCGTTCTGCGAGCTGGTGGTTTTCACACCTGTCCCGGAAGGGTTCAGGGAGCCGGAGATGGTCTACTACACCGACAAAGATGACCCAGTCCAACACCTGCAATGGTTTGAGGACACGGTCTCCATCCGGCCTATGTCGTATGCATTCAAGTGCCGAACCTTCGCCATCACCTTGGAGGAGAAGGCGCCGGACTGGTTTCACCAGCTCCTCGTGGGGTCGATCTATGGGTTCGAGGATTTGCGTCGGAGTTTCCAGATGCGCTTCTCGACCTCAAAGAAGAGGAAGAAGGATGTCGAGGCGCTCTTTAAGATCAAGCAAGGGCCAGGGGAGTCGCTGGCCCACTACGTGGATAAATTCCAGGAGGAGGTCCTGCTCATCCAGGAGGTACCCGGGTTCACCCTCCAGCTTGCCTTCACTGTGGGGCTGCGAGAGGGATTCTTCAAGATGAATCTGAAGCGGAAGACCCCCCTGTCCTGTGAAGAGCTGATGGAAAGGGCGGCGGAGGAGATCGAATGAGAGGCGGCCAACCCAGAGTTCACGAGGAGGTTGGCGAAGCTGAGTGAACCGAAGGCGAGACAACATGAAGTTAGTAGGAGAGACGAGCCGAGGGCTCCAAAGCTGGGTGGAGGTAGCAAGGAGGGAGCATGCAGGACCCAGGAAGAGGGTTTGTCCAATGAGGAAGCAACTTTCAAGGAGGTCAAGGAAGACTCAACCACCCAAGGTGTAAGCAGGGCCCGAGGCCACTCCCTCCCCCGCCTCAGCAAGCCATGACAATCAGCCGGGGAAGAGGAAGAAGAGTAGGAGCAGGAGGAGGGGAGGAGCAGGAGCTAGGAGAAGAAACCGAGCCGCGGAGGCCGAGAGAAGGGGGGGTGTCGTTGCCATATTGTGACTTCCATCAGGAGGAGGGTCACACAACAACCACTTGCCCGGAGTTCTTGGAATCAGGAGGGCGAGAGGCCCGGGGGAACAACCTTAACCAGTAAGGATAGAGGAGGTGACCAGAGCAGCGGAAAAGGAGGATAGATGCGTGGACAGAGCCGACGTGGGAAGTCGAGGAGGGATCGGGGTGATCCATGGGGGAGTGGGGATCGAGGCGACCCGAAAGGAGAGCCTCCACACCATGTGTCGTCAGAGCGTGACTTCGACTTCTCAAACCCCGCCCCCGGAAGAGAAGATTACCTTCTCTCGGAAGGATATGTCGGACCACGAGGATCCGTTCTGCGATGCACTGGTGATCCAGGCGGCCATTGAGAACTTCTTTTCTCTCCCGGATCCTCGCCGACAACGGGAGATCGGTCAACGTCATTTTCAAGAAGGCGTTCGACGAGATGAAGGTGGAGGCGAGGAGTGTGCTAGCCTCGGACGGACCACTGTTTGGGTTCTCAGGAGAAAGGAAGGAGGTGGAAGGAGGAGTAAGGCTCCATGTGACTTTGGGGGGACAGTCCCGCAACTGCTGGTTCGTCATCGTTGACGCTCCGAGCAGCTACAACGCCATCTTCAGACGACCCCTTATCAACGCATTCTGATGTGTTCCCTCCTCATTCCACTAATGCCTCAAGTACAACGTGGGAGGAGTCCAAATCACAGTGAGGGGAGACCCAAAGGTAGCAAGACAATGCTACATTACCGCGGTCAACACCATCACCTGGCAAGCAGAGGCGGAAGAGATGGGCAAGGAGAAGAGAGGCAGGATGTACTGGAAGGAGTCGTGGAAGAGCCCGAGGCGGCATAGATGGGGGAAAAGGGAGAAGAGGTTTGAGCCCAAGAAGATGGGGCAAATGAGTTGAGGGAAGCTCGGGAGGAGAGGATGGACGAGGAAGAAATCGAAACACTCGCTCGTGGAGGAAGGAGGGAAGATGACTGGGGGGGGGGGGAGCAGTCTCGGTTGGAGGCCGTGGAAGAGGTGGTGGAGCTAGAGGCCGTTTCCCGGGCAGGGGTGATCGAGAAGGTGAAGATCAGTGGGGAGCTCAGCCCCGAGGACCAGGGAAGGATCCTAGCCTGCGTCCAGGAGAACGTGGACATCTTCTCCTGGAGCGCGACAGAGATGCCAGGGATCGATGCGGATGTGGCTTGCCACCGCCTCAACTTCGACTCCGACACTCGCCCCATCCGGCAAAAGAAGAGGTCCATCGCCGACAAGCTAGTGGAGCCCATCCGGGAGGAGGTGGACAAGCTCCTCAAAGCCGGGTTTGTATCAGCGATCCAATATCCAGATTGGGTCTCCAATGTGTTAATGGTGAAAATGGGCGACGGGCGATGAAGGATGTGTGTAGACTTTTTATTATTGAATAAATCATGTCCTAAGAATTGCTATCCCTTGCCCCGAATCGACGTGCTGGTTGACTCAGCCGTCGGTTTTTCTCTAATGAGTTTTCTAGATGCCTTTTCAGGTTACCATCAGATCCGCATGCCCCCCCCCCCCCCCACACGTCAAGGATGTCTCCTTCATCACAGGGGACAGGTGCTATTGCTATAAGATGATGCCATTTGGGCTGAAAAATGTAGGAGCCGGGTTTTGGGTGCAATATTTTATTCCTATTTATTCAGGCCCGTCTGCCTATAGCCATTTCAAACAGCGGAGTTTGGCTGTTGGCAGACCATTTTGTGGTGCATTTAATAAAACCAAAAGGCGGAATTGCGCTATTGGCAGACCCAGTAGAGAAAAACTATATATAGACCCTAAAGGACACCTTTGGGCACCTTTGGAGAGGATCCAGATTCTTTGGCTTCTTCCTCAGGACAACTTTGGTTAGCTTCCAAGGCTCTCCAAGGTGCCCAGCTTCAGTTTTGGCTTGGGAGGGGAAGCGCTCTAAGATCTTCCGGGTGTGTGGTGGGACCTCCACGCTGCAGCCAAGGGTTGGTACTTAGTTCTAAGCTCTCGGACAAGTTCTTCCACGGGAGAAGTAAGTGCTAGCTGCCCCCTCTTAGGGGTCTGAACTCCTCATTGGGCCGATTCTCGGTTTCAACACTAGCCGTTTTGCAGCTCTCCAGCTGCTGGCGAGCACTCTCCAGCTTTTGCAGACCCTGTTTGCAATCTCCCAATTGCTTATAAACTCTTTCAGGCACTGAACACATGTGCAGTTCTCCACATCTCTTTTCTCTCTCCTTCTCTCTCTCTCTCCCCTTTCTTTCTCTCGCAGTCAGTTCTCCCCAAGGAACGAAACGCCTGCCATCATCCTCTCCAAGGACATAAAAAATCATCGGCAATCCTGCTCTAGCCCTTTAATCGCTGGTGATCACCTTCCAGCCGCCGGCTAACTCCTCCAACTAAATATGCTTGCCCCGCCTCTCTTTGTGTATATGACAATTGACAAGTCTATCCAGCACCACCATTCCTGTCAGAGCTTATTCCAGCCACCAACCACCTCCATCTGTAGAGCTGTGTCTGGACAAGATTGAGGAAGGATACAAAATTGTTGTTCACAACAAAGAACATTTAAGATTCTTTAAGAAACAATGATATAATTGAGAACAATTGATTTTCGGGAGAGAAAAACCTGGAGTACATTTTTTACTTCATTTTTATGACTATGTAACCTAAAGAAAGGTCAAGATTTTTTTCTAATTCGTCTAATGTACTCTTGTAGAAGGGGAGCCTTGGCGCACCGGTTAAGGTGTCGTCGTTTGACCTTGAGGTCATGGGTTCGAGTCCTGGAAGCAGCCTCTTGCAAAAATGCAGGGTAAGGTTTGCCTACATTTCACCTTTGTGGTGGGACCCTTCCCCGGACCCTCACTGCGCGGGGATGCTTTGTGCACCGGGCTGCCCTGTCTAATGTACTGTTGTGGGTTTCTACCGTATTGACAAGGTGTTAAATTTGGTTCTGTGCATCCATCCCTGATGCATGACAAAAACAAATAGAAGATATCTAGATTTGGATAGCCTTTTCTTGCCTCGGATTTAATAAAAAACTAACAACGAAAAGAGGTAAGGAATCATAAAATGAAATGGCTTTCATGGCTAGAAATGATCCTCTGCATAATCCAATTGAGCAAGTGGCTAGATTGATGGAACAAATGATCGTTTTGATGGATTGGATGAAGATGCAATCTTAAGAGTTCAGACACTACATCAGAGCCGAGGAACCCCGTGTCCCTGTCTCTCTCTTCCTTCGCCTTTCAAGAATATATCAACAAATTCTCAACAAGCACATTTTGGTAATATGGGTAGAGATGGGGATGAAGATGTGATTGCTATATAAGGGAATGCAAATAGATAATGAACTTTTAAAGTTGAAGCCAAGCTATATATTTCTAGTTTTTATAGGACTACCACACAAATACAATAAAATTAGATGCATGGAGCGACCAACTAGACACATTCTATCCTGTACACGCACAACATTATTGGCAAAATAGCCTTTTCCTCAACTAAAGTTGCTATCGTGCCTTTCATGATGGGATGATCATTTAAAAGGAAATCACCGGGACGTAACTTGAGAATAGTTTAAAAAACTTATACGATGTGAATTCCATCCCATGGATTTATGCTGATGATGGATGAAAAAAATGGTACATTCTAGGACGATGCCTTGGACAATCAATGAAGAGATACATTATGGAGTTCCAACATTCGGCAGTCCTTGTGTCTCTGATTCTTAGGGCTTCACAAATATCGATGAAGTAGATCTTTAGGCGTTACTATCAAATTAAAAATAAACTCCATTTATTCCCAATCTTTGATCTTTGAGAAGCTAGTATGATGATAGTTGCCATACAATGAAAAAACCGTAGGCAAATGGGAAAAGGCGTATGATTCATCTAAAGAGGGTTCTTTTTCCTCCAAAATTAAAAGAAAAGTAAAATAAATGGCAATGGACAAAACCATGTTTTTCTTCTAAAATTAATGCCTTTGGAAAGTTCTATGGTCATTATCAAATACCTGGTCACGGAGGAGAAAAATGTTATAAATTGAACCATGAACTCTTCGCTAAAAAGTCGAAGGTTGATGGTAGAATCAATTTTGTTTTAGTTGACAATACAATCCTACAGACTCTTAAGGATAAGGCAAATTCTATCTTGAATGACAAGGCCAAATGATATGGTGGGGTTGTCCTCCTTTAGAAACACGAGTGATGATTTGTTTACCATAAGAATATAAATGAAAATATGAGTCGGTTGATGCTATCGTCGACATTGGCTACCAGAAGAATCTCATCTCTGCCAATACGGTGCAAAGATTATGATTGGACACCGCACATCATCCCAACCTTTATCCTTTGTGTTGGTTCAAAAAGACTCAAAGTTAAAGATTGACCGTGAGTCTCCTCGAGTTTTTGACAGCTCTTATCTTCATGATTTGGTAACGTGTATTGTATTGATCATTTCAATCTTAGGATCTGTTTGGCAGGGCGGTAACGGTCGTGAACGCGGTGGTTATGAACCGTCGTTTGTGAACGCCCGACCTGACCTAAGGGACTTCATTCACCTGACCTAAGGGACTTCATTCACCTGACCTAAGGGACTTCATTCACCTGACCTAAGGGACTTCATTCACTATTATGTTCAAAACTAGTTTCCGTTTCTCGGTGGAGGCCAAACGGAGCCTTAGCTGATCAAAGATAGCATGAGCACCTTCTCATTAGAGAAACTCTTTTGGGCCCTCATGGATGACATTTTAATAGCAGGGCAAGTCGGGAGGATCACCAATGATAGCCAAAAGTTCTCATGGATGTCTTGCTCATCAGCTGATAGGGAAAACACCAACCAATTATCAAGCAGGGCATACCATTGGTTTTAGATGCTCCCCTCAAAAACCCTAATGGCAATAGTTCTTTCTAGAGAAATTGAATATCAAAATGCAAGTTATTAGAGTTGCACCAAAAAGAAAACATGGAAGGTAGATCTAAATGCTAATGTTATTAAGATGTTATCATTATTGGATGAATGTTATTGTTATTTGTTACATTGTATGTTTGTCTTGCTCTTTTTTTTTCTTCCAAATTGGGCTTATTGATCAAAATGGCTTCAAACCAAATGCCCGACATGGCAAAATCTTTAATTAATGTTATTTTATGATATGGAGGTTCAGTTCAATTAAATAAATGTTCTTGGAAAGTTTTTCGCCGAATGATTTTTTACTTGTTGAACTTAAGGGGCTTCTTTCATGACCAGTGTTCAACTTCAGGATCTCGAACCCGACGATCTTGAGCACGGAGAAGAAGATTTAGAAGATGTCTTTGTTTTAACAGACGAGTGGAGAGAGTTCTTTGCAAAATCTGAGGCTAAAAGGAGGATGGGTGATTTTTCTCTGCCCCTTATATAAAATCCTGCTTCACTGTTCCTGCTTGGAGCATATTCATCATGTTTAAACTAGACTTTTGTTTTCTTCATGTGCAGAAAAGGAGCAGAAAAACAAACACAGGAGGTGAAGATCTCAAAACAGTTTGTCTGACTGGAGCGCATCAGCTACAATGTTGACTGAACAAAAACCGGTGCTGCTTCTCTTATTCATAGTGTTTGTTCTTACCAGCGGTTTGGGGGAAAAACGACACCGCCTGAACCGAACTGAATCGACTTCTGTGCCGATTCGGTCAGGGTCAGTTTCCCAAACCGAAAGACTGAAGTATATGCGGGTCGGGTCAGTTTTCAGGTGTTGCAAACCGATTAACCGAAGACCTACCCGGCAGTAAGAAAGTGTCTAAAAACAGATGAATGGATTTCTGATACTGTTTCACTTGTTTTCTTATGCAGATCAAATGAGCTGTCTGTCTTGGTGACTGCTTCATATGCTGGAGAAAAGTTTCCTAAGATTTGAATTGATGATGAGTACACATAATTCTTATGTCTTTCATTTTCGTGCTCTCGATGCTCAGGTGACGACTGCGGGCCTCACTCGGGCGGATGATTTCTCGGTGGCCGGGGCAGGTGGAATTCTTTTATCTCATTATTCTGGTTTGGATATACATTTGGGTTTTTTTTTCGATGCGAAAAACTAGGAAAATTGAGTTGCCCAGGCCGACCCAGAAACAAACCGAAAATTATTTCTCACAGCAAGGCTAAGCCATGTTATGTGGCACACTTTTGACTTAGATTACAATCACTTTTGTTTTTATTCATCATATTATTATATTTTATTGTAATTTGAGCGATATTCATAAGATGGCATGCGATTCTTACTATAGAACTAAGGGTCTGTTTGGCACAGCGTTGGTGGTCATGAACGCGGTGGTTATAAACCGTCATTCGTGAACGTCCGACCTCACCTAAGGAGCTCTATCACTTGAGCCTAATTTGGGGGGGGGGGGGGGGGGGGGGGGGGCTTATTTTCACCGGTCAAGCGGTTATGACCGCATGAACCGGACCTTAATTAAGGTCTGGTTCATGCGGTCGTAACTGCTTGACCGGTGAAAATAAGTCCCTCCAAACGGAGCCTTAGTTTTTGTAGTGGTGGTCATGACCGTTGTCATGTAAACAGCCTATTTTATGACGGCGGCATTTTTGTTCAAACTCCCTGGAGCTAAAAAAACCGCGCCAAACTGACCCTAAATCTCCAACATGCCCCCTCAAGTGTGCGAAGGAAATCTGCCCGCAAAAACCTTAATCAAAGCTGCCTGCCTGGTGTTTGAGGAAATGCCGCAATGAATGCCGCAGGAAATCTGCTTTCGCAAAAACCTTCTTCTTCTGCACAAAGCCCGCTGAATCATGAAACAAGACCATATGTTCCTGGGTCAGTGGAGTCCCTGATACATATGTTTGAAAGTTCGGGGGGCTTCTGACGCCGGTTGTTCAGCCACATGCAATCTGGACCGGTAGCCCACTGTCAAAAGATGTAAATGCTGCACGCAAAGAGAGTGGTGATGGTGAAGGCATGTCCAAAGAATTGGCGTTCTGGATTCGAGGTCTCTCCGGACGGATATGGGGACTACCCGTGCAGCCATCAGAGTCGACGAAGATTTTTTTTCTCATGGTTTGCTGGCAACAACTTGGTTTTCAAAGTCATTTTTGATGGGTGGTGTTAAAGGCAAACCAGAATTGGCTATTGGCAAACCAATTTCTATGAGTTATTACGCGTCTTTTGAAAATACGCTTTGTACATGCATTTTTAGAAAAAGTGTTCAACACGAAAATTGTAGATCTCGTCGAGATCTATAACTTTCGTGTTGAACACTTTTCCTAAAAATGCACGCACAAGGCGTATTGTCGCCCTGATCGTAACTATAGCGATGTTTTTGAAAATACGCATTGTACAAGCATTTTTAGGAAAAGTGTTCAACACAAAAGTTGTAGATCTCGACGAGATCTATAATTTTCGTGTTGAACACTTTTCCTAAAAATGCATGTACAAAGCGTATTTTCAAAAGGCGCGTAATAACTCATAGAAATTGGTTTGCCATTAGCCAATTCTGGTTTGCCTTTAACACCACCCTTTTTGATTTTGTGGTTTGTTAGCAGTAATGGTTTGCTAGCATTCAAAATGGGTTTGCCAGTAACATCACCCTAAATATATAAGCTATATTAATAAAATGATTTTTAAATTTTATAAAAAAAATAAAGTATGCGGTAAAGATAGCGTACTTTAAAGATAGCATGTGATCATTTTTTGAATGCATGAGAACTTTAGAAGGTCTAGTCTCCGAGAAGGTCCGTTCAGTGCACAGGTATTGGTTTTCTGTAATTGACTTTGGCCGAATATCAATATATGCAGGAATTGGCTTTGTGCAGAAAACTAATTCTGTTGTTCGGCTGCATTATGAAATTCAATGAACAAAATTGGAATTGAGACATAAAAGTTGTTCGGCGCGTAGAAATTGGCTTTCTGGAGTTTCTGGCTTTTGAATATTTGTTATAATAATGCTCATTTTGAAGCATTTCATCCTTCCTAAAAGACTCAACTAATGCACTATACAACAATCAGAATAGGGTTGTTCGCAATATGGGGAGAACCTGTATTGACGGAGAGGGAAAACGTTGTGCGGTGTGGACGGTGGCCGCAACCATGTCGTTGTCGTTTTTGAGGCACTAGGAACTGTTGGGAAATGTGCGCAGGACAGTCAAATAATGCAGAGAAAAATTAGTAACAATAATCAATAACGAAAATATATAATAACAAGCAACGTCCGATACAAAACGTCACGGAGAAGTCGGACTTGCTTGATCCGCGGGAGAAAGGATAATCTTGACTGCAATCCACTAGCACAGCGGACGCACAAGGTTCACCGGAACCTTCAACGTCGAAATCCGATGTTCAACTGCAACCACCATCGGAGACCAACGTCGCCACCGGAGACAAACGCCGTCAAGACTAACTGCACACACGCAAGCCTTCAACGTCAACGGCGAACTCCGCCAAGCCCGACGACGACTCGCTCTCCAACGTCGGCGGCTCACCTCCAAGACCGGCAACACCACCCTCTCCTCCAACAGCGAAACAACACAAGGCCGGCGGCCTCCCTGTCGCACAAGAGTGAGAGAGAAAGAGAACGGGAGAGAGAGAGAGAAAGTGGCCAGCTACAAAAGCTACAGGCCGGTTCTTTCTTTTTCTTCACCCAGGCCGGCTGGATTCCTCCAGGATTCTCACGGTATTAATCCAAGGTGGTTCTCCTTTGCAGTACTGCATTCAAAGGTGGCCATCTCCCCATTTATAACAAGAGCATCTCAGCGGTTACCAAACCCCATATTAAATTCTGGTCAGTTTTTCCCAAAAAAACAGATGGCAGTTACCTAAGCAGCCCAAATTTGTAATTACTGGCCGCTCCTTTATTTCCCCAAATAACTGTCGGACAGTTTCCAAAAAACTGGCGCCATTATTGCCATTACCATGCATGGCAGTTACAATCTGCGGGTGGCCCACTGCATTGATCCGAACCAAAATACAACAATTCACCACCTTGGTTCGGGATCCGAAGCCACCACCTGCACGAAGCACTTCCTACACGAAGCACACTAACTGCACAAGGCAACACTGCACAAAGCATCGACTGCGCGAAGCAACACTGCGCGAAGCACCACCCCAAAAACTGAGGCGTCAGCTGACTTGCTCCAGTCGACTCAGTAAAATCCGCTATCTCCTTCCAGGTTCGATGTCACCAAGCCCGCATCTTGGACATCCTTCGAAGTTCCAGAACTTCCTGCACGCTGCAGACAATTTCTCCTAATGTGACCAACCTGTCTGCAGTGGTAACACGTCACTGCCTTCTTCGATTCCGACCGAGCTCGTGCACTGCTCGATCCTCTATCAAAGTTCCTCCCTCGTCCATGCGCTACCAAGATCTGGTCACCCCTAGGAGTGGGGTCCTTTAGCATCTGACTGGATAACAGCGCCGACGTGACTTCTTCCAGCCCCACTATATCTTTCCCATACAGGAGCGTAGTCACCATGTGCTTGTATGACCCTGGGAGCGAGGTAAGAAGCAAGAGGGCTTTGTCTTCTTCCTCTACCTTCGAGCCAACCACATGCAATTGGATCAGAGGACCGTTTTATGTAAATGAAGGGTGACGATTGGTTTGATGCATTTAAATTCATGGCTTTTTAAATCCATTCATACTTCTTTTAATATAGTATATATATATATGTACATATATATACAAGCAGCTTCGCACGGGCTTCACTCACATTCGAGTGGGATGTGTCTGCATATAAGCAGGTTGCACACGCATATGAACACTTATCTTTTATTCAAAACATATACATATGAGTACTTAAGATGACCATAAAAAATATGAATCAATATTCCTATTTTTATTTTGTAAGAAAATTTAAAATTTTACCTTAAAAATCAATTTATCTCTCCCTTTCTCTTCGCTCCCCTCTCCCTAAATGTAGGTATATGATGGCTATAAAGATTCTCTCCCACTCTCCCCCCTCTCTCTTCTCTCTTTCTTTCTATCTCTTCATTGGATGGTTGAGATCAAAAGCTTGTCACATATTGGATGGCTAAGATTAATTCTACAACCCCAAACTACTTCTTTACTGTAGTTAAAGATATATATATATTCAAACAATATATAAATGCAAATACATGAATAAAATAGGAGAAGAAATGACCGTCCGACGAATACGTCGTGGATGCACCGGACACACATGTTCCGCGGCGAAATCTGAAATCACGACTGCAATCCGCCTAACGGACTCACAAGAATCACTGGAACCTTCGATGTCAAAGTTCGACGTCCAACCGCACCACCACCGGAGACCACACCACAATCAGAGAGGGAATCCAGGCCGGATCTAATCAAGCTTCTCCTCTCCACGACACCACTTCCTCCTTCGCTATACCTCTCCCAACACTGACGGCTATCTCCTCTATGACCGAGGACAACACTCTCCACCAACATCAGCGTCTATCTCCTCCAAGACCGACGACATTAACGCTCCTCTCCAAGACCGACGTCAAGGCTTGAGGTCGGCGATTCCTCCGAGCGCACAAGAGAGATGGAGAAATAAAGAGAGAGGGATAGGGGGAGAGAGGGTTGATCGACTGTTTTGTTTCTCACGTCTCACGGTGGGATGGAGTTTTATACCTATTTATAGCATTAGGTTAAATAAAACCTAAAAATAGGAATAGGGTTGGGCGGCTGGATCTGAACCAAAAAAATCAACAACCCACCACCTTGGTTCGGGATCCGGAGCCACCACCTGCACGAAGCACTAGGCGATATCTGCACATAGCACCAACTGCACGTAGCAACATTGCACTAAGCACCACCTCGAAGAACTGAGGCGTCAACCGACCTGCTCTAGTCGGCTCATCCCTGCTCGGGCTCAACCTCTGAGTGTTGACGCAAGTGGATCGATGAATCTGACTTGTCTAGTCACACTACCAGAAGGACGATCCCATGCACCACCTCGATCATCCACTCTGTCGGACGCAAAAATCATAGGCGTACCACCTCGCATCGTGGCCCCCATCAGCTGGTACAAACTACCGTGCTACATAGCTCGCATAAGTACGGCGCGCCCTCGCATCACCGTCAAAACTCCACCTGTAGCTGCAAAACTACACCCACTAGAGTCCACTTTGCCCAACGATATCAAATTCCTGCGCAGTTTGGGTAATAGTTGTACCCGCTCAAGTCTACACACAACTCCGTCATGCGTCTGGATGTCCACAGTCCATGTCCCCGCGATCTTACGTGTTGAGCCGTCACCCAGAAAGACCGACCCAGTCGTCACCTCTAGTGAACTAAACATCGTCTCATCTGAGTAAAAGTATTGCGAAGCACCAGAATCCAAAATCCAGTTATCATAGTCACATAGACTCTCAGTAATGGTAAGAGACACATCAATATCCTCTGTCGTGACTATCGCCGCCTTGCCCGCACCTTGGACGTCCCCAAAACTCTACGCATGTTGCGGAAAATGTCTCCTGATATGGCCGACCTGCCTGCAGTGGTAGCACGTCACTGCCTTCCTCGAAGCGGATCTGGCCTGTGCACTCCCAGATCCCTTCTCGAGATGTCTCCCTCGTCTCTCCACTGTCAACGCATGCTCACCCCTATGAGTGAGGTCCGACAACAACTGACTGGACAATATGTTTGATTTTATTAATGCTTATGCATACAGTATATTTGATTTTATTAATGCTTATGCAAATTTACTTTATTAAGAACACAAATTCAAGTTTAAGCTAATTCGTCCATCTATTGAAGTCATCAAATGACTCAGAATAGATGAGGTTTCTCATACAATGACAATCTGCCATCTATCAAACCAAAGATTAAACTATTTTCTTGCATGTAAACAAGAATATGAGTGGTCCTGACTACATTCTTCAACAAAAGTCGAATTTCCAATAAAAAATCAAGCATTTTCAGAAAGTAGAAGAAAATACCAATGAGACAGAAGTTTGTTGTCTCACAAACAACACATAAGCAACTAAAATTTCTAATACAAATAAACCAAAACTTCAAATGATGTAGTCCAATTAACAAAAATAGATTCTTCAAAATTGCATCTACTTCCATATTTTGCTTGCTTCAAAGTCCGACGTCTTTTTCATAAGATTGAGTTTCTAATACAAGTAGAAAAAAAAGTTTAGCAATCATGTAAAAATTCAATAAATATATAAAGTAAAAAAATAGATGAACTTACTGACAACTTCTCTTATTATGGTCGGTGACACCACACCTTGTGCATCTAATTGTGCCATAATTACGAGACATTTTACTTTGGCTTTTCTCCTTATTCACATCCATGCTACGTTTCTTCTTTGGCCGCCCGGGTGCATGACGACGAATGAGTGGAAGAATCTCAATTTTTTTATTATGCTGGTAACATTCACCATAAATAGATTTTTTGAAACAATTTGGGACATAGAGGTGTTCTTCGAGGTTCAGATAATGCATACAACTTATGAAATGTCGACATGGCAACCCGCTAACTCTCCACTTTCCACAAGAATAATACCATTTACCCAAGTCAACTACAAATTTGTCTGGTAGATGTACGACCTCAAATACTTTATTGACGGACCATAAATGCATCCACATTCCACTTTCTTTGCCTCTTCTTCTATTTTTTTGGCAATTTTTGGATTTACATAAGTAGATTGTTTTTCAACCTTTTCTCTAATGTTATCCCACCGATGCATCAAATAAATACGTATATCCACACACATTGTAAGTATTGGTTTATCACGCATATCCAATATTGCGCGATTAAAAGCCTCCAACATATTATTTACTACAACATCACAACGAGGATATCCATTGAATGCATGCTTAGACCATAGTTTTTTTTATCTATATTGATTAGATGATCATGCACACTATGTGAAATTGAATGAATTTCATGCATGAAACGAATACATTCAACTTCATATGTTGCATTTGCAGCTTTCCATAGCAAAAATTTTACATTTTTACTTGGGTACTTCTTCCAAAAATTGTTATAATGATGACACACACATAAACGATGATCAACTCCGGGCAACAACTCAGTAAATGTATGTATCAACCTCAGAAAATATAAATATGGAAGTACTTAAATATAGATTAAAATTAGAACAAAAAAAAGGTCCAACACATACCTTTTGCTGATCTGAAATGTATGTGATTCCAGAGTGTCAAATATCCCTGATGAGATTAGATAGAAACCAACTTCATGATTCTTTATTCTCAACCTCAACTACTGCATATGTAATATGTAGCATATGTTCATTTGGATCCCGCCCAATTGCTGTGAGTAATTGACCACCATATGAACCCTTTAAAAACATTCATCCAATCCAACGAATGGTCTATATAATTTAAATGAATCACGACATCCACTAAAGCAGGTGTATAACCTTTGAAAACGAGGTATTATGGTTCTTGAAGGAGTTGGATTATCACATAAATGCTCAAGTGTCCATGCAAACTTCATAAAAGACCAATCTCCCAACATTTGATCTTATTAGCTTCGTGCAATAGTGATTCAGATGGTTATATTGATCTCCGATGCTACCTTCCACTAATACGTCCGCTTGGGATTTTGCTCTAAACGCTTTATTTTTTGTAATACCTATGACCCATTTTTCTTTCACTCTGTCTATAATTTTATTGATTGTGATGTTGGGATCTTCACGAACTTTGGACTTAATTCTTTTACATAGCCATTTGACACTCAATAACTTATTTTTGAACTCTCCACTGCATGAATGATTATTTATAATAGTCCTGACCTCACAGGTGTCTTTGTTTTTCATCGATGCGGCATATATTTCCCACTCACACCATATTTTGCATTTATATCTAACTCGACGGTTGTCATTTTTCATCAACTTCAGACCTACACCTGAATGGACAACATAAGTTGTAACTGCATCTTTAAAATGTTCTTTCGACTTAAAAATTAAGTCGGGCTGCCATTTCATATCTTTCATATCTTTTAACAACGAAAAAAGAAGTTGACTAAATTTTTTACTATTGATTGCATCAACTTCGCTGTCACTTGAAATAGATCGAAGTGAATGTGATGAACACTCATCATCTCGACAAACTCCTTCAACTAGATCTACATCCAGAATTCCTGTAATTATGTTTAAGCACTCATCCACAACATTTCTACAAACTAAATCATCCTTAAATATATTTTCATCCTCAAATATAATATCCATAGAACTATCTACACTTTGAGAACTCACATCGTCTTCATTATAATCAATATCATCCATTTTCCTCTGTAAAAGCAGAGTTAATGAATGATGACAAATTTCAATGAGAAAAAGTTGCTGCAATATATTAGTAACCTAGTAACTTGATCCTAAGTCAGATTTATACAAAGGGATCTATGTACGTAAAAAAGCAGTTGAAGGCGTTTCAGAAGACATATTTGTACACAACCAAAGACAAAATAAAGAAGCTTACAACATGACTTAGACGTCAGTACCGGAGAAGGAGAACTACCGGATGTCGACGTTGCCGAAGAAGGAGAAGAACTACCGGATCTCGATGTGCTTGATGATACCGGAGAAGCCGGAGGTCGGGGCAAGTGCTGGAGGAGGCGGAGGTCGGGGCAAGTGCTGGAGGCGGAGGTCGGGGCAAGTGCTGGAGGTTGAGGTCGGGGCAAGTGTTGGAGGAGGCGGAGGTCGGGGTAAGTGCTGGAGGAGGCGAAGGTCTGGGCAAGTGCTGGAGGAGGCGGAGGCCGGCGAATAGCTCAGGGGAAGCAAAGGTTGGGGGAGGGGAGGCCGACGAATAGGGAGCGGAGACCAGCGAAAATGCTAGAGGAGGAGGAGGTCGATCAACGCATATACTGGGAGAAACCAAATGGCGAAACCTAGGTTTTAATTCCTGCTGTCATGGACAGCAGGAAATTAAAATAACTATTTAAAATCAAATTATACTTAATCAGCATCCTACTCAGCAATTCGGCATCCTACTTGAGCAGATTCTGTTAATTATGTAGACGGAGAAAGTTAAATAGGACCTATTTAGAAGAAGTTTGAAACTGTTTAAACGTTGGTGACTGATTTCAAATGCCCCCAAAATGTTGGAGCCTGATTTGAGAGTTTTGCCTTTAACAAACATGTCTGTCTGAACACATGAAGTGTAATTCCACTATGATGATAAATATATACCTAATAAATACAATTATAATATGTATACATATATTTACAAGGCTACCGAAATAATTATACGGGCAATGAGCTAACAAACATGTTTGTTTTGACGGGATAGAGTTTGTAAGCGCAAAGTGAAATGGACCGTGGCTAAAAGAAATATTTGCTACGATTTTTATAAACCGTCCCAAATGCTATTATTTTTTGCAACAGCCTATAGTTTTCGTAGCTAATACTTTTGTATTAGCCACGATTTTTTGCGCCCTGACTAAAACTGAATCATTAGCCATATTTTTTGAAATTGTGGCTAATATATTAGTATTAGCCATGATTTTTTCCCCGGTAAATAAAAGTGTGGTAAAAGATCATTTTTTTAGTAGTGGAGGTTAGCTAAGAATAGGGGTGAAAGTTGAGTTGAGTCGACTTGAAAAAAGCTCCTATTGTTGTTCGTCAGCTTGCGAGCCGGCTTTTGAGCTTTTTATTTGTGCATTTAAAAAAAATTAGGCACATGAGCTGTAAAGCTCGTGAGCAACTCGAGCTCAATAAGTAGGCCTTGAGCTCGAACTCGAGCTCGAGCTCAAGAAAATGAGTTCGTTAAGCTCAAAATGATTAGCTCGAGCTTGAAAATTTTGTCAAATTCTAATTGAGCTCAGCTTGTTTGCACCTCTAGCTAGAAAAATGAGAAATCCCTTGTAGGCTTTATTTGGCGCGGCGGTGGTGGGCGGAACCAGCGGATGCAAATGCCGCTTTCGAACCGGAGAGGGAGAGGTGGGGGTCGAAACGGAGCGATTCGAGGCCGTTTCCTCCTTGCTGCGGATGCAAACAGAGCAAACGCCGCCGGCGCCCGTTTGTTTACCCGCCGTCCGGCGGCGTTTGCTCCAAACGGAGGCGGCGAAACTCCGAACGAAACGAAGCCGTAATTTGACATCTCGCTTCAGGCAGTTAAAAAAGGGTGATGTTATATACAAACCGCTTTTGGCTATATACAAACCCTCACTATATACAAACCAGTACAAATATAATTTTGTTATACACAAACCTAATGGTTATATACAAACCAATACAAAATTAAAAAAAATTAATTTTTTTTATTAGCTAAAAACTTTAAAATTAAAGGTGACTCCAAAACAATTTCCTCTCATCAAAATAGAAAGCATGCAATATCAATTATATTCGTTGTTTCAAAACATTCCAATTACAACGAGTAGAGACTTGGAATCGCCTTCATGTTACAACCCCAACATTTTGGATTGTGTTCGAAAAGTTAGATATTACAAAACCTGAAAATACCTGCACAAGGAAAATAAGAAATCATGTATTTTTCACAACAAATGATCATTTATAAGTACTATTTCATCATTCTCACCTTCAAGAACCCAAAAAATTGTTATATGTTTATGAATACATATAGTTCTGTTGAACCCAAAATATTGTTAGATCCTGTAATCCACACAAAAAAATTAGATACATACAAATTTACTAAATATAAAGTAAAAATATATATATTTTTGCTAACCTTTTGAGTTAGAAGATGTCCACCTTTACTATCTCACTTGACGGGCGCATTTGTTGATTTGGAGTTGGTAATCGAGATTTGTATATTTCCTCCCATTTGCTTGCTATTGGATCATGATGTTGTCTCCAATAAGAAATAATATGTGGTAGAGGACACCCTTCGTGCATCACCAACTGTATGAAATGATTTCCATCTATATAACCCATTGCAACTAACCGTTGTGAAGGTGGCGGTGGCGAATTCATTGGAAGAAATGTGAGACTTTGAACCCATATCTAATGCGCGGCCAACAACACGAAATCCACAATGACCATCCCCAATGACATTAATGACCTCTTTGATGTGCTCCGCTAAATGTATTGGCTTTTGCTTACAAACTTCAATGTAGAAACGCTGACTTGAAGTAAGTGTAGGTGTCCTCAAATGGTAGCCGGTCCTCTTTTTTGGTAATGCTTTCTTTTTTGCTTGTATGTTTTCTTCTTTCAAAACATGTTCAAATAAAGAAGGATCACGTTTTGTAGATTTAGGATCATCTTTCAACCTTTTGTAGCTTCCCCTTGGTCTTCCCTTTAAACTCAAAGGAACCTTTGGCTCTCTTGTTTGCGATGAAGTTGGATCCATTATCTCTCTTAGTTTTCTTTTTATTTCTTCCTTTTGTTCACTAGAAGTTTCATTAAACCTTCTATTAATACCTTCAAATTCTGCTGCGATGTCATCTGAAATATGAACCTCGGACTTTTCCTTTAATGATAATTGCTTCCAATGGTGATGTATCATGCATAAAGGAAATGAGGTTGATTGAGTAATATATGGCACTAACTCATGAGCACAAGGCAATCCCATAGAATATCTTATCTTGTGTGGACACTCCCATGCTTGGTAATAATTTGATGCCTTGACTTTATCTTCTTCTTCTTTGATGAATTTTAATGCAGTAAGTGATACACAATCAACAAGACTTGTATAGAGTGGGCCAGTATACAGAGTGCTAACTTGGATCACACTATGCCCAAATGATCTCTTTATGTCGGTGTGTTGGATAGTAATCATTTGGTCAAATTTTTTCCATACGGTTGTTAAATTTCCAATAGAGACCTCTAGAAATTTTTTTAATAAAGAATGTCCACTCTCTACCCGATTGGTAGTAACATTTCCCAAGTGTAAATATTTGTCTATCCAAGCTGACACGAAGTATTCTTTGTAGGGTTCAATCCATGTACTGACGACATAAGAGAATACTTTTGGATTTTTTTCTGCATAGCCAATTAGCAATAAGTTGAACTCATTGTTGAACTCTACCTCTGTTTTTGCATTCATTAATTTTTGCCATTTGCCCAAAAATTGATCACACTCAATACCTTTGGTAAATAACTTTCTACAATGTGCCAGTATGTTTCTATGAATATGTACTTGACATAGTAAATTTTTAGACTGAGGAAAAACAACCTTGATAGCATTCATTAAAGCCAACTCTCTATCTGTCAATAGAACAAGTGGTAAGGAACATGCATCCAAAATCGATTTAAAGCATTCAAGAGCCCAACAATAGCTTTGTTCTGTCTCATCTGGCATAAATATAAACGTCCCAAAAAACGATTGATTTGTAGAAGTGACCCCAACAATCGATAATAAAGGCATCCGATATCTATTGGTTTTGTATGTGCAATCCAACTGAAATACTGATGGAAACATCCGACATAACTTTATAGAGAAAGGATGTGAAAAAAACATGCTTTGTAGTTGCGAACTATCCTCTTTCACTCTGCTATAACAAACATACCCAGCATCTGTAACACATTTATAAAGAAATTGAATTGGTGTTCTGCCTCCCAACTCATTCTTGTGAACTGCAGCTCTATGATTATAAATTGTCCTTATTGTTGTTGTATTTGCTGGGTTCTTTTTCTTAAGAGATGAAAGGATTTTGCGGGGTTTAACACCCGAGGCATACATACTCCCAACAAAAGTTTCTTCATTTTTATCCAACCTACCAGCAAATGAATGTGCCTCTAAGTGTACAGAACCATGATTGTGTTTCCCACACAACACCTCAACTCTCCATTCATCCACACAAATATCCTTCTGCCCTCTTACTTGAAATGGACAACCACATTTTTTTGAAGTGGTCTTACGCATATTTTTCCTCACTTGTTTAGGATTGTCACGATTATATCCAGCTCTATCACATCCCAAAAGAACACGTGGTCGTGGTCTACCTGTTACTTTATCAGAACCTAATATTGTCACAACATAACTCAAACTTCTACCAATATTTCGTACCCAATCAATCAATTCTTCCTTAGACGCAAAAATTGAATTTGTTTCGAAGAACGACGTCACATCTACATATTGAAAGTCACAACAAAAAATAACTAACTATATTGTACACAATCTACACAATGAACAAACACAAAATTTAGGTATAATAGACAATACCATATTCCGGAATAGGGCAAGGAATTTCCACATAATCTGACTCCGTTGCTCCAATTGACAATACTTTTTCCTAAGCACACAAAAGAGGAATTAGAGGAATTAGAACCACCAAAATCGTACTTCTAGCAATGAAAAAGTTGAAATCAAGCAATGAACATCTCACCTCTTGCAAATCAATGTTGCTAGAACCACCAAAATCTGAAGAGAAATCCACCGGTTGAAGGGAGATCGGACGGTGCAACTTAGGGGAATGTTGCGAAATCGGGTCTCCGAAAGAGGGATGTTCAGAGCTCACCTAAATGGAACAAAAAAATATATTCAATAACAGTTATCTAGGGTTTCCAAGAGAGAAATAAAAAGGAAGAAAATGGATTTAGGGTTTTAGGAAAACCTTGCATCCATGGCCAAATGAGGAAGCACTGGAAAGGGAGAGGTCGACGACCATGGCTTCACCGTCGGCCATGGAGAGGAGAGGCGGCGGCGGCTTCATTTTTCCGTGTGAATCAAGGTCGGCCATGGCGTCTTCAAGGTCGATGGAGACGGAGAAGGAATCGCGTCGAGCCATGGCGTCTTCAAGGTCGGCCATGGAGAGGGCTCGCCGAATGGGGAGGGAGCTCGCCGGAGGGGGAAGGAGGAGGGGCGGCGCTGTCGAAGAAGAGTCGATGGAGACGGAGAAGGAATCGCGTCGAGCGGCTGGAGGATCGGGTGGAGGAAGAACCGAATAATAGATTTTAGGTTATATTTTAGGGTTTTATTTGGTTTGTATTTAGTGTTTTAAAACACCTAAAATAATGAAAAAAATTGGTTTATGTATAGCCATATTTGATTTGTCTATAACATCACCCTTAAAAAACTGTACCGATTTATCGGGTGTTACCCGAAATCTCGCATATAAATTTATATGCGGTAAAAGGCACCATTAATTCGGATGGTGGCCGACGTGCCGGCCACCGGAATGCCCATGACTTGTCTCTATTGTCATATAAATTGATAAATAAATCTCAGTTGATGCGTGGGTACCACTATAATATGACTTTCTTGACCCAATCTTTCTTTTATAATTACATAAAAACCTCCTTCGTTTGGGCTTAATGGCATTAATATTTGCAGAGAAAGCAAAACAGCTGAGCAAAGCTCGGAGACGTGCCGAATTGATTGGGAGGAGGATGAGCGATAGAATTGAGGGCGGCGCCGGCGACGGCGACGAAGGCGATGGGGGTTGTGATGATATCCACGCCTACAACCGCCACCAGCGAGGGATGCAGCCGTATAACCAATCTCCGGTTTGCGACGCCGCCCCCCTCGGCGGCGATTCGAAGCGCAACGTCATTAGCAAGCAGCGTGTCGACGAACTTACCAATCTATTTTACGGGGATCCTGCTTGCGGTGGAGTTTCTGCGTTCAACGACGGTAGCAGCGCCGCCCGATCGATATCCTACCCTTATTACTGCGCCTCGTCGCCGTTGTCGCCACACCACAAATACTCCAATTCCATGGATGATATCCGCTTCCCGCACCCCCATCTTCCCCTGCCGATTCCTCCCCAACACCACCAAATTGGTTGGTCTGTCGGCAGTGACATCCCCTTCCCGATAGACCGCCGGCGGGGCAGCGACGATAGTTACCTTTCCGAGAGCGACGGCACCTTAACCCTCGAACGCGCCATGTCGGAGTTCGGTGGTACACCGGGGACTCTTCCAGAGTTCATGGGCACCTGGGGCGGCACAGGTATTTTTCGCGTGCCGATCCGCGCCGCGATGAGCCCCGGCCAGCCACCAGCTCTGGAGCTCCGGCCTCACCCGCTTCGGGAGACCCAGGCGGGCTCGTTCCTGCGCACTATTTTCTGTACCAGCACGCAGCTTTGGTCAGGCCAGGAGTCGGGATTGCGATTCTGGAATCTTTCCGAGGTGTTCGAGAATTGGAATGGGAGACAACCTAAGAGAGGGGATGGGGAAAGCGCCCCATTTCATGAGTGCGACTGCACTTCACCGGTGCTTTGCTTGGTCCCGGATGAGGCGAGTGGTTTCATGTGGAGCGGACATAAGGACGGAAAGATTAGGTCATGGAAAATCCCAAAGCAGGAATCAGAGAGTTCATCCAAGGAGGAGGATGTCGGAATTCTGTGGAAAACCGTTGGTGCTGGGACTGGTGAGCCTGGTTCTCTCTTCAGAGAAGTTCTTTCGTGGCAGGCCCATCGCACTCCCGTGCTGTCCATGATCATCACATCGTATGGTAATTCAAGTTTTAAGCTGTCATCTTTCTCTTGCCTTTCATCATTCTAGTACTTGCCGTGCTTGGTGAGAATGGGGACATCAGTGTATGACTGAATGCTTATGTAATGTGAACAAAAAATTTATGTTTTGTGTTGAGATACTGTGGTTAGTCGAAATTCATTGCATTTTTTTATTCTAAGGTGAAAAGGCGCGGTTTGGATTGATGCCCGAGAAAAAGAATCAAGTTGTCTTAAAGGTTTTATTGTATTTAACGCTCACACAACTTGATCTTTGAAGCGTGGGTGGATGTCAAAATTATACTATGCAAGGTAACTTATTCTTTGCCAAAACACTATTTCAAAGCGTTCTAGAAATGGCATTCTAGGGAAAACCTTGATCTAATTTCCATTATTAACGTGATGTAAAGTTGAGGATGAGCAATAGTTGAAGGCTTGGTAAAATTTTAATGAATACAGCAACAACAACACTCAAGCCTCCATTAAGGCTTGGTAAAATTTTAATGAATAAGGCTAATATTTACTCGCCCACATTGCCCTCCAACCGATTGTCACCAAGCCTCCGTTCTATGCATTGTGGCGTGTCGGAGCCTTGACATGCCGTGGGGAGCATGATGTGGATTGTGGGATTGTGGCGCTTAGTGGGAGGGAGTGCAAACGCAAGGTCATCGCCAACAACATCATTGTCGCTGTCTTTATCGTCATCAATACTCTTATATTCTTTTCCCATCTTTTTGGGGATCTATTTTTTGAGTCATTTTCCTTTTTGTTCATGTCTTGCTTTGCCTGAGATATTAAACCAAAACTACACATATCATCTTCAACAACTTTCATGTGTTATCTTGGGCATACCCTCTTCTCCTACTTAATCCTTCAATTCTAACTTTATTCACTCATCTAAAATGGGTGTTTTCTAATCTTCAATCCAAGTGCGATGCAATCTGGCAGGTAGCTGTGATTGTCCCGGGGTTAATGCGGAGAGGAGGAGGTTGTTTTGTGGAGGAAATATGGTCTGGTCTGCTGGAACGGGGCAATCTGAGGTGGAGTGGGCTGTTTGTGGGCTGGAAGGGAATGGGAGGGTTGTTTGGGGGGGGGTGGGGATAGTGGCTAACCTGGGCTGGGGGGAGTGTTTGAAGGCTGTGGGGTGATTAGGAGGAGGCTGGTAGGAAGTTATTTTGGGCTTAGAGAAGGGCAATGAAGGCTGGATGGAAAAGGGGAAGCCAGGATGGGATCGGTTTGGTGTGGGTGGGGCTGGACAACAGATTTTGACAGCGAGGAGAGGCTGGAAAGCAGGGTATGACAGAGGGGAGGGGCTGGACAGCAGGGTATGACAGCGAGGAGGGGCTGGACAGCGGGGGTTGATAGTGGGGAGGGGCTGGAATGCTGGATTCTGTGGCGAGGAAGGTTGAGACTGCTGCGGAGAGGTTTTGTTGGGCGGCTGGAAAGAGGGCTGGAATGCAGGGATCTGCAGCGGGGAGTAGCTGTGGGGCAGAAGTATGCTACGTGAGGGACTGGGTGGTGAGGTTTGGCAGCGGGGAAGTGCTAGGAGACTGGGAAGAGGGCTGGAAAGGGATGGAATACTTGATAGGTGGCGGTATGAGGTGGCGGAAGTTGGTAGAAGGCGGGGGAGTGAATCCCTAGGCGTCGACATCAAGGGGGGAGAGCGCAGATGCACGATGTCGCATCCTGCGTGCGCCCGATGTCGCATCGTGCGTGCGCCCGATGTCGCACCGTGCGCACAATGTCGCACCGTGCGTGTGGTCTCGTGATTGAAGAAGAGAGCGGCTGCTTCCTCCAAGTCTTCGATGCCCTCACAATGGATATGAAGGAGGTATTAATTGGATAGGTTTTAGATTAAATAAATCAGACGGTCGAGATTGAATGCTTTAATAACTCAAGCTAGCTCATGAAATACCTCTCAGAAAAATAAATACATAAAAATAGGAAAAAACGGAGTCGGATGCACTCGCGGACTCCTATCGTCCATCCGACGATCCAAAATATCAAATAATGAAAGAGTGCGCAAACAGCGCGTGATCGATCTCCATCAATCTCTCCGGCTCAGAAGCATTCATCTCCGGTGAATGGAGACTACATGCTCTCGAAGCAAGCCAGGCAAGACTCTCTATCGCTCCAAGGTAAGGACTATCTCCGCATAAGGCCGTCATACCGCTGAAGTGGCCAAGGGTCCCACGCACCAAGTAAGCCGCCATGAGGATGAAACTGGAAACTGAAGCTTAAAGAGAAGGCTAAAGATTCAGAATTAGGTGGTTCCATATCTAGAATCAAATCCTCTACATTGAATACATGATGACTACCCATATTCCTAGCAACATCAAGCTCGAAGAAATTTGACTCGGACCTCTCATTACAGTGTATGAACCTATTCACCTAACATTAAGATTCATAGTTGTCCCCAATGGGAACCTCTCAAGAATATTTGTTTTCTCATGTGATTACCGACGCAAGTTTTAAAATATTCATTATTTAATATAACTTTACGTCAGAATATGACATGCAAATCATACATCAGATGCAAATAAATGACGACCGACACGATATACTGGCCAAATGCATACGCTATATAGCGGCGGAAGTCCCTAAGGATGAATGGTTTATCTGGAGGCTCTTTGGGTGGGATATATCGAGTGTACGGAGACCACCAAACTGACTAACTGAGACATCGACAGTAAGTTGTGGAATCAGGATATGCTAAATATCTCCCAAGGGATTCAAACCATCATGAGGCTCACCGGAAGGAACGTCGTAGATGGTGACAAAAGAGCGCGACACACGGGCGTGATGGGTACCTATCAATTGATAAATCCTGTCAGGTAGCTCACCAGGAGGTGTATACGTGAAGTCATCGCGAATGCGATGATCACTAGTGTGAAGACACAAACTATTCATGCTAAAGTGAATGCTTCTTGGGAAGGGAGGCCCATCAAAAGAGCCTCTCGAGGATTTAATCCTGAAGAGATCAATAATGGAAGGATGGTCCTCCAAGAGGGAAACACCAATAATGATATTCTCCATTGGGGCAAGTAGGGCACCCACAACAAAGTCAATGCTAGCCCCTTGTCCTTCACAAGGGAGTGGTGTCTCATCAGGAGGTTTGTCAGGGGACTCATCAAAGCATCCATCAATATGGTCATGCTCCTCCAGATGAGTACCATTGAAAAGGGTGGTGTCCCCAAGAACGGGTGAGGCAACCACTAAGAGATCGACACTAGGCTCTCGATCGTGATGCGGCTCGAGACAATGCTAAGGGAAGAGTGGGAAGAGCCCCTACTCAAGTGTGGGTCAATCGGTATAGTGTCGAGAACTGAATTCCTAGCCAAAGGGGACACTAGGTCTAAGTGAGGTGCGGAGGATGGATATACCATCACAGTGTCACTGGGCCGCTCTTCCTCACTCTCGTGACCACGCTCACTAGTCATACTAGTATCACTCTCCACCTGTATCATAAGGTCATGATCAGACTCAACTTCAAGATCACATGAGCATGAAGTCTCATTAAAATGAGAAGTATCAAAATCAGGTGTCGTGTCTCTCATGTCAATGAGAGCACTACTAGACACTTCGGTGGCTAGACCTAAATCCCTAGGCTCTCTCCTATTGATTCTTCTTAAGGCAGATCTCATGTGATCAAAATGAGCATCCAAGCGATCAAATTGATCAAGAACTAACCGCTGAAATTCGGCCTCAGGTATCTCTATTTGCGGAACACTAGGAGGGTCTTGACATGTGATGTGATCTTGGCGATGGTGACCTCTATAGGGCTCCTAAGGATCATCAAGACGGTTGTTCCTAACATAATCAGATCGTGCTCGTGGGTGGACGTGAACCCTACGAACGTGTGGTGGTGGTCGCGCATATACAGACTCAGGTCCTTCAAATTGAGGAGATGCGTAGCGACGATGAACCGAATGATACTCAACTATACCATCATAAAGTCGAGGAGAGGTGTAATGATGATAACGTGGGGACCTCTCATCATGGTGGTCGTCTCTAACATAATCGAATTGTCTCGAAGGATCGACATGATCCCTAGAAGTCGTGTGCCACGCAGGAGGATAATTATCGTAATAATAAGGGTGCCTCTCAAGTGAAGGCGAGGGGTAACGATAATAGTACGCCATAGGACGGAACCTATAGAATCAATAATTGCGTATCAAAAGAGTGCCCGTAACCTACCCCTGATACCATTTGATGCAGGACGAATCTATAGGTGGACGCGACGACGCAAAACCCTAACCCAAGATGCCTTGCAAACGATCACAACCGAGTACAATCGACCATCAACGACCCTAAAGATGCTAGAAAATGCAAGTGCACACAACCCTATGACATAAACCTTAAACCTAATGAGAATTTGAGTGATTCAATCATGCGATGAGTTCCGACGTGCAATTAATTAAATAATATTGTTTTTAAAATATTCGCGCATTTCATCACAACAACAACAGAACCCATATAGTCCCCAATCATTGGGGGTATGGGCGGGGGAAGATTGAAAACAGAACCCATATTCGCGCATTTCATCACAATCAATGTCAAAATTTAAATTAGGTTAACAAGTAACAATCACAACTAATTGAAAGTACTAGAACTTAATGCAGAGCAATGGGAGCACACACTTACAAGAGATAACTAGTCAAATTAATCAAACATGATAATACTAACAATAGAAGTGTATCCGTACATATGTAAAAGACATGAAAATAAATGTATATCTCACCCTAAAGAGCTGTCGGTGTAAGGACACAAATCCGGAGGCCGCCGGCGTCGCAGATGCAATCTAACAAGTAGTTGTGACTGCCCCGGAGTTAATGCGGAGAGGAGGATGTTGTTTTGTTGAGGAAATATGGTATGGTCTGCTGGAACGGGGCAATCTGAGGGGGAGTGGGTTGTTTGTGGGCTGGAAGGGAATGAGAGGGTTGTTTAGATGGGGTATAATGGCTGACCTGGGCTGGGGGGGAGTGTTTGAAGGCTGTGGGGGGATGAAGAGGAGGCTGGTAGGAAGTTATTTTTGGGCTTAGAGAAGGGGAATGATGGCTGGATTGGAAGGGGAAGCCAGGATGGGATCGGTTTTGGTGTGGGGGGGGGGGGGGGGCTGGACAACAGATTTTGACAGCAAGGAGGGCCTGGACAGCAGGGTATGACGGCGGGGTGGGTCTGGGCAGCGGGGGTCGACAGCGGGGAGGGGCTGGAATGCTGGATTCTGTGGTGAGGAAGGTCGAGACTGCTGCAGGGAGGTGTTGGGAGGCTGGGAAGAGGGCTGGAATGCAAGGATCTGCAGCAGGAATTAGCTGTGGGGCGGAAGTATGCTACGGGAGGGACTGGGAGGTGATTTGGCAGCGAGGAAGTGCTAGGAGGCTGGAAAGAGAGCTTGTAAGGGATGGAATACCTGATAGAGTGATAGGTGGCAGTATGAAGCGGCGGAAGTCGGCAGAAGGCGGGGAAGTGAAGCCCTAGGCGTCGTCACCAGGGGGAGCACAAACGCATGACGTCACACCGTGCGTGTGGTCTCGTGACCGAAGAAGAGAGCGACTGCTTCCTCCAAGTCTTCGATGCCCTCACCGTGGATATGAAGGAGGTATTAATATGATGGGTTTTAGGTTAACTAAATAAGACGGTCAAGATTGAATGATTTAATAACTCAAGCTAGCTCATGAAATACCGCTCAGAAAAATAAAAATAAAATACATAAAAATAGGAAAAACGCAGCCGAACGCACTTGCGAACTCTGATCGTCCGCCCGACGATCCAAAATGTCAAATAATGAAAGGGTGTGCAAACAACGTTTGATCGATCTCCATCAGTACCCCTTCTCCTACTTAATTCTAAGACATCCTTTGAAATCAGTTTTGTAAGTCAATTCCTCGATTCACTATATGGTCGTCATTAGGATGCAATTGTGAGAATCTTGGGATACATCAAAGGGTCCAATGTTTTAAATGTCGGATGTCGGCGACATATCAGATTGAGTTTTTAAATGTCGGGTGTCGGAAGTCGGAGACATGTCGGGGATATTTTAAAATATCGGATTTCCATGTTTTATAAAGAATTTTTTTTATTTTTATGTATACTAACTATAATTATATGTTATAAAAATAGAAAAATAATATAACAAATAGATAAAAAATGAGTCATTTATATTACAAAATAAAATCGAATAGTATTTAAGATAAAATATTGTTAACAAATACAAAATGATACATTGTAAAATATATTTAATAGTATACAATAATTTTATTTTGATAACTATAAGTTTATTGCAAATAAAGGATTTAAATATTTTCATATTTTTTTAATAAATGTATTAAATATTTTCATATCTTTTGTAATATGAAATTAAAAAATTGTGAAACAATTATACGGGAGGGACTGAGAGGTGATTTGGCAGCGAGGAAGTGCTAGGAGGCTGGAAAGAGAGCTTGTAAGGGATGGAATACCTGATAGAGTGATAGGTGGCAGCATGAAGCGGCGGAAGGCGGCAAAATGCGGCGGAAGGCGGGGAAGTGAAGCCCTAGGCGTCGTCACCACGGGGGGGGGGGGGGGGGGGGGGAGCGCAAACGCACGACGTCACACCGTGCGTGTGGTCTCGTGACCGAAGAAGAGAGCGTCTGCTTCCTCCAAATCTTCAATGCCCTCACCGTGGATATGAAGGAGGTATTAATATGATGGGTTTTAAGTTAAATAAATACGGCGATCGAGATTGAATGATTTAATAACTCAAGCTAGCTCATGAAATACCGCTCAGAAAAATAAAAAAAATACATAAAAATAGGAAAAATGCAGTCGGGCGAACTCGCGGACTCTGATCGTTCGCCCGACGATCCAAAATGTCAAATAATGAAAGGGTGTGCAAACAACGTTTGATCGATCTCCATCAGTACCCCTTCTCCTACTTAATTCTAAGACATCCTTTGAAATCAGTTTTGTAAGTCAATTCCTCAATTCACTATATGGTCGTCATTAGGATGCAATTGTGAGAATCTTGGGATACATCAAAGGGTCAAATGTTTTAAATATCGGATGTCGGCGACATATCAGATTGAGTTTTTAAATGTCGGGTGTCGGAAGTCGGAGACATGTCGGAGATATTTTAAAATATCGAATTTCCATGTTTTATAAAGAATTTTTTTATTTTTATGTATACTAACTATAATTATATGTTATAAAAATAGAAAAATAATATAACAAATAGATAAAAAATGAGTCATTTATATTACAAAATAAAATCGAATAGTATTTAAGATAAAATATTGTTAACAAATACAAAATGATACATTGTAAAATGTATTTAAAAGTATACAATAATTTTATTTTGATAACAATAAGTTTATTGCAAATAAAGAAGATTTAAATATTTTCATATTTTTTTTAATAAATGTATTAAATATTTTCATATTTTTTGTAATATGAAATTAAAAAATTGTGAAACAATTATACAAAATTGGTTGTAAGAATAAAACGTTAAAAACTCCGAAACAATAAGTCTAATCGATCTAAACATATGCAATATAATATTCATAGGCGATTTAAACATATACTGAGTCTGCTAATATAACATAAAATAAAATAGCGGACGATATATTTAAAAGTCGCGTCGGCCGATATATCGGAAAAAATTGGATATGTCGACCTATATTTTACAAAAGTACATATTCTATTTTTTTAGAAAATATATCGTTTTGCCCTAAAAATGACACGTCGGGAGACATGTCGGAGGACATTTAAAACAATGAAAGGGTCCCCAGGAAAAAAGTGATAATTTATGCAAATAGAGGATACTTGGACAACCTTGATATACTGATGCAAACTGGTCTGGTAGGCCAAGCGATAGACGTTCGACCTCATGATACTGTGTATTAACCGGAGGCAACCTTATTTCATGGAAAATCAAGAAACATAATGTTGTAGCTAGATCAAGCGCAGAAACAGAATATCAACCCATTGGCCTTACGACATGCGAGCTCATATGGTTGAAACAACTTAATTCGAGTTGAAGTTTTATAATGTTGAATCTATGAGCCACATGTGTGATAATCATGGAGCCTTGCACATTACTTCTAATCCATTTTCCACGAGCAAATGAAGTATACTGAGATTGATTTTCACTTATTCGAGAGAGTCGTGTCTAGAGAAATAACATCATTCGTAAATTCAAATAATTACTTTGAAGATATCTTTACGAAATATCTCAGAGGCTCAAGAATAACATATACTTGTAATAAGTTGGATATACTACGTATATGCTCCAGCTTGAGGGGGTATTAGAAATTATGTATTTACATAGCATGTATTTAGTCCCACGTTGGTTATATATTTTGTATTCATTACCTTATATCTATCTATATATAGTTGCAAGGTTGTATCTAATAATTAGAAATCATCGTATTTCTCAATAATACTCTGATTTATACAACATTCTCACCCTAATTGTTGTTATAAAATTACTTCCATGTCTCTATGATATTCTCTTATTGCAAAGTAGTTCA
Source organism: Dactylorhiza incarnata (assembly GCA_033032865.1). Lineage (NCBI taxonomy): Eukaryota > Viridiplantae > Streptophyta > Magnoliopsida > Asparagales > Orchidaceae > Dactylorhiza > Dactylorhiza incarnata. Next base: position 5,991,346 of record JAWHQI010000097.1, on the reverse strand, counting down.
GAGGTATTTCTCCATTCTAATCACCCAACCATAATTCTAGAGATTATATCATCATCATTTATCTCCATTTTTCTAAATAATAGATCCAAGGTACTTAACTAATCATACATATGTACCTTTTTATCTTCTAATAATATAGATTGTAAATTATTATTATCAGGTTGTATCTAATAATTAGAAATCATCGTATTTCTCAATAATACTCTGATTTATACAACATTCTCACCCTAATTGTTGTTATAAAATTACTTCCATGTCTCTATGATATTCTCTTATTGCAAAGTAGTTCAGAGGTATTTCTCCATTCTAATCACCCAACCATAATTCTAGAGATTATATCATCATCATTTATCTCCATTTTTCTAAATAATAGATCCAAGGTACTTAACTAATCATACATATGTACCTTTTTATCTTCTAATAATATAGATTGTAAATTATTATTATCACCCTATTAAAATTGCATATCATATACTAATTATTTATTCTAGTAAATCAAATCCCTCTTTCTTCTAAAAATAACTTTATTGGTTTAATTTTTTTACTTAACTCAATAGATGCCTCAGTGTCTCCAAAATTAATATAAAAAGATATAGATTAAATGTTGATCCTTAATGTGAACCTAATATTGAAAATTCTTTGATCACTCCATAACTACTTCTGGCACTAATTAGTGCTTAATCATACATATCTTTAATAGCTTCAAAGTATCTTTGACACACTTTCTTCTTGAATGCGCATCAAATTAAATTTCGTGGAAATCAATCAATTGTTTTCTCAGGATTAATAAAGACAATATGAAGATATTTTCTTTGATTTCTATACTCTTTCATTAATTGTCTTGTCACAAAATTCACTTATGTAGTAGATCTTCCTGGTATGAACTATGAAATCAAATAAATTATCTGAAATTTATGTAATTTTGTAAGCTTCTGCCACAACTCTTTCTATAGTTTCATTGTTGGACGCATAGTTTTTGTTTCTCTATAATTAACACAATCTTGAACATTTTCTTTGTTCTCAAATTCACACTTATTCTTCAATCATTTGACATCCTCTTAGAATTCAAAATTTTATTGAAATATATTTTCAATCAAACCATTACAATTTTTCCTATAACTCTCCAAACCATTCTCACCGGGCCTTAAGAATTACCTTTGAGCATTTTCCTCAAAGCAATTCCACTTTAGTTTTTTGAACTTTCTATAATATACCTCATTATTTTGTTTATTATGCTCTTCCAAATTATTATTATTTTCTTAAACTCTCATTTAATAAATTTCAAAGTAATATTGCCATCTTAGATCAACCCTTGATGTCTTCATCTTTAATTAGTATCTTATTATCTTCACATTTTATACCTCTAGCTTGATCAAAGACTTTAAATCTCATCTCGCACCTTAACTATTGTATATATCTTATTCTGTGCTTCCTTGGTATGGATTCTATTGTATAAATCATCAAATATGTAGCTTTGATATGCTCACTTACACTTTAACAATTCGTTTAGCTTTCCTATAATCAACATAAGTCTCGAAGGTAATCAAATTTTTTCGTTCTTTAAAACACATTTATTTGAAGGGGAGCCTTGACGCACCGGTTAAGGTGTTGCCGTGTGACCTTGAGGTCACGAATTCGAGTCCCGGAAGCAGCCTCTTGCAAAAATGCAGGGGTAAGGTTTGCCTACATTTCACCCTTGTGGTGGGATCCTTCCCCGGACCCTCGCTGCGCGGGGATGCTTTGCGCACCGGGCTAGCCTTTTAAAAAACATTTATTTTCATTAATAAAAAAAAGATAACCCCACACTATTCTCTTTGTATGTTCAAACTAAATTAAAAATATAACCCGGAAGTAGCTTCTTTTATCATCATGCTTTATTTATTTCTGTTAAGTGTTGATTTTTACTCTTCCATTGGTTGAGTATCCTTGAAAACTGAAAGTATTATTATTCATACCTTTGTTTTGCTCATCTTTCTTTCCATCATCCATACTGATGTTTCTAGTATGCTATTTGTCCACTCATTATTAATATCAATCAACATCTTTATCTTTCTTTAGCATGAGCATTATGATCTTCATTTTTATATATAGTTTATTTTGATCTATCAGATCTGTTGTATTAACTTTTATCTAATGTTTTTCGTCATTTTGAACTCCAGGGGATTTATGGACAGGCTCTGAGGGTGGTGCTTTGAAAGCCTGGCCATGGGAATCCATTGAAAAATCACTTTCTCTATCAATTGAAGAAAGACACATGGCTACTTTACTAGTTGAAAGGTCGTATATTGACCTTAGGAGTCAGGCCACTATAAATGGGGTGTGTTTCCTTCCAGCTGTAGATATCAAATTTCTCTTGTCTGATAATTCTAGATCTAAAGTGTGGAGTGCTGGTAGCATAACCTTTGCACTATGGTAATACTTCATCTCCATCATGCATTGATTACTGCTACTCTTTCAATTCAAAACTATACTGCTATTCCATCAGTAACATTTTTTTTGCTTAGTTTCTTCATCTTTTCTAGCTGACTTGAACTAGTTCTGATTCTATGTTGCAGGGATTCACACAAAAAGGAGCTTTTAAAAGTATTTAACATAGATGGTCAGGTTGAGAATCGGATCGATATTGCACAACTCCAGGAGATGTATGTGGAGGATGAGATGAAGGTCAAGCTAGGAAAGAAGGATAAATCGGGGTCCATGAGTTTTTTCCAGCGCTCACGAAATGCCTTGATGGGTGCAGCTGATGCTGTTCGTAGAGTTGCCCATAAAGGAGCATTTGCAGAAGATAATCGGAGAACAGAAGCAATAGTCATAACAAGGGATGGAATGATTTGGACTGGGTGCACAAATGGTTCACTTGTTCAGTGGGATGGAAATGGGAATAAACAATTTGAAGTTCAGCATCATTCTTCTGCGATAAAGAGCATTTGTACCTTTGGGACACGGTTGTGGGTGGGCTATGTGAATGGTAACCTTCAAGTTTTGGATCTCGAAGGATATTTACTTGGGGGTTGGGTTGCTCATAGTGGTCCTATTATAAAGATGGACATTGGTGCTTCTTATATCTTTACTTTGGCTAACCATGGGGGGATTCGTGGGTGGAGCCTGGCATCACCGGGACCAATTGATGACATCTTGCGAATGGAGCTATCCAGTAAAGAACTCAACTACACAAAAGTGGAGAAAATTAAAATCTTAGCTGGTACTTGGAATGTTGGACAAGGAAGAGCATCTCATGATTCTCTCATTTCATGGCTTGGAAATGCAGCAACTGAAGTTGGATTAGTTGTTATTGGTCTTCAAGAAGTTGAAATGGGTGCTGGGGTTCTGGCCATAGCTGCTGCCAAAGAGACTGTAAGTTATTATGCTACACTTCAAGTAAAATATACTGCTCCGTGGCTTCTTGTTTTCCAGCTTTCTAGTTGAAAAAGAGAGATTCTAAAATATATGTATTATTCAACAGAGAAACACTTCTATAGGCTAGATGTACAATCCTTGCGAACAAAAATAAATGGTTAAAATGATAAACACAAAAAGTATCTATTAGTTGCAAAAAGATTTTTCTATTTTCTATCCAAAAAAATAAATCACTAATGCACTAATGATGTGTTGTAATTTGAGGGTCGACTCCAATGAGGACGAGGTGGTTCACTTGAAAAGTCCTTTACATATTAATGTTGGACGAATCTATAGGTGGCGGACAAATGATGCTCTATGCCTACATGTGACTTAAAAACTCATACACAGAATGCAATGAGACCTAAACTCTGTCTAAAGTAGGGTAGGGTACATGACAACACAACTAGACTTGCAAACTTAATGTGACATGTGGTAGGATAACTCGAATTCTTATGACTAAATGCAACACATGCAATGACCGATGGAGTAATCAAGTCAAGTAATGAAAATTTAAATTGCAAGAGATAATTTAAGCAAGACCAAAGTAATTCTTTAGGGCAAAGCAAGATTTGGTTTTCCTCTGCGTGGAGGGTCAAATCAAGATCACGCGGCGAATAGATCCTGCAAACTACAAAATAATCTTAGAGCAAACAACAATGAAACTATAGATCCAAGCGAGGATGAAATCACAATACCATATATTACTAATGAGAATTAAAATTCCATACAACAAAATAAAAACTCACAATGTTGGGAGGGCGGACTGGGTTGACAAATTGGCAGGGGAACAGAAGCTGGGAGGGTGGACTGGGTTGACAAATTGGCAGTAGGGAGAAATGATTTCAGCAAGAGCTTTAGGGTGTTTGGGGGTTGTGGCTAGGCTGCTCCAGATGGGGGGGGGGGCTGAAGCGTTAGGCTGGTGATAGGGGAGCAGGGGAACATAAGCTGGGAGGGTGGACTGGGTTGGCAAACTGGCAGCAGGGAGAAAGGATTTCGGCAAGAGATTTAAGGTGTTTGGGGGTTGCGACTAGGGTTTTGGGAGGGGGAAAATGAAGGTTAGGGATAGAGGATACCTTGGGTGTGAAGGGAATTACCTAGGAGTCGTCACCTAGGGCCTCACGAAGTCGTGACTGTGAGGGGATCACCAAATTCCAGGAATAGCTTCTCCAAAATCTGCAATAGCCTTCAAGCATCCTTTACTCCTATTTATATTAAAACAACATTAGGGCATTCCTTACATCAACGACTATGATTGTCTGTTAATGTGAAGGACCCGTTTACACTAAATAAAGACTAAAAATACAATATAATATATGAAATGTAAGTAAACAAAAATTCGGACGCATCCACGGAGTCGGATCATCGATCCGAAAATGCTAATGACAAGTAGCCAATTGGCCCCCAATGGGCCCAAAACTCATCCTCCGCCGTGGGTCCGTGTCGCCGTACCACATCATTCTCCCCAGCTTTAAAGAATTAATCTCTTGATGAATGGAGATCGAAATCCTCTCGGTGTGTGCCAGGAAAAATTGATGAGGGACATCAGGGGTCATCCATGTATCATCGATCATGGGGCATCCTCTCCAATAGTACTCCTGTGTCTGGCTCTCTGGCGCGGCTATGCATGTGTGGACCACGATATCAATAATGCTCTCAAGAATCCACTAATGTGCTGGTGGTCTCGGTGCGATCAATGGTGCAGATGGTGAAGCCATAACCGACTGACCCAAAGGTAGGTGGAGCTCGAGAGTGGAATGGGTGCGGGACTGAGGATGTTGAGGTGTAGGTTCAAAAGGATGTGGAGGTGTAGTCTTAAGAGGATCTCTATGAAATGAGTCCATATGCTCGTGATGCTTGTAGTATGATGTCAAATCCTCAACATTAACTATGAGATACTCATGCTCGTAGGGTTATCAAGATCATAGATATTTGCTCCGATCTTTCGTATGATTGTGTAGGGATCTATTCGCCTAATGCTCAAACTTTTAGCAGGCCCCTGAAGGTGCCTCACAACGCGGATTCTCACCATCACCTGCTCGTCTTCATAAAATACCTGCTCTTGCAAGTGAACATCTGCATGCGATTTATAAGATTTATTACCAGTATTGATCCTCCGTCGGACCTACTCATGTAACACATGCAAATGATGAAAATGATGCAAATAAAACACGACAGACGCGACACGCTCGCCAGAGGAGAATCTGATAATGACCGAGATGTCTTTGAAATGTGGTGGCCTACATGAGGTTCTTTCGGTGGAGTGCAAAAAAATTCGTGTAGTGGGCGACGAAGACCAAATTGACTTCTTGAGACATCAATAGTGAATTGTGGAATCATGATATGCCAAATATCTCCAAAGGGATGCAAATCATCACGAGGCTCACTGGGTGGTTGATATAAAACTTCGGCGTGAATGACGCCATCACCCGAAGGAACATCGTAGATGGTGACAAAAGAGCGCGACGCACGGGTGTGATGGGTACCACTCAAATGATAAAGCTCGTCAGGTGGCTCACCAGGAGGTGTATACGAAAAGTCATCGCGTACGCGATTACACAAACCATCCATACTAGAGTGAATGCCTTTTGGGAGGGGAAGCTCGTCAAATGAGCCTCTCGGGGACTTAATTCCGAGGAGGTGAACAATGTCAGGATGACCCTCCTAGAGGAAAGTACCAATAACGGTAGTGTTCATGGGAACAAGTAGGACACCCACAACAAAGTTAATGTTAGGCCCGTGACCTTCCCAAGGGAGTAGTGGCTCAGGATACTTATCGGGAGGTTCAACAATGATGTCAATAATAGTGGAATGATCCTCCAGATGAGTATCGCCGATGGAGGTAGTGTCCTCGTAAGCGGGTGAGGCAGTCACTATGAGGTCTACTCTATGCTCTCGGCTCTCAGTAGATATGTGACTCAAGGCAATGACAAGGGTAGAGTGGGAAGAGCCCATACTCAAGTGTGGGTCAATCAACATAATGCCGAGAACTAAATCCCTAACCAAAGGGGACACTAGGTCTAAGTGAGGTGCGGAGGATGGATTTACCATCACAGTGTCACTGAGCCGCTCGTCCTCACTCTCGTTACCACGCTCACTAGTCATACTAGTATCACTCTCCACCTGTATCATAAGGTCATGATCAAACTCAACTTCAAGATCACATGGGCAGCGAGTTTCATCAAAATGAGAAGTACCAAAATCAAGTGTCGGGTCTCATGTCAGTGGGAACACTACTAGACACATTAGTGACTTGACCTAAATCTTTAGGCTTTCTACTATTGATTCTTCTTAAGGCAGATCTTATGTGTCAAAATGACCATCCAAGCGATCAAATTGATCGAGAACTAATCGCTGAAATTCGGCCTCATGTATCTCTATTTGCGGAACACTAGAAGGGTCTTAACATGTGATGTGATCGCGACGATGATGAACTTTATAGGGATCCTTAGGGTTATCTAGACGGTCGTTCCTAACATAATCAGATCATGCTCGTGGGCGTACGTGAGCCCTACAAACGTGTGGTGGTGGTCGCACATATATAGACTCAGGTCCCTTAAATTGAGGAGATACGTAGCGACGATGATCCGAATGATACTCAACTTTACCATCATAAAGTCAAGGAGAGGTGTAATGATGATAACTTGGGGACCTCTCACGCGGTGGTCGTCTCTAGCATAATCAAATTGTCTCGAAGGATCTACATGATCCCTGGAAGTGGTGTGCCGCGCAGGAGGATAATCATCGCAATAATAAGGGTGCCTCTCAAGTGAAGGTGAGTGGTAGCGATAATAGTACACCATAGGGCGGAACCTATAGACTCAATAACTGCATTTCAAAAGAGTACTCGCAACCTCGCTCTGATACCATTTAATGCATGACGAATCTATAAGTGGCGGACAAATGATGCCCTATCCCTACATGCGACTTAAAAACTCATATAATGAATGCAATGAGACCTAAACCCCGTCTATAGTAGGGTAGGGTATGCGACAACACAAGTAAATTTGCAAACTTAATGTGACATTTGGTAGGATAACTCGAATTCTTACGACTAAATGCAACACATGCAATGACCGCCAGAGTAATCAAGTCAAGTAATAAAAATTTAAATTGCAAGAGGTAATTTAAGCAAGACCAAAGTAATTTTTTAGGGCAAAACAAGATTTAGTTTTCCTCCGCGTAGAGGACCAAAGCAAGATCACGCGGCGAATAGATCCTGTAAACCACAAAATAATCCAAAGCAAACAACAATGATACTATAGATCCAAGCGATGATGAAATCACAATACCATATATTAATAATGAGAATTAAAGTTCCATACAACAAATTAAAAACTCACAAAGTATGGGGGCTGCCGTGGGTGGAGAGATCCGACAAGGCGTGATGAAACAACGACTGACTCTGAAGAAATAAGGATGGATTCGGAAGGAGGGGGGGCTGGATCTGAGTTGTGTGCTGGATCTAGGTGGAGGATACTGGATCTGAGTGGATGGGTTGAGGAGGAGGACGACTGTTGTAGGATGGGGAGGTTGCAGCAGGGCGGGCTGGATCTGGGGAGGGCGATTAGATCTGGGCGGCTGATAAAGGGAGACAGCCGCCGGTGACTAAAACAGGAAAGAATTAGTTGGGCGGCTGCTCCAGATGGGGGGCTAAAGCGTTAGTTTTGTGATAGGGGAGCAGGGGAATGGATGCTGGGAGGGTGGACTGGATTGGCAAATTGGCGAAAGGATTTCAGCAGGAGCTTTGGGGTGTTTGGGGGTTGCGGCTAGGGTTTTGGGAGGGGGAAAATGAAGGTTAGGGATATATGATACCTTGGGGATGAAGGGAACCACATAAGAGTCGTCACTTAGGGCCTCACAGAGTCGTCACCGTGAGGGGATCGCCGGATTCCAGGAATAGCTTCTCCAAAAGCTGCAATAGCCTCCAAGCAACCCCTTACTCTTATTTATATTAAAACAACATTATGACATCCCTTACATCAACGACTATGATTGATCGTTAATGTGACAGACCCAATTAAACTAAATAAAGACTAAAAATACAATATAATATATGAAAATGTAAGTTAATGGAAATCCGGACGCATCCGCAGAGTCGGATCGTCGATCCGAAAATGCTAAATATGGTATGTAGCCAATTGGCCCCGAATGGGCCCAAAGCTCGTCCTTCGCCGCGGGTCCGCGTCGTCGTACCGCACCACGTATTCAATTTCAGAATAGTTGGAACATTCATAAATTATTAATCAAATTTCTGAGATTAATTCTCGGGCGCTCGCGGCTTGAAATTTAACACAGTTTTGTAATTTCACAGGAAAAAATGCATAAAATAATTTATGAAAAATAACAATAATCGCGAATAATCAAGGAGATATGGTCAAACTCATGATTATTTATATGGAAGCATAAAAAGTTACGCTAAATGATTGAGCAATGAGAGGAGGCGAATTTTTACTGGGGAAGTAACTTAGCTCGCTAGAAAACATGACTATGGACAGTGCGGTCCCCAATACGAAAACTCCTTGCGCACAAACGGGTGAAAAAATTGGATGGAGCGAGGGATATCACTGCAAGGTAGTTACATTAAATTGAAAACATTAAATTGATGTGAAGCAAATACATTAAATTGAAAACTAAAACATACCCAAAATCAACTAGATAATTAAAATTCTGCAATTCATAAAGAGTAACACATGTTATCTAGAGGTGGACTGCTTTCAAAAGAAAATGGACTGATTTCTCCATCCCAAATAAGATTGAAATTATGAAAATGGAGGCAGCTACAGATATCTAATATCTCAATGATAGAATTTCTTTGATGATAAACTGATCTAAATGGATGAAATAAAAAAAAAACCTTCAATGCCAGACAAGCCACCACAAAACCCTTTCAGTCCAAAAATCTGAAAGGTGTTTTAGTTTAAACTGAAAGGATTAAAGAATGAGATTGAAATCTTCTCGAAATAGTGAACAAAAAACATGGAATCACAAACATGAATCACACTATCACAACTAACAAATTCAAAGATAATCAGAAGTTCTGGCCTTCTGGCCATGGAAATATGGAATCACAAATCTAAATCATTGAAGTATGAATCTCACAATCACTTACCAGTAAGAACTCCGAAGAACTGTGCGGACCTGCTCCAGTGCTCCTGCGACGGTGCGACCCGCGGTCGTTTCTTCGTAGTTCGCATTCACACCCGTGAAGATGCTGAATTGCAGATAATCGAAGATTCGAACTTCAAAGGACTGCAAGGAGTCAAGCTGAGAAGTAGTCACGCAATGCCTCTACTCGCGCTCGCAGGGCGGCCAGGGCCGTCTCTCATTTGCAGTCGGCGGAACTGGGGGGAAAACAGGGGGAAATCAGAAAATGACCTTGTGAGTTGAGTACGTGATGCGGATGTAAACGGCGACCGATAACACAGTGGTGGTAGCAAAGTCGCCGGCTATGAATATTGTTACAGTGAGCTGCGCCGTCAATATGTGCCTTAGGCATAGAAGCTGAGCGATCTCTGAAGCCGAGTTGGAAGAGAGCAAGTGACCAACCCATGGAGAAGCAAATGTTCCAGTGGGGAATAAGTTCTCAGTGGAGAAGAAGATGTGGTATCTGGTGCCGCCACTACACCGGAGAGCAAGCAGGATATAGATGCCAGAGAAATTTCTGGAGTCGGGGGGGGGGGGTGGAAGATGTTTTCTGGGACATAAAAATGGCCGAGAAGTTCTGAGAGGAAGAAGGCAAGAAGATGGAGCCGGGGAGGTTGAAAAACTTTTGAGGGACATAAATCTATAACAATGACGAAGACAAGAAATTGCATAACCTATAGCCTGGAAGGATCACAACAGTGCAGGCTGTGCTACCTATAAGTAATTAAAAAATTCAAAAATATGACCCGGGCACGTGCCCGGGTGTGCCTCCATATAGGTCCACCCGTGTCTAAGGTGATACCAGGGACAATTGGGGTTGTCGAAAATGGCGTGCAGTCGACGACGACCTCATACAACACCGTCGATGTTGGTATTAGGTCGGGCTCCGAATGATCTAGTGCTCGCCGACTTCACAAATTTGGATAGGGGTCATGGCTGGTGTCGAGGACGACAGTCCTCCTGGTGAAGCTTCGACTCGCAGATGAAAGGACGGGCGTTCGGTTGGCAAAGAACACCGAAAATTGTTTTCTCAGCCTTTTTTACCTTTGGTTCTTCTCTTATTTGGCCCTCTAAATACATGTACCAATATAAATTCCTTGCGTTTTTTAGTTGATTCCAATATAATTTCTTTCCCACAAACACCTATTCTTATTAACGGAAGGATTTAATTCCGCCTTTATTTTATTTGCTACCTTAATAATTAGGACTTGTCTTTCCCTCCTTAATTATCCAAATTACCAGACTTTTTTATTCGTGGTCTTAGAGTCATACTAGACAGCCAACCCAGTAAATTGTCTTCAGACATAGACATATGCACACATAATAAAAGACAACCGAAACGGGAAATGAAACATACATAAAAATACTAAAAAAACAAAATAAGGAGATACTAAGTGTCTTTGGATGTGATGCTGAGTGCACCAATTTCCCTCGGTTTAAAAGAACTTGACCCTATTAAGAACTTGCAAAGACTGGCAACTGAAAAATTTGGTCATCATTGCTGCAGCTCTGTGGTACTAATATAGGAGCTGTCTGCATTGTCTCGGCCTTGTCAGGAAACTAAGTAGCATTGGTATGTTCCGTGACGAGTTCAAAACTCCAGAATATTCACAACCTGATTTACCTCCTCAGTGGTGTGTGTGTGCATCAACTTTAAACTGGGTAGTATTTCTAGGGCCGTTGCACACACATTGGTACTAGCATTGGGTGGGTCTCCATAGAATGGTGTCAGATTGGCCAGGTTAAATAATGTGGAGGTACCAAATTCAACGGGAAGATCTAAGAGGTAGATGTTTTCACTTAGTCGCTTCCGCACTTGAAATAGGCCAAACTTCCTTTCAAGGTTGTAAATGTCGGATGTTGGGTTTATGCCGGTTTCAGTTTGAAATATCGAATGTTGGATTGCGGGGGATATATTAGGGATATTTTACAATATCGTATTTTAATATTTAAATGAATATATATATATATATACATTATTTGTAAATATATACAATTGCACGCATAATGCATATTTATAAATTACATAATAAACATGTAATAATATGATTATAATGAAGTAATGAACATAAATTAAAATATTACCTCTCGGTCGTCAAAGCTAGGCTCAGAGAAATACACTAAATGAAGCACGAAACAAAATATTACCATTCAGTCGCTTCAAAGAAATGAAAAAAAAAAAAAATACTTACACCAATATATCGACCGCGATATATCGGGTAAAATCGATATATTGGGCGATATTTTCAAAAATGACATTTTTGCTTAAAATGTCGACGTGTCGTTTTCTTCCCAAAATCTTTATGTCGGCCGACATGTCGGGTGACATCTATAACAGTACTTCATTTACTGTAGCTTATGGTAAATGCTCGGTGTAAATCTCTGCTTCCTGAAATAAACAAACACTCAATCTCCTTCTGAAAAATATAACTCCCAGCGTTGACGATCAACCATGGTTTTATTTTTTTCAGAAATTACTCGTAATTTGTTACGGATATTTTTTTGCAATTCTTTTAAACAATTGACATGCGATTGGACGTCAAAGGAGATGCGGTCATGGGATGACAGAGAATGACAGTAAAGTAAATGTGGTATGGGAAACCATAGACAATTTCAAACGGGATTTTTTAGTAGATCGGTTTTTAGAACCATTTAATGCAAATTCAGCCTGTGGAAGTATGCGATCCCATTGTTTCAGATTCTCCCCGATCAGACACTTGAGAAAATCTCCCAAACTTCGATTAACAACCTTAGTTTGTCCATTCGTCTAGTAAGATATGCACTGCTAAACTCTAGTTTGGTTCCGAATCGTCCCCAAAGGATTTTTAAAAATAACCCATAAAACGTGTATCCCTATCATATGTGATCACTGATCAACCTAGGGATGCCATGCAACCCCATGACCTCTCTAAAAAATTGTTTAGTGATGTGTATGGCATTGGAGATTTTTCTACATAGTATGTAGTGCACTATTTTTGAAAAAGATCTACCACTACCAAAATAGAGTTTGCTTTCCTCCGAGTGCGAGGAAGTCCTACCACAAAATCCATTGAAATGTCACGGTCTCTTGAGTATCGTCAGAGGGGTGTATAAACCAATGTTTTGTGCATGTCCCTTAAACAAGTGATAAGTGGTTTAGTGCCTAATGAGATCTACACCACTTTGTTTCATCCTAGGCATGTAGTATCTGTACAACCCCGATATTCGTCAGGAGGTGTGCAGAGAATAAAAGATCAACAGGCGAGAGAAGTAACAAGGAGGGCGAGCCAGAGTCCATCGAAGGGCCCGCTCGCATGAGGCAGACGAGCAAGCCCCTCGGCAGCCACTCGCATGAGGCAAGCGAGCCGATTCCCCGGTGGACGCTCGCAGGGAGCGGGCGAGCTGGGCTCTCGCCATCAGCTCGCAAGAAGACATGCGAATCAGGTTTCACAGTTCGCGAGAGGAAGCCTCTGGTGTGGCTCGCCCAGCAAGGGTCCAGGGATGTTTTTACCCAAAAACCTCTGGTGGTCTGCAGGTCGCCCCTCCAAACAGCGGAGTTTGGCTGTTGGCAGACCATTTTGGGCTGTGTATAGTAAGAATGTAAGGCGAGATTCCGCTATTAGCAGACCACGAGCAAAAAACTATAAATTGACCTTGAAGAGCACATTGGGAGAGGATTCCAACCTGAGGATTCCGAGTTTCCATCTCCCTAGGTTCTCTTGGCTTAGCTCTCTAGCTCTCCAAGGTGCCCAGTCTCAGCTTTGGCTTGGGAGGGGAAGCGCTCAAAGATCTTCCGGGTTTGTGGTGAGACCTCCTCGCTGCGACCAAGGGTCTAAGTTCTGTTTTGAGTTTCCGGTTTGTTCCATCCAAGGAGCCAGTAAGTGCTAGCTACCCCTCAACTTGTTGAGGGACCGAGCTTCACAAGAGACCAAGAAATTGGTTTCAACATTTTGGTGCGGTGAGCGTGGCGTGTAGCTAGTCCAAGAAAATTCCAAGGAAGGGACATGACATGAGATGAAGAGCAGGGCGAGGAGTTTTGCGGGTCACCCCCGGTGGTGACGCCAAGGATGTTCTCAGACTTCAGGAGGGAAGTCCTTGACACCATCGGATTCGCCGTCGCAGCGTTGCGAAGCGAGTTCGCGTCCCCGGCGCCTCAGGTATTCCCTCCTCCAGCGGCTGACGAGAATGCCCCGGGAGGAAGGGCTAGGAAGGAGGTGGCAGGGGGGTCGGCGCGAGACCTGGTGGGACGAGAGCTGTTCGCCAGCCCGCCGAGCAAGATTCCGGCAAGCGCGGCGCAAGCAAGCGCGGTGCAGGCGAACGCGGCGCAAGCAAGCTCGGCGCAGACGAGCCCGGCTCCAACGAGCGCATCTCCCGTGAGTGCGGCCCCGACAAGCGTAGCTCTCGCAAGCATGGTTCCCGCGAGCTCAAGCCTGGCGAGAGAGCTCGTGGGGCGAGTGGAGCAGGAGAAGATGGCAGGTGGGGGAAGCCCCTTTTGCGAGCTGGTGCTTTCCGCACCCGTTCCGGAAGGGTTCAGAGAGTGGGACATGGTCTACTACCACGGGAAGGACGACCCCGTCCAGCACCTGCAGTCGTTCGAAGACTCGGTCTCTATCAGGCCGATGTCGGATGCTTTTAAGTGTCGGCTCTTCGTCATCAACCTGAAAGAGAAGGCCAGGGATTGGTTCCATCAACTCCCTGTGGGGTCGATCTACGCATTTGAAGACTTGCGTCGAAGCTTCTTGTTGCGTTTCTCGACTTCGAAGAAGAGGAAGGACGCTGAGTCTCTCTTCAAGGTCAAGCAGGAACCCATGGAGTCGTTAGCCCGCTACGCGGATCGATTCCAGGAGGAGGTGCTGCTAACCCAGGAGATGCCCGGGTTTGCCCTCCAGCTCGCCTTCACGGTAGGTCTGATGGAGAGTTTCTTCAAAATGGGATTGAAGAGGAAGGCCCCCGTCTCCTACGAGAAGCTGATGGAGAGGGTGACAGAGGAGATTGAGGGGGAGGAGGCAAACCCGGAGCTCACCAGGAGGCTAGCAAAGCTCAGTGAGCCGGAGGTCAGGCAACCGGAGGTAAGAAGGAGGGACGAGCCCAGAGCCCCGGAGGTGGGGTGGAGGCAACAAGGTGGAGGAGGTCAAGGTCAAGGGAGAGGTTTTGCCCCAGGAGGGGGACACTTCCATGGAGGCCAGGGGAGACCTCAGCTGGGGTGGAGGCAGGGTCCGAGGCATATGCCTCCCCCGCCTCAGCACGCGATGACAATAGGGAGAGGAAGAGGAGGAAGAGCAAGGGGTGGAGCAGGGGTAGCAACCCGAAGGAGGAACATGGGGGTGAAGGTCGAGAGGGGGGAGGTGGCGTTGCCGTTTGTGACTTCCATGACGAGGAAGGTCACGCAACGGCCACTTGCCCGGAGTTCTTGGAAACGAAGAGGGCCAGAGCGCCGGCGCCGCGGCAGCAACAGCAGGTGTGGATTGAGGAGGTCCTTCCTCGGGAGGAGGAGGAAGAAAGGTGCGAGGACAGGGTCGATGTGGGGACCCGGGGAGGGATCAGAGTGATCCACGGGGGTGTAGGGGTTGAGGCAACCCGCAAGGCGAGTCTCCATACCATCTATCGTCGGAGCGTAGCTTCGACCTCCCAAGCCCCACCCCCGGCAGAAAAAATTACATTCTCCCAGAGGGACATGACGGGTCATGAAGATCCTTTCTGCGATGCGCTGGTCATCCAGGCCGCCAGTGAGAACTTCACGGTGTCCCGGATCCTCGTGGATAACGGAAGTTCAGTCAACGTCATCTTTAAGAAGATGTTCGATGAGGTGAAAGTGGAGAACAAGAGGGTGTTGACCTCAGATGGCCCGTTGTTTGGGTTCTCCGGGGAGAGGAAGGAGGTAGAAGGAGTGTGACTCCACATGGTCCTGGGGGGGCAGTCCCGGAATTGCCGCTTTGTCATAGTGGACGCCCCCAGCAGCTATAGTGCCATCTTCGGACGGCCGCTTATCAGTGCGTTCCGCTGCGTCCCCTCCACCTTCCACCAATGCCTTAAGTTCAACTCGGGAGGAGTTCAGGTCCGGGTAAGGGGTGACCCTAAGGTAGCGAGGCAGTGCTACGTGACGGCCGTGAACACCATCTCCTGGATGGCCGAAGCAGAGGAGTGGGACCGGGAGATAGGGGAGCCGACAGGGCTCGGAGAGGAAGCAAAGGAGGAGAAGAAAGAGGAAGGAGGTCAGGCCCAGGAAGGAAGGGCGGAAGAGATGATGGCGGTCAGAGAAGAAGGAAGGGAGGAGGAGGCCGAAGCGTTCGCTTATGGCGAGGAGAAGGAAGGCGATTGCGGAGAGCAGTCCCAGATGGAGGCCGTGGATGAGGTTGTGGAGCTCGAGGTCACCACCCGGGCTGGGGTGGTGGAAAAGGTCCGAATCAGCGGAGAGCTCGGCCTGGAGGAGCAGAAGAAAATCCTTGCCTGCGTACAGAAGAACGTGGACGTCTTCGCTTGGAGTGCGACGGAGATGCCCGGGATTGATGCGGACGTGGCGTGCCACCGTCTCAACCTCGACCCCGGCTCTCGACCCATCCGCCAAAAGAAGAGAGCCATCGCCGACAAGCTGGAAGGCCCCATCAGGGATGAAGTGGGTAAGCTCCTCCAAGCAGGGTTTGTATCGGAGATCCAGTACCCAGGCTGGGTCTCCAATGTAGTTATGGTGAAAAAGGGGGGAGGTAAGTGGCGAATGTGTGTTGATTTCTCACTGCTTAATAAATCATGCCCCAAGGATTGCTACCCCTTGCTTAGAATCGACGCGCTGATTGATTCAGCCGTCGGTTTCTCTATGATGTCTTTTTTAGATGCTTTTTCAGGTTATCATCAAATCCGCACGCACCCCCCGACGTCAAGGACGTCTTCTTCATCATGGGGGATGAGTGCTATTGCTATAAAATGATGCCCTTTGGGCTCAAAAACGCAGGGGCCACGTACCAACGAATGATGGACAGGGTCTTCCGAGGGCAGAAGGGAAGAAACCTGGAGGTCTATGTTGACGACCTCATGATAAAGAGTCGAGATCTCGAGTCCCACCTCCGAGGCCTCGAAGGGACCTTTGGGACTTTGCGGAAGTATAAGATGAAGCTCAACCCCCTGAAGTGTGTCTTCGGGGCTAGCCGAGGAAAGTTCCTAGGTCACTTGCTCACCCCAACAGGGGTGGAGCCTAATCCAGACAAAGTTAAGGCAATCATAGAGTTGGGGTCACCAAGAAAGTCGAAGGAGGTTCAGAGCCTCACAAGAAAATTGGCCGGGCTCAGTAGGTTCCTCTCTAAGGCGGGTGAGAAGTGTGCACCCTTCTTCAAGGTGCTAAGGGGAAACAAAAAATTTGAATGGACCTCAGAGTGTAAGGAAGCCTTCCAAGCTTTGAAGGAGCAGCTCGCTCAGACTCCTCTACTCTAGGGGCCAAGGCAAGGAGAGGATTTATCCCTATACTTGGGGGTAGGATCCGAAGCAGTAAGTTCGGTGTTGGTCCGGGAAGAAGGGAGAAGGCAGCTTCCGATCTACTACGTCAGCCGAGTGCTGAGGAAGGCGGAGCTCCGATACCCCATCTTAGAGAAATTGGCCTTCGCATTGGTGGTGTCGGCCCGGAAGCTCTGACCTTATTTCCAAGCGTATTCGATCAAGGTGGTGACCCACCACCCGCTTCGCAAAGTCATGGAGGGGGTGGAGCACTCAGAGAGGTTGGCCAAGTGGTCCGTGGAGCTGAGTGAGTTTGACATCGCGTTTGTGCCTAGGTTGTCAATCAAGGCACAAGCGGTGGCAGACTTTCTGGCCGACTATGCGACCGAAGTGGAGGAGCATGAGTCACCCCCCCGGTGGCATGGAAGATGCTGGTAGATGGGGCGTCAGGGAAGCATTCCTTCGGGGGAGGAGTCATCCTGATAAGCCCCAGGGGACTAAGATCGAGCAAGCCATAAGCATTCACTTTCCCATCACCAACAACCAGGCCGAGTACGAGGCAGTGATAGCGGGCCTGCGGCTGGCCCGGGAGCTGGGAGTGCAAGACGTGGAGGTCTCAACGGACTCCATGGTGGTAACATGTCAAATCAAGGGGGAATTCGAAGTCAAGGAGCCGACCCTCCAGCGCTACCTGGAGAAGGTCAAGGGGGTCATCGGACAGTTTTGCACCTTCTCCATCAACCATATGCCGAGGGAGGAGAACACTCAGGCGGACCTTCTAGCCAAGTTCGGTCCCCGAGCGGGGGGGGGGGGGGGGGACAGTGTCGGAACTCTTTCGACCTTCCATCGAAGAAGGGGAGCTGATGGAGGTAGATCTGCGAGCGTCATGGATGGACCCCTTCATCGCCTTAACCTCGGGGAAGTTCCCTGAAGGAGATGTGGATAAGCGGCGCTTCAGGTAAAAGTCGGCATATTATTCCATGCATGCAGGTGGACTATACAGGAAAACACTCTCGGGGCTCCTGGCCCGTTGTGTATCAGAGGAGGAGGCCCCGAGGGTCCCGGTACTGGAGGAAATTCACTCCGGGGAGTGTGGCAGCCACTCCGGGAGTCGAACCTTAGAGGGGAGAGTGTTGATGCAAGGCTACTTTTGGCCCACCCTCAACAAGAATGCAGTGGGGTTCGCAAGGAAGTGTTCAGTGTCAATTGTTCGCTCCTCTCCAGCTCTTGGCAGCCCAAAGACTCCGAACCATCACAACTTCCTGGCCCTTTGCTATATGGGGTTTGGACCTGGTAGGCCCTTTCCCGCAAGCGAGTGGCCAAAGGAAGTTTCTGTTGGTGATGGTAGATTACTTCTCCAAGTGGATAGAGGTGAAGGCGCTGGCCAAGGTAACGTCTCAAGTAGTTAGAAATTTCATATGGGGAGAACTCATATGCAGGCATGGGCTCCCACTAGCCATTGTTACAGACAACGGCCCGCAGTTCGCAAGCGATGAGTTCGTTAGCTTCTGCACCCAGTTTGGCATAGACCTTCGGTTTGCGTCGGTCCACCACCCAAGGAGCAACAGGCAAGTGGAGGCGACAAACAAAATTATCGTAAACTTGCTGAAAAAGAAGGTCGAAAACCTCAGGGGGAACTGGGTAGAGCAGTTACCCTCGGTCCTCTGGGCTCAGAGGACCACCCGAACACAGCCACAAGAGAGACCCCATTCAAGCTCTTTCACGGGTCAGAGGCCGTCCTCCCAGTAGAGTTCGAAGTGAAAACCCCAGGGTGGTCTCCGCAGGTGAAGGTGACGACGAATGGCTGGCGGAGAATGGGGAAGAACCAAGGCTGTTTCTGGACCCTGTAGAAGAGCTCCGAGACTTAGCCACCGTCCGACAAGAAGAAGTCAAAAGGCGGATGACCCGGTATTTCGACAGGCACATTCGAATAAAACAATTCGAGAAGGGAGACTTGGTATTGAAGAAGGTCGACGCGGCCGGAAGGGGAGCCGCGGTAGGAAATCTCGAGCCCAACTGGGAAGGGCCATATATTGTAAGTGAGGTGCTCAAGTCGGGAGGGTACCACCTCCGGGATGTGGAAGGGGTATCCCTCGGCCGAGCCCGGAGTGGGGACGACTTGAAGCTGTTTTACCCTTAAACTTTTCTTCATAATTGCCTTGTTACATATCTGACTCATTGCATGTTGTTTTCAATATTTCTTTTAAGCATGAGGTAACAAAGGTTGGTGCTGGATTGCCCCGGATGATTCCGCTATCAGACTCTCGCTAGCCGGTGGGTCAGGTTGATCTCACGGAGAGGCTGACAAGGTAACAAAGGTTGGTGCTGGATTGCCCCGGATGATTCCGCTGTCGGGCTCTCGCTAGCCGGTGGGTCAGGTTGATCTCACAGAGAGGCTGGCAAGGTAACAAAGGTTGGTGCTGGATTGCCCCGGATGATTCCGCTGCCGGGCTCTCGCCAGCCGGTGGGTCAGGTTGATCTCACGGAGAGGCTGGCAAGGTAACAAAGGTTGGTGCTGGATTGCCCCGGATGATTCCGCTGCCGGGCTCTCGCCAGCCGGTGGGTCAGGCTGATCTCACGGAGAGGCTGACAAGGTAACAAAGGTTGGTGCTGGATTGCCCCGGATGATTCCGCTGCCAAGCTCTCGCTAGCCGGTGGGTCAGGTTGATCTCACGGAGAGGCTGACGAGGTAACAAAGGTTGGTGCTGGATTGCCCCAGATGATTCCGCTGCCGTGCTCTCGCTAGCCGGTGGGTCAGGTTGATCTCACAGAGAGGCTGACAAGGTAACAAAGGTTGGTGCTGGATTGCCCCGGATGATTCCGCTGCCGGGCTCTCGCTAGCCAGTGGGTCAGGTTGATCTCACGGAGAGGCTGACAAGGTACCAAAGGTTGGTGTTGAATTGCCCCGGATGATTCCGATGCCGGGCTCTCGCTAGCCGGTGGGTCAGGTCAATCTCACGGAGAGGATGGTCAGTAGGTTATTCCTGACAAGGGACTGGTTTCGCAAAAATTTCAAGACCCAGGCGAGGCGAGCCCATGGGCTCGCTCGTGTGAAAGAAAAAGCCGCGACGGATGAAAAGTGCCTAAGTCCAAGGGTAAAAGTGGGGCGACTAAGCATGGTGGTCGCAAAGCTCGCCGAGTCGGACCCTGGCTCGCGAATATACTTATAAATTTCGGTGGCATGTGTAAAAGCAACAAACCAGGAAGGGCCCGTCGGCGCGGCAGTCAATAAGCAACATTGGAAGCTCGCAAGAAGCGAGCGCGAGCGAGACAGGGTAATGATGAGCCTGCTCGCAAGGTTCCCTATAGGGCGAGCCGGAGGAGCGAAGCGGCTCCGGCTTCACCCCGGCGTGAAAGTTAAACGGGCCTACCTAACGAAGTCTCTGAGCAAAGAAAGTTCACTAAAAGAGATAGCCTTATAACCATCGCCGAAGAGGATGGCGCGGGAACGAGCATGACAAAACATAGAAATAAACGAATTGTTAAGCGATGAGATGCGACCGCGAGCGCAAATGAAGACATTGAGACGCGAGCGCGAAAAAAGCATAAGCATAGAAAGGTACAGCCGCGCGGGCATGAATAAAAGCGCGAGTGCGAGTGAGAGATAAGGAAAAAACGCGTGACATTTAAAAGATAGACAAAATATTTCTTTATCATTTCTCAAAAGCTGGTTACAGTTAGCGGCGAACTCGCCGGTCAAAACAAAATCTTTACATTCGAAGAAATGGAAATATCAAGGCTGTTCGCCGGAGAGTTCCTCAGTCGCTCCCACAATCTTCCACCTCTGAGATCGGCGCGAATAGATCAGGGACGACGTCTTCGACGGTGAGCTCCATCGCGTCAGGAACGAGCAGGCCCGCCCCTTTGAGGGTGTCGAAGACGAGTTCGGCGATGCCCATCGAGTTCTTGCGGGCCGTCTCCTTTTCACCTCGCGACTGGCCTCGAGTCCCAGCTCGCGGAGGGGGCGGAGGGAGCACCGCCAGGGTCAGCTCGCGAACCTGTGCCTTGAGATAAGTATTCTCCATCTCCGGGTCAGTGTTCCTCGTGGCAAGTTGACTCGCGGACTCAGCATCCCGCAGAAGAGAGGTCAGAAAAGGCAAAGGGTGGTGAGCAAGGAAGAGGTTTTGTACGAATCACTTACCAAGCCACCTTGGAGGCCGGCGAGGAGGCCCTTAGACAAGGCCTCCTTTCCCTTAAGCTGCGCGACCTCGTCCGTGGCCTTCTGAAGCTCGCTATTGAGCTCTTTGGTTTCTATCCGAGGTCAAGTACTGGCGGCCCACCATATGGGTGAGCTCCATCGCTCGGAACTGGGCTCGCATAGCCTCATACACGAGTTCCCTGGGTTTGAAGGCCCTGAAGACGGAGGCGTCCTCGCGGCCGTAGAGCCCGAAAGCGAGGGAGAACGCTTCACCCCCAACCTTATCGCTCTCCACCCAGAAGGCGAGAAGCGAAGAACAAACAATCTTGTTCTGATCCGGGTCCCACGCGAGCACCGGCTCGCCGACCGCGTCCGGGAGCTTTGCGCCGAGCCCGAAGTTCTTGTGGCTCACCGACTTCGGCTTGACGGCGGCACCTCCGGGCTCGCCACTCTCATCGACGGGCTTCTGATTCGCCGACAGGGAGGGGGAGGTCTCTGGCTCGGACAGATCCACGATATCCTTCCCCTTAGGTGCGAGGGGGGTTTTCTTGGCCCTCTTCGCCAATCCCTGCGATGCGAGCCGGCCCGATGGACGTTTCTTTCCCGACAAAGAGCTCGGGGGGTCGCGGCATGCCTCGGCGGCCACGGTCGCGAGCGAGCCAGTGGTAAGGGATAAGGCGGTCGAGTGCGGAGGGTTGAGCGAAAGATCGCGCTCTCCTGCAAATGTGATAGAAATGTTAGCTTACAAGATAGAAAAGGAGTGGGGAAGTTTGCGAGCGCGAGTCAGACCTTCTCCCTGGGGGACTGGCATCAGCGAGTCCACCCCCTGTCGGAGGAAGGCGACCTCGAAGTTCTTTCCGCTCAGGTATTGGTATAGCTTCGCGTCGTCACCCCCAGCGAGGCGGGGCGGCGGTAGGTGGCCTCGTCCCGCTGGAGGGGAGAGTAGGAGGTGTTGCTGAATGGACCCTTCACTAGGACATACTTCTGCGTCCAATAGTGGGTCTTGTTCGCTGTTTCGCAGATGGTGACGTGCTGGCTCGCGAAGTGAGCCGTCCCATCCTTGTAGGCGCGAAAAGAGAATACTTTGCGGAAGACGAGCAGACTAAACTCGATTCTCTCCGCCCGCAGATAGTTGGCGAACACTACCACCACGGCAATCACGTTCGGCGTCAGCTGGCTCAGCAGAACGCCAAAGTACTTGAGTACCTAGAAGAATCAGTAAGGGTCAGAATACTCTTTGCGAGGCGAGCTAAAAATACTATGGCCAAGAAAAAATACCTGGCGCACTTCAGGCCAGAGTGGTAGTCGCAGCCCATTCTCAAAATGAGCGATGGGATGGCGAGCTCGTCGGTGGAGGGATCGTTGATGGTGTCTATGTCGGTAGGGCGGCGAGCCACGAACCCTAAGTGGATGCACTTGTCCACCGTGGCAAGATAGTCCTCCTTGGTGAGGGTGGCGCAGAAGAAAGGGCCCTCGCGAAAGGCTCCAACACACTTGGCTCGCCCCTCAGATTCTCCATCTGCGACCATGGTGTTGTAGGACGACGAGTCAGAGAAGTTGCGAGCACGAGCTGGGATCTGCGAGAGAGCTTGAAGAAGAGAAGAGCGAAGGAAGAGCAGTAAATGCGGTGGTTAGAAAGTAAAGGACGGAGACTATTTATAAAAATGGAAAGGGCGGGAAGAATTCGAAGCGCCGGTGTCGGCGGATAGCGGATCCGCGCGGTATTTTTCAGCCTCCAGGAGCCTTATCCGATCCAAGCGAGTTAAGCGCCCTGATAAAACCCTCCAACTAGCCATCGGCGAGTCAAAGGCTGTGTAAATAATAAAAACGAGTCGCGAGAGCGAATCGCGAGAGCAAGGCGGCCGAAGTATAATTCTTATTAAAAAAAGTCAGCAATGGACGAACGAGATTGATAAAGCGATAGAAAAAATAAAATAAAAGTGCGGACTCGAAAGCGAGTCAAAAGTATTATCATTACAGATCATCAAATTGTTTGTAACCTCCCATAAAGTGGAGGGGAAGGGAAAACAAACGACAAATTACGAAAAAGGTCTTTTAGTAGCGAACCCACTTCCAGCGACCGCGACCTCGCACACCAGAGCGCGGAGGTATTCGCGGGTAGTGGTATTCGCGAACTGACTGGACCTCGCGTTGCATTAGTCGCATATAATCTTCGATTCGCGTGAGGTGCACCCCAGGAGAGGTGGCCTCGCAGCGAGCGACCTGCACCACCTCGGCAAGGACGCGCGCGTTCACGTCCTCCATCGCGGCGAATCTTTCTTCATACGCGACCCGGTCCATCCGATTTTGATTAAATAGCTCGCGCAGCATGGAGGTATGTTTTTCAAATATGTCGGCGACCCGCCTCTTCATATGCTCCGGATCGCCAGGGTCCCCCAGGAAATCTGCGACTTGGCTCGACGATGGAGGCGGCGACTGCTCCACTTTTCTGTGTTCTGACTCAGCAGGTGTGGTTGATGTATCGCCTGCGAGAGAAAAAGTAGCGTTAAGGATGAGGAGAAGGCTATAAACGGAAATAGTATAGCTTGACAGAGTAAGAAGGGTACGGGGGCGCGAGCGAGAGGTGCCAGGCTGACCCTGGAAGGCTTCAACGAAATCAGGGGTGAAAGTTTTCCCCAGGCCGGGGCGATGTGTCGCTCTTGCCGCGAGCCCGGGTTCGGCAAACAGTGTCTTGCCTGGGCTCCGAAGGCCGAGAATGCCGAACCCCGGGGTGATAATGGTCTGGTTCGGCGGGACCGGCGAGCCCACCAGAGTGGTGATTCGCTCTCCCTGGTTCGCGAGAGGAGACACTGCACAAAGGATAAAACGGGTTCAGCGAGTGAAGAAATACAATGGAGGGCGAGGCGAATTACTCACCTGGCCGCGAAGACGGGGCCCGCATATCAGAGGTCTCCACGACCAGGGGTGCAGGGTCGATCCTCCCAGGGGTTGAGGTGCGAGTCACCGTTGTTGTTTGCCCCTGGATAGTTTCCCCTGGGGGTGGGTTCTGCGAGTAATAAATCAACATCGGTAAGAGAGAGTATATGGGTTTAGCGGATCCTCAGCGGTAGTACCTGCGAGGCGAGCCCGTCGCGGGGGAATGAGGATTGAGGAGAAGATCCATCCTCGTCGGGCGAGCGTCGAACAAACTTCGCCGTTTTGAGTGGAGGCGGGGGAGGCGCACGCTGCGGAGAGGTCCAAGAGGCAAGCGCTGTGGCTTTTCTTTTCTGGACCGCCTGCGAGGCCTTCAAGCGAGCCAATATTTCATCTTTTGGACATCGCGCTGAGTCTCACGGCGAGTAGGAAAAGAGAGAAGGGGGAGAGAAAAGTTTGAACACAAGCCGAGATGAATGATATTTATAGCAGCGGGCCTGGGCCCCACCAAAAGATTCGCGCCATGTCATCAAGAGGCGCGAATACCAGGGGTTGGATGTTTCTCAGCGAGCCTAGGTAGCCTCGCGAAGAGCGGGGATTATGTACAACCCCGATATTCACCAGGAGGTGTGCAGAGAATAAAAGATCAACATGCGAGAGAACAAGGAGGGCGAGCCAGAGTCCATCGAAGGGCCCGCTCGTATGAGGCGGGCGAGCAAGCCCCTCAGAAGCCACTCGTATGAGGCAAGCGAGCCGGTTCCCCGGTGGACACTCGCAGGGAGCGGGCGAGCTGGGGTCTCGCCATCAGCTCGCAAGAAGACGTGCGAATCGGGTTTCACAGTTCGCGAGAGGAAGCCTCTGGTGTGGCTCGCCCAGCAAGGGTCCAGGGATGTTTTTACCCAAAAACCCCTGGTGGTCTGCAGGTAGCCCCTCCAAACAGTGGAGTTTGGCTGTTGGCAGACCATTTTGGGCTGCGTATAGTAAGAATGTAAGGCGGTATTCCGCTATTAGCAGACCACGAGTAAAAAACTATAAATAGACCTTGAAGGACACCTTGGGAGAGGATTCCAACCTGAGGATTCCGAGTTTCCTTCTCCCTAAGCTCTCTTGGCTTAGCTTTCTAGCTCTCCAAGGTGCCCAGTCTCAGCTTTGGCTTGGGAGGGGAAGCGCTCAAAGATCTTCCGGGTTTGTGGTGGGACCTCCTCGCTGCGACCAAGGGTCTAAGTTCTGTTTTGAGTTTCCGGTTTGTTCCATCCAAGGAGCCAGTAAGTGCTAGCTACCCCTCAACTTGTTGAGGGACCGAGCTTCACAAGAGACCAAGAAATTGGTTTCAACAGTATCTAGTGTTAGCGAGGTCTAATAGTTCGGATTGGCCCACGCGCCCTTCTAATCCTGATAAGTGTTCTTCAAGTAAGGTCTCCCTAAGTGGTCTGATACGACGGAGGCTACGAGGTCGCCTCAGCGCGTTACCCACCCGGGCACACTGGGGTCCAACCCGCCGTATCAGGGTCCGCGACCCCTATACCCCCAACCCATATCGGCACCCATTATTCATGCCGCGGGTTGTTGGGGCCAGGATTCGATCCCTCCCCCTTGAGGAGTGGAGATTTCATCCACCCTCACCAACTGAGCCGCGGCTAAGTTGGTGAGTGTGGATGAAATCTCCACTACTCAAGGGGGAGGGATCGAATCCTGGCCCCAACAACCCGCGACATGAAAAATGGGTGTCGAGATGGGTTGGGGTGTAGGGGCCGCGGACCCTGATACGGCGGGTTGGACCCCGGTGCGCCTGGGTGGGTAACGCACTGAGGCGACCCCGTAGCCTTCATCGTATCATAAAAGTGACTTTTATAGGAAGAGGGGATGCTTCGTGCATCGGGCTGCCTTTTTTTTTCTCGCACACACATACATACAAGTATTTGTACACTTATATAGGAAGAGAGGAATGGGTTATAATCTCATTCTAAGATGTGAGTTAAGAAATGAAAGGGGGATGAATGTGGTTGATGGGATTTTTGCTA
Organism: Dactylorhiza incarnata; assembly: GCA_033032865.1. Classification (NCBI taxonomy): domain Eukaryota; kingdom Viridiplantae; phylum Streptophyta; class Magnoliopsida; order Asparagales; family Orchidaceae; genus Dactylorhiza; species Dactylorhiza incarnata. The sequence continues at coordinate 5,965,369 of JAWHQI010000097.1, read as the reverse complement.
ACTCAAGCTACTGATTATGTCTTGTAGAAAATCATGGAAATGTGAAAAAAATAAAAGAAATATTTTATTATATTTCTCACACACACATACATACACGTATTTGTACACTTATATAGGACGAGTGGAAGGAGTTATAATCTCATTCTAAGATGTGAGACCAAATTCTAAGGAGGTAATTGACTCTATCTGGGACTTGCTATGGGGCTTTGTACATATTCTATTCAACACTTCTCCGCAAGCTGGAGCATACAGATCGTAAACACCAAGCTTGGACAAAAATTGATAATATAGTGGACGTGGTAAGGCTTTAGTGAGAATGTCAACAACTTGCCCAGCAGCAGGAACATGTTTTAATTCCAGTTTCTTCAGTTGAACCTTCTCCCGAACGAAGTGACAATCGACTACGGTGTGTTTGACGCGTTCATGAAATACAGAATTCTTGGCAGTATGTATAACAACTTGACTGTCACAAAATATAGTGGCCGGTGAGGAAAGTTTGACTCCCAGGTCACTTAGGAGGCTTTCCAACCATGTAAGCTCAGACACAACATCGGCCATTAAATGATACTCGACTTCGGCAGATAAGCGAGCAACCACATACTGCTTCTTGCTGTGCCAGGTGATAAGGTGTTCACCAAAGTACAATATCCACTTGTGGAACGACGATCATCCAGAGAGCCAGCGTAGTCAGCATCAAAGTAGGCAATAATAGATAAGGAAGAAGAATGCTTGTATACAAGCCCTTGTCCAGGAGCAGTCTTCAAATATCGGAGGATGCATTCGGTGGCCTGGAGGTGAGAGATTCGTGGAGCATGCATGAATCGGCTAACAACTCCAACAACAAATGATATATCAGGTCTTGTAACTGTAAGATAAATCAGCTTCCCTATAAGACGACGATAATACTCTGGGTTCGAAAGAAGATCGAAGTAGAAGGCATGAGCGCAAAGCTTATGATTGACATCTATAGGTGTATCAGCAGACTTGCATCTAGAATAGTCAGCATCATGAAGAAGATCAAGACAGTACTTTCGTTGAGATAGAACAAGGCCATCAGGACGTTGTTATGAACTAGCAAGGAGAAAGGGGAGAAATAGAGGAAACTAGAGAGGAAGAAGAGATTAGGGTTAGGGTTTGAGGGGGAAGAGAGGGAAATACCTGATAACACTTTGATAATCTTCCTCCAAGCAGCCCCCGAGTTATAAATACCCGGGGGAAAGAGGGGGCCGGCCGGCCCCCTCAAGTGGGGCTGAACTGGAGTGGTTCAGCCCCATTCTGGCTGGTTTATTGAGTGAGGGCTGAACCGGATGGTTCAGCCCCGTTGTCTTGCGCCCGCCCTTTGGTTCGCCGCGAGTACTTATGTCCCGAGAACCCAAGCGGGTGTGGGGACATAACATTCCCCTCCCCATCAAGCACCAGCTTGTCTTCAAGGTGGAAATCTGGGAACCGCTCGCGGAACTCTAACAAGTCAACCCACGAGTTGTGCTCTGCTTCCATATGCTTCCATTTGACAAGCACTGCTGGCCGATATTTCGTGCCCGACTTCTTCCACTTGGTCAACAAAATGGCCTCTGGTGATGGCCGCAACTCGCCACGGCTGGTCGCCTCTGGAAGGAAAGGACTGGCCTGAACGGAAGCCCCGAGCTTCTTCTTCAAAACAGAGACATGAAATGTCGGGTGGATGCGAGACCCCGCCGGAAGATCCAAGGTGTAGGCGACTGGTCCCACACGACGCAGAATGCGGAACGGCCCGTAGTAACGTTGGGCGAGTTTCTGATTTGTCCTCCGAGAGACCGACAACTGGCGATAAGGTTGGAGCTTGAGGAAGACCTCATCGCCCACCGCGAATTCCCGCTCGGTGCGGTGTTTGTCTGCCTGTGCCTTCATGCGGTCCTGAGCGACCCGCAGATTGTCCCGTAGTAAGGCTAAGGTGCGATCCCGGTCCTGAAGTGTCCGCTCCACAGCTGGATGAGCGGTGCTGGTGGGCTCATAAGAACTCAACGTAGGAGGAGGGCGACTGTATACCACCTCGAAGGGGATGAGCTTGCTACCTGTGTGGAAAGACGTGTTGTAGCAGTACTCCGCCCAATGCAACCATCAGGTCCACGTGCGCGGCTCGTCCATCACAAAACATCGTAAGTAAGTCTCCACTCCCCTGTTGAGGACCTCCGTCTGACCTTCCGTCTGGGGATGGTGGGCTGTGCTCATGCGTAGCGTAGTACCCTGTAGCCGAAAAAGCTCCTTCCAAAAACTGCTGACAAAAATCGGATCCCTGTCGGAAATGATGGAGCGCGGAATCCCATGGAGGCGCACAATCTCCCGCGCAATTAACTCTGCAACTGTCTCCCCGGAGTACGGATGGCTCAAGGGAAGGAAATGACCATACTTGGAGAGTTTGTTGACCACCACCAGGATGACGGTCTTGCCTTGGGACTTGGGCAGTCCGTCAATGAAGTCCATGGAAATGGTATCCCAAATCTGGTGGGGAATCTCTAGCGGAGTGAGAAGCCCGGCTGGTGAGGTGGTCTCGTACTTCTGCCGCTGGCAGATCTCACACTCCCGCACAAATTGCTGGACATCGCGGCGCATCCCCTTCCAGAAGACATTTGCCCTGAGCCGCTGAAGTGTCCGCAGAATCCCAGCATGGCCGCCTGTGGGAGAGGCGTGAAACTCCTGCATCATTGCCGTCCGTCATGGCGACGCGGAGGGAATGACTACTCTGCCCTGAAAGTAAAGCCGCTGGCCCTGAAGATGATAGCCCGACTCTGTAGCCTGACCCTGCTGTAGTGCCTTAACAATAGTGCGTAGCTCGGGATCCTGGAGTACCTCTGCCTGTATCTCGTCCAAGGTGGTGATCACCGGCCCCGACACATGAGAGAGAGAGCTTTCAGGTAGGCGGGAGAGTGCGTCGGCAACCACATTGTCTCTGCCCTGCTTGTACACGATCTCGTAATCGTAACCCATCAGCTTGGTCAACCACTTCTGCTGCAGTGGGGAAGTCAACCGTTGCTCAAGGAAGTGCTTCAAACTCTGGTGGTCCGTGCGGACCTAGAAGTGCTGTCCCAGAAGATAGGGCTGCCACATTTCGCCGCATGGATAATGACCAACATCTCCTTCTCGTACGTCGAAAGTCCCAATGTCCGAGGGTTTAAGGCCTTGCTGAAGTATGCCAGCGGACGGCCCTCCTGCATCAAGACTGCCCCGAGGCCGACGCCCGAAGCATTAGTCTCCACCACAAACTCCTTGGCGAAATCCGGCAGCGCTAACGCCGGCGTAGTAGTCATGGCCTGCTTCAAGGCCCGGAAGGCCTCGTCCGCCTCGGTGCTCCACTGGAACGCATCCTTCTGCAACAGCTGGGTAAGAGGTCGAGCGATCTTGCCGTAGTCCTTCACAAAACGGCGGTAGTACCCCGTCAGGCCGAGGAAGCCGCGCAAGGCCCGCACCGTCGTGGGCTGGGGCCACGACACCATACTAGTAATCTTCTGTGGGTCCGCCTGGACCCCACGGGCTGAAACTAGGTGCCCCAGGTACTCGACCTCCCTCTGTCCGAACGAGCACTTGGACCGCTTGGCGTATAGCTGGTGCTCCCGCAGTATAGTGAGGACATGTCGAACGTGCTCCAAATGGTCGTCCCAAGTCCTGCTATATATTAGTATATCATCAAAAAATACCAGGACATACCGGCGAAGAAGTGGCCGGAAGATCTCGTTCATCACCGCCTGGAAGGTGGAGGGAGCGTTGGCCAACCCGAACGGCATCACTAAGAACTCATAGTGACCGTCGTGGGTGCGAAACGCCGTCTTGTGGACATCCTCTTCCTTCATTCGAATTTGATGGTAACCGGACCGGAGGTCCAGTTTGGTGAACAGATTTGCTCCATGCAGCTCATCCGGCAACTCTTCAACATTGGAATGGGAAACTTGTCTCTGATGGTGGAGCTATTCAGCCCCCGGTAGTCGACGCAGAATCGCCACGAGCCGTCCTTCTTCTTGACCAATATGATCGGAGAAGAGAACGCGCTGGTACTGGGCCGAATGATGCCTGTCGCCAGCATCTCCCGCACGCTGCGCTCGATCTCTGCCTTCTGAATGTACGGGTAGCGGTAGGGACAGATATTGGTGGGGTCCGCCCCCGTCTTCAGCTGTATCTGGTGGTCTCAGAAACGCGACGGGGGAAGAGTGCGTGGCTCCTGGAAGACGTCCTCGAACTGTGCTAAATGGAGCTGTATCTGGTCAGGCTCCGTCAGCGTATCGGACCCCTCGGCATCCACCCCGAGTATCATGGCCATCATGCTGCCCTGCTCCTCCAGTCTCTGAAGGCTCCGAAGCGAGATCTCCTTGAGGGAAGAAGATCGTATGCCGTGTAAGCAGTAATCCGTCCCCTGCTGCGTGAACACCAGTGTCATGCGGTCCCAGTCCGTGGTCACCCGCCTCAGTTGGCGGAGCCACTGCACCCCAAGTACCATATCGGATCCCCTAATCGGAAGGAGGTAGATGTCGGTGCGGCTCACATATCCTGGAAGATGTATCTCCACGCCCTTCAGTGCCCGCACCTCAGCTTGCTGCCATCCGCGACCATAACCTGGAAAGCCGCGTCCCTATCGACTGGATGCCCTGCCTTCAGCGCCACCTCAGGATTGATGAAGTTGTGGGTGCTCCCACTATCGATGAGGATGGTTACCCTTTCCTCGCCAATCCTGCCCTTGATCCGCATAGTGAGGGGTGCCACACACCCTTCCATGGCCTGTAGCGAAACTCCAAACTCGGCCAAATCCAACCCCTCCTCGTCCTCGAGGCCCGGGAAATCCTCCTCCTCGTCCTCCTCGCGCAGCATGAAGACGTGCACCTTTTGGCAACGGTGCCCCTGCGCGTACTTCTCGTCGCAGTTGAAACACAATCCCTTCTCCTTCCTGGCCTGTAGCTCGGGCCAAGTGAGTCGCGTCACGGTCGGTCGAGCTGCCGCCCCATTGCTGTCCTCCGCCTTGAAAATCCCTGCCTGGGAGGTTGCTCGTGCCATGTTTCGCCGTTTCCGAACCTCATCGGCCCTCCTGCGTGTTGTGGCGTAGGTAGGAGGCCCATTCCTCCTCCGAAAATGGCGTCGACAACCCCGGGTGGTCGATAGGGGGCTGCTGGGGCCTCCCGGCCCCTCCACAGGGCAGCCCTGACCCTCTCCTGGGTGGCGGAAGGGCCGCCTGACCCGCTACCTGGCTGCACAGCTGGGTGCGGCTGCTGCTGGGCGGCCCAGGCCGGCGGTTGGCGGGGGGGGGGGGGGGGGTGGGGGTAGCCGCCCCCTGGCCGGCCGTAGCCGATTCCCTCCGGTCCCGTCGTCCAGCCCGCCTGGTTGTGCGGAGCCCCGACCCAGGCAGGGGCCGATCCGGCGCCGGCTTGCTCCGTGCGGCCCGGATCGGTCCCGATCCCGCTAGGGATAGTCACGCCCGAGCCCCCCGTCCCTCCGTTGGTTGCCGGCGGCGCATTGTGTGACGCCTCCTCCTCTGAATCGCTGCCCAGAACCGCTTTCCCCTTCAGGGACTGCATCAATAACGCCTTGATCTCCTCCATGCGTTCATCCAAGCGTTCCTCCATTTTTTTTGTGGACGTTTTCACGTGGTCTTCGATTGCCGCCACCGAATCCGCCAACCCTACGTAGTTCTCCTCTAGGGTTGCCAATCGTGCGGTTTCCGCCTTCGAGCGTGTCACCATGGTCGCAGGAAGGATGCTCTGATACCAAATATTATGAACTAGCAAGGAGAAATGGGAGAAATAGAGGAAACTAGAGAGGAAGAAGAGATTAGGGTTAGGGTTTGAGGGGGAAGAGAGGGAAATACCTGATAATACTTTGATAATCCTCCTCCAAGCAGCCCCCGAGTTATAAATACCCGGGGGAAAGAGGGGGCCGGTCGGCCCCCTCAAGTGGGGCTGAACCGGAGTGGTTCAGCCCCATTCTGGCCGGTTTATTGAGTGGGGGCTGAACCGGATGGTTCAGCCCCGTTGTCTTGCGCCCGCCCTTTGGTTCGCCGCGAGTACTTATGTCCCGAGAACCCAACCGGGTGTGGGGACATAACAGACGTCTTGCTACTTCGAGACCAAGGAAGTACCGAAGATTTTCCAGGTCTTTAGTTTGAAAAACATAGGTCAAGTGTTGCTTGATCATGTGTATTTCTTTGGAATCATCACCCATAATCAAAATATCATCGACATAAACCAAGAAAATCATTGTGTCTGTCGTTCGATGACGAGAAGAGAGAGAGAGAGAGAGAGAGAGAAGTCAGCAGAGCTTCGAGTGAACTAAACATCACGAACAACCTTACTAAACTTGTCAAACCATGCTCGAGGAGACTGTTTGAGACCATAAAGAGATTTTTTGAGGTGACAGACAAGGGACTTCCCCGTGGTCTCAAACCCGGGAGATTGTTGCATGTAGACAGTCTCGACAAGATTGCCATTGAGAAATACATTCTTGACGTCCAATTGATGTAATGGCTACTGTCGATGAACAACTAAGGGGATCAGGACAAACAATATTCAATTTTACGACAGGTGAGAAGGTCTCATCATAATCGAGTCCGTGCTGCTGAGTAAATCCTCGAGCCACAAGTCGAGCTTTTAGGCGTTCAACCGTCCCGTCCAGACCATGTTTAATCGCAAAGACCCACTTACATCCCACACAGGTCTGTCCATGAGGAAGAGGGACAAGATCCCAAGTCTGATTTGCCCAAAGAGGAGACATTTCCTCATCCATGGCATCCCACCACCCCGGATGTTGAAGAGCCTGTTGCAGAGAGTTAGAAGTGGAAATAGAGAATAAAGAAGTTGCGAATTTGTGGAGTACCGGGGAGAGGCGATGCAATGACACATAATTGGCCATAGGGTGAACGGTAGATACTGGTGCTGGATCTTCAGGCTGCGAGGTATCACTAGTAGGGGTAACTGTCGTAGAGTATCAGAACGAGGAGGGCGACGAGTGTACACACGAAGAAGAGGTGGTTTGGAGGGTACGAGAATTGGGGTTGGGAGGAGTGGTGCAAGATGAGACGTAACAGGGACGGTATGACGCAGTAGTAATGTAGGTACTGGAGGAGCTGGATGGAGAGAGTGAAAAGTCCATGAGGAAGAGGGACAAGATCCCAAGTCTGATTTGCCCAAAGAGGAGACATTTCCTCATCCATGGCATCCCACCACCCCGGATGTTGAAGAGCCTGTTGCAGAGAGTTAGAAGTGGAAATAGAGAATAAAGAAGTTGCGAATTTGTGGAGTACCGGGGAGAGGCGATGCAATGACACATAATTGGCCATAGGGTGAACGGTAGATACTGGTGCTGGATCTTCAGGCTGCGAGGTATCACTAGTAGGGGTAACTGTCGTAGAGTATCAGAACGAGGAGGGCGACGAGTGTACACACGAAGAAGAGGTGGTTTGGAGGGTACGAGAATTGGGGTTGGGAGGAGTGGTGGAAGATGAGACGTAACAGGGACGGTATGACGCAGTAGTAATGTAGGTACTGGAGGAGCTGGATGGAGAGAGTGAAAAGGCTGGTCTTCTAGGAAGGTCACATCCGCAGATGAAACAACCTTGCAATCGTCGGGAGAATAACATACATGACCTTTTTGAGTGCGATAGTAACCAACAAACATATATTTTGTAGCACGAGGAGCAAGTTTGTCGGTGGAAAGGTCAAGATAGTGAACATTGCAGGTACATCCAACGACGCGAGGTATGACTGGAAAGGGAGGTGTGGAAGGAAATAAAAGACTAAAGGGGGTTGCATAGTCGAGAATGGAGGAGGGCATGCGATTGATGGAGTAGCGGGCTGTAGAAATCGCGATATTCCAATAATGTTTAGGAACCTTCATTTGAAACATAAGTGAGGGAGCGACCTCAAGAAGGCGACGTTTCTTGCGCTCAGCCACACCATTTTGTTGGGGGGTATAAGTACATGAGGTTTGATGGATGATCCCAAACTCAGTACATAGATTAGTAAAAGCATGCCTCATGTATTCATGTGCATTATCAATGCGAAGTGTCTTAATTGGGCTGGAAAATTGTGTATGAGATCAGCAATAAAAGCACGAAACACACGATTTAGTTCAGAACGACTGTGAAGTAAATACAACCATGTCATGTGAGAGTAATCATCAATAAATGTAAGAAAGTAAGCGATAAATATAAATACTATTTGTTTTATAAGGTCCCCAAATATCAGAATATACTAAAGCAAAAGGAGCATTGCTCCGAGTACAATGAGGGAGAAAAGTAGACCGATGTTGTTTTCCGAAGATACGCGACTCACATGTAAAGTCAGTGAGGGAGAGATCGAGAAGAGCTTTCTTGAGAATCGAGAGAGGAGCGTGCCCAAGACGCCAGTGCCAATCAACATAAGTGACAGTTGAGATAACTGTGGGTGGAACATCCAAAATATAGAGCTGTTGGACAATCGCCCTTTACCAATGATATTTTGCGCCCGTCGATCCTGCACAACAAAAGAGGAGGAAGAGAAGGTTACAAAACAATCAAGGTCTTGAGTAAGACGACTAACAGAAAGAAGGTTGAAAGGAGATCCCGGAACATGAAGAACCGAGCGAAGAGAGAGTGAGATGAAGTGAGGGGCATATCAGCAGAACCAGAAGCCGGGGTGGTGTCACCATTAGCCACTGTAATGAACTTGGGTTGCGCATAGTTTAAGTACTGAGACGGTTTCTGCGGAGTAATATGGTGTGTGGTACCCGAGTACACAATCCAAGATGAACTATGGGAGAGACATGAGATACCTTCATTGGAGATCGACGCAACGGAGCCAGATAAACGACTGATCATCCCCTGAAGATGCTGGAGTTGGGTGTGTAAGGCATCAATGCCGGTACGAGTGATTGAAGGAGTATCGACCGCAATGGATGCATGTTGCCATGGGGGCATACCATGCTTACGATAACATGTTGCCTCAAGATGACCACCCCAACCACAATGAGCACACTTAGGATGAGTTCTTCCGTTGCGTCCCTACCCCGAGAAGTGGTGCGACCTCCATGAGTCAAAGGAGGAGCGGGGTGAGATGTAAAAGAATGCTGGAGGAGGGCCGGAGAGAGTGTCCCTGGAGCCTCAGGGGGGCGGTGTGACCTTTAATAGCATGAAGCACACATCCGAAAGAGGGTATGGTGGAGGAAGAAAGGATCTGAGCCCGGATGTTGTGAAGATGAGGCGGAACACGGGCCATCATCATGACGATGCCAACTGCTTCTTTCTGGGCACGTTGGGCAGCGAGGTCCGCTGTTGGAGGCTGATGTTGAATCTAGGGCTCGAAAAGAGTTTTGGATCGCGCAACAAAGGAGGTTAAGTCTCCAGGAAATCTGGATTCGAGAGATTGAAGGTCTGTGATGATGTCAAACAGGTGTTGCAGGCTGTCTTTGCTAGAATAGAGAGTGAAAGTGCACAGTGTGCCTCTGAGTATTCTCTAGAGGAGGGGGTGAATAGGGTTTTAAATCTTTTATACCCTAATTATGCACACACAATAAAAATACTAAGTGGTATGCAATCATCAACACCAAAGCAGAATAAAGTAATCACAGGAAATATAAAACAGAAAAGCTGTAAACTGGACAACACAGAAATTCAATGCAGAAGACACAGAATTTTATAGTGGTTTCCCAAAATGTGGGTAGTCCACTCTTCAACCCCCTGGTAGGATTGCACTAACTGTGCCCGAGTCTTTTGATAAGGAGACTCTCAGAACCACTGAGTCTTTTGATAAAGAGACTCTTAGAACCACAAAGTCTTTTGATAATGAGACTCTTAGAACCACTAAATCCATTGGAAGAGGGATTCTTAAAACTCTTTTACAGTTGGAGAATAAGAACAGTAGAATGAGAAGAAAAAAGAGAAAAGGATTCTTCAGTAAGAATCCTTCAGAAGTTGTCTCTTTGAATGTTGTAGCTTCTGTTTATCCCAGGATCTGAATATGATGAACCCTTGCTTAAGATACTGATGATTTCAAGGGTTATAAGCTTGATCCTGTTTCTCTGAGCACTTTTGTTGACTTGCTGCTATGTGATGAGGAAGAAGAGGCAGTAATGTTGTTATTCTCTTTTCCTGTGCAGAGGAGATCTTCTGTTCTGTCTTAGGGTTGAAGGAGGAAGAAGGAGAATTCCTATTTCGACAGACAGAAAAATATGATCAATTGTTCTTTTTTTTCTCTTTCTCAGTATATTTATTCTTCATCATTTGAGTTTGAATTTCTTTCTTCTTCTGGACTGTCCTTAGAAGGAATGTTCATTGGACAATTGATGTTTCTTTCTATTTTTGTTCCCGACCCGTCCATCTGATTTGGATAAACTTCCAAGAATGTTTTTGTTGCATCTCTGGAATACTCCATTTCATTCTTGGCAATAAACGAGCCGTTGGAGAACAGTCTTCGGCTTTGTAGACCTTCTGAAAAGGTATTAGAAAAGATAGCATAAAATCTTCTATTTCTGACTGTACTCGACGTCGCGTCGACTTCATCTTTCGTCATATCGACGCACCTCTGAGTTCTTATAGAAGTAGCTTCGAATTTTTTCTTAGCTCTGGCTGAACTCAGATGTCGATGTTGCGTCGAGTTCTTAGTTGAAGACTTGAATTTGAACTTCATCTTCTGCTTCTACTTGAAGTCGAAGTTGCGTCGACTTCTAAGATGGCTTCGACAGACTCTTCCTTCTGCGTCGAGTTCATTTCGAAGTTGCGTCAACTTCTGATATAGCTTTGACAAGCTCTGTCTTCTGCATCGAGTTTATTTTGAAGTTGCGTCGACTTTTGATATAACTTTGACAAGCTCTGTCTTCTGCATCGAGATCATTTCGACGTTGCGTCGACTTCACTTATACTTCGACAGACAGATTAAGTTACTTCGACTTTCAGTCAGAGTTACGTCAACATCTAGTCGAAGTTGCGTCGAATTCCATTCGACGCAAGTCTTAACTTAACTGAATTTGTGTTTCTCTTAGGCCTGGTCTTGTAATACTAGGTGAATGTGATATCATAGGATATCTAATGACCATTTTACCTTTTCTATATAATGTGGGTAATATAACCTAACTGATGAAATAACTTTAAGTAATTTGTTTGATAAATCACAAGGATTTTTCCCAACAATCTCCCCCTATTTATCTTAACAGTTTTACAAAGTAAAGTGAGTGATTTCAAACATGCTTTGACATAAACTCAAATACAAACAACTATACATAGAAACAATAGACTGAAAAATATGATAGACTGAAAAACATCTGATTGATATAAATGAATGTTTATCAGAGTTAATTACCGAAGTCATGATCTACTTTCTCTTTTTGAGGAAAGTTGACAAGATCTCATAGACCTTTCTGAACTTTCTTTCCACATACTTGAAGTTGGCTGGAGTGGCCTTCTCTGCCTGTTTCCGAATTCTTTCATATCCCTTGAAAAACTTCTCTAGATCAGCTTCAGCTTCAGGATAGACATCATTTAGCTTTAGCCCCAACCCAAAAACTTTAGCAGACAGCAAGTTTATTTCTTCTAAGTCTAGTTCTTCTGCATCAGGATCTGGTACAATGAATACTGATTGTGGATTATCAGAAGTTGGAGCTGACTTGAATACAATCTTCTTTTTCTTTTGAAGTGGCTGCTCTGCTTCATTCTGATCACATCCAAGGCCTCCTTTGTGAAGTTGCCATTTATTTTCAGGAAGTTTTGCTTGAGGATGAGCTGCTACATACTTTGTAGGATCAAAGAGTGTGATTGGGATTTGAATTGCCTCCTTTAGTTGTTCCTTTTGTACAACCTCCTTCTTTAACCTTTCAATAAACAACCTTCTTTTTTCTTCTCTCTCTTTTTGAGATGTTCCAAACTCATATTGATCCCTTTCTCTGATTTCATCTAGGGCTTCATCAAGCTCTGGATCAATGTATGACTTCATTGTATTTTCAGGAAGATCAACCTTTTCATATGTTTTGAAATAAGATCTTTCCTTTTGGTACTGCTTCCTTTGCTCTTTTGTATATCTTTCCCATATGGGTATATTTCTTCCTAAACCCCTTCCTCTGAAATTTCTTTCATGTCCCCTTCCTCTGAATGAAGGTCTTCCTCTGAAGGGAGGTGTTGGGACAATTTAAGTGGGCGCTGGAGTAGGAGCAGGAAGGAACTGAGCTGGTGGTGGAGAGGATGAAGCAGCTACAGGAACTTGATCAGCAATCTTGGATGAAGCTATTGTCGATTCTTCTGAATGGGTCCAGAACTTTTGTGTCTCAGGGATGGATAACTCAGTGGACTCATTGTACTGTTGCACACTCTTTAGGTAGCCATTGTCATCTGAATATAAATCAGTCTCCCCCTATTTTAATGACTCCCCCTGTATTGAAGGCAGAATCCTTGGGGGAGAGAATGATGAGGGTTCTAGAAGGAACTTGGATGTGATAGCCGGTTCACCTTCAGAGACATAGGGAGAGGGAAGAAACACCGTATATACTGAATCTGGAGGTGGTCTGGGCCTGCTGTCAAACTTCTCCCCCTGCTTTATATCTTGCATACAGGATATAAAGACCTCATCAGGCAGTATGGATGATTCAATTCTCTTTCAAGATCCCTCGTCTGGGCAGTAAAGCCCCGCAACCTCCTGTGCTGAGTACACAGTTTCCTGTAACAGTCATCAGAGTATTCCAGATAGAGAGATGAGAAATGAGACAAGAGTTTCTATAAGGCTAGATTGACAACTTCAACAAGCTCTTGTTGATCTTGGAGAGACGCCATTTATCTCCTGTGAGTACCTGCAAAAGAAGGTGGAAGAGAGAAGTAGAAAGGAAAAGGAAGAGAGCGACATGAAGAGAATTCGAAAGCACAATAGATTCGACGCCTAAGTTGCTTAAAAAAGATGATTCGTTGCAACCTAGGATTATATTCAAAGCAACGTCGAGAGGAGGTGGATTCAGCGCGCCAAAACATGTCAAAATGGCTCATTTCTGCGCGCGTTGTGCGAAGTCGACGTAACGTCGAGTAGAAATCGACGTGGCTTCGAAAATAGTCTGCAATTATGATGTCGACGTAAGCGTCGATAAGAATTCGACGCTGCGTCGAGTGCTAGTCGAATGAACTGTCCCAGTCAGCTCTCGAAGCAAACGTCGAGAGCAAATCGACGGTGCGTCGATTTGTATTCGACGCAGCTCTGAATGAACAGTTATATTTTTCTTAAATTTTTTTTGCTATTTTTCCCAGCAATAATTTTCTATGAAAAATAAGTTTGAATGCATAATAAAGGTGCCCTAGAGAGCTCCATCAAGCATTCTCAGTGCATTGATGAAGAACTTGTGCTTACTTTCATCAAGTGGCTTAGTGAAGATGTCAGCCCTTTGAATATCAGTGGAAATGTATTGAAGATTGATCTTACCCTTCTCAACATTGTCCCTGAGAAAGTGGTGCCTTATCTCTATGTGCTTAGTTCTGCTGTGGAGAACATGATTGAAAGCTATGGAGATAGCACTAGAGCTGTCACAGAATATAGTGGAATTGTCAAGAGAAAAGTTGCAGTCTAACAACTGATTTTGCATCCATAATATTTGTGAGCAGCAGCTTCCTGCAACTATATACTCAACTTCAGCTGTAGCAGTGGAGACTGAGGTTTGCTTCTTGCTAAACCATGATATCAGTCTAGCACCCAGGAATTGACATGTTCATGAGGTGCTTTTTCTATCCAGCCTACATCCAACATAGTCTGCATCTGAATAGCCAACTAAGTTAAATCCAGATTCTGCTGGATACCACAAGCCAAGCTCAGGTGTACCCTTTAGATATCTGAGTATCTTTTTTACAGAACTCATGCGGGATTCCTTGGGGTCAACCTGAAACCTAACACATATACTGGTAACAAACATTATATCTGGTTTGCTAGCTGTCAGATAGAGAAGAGAGCCAATGGCTGCTCTGTAAGTCTTCTGATCAAAGGACTTACCCTTTTCATCTCTATCTAAAACAACATTGGTAGTCATGAGGGTTTTCATGACAGAGACATTTTCCATCCCAAACCTCTTGATGAGTTCTCTGGTATACTTGGATTGGGATATGAAAATGTCATCTACATTTTTTCTTACTTGGAGGCCTAGGAAATATGATAATTCCCTCATGCTACTCATTTCAAATCTAGACTGCATTAGGTATGCAAACCTTTTGCATAGTGTTTGATCTGTTGACACAAATATAATATCATCTACATATATCTGTACTAGTAGGAGCTGATTTTTATATGCTCTTGTGAAGAGTGTTTTATCCACTTTGCCTCTTTCAAAGGAGTGTTCCAGAAGAAAGGTGGATAAGGTCTCATACCAAGCTCTTGGAGTTTGCTTGAGGTCATACAATGCTTTATCTAATCTATATACAAAGGAGGGAAAAGATGGATTGACAAAACCTGAGGGCTGCTCCACATATCTTCTTCCTGAAGGGTTCCATTTAGGAATGCACTCTTCACATCCATCTGATAGACTTTAATCTTCATGTGTGCAGCATATGCAAGAAACGTTCTAATGGCCTCCAACATTGCTACTGGAGCAAATGTCTGGTTGAAGTCGATCCCCGCCTCTTGCCTATATCCTTGAGCCACAAGTCTGGCCTTGTTCCTGACTATGACTCCAGTTGAATACATCTTGTTTTTGAATACCCATTTGGTTCCAATTACTGGGTAATTCCTTGGTCTCTCAACCAATGTCCAGACCTTGTTTCTCTCAAATTGAGTTAGCTCTTCTTATATTGCAGATATCCAGTGAGGGTCACTGTACGCTTCTTCAAACTTCTTAGGTTCATATTATGAGAAAAAACACTGCAACATTATTTCATGCGTTATCTGATTCCTTGTGTTGACTCCTACTGTCAAATCTCCTATAACTTGTGTTGAAGGATGATCCTTTAGGGTCATCCTGGTTCTTGTTGAGTTATTAAGAGGATTCTCTTCTTCATGAAATTCCACTTGCTCATTGACCGTGGAAGCACCATCTTCATTCTCTAGAATGATCTCAGTGGCTGGTAGTTCAGGTGCTGTAAGTTCCTCTTCATCTGCAACAGAGTTTTCATCTGAATCAGTGTCAACTTTCTGTTTCCCTTTGTCTTGACACTCTGATCAATGATCCATAATGCAACCTTTCAACTTGATCTGCAAGTTGGTCTTCTTCCTGCAAAATAGTGTTGGTGGAAGTTTTCTTCCCCTTATAAAACATGTTAGCTTCATCAAAGACCACGTGCACCGACTCCTCAATTTTGAGAGAGCTTTTATTATAACACCTATAGACCTTGCTTGATGAGGAATATCCCAAAAATATTCCATCATCAGCCTTTCTTGTCAAATTTGGCAAGATGGCTCTTCTCATTGTTTAGAATAAAGTTGTAACACCCCAACTTAGTTTTACCATAAATCAGCAGTCCGGCCGGGCCCCGTGATAAGAAGCAAACAAAGCAGCGGTAATAAAAATGGTATATAGCAGGATAAAAGAAAAATGCTAAAAGAGTACTTACAACGGAATCAGTAAAAGAAACTAAGGGGTAAAGGTGTACCTCAAAATCTGATTTCACAGAGCCACTAAAATTGAAAGAGTCAAAATGCTTGAAATGCTGAAAACTTATACATAGTCTGATACAAGAAACATTAGAGAATTCGGATACATGCCCAAATCATAAAGCAGTACTGAGGGAATAAACTACTGAATGAAAACAAACTATAAGGGGAACTTCGGCAAACGCGCTCATCCTAGGCGCAACACCCCACCTGTGACCCCTGTAATAATAAGCCCCCAAAAATGGGTCAGCCCAACTGGAGAGTAAGAAAGACCATTCTTCTTAGTGACACTAAAAAAACATTTGGAAGAAACATGTATGCATATTTTTTTAAAATAATATGTCCATGCTATGGAAAAATATTTACCGTTATACTTCGCATACTATTCAAAACACTATGCTGAAGATAAATGTATGTTCTAATTTCTAAACACTTTATGCATAATTATTCAAGTCCGGAAGGATTAATTAACTATATTCCCATTTCTAATCTTTTGCCGTATGATGAGAATCTGTTTATGCGCATTCTATCGATCCGAGTCCCAACTAACGAACGTCGAGGTTCTAGTGTCCTACGGACATAGACTCGCATCTTCTGAATTTCTAAATGGAGAAAACGTCTCCCTGCAATTAAGACTCAATATGTCTACTATGCCTCATGAGTAAGATAATGCGCCTCTATCTATCACGAAGGAGAAAGTCTCAATCATGCCTCCTAATAATATTTTTCGTTACCTATTGGATTTTAAATTGGTTCAACTGACTAGTTATATGTCGCATTTCATTAACAGGTTGAATGTTAATGTCTAGATAAACATGGTTTTATAACATTACAAATTTCCCGCCTACTATACGAGGATACAACTTGTGCATATAACTACTTGGTATGTCTAACTAAAAAGAATATAATTTCTTACCGCGGTATTACGACGCTCGTACACAAGACGCGGAGGCATGATTGTTCTAGGTTATTTTGAAGAGTACGCCGGAACTTCTTCTGATTTAACACGAGCACTCTAATCCCAATTCCCCTCGCAGAACTACTCCTTTAACAGGGGAGGATAACGATTTCTGAATCGGAGACGGCTACGCCCAGATCTGAAGAGGGCAGTGGAAACGCACAGAGACGGATCACACAAGTCGCTGCTACCTGCCCTTGATCCTCACGACTGATGCATACAGCGTCTGGGAAACGAATTCGTCGAGGTCTGAACGCGGCAGAGGAAGGTTGTCTGGGGTCCTAACACTATAGGAGGAGCCGGCGATGAAAATGGCGAGCGAGAAGGGAGCTCTGACTGTTGTCGGCGACTGCTGGTGAGGGAGTGGAGGTCGACGAGATTACCCGACGACAGAGGCGTTGTCGAGGGTTTCTGAAGGAGGCGACTCTGCGCCTTCCAGCACCGATGATTTGCGCACCAACGCCTCCCGCACAACAGGCTGGGAGAAACGACGGGAGGGGAAACTACAGGAAGGGTGAGCGAGAAGGGAGGAGACGACAGTTACAAGCGATTTTGGGAGGGAAGGATCGATTATGCCCCCTTTATCGAAACTGAAAAGGTGCATGAGAACGGTTATGAGAAGAAAATGCGTGGCCTGAGTTTTTTTTTTCCTTTAATGAAAACAAAAACATATTCCAAAAATTTCAAACCTTGATAACTGCTAAGCCTACACGCTACGCTCGCGCATAAACATTAAAATGCGTCAAATATAAATCCAAACACTTTCGATAATAAATTTAATGATGCACATCCATTGATCGTAATAAAATTGTACCTCGACCCGACGTTGGCTTGATCAATCTTGCTCGAGATTTAGCCCTGCGATCAAATTTAGTTTGGCGTATTAAATTATGGATGTTACAAAAGTACAACCAAAGATCCTAAAGTAAGTGACTATATGTGACTTTCCCTTCAATAACTCATATGTGGTCTTCAACTTTGTCTTGTGGATGAGGCTTCTATTCAGAATATAGTTGACAGTATTCACTGCCTCAGCCCAAAAGGACTTTGGCAAGTTGGATTCAGCCAATAATGTCATTCCTGATTCAATTAAGGTTCTATTTTTCCTTTCAGCCACCCCATTTTATTGGGGGGTTCTAGGAGCTGAAAATCTGTCTTATCCCTTCATCCTCACAAAATCTACACATTAACTGATTTTCAAACTCAATATCATGATCACTTCTTATCACAGCAACCTGAGTGTTGAATTCAGATTGAATCTGTCTAATGAATCTTGAGAGAATCTTGAAAGTGCCTGACTTAACTTTTAGAAAGAACATCCAGCTGAATCTAGAAAAGTCATCAACAATGACTAGAGTATAGGACTTACCTGCTAAGCTCTGAGTGGAGATAGGACCAAATAGGTCCATGTGCAACAAGTATAAGGTTCTACGGGAATCATTCTTACCAATTGGTTTGAATGATGATTTGATCTGCTTTCCTAGTTGGCAGGCTCTACAGAGATGGTCTTTATTAAACTTACCAGTTGGTAAGCCTCTTACTAGGTTAAGCTTAGACAGTTTAGCAATGGTCTTAAAATTTAGGTGACTGAGTCTCCTATGCCACAACTCATTGTTTTTTAACTGAGAGTTAAATAAGCAGATCTCTGACTTAGTATACTCAAAATATACAACATAGACCTTACCTTTTCTAAAACCAGTCGATACAATTTGGTTTGTTACAGAATTAACTATATGACATAAAGAATTAGTGAATACAACTTTGTATTCACTATCACATAGCTGACTAATACTAATTAGATTATGTTGAAGTCCTTCAACATAAGCTACCTTAGAGAATAAGATTTCCTCAATCCTGAGCAAACCATATCCTTTGGTTTGACGGGAGTGAGAATTCCCAAAAATTACCTTAGGCCCTTCCTTGGCCTTGTAGTTTTCCAGCAATTCTTTTGCTCCAGTCATATGCACGGAGCATCCACTGTCCATATACCACTGCTGGTTTGTGGTTGAGCTGTCTTCTTTCTGCACATGAAATCAAACATTAGTATAGACCCTCACTTGTTGGGGTCTCTTTCTTCTATCATCATATGGAGTTATGAAAGAATAAGTTGGTCTTTCAGTATACCCCTTAAGGTGAAGAAGTGCTGGATTATTATGCCAACAATGTTTGACTATGTGCCCAATTTTAGAACAACAGAAACATCTAGGAATATAAGTAGAGAGAGATTTAGATGTTTGAAAATTTCTTGCTGGAAGCATGCATCGAGAAGAAATCGACGCATCTTTAGAGTTGCGTCGAGTGTAATTCGACGTGTCTGCATAGTTACGTCGATAATAATTCGATGCAGAATATTGGTTGCGTCGAATAGAATTCGACGCACCCTCATACTTGCTTCGAGTTGATGTTGAAGCATATGCCGAACTCCGTCGAGTTTCATTCGACACATCTTTAAAACTGCGCCGAGTTCTAGTCGACGCATAATTCTTTTTATTAAGATTTTTATAATTTTTATTTGGCTTTTCTATGAGGTGTTTACCTAGAATCCTTGTTTGATTAGTAATGTTTACCCTATTGAATATAGTGAGTTTATTAGGGTTATTATTTTGTTCTTCACATGATTCTAAGTTGTTATTAGGTTGATTTATACTAGACCTAATGAATGCTACAGGATTTTCCTAGGCAAGTTTACTAGGGATTAGTGTGCTGGTGGATGGTAGTGATTCTAGATCAAGATGGTTAAATCTCTTGGAGAGATTTTGTGAGATATCCTTAAGCTTTTGACTCCTCCCATTGAGTGAGTCCTCAAAGGCTTTTTCCTTTGTAAATTCTTTCTTTAAATTAGAATTTTCATTAGTTAATGTGTATATTTCTTTTTCTTTCTTAAACATCTGATTTCTTAGATCATAGTTAACTGAGTGCAGATTGTCTTTCCTAAGGTCTTCTAGTTCTTTTCTGATTATGTTAAGTTCTTTTTGGTTGTTAATATAATCTTGATAAAATTCTTTAAAACAGTCTTTAAAGTCTTCTGAGGAAAAGTCAAAATCATTAAAAAGAGTTGCGTGATTTTCTGCAGTAGAGTCTTCCAGAGCCATTAAGCAGGCTTCTTCAGTTGCACACTCTTCATCACTATCAGATGAGGAGGAGCTTGGCTCAGACTCTGAATCACTCCAGGTTTCAGCAATGAAACTTTTCCCCCTTTTCTTATACTTCCTCATGAAGGATTTCTTCTTGTGTTCCTTCTTCTTGTTGCTTTTGTTCTTTTCCTCTTCAGGACATTCTGTGGCAAAGTGCCCAGGTTTTCTCCAAGAGAAGCAGATAGTTTCCTGTTTAGGTGTTTTGTCATACCTTGGTTTGCTTGAACTCCTCTCCTTCCTTCTGGAGTCCTCTGTCTTGACCCATCTCTTGAATCTTTTGGCCAAGAGATTGAACATCTCTTCTTCAGAAGTGGAAGGCTCTCCTTCAGCACCCTTTAGAGCAAGCGTCCTTTCCTTAGGAGTTGAGATTCTCTCCTGGGCTTCTGACTCAGCCCTGCTTTTTAGTAAGAGCTCATAGGACTTGAGCTTGCCTAGCAGAGCATCTGTAGATATTTCTCTGAGACACCTGGAATCTCTGATAGCCCAGATTCTTGAGTCTCATGTGCTTGTGAAGCACACGAGGAGTTTGTCATTAATTTCTATCAGAGAAATTTCTTTGTCAAGGCCCTTCAGCTCATTTATGATGAAACTGAACCTTTCATACATCTCAACTATGATTTCTTCAGCCTTTTTCTTAAAGTTCTCATATTGGGATATGAGAAGAGACTTTTTGTCCTTTCTTCCATCAGAGCTGCCCTCAACTAATCTGAAAATTGACTCCAGGATTTCTTTGGCAGAGTTGCAATCAGCAACTTTTTGGAATATGCCATCCGACATAGTTGACACCAGAATATTCATGGCTTTGGCATCGCAAGCCTTCACCTTCTTTTCAACATCAGTCCACTCTGCTCTGGGGACTGCAGTTTGTTTTACAGTCCCACTAGCATCTTTTCTCACTGGGACTGGGAGACCTGAAATAACGACATTAAAAATGTCTTCATCAATAGAGTTCATATATAGTTTTATTCTGACCTTCCAGAATGTAAACTTATTCAAGTTACACACTGGTGGTCTTGTTGATGCATAGTCTTTAGAACTCATTTTTCTTTATAAAATAGTTTAGTTAATTTAAAATAAAGAAATAAGAGTGAGGAGATCTTTTGATCAAGGTATTAACCTTTTAATGATCAACCTCCCTCTGATACCAATTGAAAGTGCATAGTGTGCCTCTGAGTATTCTCTAGAAGGGGGGGGGGGGGGTGAATAGAGTTTTAAATCTTTTATACCCTAGTTATGCACACACAATAAAAAATACTAAGTGATATGCAATCACCAACACCAAAAGCAGAATAAAGTAATCACAGGAAATATAAAACAGAAAAGCAGTAAACTGGACATCACAGAAATTCAATGCAGAAGACACATAATTTTATAGTGGTTCCCCAAAATGTGGGTAGTCCACTCTTCAACCTCCATGGTTGGATTGCACTAACTGTGCCGGAGTCTTTTGATAAGGAGACTCTCAGAACCACTGAGTCTTTTGATAAGGAGACTCTTAGAACCACTGAGTCTTTTGATAATGAGACTCTTAGAACCACTGAATCCTTTAGAAGAGAGATTCTTAAAACACTTTTAAAGTTGGAGAATGAGAACAGTGGAATGAGAAGAAAGAAGAGAAAAGGATTCTTCAGTAAGAATCCTTTAGAAACTGTCTTTTTGAATGTTGTAGCTTCTGTTTATCGCAGGATCTGAATATGATGAACCCTTGCTTAAGATAGTGATGATTGCAAGGGTTATAAGCTTGATCCTGTTTCTCTGAGCACTTTTGTTGACTTGCTGCTATGTGATGAAGAAGAAGAGGCAGCAGTGTTATTATTCTCTTTTCCTGTGCAGAGAAAATCTTCTTTTGTTCTGTCTTAGGGTTGAAGGAGGAAGAAGGAGAAGCCCTATTTCGACAGACAGAAAAATATGATCAGTTGTTTTTTTTTTCTTTCTTTCTCAGCATATTTATTCTCTATCATTTGAGTTTGAATTCCTTTCTTCTTCTGGACTGTCCTTAGAAGGAATGTTCATTGACCAATTGATGTTTCCTTCTATTTTTGTTCCCGACCCGTCCATCTGATTTGAATAAACTTCCAAGAATATTTTTGCTGCATCTCTGGAATACTCCATTCCATTCTTGGCAATAAACGAGCCGTTGGAAAAGAGTCTTCAACTTTGTAGACCTTTTGAAAAGGTATTAAAAAAGACAGCAGAAAACCTTCTATTTTTGACTATACTCGACGCTGCGTCGACTTCATCTTTCGTCATATCGACGCACCTCTGAGTTCATATAGAAGTAGCTTCGAATTCTTTCTTAGCTCTGGCTGAACTCAGATGTCGACGTTGCGTCGAGTTCTTAGTTGAAGACTTGAATTTGAACTTCATCTTCTGCGGCTACTTGAAGTCAAAGTTGCGTCGATTTCTAAGATGGCTTCGACAGGCTCTTCCTTCTGCGTCGAGTTCATTTCGAAGTTGCGTCGACTTCTGATATAGCTTTGACAAGCTCTGTCTTCTGCGTCGAGTTTATTTCGAAGTTGCGTCGACTTTTGATATAGCTTTGACAGGCTCTGTCTTCTGCGTTGATATCATTTCGACGTTGCGTCGATTTCACTTATACTTTGACAGACAGATTGAGTTACTTCGACTTTCAGTCAGAGTTACGTCGACATCTAGTCGAAGTTGCGTCGACTTCCATTCGACGCAAGTCTTAACTTAACTGAATTTGTGCTTCTCTTAGGTCTGGTCTTGTAACACTAGGTGAATGTGATATCCTAGGACATCTAATGACCATTTTACCCTTTCTATACAATGTGAGTAATATAACCTAACTGATGAAATCACTTTAAGTAATTTGTTAGATAAATCACAAGGCTTTTCCCAACAGAGAGAGTGGAGTTCCTCTCACATGACCTTGTTGTCTCATGATACATGACCATACGATATGGTTCACTGTCCATAGAGTTTAGGATCCATGATTGGACACGATCGTCATTACGGAGCCAGTCCTCGGTAGGCTCAGTGGGAGTAGTCTTTGTTAGATGATGGAGTCCTTTGGTCTGCAGAACACGGCGAACGGAGTACACCCACTCAACAAAGTTCTTCCCACTAAGAGAGATTGTGGTGATCCGAAGCTCATCACGAATTTTAGGTAGTGGTGTAGCAGCACGGGCCTGAAGAGACGAGGCATCATTCACATCCATGACACTTGGCGAGAAGAGCGGTCACACCGAGATTGCGGTCACACCAAGGAACTAAGCAGGAATTTGGCGAACAGGAGAGCTTGCAGAGAAGAGCGTGCGGGAGAAGTCAGGGGATTAGGAGCTGCGAACAAAGGGTCTCTGTCGGATAGGAGCTCTGGCGGTCAGGAGCGGCGTATAGGAGTTCGGGAGAAGCCAAGGCGATCAGAAGCTGCGAACAGGAGGTTTGGCGAGCATAAGCTTTGGCGGGTAGGAGATCTGGCAAGCAGGAGCGGCAAACAGGGGCTGCGATCAAACGCAATGAGCAGGAGTTGCGATCAGTCACAACGAGCAGGGACTACGATCAGACGCAGCGAGCAGAAGCAGCGAACAGGAGTTCTGGCGAGCAAGGGATGCGATCAGACGCAACGAGCAGGAGTTGCGATCAGAAGCTTGGCACAAGCAGGATGAACTCGGTGCGAGGAGCTGGAGCGCTTAGACCACGAACAGGATGAGCTCGACGATCAAAGCGGTTTGAGAAGAGAAGCCTCGGGAGACCTTGAAGCAAGTGGGTCCCGGTTGGTAGTGTGGTAAATCTATAAGAGGAGGAAGGGAGGGAGGCAATCAATTGTAGAGGGTAGCAGAGAGAGAGAGACGGGAGCTCACGGTCAGACGATGGGAGCTCGCGGTCAGGAGAGGAGAGCTGAACAGAAGAAAAAAAACTTTAGGATCCATTTGCCTCTGATACCATGTAGAAAAACATGAAAATAAGAAAAAAAATAAAAGATATATTTTATTATATTTCTCACACAGACATACATACAAGTATTTGTACACATATATATGAAGAGAGGAAGGAGCTATAATCCATTCTAAAAAGTGGGACTAAATCCTAAGGAGATGATGTGCTCTATCTGGGCCTTGCTATGGGCCTTTTTACATATTCTATTCAACATATCTAATTATAATGACTCACTAATACAATGACTCAGTGCATAAAATAAAATGAAATAACTTGTACATTTGATTATATCAAACTACAATTAAAGGAAAACACAAATAAATAGAATACAATAATTAAACTTGACTTTGATGACGATGCCCTACATCAACAGGCTTTATGACCTTCTGGTCGACAATGGTTTTCTTGGATTCTTCATTCTTCGTCCTTCAAATTGTTGTTATAGAAGAAATATGTATGTAAAAGCCAAAGCAAAGGTCCACTTCTTTGTCCCAATAGTAGATTCCTCTCACATGTAAATTGATTACACACCATGATTTGGAGTTAAAATGTCACTCCTCCCACCTATATATGTGTACATGAACTTGTATCTGACCACTTAATGTGAATCAATAAAATTATTGCGCTTCGTATTCCGCTCTTCCACATGGTATCAGAGCATTACGATTCCAGAAGTACACCGAACTTGTCGATATCAGCTTTGAGTTCGCCGAACCAACCTGCTTGAGCTTACGTCGACTCCTCTAACCGTAAAGCTTGCCGACCTTCAATCTAGAGCTCGTGACTTCTTCTATCCAGAGCTCATCGTACATTTTGCTTGAGCTCTCCCGTGTTGCCGAAGCTCGTCAGGACTACTGCCCGCATCTTGAGCTCGCTCTTGTCACCAAGCTCGTTGATTGAACTCACATCTCTCACGTGACCTTCCGTCTATTTATAACATGAGAATGAATGTTGTGTCCGCCTCGTCAACCATTCCTCCCACACTATCTCTAGCTCCCATCTATGAAGTCCATGACGAACTGCGAATTACCAATATCTCCCTCACCGAGAAGAAAATTTTTGTTGAGTGGGTCCACTATTGCATCTTAGATAAAATTTTCAATTATGATTTTCCCACATTACTTAAGAAATTTAATCCATCTCCTCATTGCATGACTGTTAAGTGTACTCTATATAGACTGAAACCGCAACTCGACGACCTAAGCATAGATAATGTTCTTATTTTCGCCCATTTTTCTACTGTTGGAAAAAAATCTCTTTAATCATTTGTGCATTATGTAGTCTTTCAGAACACTCATGCCAGGTATGATTATATTTAATAACCAAAGAGTTCCAATATTTATCTTTTATGATAAAAACTAGCAATTATATAGATGTCTTGTAAGATTATATACACCTATTGACGCATGACGAATCTACAGGAGACGGGCGCGCGATGCCCTAACCCTAGATGATGAATGAAAGTACACGACAAATGCAAATGGCGCTATAAAGTTTTCTAAATGATGATACGAGCATGCACACAAGCAAATGAATAACAGTGTCAATTTAAATTCAACCTAATGCAATGCTGTTACGGATTGCGTATTATGATTGTACCACGCATTATTATTTCTTTTATCTAGGTGTCTAGTTGTCATCTTTATGTAGGGGCCTCGAGCTCCGGGTCTACTATTAGGCGTCATCATTAT
The DNA here is from genome assembly GCA_033032865.1 of Dactylorhiza incarnata. Lineage (NCBI taxonomy): Eukaryota > Viridiplantae > Streptophyta > Magnoliopsida > Asparagales > Orchidaceae > Dactylorhiza > Dactylorhiza incarnata. Next base: position 5,940,156 of record JAWHQI010000097.1, on the reverse strand, counting down.
CATTATGTCTTATTATATGTTGTAGCCTATATAAAGGCATTAGAGGTGTTGTATGAAGGCAAGCAAGAAGAAATCTAATTCCCATCCTTGAGTGTGAGGTCTTGGTAGCTCTCTCCTCCAACGAGCAGGCCCCGCTTAGGCAGCCGCGGTCATGGCTCCGTAGTATCTCCGCCATCATCGTCCCCACCTCCGACCATCTCCGACGTTGGTCCATAACAACTTGGTATCAGAGCCTCTCGGTCCTCTTCCGCCAACGCACGCCAACATCGCACCGGCGCCCTTCCGCCACCTCGATCCCCTCTTCCTCCCCCTTCCGACAAGCCGCTACTGTTTTCCCCGTCGCCCTCAAGCCTAACGCACCCGCCTCATCGTCTTCCATCGTCCGCTGGCTTCATCGTCTTCCCCGTATCCACTGCTGCAGACGCTAGTTTCTCAGTCCTGCGTCGACCCAGCACTCCTCCCTCGCATTGCCCTCCTCTCCATCGTCGACGCCTCAGCTCTACATCGCATCATCTCGTGCCATCGACGGAGCGTGCCGTCAACACCAGCAGCGCTGTCGCCAACGTCCCCGCACAGCAGCGCCATCATCCGCGCCCCAACGGCTCCTGCGATCTCCTACGATTTTCTTGAGCCCAGTCCGCACGACAGCGCCGTCCTCGAGCCCTGTGCAGCACGCCTCCCATACACGCCCACACGCCTCCTGTTAGCATTATTAGCGGGTTTTATTTCTTTTCTTGTTTCTGGTGTGCTATTAGCATATATGTATCTCCTAATTCCTCTCTATATATAGAGGAGCCTCTTATTGAATGATAAGTTTTTTCTTTCCCGTAACAATCAACATGGTATCAGAGGTTGGACATCCCGTAACCTAATCGCACGCGCTTCGCTTCCGCCTCGCCCGATTGCGCCTCGCTTCCGCCTCGCCCGACAACGCCGCATCGCCCGACAGCGCCTCGCTTCCGCCTCGCCCGGCAGCGCTCCTCCAGCGCCCGACAGCGCCCGACAGCGCCCGACAGCGCTTCCGCCTCGCCCGTCCGCCAGAGTTTCCCCCAGCGTCCGGCGAGTCTCCCTCCAGCGCTACTCCAGCGCCTCTCTCCAGCGCTTCTCCTGCGTTCTTCTGCCACCCCCCTCCTTAATGGCGCCGGTATAAGTTTGTCTTTCCGGCGCCACCTTTCTTGTGATGCTTGAATGGCTGAAACCATCCACCTCTTGATGCCCTAATTTTTTTTTCGGGGCTTTCCTTCTATCCGGATTTCTATTCCGGTTCTGTTTCTCTTCCGGATTTCTATTCCGGTTTGCCATGGGATCTAGTGGAATGGATTCTCCCACTCCTTCTACCGGTGTTACCCCGGATCCTCCCTCTACCGGTGTTGCCCCGGCTCTATCTAGTGGTCCTTCTTCTTCGGTTTTTTACCGTGGCACCACCGATCACAATACCTCTCAGATCACTACTATCCGGCTCGATGAATCCAATTACCTCTCATGGTCCCGTTCCATCACCCTGGCGCTGAAAAGTCGGCGTCTCTTTGGCTATGTCTCCGGCCACATGAAGGAACCTGACAGGACTTCTCCTGAATGGCAGCAGTGGGAGTCCGAGAATTCCTTGGTTATGTCCTAGCTCACCAACTCCATGCAAGAGTCCATTGCCCGCAACTATCTCTTTCTTGATAGTGCTGCTGATATTTGGCGTCGTGCGGAGTCCACCTACTCCCGTCGTGGCAATGCGGCTCAGATCTTTCAGCTACGCCGCCGGATTAGCTTACTCCGACAGGGTGACCGACCTCCTTCAGCATATTACTTGGAGTTCACGCAGCTTTACCAGGAGTATGATCACTTTGATCCCCTTGTATTCGTTAGTCCTATTGACGAGGTGATGGTTCGGACCAGAGATGATCGCAATCGCATATTTGAGTTTCTTCATGGATTGCATCGCGACTTCGATCAGATCAGTGTTTAGATTCTCGGGCGACCGTTGATTCCTTCCCTTTCTGAGGTCTACAGCATAGTGCAGCAGGAGTTTGATCGTCGTCAGACTCTCCTACCTGATCCTGTGCCAGAGAGCTCTGCCCTGGCTGCTTCTACCCCCTCTCTTCTTGGCACTCGTCCATTCCGTGATCTCAAGTTGAGGAGCTCAGATAAGGATCATCTTGTATGTGATTATTGTGGCAAGAATCGCCATACGCGGGATACCTGCTTCAAGCTTCATGGGTTCCCTACCCCAAGAGGGGGTGCTTCGCTTCGTGGTGGTCGTGGTTCGGGACGCTCCTCGGGTCGTCATGTTACTCCTCGTGCTGCCCATCTTACTGATGCTACTGCTGATGCCTCTCATGGATACTCTGGTACTGATGTCTGTGCTACACCTGGTGGCTTCACGGCAGATGAGATGCTAGCTCTGAGACGCATGATGCAGGGTCTTTCTACAGAGCCTTCTGCCTCTTCCTCGTACGCTCATACAGGACTGCCAGGTGCTCATTCTGCTGTTTCTTCTTCCTCCACCCAATGGGTCATTGACTCTGGGGCCACGAATCATATGACCGGGTCCTCTACAGGTTTTGTTTCCTATACTCCTCTTTCTGGGCGTGATAAGGTGAGTATTGCTGATGGTTCCCTTTCCTCCATTGCTGGAAAAGGAACCATACCCTGCTCCTCCCTCACCTTGTCCTCTGTCCTTCACGTGCCTACCTTTACTCGTAATCTACTTTCCATTAGTCATTTGACCAACTCCATGCATTGCTCTGTGACCTTTCTTCCGTCTTCTTGTGTGTTTCAGGACCTGACGACGGGGAAGGTGATTGGCTCTGGTAGCATGGTGAATGGTCTCTATGTGCTTGACTCTGGCGGCGCTGATCCTTCTCCTCTAGCTCTTCATTCCAGCACTGTTCACCCTCTGTACTCCTGGCATTGTCGCCTGGGACACCCATCTCTTTCTGTTATGAAACTGTTATTTCCTGCTTTTTCTGCTACTATTTTGGAGTCTTTTGTGTGTGATGTCTGTAGTGTCAACAAACATCATCGTACTTCATTTAAACATGTATCTTTGCCCAGTTCTATTCCATTTGCTGTTATTCATACTGATATCTGGGGCCCATGTTTGCTACCTTCTATTTCTGGTTGTACATGGTTTATTACTTTCATTGATTGCTTCTCGCGCACCACATGGTTATACTTGATACGTCGCAAAAGTGATGCGTTCTCCGTTTTTCGACAATTTCATGCCATGGTCGCCACCCAATTTCAGTCCAAAATTCAAATTCTTCGCAGTGACAATGGCCGGGAATACATGGATTCTCAGTTTGAGCGCTACCTGGCTGACCACGGTATCTTACACCAGACTACCTGTGCGTATTCCCCTGCTCAAAATGGCGTTGCTGAGCGGAAAAATCGCCATTTGTTGGAGGTTGCTCGCTGCCTCTTGTCCACAATGCATCTCCCAAAATTTTTTTGGGGAGATGCGGTTCTCACTGCTGCTTACCTCATCAACCGTATGCCCACACGTGTCCTCGGGAACTCTACCCCTTTGGCCACGCTGGGGGTGACCCCCACCCACCTTCCTCCTAAAGTGTTTGGCTGTGTTTGCTTTGTTCACATCCATCACCCTCGTCCATCCAAGCTTGATCCGCGTGCCCTTAAGTGTGTATTTATTGGGTACTCTCCTACGCAAAAGGGTTACAAATGTTTTCATCCACCTACAAGAAAGGTGTTTGTTAGCATGGATGTCACTTTCCGTGAATCCGAGTCGTATTACCCTTTGTCCTCTTCTTCACCATCGGGTGTTCCCTCAGTTTCTTTGCCCATACCTCCACCGTATCCCTCACTTCAGGGGGAGACTTTACCAAAGGAAGTGAGTCCTCCTATTTCAGTGGAGGTGGGCTCTCTTCTTATGTCTCCTCCTGTCTCTCTGGACCCTTCCTCCGCTATGCCTCCACCTCCGACTCTGCAGGTCTATACTCGGCGTACAAAGGGGACAAGCACACAAGAGCCTGCTATGTTACCAGAACAGTCAGTGGATCCTGACTCAGGGCCTGGCGATTTACCGATTGCCCTTCGAAAAGGTATTCGGTCTTGTACCCGCCATCCCCTCTCTAATTATGTATCTTATGATTCTCTATCTACCTCCTATAAGGCCTTTGTCTCCTCTCTTGCTACTTCTTCTATACCTGTGTCATGGCAACAGGCTCTTGAGGTTCCTGTGTGGCGTGAGGCGATGGTTGAGGAAATGAAGGCTCTGGAGAAGAACCATACATGGGATCTTGTCTCTCTTCCCTATGGAAAGAAACCTGTTGGGTGCAAGTGGGTGTTCTCTGTGAAACAGAATCCACAAGGGATTGTTGAGAGATGCAAGGCACGGTTGGTTGCAAGGGGTTATACCCAAACCCAGGGCATTGATTATCAGGAGACATTTGCCCCTGTTGCGAAAATGAATACCATCAGAGTATTGGTTTTCGTTGCTGTTTGCAAAAATTGGGATCTTCTGCAGCTTGATGTGAAGAATGCCTTTCTCCATGGTGACTTGGAGGAGGAGGTCTATATGTCTATTCCTCCAGGTCTCACTCCGGCTGGTGCTTCAGGGAAAGTTTGTAGATTGTTGAAGGCTCTATATGGACTAAAGAAGTCCCCAAGAGCATGGTTTGGCCGGTTCCACAAGGCGATGATGTCGTTTGGATATTCTCAGAGCAATGCTGACCATACGCTGTTCATCAGACGTAGGCTTGGGAAAATCACTGTTCTTATTGTGTATGTTGATGACATTGTCATAACTGGTGATGATCATGAAGAAATTCAGAATCTGAAGCTGAAGCTTGCCAAAGAGTTTGAGGTCAAGGATCTAGGAAAACTCAAGTACTTCTTGAGAATTGAAGTTGCTAGATCAAAGCAGGGGATCTTTCTCTCTCAGCAGAAATACACGTTAGATCTTCTTGAGAAGATGGGGATGAGCGGATGCAGACCGGCTGATACTCTGATTGAGGCAAATCACCGATTGGGGCGTGATGATGGAGTGGTGATTGAGGACATTTCAGGGTTCCAAAGGTTAGTTGGGAGGCTGATATATCTTTCTCATACTCGTCCAGATATCTCCTATGCAGTGAGTGTTGTGAGTCAGTACATGCATGCTCCAAAGACACGGCACATGGATGCATCACTCAGAATTCTTCGGTACCTCAAGTCCTCACCAGGAAGGGGAATCCTGTTTTCCCCGAGTACTGATCTCAAGATTGAAGTTTATACTGATGCTGATTGGGCCGGGTCAGTGGATGATAGGCGATCCACTTCTGGATACTGCTCCTTTGTTGGAGGTAACCTTGTCACTTGGAGGAGCAAGAAGCAACAGGTTGTGGCACGGTCTAGTGCCGAGGCTGAGTTTAGAGCTATGGCTCATGGGGTCTGTGAAGGCTTATGGCTTCGGGCCTTATTGAGCGACCTTGGACTTGTTGAAGAAGGACCCATCCGCCTCTATTGTGACAATAAGTCTGCCATTAGTATCGCTCATAACCCGGTTCAATATGACCAGACAAAACACATTGAGGTGGATCGACACTTTATCAAGGAAAATATTGAAAAAGGAATCATTTGTACTCCTTTTGTGCCCTCCAACGGGCAACTTGCCGACATTCTCACCAAAGGGCTGAGTATGAATTCCTTTGACCAGATAGTGAACAAGTTGGGCATGTTTAATATCACTCGCCCAACTTGAGGGGGAGTGTTAGCATTATTAGCGGGTTTTATTTCTTTTCTTGTTTCTGGTGTGCTATTAGCATATATGTATCTCCTAATTCCTCTCTATATATAAAGGAGCCTCTTATTGAATGATAAGTTTTTTCTTTCCCGTAACAATCAACACCTCCCATACACGCCCTCGTGCGATTTCCAACAAGCCGCCTGCCACCCTTTTACTTTCCTGGTTTTAATTTCCGTGGACCCCACCATCACTCTCATTCCTCTCCTTTATTATTATTCCTTCTCATTTAAAATACCTAAGTCACTTCATTAATTACCTCTAGCCGCACACCCAACTAGCCCATTTCCATTCAACTATTCACCGACGCATTATTGTTTGAAAATATTGGGCGCAACCGCGACACCCGTGGCCACTCCCAATTATCCGACTCGGCGCATTTCAAACGCCCTATCACCCGCTCTTCTTCTCGTTCCTCTTCTCGCACTATGGGTGTCTCATTTTACCAACTAAGTCAGATTATGACCATGCTGCAGGCCGTCATGGCACAACAGGCCAAGCAAACTGCACTCACGGAACGCCAACAGGAAGCCATTACTACGCTCGCCAAGCGCCTTGATGATCTTTCTACCGCCCCCGCACACGATCGTACAAGCAGCAGTCAGGCACCACCACTTCTCCGCCAAGCCCCGCCACTGACCGCCCACGAGCCACCTCTGTCATTCCCCGCGCACTCAGTCGCTGCGATTGAACCACGCTACACCAGATTAGAATTTCCCACCTATGACGGGAAAAGTGATCCCTTGTGCTGGCTCACCAAATGTGAGCAATTCTTCGGCCACCAACAAACTCCGGCAGCAGACCGAATCCATCTAGCATCCTTCCATCTGCTCGACTCCGCTATTTTGTGGGCCTCTCGACTTCTCACCGATCGACCGAATCTGCTATGGGACGACTTCAAAAGGCTATGCGACTTGCATTTTGGACCTCCTATCCGCAGCAACCCCCTCGGAGAACTCACATCTCTATGACAAACGGGGTCAGTAGACGAGTACCTGGAACAATTTCAGCTTCTCTTGGCGCATGTTCCCTTTTCCCCGGATATGCAAGTCAACATTTTCACCGCTGGACTTCGCGAGCGCCTGCGACTGGATGTCGAGTTTGAGGCACGACCAGACTTAGTGACTACTATGAGTCTGGCCCGGTTCTGCGATCGTCGCCTCCAACTAACACAGACGGCCTACCCTCCTGCCACCAACATCGTGTCGAGGGTCCTCCAGCCCCTCCGGTCCGCCGATTTTCTCGGGCAGAGATGCTGCAACGACGCGCCTAGGGATTATGTTTTAATTGCGATGAGCAGTACATTCGCGGCCACATGTGCAACCGGCTCTTCTATCTACACGTCGAGGACTCCGACGAGGAGGGCATCGGATAAAGCTTGAGGACAAGCTCTTTTTTTGGAGGAAGGGTGAGATGTTACGGATCGCGTATTATGATTGTACCACACATTATTATTTATTTTATCTAGGTGTCTAGTTGTCATCTTTATGTAGGGGTTTCGAGATCCGGGTCTACTATTAGGCGTCATCATTATCATTATGTCTTATTATATGTTGTAGCCTATATAAAGGCATTAGAGGTGTTGTATGAAGGCAAGCAATAAGAAATCTAATTCCCATCCTTGAGTGTGAGGTCTTGGTAGCTCTCTTCTCCAACGAGCAAGTCCTGCTTAGGCAGCCGCGGTCATGGCTCCGTAGTATCTCCACCATCATCGTCCCCACCTCCGGCCATCTCCGACGTAGGTCCATAACAAATGCACACTAATGATTCAATCATGCAAGTATTTCCTACGCGCAATTGATTAAAATAATTTAATATGCAGCTCGCACAATTGAATCACATTCGACCACAGATAATCCAAATTAAGCAAGCAAGTGATAATTGCAATTAATTGAGAGTGCACGTAAATTAAATGTAGGAGAATAAGTATTGTATGTCTACTGAGAAATAAAATATTCAAATCAATATAAACCAAAGATTATTAGCAATAAGTGAACATGTATATAATGCATGGAATGAAAACTGAAATGTAAAGAGTTACCAAGCAATTGATGTCGACAGTGGAGGAAGTGGTATGCAAGCTTGGGATGACCGTAGGAGCGTTGCAAATGATCAAATGCTCGGTTGGAGGTGAGCTATGAAGTGAGAGATTTCTAGGGTTTGTGAATTTTAGCAATTTTGATTTAGTGGAGGGATATAGATAGAGGTGGAGGTGGCTTAATGGAGGATGGAATTCAAGAATGATGACTATATGCGTGCTGGGAAAGGAGGTTAGGGGTTGTGGGGTGGCTGCGGGGTTGGTGGAGCGTGGAGGAGGCGGTGGGGAGTTGCTCGAAGAGAAAATAGGCGGCTGTGGAGGCTTTAGAAGAGGAAAGGGAGGGTTGGGATGCGGAGGGGAAACTCAGTGAAGGGAAGAAGGCAGTGGTTGGGGCTTTGGAGGACTCGTCGGAGTCGACTAGGGCAGTGGAGACCGGTGGTGGGTCAGAGAAGGGCGAAGAGGCTGGATCCGACGATGAATGGTGGCGGAGAAGCCGTAGGAAGCAGGGGATGCAATTGTCGTTCTCGGGGAGGATGGGGAAAGCGGTTGCGGGCTCGGATTTAGACGCCAGAGGTTGGATAGTGTTCTGGAGAGGTTGCTAGATCCCAGAGGTATGATGGGAAGCGAGGGAGACATGCGTGCAACCCTTTGGAGTCGGCACCAAGGGTGGTCGGACGTCGACACCCTTAGCGACCGAGTGGTTCTAACAAGAATCTGCAACTCTCGATCTCCACTTGCTATCAGATCATTTATATGAGGGGAGATTAGAGTAAATGAATCAGACAACTCAAATCATCCGATCGGATCATTTACCCTAACTTTCAAAATATAGGTCAGAAAAATAGAAAATGCATAAAATTATGAAAAATCGCAACGAATAGGACAGTCTATCATTAATATGATGATCCAAAAGTCATAGATGCCATAAATTGCCCAAATGAGGCGCGATTGATCTCCATCACCTATGATTTTAAAACATAAGACTATGACTCTTCACCGGAAAATTTCCTTGACTTACTAATTTGCATCTTTGTATTGTGTTCTAATTTTAATAAAATCTTATTTAATCATTTTAACGTTCTAAGTGGACCTTCTTATTTAGAGTCTTTGTTGTCAAAAGAGGTCACCTATAAGAATGGTTAAGCACATAAGCTTGTTTTAGCCTTCTATGCTCTGTTTATGAGGAATCATGCATAAATACAGTTTGTTCCTTACGCTGACATTCTTTTATTGATTATAGGTTGGGCTTGAGGGGAGTGCCAATGGGCAATGGTGGTTGGATGCTATTGATAAGACCTTAGATGAAGGAACATCTTTTGAACGTGTTGGTTCTAGGCAGCTTGCTGGGTTGCTCATTGCTGCATGGTATTTAGTTTTCTCTAAATCTATTGTTCTATGCTTCCCTCTTTTTCTTTTGTGAGGGGAGCGGTATCCGATATCTCAAAATCTTCTCCATTTAGATCTCACTATGTTTTGCTTTGCCTTTCTTACCTTTCAGGGTTAGGAAGAGCCTTAGGCCAAATGTTGGCGATGTTGATGCTGCAGCTGTAGCATGCGGTTTTGGACGAGCTATAGGAAACAAGGTATTCTTTTATGCTTCCTGGATACTTTTCCTGTAAATGATTCCAGCATTAGTACTCGTACTGATTAAAAAATTGCTGTACCTATTAATATTATTCTTACCATGTTAAGAATTATTATTCTCTTATGCTGGGAGGGCGGCAGGAATCTTCAAACAGGCGTATTAGTGCTAACTTCTCCCAATATAGGGATGGGGATTACTGGCATTTTACTAGTTTGCAATATTTTGTTTCTTTCTGTAAGGGAATCAAGGGAACAAGGAATAAGTACTAAGAAACAATGCATTCATCACCAACTTAGAGAATTTCAGAATCAGCTGTGAAAAGAATCAACACCTTCGAACACCTTGATGATTTCCTTATTTAAGTCCAACTAAATGTAATCAAGGAAATATTTGATCGGACAATTTTTTGGATGTTATAGGTGACTAAGCAAGGTTTTGGAGAACGAGTTTGATAAGTGTTATCCTACAGAGTGTGGAGATGACCTGTCCAGCTAACATTTATTTTCTGAAATTTAGCAACCAAATCCTCTTCGTAAATTGTCAGATTTGCCTGTGTAGATAGGAGCTCCCAAATACTTAAATGACATTGTGTCTAACTTGAAACCGAGAATGTTTTTGAGGTGCCTAGTTCTGTCCGGGGGAACTCTCTTGGAGATGAACTTTCACCTTTTAATCTTGCTGATTTTGTGTCCTGAAGCAATTTCATAAGCAATGATGAATTTGGAGCTGACTTGATGTTTGTTTGGCTGAACATGGTGGTCCATCGGCAAAGAGGCAGTGGGAGACTTGTAGGCAAATATGGTGAGATGAGTACCAATGAGCATGTTTAGTGATATGAATATCTTCTTAATATCTCTACTTAACACCTCTTTTACAAGGATAAAGAGTCTAGAGAATAATGATATGTATACGCATTGCGGACGTATCACACACTGCGCTCGGACGATCGACCTCACCTCGCGAGAGTCTCTCATGGCGTGTTTACTTTTATATTAACATTGTGTTAATTATGTGTTGTTTCATCCTTTAGTGTCTTTTTCTTGTAACAAGGGCTCCATGTATATAAGGGGCCATTAGGTTAGGAGTCTTTTCATCTTTGGAGTCTTAGTCATTTTGCTCTCTTTGGTAGAGAGGAGGACCCAACCTCCTGGTGCTTGGCAGGAGCATGTCTCCCGAGTTTGTATCTTTAATTCTCATGCAATGCAAGTTCCTTGTTCTAGTGTTTGATATGGCATAGCTAGCGCCTATCAATTGGTCAGACCTGCCGGTCCCCTAGAGTTTCCACCGGAACCCTAACATGGATCTCCACCTTTTTCGTCTGTCATTGGTTCGCTCCCCCTTTCTTCCACCGCGTCCAGCCAGCATTCCCGCGCACGTCGACCACCCACAATCGCGCTTCAGAGCATCCAGCCCAAGCTCATACGTGCCTGCTACCGTGATTCAACGATCCTCTGTCTCCCTCGTTCTCCTCGGTGCCCCAACTCGCGTCCGCAACCGATCTAGCCAACGCTCCACCAGTCGCCTCCTCCCAACAGCTGAAACAACTGATCCCTGTGCCGACTCAGCCGCTCCGTCTACCTCTTTTCTCTGTGGATCGACGCAGCCGGACCCCGTGCCGACGCTAACTTAAATCTCGCTCTTCGTCCAGCCATTCAGTCGGCCTTGCTCCTTCCCAGATGTGACCCTCCTTCCGGACTCACGACACACTCGTTATGATCAAATCGAAGCGTCTATGGATGACCTTCTTGCCTTGGCGCTTGCGCTTCGTCTTCGACTTCTTCCTTGAGCTCCATTACTGCCCATGTCCTCCTCTTTGCTCCCCAACCGGTCTCCTCCTCCTTGCGTCCCATCGCCACACCTTAGTAAATCTACCTCCATCGGCACCATGACGACCTCCTCCCTTCCCAACACCCCTTCGTTCTACCACCGCCGACCACTACACGAGCCCCCTAATCCTCGCCCATCTTGCGATCTGCAATGACCGCACCTTCTCTGCCTTGATCCCTCCACCCGCACTCCACGCCAACACCCTAGAGTCCCTCACACGCCTTTCTAAAATCACAAGATTTTCCTCGTCTCAACTCGGGCTACACCTCCACCTTATTTTAGCTCTTCCGAAGCCTCTCTTTTTTCCATCCAATCCCCTGCGCATTGGACCCCACTCGACCACCATCCCATGCACCTATCTCATTTACTCTCCCACTTAATTACTCCTTTCCATCGGGCCCATTCCATCTCTCCACCACATTTCTCATTGTTAATTTCAGCTCTCTGTTGCTCTCCACCACCCGTGTCATATTTGGATCCGCATGAGCATCGCTTACCTTCCGTTACTGCACCTTTTCTTACGATGGTTTGTCTCGCGCATAAAATGGCACAAGGGCCCCACCAGTTCACCCCGCTGCTTTTCAGATAGTCAAGGCTCCGCCCGAGGCCGTGACCCAATTGACGCATTTCCATCACGACAACAGTCTTCAAGAACCCCTCTCGCTCGACCTTGGGGCCAAGGTCGCTCTTCAGGATGGGTGTGTTGATACGTATACACATTGCAAACGTATCATACACTGCACTCGGGCGATCGGCCTCACCTCGCGAGCATCTCTCATGACTTGTTTACGAATCCAAAAGCTTCTGAAGTTCTGAACAAAAAAGATCATTCAAGCTTGTCAACGACCTTTTCCATGTCAAATTTGATATGAAGGTTCCCTTCTAATCATCATGTTCAAGTCATAAGCGAGCTCTTTGACTAGTGCAATGGTATTAGTGATTTTCCCCCATGGATGAAAACATTTTATGTTTGGTTTCGAGACCATCAATGCGCAACATAAATACCTGAAACCTCCACAAGATCCATGTGAAATTAACTAATCAAGAAGTCTAAGTTACACCTGCAACGAAATGGTGAAATCTGGTTTCATTCCGGAAGAGTTTGTTGAAGACCAAATGCATAAAACTATCCGCTCCTGTATCTGTATACACCAACGCTTGAAACTTCGACCCAGTTCGTCTAACGTCCTCGCAGAAGGACGAAGATCGCCCATCTTTGATATGAAGTACTAGCTTCGCCGCCTTTCAGAGACTACCTATATTTTTCTCTTTTCCTCTCCCTATCAATTTTTGTCCGAAAATGCTCTCAGAGAAAAATGACTCATCAGGCATTTGCAGTTCCAAAAAATGCCACCTTTTATATTTAATGAGAGAGAATTTTGAAAACTCTAATTGATGAGTTATGACATTTCGGACTGCACCCATTCACAGCTGAATGGCGCCTCTTCGTTTTACTAACCGAAAATCACTATTCCGAAATCAATTAATTCCAAATTAATTATTAGCCATCAATATAGTCGGAACTTGAGTTAACTTAAAGTCTGACTTGTATTAAACCCAACCCGATCCGTTAAATGCTTACAATTTGTGAGATGATTGATCCTTTAAATGCAAGGCTACTTGTTTCCTTCTTGATTACTTTAGATCCAGCAATATTTAATATTTTTAAGGTTATATATTTCTGAAATCAAACCATAGATGACAAGGCTATAAGTATCATGATGATTCGACCTTATATGTGTATGTAGGAGCTTGCATTTCCTAATCATGATCAAGTATTATTAATTAAACAAGTATTGATATGCAATAGTAATCAGCATGTTGAACATTTCAAATCTCTGAAATCTAACTTGTAATAAACATGGTCACATCTCATGTGGTCAATCACAGTGATTTCTACTTAAATGTGACATGCACAGTTTAATTTTCACTAACCATAGTCAATTTGATCATTAAATTCAAAACCAGAGAAATCACCTTTCTTAAACTTCTGATTAAGCCGCAAACTATCATTTAAAGCATGAGGGTAATGATCATAATTATTTCCACCATATTCCACAATAATTCAATATTATTTAAACATGAAAGGGCATGATTTTTGCAATAATGTAAACCCTAACTAAATCATTTCCAAATGCCCTAAAATTTTTACCAGATGTCACTAGAATCATAATACGGGCACCAAAAGTTTTGGAATTTATTTCAATTAGAAAACCTAAAAATCACAGAATACACTTTTTCTGAAAATCATTAAATATTTCCAAAAACATAGGAAAAATATGCTCCAAAAATTCTTCCTCATGCTGGTATACATCTATGGTTCCTATTTTAAGTCATTTGGACTTAATTTGACCAAGTTATTTCATTTATATGTTTTTGCTAAAGTTTATGTCATAGCCTCTTTGAAATTAGATTCTGGGGCTATAGTCCTCCCCAAAAAATGTGCAATCCCAATCTGAAAAGTTCAGACCAGGGGATACAACTTTCATGATTGTCACTAGATCTGCCTGTGTCTCTAAGGCACTTAATTCTGCAGTTTAAAGTGTCTGCGCAAGTGTGACAGATATTTACGTTAAGGCTATTAAGGCTTTAGTTCTATGATTCTTGCAAATATGTAAAAACTATAATGAAATAATTTCCAAATGCCCTGAAAATTCTTTCAAAGGTTGGCAAAATGCTAACAAGGATGTCAGCAAAATTCCATAATTTATTTCAACCTAAAGGGCCTAAACATTTCATAAATATTTTTCTCATAAATTGATTGAATATTTGGTAAAAACTTAATAAAAATGTGGTCCAAAAATTATGAAACTTTCTGGAGATCTTTTCATAATGTCACTACACACGTGATTTAAGTTTCATAGCCATCAGAGCAATATATAGGAAAATATGTTTATGTAGGTAAATGCCAAAACTGGTATATATTTCACATGCCTTAAGTACAAAGAGTGAGTACATATATAGGAGAGAGGAGGAGAGAAATATTCCTATACACAATGTGGGACTAAAGAGGGAAGAATACATGGGCCCAAATATGGGCCCTCTATATGGGCTATTTCAACACTCCCCCGCAAGCTGGAGCGTACAAGTCGTAGGATCCAAGCTTGGACAGGCATTGATAGAAGAGAGTACTGGATAGGGCCTTTGTGAGGACATCCGCCACTTGTTCTGTACCCGGAACATGTTTCAACTCTAGCTTCTTCATTTGAACTTTCTCCCGGATGAAATGGCAATCAACTTCAATGTGCTTTGTTCTTTCATGAAAGACTGGGTTCTTGGCAATGTGTATAGCAGCTTGACTATCACACAAGAGGAGAGCTGGTGAAGGAAGTTTTACACCAAGGTCAGTCAGGAGGCTCTCAAGCCATGTGAGTTCAGAGACCACAGATGCCATTGCCCGGTATTCTGCTTCAGATGAGGATCTCGCCACAACCGCTTGCTTTTTACTTCGCCAGGTAATCAGGTGTCCTCCAAAGTAGGTGCAGAAACCACTTGTTAACCGTCGATCGTCCAGGGACCCAACATAGTCAGCATCAGAGTATGCCACTAATCTTGGAGTTGATGATGATGTTTTATAAACCAGTCCCTGACCAGGGGCTGTTTTGAGATACCGAAGAATCCTTTCGACGGCCTGAAGGTGAGATTTTCGAGGGGAGTGCATGTATCTGCTGACCATACCCACGGCGAAGGAGATATCGGGTCTTGTTACCGTTAGGTAGATTAATTTTCCAACAAGGCGACGATAGTATTCTGGGTTTTGTAGTTGCAGGTCTGAGTCGGAAGCTTGAGCACACAGTTTGTGATTGACATCCATTGGGGTGTTTGTCGGTTTACAGCCTGAGTATCCTGCATCATGAAGGAGATCGAGACAGTATTTTCTCTGAGATAGGACTAGGTCATCTGGTCTTCTGGCAACCTCCAGACCAAGGAAGTAGTGAAGGTGACCCAGATCTTTAGTCTGAAATACAGAGCTAATATGTCTTTTGACTGCCTGTATGCCTTCGCCGTCATCTCCAGTAATTATGATGTCATCCACATAAACCAGGAGAATAATTGTTCCCGTTGTCTTTTTGCGAGTGAACAAGGAGAAGTCTGCCGTGCTTCGAGTAAAGCCAATCTCCCGGAGAGCCTTGCTGAACTTGTCGAACCAGTTACGAGGTGATTGTTTGAGACCATAAAGAGACTGCACTAGTCGGCAGACCAGAGAGGACTCCCCCGTGGTCTCAAACCCGGGAGGTTGCTCCATGAAAACTGTTTCATGGAGATCGCCGTTAAGGAACGCATTCTTAATATCCAGTTGAAATAATGGCCACCGACGATGTACAGCTACGGAGATAAGCACACGAACAGTGTTGAGTTTAGCCACCGGAGAGAAGGTCTCTTCATAGTCGATACCCTGTTGTTGAGTGTAACCACGAGCAACCAAGCGAGCTTTCAGCCGGTCAATGGTTCCATCAGGAGTATGCTTGATAACGAAAACCCATTTACACCCAACGGGTTTCTGTCCTGGAGGACGGGGTACCAAAGTCCACGTCTTGTTAGCCCAAAGAGCAGCCATTTCTTCCTCCATGGCAGCGCGCCACCCAGGATGTTGTAGAGCCTCCTGCACAGAGCTAGGAATAGCAACTGTGGACAAAGAGGTAGCAAGTGTCTGGAGTTGGGGAGAGAGACGATGTAGAGAAACGTAGTTCGCCAATGGATGAGCGGTTGATTCGGGTACAGGATCGGCTAGACGCGGAGCATCCGAGGTTGAGGCCGACTGCGTAGAGGCAACGGAGGTGAGAGGGCGACGAGAGTAAACACGGATGAGAGGTGGCTTGGAGGGGGCAGGAGCAGGACTCAGGGATGGATGAGCCGGTGTGTGAACAGGAATGATAGGTCGGAGGACAGGTAGAGGGGTAGGTATTGGCGTAGGTGTGGATACAGGAGTAGGAAAAAATGGCAGATCTTCCCGAAAGGTAACATCTGGTGACACAGAGATTTTGCGAGTAGTCGGAGAATAACAGACGTAGCCCTTCTGTGTACGGGAGTAGCCTACGAAAATTTGCTTGGCCGCCCTGGGATCCAGCTTGTCCGTAGTCGGTCCCAGGATATGACGTAGCACGTACACCCGAAGATTCGAGGTGTGAGGGGAAAGGCCGGAGTAGAAGGAAAGAGGAGGTTGAAAGGAGTGGCATTGTTGAGAATGGAGGATGGAAGACGGTTAATAAGAAAGCATGCCGTGGAAACCGCAAAGTTCCACTAGGCTTTGGGAACGTTCATGTGAAGCATGAGAGAGCGGGCAACATCCAGTAAGTGTCGGTTCTTCCGTTCAGCCACACCATTTTGCTGTGGCGTGTAGGGACATGAAGTTTGGTGGATAATCCCGAATTCAGAGCATAAATTTGCAAACTCGTGGCTTGTGTATTCACGGGCATTATCGGTTCGTAGAGTTTTGATGGTGGTGGAGAATTGTGTGCGTGTTTCAAGAATAAATGCCCGAAAGACGCGAGGAAGCTCCGACCGATCTCGAAGTAAGTATAACCAAGTGACTCGTGAATAATCGTCAATAAAAGTAAGAAAATATCGAAACCCAGAAATACTAGTAATTTTATAGGGTCCCCATATATCTGAATGTAATAGATCAAAAGGAGCAGAGCTCCGAGTACAATGTGCGGGAAAAGAAGAACGCGGCTGTTTGCCCATAATACACGAATCACATTTAAAAACTGGAAAAGATACATCGGGAAGTGCCTTCTGGAGGACTGGGAGGGGAGGATGTCCAAGACGCTGATGCCACTCAGCAGAGGAGACCGAGGAGAGGATAGTGGGAGAGTCGTCGAGAAGGTAGAGCCCGTTGCGCAGTCGCCCCTTACCAATGGTAGTCCGCGTCCGCCGATCCTGTATCAGAAAAGAAGAGGATGTAAATGTTAAGGAGCAATCCAGGTCCGAAGTAAGACGGCTAACAGAAAGTAAATTGAATGGGGATCCCGGAACATGAAGAGCCGAGCGGAGAGAGATGGAGGGGCTAAGAGAGGTCAGCCGAGCCAGAGACCGGAACTGTCGCCCCATTGGCCACGGTGATACACTTCGGGTGAGGAGCATTCAAATACTGTGGTGGCTGTAGCGAGGTGATATGATGAGTAGCACCAGAGTCCACTATCCAGCGTGGACTCGTTGAGAGACAGGTTATACCTGAATTGGAGACGGAAGCGACTGAAGCAGGTGGGGACATCATCCCTTGAAGCTGTTGGAACTGTAGGCGGAGAGCATCAAGATCGGCTTTGGAGACCGAGGGGCTGTCATCAGCAACAGCAACAGCAGTCGGACGAGGAGGATTCCCAGGCTTCCGATAGCAGGTCGTCTCAAAGTGGCCATCTCGCCCACAGAATGAACATTTTGGTCGAGCACGACCACCACGTCCCCTTCCCCGAGAGGCAGAACGTCCACCACGAGCTGAGGGAGGCACATGGAGTAAGGGAGCGGGAGTGTGCTGAAGGAGGGCCGGTGAGGGAAGAGTAGGAGCCGCCATAGGTGCTGAGGTTTTGAGGAGCATGGAGCACACATCTGAGAGGGAAGGAGTGATGGTCGAGGCCAGAACCTGATTTCGGATGCTTTGCAAGTGTGGTGGAACACGGGCCATGATCATAGCAATGATGACGGCTTCCTTCTGAGATCGTTGAGCGGCGTGATCATTGGTGGACGGTTGATGCTGGATCCAGGCCTCGGCCAGAGTCTTGGTGCGAGCAACGAAGGAGATCATGTTAGCAGCGCCAGCCGTATCTAAAGCCTGGAGATCTGTGATGATGTCGTAGAGATGTTGAAGGCTATCTTTGCCCGAGTAGAGAGAGTGGAGCTCGTCCCACATTGCTTTAGCAGTCTCGTGATACATCACCATCTGGTATGATTCTCCATCCATCGAGTTGAGGAGCCAAGTCTGAACTCGGCCGTCATTACGGAGCCAGGTATCCGTAGCAGGGACAGGAGGCCCTTGGGTGAGATGACCCAGAAGTCCCTTGGACTGAAGAACTCGCCGGACCGAGTGAACCCATTGTATGAAGTTTCCTTTTCCGGAGAGGGAGATTGTGGTTATTCGCAGCTCATCACGGAGTTCTGGAGGCTGACCCAGGTTGTCAGGCTGAGGCGGAGCAGGAACCGTGGTGGAGTCAACGGAGGATCCCATTAATGAAGGAATTGGGACGAGTTGTTGAGAGGAGACTGGCAGGGAGGCCGCTGCTGCAGGAGATCGCTTCTGCTGGGAGAGCTGGCGACCAGGGAGCAGCGAGCAAGAGAGACTGGCTAACAGGAGGCCAGCAGTGATCAGGACGAGAAGCCCGAGCGATCAGAAGGAGAAGCTGGCAGGGAGAAGGCGCATCGATCAGGAGGAGAAACCGCAGCGATCAGGAGGTCGGCAGGGAGCTCGACAGGAGAAGCCGTAGCGATCAGGAAGGCCGCTGGATAGCTCACGAGACCGCTAGGTCAACTTGGCGGTTGAGAAGATGAAGATCGCTGGAGGACTTGACGATCTGGGAGATGTCGAACTGCGAGTAGAAGACCGCAGAAGACGAGCTGGCGACTTGACGATCTGGGAGATGTCGGGCAGATGAGGCTTGACGATTTGCGAGTAGAAGACCGCAGAAGACGAGCTGTCGAACTGTGATTAAGAGGCCGCAGGAGAGGTCGGGCGAGCTGGAGGCAGAGCTCGTTGCGAGCAGAGGAAGAGCCCGCTGCGACTAGATGAGGAAAACGCGCAGAGGTCGGCGGACAGCGCGCGGTGAGCAGAGATCGCTGCGGGTTGCGGTTTGAGGAAAGCAGAGCTGGAGGAGGAGGGGCCCACTGGACCGGTTGAGAGAAGGTATAAGAAGGGAGGAGGAGGAGGAGGAGGAGCAGATGCGGGAGAAGCTATTCTGCGAACTGGAATATAGGAGACCGCAGGGCTGCGGTCTAAGACAAGGGAGACCGCTCGGAAAAGTGAGACGGTCTGCGATCAGAAAATTGATGGACCGTTTGGCTCTGATACCATGTAGGTAAATGCCAAAACTGGTATATATTTCACATGCCTTAAGTACAAAGAGTGAGTACATATATAGGAGAGAGGAGGAGAGAAATATTCCTATACACAATGTGGGACTAAAGAGGGAAGAATACATGGGCCCAAATATGGGCCCTCTATATGGGCTATTTCAACAGTTTATATCACAACAACTTTAAAATGTAATTCTGGGAGCTGCAGACCTCCCCAAAAAATGTGCAACCCCAACTGGAAAGTGCAGACCATGGGTTACAACTTTCATGTTGGGCTCTTGGTCTGCATGTGTCTCTAAGGTGGTTAATTTTGCAGTTTAAGTTAACTGGTAAAGTGTGACAGGAATCTAATTTAATATAACATAAGCTATAGTTCTGTTTGAATAAAAATACATGGCTGCACGGATCCTAAAGGATATCTGACGATTTCCTGTAGCACCAGATAAATATTGACCTTCCCCCACAACGGACAATCATTATTCGGAAAATCCTAGGTAATCTAACGGCCCCGGCTCATCTTCAACCTTGAGCCAACCGTCACAATTCCACCCTACTAGACGGAGCTTTCAGGGCTCCTACACTGCCGGCAGGCCACCACCACGACTCACCCCCACCCCCACTCGCTTCACCGGAGTGAGGGCTATCTGCAAACTACTATAAATATTTCCACCACCCCCACTCGCTACATCAGCCGCATGCAGAAACAGCAGAGTGCAGCTGCTGTAGCTACTACCTGGGAACTGCTGCAGCTAACAACTGCTATAATTGAGCAGCTGTAGCTACTGTATTTCAGCAGCAGCCAACTGCTTCAGCTGCTATTTTTCAGTAGCTGCAGTCTTGCGGCAGCTGTATGTTCAGCTGCTGTGAGATTCTGCAATTGTCGCAGCAGCTGCTTGCTACTGTATTCACAATAGTAGCAAGTGTAGTCATGTGCGGGTGGAGTGAAGGAAGGGTTTCGAACGATTGATCTTCACTAGAGGAACCTTGTTGGCTTTCGGAGTGAGCTGTAATTTGAACGATTATTCTGCACTAGCAATCCAGACGGATCTGACCCATTGTGGGTTCCTCTATCCTTCGGGGTGCCATTTGTGGGAGGGGAGCGAAGGCAAGGCAGCTTCCATATAAGGATTGGTCGAACTGTGGAGACCAGTCAGGTTGGTAGGTGCTGAATGGGTGGTCGGAGACGGGGGAGTTTTGGTGGTGGTTGACTGGCTGGCTGACTCTGCTAGAGGATCTGAAGGATGTTGTTTAAGGCGGATTCCACCGCGTCCATGCGGGAGGAGAGAATAATCATCGAATGCTCCACCTCGTCAAAGACCATTCGCCAGACATGTGTCGGCGAGGCACGAAGGAGTAGCGTCAGTGATGCACAAAGGAGTAGCGGAGGTGCCGGTTGTGCCTCCTGTAGAAACAATGGAATGCGCTGAATGAGGGTGAGGACCTGCCAAGAACGATTGCACATGGATGAAGGCGAGCCGAACGCAACTGCAAATGATCAGATTTGGCGTCGGGTATGGATGAGAGCGCTACGCCGATGCTGCGTCGCACATGGTGACATATAAGACATGGCATTGTGAACGTTGTTGAGCCGATGGAGACATGGGACTTGTTGGGACGAAGCGGACTACTCGATGACGAAAGCGTAGGAACACACCGAGTCGGGACAACGTCTTCTTCTGTCGTCTTGTTCGATCGATCACCTCTGAATAGGACGTGTCAGGAATCAAAGGACGAACGGTTGGCTCAATCAGGAGAGTAGATGGGCTGAATTAGAGGATTTTCGCGGCCTAAGGTTTGGCTGGGGATGACGACAAGTCAGACCAAGTTGGTACGCACTAAAATAAAATGTAAATAAGATACAATCGCGAGGTATGCTCTCGCCAAGCTTTTAACGACTGGTCCCCCAAAGAGTCATCTCTAAGAGAAATTATAGCCTAGATTCCAAAGATGACCACCAAGACTCATCATCCCTCCTTATATATATTAACAATAAATGCTCCCGAATGGTGGGGTCTGGATCTCCACTAGCCGTCGGCGGTTATCCATGTGGAGGGAATACGTATTAGATGGTGTTGAAGATTCCAGGATATGATTCATATCAGAGATTGAATAGTTCTGTAATGATTGGCTGCGGTTTAGGAATGAGAGGTGCCACTTAAAATAAATTGTCAATGACCAGTATTAGGATTTTCTTAAATTGGAATAAGAAGCCAAATGTTTACTCTGCATAGATCTCCACAATTTAGATACTTAATATATTCTAAACAATGATTACCAATCAAGGGTGAGGAACTAGACAATGATTTCATAATGTGGGATTGATCGTCATGATTGATAATTAATTATTTACCATATATTAATGATCTGAATGGTGGAGATCAATCACACTTTCAGATTATATTATTACATGGGCGGTTGACAATGAAACATACAACATCAATCTATTTGGCATTATGTTTCGACTTCAAACATCACTTGGCTGGAGCTCCAGCCTTAATGGAAAATGTGTCAAGGCCACTGTAAGTGGAGATTTTCATGGTGTTTACAACCAAAAACTGATGCAGGAAGAAACATCCGCATGCTGCAAGACCACCAGAAAATAAAAAAAACATCTATGGTGCAAGACAGAAAAAAAAATTAACGCAGGAAGAGACATCCACATGCTGCAAGACAACAAATTTTTTTTGGGAAAAACATGCCATGGATCCAAATGCTGGAACCCTAACCACAAATCAAACCTCCTAAAAATCCAAGCAACATACATCTTGTCTTCCTAAAACCCTAAATCTAGGAAAACGAAACATCACTGATGCAGGAAGAAGATGCTCGACAGATTGGAGACGCAGGAAAAAAATGCACCGTAGCGGGAAAGCCCAATGTCGTCGTCGGAGGAGTGGAAGAAAGCTTGTTGTCGTCACCGGAGAAGGAATCGAAACGCCGGTGACCGGAGCGGCAGCGTCGCGCGCAAGAGAAGAGGAGTTGGGGTCGCTCGCGGAATCGTCAAGTCCGACCTGTCGAGGTCGGAAACGGGAGGGAGAGGATATGACCTATTTTCGATTCTAAAAGGAATTGAGGGAAATTCCGATTCCCATTTATTATTAGGACAACCGAACGGCGGAATTGGAATTGGGAGCCCAATTTCATTCACCCAATTCCGTCCAAACGAACGGAACCTTACAGACTTTCCCTGCTTCATAAGACTGCTCAGTGTCCATAATGTAGATCCCACTAGACTCACGCCCACAACCAATCTCCTTCTGGTCACCAAATTCTGAAAGACACAATGAGATGAGAATAATCTGATAGTTGTCTAGTAAGAGAGCCCATGAATAACAAATTGATAAGAAAAGAGAGAACGCGCAAGACAGATTTTAGAGAGAGCTCAGGGGAAATGTGAAAAGTTTCTTTACCAGATATGAGGCAGAAGAGACATCGGCAAGTTTGATATTACTAGTAGAGGGAACAAGAGAAGTAACATGATTTGAAGATCCTGCCATATGGTGAGATGCTCCCCAATCAATTTTTGTAAGGAGGAAGCTTAGACAGCTAGCTGTACATGTGACTTTCTGGAAGGAAGGTCTACCAATAGTAACTTTCAAGTTGGCAAGTTCTTTAACAAGACATTTCTTTTTTTGTGGTGATACTATCTCTATCATCAAGAGTGTTGTGCAAGGCAGTCTGAGGTTGAACATATCTACCATCGATGCCTCTAAGACAACCCTTAGGAACTTGGTTGGGACAAATTCCCAACATTTTTTCCTTGTTATGTCCCTTTTTCCACCCTTGTGGTGGGACCCTTCCCCGGACCCTCGCTGCGCGGGGATGCCTTTGTGCACCGGGCTGCCCTTTTTGTCCTTTTTTCCACAGTGAGGGCATTTAAACTTGCCCGTATCATCCTGATTTTTAATTTCAGTGACATTGTAGGTAGTTTTCCATCTCTATGATTAGCAACAATGGCAGATTTTTCATTTCCCACGCTTTTACTGAAGCAGAAAAAATTAATTCTACTTGTTTCACTCTACATAATGAGCGGAGTCCCAAGTCGGGAACACTGTCTCTTCGTAATAGTTGAACTCTTTGAAATCCAAGTTCAGGTGAAAAACCTGGAAGTATTTCAAACATCCGTCGATGCATAAGATTCTTTTGATAATCTTTCATCGACTGAAAATAAGAGTATTGATCAACCTCTACCCATTTATGAATTAATTTACTATAGTAGCTTTCAAAGACTTGAATATTGTCCATTGAAATCCATTCATAGTGCAATTGTAAACTTTGGCCAAGTCCTTTTTGGAATAATTTTTCAATTAGATTCCACATCTCCTTGGTGGTCTGACAAAATAACAAATTGTTGGAAATATTTGGTTCCATATAGTTGAGAGCTCCATTCATATCAGTCAAATTTGTCCATCCATATCAGTCAAATTTTCTCCTTCCCACTCCTCATAGGAGGCATAAGTTTTATGAGGAGGTCTTACCCAGTGATAAATCCCAGTTTCACGTGACTTCTGATAAAAATATGGAATGATTGTGCCCATTGAAGATAATTTCGTCCATTAAGTTTAATTTGGGACCATGTGAATGTTGGTGTTACTACATTGAGTTTATTTTGTATTTCATTCTATGTATTAGAGTCTTTAGGTATGTGTGTATGAGTTTAGTCTCACATGGGTTATTCATGTTTTGTGAGTCTTTGTAGTCCTTTAAATACCCCTTTAAGGGAAGAATAATATGCCCCATTCTATTTTATCTCAATATTTCAACATGGTAACAAAGCAAGAATTAGTTCCTACCTAATTTATTTCGTTAGAAACCCTCGCCTCTTCATCCGCTTCTCGCATGAGCCCGATTCCTTGTTCTCGTTACTTCGACGGCCTGGTGTTTCCGCGCGTCTACAAGTGCGATCACGCTCCATGCGTGTCGGCCACTCTTTTTCAGCGCTCGCGATTTCGGTTACACGCTCCGTTTTAGATGCTCTCGGCCCTGCTTCTCCCTTCTTGAGCTGGTCTCGTCCATTGCTGGACCGGAGGTTCTGTGATTCATCGTCGAGCCCATCGTTGCTCCAGATCTCGTAGATCTCATCAATAGCTGGACTGGAGTTTCTGTGATTCATCGTTGAGCGGACGAGACTACTTCGACGACGGGATCTGATCTCGTTGGTCTCGCTGGCTGCTCCAGATCCACAACCTCTCCGACATTTTTCTACCTTCTGCTTCGCAGAAAATCGGAACAGTGACCATCTTTACCTACCTCTGTCTTCGTCACTCTCACTGCTCAATCTACTATTGAGAAACTGGAATGCAGTAGATCTGGATCGATGGAAGGCGGGCTTCTTCAGAACAAATGTCAACCTCGTCGATTTGCTGCAATCGACGTAGCTCCCATAGATTTCCTCCCTCCTGCAACATGCCGCTTATGATGAATTGGGACAATGAAGCTAATACGGTCACGTCTTCATCATTGATTGCATGCGGGATCCAATCAACTCTCCAAAGACCAATTCCAGTCCAGAATCGGTCGGTCCAGATCAAGTTTCAATCGTTGCTTCCCCTTCCAGTATGTTTTCCTCTCATCGATGATGAAGCTTCTTAATGGTTTATTCGTCTTTATGTTATCTTCCGTAGTCTGTTATGTTGTTCTTGCCTATATCATCCAGATGTTAGTTTTCTGTGTGTGTGTTTCCTTATGCCTAAATGCGCGTGTGTCCCACGTGAGGGGGGGTGTTAGAGACAAAGGCGACTCGGACCCTGACTATGGTTGACTGCACATGGTGGAATTCGTCTGAGTGGACCCCCACATGTTGGATATTCGTCACCGCGGTGGTATTTCCCGACTCTCGTTTTAGTCTCACATGGCTCGCCAGACTTTTGTCTGTGTTGTTAGATGTAGCTCGTTGCATTTCTCCTATTTCCTCATTTTGATAGGTACATGTGCTCTGATACGTACTTTCTATGTGGATGTTTCGTCGTGTGTTTAAATGTACACACTCCATCCCACATTTTTCGTTACCGTGTTTCTTCCACATGTTTTTCGAGTGTAGATGATGTTGTCACACCACCGTGTGTTTGTGGTATTGGCTGATGGAATCGTGTGTGTAATTGTGCATTGCTCGTGTGTTTTGTGTGTTCATGTCGATGCACCCCGAGTCACCTCCGATATTCATCCTTTTCCATCTCTACCTCCATTACCTTCATCAACATATGAAATTTTAAAGTTATGGGTTTTACCTCCAGCTTGAGGGGGAGTGTTGGAGTTATCGCATCGGGTTTATTTTGTATTTCAATCTATGTATTAGAGTCTTTAGGAGTGTGTGTATGAGTGTAGTCCCACATGAGCTATTCTTGTTTTGTGAGTCTTTGTAGTCCTTTAAATACCCTTTTAAGGGAAGAATAATATGCACTTTCTATTTTCCTCTCAATATTTCAACAATGAATAAGACGGTTGAATCACATGAGGATAATCATTGGACTGAGAGGTTTTGGTAGTGGTAATTTGTTTTCCGTCATCAGCCATCAGGAATTAACATGAAAAAATAGAAATAAGATGACTCCTAGCTTCTATTGTAGAGACCCCTTTACCTACTGGAAATTGGAGAGCATATCCAAGCAGATGAAGAAATCAGTTGGAGGAGAATCCTATCGATCCAATAGGAAGTTGAGCAGATCCCAGCAGATGACAACAAAATAGTTGAAGAAGATTCTCGTCGGATCTAAGCAGACAGAAACAGAATAGATCCACACAGACATCTCTCGACTCCAATCTCCGTTCAAGCAGGAGCCGAGGTCGCCGTCCCTGTCAACCAAATGAACATGGATCGTAGTGTGGCAAATAGATGATTTGCCTTCCAAGTCTGAGCCAACAGATGAATCTCAGCTTGAAAAACATCGTCGAGGTCCATCGTCGACCAGAAAAAAGCGAACCGTCGTCGACGAGCAGAGATATATCAAGAGCCAAACAGATGATTATCGGATAAGAGACCGCCGTCAAGATCCACATCCAGTAGCATCAGAAGAATAGGAAGGCAGCAAGGCAATCCCAGCTCAGTGCTTTGATACCATGTTCCAAACGAGAAGTGGGGAAAAAGTACCTCCATACTTGAGCAAGAATACCTTGGGGTGATCTTTTTGCGTATACACTTCCTCTTTTTATATATGGCCCCAATAAACCCTAACTATGAAGAAATTAGTCCATTGAGTTATTCCAGGTGTTGTGGTCAGTGGTCACCTCCGGGTAATCTTATCCCATCTTTATGAGATTTATTTTTAACATCTATTGCATAAGCTGCTTGTTATTTTCTTCTGTACTTGCATTCATAACTATGACTTTGTTTGCAGGGGGCTGTGGGGTTGAGAATGCGGGTCTTTGACAGGGTTCTATGCTTTGTCAATTGTCATTTTGCTGCTCATGTAGAAGCTGTCGGTAAGAGGAATGCTGACTTCAATTTTGTTTATCGAACTTTATCATTCACCCGGCCTTCTGTAGTACAAAATTCTGGACCAGGTTTGCTTTCTTGAACATCTTAAACAGAAGTTATTTGTACAAGTCTCTAAGGACATACAGTGGACTTAAATTAAATTCACATGAATTAATTGTCTTCATTCACACGTGATTCCTTTGATGCAGCTGGTGCTACATCAGTGCAAGTGCATCGTGGAGGGAATGTACGTTATTTCCATAAATCTTTTACAAGTTCGGTTTTCTCATGATACCTTTCACAGTGATAGCTAAGCTAATATAGGGTCATACATTTTTTGTTGTGGCAGTCAGCTGGGTCTCAATATGATGAAAAGCCTGAACTTTCAGAAGCAGATATGTTGGTTTTTCTTGGTGATTTCAATTATAGGATCTTTGGCGTATCTTACGATGAAGCAAGAGACATGGTTTCTCAGAGATGTTTTGATTGGCTAAGGGAAAGAGATCAACTTCAAGAAGAAATGAAAGCTGGCAGGGTTTTTCAAGGAATGCGGGAAGCTCAAATCAAATTTCCTCCCACGTACAAGTTTGAAAGGCACCAAGCTGGTCTTTCAGGCAAGTAAAAATTCTTTACAATGGACATCCGTTGTGTGATGTAGTTTACATGCTAGTACACTGGTCCAATGAATTATAACTTAGGGTTAGTGGGTTGGTCTTCCCTTCATTCTATGTTGCTGCATGCACTATGCTGAGTCCTGGTGTCTGTACTTTACAGCCTATGATTCTAGTGAGAAGAAGCGCATTCCTGCATGGTGTGATAGAATAGTATATCGTGATAGTCGATCTATCTCCGTGGCTGAATGTTCATTGGAATGTCCCGTTGTCTCTTCAATTTCACTGTAAGTTTCACGTAATCATTTTTTTATTGTGGAGTAAAAATCTCATAATCCATCTTATAACTTTTTAGGTTGTAATATTGACTGTAACAGCTATGAATCATGTATGGATGTGACAGACAGCGACCACAAACCTGTCAGATGTATATTCAGTCTTGAAATGGCACATATAGACAGGACAGTAAGGAGGCAAGTGTTTGGAGAAATACTTACATCACATGAGAAGATAAGGTCCTTGCTCGAGGAATATAGTATTGTACCAGATACCGTCGTCAGCACCAACATAATCATACTACAAAACCAGGATATTTCTGTTCTTCGAGTAACGAACAAATCTGACAAGCATGTCGCTAGTTATGAAATTATCTGTGAAGGCCAGTTAACAGTAAAGAATGATGGGACTTGCTCTGAACTTTGTGCAAAAGGTTCCTTTGGTTTTCCAAACTGGCTACAGGTATGTTCTGATGCGTCCTGTTTTCCAGCCTACATGAGTATATTGGTAGATAGCTTTGTAGTTGAACGTCCTGCCAAGGAATTTACGCTACTATTGTTGGAATAATTATCATATATATTCTTATATTTATATATTTTTTTTTATTTTAAAAACTCTTCTAAAAGTATAACAACAAATGATAATAAACTATCATAAACAGAGAGATGAGAAATAAAGGAGATCAAAATAATATAGTTTAGAATCGAGCCTGAGTAAGGCGTGTGATCACTGCCCTAAAGAAGTTGCACCACCCTCCGGCAGGGCTTCAACCGATGCTCACTCTTCCAAGGTACAACACCCAGCTAGATCCCGAAAACTCCGATGTGCGCGGACACCGAAGAAGCACAGAGCACCCGAACTCCCACTTGATGAAGCAACTGTCAAGAAAATAGAATCACTGCGAAAGTCGTAAGAACGAGAGAAAGAGATCGCAAGCAGTTCTCCAAAAGCGTAGTAGAGCATCTAAAACGATCCGGAAAATTCTCCTATATAGGAGTCGTAAAATAACACGTAATTAATTTTTAACAGTTATAATTGGTAAGAGATAATCGTGCAGACAAATGTGGAAGATTTCCAACGTAAATGAGTAATGACGAGAAAAACGCGTAAAAGAACGGTTAGAAATTACGCGTAATAATTGCGTAGAGAAAACGCAAAACGACAGAGGTCGCGTCGAGTTCAATTCGACGCTGCGTCGAAATCATATCGACGCAACTTGACACTACGTCAAGATCTTATTGACGCAGGTCAAGACGACGGAGAACATGTCGACGCAACTCGACGCTACGTCGAGTTCCTATCGACGCAGGTCAAGTCGACAAAGAACTTATCGACGCAACTCGACGCTACGTCGAGTTCTTATCGACGCAGGTTGGGTGCGTCGAGTTCTATTTGATGCAACTCCAATTTCAAGCGAGCTAGTTGACACCACTTCGAGTTCTACTCGACGCAGCTCCGACATCTATTCGACGCAACTCCGAATAAAAGTACTGCAACTATTTTGTACAAAAAATACAATTCAATTCAATTATTCCCCAAATCCCAAATCCCAAATCCCAAATCCGAAATCCTGATCCGGTCCGGTGCGGTGCGCGCGCGCGTGTGTGGTTCATAGTTCCTCCTTATGTTCTTTTGAACAAATAAGAAAGTGTGAAGATAATTATATACTTGCCAACAAGAATGTAGAATAACAAGGTGGGACTAAATGATTCATCATTTCCTTCATGAGAGGTTTCCTCCAAAAATTTGGATTCCCTCCATTTGGTTTTGGAGCTTTTCATTAAATATGAGGAGTCAAACACCAAACACCATCAAGGCTCCAATTAAAACATTATAAATTAAATAATGTTTTAAAATACAAAATTTCTAATAATCCCCCACAAAAGCGAAAAACAAAATGCGAACTTCATAAGTTATGATATTAATAATGATAAATAAAATCAAATACAAATTTGCTTCATCAAGTTGTATCTAATGCAACGGGTATATGTGGAATGGTTACCTTGAACCTATACTTTGTTCTTATTTCCTCTACCGAAGAGTATAATGTGTCAGAGGCTTTAAATTATAAACTTTTGACCTGTAAATTAGATAAGCACACAAAAAATTGGTTGTTCATTGGGTTATGTCGGTGAGCGCGTTAATGGCCATGCACATTTCTTGAATTTTCATGAGGATTATTAGGGTTCAGCCCGGATCCCAAAGTCACGGCCTCATGACTACCCCCACATAGGTGGTGCCTCAAGAGATATTTCGTAACTAATATCTCGCAAAGATGTTTGTCTTTGGCAACCATTAAAAACTTAAACGTTCATCCTAAACTGTTACGTATAGCACACCATCATAGGAATGTGGAGAAGGTTTTCTCAACCTTTAAATTTGTGCTCTCAACTACGCTACATCAACGACTTCGTTTCTACCACATTGAACCCAATTCATGGGATCTCCAATCACATGGGTTGGGTATCCATCGTTGGCAGCAAATTATGTGGGCTTAAGCCCCATTCCCCTCGATGACAATAATATCTCCCTTCGGGACAATCCCTTAGTAAGATTATCAGCAAGATTCAATTCTGACTTTACATAATTGAGTGATATCACTTCTTTTCTTCTTTGCTTCACCGACTTTTACCTAATTCTCATGAACTTGTTCATTTTAGCATTAGTACTATTTGAAGCAGTTAACTCAATCACCGGTTTATTATCACAATGCAAAGAAATAACAGGTAATGATTTTTCAACTAAAGGAATTTCATAAAGTAAATTTTTAAGTCATTCGGCTTCGGCACATGTAGTGTCTAAAGCTATAAGCTCGGATTCCATGGTGCTTCTTGAAATCACATTTTGTTTTGTAGAAGCCCATGAAATGAAGGACCCTTCAAAGAGGAAAACATAACCGGTTATTGATTTAACATCCAACGAATCAGTTACCCAATTGACATCTGAATAACCTTCAAGCACTTCGGGAAAACCCGTATATACTAAACTATAATCGATAGTTCCGCGAAGGTATTTAAATATTCTAGTTAACGCTATCCAATGATCGTCACTTGGATTGCTAGTATATCTACTAAGTCTGCCTACAACATATAAAATATCGGGTCTAGTGCGATTAGCAATATAAAGCAGTGACCCTATCATTTGTGCATACTTATGTTGGTCAATAGGTTCACCTAAGTTTTTACAAAGCTTTATGCTAGCGTCATAAGGAGTAGAAGCAGGTGCAGAATTAAATAAATTAAATTTATACAACATTTTCTCAATCGAGTGAGAAAGAGATAATGAAACATAAGAATCAGATTTAGCTAATTTCATTCACAAAATAACATTAGCTTCTCCTAAATCTTTCATATCAAATTTGGATGATAAATTATTTTTGATATTATTAATAATTTTAATTAACTTCCAAAGATCAAAATGTCATTTACATAGAGACATAACAAAATATATTCATTTCCTTCTTGTTTTGCATAAATGCATTTATCATATTCATTAGATATAAATCCAAAAGATACTACTACGGAATCAAATTTTTGATTTCATTGTTTAGGTGCTTGTTTTAATCCATAAAGAGATTTAATAAGTTTACAAACTTTATTTTCTTGACATTCAACTACAAAGTCTTCGGGTTGAGTCATATAAACTTCTTTATTTAAGTCTCCATGTAAAAATGCAGTTCTTATGTCCATTTGGTGAATAATTAATTTATGAATCGACGCTAAAGCTACTAGAACATTAAGGGATGTAATCCTAGCTACGGGAGCATAGGTATCTAAATAGTCTATCCCTTGTTTTGTGCATAGCCTTTAGCAACAAGACGAGCCTTATATTTTTCTATGGAACCGTCCGGATTTAATTTCTTCCTAAAGATCCATCTACAACCTATGACTTTGGTACCGGAAGGAAGGTCGGTTAGAATCCAAGTTTTATTTTCTAGAATAGAATTAATTTCAGCATTTATGACTTCTTTTCAAAATGGAGAATCAGATGAGGTCATATCTTCCTCATATGAATTAGGATCTCCTTCAACTAGGTAGGTGAAGTAGTCCTCTCCAAAAAATTTTCCGGTTCTAACTCTTTTGCTTCTCCTAAGTTCATCAATTTCTAATGGATCTATATTATAGTAAGGTTGAAAAGAGCTAGAAGATGGTTGAGATGAGCTGTCTAATTTATATGGGAATTTATCTTCAAAATAAACGTCATCTCTAGTTTCTATAATAGTGTTATTTGATATTTCACTAATTTGAGAATTGGTAATAAGAAACCTATTAACACTATTATCAGAAGCATAACCTATAAAAATGGAGTCCAATGTTTTTGGTCTTATTTTCTTTCTTTTAGGTTCAGAGATTGCTACCTTAGCCAAACACTCGAAGGATTTGGAGATTATGTTTGCTTAATTTAAATAATTCAAATGGAGTTTTATCATCATGTTTTGAATGAATTATATTAATGATGAAAGAGGAGGTGAGCAACGCTTCTCCCCAAAGATTTTTTGGGGCACCAGACTCGGCTAACATGGCATTGATCATGTTCATCAAGGTCTGATTTTTCCGTTCAGCTACACCATTAGATTGAGGAGAATATGGAGCAGTCACTTGATGAATAATCTCATGTTCTTGACAAAACTGGGTTAGTTCATTCGAAGTGTATTCTCCACCTCGGTCGAATCTAAGAATTTTAATTGAAGATCCTAATTGATTTTCTACCTCCGCTTTGAAAATCTTAAAATTATGAAAAAACTTCATCTTTGATTTTTAATAAATAAATGTAACAGTATTTAGTGAAATCATCAATAAAGGTTACAAAATATTTATTTCCACCTCTAGTTGGTTGGCGGTTCGAGTCACCCACATCCGAGTGAATTAACTCTAAAGATTTTGAAGTTCTTTCAACTGATTTAAAAGGTTTTCTAGAAAATTTAGATTGCACACAAATTTCACATTTAGCACTTGGTGCAATATTAAATTTAGGAATTAAATTTAAAGGCATCATTCTTTTAATACAATCTGAATTCACATGTCCTAGTCTAGCATGTCAATAATCACAATTTGAGTTTGAAACAATAAAAGTTAAAATTTAATTTACTTCTAAATCAACAACATTTAATTTAAATAAATCATCACAAATATATCATTTGCCAATAAAAACATCATTAAATGTTATTACAGTTTTATTAAACTCTAAGACAATCTTATAACCCTTCTTCACTAATAAGGATCCGCTCACTAGATTCTTCCTAACTCTCGGCACATAGAGCACATCATGCAAGGCTAGTGTCTTCCCGGATGTCAACTTAAGATCCACTCGCCCGCGACCAAGAATTTGTGTCGAAGAAGCATCTCCTAAGATCACGTTTCCTCCACTGATGTCCTAAAAGGTGGCAAAGCAAGAACGATCAAAACCAGTATGAACATTTGCTCCGGAATCAAGCCACCAATCTGATGAACAAGTGAGAAGAAGACTGGGAGAATAATCTAACCTGAAGATAAGTTGATTCGGTGCTTGGATCATGTTGACCTGAGGCTTGTCACCACGAGTCTTGCCAATCACGGGTTCTGTCTTCTTGTAGAAGCAGTTGGTAGACAGATGATTTGTGCGGTCGCAGATGAAACACCATTTTCCTTTACCTGGGTTTTGGTTTGAAGGACCAGGCTTGGGATGATTAAGTTTTTGATGACGGGAACCTGGACGGAAAGATTTCTTATGGATTTTTCCCTTACCTTTGATGTGATGGTGAGAGGAAGGGTTGCTATGAGATTCAGTGAGATTCACTTTAGGAGCATGGTCTTTGGGGGTCTTGGAACTTGTAGACATATGTTCCTCCTATATGCGGATAGCATTTTGGATTTGAACATAAGTGAAGTTGGATTGGTCATGCCTTAGTCTAATACTAAAGTCGGACCAAGAATCAGGAAGAGCATCAATAAGACATGCTACTAAATAATTTTCGGAAAGAATTGAGTCATCGGCTCGGATTTTGGACATCTCATCAAGGTGATGGAGTTGGGGATTGATAGGCTTGGAAGCATCAATCTTGAATTTGTGGAGGTTAGAAACGTTGTAACGTTCTATACCCGCATTATCAAGGTTATAGCGTGCTTCAAGAGCATACCACAAATCCTAAGCCGTACGATATCGAATGAAGACATCGTAAAGGCTGCCGGACAAGGCACTAAGGATTCGGTTGCGACAATGATATTCTATATCTACCGGATCTCAGGGAACACGTGTAACAGTGGTATTTGCACTGAAAGATGAAGACGATGGAAGAGAGGAAGTGACTACAGTTGCAGCGCTGGGGTTTTCTGTTTCTACAACAGGAGTATCGAAAATGGCAGACAAAAGACTTAAAGTGTTAAACCAATATTCTACTTGTGCTTGCCAACGATGAAAACCATTTCCGTTAAATTTTTCGGGTTTAATCCCGGCAGAATCTTCAGATCTAGAAACCATTAGGCTGTGTTAGTTTCGCGGGTTTTGAGAGGAAGGAATTGGTTTGGGGTATATCAAAACCAATATTTGTGTTCGTTTCGGGTTTTTAGAGGATGGAATTGATCCGATCGGTTTTGGGAGGAAGGTTTTGGACCAAAACCAATTATGGTGTTCGTTTGGACCTTTTATGGACGGGATTGACTTTTGCCAAAAACCCATAGGTTTTGGAACTTTAGAAATCTACCTATCCCAAAAACCTACCAAATTTGGTCGGTTTTCCTTCATGTGCGATCGTCTTATCCGCAAAACCATGGGTGCAAACGAAGAAAAAATTATTGACCAAAAGCTTCCTGTAAAACCATGGGTGTAAACGAACAAAAAATTTATTTTTCATTTGGTAGAATGTATTATTCAAAATTTATTTTTCAAAATCTTCCTGCAAGACCATGGGTGCAAACGAAATTTTTTTTTGGTTTTGGACCAAAATCAAAACCTACAAAATTTTGGTTTTTGACCAAAACCAAAACCCTCCGTGTAAAACCCGCGAAACGAACGCAGCCTTACAGATTTCTGAAATTTATAAAACATAAAATAAATTTCAGTACATATGAAAATAAAAACAGAGATAAACATTTTGATTATTTGATTTTATTTGTCTTGTTATTTTTGGACTTCCCAAGGAATACCCGATGAAGGGCTCTGACTGGTACTAGGCGGTTTTGTGGGATGATAACCCAACATGACTCTTTCGCAAGAGATTATGTGATGTGATCTACAACTTCTTTAGGTTGGAATAATTATCATATATATTCTTATATTTATATTTTTTTTTCGATTTTGAAAACTCTTATAAAAGTATAACAACAAATGATAATAAACTATCATAAACAGAAAGGTGAGAAATAAAGGAGATCAAAATAATATAGTTTAGAATCGAGTCTGGGTAAGGCTTGTGATCACTGCCCTAAAGAAGTTGCACCACCCTCCGACATGGCTTCAACCAATGCTCACTCCTCCAAGGTACAACACCCGACTAGATCCTGAAAACTCTGATGTGCGCGGACACCGAAGAAGCACAGAGCATCCGAACTCCCACTTGATGAAGCAAATGCCAAGAAAATAAAATCACGGCGAAAGTCGTAAGAACGAGAGAGAGAGATCGTAAACAGTTTTCCGAAAGCGTAGCAGAGCATCTAAAACGATCCGGAAAATTCTCCTATATAGGATTCTCGTAAAATAACACGCAATTAATTTTTAACGGTTATAATTGGTAAGAGATAATCGTGCAGACAAATGTGGAAGATTTCAAACGTAAATGAGTAATGGCGAGAAAAACGCATAAAAGAACGGTTTGAAATTACGCGTAATAATTGTTGGATCTGATGGCGCCCTTAGAGGGGGGGGGGGGGGTAAATAAGAGGTTTACTAAAGTGACAAATTTTACCAAAACAGAAAAAACTTTTTTGCTGTCGCTAACGCCTGGCGTTAAGAGTCAACGCTGCCGTTAACTCTCCAGAAAAAAGAATTTTGCAGAAATATTCAAAATGATTTTCTTTATGAAATACAATTCCCGAAAAATTAGATATACTGAAAAAAAATTTTATATTTCAAAAAAATTATTACAAGGATAATATTTCAATAACGCTTGAAATTAGAGGCGACAACTTCAAAATCAATTTTTGTTCCTTCATCGGTCCTTCTCCTAAGGACCGGTTGACTATAGCATATCTATCCCCAGATAAGGCCTCTAGCCACCCCCTAGATCTACCCTTGACCTAGTCGCCATGCACGACAGACAGCGAATTACTACCGTTACAAGAAAATATAAAAGGATAAAGATAAAATTAGAACAAATGACTCCCTAGAATGAAGAGCGTTGAAGGAGATGTTGAAGATACGCCATGACCACGTCGGAGTTGAAGCGAGCGTCCTTCTTCAAATTTGTCGTTGGAAATCTCCTTCTCACTCTTGTTCCTCAATGTTGGTGTTGAGAGTTCTTTCTGAATTCTGAATGAAATGCTCTCTCAGATCTCTGGAATGAAGGCTTCAATGCATCTCTAACTTGAGCAAACGAAATCAGGTCTTTAAATAGAAACGGGAGCTAACGTGTGTCGTTAAGAGTTAACGCCAGCGTTAGTGAACGTGCACTGTCGTGGCTGAGATCGTGCAAATCGTCGGGATCGTGGCAGAAACTAATTTCGTCGAACGCGCTTTCGTCAAACGGAATCAAAGTTCGTCGAACGCCATCAAAGTTCGTCGAACGCCATCAAAGTTCGTCGAACGCAAGTTCGCCGAACTCTATTTCGTCGAACGCCGTCAACTTTCGTCGAACGCATTTTCGTTAAGCGCAATTTCCGTCGAGCGCAAGTTCATTTCGTCGAACACAATTTCGTCAAGCGCAATTTCGTCGAGCGCAAGTTCATTTCGTCGAACGGAATCTCCTTTCGTCGAACGCCTTCAGATTTCGTCGAACGCAGTTTCGTCGACCGATATTTCTTCTCGACGGTTTCCTTCTCAGCGGTTTCCTTCTCAGTGGTTTCCTTCTCAACGGTTGTTAACGCGGGGCGTTAACAACTAATGCGAGCGTTAGCTCTCTTTTCAGAGAATCGTCATCAATCAGCATCATGTTCATAGGGTTATATAACTATAGTACCTGCACACTATAAACACAAGCAAGATCAAATACATAGTGTGATTTGTTATTTCTCAAACTAAGAGAAGTGGAACACAAGCTCCAACAATCTCCCCCTTTTGATAATAACAAATCCACCAATAAGAAATAAAATATAATTAAAGCAGTGTTTATAGTAAATGTTAAGCATTATAAACATGCATATTCCCCGTATGTGGATACTCCTCTTACATGAATGCATTTCCTAATGAACTCCCCATAAATAAAAGATTTCTTTATTTTTTCAATTATTCTCCCCATTTTGTTATAATCAAAAGAAGGTGGGATAGAGTCTTAGCAATATAAAATAATATGCATTTAATAGAGATAAGAGCAACTTGAATATAAATAGTTAACACATTGAAAGCAATTTGTAACATCTTTGTAGAAATTGTAAGTTCAAAATATAATAAGCATTTCACTAAATTAAGTAGATGTTTTGAATTTAGATACACAAGTTGCAAATTCATTTGAAATTTGTAATTTTCAAGTTAGCAAGCAAGATTATAAAATATCATTGAAAGATAGGTTTACAATGTAAAATAATTTGCATTTCAAGTTAACATAAACATTGTAAAGATCATGCGGTGCTATATAGTGCATTTACTCATGATTGTAGAAAAATTGTATAGAGAAATTTTTAGTCCAATTCTCATGAGTGGAAGTATTATAAATGATAATGATGTGTTCAATAAGTATGTTTTAATAATGTATACAAGAGTATAAATCAAACCACATAAACTATGTAATGTAAGAACATAACTTAATTGAACATAAACAACTTTACTTCCACAAATTTCAATGCACATATATTTTTTTTTGTATTTTTATTTTTAAAGAGAAGTGGCGAAAATTTTGTTTGCACAAGATAATTTACAATTCTTTCCAAGGTGCTCAACTTTACAATGCTCATTAAGACTTATCAGGAAGGTGAGTAGTGCTTGGTGGAGTTAACCTTGTCATTCATTATTTGCTTTTTAGATTAGTGACTAAGGACTCCGAATTCACTTGTTTTTGCAAACATAAAATTTTATTTTATATATCACATTTCTCTACTCACAAGTGCATGAAGAACAAAGAATTCAAGAAAGAATTCAATGTTGTGTAGGTAAACTATTTATGAGATTCAAAATAAGTTCTTATACTACACAATAATGCAATAAGATTTAAAACACATGTATATTAACAAAAAGTTGTAAGTGAGAAAATCATTATCAAAGATAAAAACCTTACTCATACTTAGAGCCATGTAAAAACATTTCTACACATGTATTCTATAACCAATTTTGTTTTTGCACATTTGAAGATGATATTCAAGACATGATAAAATCAAAACAATATTTTTAAGAAATTTGAAGGTTTAAATTAAACATTGTAAAAAATCTTTAAGCAATATATATAATCATTCTTGAAATAAACATTTAAGCACATATTTTTTTGTTTTTAATTTTTGAAGTAAATAACAACAAATAAGAATTTTTTTTAAATTTTTGAAGAACAAAAATGCAAACAAATATAACAAATTACATAAAATAATTTGATAGCTTTTTATAAGGGTTAAGGTGACATTTCTAAGACACATAATTCTAACCTAAGCATGTGAAAACGTGCATCGGGTAGAGGTTTGGTAAAAATGTCGACAAGTTGTGATTCCGTCCCTATAAAGCTAATTTTAACATGTTCTTTCTTAATATGATCCATAATAAAATGATGTCGGACATCTATATGTTTAGATCGAGAATGATGTACGGGATTGTTTGTGAGATCTATAGCGCTCTTGTTGTCACACTTTAATTCTATGTTATTTAGATGAACACCAAAGTCTTCTAACGTTTGGGTCATCCACAAGGCTTGTGCACAACAACTACCTAGTGCGATATATTCGGCCTCGGTGGTGGAGAGGGCAACAGAATTTTGTTTCCTACTCGACCATGATATAAGTGAAGGGCCTATAAAATGACACGTGTCACTAGTGCTCTTACGATCTAATGAACATCCCGCATAGTCTGAATCAGAAAAACCGTGTAGAATAAAACAATTATTATGAGGATACCATAAGTCTAATCTAGATGTTCCGATTAGATATCTAAAAATACGTTTAACCGCTTTCAAATGTGATTCTTTTCGGTTAGCTTGAAATCTAGCACATAAGCAAACGGAAAACATAATATCGGGTCTAGATGTGCTTAAATATAACAATGAGCCTATTATTCCTCTATATAATGTTTGATCAATAGAAATACCGGCTTCATCTTTTCCTAATTTTAGTGAAGCGCTCATTGATGTATTAGCTTGTTTTAGGTTTTCAAATCCAAATCTTTTAAGAATATCATAAACATATTTAGTTTGACAAATAAATATACCATTTTGTTTTTGTGAGATTTGAAATCCTAGAAAATAAGTGAGTTCTCCTACCAAGCTCATTTCAAATTCATTTTTTCATCGCTAAAATTACTTCATTACATAACTCTTCATTAGTGGCTTCAAAAATGATATCATCAACATAAATTTGCAATAGAATCAAATCATTATCTACATGCTTAATGAAGAGTGTATTATCCGCACTTCCCATTTTCTAACCGTGCTTTATTAAAATTAATGTCAATCTATCATACCAAGCATGTGGCGCTTGCTTTAATCCATAAAGCGCTTTTTCTAACTTATAGACATGATTGAGAAATTTTTCACTCACAAATCGGGGGATTGTTCTACATAAACTTCTTCTTTTATAATCCCGTTCAAAAATGCACTTTTAACATCCGTTTGAAACAATTTAAATCTTTTAAAACTCGCAAATGCAAGAAATATTCTAATAGACTCTAGGCGAGCAACGGGTGCAAAAGTTTCATCAAAATCTACCCCTTCGATTTGTGAATATCCTTGTGCAACTAGTCTAACTTTATTTCTTGTTATCCTAGAGTCACCATCTAGTTTGTTTTTGAAAATCTATTTGACTCCAATAACTGGATGATTAGATGGCCGCTCAACTAAATTTCAAACCTTATTACGTTCAAATTGATTTAATTCTTCATTCATAGTTAAAAACCAAAGTTCATCATTTAAAGCGGTTGAAACGTTTTTTGGTTCTATTTCGAATACAAAACAAAGGTTTGAAAAAGACTCATGTAAAAAAGAATGAGTACTTACCCCTTTTGACGGTTCTCCTATCACAAGCTCCTTTGGATGATCCTTAGTAAACTGCAACACGCTTGGAGGAATATATTCTACTATCTCATTTTCTTTCTCCTCTTTTTCTTCTTCTTTTTCTACAAGTGATTCATCCAAAGGGGAAATAGGTTCGTCTTCATTTCCTATATGATTAGAATCAACACAAGGAACAAACTCATCAAATCTTACATGTATAGACTCTTCAACTACTTTAGTTCTTTTATTATATATTCTATAAGTCTTGCTAGTTGAAGAGTAACCAATGAAAATTCATTCATCGCATTTTTCATCAAATTTTCCTAGTGCATCTTTAGTGTTTAAAATGAAACATTTACAACCAAACACATGAAAATAAGATACATTAGGTTTTCTTTTAAAGTAAAGCTCATAAGGTGTCAATTTTAAAATAGGACGAAGCATGACACGATTAATGATATAACAAGAAGTATTAACCGCTTCGGCCCAAAATAATTTAGGCAACCCATATTCACAAAGCATAGTGCGGGCTAGCTCTTGAAGGGTTCTATTTTTTCTCTCCACTACATCATTTTGTTGTGGGATGCGAGTAGCGGAAAATTCATGTTTAATTCCTAAATCATCACAATAAGAAAAAATCTATCATTTTCAAATTCTCCTCCATGATCCGAACGTATGCATTTAATCTTTAAATCAAGTTCATTTTGAATACGAATGCATAGTTTAGTAAATTCAAGGAATGCATCGGATTTGGAAGATAGAAATAATGTCCAACAAAATTTAGAATAATCATCAATTATTACAAAAGTATGTTTTCTACCTCCTAGACTAGAAGTACTAACCGGTCCAAATAAATTCATATGAATCAATTGAAGAGGTCTAGTGGTAGAAATTACATTTTTGCTTTTAAAAGAATTTTTTGAAAATTTTCCTTTTTGGCAAGGCGTACAAAGAGAAGATAAATTTCAATTAAGCATAGGTAATCCCTTAATTAATTTATCTTTTGATAATTTCAAAATAAGCTTGGTGCTAGAGTGACCAAGACGCCTATGCCAAAGTTCTAATTCTTCATTTTTAGAAATAAAACATTTTAAAGAAGAATTTGAAAGATCATTAAAGTAATCATATAAACATTATGCATCCTAGGTGCGGTGAGTACTACATCATTTGTTTTAGAATTTATAATTTTGCAAAGATTTGTAGATGATTCAAATAATATATTTAAGCCTATATCACATAATTGACTAATTGAAATTAAATTATTTTAAGCCATCTACAAATAAAACATTTGAGATTGAAAAAGAATCGTTACCCACTGTGTCGATGCTCATGATCCTTCCTTTTCCGTTGTCACCAAATGTCACCATCCCTCATTTCTTCATCTCAAGGCTAAGGAACTTTGCTTTGTTTCCCGTCATGTGTTTGGAGCATCCCGAGTCCAAATACCACACGTCATTTTTGTCCTTAGCCTGCCAACATACCTAAAAAGGAGATGAGA
Source organism: Dactylorhiza incarnata (assembly GCA_033032865.1). Lineage (NCBI taxonomy): Eukaryota > Viridiplantae > Streptophyta > Magnoliopsida > Asparagales > Orchidaceae > Dactylorhiza > Dactylorhiza incarnata. The sequence continues at coordinate 5,898,919 of JAWHQI010000097.1, read as the reverse complement.
GTAAAGATCCGGATACCCAAGAGGTTCCTCCCATAGAATAGGTGGAAACCTTAGGCACCCAGATTTGCTTTATAGCACTACCGCCCTTTTTCTTACAAGAGTTTAAGGTGTGTCCAAATAAATGGCCAAATAAATGGCATTTGGCACACGATATAAAAGGGGATGAGACTATTTTTGAAGTTTTGGATAAACTCTTGCTTGAAAATGAGGTAACATTTGAATTTTTGAAATTATTAATAACAGAATTACTGTTTCTAGAATTACAGCTAACGCCAGCGTTAGGAGTTAACGCCTGGCGAAAGCTTCCAGAGCTATATCCAAGGCCATATTTGGCACTTCCATGACATTGGTTGGCCAAGATCATGTCCAGAGATCTTTGCCCAACTCCAAACTTCTTAATAGCCAAATTTAAATCATGAATACGAGCTTTGAGAGCGGTGTTTTCCGTTACCAACATAACGCACCGATTCGCAAAACTCTTCTTCCCATCCTCTATTTGAGAAAGAGAGTTTTTAAAGTTCTTTCCAAATCTCTTTTCTCCTTAGTAAGAAGTTCATAGTGGAGTGAGATTTAGAAAGAGCTTCTTCAAGTTCTTTCACTCTTGCCAAAGAGTGATTGCACTCTTGGCAAGATACATTTTCTTTCCCTAATTGTTTAGATAATTTTTTGTTTTCCTTTAACAAAAGTTTATTTTCAGAATTTAGAAGATCAATATCTTTTAAACTTTTATCAAAGAATTTGCAAGTTTGTAAATACTCAATATATAAATCATCATAAGTAGGGAGAGTTACCTCAGTGTCGCTTTGGACACTGCTTTCATCCTCGGATGTCTTGTCACTTTTTCCCATAAGGCACATATTTGCCTCTTCTTCATCGCTAGAGGATGAGCCGCTTGAATCCTCGGAGGAGTCATCCCATGTAGCCGCTTTTAAGACCTTCTCTTTTCCCTTGTGCCCTTTTTCTTTACGCTCTTTCAGATATTTTGGGCACTGGCTCCGAATATGTCCGGTCTTTCTACAATGGTAGCACTCCGGTGGTGGTCGTTCATCATCATCCTCGTCGCTACATCTCTCTTTCTTTGATGAAGATCCCTTTTTGATGAAATATTTCCGGAAGGTGTTTCTCCTTTCCGGATTCTTCATGAACCTTTTGAACTTCTTCACAAAAAGGCTCTCCTCGTCCTCTTCATCATCATCTCCATTTGCCTCCTTTTTTGATTTTAAGGCCAAACTCTTCTTCTTTAGCTCCAAGTTGTACTCTTGTTGTTGAATTTTGAGTTCAACCTCATGGGTCTTTAGGTTCTCAATGAGGCTCTCAATTTTGAGCTTCTTCAAATCGTGCGACTCCGAGATAGCTGTCACCTTTGGATTGAACTTTGGAGGGAGAGACCTTAAAAATTTTCTCACTAAGTCGCCGTTGGAGAACACCTTTCCAAGTACTTTTGAGTCGTTAACGATCTTGGTGAACCTTGTGTACATTGAATCTACGTCTTCATCCGCCTCCATCCGGAATTTCTCATACTAGGATTCAAGTTGGAAGAGTTTTGAATCCTTAACCTGCGAAGTACCTTCATGAGTAATTTCTAATAAATTCCATATATCATAAGCTGTTTCGCAAGCACAAGTTCTATTAAATTCCGTTCTATCCAAAGCATAAAATAACGCATTCATTCCTTTAGCGTTTTTCTTACATCTCAACTTATCATTGTCATCCCATCTATCTCTAGGTTTTTCCATAGTGACTTCTCCAACAACAAATGTTGGTGGAGAGCAACTTTGCTCTACCATACCCCAAATGTCATTATCTAAAGCAGTTAAAAAACAACGCATTCTAGTTTTCCAATAATTATAATCAGTTCTGGTAAATAGTGGAGGTCTCCTAATCCCTTGACCCTCAGCGAAAGCATGATCATTATGCGCCATTATTCCCGGTTGTGAAACCGTTTTGGAATAACCTTGCTCTGATACCAAGTGTTGGATCTGATGGCGCCCTAAAAGGGGGGTGAATAAGGGGTTTACTATTTTTTAAGGTAAAGTGACAGATTTTACCAAAACAGAAAAACTTTTTTGCTCTGTCGCTAACGCCTGACGTTAAGAGTCAACGCTGGCGTTAACTCTCCAGAAAAAGAAATTTTGCAGAAATATTCAAAATGATTTTCTTTATGAAATACAATTCCAGAAAAATTAGATATACTGAAAAAAAATTTTATATTTCAAAAAAATGATTACAAGGATAATATTTCAATAACGCTTGAAATTAAAGGCGACAACTTCAAAATCAATTTTTGTTCCTTCACCGGTCCTTCTCCTAAGGACCGATTGGCTATAGCCTATCTATCCCCAGATAAGGCCTCTAGCCACCCCCTAGATCTACCCTTGACCTAGTCGCCACGCACAAGGCGGCGAATTACCCCCTAAGCCGCACAAGGACCTAGTCGCCACATGCACGGCGGCGAATTACTACCGTTACAAGAAAATATAAAAGGATAAAGATAAAATTAGAACAAATGACTCCCTAGAATGAAGAGCGCTGAAGGAGATGTTGAAGATACGCCATGACCACGTCGGAGTTGAAGCGAGCGTCCTTCAAATTTGCCGTTGGAAATCTCCTTCTCACTCTTGTTCCTCAATGTTGGTGTTGGGAGTTCTCTCTGAATTCTGAATGAAATGCTCTCTCAGATCTCTGGAATGAAGGCTTCAATGCATCTCTAACTTGAGCAAACGAAATCAAGTCTTTAAATAGAAACGGGAGCTAACGCGTGGCGTTAAGAGTTAACGCCAGCCTTAGTGAACGTGCACTGTCGTGGCTGAGATCGTGCAAACCGTCGGGATCGTGGCAGAAACTAATTTCGTCGAACGCGCTTTCGTCGAACGGAATCAAAGTTCGTCGAACGGAATCAAAGTTCGTCGAACGTAAGTTCGCCGAACTCTATTTCGTCGAACGCCATCAACTTTCGTCGAACTGATTTTCGTCAAGCGCAATTTCCGTCGAGCGCAAGTTCATTTCGTCGAACGGAATCTCCTTTCGTCGAACGCCTTCAAATTTGTCGAACGCAATTTCGTCGAGCGCAAGTTCATTTCGTCGAACGGAATCTCCTTTCGTCGAACGCCTTCAGATTTCGTCGAACGCAGTTTCGTCGACCGACATTTCTTCTCGACGGTTTCCTTCTCAGCTGTTTCCTTCTCAGCGGTTTCCTTCTCAACGGTTGTTAACGCGGGGCGTTAACAACTAACGCGAGCGTTAGCTCTCTTTTCAGAGAATCGTCATCAATCAGCATCCTGTTCATAGGGTTATATAACTATAGTACCTGCACACTATAAACATAAGTAAGATCAAATACATAGTGTGATTTATTATTTCTCAAACTAAGAGAAGTGGAACACAAGCTCCAACAATAATTGCGTAGAGAAAACGCAAAACGACAGAGGTCGCGTCGAGTTCAATTCGACGTTGCTTCGAAATCATATCGACGCAACTTGACACCACGACGAGATCTTATTGACACAGGTCAAGACGACGGAGAACATGTCGACGCAACTCGACGCTACGTCGAGTTCTTATCGACGCGGGTCAAGTCGACGGAGAACTTGTCGACGCAACTCGACGCTACGTCGAGTTCTTATCGACGCAGGTTGGGTGCGTCGAGTTTTATTCGACGCAACTCCAATTTCAAGCGAGCTAGTCGACGCCACTTCGAGTTCTACTCGACGCAGCTCCGACTTCTATTCGACGCAACTCCGAATAAAAGTAGTGAAACTATTTTGTACAATAAATACAATTCAATTATTCCCCAAATCCCAAATACCAAATACCAAATCCGGATCCGGTCCGGTGCGGTGTGTGCGCGCGCGTGCGTGTGTGGTTCATAGTTCCTCCTTGTGTTCCTTTGACCAAATAAGAAAGTGTGAAGATAATTATATACTTGTTAACAAGAATGTAGAATGACAAGGTGGGACTAAAGGATTTATTCTTCCTTAATGAGAGGTTCCCTCAAAAAATTTGGATTCCCTCCATTTGGTTTTGGAGTTTTTCATTAAATATGAGGAGCCAAATACCAAACATCAAACAAGGCTCCAATTAAAATATTATAAATTAAATAATGTTTTAAAATACAAAATTTCTAACAAATATGACCATGCGTAAAATTCTAGGATTTAGTGTAAATTTAGTTTCACTAGATTGGGCCCGTTTGTTCTTGTGGGTGAATACTGGTCGGAATATTGGATGATTGTGGTTGGCTGGAACCAATACTTAGACTGTTGTTATATAGGAAATTTCTGGGTATGCTGGGTGATTTACCCAAAATCGCAATTTTGGATTTTTTTTTAATGATTGACAAATAACAATACAAACTAGTTCCATAATTTCGAATTATTTTGACTCATTTACGGGTATTTTTTTTATTTGAATGTAAAAAATTCCCGTACATTTGATTGAATTTTTTACATTCAAACAAAAATGCCTGTAAATGTGTCAAATAACTCTAAATTGTATTTTTAGATTTTTCCAAAATTTGATGATATTGTGAATCATTTCAAAATAAAAATAGGGTAAAGTACGTTTGACACTCCTAAAATTTATAGAAAAGACAAGTAGAACTTCTGTAGTTTTCGAACGGATATCTGGAACCCTTAATTTTCCTATTTTCACTCAAATGAAGACATTTTAATTCAAAAAATCAAATAAATTTCAAATTTAAGTTATTTTAATCGAAATTTTCATTTTTACCGTTCATTAAGACGATTGTTATTAGCACTACTAAAATATCCGCAAATTTTTGATATCCGCAAAGCATTTTTTGATAAAATTATATTCGCAAATCAAATTGTTATTTGCAATACAAAACATCTTCTCAAATCAAGAAACAAACAACCTATTTATTGATGAAATGTAGAAAGATATCACAAATATAATTGCTTTAGGTTGAAAAAATATTGCGTTAGCTTGAAAAAATATTGCGTTAGCTTGAAAAAATATTGCGTTAGCTTGAAAAAATATTGCGTTAGCTTGAAAAAATATTGCGTTAGCTTGAAAAAATATTGCGTTAGCTTGAAAAAATATTGCGTTAGCTTGAAAAAATATTGCGTTAGCTTGAAAAAATATTGCTTTAGCTTGGAAAAATATTGTTTTAGCTTGAACCAAAAAATCTGAAATCACAATAATATTGTTTTAGCTTGAAAAAATCTGAACCAAAAGAAATATGGTCTTAAACTAAGATCTAAACTATAGAGAACCAAAAAATCTGGCCTTAAACTAAGGCTTCATTTGGCGCGGCGTTTTCGCCCAGCGTTTGGAGCAAACGCTCCCGCACAGCGGCAAAACAAACGCTCCCGCCCAGCGTTTGCTGCGTCTCGTCCCGCCGCGCGTGAGGAAAGGAGCGAAAAGCCGCAGTTCGATCCGCCGGTGCCCCCCTCCGGTTCGATCCGCCGCCCGGCTCCTCCCGCCCCCGCCTTCAAACGCAGCGCCAAACGAACCCTAAGATCTAAACTATAGAGAACCAAAAAATTTGGAAGGGATGAAGTGGTAGGAGGAGAAATAGCTATTACCTTCAAAAAATATGCTAGTTGGCGTCGAAACACTAAATGAACAATCTCATTTGGTCGGCCGATAGAGGGGGGCGGGCTGGGAGCGGGCGTCGGGGTGACTGCGGCAAAGGGGCGGCGGCGTCAGGGTGGCTGGGCGAGCAGAAAGCCGGCAAAGGGGGCGGGTTTGGCGTTCAGAATCGCGGACGGCCAAATATCGCGAACAGCAGAGGCGAAGGGGAGGTGCGCGGTCAGAGTGCGGTTATCGGTATTGGAAGAGAAAAAAGACCTAAAATTAGAGTGCGGTTAGCCAAAACTGTTGTGCGGTTAACAATCTCCTTCATTAAACATGTAAATTTATAAAGCTGAATTAAAGTTCCTATCTTAAATTGATTCAACCATAAATAACCGAAAAAAATACATTTTAAAGCTATTTCTATGATTAGAAATAAATTTTAGATTAAAATAACTTCTAATTATATTTTTTTTAATATTATTGTTTTATTATGTTTTATAAGTTTGAGCTGTACGAGTGATACAATTTTAAATTAAAATAACTTAAAAGTAAAATATTTTTAATTTTAAATAAAAATTGTCTTCATTTGAGTAAAATTTATAAATACAAGGGCTCTATCAACACTACATGGACTTACTCTAAAAAATCGGTCGCCTGCGTAACCGAAATTTCTCGTTATTATTCGCGTATTTGTGTTAATGCAAGAAGAAATTCCCCCCCCCCCCCCCCCCCCCCCAAGGTGTATGTAATGCAACAATGAATCACATGGATATCTTTACCCTATTAGAACAAATAAGTTAATGTTGCGAAACAAAGAGGGACGAGGAGACAAGGACATGACACATAAGTTGACGTCGGGACCAAGGCGATGTGGACACGGATCCCAACTCGACGATGGACGTTCGCTTGTTGTGCACATGGGTGTAGCATAGCTGTCAGCCTTATCTTTTTTTATCACACATGTATTTTGGGTCGTAGGTTATTTACCGTTTGCGATTTCATACTTTAGAATTAGGCATTATATAAGCCTATGTGTATCTCTCATTTGATCTATCTTGGAAGTATGATGAAAATAGAACCCTAAGGGTTCTCTTCTCCGTCTCTCCCCCTTTTCCTTATCCTCCACTCTTTTCCCCTTCTCTATCTTGGAACCACCGACTACGTAACATTTGGTCCAACCTGCCTCTTTTCCGGCCACGGTTTTCTGTCACCCGACATCATCCCAGCAGAACTCGGTTACATGAGCTCTCGCGCGCCCTACTGGTTCACTCTGCCTGTGTCGCTGAACTCACTCCGTTCGCGCCTCCCGCGACCATGTCGATCGCGTCTTTCATTGCATGCGTCGATTGTCGCGCCTCCTGCGACTGCGTCGTGCCTTCGGTCGATTATGTAGTCGAATTTGCTCCGGTCCGCGCCATTGTCCACTGTTACACAAGCTCTCACGCACCCTACCTGTTCGCTCTGCACGCTACGCCGAACTTGCTCATGTCCGCTCCTCTTGCGACCCTGTTGATCGCGTCTTCCGCTGCCAACGACGATTGCGTCGCACCTTCCGCGTCTGGGTCGCGCCTTTTAGTCTTCCCGACTGCGCCGTGTCCCAGCCGTGATTTCCGCCGCGCTAAATCCACTACTGGTCACGTTTCATCCGCTGTTGGACATGATTCCTCTGTGGCGGACCACGAGGATTTGTAACCGCACCCGACAACGCCTCCCTCTCTCGTCCAGCTGCACGCCATCCTTCCTCACGCGTGCATACCCCCACAACTCTGATCTATAGCGCACTCTGACACACCCGCGCCTCGGCATCCTTTGGATCCGGCCATCTCCCATCGCCTTGATGCTCATAAGGCGTCCATTGCCTCGCTCCAGGCCCTAATGCTGCAGATGGATGCAAAATTCAACGCCCTCCTAGCCAGCATACCGAGTGTTTCATCGTCCTCCAACACGAAGTCCCATCGCTTCTCGGGGCACACCCGGGCCCTCCCTGGGACCCTATTCCGCCGTCGGAGGCTATGTTATTAAAGGCACGCCTAAGGCTTAAGGCTCGACAGGCTAAGAGGTTTGCGCCTTTGTGCGCTTTGGAGCATAGAAGGCGAGCCTGAGTGCGATTTTTGTTGTAAATTTTTTTTTTAATACAGAAAGAAATAATGTAAGAACTCAATAATTTTTGCATGATTTAGTGTTTGTGAAACATAATCGAACGTTGAGAGTTAAATATGTTACATGTGATCTTATTGATTCTATTTTTTAAGAGATAAATGATAGTGATGAAGGATTAATGAGTAGAATAGATGAAGAATCTGATCTAGAATATGAATTGATGTTTGATATTGATTATTTAAAATGAATGTGGTTGCGTCTTACCCTCGTCAGGAGAGCGCTTGTGCCTAGGCTCCAAGATCCCTTTATGTCTTGGTGTGCCTTGCACCTTTAATAACCAAGGCCAGAGGGCTTTCCGCCTCCACTCCGTTCGTTCGACGTCCCTTTCTTCAACGACACCGACCCATGAGATGGATTTCCCGTGGGGAACATTTTTTCCGACATTCATCAGACTCCGGAGCCACCAAAGGTTGTTACGGCTCTCATAGGCATGGAGGGGTTAGCCCTTCATTGGGTCCGCTGGCTACGACAAAACAACCCTTCGCTCTCTTGGGCGGAACTTCAACAGGACCTCATCCTCCGCTATGATATTCACTATTAAGGAACATCAGTTGAACATTTGTGTGGTGTCCGCCAATCAGGCTTCCTTGACGACTACATCGACGAGTGCATTGCCTTGGCGACGCACGTTCATGTCTTATCGCCAGATCACTACTTGAGGCTTTTTCATGAAGGGACTCGTCTCCCACAATCGGTCCCGCCTTCACGCCCACCACCCCCGGACGATTACTGATGTCATGGATCTAGCCCTCTTGGTGGAAGAGGACTTCAAGGTCACCTCCATCTATACCGGCCAGCCACCGGGGAGTTCTACGCCTTCACCGATGGTCTACCTCCCCCCACCCTTCCAGTCACCATCCTATGTGCATACCATAGCTACCCCGCGTCTGGACCACCTCCTTAACTGCCCCGGCCACCGAACAATCCCGGATGACCAACCACGAGTACCACGATCTTCACACCAGGGACCTCTGTTTCCGTTGTAAACAACCTTACTTCCCGACTTATGACTGCCCTTTGAAGGAGCTTTGCATCACCATTGGCGTGGACCCAGAAATCACCCTTGGGTGATTTTGAAGCCCTAGAGGGCGATGACTCGCCTACTGTCATTGGCCCCCTGCACATCTGCATCATCTCGAACTTTTGTGCTCTGCGTTTGGCGGCACCTCTGGCCCCTTCACTATGACGCTCACTGGTTCCCTAGCTGGCACTTCCCCGACGGTGTTGATTGATAGTGAGGCCAACCACAATTTCATTCGCCTGTCTCCTCCTCCTCCCGTTGTTTGCTTGGACAACTGTCGCTGCACTACCACTGGGAGCCTCTGTACAGACCTGCACATGATTGTGAGCTCCTGGCCTCTCCGCGCAGATTTCTACTCTTTTGAGCTCGGTGGTCTTGATGCCATACTCGGCGCATGGCTTCGTACACTTGGGGACGTGCATATCAACTGGGCCCGCATGACGATGCGTTTTTCTCAAGCGGGAATCTCTTTCCTCTTGGAAGGGGAGACATCCTTTTCCCATCTGTCGGCGCACCCCATCCTCCTCAGCAACAAGAGACAGTAGGTTATGTTTCTTCTGCCTACACTATCCCGGCTACAGTGTGTCCCGGTAGTTTCTTCTGCCTTGAGTACAAGGCGAATTTTCGAGAGGGCGACATTGTTACCAAGACGAAAAAGGGCAAGGGATGAGGACACAACGCATAAGTCGATGTCGGGACCAAGGCGGTGTGGACATGGATCCTAACTCGACGATGAACGTTCGCTAGGAGTGCGCACGGGTGTAGCACAACCGTCAGCCTTATATTTTATTATCGCACGTGTATTTCGGGTCGTGGGTTATTTACCATTTGCCCTTGCATACTTTGGAATTAGGCACTATATAAGCCTACGTGTTTCTCTCATTTGGTCTATCTTGGAAGTATGATGAAAATGAAATCCTAGGAGTTTTCTCTTCTCCAATATGAAATAGATCTAAAATAGTGAAATACTAATCCAACTCTTGTTTATTGATGCAGATTGATAGTTATAAATGATAAATCCTATTTATGATAGATTCTCGTAGAGGAATGGATATCGTGGTGATAGCGGATACATATTGTGATTGCGAGAGATTAATCCGACTTGTAGTAGGATTCCCCGTAATGGAGTGCGATCCCATCGTTAGTGAATATGGGTTGATGATTACGAAGTATAACTCCATTATGGAATAGACCCGTACTAAAGGTATCTGATGTCGTGATGGTAGTGGTTATGTAATCATGATTAATAATCCCAACTATTGATAGACTCCCCGTAGTAGAGAGTAACCGCGTGATTGGTTGTTTAATGTTTGTGTTCTTGTTTGCATTACTTCTATTTTATTGAAACTACCAAAAAAAATGTTTAAAAATAGAATTCTTACGACTGAATTCCATTATACAGTCGAACAAAATAATTGATCATGAATTTCATCTTGCAACTGAACAACATAATTAAAAATCAGCTAAATTTCAATTCCTACGATAATTAGAATTTGACTGAATTTCAATTTTTTTTGTTCCAAACGGACCTCCCTAAGTGATAATTTTGATTCTCACAGTTGCTATTTTAAACAGGTTGAACCTGCTGCTGGAATCATTAAGCCTGGGCAGATTGTTGAAGTCACAGTTCATTATGAAGATTTTTACACCCAGGAAGAATTTGTTGATGGGATTCCACAGAATTGTTGGTGTGAGGACACGAGGGATAAGGATGTCGTGCTTCTAGTTAAAGTGACGGGCAGCTATTCGACGGAGGTCAAGTCCCACCGCGTCCACGTACGTCATTCTCACTCGAATAAGAACTCAGACGATCATCTAAAAGGCGTTTCAGAAAGATCACAGTCAAATCAAAATCACCTACAAAGGTCTGATTTTGGAGCCTTCGGCAGTTCAGATGTGGTTAGCATATGCCAGATGCACTGCCCATAGTGAGGCTTGCGAGAATTGGAATCCGCGAAGGAAGGGAGGAAGGGCTATTTTGTTTGTTGGATATATTCTTTTCTGTACATAAGTTCCTCATTTAATAATGTAAACCTCCGTTCGTTTGGATGGAATTGGGGCTTCGGAATTATAATTGACGGTCCAATGCAATGAAATGAATGATCTTCTAATTCTAATTCCAGTGCCCCAATTCCATCCAAAAGCGAAGGGGCCTCCGAGAATTTAAGAAAAAAAATGCAGAAGAGAGATGGGAGTAGAATATTTTAATCGTTTTCGCTGTTTTCTAGTGTTAAGAGGCTTTTTTTTCTTCCTTTTAGATTGTTTATTTTTTATATTGTGTTTAGGAAGGAGCTTGTGTTAGTGTGTTGTAAAATGTATTGTGATCCATCTGAAACACTGAAGAGTTTGAATCTATTATTATTTTTAAATGTAAATAACAATTTTTGTAAGTACCTGAATTCCAATGGCAAGCTGGGATTCATCTAGCGCTTCAATAGATATATTTCAAAAGAATGAAGTTGGTGCTTTAAATCCAACCATTGAATTTGATGGATCATGAGATGAGACCATTTATCACTTATGCAAGATTTTTGAGATTTAGGCTCTGTTTGGCAGGATGCACGTACGCTCGACCTCACCTAAGGAATTTCATTCACTTTTAAGTTCAATTTTTTTTTACAACGGTCATAACCGCTGTTATGCCAAACATAAATTCTATGATGGTGTTTTTGTCCAAATTCAACGGAGCAAAAAAGCCTCACCAAACGGAGCCTTAAATTGTGTACCGAGATGAGAAAATGCTTTCGAAAAGGTTGAAAAGTAAGAGCCTATGATTTTTCAAAAAGAGGTGAAAAAAGAATTTTGAGCGGTAGCTTTTTCAACCGATTGATTTTCTAAACAGTTTATAATGTGCGGTAACGTTTTTCAGAAAATAAAATGAAACTAAAAAGTCCTCTCAAACGGACCCTTAGTCCTAAAACTTGGCTTGCCATTCAAGAGGATAACTATAATCATCATGTTGCTTTTGCCCCATTAATCATTTTAAATTTTCAAAACTTTGACCTAGCGAAAAAGCGGAGAGCCAATAACAAGTGATTGGGTGGAATGATGGCAAAATTATAGTTACACCCCTCTATCTTTTGAAATTAAAAAAAAACCTCTTATAATTTACATTGCAAAACATGTAAAAATAAATACTCCCCCTCTCGGGAGGAAACTGTCAATAGGAAAATTTTGTGCATACATATGAAATGTAAACTTATACGAGAGATTTTATAATTTCAAAGCATAGACAGGTGCAACCTATACTTATCCCAACTCCCAGGGGAGGTCTAGGAAATTAATATATGATTTAAAATGTAATGAGCAACAAGGAATGTTCTTATCCTAGGGCCAATCACAAACAAGATGTCCCTTCCTTTAATATGATTGTACCCAGAATGACAATTGTTGAATTTGTAATAATGCTAAATATGTTTTCTCGTATAATTACCACGATGATCGAGTGATTCTCGATTTGTTGCTTGCCGTTGATTATGGAAAGCACATTGGTTTCCTTTGTCAAAGTCTTAACTCAGTTGAACACGAAGGAGCGGGCAGAAATAGACTTGATTCTTAGACAAAATATAATGATTGTTCCTCGAGCGAATTGTTAAATTGAAATTGCATTAGCCACCAAAAATATGATCGTTCCTCGAGGCCATCGAAGAACTCTATTGATTGCAGCACGCAGCATGAGTAACAATCGTCATCTTCGCACTAGAGAAGCAACTATAAAATTGATTATAAACAGAAACAAGAGAAAATATTATGAAAATACAACCTATGTTTTAAGTCCTTTTTGTAAAGAAAACCATCAACTTCTCAGAGTGATTATCTCAAATTCACAATCACATCTTCAAGAAAATGACAATAATATTCATTCACCAACTCAGATCTGAATGATCATGTCATAAATATCAACTATGGCTCTCTTTGTTTCGGCGGTGGCATTTTGGAGCGTTCAGAATCAGAGCGATGGGAATGGAGCGGTGGGACTGGAGGGAGGGGGCTGCGATGACGTTGAAGGACAAAAATAACATTTTGAAGTGTTGAGAATATAGAGAATTTTTTTTTCCTCCTTTCACTCTTAAATTATATTTATTGTACAAATAACAAAGATACTCAAACAAGTTAATGCTAAATGACCTAAACACAAATTTTAACAAATAATCTACAATACTATATAATTTCAAATAAATGAATCATATATCTTAAAAAACTCATGATATAATTGCATAATAGAGAGAATGAAATAAAATAAAATAAAACTAGTTAATGAGTCTAGATTAGGGAAAAACCATAACCAATGGGGAATAAAGATCGATCTGCGGCTCTCCTGATTATGCAAGATAAACAATGAACGGAATAATAAAATCATCAAGGTATTCGAGCTGGTTCAGTTCTTGATTACCCGACAATAAGAACCAAAAACCAACCCGCACGGTCGTTTCTTCGTATTTCAGGAACCAGAAACGAACCAACCATGAGAATCAAGTGAAGGGTCGCTTCCTCGAGTCAACAATTCTCATAGATTTTCCTGAAATTCCCATCAATGTCTGAAGGACTTTGCAGAAATTATCAAAACAGAAACTGGCAAGGCTCACTATGAGTGTCACTAACAAGATTAAACTGTATATAACAGAAACTCTGCCTGGGGTCCAAGTCCAGGTATAATTATCAGAGGACTTTCATCATTCTGTAGCGAACTATGAACTAATTAGCTTTTACTGGGTCCGCCCGCGCTTGGGACTGCAGGCTTCTCCTTAGAAATTCAGAGATCTTTGCGCAAGCCGCACGGCCATGTTCCAAGCAGCGCTCGTAGTCCGACACTGAAAATTCAAAATCAATAGCTCTTAGTGGGATTTCAAGGAGAAAATGCTACTGTAATGTCGAAAATTCTATCACTTTGGCCCCCATCAATAAAAAATCATGTGTATGAATGGTAGAAATCGTTAGTTTCAGTATTTAGTTGGGCGTAGTTAGAGGCTAATATTTAATTGGAATTAACAATTAACATAATTGGACTTATTATAAAATACTAAAACACGGAACATAAACTCACATAATAAATCACCCCCCCCCCCCCCCTGCGCGGTGCGGATAAGATCGGATAAGATCCGCGCGGATGACAATCCGCGCCAAACGAGGCTATATATGCAATAAGGAGAAATTGTAATTGAAATTAGTAAACAACTAGAACTTTATCAATCTTATCAAAACTCCAAATCTATAGCCTCCTTCATGGTGGCCTCCTTTGTTCTTCCCTCATTATGTTAAGACTCCTTAGGCCCTTATTTCTTGATTTCACAACACTAAAAATCTCCCCACCTGGCTGGCATAGCCAGAGTATAACCCTCTAACAAGGGAGAAAGATTGAGTTGATCAAGTGCTGAATGAAGCGCATTGTCAAATAAATCAACGTGAGCCGTGAAATTAAATGCATGTTAAGTATTTAAGGGCGTGTATCCCACCATCAAAGAAGATCGTTTCCACTTTCCACTCATGCGGGTGAAGAAACTCATATAAGAAAAAAAAAACATAATAAATGTCCACCTTCTTTAAGCAAGGGTTATTTTATCCATGGAAACTCCAGGAAAAAAAAAACAAATATCATTGCCTAGTAAAGAAGTCACTAAGAGAAGCCCAAGTTCTTCCGCCTTCAACCTCTTTGATCAATTTTCCACTTCAAAGCATCTCTATAATCGAATGCTTTGAGCATCTGTTACAGGCTAGCCATAAAACGTTGGTGAGTCGTCGGAGGAGCGGCCGGAGGAGGGGATGACGGGAGGATATTACGGAGCCAGAACTGCGGTTGTCTAAGCAGGGTGTGCTCGGAGAGAGAGAGATGTCAAGATCTCTTAACAAGACGAGAGAAATAGAATGAACTTCTTAGTTTATGCCCGTAATATATCTAGGGCGACTAGTTTATGCCCATAACATACCACCCCTCCTTTTCTTTGAGCTTGTCCTCAAGCTCGGAACCATGATATGGAATTGGGTCCTGCATGCGTGGGTGAGCATCTGGTTCCTTAATCTAGTGCCAGAATAATAACGTGGCTAGTTCAGTCAAAAAGATGTGGTCGTTATATCAGTTGAAGGGTGACGAATAATCCGCAAATGTTTAATAACGGCTCAGCACCACATCAACTTTATTTCATGCAAGAGGAGAGGCCGAGAATCTTTGCACAATCAATGTACGACAGCGGAGTGTCCTTCTGAAGGAGAACAACAATAGGTGGCATTTGTTGGAGGACTGTTGGACTGGCTGGAATATCAATAACTTGCACCTGATCGGATAGGAGCGACATTTGTCTAATGAGCAGTTGTTTACTTTTCTGTGCAGCCCGAAGAATTTCAAGTTCAGCAAGGAAGGTAGTGTAAGAACTTAGTGTTGTAACGGTCAGAGAGACAATGGGAACCGCACGAGATGTTGAGGTCGAGAGGGTGATAAGAACAACGGGGTGTCGGTCTTGAGCTTCTTGGTGTTGGAAGTTAGTGGTTGATTGGGACACCAAAAAAATGCGCATTTGATCCATAAGCTTACTTAGTTTGTCCGAGAGATTGCCCTTGTTGTTAATTACTGCATTAATTTGAAAGAATCAAATTATTTTAAAGAAATTAATAATTAATTAATCAATTAAAATTTGGATGCAGGCGAATAAAAGGAGGGGCGCAGCCGCGCAGGGAAGGGGCGCAGCCGCGCAGGGAAGGGGCGCAGCCGCGCAGGGAAGGGGCGCAGGGCTCAAAAATAGGACCCGGTCGGCTGCTCCTCGCGGGTTCAACGGAAGGGAAGGAAGAGCGGGTGGCTCGACGCGATGGAGCGTGTTAATACTTCTTTACGTGCATCCAGTAGGGAAGGAGTCGTGGTTCCATCGGCGTAGGGGTAAGTCGGCAGAGACGACGATTGCACGGTGGGCTTCGACGATGAGGATGCGCCGGTCCGCAGCATCGATGACGGCGATGCGCAGGGCCACGGTTTCGATGACGGCGAAGTGTTGGGCAGCAGTTTTGACGACGCTGCGATGATTTGGATGGTCAAGGAGGACGATGCTTTGCACGGTAGCTAGGCTCGAGAGTTGTTGCTAGACTTGGGTTGAGGAACAGGTTCCCGAAGGAGATGTCGATTGCATGGATAGGAGTCGTCCAATGCTATGATATCAGAACTAAGACTAGAACAGAACGAAGAAGGTCGGAGTTGTGTGAGGTCGAAACTGAGGATGGCTTCATCATTGTGTACAGAACGGCGAAGTGGGTCTTAGAGGAAGACGTTGTTGAAGATGACAACGTCAACAGAGAGTTAATGCTTCAACAATGGTCTTTGAGGAAGTGGGAAGGAGGAATGTGGTGTCATAGGAAGGATGACTTTGATACCAAGTTATTACGAGCTTGCCGTAGGACGTTGGTGAGTTGTCAGAGGAGAGGACGAAGCCGGGGATGACGGAGAAAGATGATACTACGGAGCCAGAACTGTTGCTACCTATGCGGGGTGTATTCGGAGAGAGAGCTAGTAAAATCTCTTAACAAGACAAGAAATAGAATGAACTTATTTTGATTACCATTCCACTATCCCAAGAGACCTGTAAATAAGATAACTTAGATAACTTTGGGCTAAAGTACCAAAAATACTCTTACATGAAATAAAGTAACCTACGCTAGACTCGATACATATAACATGATGACTAAAGACGCGATATAACATTAAATAAAGATGTGATAAGATATTAATAAATAATATAACTTATGCCCGTAATATATCTAGGGCGACTAACATATACCCATAACAACATCCACATTCACATATTTGGCGCTCTTATTGAAAGATGGAAGGTATAGAAAAAACATGTCCAAAATATCACAAAGGGATCATGGTGTTGTTGCTTCACCAGGAAGGTGATCCAACAACCAATTGATAAAGTCATCCTCTATGGGGATGTATGCAACTAGGAATTTTATGATATCTCGAAGATTGCTTGAAAATTGGCTCGAGTTTTAGCTCGGATAGAACTCGGGTCAATTGGGCGTGAAAATGGATTTCTTCATGGGAGTTACAAGAAAAAATCTGCATGGCTCTCCCTCTTGGCTTCTCACTGATATTGCTTATGAGAATGCACGTTGGCTTTAAAAGGCTATTTGCAATCCTAAACAATAATCATGAGCGTGATTTGGAAAACTAAATGATAAGTTTCGCAAATTAGCTTTTGTCAGAGTACTTATGACCATTCAGCTCTAGTCATAAAACAAAGATTCGCATTAATGTTTTTGTGATCTATGTGGATGAGATTGTCCTCACTGATAATGATGGCATACAGATTACAAAGATTAAAGATTTTCTTGCATCTATTTTATATATTAAAGTTTTTGAATTGATGCTTTATTTTCCTAAGAAGTGAATTTTTATCCCCAACGGAAGTATGCTTTAAGCCTCCGTGGCAAAACTGAGTATTCAGGTGTTAATCCTGCATAAAGCCACATTTACCATCACCATACTAGTCACAAACATGATTAGCATACCATTAAGAAGAAAGCAAAATTTCAATTGTTGGTTGAGAAACTCCTTTAAAACAACACCCGACTGAATATTTTATTTGTCTACGGTTAGTCAGTTTATGCATCAACCAAAAGTATATTATTATGAAGTTGGTCTCAGAATTTCGAAATATTTACAAGAATTATCAAAATCGAGGGAACGTAGATGTCTCTCCGTACTAAGATTTTGATTAGACAGGGTCATCTAGTGATAGATCCATAAGTGTATAGTATATGTTTTTGGAAGGTATCCTAAGGTCATGGATGAGCAAGAAACAAATATGAGCGGGTAATTGATACATAAAGAAGAAATTACTTACATTACAAATGAAAAACAAGAAACAAATTTGCAAGGCATGCACATGCCTAGATTATGAGGATTTGTTCCCTCTTGAAGCCCCTCTCCAAATGAAAGATTCAAAATCGTACCAAGCTAATCATTAGATTCTCCTCCACCCCCTTATATGGACGAGAGTAGGAATACATCGTTATTACAAAAATGCGACTAGGGCTACATATGTATATAGAAAGATCATGCCATAGAGGTAGGCAGTGGGGCCACATAGAGTTCCTCGTCGAGACAATGAGCTTGCTTCATATCTCCGAAGAGGGTGGATGGGTTGTGGACATGAGGGCGTGCACGAATGTGGGGCTGCAGACTAGCTAGGAAGTACCTCAGACAATGATCTGAGGAGTCATGTCACATGTATTGTGGCCTTGAAGAACTACGTGATGAAGGTCACGATGGAGTCAAGCAAACGGAGCTACTACACTCATACGCATTTCCCGTTTGAAGAGTATCGTAGTGACGAAAAAGTTCCTACTTAAGTGTGGTCCGGGAGATAAGAATGTTCTGGCGCATCCAACGCACCCAGTGAAGCGAAGTGATTTCCATGTAGATAGTTATCATTGGAACCTTCTGGTTTGCGAAAGTTGACTGGAAATAAGAGAATTGTTTTGGGCTAGTGATCCAACCAAGGGGGGGTCATTCTCGTCGAACACCGAAATTTCAATACGATGGAAGTGGTCCTAGTGAATGTCCATGGCAGAATGTAAGATACTCATGTATTCAATGGTTGGCACGTAGGAGGGTGAAAACGGAGGGAGCAAAGGAGCCGGCTGGAAGTGAGGACGGTGGTTGCGAGCTCGCAGAGGAGCGTGAGACCTTGTCGAGCTTCCACCCGATCCAAGCAAGTGGAATAGGTGGATGTCGAAGGACGTGTCCTCATCAATGTGAATTGTCATGGAACTGATCGTAGGCATGAAGCGGAGGAGTGCGGCCCAAGGTGGAAGGTCGAAGGACAATACGATGGATGGAGTTGTTGCGTAGGACGTAAAATTTGGAGATTGGGGGCCAATGAGGGTGAGAAGGATATGGGGAGACTGCTTGTCGGCGAAAAGGTGGTCAGAGAGCCAACCGTGGTTAAACCAGCGACAGGCCGAGATAAAGCCAAGGGATCAGGTACATGAGCCTTGGGGTAGCAGCTTGAAGACGAGGAGCAAGTGCAGTGCATAATGGCTCGGTAAGGCGGGATGTGCCGCTGGAAACGGCTGCTAATGTTGATCATGGTTGGGGGGGGGGGGGGGGGGGGGGGATTTTGGAAGAAGCATGCACGTTGACCGTGAGATCAGAATGTCGGTAATCCTAAATGGGAAATCTATGTGGACAAAATCGCGTCGGCAGCCCGCGACGGATAGGTCAGACTAATTGATTCGTAATGGAGAATTACTTGCACTAGAAATGGAAAATGAGTACAAACTAGTGAGGTATGCTTGCGCTTAGATTCTAAGGGTTGGTTCCCTCTTGAAGTCCCTCTTATACAGGCGGTGTGGACATACGTCGTTATTACAACAATGTCACTACGACTACATAGGTAAATAAAAGGATTGTGCGGTACTAAGATGACAACACACGTCGAGGAAGTTGTGGGCTCATAAAATCGTATTCATATTTGCAATCCCTTCGTCGTTATGACTACAACCACGAGTGAACTGATTTGGCATAAGTCGATCATGGGAAGCTTGGAATTGGAGATATATCTTTACAGTGTGATAATCAATATGACACTCACATAGCATATAATCTACTACTTCATAAATGAATGAAACAAATTGAGGCTAATTGTTATTTTTTAGAAGATAGGGCAAACTAATGTTACTTTTACTCCTTGTGTTTCTTCTTGAGAGCAGTCTACGGAATTGTTTACTAAGGCATTATTAGGAAAAATAGACAATGGAATCAACTTTGGTCTCATTGACATATGTGCGATTAGCTTCGGGAAAGTGTTGAAATTCAAATTACTCAAGCTAATTTGACTTATATTCGAGCAATCAGAAAACATTTAGGCCATTTAACTAGTGTAGCCTACCCATGGAGGACATTAGCCCATGGGACCCAACTTGAAATCCATGTATTACTACCACAATCCTAACATTTCCTTGGTACTGTGTGATTTATTGCAGTAGTCCACCATACACAAGCATCTCAACATTCTTGCATTCATCATTGCTAATCCGTCAAGCATTTGCTACATCAATAACCAGCACGAAACTCTTAGTCTCAATATATTTGGGTAACGCTATCCCAAATTTCGTTAGACATCTGATAACACAAGTAATTGGAACTAATTGTTCATATAATTCAAAAACTAAGTCATTAACATAGAGTTTTCAACATCCCAAGTAATGTAGCCATACCATCATTGTCTGCAGGTCAAGTATTCCCGACAAGTAGCTACTTTTTCCTTAGCTAAGACCAGCATAAGAAATTACCAGTATTGAGTCGATTGGTGATGATTTTGATTGGACGGGATTCGGAATTTTAAACGATCAAAGGTGCATGAAGCATGTAACAACACTTAGGTTTTAATAAGACTAGTGATCGGGATCATACCACACAACCCGTAAGGGTGTACACACTTTGGTCGATAGAGTGCAATGACGATCGAGACCTTCATTTTGAGTGGATCGTCGATATAGAAATTTTAGTATTTTTCTGATTTTTATTTTGTATGTTTTGGAGGTGGTCATGATCGGAAAATCATGACCGTTCATGGCTCCTCAGCTTATATATAAAGGTAGATGGCTCATTTGAGAAGTATTGAAAATTAAGAGAAGCAGACCATCCCCGTGCCCCCCCCCCCCCCCACCCACCCACCCATACACACACACACCACCCACCCACAAACTCTGGGTAATTATTCACTATCATCCCATTCTGATATCCCCGAATTTCCATCTGGCGTGACAATTCCAGCCCCATCTCACACCTCTTAGCATTTACAGCCCAAAACCACCATTCCTAGCTATGTTTTACTCTTCCATCCACTGAAACGAGACTCTCCCTCCAGCCAATTTCCACTGCTGATCCTCAGGTACCTGATTTGTGCCCAGGATTCTCTACCCTGCAACGGACATTCCCACTCCCCTGCAATCCATAACCACAGAAAATATAATTATTTGTTCCTGAAATTGTTTTTTTCTACATACTTCAGCCA
Source organism: Dactylorhiza incarnata (assembly GCA_033032865.1). Lineage (NCBI taxonomy): Eukaryota > Viridiplantae > Streptophyta > Magnoliopsida > Asparagales > Orchidaceae > Dactylorhiza > Dactylorhiza incarnata. The sequence goes on along the minus strand of JAWHQI010000097.1, from coordinate 5,878,195 downwards.
TACAGCCCCTCCTCAAACCGAACCTGCACCTCCACAACCCCTACTTCCTACATCCAGTCCTCAGAAATTCCCAACCTACACCAACTTAGCACTCATCCAGCCTTCCATCTTCGTTGCGGCTTCAAATTTCTCGCCCGACATCCTTCAGACCATTTGTCCAATGATCATTGTGAAGTTACTGTTTGGTTGTGGCTTTTCATGTTGAATTGTGTGTTAATTCGCTGTTTGGGGGTAATATTAGTTTGTAATTGTTGCTTCCAAATATCATGTGACTTGTTGGAACTAATTTGCCTGGGTAGTTTTTTCCCGCTCTCTTACATATATACTGCATCATTTGCTCCATTATTTTGGAGTTCAATTTAACTGTGGCTTATTTTGTGAGTCTCTTAGCATAGCTCCATTATTTTGGAGTGGAAATGGGCTGGATTGTTGTTTAGTGTTGCTGGATTGCTGTTTAGTGCATATAGAGTTACCTCATTTAATCTTCATAGCTTTGCATAGAGCCTACCCTATGTCAACTAGAATATGTGGATACATCCAGCACTGAGAAAGCAATCTGCCGAATAATCCATCAAACATTAGCTTCAGCAATAACTAGCGTGTAATTCTCAGTCTAAACATATTTGGGCAACATTATTCCAAATCTTGTTAGCCATCTGATAAAACAAGTAACTGGAACTAATATATTAGTTCATAGAATTCACAAACCAATTCATTACTACAGAATTTTCAGCATTCCCGTTGATGCAAGTCATATCAGCATTGTTCATAGGTAGAGTATCTCCTATAAGCAGTCAATTTTGCCTCTTCCAAGAATGAATATTTGAAACGGTTGAAACAAGCATAAGAAATTATCACTATTGAGCTGATTGGTGATGATTTAGACTGGCCGGGATTTGGAATTTGAAAAGCTATGAGCATGAGGCTATTACGGGCTCGCCGTACAACGTTGGTATAGTCACCCAAGAGTGGAAGGAGGCGGGAATGACGGCGGCGAGGGATACAATGAAGCTGAAACCACGGCTGCCTAGTTGGGGTGTGCTTGGAGAGAGAGCTACCACAATCTCATCAAAGGGACAAGGAAATAGAATTGATTATTTGCTTCCTTTCCACTAGCCAAAGGGCCTTTAAATAAGATATACAAGGAGCATAGACGAAATTAAGTCCCCTAACGAAAAATACAAATACAACGACACAACATAAATAACGACATGATATCGACTCAACGTAAAGATACGATATAATAAGGACACAACATAATTGGGCACGAAGCCCATAACATCTCTCCTGTTGTGCAAAAAGAGCTTGGCCTCAAGCTCAAGGGAGACCAATGATGGTACCAACTTCACTCAATGCCCTTATTATCAGCGTTTTCCACATGCAGATAAAAGCCTTTTGCACCGAAGTCCGCGAGTATGCTGCTCATCGCAGTTATAACATAACTCTTGTGTGCGTCGGTCAGACATTTCTGCATGAGACAGTCGACGAATCTGTGGGTTTTGGGTGCCCTCGGTACGTCCCTCCTGAGTCCATGTGCTTGTGGTGAAGTAGGCCTCCAGAGCCAGTTGAAGTCGACAGGCGCACAATCTAGCTAAACATATACAGTCACCAAGTCCATGGGAGCCTCGAAGCCGACGTCCAAGCGCAGTCATTCTTGAAGCCAGGCTGCAAAGATGGCGACGTGCATCCCAAGGAGTATCGTGACGTGAGCCAGAAGAATCTAAAACTGTTTCAGATATCCATCAATCGACCATGTCTGAGGTAATGTCGTGAAGGCCCCAAAGGGGTACTGCGAATCGGTGGGCCGAAATGAAGGTTGCAGGCCCTCTTAAATTCGCGCCAGACCAATCTAGGATTGTGGGCCTGTAAACGGGCAAACCATAACTGAGTTGTCATTGGTGAATGATGATGGCTAAAAAATTGTTCGCATCTGGTGAGCACATAAGGGATCGTCCTTGTCATCGTATGTTGGGAAGGCCAACTTGGTGTAACGGGCACGATGTTGACTTCACGTGGTATCATGGTGTGTGTGTGGTGGGGGGGGGGGGGGGCCAGGTCAAAGGAGCAGCAGTGAAGGCGGAAGACTGTTGCATGCTTGCTCTTATGCGGGAGGAGGGGATACTGGCAAAGTGGAAACGAGATCATCGAGGCGCTTGGAGAGGGCAACAATGGTCTCCTGATGACGTTCCTCGGCGAAAGTGTGATGTGCTATGAGGGTTTGCATCATGCTCAAACGTTGGCTCAGTTGATCTGACGAGTCACCCATGTTGAGGAGTGAGAAATGGAGCGAGTTACAGGTTGGCTTGTTTCTGGCGGGGCGAGCGGAATGGACGTGCTTGAACTTGGTGTGCCACATGAAATGCGGCGTTTGCATATGTTGACGCGAAATAAAAACCCCGCAACGGATTGGCCCTTGAATTAATTAATCTGAATGAATTAAGTAGTAAGGGATCGATGTGAACAGAACTGTGGGTTCTTGGTGGCTCGAGGAAAAGGAGTTGGATGGTTGTGGTTTGAGGAGGAAGGATTAGGCGCCTGCAGTTGAGGAAGAGTTTGCGCTGGAAGTCCTCGGCTGGAAGTAATGGAAGAAGTTACTGGAGGAAGTTATGGAAGAAATTACGGAAGACGACACATCGAGCGACATCGACGGTTGTTGTTTTACGCGGTTGCGGTTAAGGAAGGCGGCGCGTCAAGAGAGATCGACGAATGTTTCCTTACGCGTCTGCGGTAATAGAAGGTGAGGCGTCAGGCGAGATCGGCGTCGGTTTCCTTACGCGGTTGCGATTACGGGAGGCGATGCGGAGAGTGCACGTATCGAGCGAGATCGACGCAGGTGCTTTCCTTACGTGGCTACGCGTAAAGATGAAGTGTTGCAGATTTGAATGGCTCAAACAACGAGGGCTTCGACTGTTGCAGACGACAAGGCTTCGATAGTTGCAGAGGAGGGTTGCCTGAGACAATCTTCCTGTGAAAATCAGAGGCAAAACTCATAGGGCTTGCGTCGCGTGCTCTATTTTTTTGGGTGTGGTTGGATCAGGTAAACGAGAGGAGGAATGAAGGCTCTGATACCAAGTTGTTACGGGCTCGACGTAGAACGTTAGTATCATGGTTATCAGGATCGCGATCCGGGTCGTAGGATCTCCAGATTTTGTAAATCGATCCGAATCTTACCCAGGATCTAAATTGGCACCTTTACGGCTAGGATCACGATCCTGATCTTAGGATCGTTAGGATCGCGATCCCGACCCGATTCTACCGGTCCAGCCAAAGGGAACTAGAAACATGTCCAACCCTATCCCGACCCCATTCAACTGGTCCAACGCCCATACCCCATCGCTTAACCCTATCCCAATTCTAATCCCCATACCCCATCACAAAATCATGTCTTGCCTCTTTACCCTATCTCAAGTGTCGACTGCAAATGGAGGCCAAGGGCGACGTCTTCGATCACTTCTAGTTCAGACGTCTTCCTTTTCCTTTCTTACATAGTTCCATTTCAGGTGGTGTCAGTGTCTTCTATTCCATTCCAGCGTATGAGTAATCCAGTGGTCAATAATCCAGTGGCTTCCTGCTTCCAAGTCGACATTTTCTCTTCCTTTCTAACGTAAAAGCAATCCGGCAGATAGAAATCCATCATATGAGCAATTCAGGCTTCCTTCTTCCATCGTACGAACAATCCAGCAATCCAGATCCGTCTTCATGCTTCCAAGCTTCCAGCAGTTTATCGGTCCAGATTCGTCTTTACTGTTAGTAGTCATCGGGCGTCCTACCTAAAACTAAAAGTGAAGTTAGAACGATATAATCTTTTTATTTAGTTATTCAATTATTTTTTGATATAATTATTCACATACGGCTCAATTTAATGATTTTTTTGTTAATTAAGCATGTAATTGGATGATACAAATTTCAGTTTTATATTTTGTCTTAATTTATGAATTTCGTAGGTATTTTTAGTCTTAATTTATGAATGTAGTAGGATCTTGCGATCATCGATCCGATCCTACGATCCGATCCGATCCAACCTCGAAACGATCTCATCTGGGATCTTGATCCTGACAACCTTAGTTAGTATAGACACCAGAGGGTGGACGGAGATGAGGATGACAGCGACGAGGGATACCGCGGATGCCTAGGCGGGGTGCTCGGAGAGAAAGAATTACCACAATCTCATCAAGGGGACAAAGAAATAGAATTGATTATTCGCATCCTTTCCACTAGCCAAAGGGGTATAGACATAATTAAGTTCCCAACAACAAATACGACACAGCGTAAATAATAACATGATCTTGACTCAACATAAATATACAACATAATAAGGACACAACAACATAATTGGGAATGAAGACCATAATAGAGGCATGGTAAAAGACCAACAATAGTCAAATATATATACAACGAATTTCGCTTTTTGCACTTCGTACCACTTTATAGTGCTTATAAATCTCATTAGAATTACCAAAAGATACATATTGAACTTCAATGGGAACTTCTCTTGAGCCAACGACGCATTGATCTAATCTCCACCGGAGCCACAAAGGACCATCTAAAATGATTTGTTTCTACCGATAAGCTCTAAGTGCATCATAAGAACTAAAAAAATACTTACAGTCATTATTGTCAATTGTTTCATTTTTAGAGTTTCAGCAAATTTTTTTAGGAAAGAGTTTCTGCAATTAGAATTAGATAGATTATACATATTTGCACAAATACCTCGAGGATTCCCCATGAAAATTTTGTATTTTTCTACGTTAGTATTGGCCTTCATTACCTCCATGTACAAAAAAGAAAGTGTCATTCCTCATAAGCTCTTAAACAATCCATTACACAAATCCTAATCATAACTACCAAAAATGAGTGTAACATAGCCCAACACATCCTCGTATCCACAAGTCATCAAATGAAGATACAGACATTGTTCGTGTAATGCATACGATCTCAAACGAAAACAGTAGTTCAGGCCAAGCAGGAGGTTTCAAAGGCATTGTTTTTTATCCTATTTGATAATGCTTTAGTGGTGTTCTCGATCTGTCTATTTGTGCAAAACAAACATGTCTCATGCATTCGCAAGAAGCTCTTAGCCAAATCTACAAAAGGTTCCTTGGTTTAAGAATTGTCATTCTTCGCTCTCATGACATTTAACGTGAACTTTGGACATAAAATAAAATATTATAGCTCCAAATCCCTTCCCTCTATATCCAGATAGACTTCAAGCCTTCAAGAGTCCACTTAAGCAGTCTAGGAGTTGACTTCTAAAATTCAGGTGATCTTTTCAACCTAGTGTGATCAATGTTTTAAATGTCCTCCGACATGTCTCCCGACATGTTATTTTTTAGGGCAAAACGATATGTTTTTCTAAAAAAAAAATTGTCCTTTTATAAAATATAGGCCGACATGTCCGAGTTTTTTCGATATATCAGCCGACACGACTTTTAAATATATCACCCGCTATTTTATTTTATGTTATATTAGCAGACTAGCAACATATGTTTAAATCGTCTATGAATATTATATTATGTATGTATAAATCGATTAGACTTATTGTTTCTATTTTCTTAACGTTTTATTTTTACAACCAATTTTGTATAATTGTTTCACAATTTTTTAATTACAAAAAATATGAAAATATTTAATACATTTATTACAAAAAATATGAAAATATTTAAATCTTCTTTATTTGCAATAAACTTATTATTATCAAAAAAATTATTCTATACTAATAAATATATTTTACAATGTATCATTTTGTATTTGTTAATAATATTTTATCTTAGATACTATTCGATTTTATTTCGTAATATAAATGACTCATTTTTTATCTATTTGTTATATTATTTTTCTATTTTTATAAGATATAAATATAGTTAGTATACATAAAAAATAAAAAATTTATTTATAAGACATGAAAATCCGATATTATAAAATATCCCCGACATGTCTCCGACTTCCGACATTTAAAAACTCAATCGACATGTCGCCGACATCCGATATTTAAAACATTGATTGTGATAGGTTCAATTTTTGTTCAACCTGCACATGCTTTAATCAAGTTTAATAAAGAGCAAATGCTAGATTCTAATTTGACAATCATAAGAATGTATCTCCTTATGAATTTTCAATATTGAGTAACAAAATGTAGTATTCATGGCCCTATCAGGGGCATGGACATCTCCATCGTTGGCTTTAGGGTGGTGGCTCCTTGATGGTGATTACATAATACAAGGGTCAGCATGATTATCAGAGTCTCATTTTGTGTGGATCGACAATCCATGATTTTTATTTTTATTTTATTTATTTTTATTTCTCTTTTAGTGTATTTTAAAGACCATCAATCGGATAATCATGACTACCTGTGGTGCCTCAAAGTCTAGTAATCGGGATAGAGGACTCATTTAGAAGGGTTCGAAAGCTTGTGTGATAATTCTCCTTTTGGTCACTCGGTACCGAAGCTAGAGTCCAAGTACAAAGCATAGAATTCTCACCCTTCCTCATCTCCTCGACCGGTCACACCTTCCCCCTCCATTCCCCATTGTCGCTAATAACCACCCCACTACCCCATAATCACCGAAAACTACCTATAACCACTCATAACTACCCAAATACCCCAGTAACTCCACATACAACAACCCAAAGCTGCTCCTAACCATTATCTTAATCGATCATCCCTCCACTAACTCCTCCCCGCTGTGTCCTTGCCCAAACTGATCCCCTCTCCCCTGTTTTCCCTCTACTCCCAACCACCGTCCAGACATCCCCTGCAGTCCAACCACCTCCTGACGATGCTCCAAGCCACTACCTTGCTCCCATCCAGTGGCTGTGTTGTGGGCCTACTCGTAGGTCGTCGGAGTAGTGGTCGGAGACGGGGAAGATGGCGGAGATACCGTGGAGCACTAACCGCGACTGCCTAAGCGTGGCTTGCTCGATGGAGGAGAGAGCTACCAAGACCTCACACAAGAGAATAAGAAAGTAGAATGATTTCATTCATATCTCATACAAGACCCCAAGGGTCCCTTAAATAGAACATACAGGGGCATTACCGTAAATAGCCCGACACACTAATAATAACATATAATAAAGAGAACAACATACGACTAGATAATAGGATAACTTTATGGGCACGTTGCCCATAACCTAAGTTATCAAAGGCGCAAGGCGCACCGAGGCGCAAAGGGGTCCTAGAGCCTAGGCGCAGGCGCGCGCCTGAGGCACGTGAGGTGCAAAAATGAATTGGGTGCCCAATTCACAAAAAATCAGCGAATTGGGCACCCAATTCACTGAAAATCAGTTAATTTGGCACCCAATTCACTGAAAATCAGTTAATTTGGCATCTGATTCATTGATTTTCAATGAAATGGGTGCCCAATTCACTGAAAATCAGCGAATTGGGCATCCAATTTGCTGATTTTTAGTGAATTGGGTGCCAAATTCGCTGATTTTCAGTGAATTGGATGCCCAATTCGCTGATTTTCAGTGAATTGGGAATCAGGGAATTGGGTGCCCAATTCATTGAAAATCAGCGAATTGGATGCCCAATTCGCTGATTTTCAGTGAATTGGCACCCAATTCACTGAAAATCAGCGAATTTGGCATCCAATTCGGTGATTTTCAGAGAATTTGACACTTAATTCACTGAAAATCGGTGAATTGGATGCCCAAGTGCGCCTAGGTGTGCCTCGGGTGTGTCTGAGATCATGTTTTTGCCCCCTCCCAAAAAAACATGTTGAAGAATATAGCTTGAAAAGCCCAGGCGCGCCTTTGGTGCGCCTGGGAGTTGATAAGGCGCGCGCCTAGGCGCGCCTGAGGCACGTCGCCCGCCTCTGCCTTGCAGAGGCGCTGGCCGGTGCGCTTGGTGCGACCGGCGCCTCAGGCGCGCCTTGATAACGTAGCCCATAACATCACTCCCGTCGTTCAAAACGAGCTTGTCCACAAGCTCAACTAACATGCGAACTTCATCCGACACCCTCTTCGCCAGAGTCCTCGACGTGCAGGTAGAAGAGCTTCTTGCACCTGTGCCCACGAGTGTACTGCTCGTCGCAGTTAAAACATAATCCATGAGTGCATCGCTCCAACATCTCGGCCCGAGATAAGCGACGGACGGGCGGGCTAGGCTGACCCTCGGTATGGCCCGGCTGAGTGTCGGTGTCGGTGGACAAGTAGGCCTCCAGTGCTAGCAGAAGGCGGCGGTCGCATAGCCTGGACACTTATAGCAGTCACTAAGTCAGGAGGGGCCTCGAATTCGACATCCAGTCGCAGACGGTCGCGAAGTTCGGCGGTGAATATGGCGACCTGCATCTCCAGGGAATGTGTGACATGCACCAGAAGAAGCTGAAATTGGTCCAAGTATTCGTCCACGGAGCCTAGCTGGCGTAATGTTGTGAGGGCACTAAGGGGGTTACTGCGGATGGGAGGGCCGAAGTGCAGGTTGCAGAGTCGCTTGAAGTCGTCCCATGTCAGAGTCGGCTGATCAGTGAGGAGGCGAGTGGCCCAAAGCAAGGCCGAGTCGAGAAGATGGAAGGAGGTCAGAGGAAGTTGTTCAGCTGTCGGGGTTTGTTGGTGTCCAAAGAATTGCTCACATCGGGTGAGCCAGCCCAAGGGATCTGTTTTTCCATTGTAGGTTGGAAATTCCAACCTGGTGTAGCGTGGCAAAATAGTAACGTCGGGCCATGCTAGGATTGGTGGTGGTGGCTCATGGACTGTCAATGGCGGCGGCGTGTGGCGGATAAGTGGTGATGCCTGACTGCTGCACGCTTGATCGTGTGCGGAGGCGGTAGAGAGATCATCGATGCGCTTGGAGAGCACAGTAATGGCCTCCTGATGAGGGTCCGCGAAGGCAGTTTGCTGCGCCATGACGGCCTGCAACATGGACATAATCTGACTCATTTGATCCGACGAGTCACCCATAGTGCGAGATAAGGAGCGGGTGCGGGGACGGCTAGAGTGCTCCGAGGTAGCTGGTTGGGAGTTGTCGCGAGAGCCGCGACGTTTCCCAATTTTGTCGCGTAACTCAAATATGGGTGCTGATATATGTCGGTGACGTCCCTTTTTTTAAGGGTGTTGATTGTTGAATCAAGGGGAACAAAAACAAAAATATATATATGCTGACAGGTTTAAGAGGAGCAGGGCCCACAAGGAAAGGTGGCTTGTTGTGCGTCGCGCTTGAGAGGAAGGGCGGAATGGGCGATTGCACGCGTGCGGCGGGCTGGGTTGAAAATAGTAGCAGCGCGTGGAAATGGCGCTGGGCTCGAGATCGAGGCGGACGCAGGCCGCTCGAAGAGGTGTTGTGAAGGGCTTGAGGGAATTAATTGCTGGAGGCGTGCGGTTGTGGTTGAAGGCGCGGGGCTCGAGAAGCCATTCTTCGTCGTGCGTTCGGCGAGTCGGCGCGCGCGTAGGCTAGGACGAGGGAGGCGACTAGCAAGGGCTCGATGGGATGCAGCAGGCGACGTGGGCTGCTTAGGGTTGCGTCTGGAAGGAGTTGATCACGCAGGTTGGGAAGGAGTCAATCCCGCTGGAGTTGGAGGCTTGCGGTTCACCGCTACAGATGCGGCTCCTCTCACTGAAGTTCTGGCGGCCTGTCGACCCAGATTAAGGCGGCGTAGATGGTGCAGAGAACAGAAAACAGAAAGAATTTGTTGCTTGGTTCCGTTGTCGAGTTGAGCAGAACAACGGCGTGAGTGTGTGGCAGAAGACGCAGTGGGGTGTGGGAACGGGAAACAGTGGTTGATGGTGAGAATAATTTGGAAAAGGGTCGAGTGCTCTGATACCAATGTTGTTACGGGCCTACTCGGAGGTCTCCGGAGTAGTGGTCGGAGACGGGGAAGATGACGGAGATACCGTGGAGCCCTAACCGCGGCTGTCTAAGCGGGGCTTGCTCGTTGGAGGAGAGAGTTACCAAGACCTCACACAAGAGAATAAGAAAATAGACTGATTTCATTCATATCCCATACAAGACCCCAAGGGTCCCTTAAATAGAACATACAGAGGCATTACCGTAAATAGCCCGACACACACTAATAATAACATATAATAAAGAGAACAACATACGACTTGATAATAGGATAACTTTATGGGCATGTTGCCCATAACAGGCTGCTCCCTTCAGGCCTTCACTCCCACCAGCCAACTGCCCTGCAGTCCATCTCCCCCGCCTCTAGGAAGACAAAACAGCCCCCTCAATCTCCCCCACCTCCAGGAAGTCAAAACAGCCACCTCAAATCTCCCCCACCATCAAGAAGCCAAAACAGTCACATCCTCAGCCTGCCCCCTTCCTGAATTGCTCTGAAAATTAATTCCAACCCCTGGAATTATTTCCCTGTGCAGCCCCAATCCTCCAGCCCTCCTCCCATTGTCTCTGGCCACCACTCTAAGCCTAATCAGCACCCCAACAGCCCGTCACCTCCAATCCCTGAAATCACCATTCATCACCTCAAACAGACCCGCCCATCCCTCTGAATCCCTTCTGGCAGTCCAAATTCAACACACCATTGCATCTCCAGCCACTGGTCTCTCATCAAACATCTGACGGCCCTTTCTACTCATAATCAGTGTGAGTTTATGGTTGTAAAAGTTTTATTGTTGAATTTCATGATTATTCTCTCATTGGGATATTTTTCTTGTAATAGTTATGCCAAAGTTTCCCGTGACTTGTTGGGCCTTGTTTGTTTGTGTTTATTTTCTTGCACTCTCGCATGTGTACTACAATACTTGTTTCCTTACTAGACACACTACCTGAATTTGACTATCACGCAATAATATTTATAAGTTTTTTATTGCAAATGTAATTGCTGATTATGTGTCTCATTCATATAATCATTCTCATTAGCCTCCTGAATTCCTCTGTTAGAACCTACCCTATATCATTCCTCACAAGTACAATATGGGGTGTAAACCTATAAATTTGAAGTATTGCCAGACGAAAAAATTTATTTATTTATGATAAATTGGCATGATCTTCTGTACATAAATTGCAAGGAGAGACAATGCTAATTTATTACCATACCAAAGATGCATTATGAAGCCCCACTTCAAGGCACTTTATTAATAGTTCTTGGTATTCATTAAACTTTGCTTCAGCTCAAGGACAGTCTACATTATTGAGCCCTCCTTGGAAGTCCAAAAAATTGGTTTCCAACCTCCAAGAATCATGCCTACTCTAGTTGTCAATCATAACCTTCGGGTGTCTTCTTTGAAGAGTCTCATTGCTCACTTGGGTCTCCCAACAAGAAAACACCTCGCATTAGGTATAGATCTCTTTTTTTTGGTGCACAAAATATTTCTTTGACCAAAAGGGAATCAGTTATACAATTCTAGCAGTATCAACATCTCCAAACACATGACAAAATATATATGGACCAGAAAGGTTCATAATTAACAAGATCAAGACATCTGAATCATTCATGATTAAACATCAAATGTTCAGAAATTACCAAAAATGGGAACAACTAAACTATCAAGAGGAGGATTAAAAGGATATGAATGTTAAACCTGACATCGTTCCCCGTGTAATGGATGTTATAATTCCCTGCTCGATGGCCTCATCTTTTATCGAAGAGTGAGGGTTATGATCGATTGAAAGAAAAGGGTTTGGAAAAATCAGATGAAGAACAGCCTTCATTTTCTCCTAAATTAAATTAACAAAGAAAAATTGTTAATAAGAATAAATCATTAGGTAAGAAAAGTATTTTATACTGGTTTCATTAAAAATACTATTGTAGATAAAAGATTACATACTTCAAAAAGAGTAAATAATTTTTTGTTGTATAAACCAATGCTCTAGCAAATTAACTAAAAAAAATAAAGATAAACATATTGCATGGATAACATAATAAGTAAAACAAAGCATATGATCGATTACTAGAGCCATAGCTTATTCGGAAGAAATCACAGTTGGACTTCAAAAACATCAAGAAAAACACGATTGCAAGCTTCATTTGAAGACAAAGTTGGCTTCTATAACATGATACCGCAAGTAAACGAGAGTTGGAAGGAGATACCCCTACCGATGACTGATGCAGTATTTCTTATCAAAGCAATGCAAGGATAACCACAATTGAAGCCAAATAGTGATTATTGAAGTAAACAAAATTAGAAATAACCTGCTCTTCTAGTATGGTTGGGTCTAACATTACATCTCCGCCAGCTACCAAACCACAACAGACAGCAACTGCACAATATACAACTGAAGGTTCAAGTACGGACATATTCAAGAAGAAATAAAAATTTGTAAGAAGGATTACATACCAGCAAGATGCTTTAAAGGAATGCCTGCATCAACAAGAGCAGCACATGATGCATTTATAGCACAAGGGAGAATCTAAAAACCAATCATCAAGGAACATTTCATAGTCAAAAAGAAATGTCTCTGTTAGGATATATTTTATACTTGTACCTATTGTAATTGTAAAGCCCTTATGAGACACCAATAATACATCTTCATTATTTCCTGAAGTCTCAATTGATGACATAAGGGTATGTTTCTCAATAACTTGACTAGAAAACAAGAGATTAAACTTTGGGTTTTAGGTAATGTGATTAGATCTTAACCTGCATACTAACCAAATACAAAACATTTTTAGGGAGTAAAGATGTGTTGTGTTGATTCATTATCAAGCTCACGATGGAATTGGATTAGCTTATTGAGGACATGATGAATTCCATAAAAGGGGTTGTCTCTGTATGACACAATACCAGAATATGGAAAACCTAGTATTGTTTTTGCATGTTATGTAATCTGCTCACCTCAAAATAGCTAAGGTAAGACTAATGATGATGATGAATTTGATTTATACAATCTCTCCAATCTAAAAATTACACAATGCTTCACCCCAATCTGCAGAATCATGTATCTCCAGATCAAAATCATGTGTACTCAGCGGTGATGCTCACAACCTTATCCGGCATTGCACAGTTTCTGTATAAATGTGACACCATGACCAACATAGTGTTATGGGCCGCTCATTCACGGGCCCGGTCTCCGCTCCAAGTAGGTCCCTAACACATAGCAACAATGGGTCTGTCAAACTCAAAGATAGTGCAAAACAATTCCAGTACAGTCTTGTTCTTAGAATGTGGATGTTCTGCTACTCTGGTCCATATTGCTGGTAAAAGCTTAACCAGATGTTTACATCACTAACTCTACAGTGCTACAAGAATCAATAGCGGTGATAATAATGATATGTCACTAGTTTTCCATGACAGATGATCTATTACTCTCGTCCACATTACTGGTAGAAACATAATCAGGTGTTAGATTTTAAATCCACTTGAATTAATGCAGTAGAAACCTAATTTGGGAGAGAGCATTTCTTACCTCAATTAGAGGTAAGGAGCTGTATTTACTCATGATATTGGTCTTTATACAATATTAGAGAAATACAACATATAGAGCATAACATATGTAGCTCAACACTTCCCCTTAAGTTAGATCATGCATGATTATCATACTCAACTTGTTACAAAGGTATTTCACTCTTGAACCACAGACCCTCTTAGTAAAAATATCAATAAATTGTTCCCCAATTTTAACATGTCCAAGAGAGATAAGACTCTTCGTACTTTTCTCAAACAAAATGACTGTTGACCTCAATGTGTTTGGTACGCACATGAAAAACTAAATTAGTAGTAATTTGGATTGCAGCCTAATTGTCACACCATAATTGAGCAGGACCCTAAACTATGTAACCTATGTCTTGAAAGATCTATAGGGCTCACATAATTTCTGCAGTCATGTGAGCTACAACTTGATACTCATCTTTAGCATTGGATCGAGCAATGGTGGCTTACTTCTTACTTCGTCATGAGATCAGATTGCCACTCAAAAAGACAGTGAATCCAATGGTGGATTTCGTGTAACTATCCATTCTGTCTGATCAAAATCACAGAAAGCTTCAACATATGTATATCCATGGTCTCAGTAAACAAGCTCAATATAAGGATCTTTCTTCACATATCTAATAATATAGAAAACTGCATCCCACATCGATTGGTCTTTCTATGAACTAACCATACAACAGTGAAATATCAGATTGTGCAATCAGATAGTTGTTCAGCTTCCCAACCAATTTGTGATACTTTTTGGACAATTGAATAGAGGACTCTCCAGATAAAGGCTCTTATCACCTGGTTCAAAGGGGAATCAACAGTGTCACACTACGTCATCTTCAGCTCCTTGAGAAAATCCAAAACATACTTTCTCTGGTAGAAGAAGATACCTTTCCTATATTCTGCAATTTCAATGCCAATAAAGTACCATAATTGACCAAGATCCTTCATCTGAAAGGTCTCTTATATGAATGTCTTGAGTTGAATAATCTCGTCAGAGTCGCTTCCAATAATAACAATGTCGTCAACATACATGATCAATAAGTTGCTAGCTGTCGAATTGTGCTGGTAGAAGATAAAGGAGTTTTTTTTGGTTTTTCTGAAGGCCTAATTGAGTAACTATACCAAGGAAATTGGTAAACCAAGAATGCGGTGTTTGCTTCAATTTATATAAAGACTTTCGAAGACAGCATACCTTTGAATGCTCCCCCCTCAGCAATGCATCCGAAGATTTTTTCCATATATACCTTAATGGAGATCTCGGGCCTACATACGTCTATTTCCACAGGAGGTCGTGATCTGTTACTCGTTCGGACGATCTGAGTCCACAGATGCATCCAGCTGGCCGTTCCGAGACCATTTTAATGTACTTTTTATATTTTTCGCGTTGTATTTGACACTCAAACGGTTCTGACATTCTGAGTCATCTGATTCGGGTGCCCTGGTAGTTATACTCTTTTTATACAACATGCACGCAACGGTTCAAGGGGTATCGATGGTTTTGGACTTTGAAAAACTGCCGGTCTCCTCCCCACAGTGTGACTACGCGAGGCTTTCCCTGGTGCGACTCCAAAACGTTTCCAACTTCCTCAACCACGTCGACCGCCCACTCCCAGTCCACGGCCACTCTCGTAGGCCCACACCGCCTTCTCCACTACAGCCAATTTCCATCACTCTCGCTGACCGCTCCCGACACCTCTGCAAACTGCCAGCCCGCCACTTCTCCAACCGCCATCCCCATCTTCTTCCAGTAGACACATCTCCATCTCCTTCATCTCACGCTGAGACCAGTGACTACTTCTTCTTTCGGCATCGAATCTGATTCCACCTTCCACCATCGCTGCCGACTCCGTGCTAGGTGTCGTTCCTGATCTCACTTTCTAGTGTCAGTTCTGATTCCGCCTCCCATCATCACCCACGATTCCCTTCCCTGTATCGACCCCGATCCCACCTTCTATTCTCAACCTCGTCTCCCTACCACAACCCGCAAGCCCCATGCCCCCTTCCATCCATAATCTGACATTCCCCCTTTCAGCCATATCCACATCCAAACCCCTCCATACTGCCATATCCACATCCAAACCCCTCCATACCGCCACTGTCAACATTAATCACGGAGATAGCAACCCTCGGATCTCTACTTTTACAGTATTTCTCTGTTGCCTACATGTGTAAGTCGTATTTTGGTATTTTTGCCTAATATTATTATCATTCGAACTATATTTAACAGGAAAAATTTATAATATGCTTTGTTTCTGTGAGGTCACTTGATTTGCAAGGCTTATTCGGCGCGCGCTTAAAATACTTGAGCCTCAATTGCTTGTGAATTAGCGTAAGTTTTTTCGAATTCTATTACACGAGAATAAATGTTTTCCTAACCAAGTTTTATTTATTAATTGCTTATTGCTAATTTAATCGGACTGTCAACTGCATTTGCACCCACATTAGGGTTTGTCAGTATGCGCACTGCATTCCACTTCGGGTCACATTTTAGGGCATTCGTCATTTTCAACCTACCCCTGCATCAAATTGGTATTAGTGCCCCAGGTTGGGCTAACATTATATACTATGTAGTGGTAGATTTTTCTGTTTATCCATGTCTAACGAGAACCTTACTGACGATTGGGAAGCCAGTTCGAATTCGGATATGATGCCCGCCGAGTTCCACAGATTTGTACTTGATCGATTCAAGCATATAGGAACCCAACTTGACATCATTAGGAATGACATTGCTAGGGTTAGCGCTAGAATCGATCAGTTAGACATCCCTAGAGGTCAGGCCCCACCACCATGTTATGATAATCTTCCGGACAATCCCCAGGATGCTCCACCACCCCCTGAGAGACATTTAGAGACCTACTTCGACAAGCTCCCGCTCCTACGAGAAGAAATTCCGAGTAGGCCTATGAGTATCAGCAGGGTCCATCCCCTGTGAGACACCACCGCCCTCACGACGAACCTCATCCACCCCTTCCACCAGGTTGTAGAGGTCGTGCTCCATCAACACGACGCGATTATGATCATTATGATGAATACCCGGAGCCATGTCGCAGAGCCACGTCGCGGATCCACCTCAGCCAAGGATGACATTACCCGGCGCATTCGCATTAACGCACCATCGTTCAACAGTCACCTGAACCCGAAGGTATTTAGTGATTGGCTTCTGGAAATGGACCACTACTTTAAGTGGTACGAGATCAGTGACGAGAGACGGGTACAGTTTGCAAAAATGAAGTTACATGGGCAGACCAAGATTTACTGGACGAGTCTAGAAAGGTTTCTTGAACGAGATGGATACTACCCCATCACCAGATGGGCTAAGATAAAACAGTGGTTGAAGGACAAATACCTCCTCGCTTCATAGCGTGATCAGTTCTTATATCATTTTTACGCTCTTCGGCAGGAGACCCTTTCCGTAATCGGGTACATGTCATGTTTTGATGAATTAGTAGTGAGGAGCAACATCCTAGAAGATCCCATTGAGACTGCATCCCGCTTTCAGGCAGGACTCAGGTCTGCAATCTGAAGGGAACTAATTCCCCCATAGAATAGACAGTCGAGCAGGTGTTTCAGCTAGCACTTGAGAATGAGCAGTACCTGCGCATTGAGGGCCCGAGAAAGGTCACCCCTCGACCTGACACTTCCACATTTAGGAGGCCTGCCCCGACCACAGCCACAGCGCCCCCTCGCATCCCAATGAATGCGAAAGGCAAAGTGATGATTCCTGGAGCTCCCACACGGGGGGTTGACAGTGTTACAGGTGCTCTGGCATGGGACACATGGTTGCACAGTGCCCAAGTAGGAACTTACTGATTGAATAAGAAAGTGAACCCAGCACTGAGACTGAAGATACACCTGTTGAGGAGATTACATCCACTGTGGAGGATGATGGGAGAGCGACACTAATAGATCGCAGGAGTCAGGAGTGATTCGCCACCTTTTGCACACTCCTCGTGCAAAAAAGAGAACTGGCGTCGTACTAATATTTTCTACAAATATTTCCCTAGTGCAGAAGGCCCCTGCAAGTTTTTTATCAATAGAGGCAGTTGTGTCAATATTGCTGCCAAGAAATGTCTGGAGTGTATGCAGCTTACAATCGAAACACACTAACATTCTTACAACGTCCTTTCAGTGGACAAGTCTACCGTCCAAGTTACACAGAGATGTCTGATCTTGATTCGATTAGCGCCCGCTGAGGAGAAGGTTTGATGCGACGTCTTACACATGGACGCGACGCACGTATTACTTGGGTGACCTTGATTGTATGACATTGATGCTAAGTGTTATGGCCGATTTAACACATATGTATTCTTTGATAAGGAGCGAAAATTATTCTATCTCTGACCCAACCCAGAGATCCTCCCAACGGTAAAGTCGCTCATCCATTGATGTGGGGTCATCGAGGCCTTTGCATATCTTAAGGAAGGGTGATTTTTTAGTGAGAGTTTAGATGTTGGGGTTATGTATGTAGTGGAGGCCATCGTGGATCCTAATGCCTCTACAAATATTGTGATTACTACCCAGACTATATGGCTTTGATAAAGAATGAGTTCAAGCGACCCAATTATCAAATAATGGTATGCTCTTCCTCTACTTCCTGCACAGACCTAGTTATGGACTCAATCATAGGCTCACCTTCAAGTACAGGCTCCCTAGAGTCTCTCCATGATATAGTGATGGGACATGTCCAGAGTAAGAGTCAAGAGTCTAGTAGTGACCTTGTAGTGATTGCCTCATTTGTTTCTGAGTACACTCCCATTATAACAGGAACCTATTTCAGTACTCATTGCATCTGCGATGATTTTTATTATATCTCTTCTGATGAGCCACCTGATGAGTTTTCACTTTATAGAGGCATTCAGCGCATCATAGAGTGGCATCCCAGTGTCCACATCTCACACATTCTTATGGGTCTTTATTGCACACTCAACGAGTATTTCTGCACTCCGCCTAAAGAGCCACATGTTAAGTCATCGCTCATTAGGGAAGTACTCATTATTAGTAGATCAGTTGAGTTTGAAAGTACACTCAATGACTCAGTGATCTTATTCATTAACACTAGCACTATAGGAAATATTCAACATATTATATTGTTACATCTTATTATTGATGTCTCTGGTGTTTATTTGAATGTTCATCGCCCACGCGATGAATTTTTCTATACTCCACCTACGGAGACTCCTGACCACGTGCCCATCTTAGGAGTTCCTTGTAGCACCAAAGAACCTCAGTGTAAGGAGTTGGTCATGTCTATTGTTCATCTTTTATATTTGTCGCATGATCATTTACATTTAATGCATGACTCTTTTGCGTTGTATGATTCAAATTTATTGCATGTTTTGCATCATTTGCATGAACTGCATAAATTTGTCCAATGTAAAATTGCAATAAATAATGATTGTTATAAAACCCAAGCAAATCAGCACAGGAGAGATCGGGGTTTTGAAACTAGAGAGCAGATGATGATTCGCATACGATCTGAGAGGTTCACACAAGGAACAACAAAAATGTTAAGCGCTCGTCGAATGGGTCCCTATATATTCATACGACCGATCGATACGAATGCATATGAGATTGACATCCCTCAAATATGGGGATAAACCAAGTCTTCAATGTAGATGGCCTAACTCCTTACTATGAGAAGTGTGTGTATGTGGATCCCTTCTTCACTCCCACATAAGAGCCACAACATCCATCACTTCCTCCCAGTCCACCCCAGCCTTAGTCTCAGCCTCTCCTGGTGAGTCTCATCATGAGGGCCACCTCGCACTACCGAAGGTTCCACCAGTTCATCAGACGAAGATACATCTTACTCAGAGCTACTCAAGACCGTCGGTGATATACTTCGGATTGCTGCGCATGACTTCACAGTCTTAAGCGGGCAATATACATTGTGGTATCTTGTGTATTGGAGGGGCTTGTCATGGGCTGCTAGTTCAAGACGCAGCCGCGACCGGGAACACATGCGCGGATGGCACAATAAGTCGCATGATGAGACGATAAGGCTTCAAAGAGGTAGAATACTTGGGTGTGGGAGACCTTGGCACAAAGTATGACTCCATACTCAAGATGATCATGCACAAGAGAGTTTTCCAAGAATAAGACTTAAGCGTAGCCATGATATCCTATGGAATAAAAGGATGCGGAAGTCTCCAGAACACTGGAGAGAAATCCTGAAGATGACGGAAGGTTCTAGAATGATATGGAGTCTTCCAGAAGGTTCTAGAGTCATATAGAATAATATAATGCTCTAGAATATTCTAGAAGAGTGTATAATACTCAAAAATGTTCTAGAAGAGTGTGAAACCTTCTAGATAACTCTAGATGTGTGTAAAGGTATCTAGAATGGTGTGGAGTTTTGTAGAAGTTGAGAATAATCTAGAATAGTCTAGAGTACTCTTGAATGTTGTATAATAGTGTAAAGGATTGTACATAGTCACGAGAGAAGTGTACAATAGTTTAGAAGAGTCTAGAGTATAGAGTTTCTTGAGTCTTCCCTTGGTTGGAGGGAAAACTCCTTGGAGGTTATAAAAAGGTGATGTGTGTTCATTTGAGTCAAGCAATCGAAAACCAATCCAAGCAATGTATGCAAGTCATCAATGAGTCAAAAGTAGTAAAGTTTTGACGTTATGAATAGAAGTTTGAGTGTTCGTAAGTGTTCCTCTTTCCACCATATACTTGTGTGTGTGCTTTTAATTCCGCTGTTAAAGACAAGATGAAGGCAGACTTAGCTATTGTGAAGGCTGCAAAAAGGAGTTGTGGCCGCACGGATCAAGGTTTGAGCGTGGGTCCAGCTCTGTGTTCGTGACATTTGGTATCACAACAGGGCATATGAGGGAAGAGTTTCATTGGACTTCGAGGGATCATAAGACAACATTGTAGTGTTGTATAAGCAATATGGAGTTTGTCATGGCAGCAGTCCAAACAAGGGGAGAGGACACATCCAAGTGAATGATGGAGCCAAAATCCAAGGAGGAAGAGGTCCAAAGAGAGATGCAGGATGTTTTCGATGTTGAGGCTAGTAAACTCTTGAAGTGGAGGGAATCCCCTCTAGACATGTTGGAAATAAGAAACTGGGAGAAAGGGGAAAGCAATGGGTGGAGCACATTACTTCATCATAAAATCATCTACCACAAGTGGTTCAAGGGTCTTGGAACAACATAAGAGGTTGATGACTTCGTGGAGAACTTTGAGCAGTACTTTCTCGCAAATATGATCTCCGACGAGGTAACATGGATAGGAACCGCTCGATTTCACTTGGTGAGAAGCTTCACAATGGTGACTTGTTGTGCGAAAGAGGGAAACTATCAAGACTTGGGAGAAATTTAAGAGAGAGCTTAGAATTGATCATAAGTTCTTGAATGAGAAGACAATGGTGATCCAACACGTCGTTGCTTTAGATGCAGGGAGAGTTATAGATCGATGGATTGCCCAATGCGGATTCCTCGTAAGCAAGCATGCATATTTTGCAAAGGAGACCACGATATGGATTGTCCAAACAAGAAATGCTTCAGGGCAACTAAAGATGACAACATCAACCATTGTGACGCAGTTAAAGTTGTTGAGGATGAGGAATCTATTGGACAAGGTGAAGTGCCACATGTTCCTGATGATGATGATGACTTGGGGATCCAAGGAGTGGCTCTCTCAGAAGAACCCTGCATCAAGCTAAGCAAGATGTGGAGTTGAGTTGCCAAGAGGGCAACACTTCCGTGGAGGAAGAAGTGGTGTTATGTGGGGTGGGGCAGGATATGGACGAAGACTCTGAGTGTCGAGAGGGTGAAGCTCACAAGAAGGAACGAATCATGGGGATCAATGTGCAGCCAGTTGAGGAAGCGGAGTCAAAACGCCAAGGGGGCGAGGCTGGCATAGAGGATCCATTAGAGGATTTCAAAGGTGAGCAATCGGTGGAAGAGATGTCCAAGTGACGTGGAGGCAATGCTCGCACAAATGCACCATGTAAAGTGATCAATGTGGAGAAAGCAGAGGACACGGAGTTCAATATCCAAGGAAGTGAAGCTCACATTGAGGGTTGGCTTGAGGGTAAGCCAAAGCAAGACGCGGAGTCCATACCATGTGAAGTTGTGATCTCTGAAGGAAAACAACTAAGGAGTTTGCCGAAAAGTCGCTAATTGACGCTGAGTTGGTGACACTATTCGATGAAGATGAAGATTGCCAAGAGCATTAGAATGTTCGAGGCACGATCTTTTTGGTGATAGAAGGCAAGGCTTGGTGGAAACATATGTTGCAGACCACCAAGAAGAAGGCTCATATGGGAGCCAAGCTGCAGAAGAGCTGCCCAACTTAAAAAGTGGAGAAGGGCAAAGGTACAAACAATACGGCTACCCAATGTATGGTTGTGACGAGGGCGTCACAAGAATGGGTGTGGGAGAATGTCACAGACTGCTAGTTCAAGACGCAACTGTGCCAGGAACACATGTGTGGATGCCGAAATAAGTCGCATGACGAGGCGATAAGGCTTCAAAGAGGTCGAATACTTGGGTGTGGGAGTCATTGGCACAAGTATGGCTCCATACTCAAGATGATCATGCACAAGGGAAACTTGTCAAGATAAGACTTAAGTGTAGCCATGATATCCTATGGCGTAAAAGGATGTGGAAGTCTCCAAAACACTGGAGAGAAATCTTGAAGATGGCGGAAGATTATGATATGGAGTTTTCCGGAAGATTTTAGAGTCATATAGGATGCTCTAGAATATTATGGAATTATGTAAAGATTTCTAGAATATTCTAGAAGAGTGTATAATACTCTAGAATATTCTAGAAGAGTCTAGAACCTTCTAGATAACTCTAGATGTGTGTAGAGGTTAGAATGGTGTGGAGATTTGTAGAAGTTGAGAGTAATCTATAATAGTCTAGAGTACTCTTGAATGTTGTATAATAGTGTGGAGGCTTGTACATAGCCATGAGAGAAGTGTAGAATAGTTTAGAAAAGTCTAGAGTATAGTGTTTCTAGAGTTTTCACTTTATTGGAGGGAAAACCACTTGGAGGCTATAAAAAGGAGATGCGTGTTCATTTGAGTCAAGTAATCGGGAACCCATCCAAGCAATGTATGCAAGTCATCAATGAATCAAGAGTTGTAAAGCGTTGATGTTGAAAATAGAAGTTTGAGTGTTCTTGAGTGTTCTTCCCTTTCCACCATATATGTGTGTGCTTTTCTAATTCTGTTGCTAGAGACAAGGTGAAGGTTGACTTAGCTATTGTGAAGGGCGCAAAAAGGAGTTAAGGCCGCAAGGATCAAGGTTTGAGCGTGGGTCCAGTGTTGTGCTCGTGACAGGTTGCCCGATCTTAGATGACGCTTGGATTTTCCCAGGGAGCTTAAGTGACTCCCAATCCAAGGTCACTCCCGCAGGCCCACGTCGCCTTCTTTGCAGCTGATTTCCATCACTCTTGCTAACCGCTAACGACACCTCTGCGAACTGCTAGCCCGCCGCTTCTCCAACCACCATCCTTATCTTCTTCCTCCAGTTGCCACAACTCCATCTCCTTCGTCTCACGTTGACACCAGCGACTACTTCCTCTTCCGGCATCGAATCTGATTTCACCTCCCCATCGTTCCTGACAACGCGCTAGGTGTCCGATCTCACTTTCCAACGCCGGTTCCGATTCCACCTCCCATCATCACCCACGATTCCCTTCCTTGTATCAACCCCAATCCCATCTTCTCCTTTCAACCTCCTCTGCCTGTCACAGCCCGCAAGTCTCGCAGTCCCTTCCAGACACAATCTGATGTCTCCCCTTGCAGCCATATCCACATATGAACCCCTTCATAATGCCACTCTCAGCATCCCTCGAATCTCTACCATTACTGTATTTCGTCGCGGCCTACACGTGTAAGTCATATTTTGGTGCTTATCTTCTATTATTATTATTAGGCGCACACTTAAAATACTTGCGCCTCAATTGCTTGTGAATTAGCGTCTGTTTTTCCAATTTTATTATCTGTGAACAAATGTGCTCCTGACCAAATTTTATTTTAATTAATTGCTTATTGCTAAATTAATAGGACTGACTATTGCAGTTGCACCGACAATAGGGCTTATCAGTAAGTGCGCCGCATTCCACTTCGGGTCGCATTTTAGGGCATTCATCATTTTCAACCTACCCATGCATCATACCTCTTCTTCAATAAACTCATGGAGGAATGCATTTATATATCTGATTAATACATAGGTCAATGATGGGTTGCTGCAAGTGAAAGAGATGGTCGAACTGAATTCATTGTCCACATGTGCAAACGTCACATCATAGTCAATACCATACATCTAAGAATAACCTTTTATAATCAGGTAATCTAATGATCCATCGGCCTTGACTTTGTCACTGTAGATCCATTTGCAGTCAACAGCATGTTTACCATATATCATGTCTGATTCAATTATAACGCTTCTAATTCAGTCAGCATAACCATAGCCCAACTAGGATGGGACTTGGCCTCCTCAACAAATTGTGGAATAGTATTGGTATCAGGAGTAGATATTAATACCATTGTAAGAGTAGATAGTCCTTGGTAAGATGTAACATACAGGTGCATCTCTATAAGTATAAATACCTTTGGGACAGCGATTGGGAGCTCGGTGTGAGCTGAACCAAGTATACTGACAGTCTCGGTGGCATTCAGTAGGATAGTGTTTAACGGAATATGAGTGTTTGTACTTTGAGTAGAGGTAGGCGGAAGCGGAGGCAATGATGTAGTGTTATCAGGAAGATGAGAGTAAGTACGACACTAGAAATGATCTATCATGCCCTCAACCTTAGGCAGAGGTAGCTTGAGATAGAGAGATAATATGGCTGACTCTACAAACGCAACATCGGTAGACACAATAAAGTCTGTTGATGCAAACTCCATAAGAGAGAACAGAGTTGACTCTACAAACGCAACATCGGTAGATCGAATGTACCATATTAGGTCAAGAGGGTAACAACAATAACCCCCGATGGTGCGAGAATATCCAAAGAAGATATACTTTAGGGAGAGTGCATCAAGTTTAGAGATAGATGTATGAGCATCCATACATATCAAATACAACCAAACACAGAAGAGGCCAAGGATGTGTTGGTTGTCCAGCAAACAGAGTATGTTGAGGTGTCTCGTTGTGAAGAAGGTGAGTAGGAAAGACGAATGATAAGGTATGTTGTTGTAAGGACACTATCGTGCCAAAAGTGTTTATCTACCCTTATATGATGTAATAGAGTGAGATTGATATCAAGAAGATGACGGTTCTTGTGGTCGGCAACACCATTTTGTTGTGGTGTGTCGGGATAAGTAGTGCGATGAACAATTCATTTGTCACATAAAAACAAAGGTATAGATTGAGACAAACACTCTCGATCACTGTCGGTACGAAGACATTTCATTCGAATAAAGAATTGAGTAAGATTTTCATTCAAAAAATTCCGAAAAACGAAAAACAACTCGGTACAATTTTACATTAGATGCACCTAAGTCATGTAAGAAAAAACATCGATAAACATAACGTCATAACAATGAACAAATAAAGTTATGACCGGACAAGGTCCTCATACATCAGAATGAACAACATCAAAAGGTGCAAGAGCTCGTTTTCTATCACGAGGTACATTGTTGACACGATGATATTTAGTAATATGACAACAATCACAGTTGAAACTACAAACAAACTTGGACACACATGGCAGTAGTGAAGGTCCACGATCTGGGCAGAAACAACATGACATACAAGAGGAGTGACTTCATCCAAAACTTACACGCCGACACTCAACTTCTCTCTACTAATAATATGATTCGTCTGTTCCTGAAAAACACAACCAGCATAGGTGAAGATAGCATTGCAATTTAAATTATGAGTAAGCTTACTAACAGACATCAAGTTGTATGGTGACTACGATACATGAGCTACAATGAACAAAGTCATGTCGGGTGTAACCGCATTGTACGACCCGTATTCGTCGAGTGCAATGATAGCAATTGAAGATCGACCGGGGAGGCGCAACCGGAAGGGAGACCCGGTGCAACTTGCCGACAACTCGCTTCAGTTTCAACACCAACTCCAGCTCGTGCGATTACGTGAAGATCATCTTTCAGAAGGTCATGTCGACGCTTCAGCTCGTTGATCCTGTGCTCCAGCTCGTTGATCATGCGCTCCAACTCGTTGATCATGCGGTCCAGTCCGCAAATGTTGGAGTAGCATCTTTCCATCCCGGCGAGACAGCCTTCAAACCCCTCTAGCTTGGCCACCCTGACCTCTAGCGAGGAGTCATGGCGGTGGAGTTCGGATCCTTTAAACACCTTGACTCGAGCGTCAAGAGCGGCAGCGAAAGCATGGAGGTGGGCTCGATACTCGCTCAGCGTCGGCTCCTCGTGAACTAGTGCAGATAAGTTCGGGAAGTGATCAACAGCCGGAGCAGATGGCGGGATCCGAGTTAGACCACCAATGGAAGAAGGCACCGCACCTACGACAAAAACACAAATTAGCCTCTAACTTGTCACGTATGACAAAGAAGTGATACGAGTTCGGCTGGAACCGCTGCACAAACAAGAAAAACATCAATGGATCGGGGGCCCACGCAAAATCAGTAAGGTTGTATAACATGTTTAATCATAGATGAAGTAGTCAGAACTCGCTAATTCGTCTTACCTGTATCTCAGGGGGTTAGCGTATTCATGTGGATGGGATCGATCCATGGAGTGGATAGAATCTTGGGATCGCCGTTGCGACCTTCTAGCGAGCCTAGCCAGGTCCTCGGCGGATGCATATGTGGCGGCATCGATGGGAACCTTCCCGTATGAAGGAGATCTGTGGCGAGTATCCTCCTTTGAGGATCGACCGCAGTCAAGCAATGGGAAGGAGGGTGATGGTCCTTCTCCACGGGCAGAGAGATATGTTTGGTCCCCAGAGATGGAATTCACGGGGGAGGAGGCGGTAAGACTACTAGAGTCGCCTCCGAGGACAAAGTGGCGATTGAACTTGCCAGCACGACAGGGGCTGGCGGAAGCCCACCCTGTGATCTTCCACCTTGCCTCAAGGAGGGACATCGCAGCTGCCCCCCACCCCCCACCCGCCACCCCCCACCCCCCCACCCCAGTAGGGTAAACTGGGAGGTCAGCCTTAGTGACAGCTCGAACCGTTGCACAAACAAGACAAACATCAGCATCGCCTTGCTAAAGGAAATATTAGCAAACACCAAGTTCGCTTACCCAGGGTAGCGGGGACTTGATCCCAGTCTCACACTCTAAAACGTCGCGAGCACGACCCTCAGACCATTCAGGAGAAAGGTCATAATCAGAGGTCGTCAGATCGATGATATCGTTAAAGTCGGCACGCCTCAGCATCTGAGAAAAGATGAAAGATGTCAAGAATGGACTCGTCATTCCTTAAGGTAAGTTAACAACATAGAGATACCTCGGTGATGCATTGGAGGGAGACCACCGAAGGATCTACCTCGAGTGGAGTGAGATCCATTGGAGTGGCGATCTTCTTCACCAAAGACATGCTCCCCTGCAGGGCGGCCTCAGCCCGATAGCGCTCCCTCGCTTGAAAGAGTTTGCTCCCTTTTTCACTTTTTCTTCTCCCTCTTCTTCCCACGCTTGCTTTGGCGAGGTGGCACACCCAAATTTGAGAGAAGGGCGGTAACAGCATAAGCAGATGAAGACTCCATCTCGGCGGTGGTATGAACAACAAGAAGCTCAGACCAAACCCCTATTTATAAGTCCTCGTCGGCTAGTCAAATAGGGTCAGAGGCTGTTTTTTCCAATCTCGTGTCGAGCTCAGAAAAATAGGGATTGTGTATGACCCATATTCATCGAGTGTGTTGATAGCAACTGAAGATAGGCCAAGGAGGCAACTATAAGGGAGACCCGGGCAACTCGCTACCAACTCGACGACAAGTCGATTCAGCTTCAACACCAACTAGCACAAAGTCAGCAACAGCTCGTGTGACCTTGTCGGCAATCTGATCAAGTTCGCATAAGGTGGGCCTACACTCTTACAACAAGGTATCCACCCCACCAGTCTCAATTACCTATAAATATGACCATTGTCGAGGGGAGAGGCAGTTTTAACAGCTCACGAGAGTACTCACCAAAAACTAGTTGAACTCGCGTGCTCCTAGTTCGAGTCTGCTTCTCCCCCTAACCTAGCACAACATTTGTTTGGGATGGGGAGTTCTTATACACTCTTTGGTGTAAGGAGGGAACTCCTTATTGTAGCTTCTCTATAATCCTATTTTAATAGTAATAAAGATTCTTGATCGCTCTCTTAACCGCTTCGTTTCAGTGATTGCTACTTCGGTGGGCTAATAACTTTCGTCCATACTTTATTTTGAACTCTGTGAGCTGAGTCTCGGCTCCAACACGCGCAGTCAACAAATCCAACGATTGGGAAAGTCGACACGTCGGAAACAATAATGGATGTACCACTATGAGGGTGGTATGTATGTAAGATATATATAGTACTTGTAAGATGATCAGAAGCACCGGAATCAACCAACCAACAGCCAGGGAGTTGAGTGGTACATGTTGGCTTGATGGTCTGGGCACTGGCAGCATTATGAGTAGATGTCTCTAGCTGAAGGGGTCGAAATCTTCGGTATTCATCCTCGGAGATCTCAATAGTCTTCATGCTTAAATCAGCAGCGTAAGCAAAGCATGAAGTAGGTTGGGCAATCAACTTGGATGCTCATTTTGGTTTCTCATGAAGAATCTAACAAATATCTTTGGTGTGACCATGACGACCATAATGGGTGCAGTTTCTGGAATGTCACACGTTACAAAGATAATTGGAAATTGGAAGAAGTCAAGAAAGTAGTGGTGATTTTAGTATTTGAGGGGAACTTGTTGTAGTCAAAGTGTGATACAACAGAAACAGTATTCTTTTCTTCCGACATTAGTAAAAAGCATATTCAATTGCAAGTAGAAAGGTAACAAGTGATATTGAAGATGAAAGATCACACAATACTACAGTAATTGAATCTGCTAAAGGACTACAATAGAAGGTAGGTTTAAACATAGAAACCCTTTTACGGCATGGAGAGAAAAAGCACAAAGGTTTTAATTCCCTGGTAGGGTAGAATGGATTGGGAAATAGCTGAAGTCGACAATCAGCCTGATGGAATCAGTTTCTCTGTTGGGTCAAGAGAAATTGGCGGTGCCTGTGTCATCAATCACAGCAGAATGCGATAGAGGCGAAGTCAATCGCAACAGAGTCGTCGATCGCAGATGACTTACCCATCATCATCGATCGCAGGTTTCAATGGCACATGCGTCGTCGATCAGAGATCCCGTCGAGGAAGGTTGTCCCTCGTCGATCTCGCTAATGCATCCATCGAGTGCAGAAAGTTTACCTATGACCAGTCTGAGGAACGAGTGGAAGCGTCGTTGTGCCTTTCTCCCATAGGGATTTGATATCATGTAGAAACCTAATTTGGGAGAGAAATTAGAGATAAGGAGCCTTATTTATATTCATGATATTGGTCCTTACAATATTAGAGAAATACAAAACATAGAGTAGAAAATTCATATTTCAAAAAATGTAAAAGAGTTTAAAGGGAGAGCACTGCAAAATCCAAAAACAAGGTCAGATTTTAAACCTAGTTTCTGATAGATAAACCGTCTTCAATCAAATTTAATTGCACTACAACCATAAATTACCCTTGGAAGTTTGGAAATGCCCAATCTGTATCCACAGTGAGAGTTGAAAAAGGTATGTACGGAAGTGGGTGTCCATTCCGTGCTTGATTCAGATTCTAGATAGGTGCAGCTTTAAAAATTTTAATAAGCATGCGTTTTAATTAAAGAAAAGTATGTAGGCACAAATAGTGTTATAGATTGGATAAGGTCAACTTCAGTTCAACATTTCATTAACTTGGCTGCGTTTGGAAATCCATTTTGACACCAGTCCGGTGGGGACCGTTACAAAATGGCAAACGAGTATGCGTTTGGATTTCCCTTTCTAAAATGGCCAGTTCCAAAACTGTCGTTTACCCCCTTTTTGGACCGGCTCCCCACCGACGCCCTTTCTAAAACTGCCGTTTCATCTTTATTTTGGTTGCATAGATGTAATTTAATATTTTAATAGAATTTAATATTTCAGTATATTATAAAAAGCATAAATAGATAGAAATATTTAATATTTTGCAAGCTGTCAACAACGGCAGTTTATTTTTGGTGGTATATTAAATAAAAAACATAAATAGAAATATTTTAGGGAAAAAAATATTCCTACCATAAATGTAATTACTAATTATTTATATTTTGTGGCTTTTATTTTTTATGGTTGCATAATATTTTGCATGAAATCTCAATTTTGAACCCGACTGCAAATGAGGTTATCCAAACACTTTTCACAATTTTGAAAATACAGTTTTGAAAATACATTTCTTAATTTTAAAACTAACCCTTTTTAAAATGACAACAGAGTCCCAAACAGAGCCTTAGTCACTAAACACTATTACATTATAAGGAAAAAGGTTACACATTGATGAAAGGTCATTCAAAAAAGAGGTCCTTAATTCATCTTAATTTCACATTTATTGTGAT
Source organism: Dactylorhiza incarnata (assembly GCA_033032865.1). Classification (NCBI taxonomy): domain Eukaryota; kingdom Viridiplantae; phylum Streptophyta; class Magnoliopsida; order Asparagales; family Orchidaceae; genus Dactylorhiza; species Dactylorhiza incarnata. Next base: position 5,848,344 of record JAWHQI010000097.1, on the reverse strand, counting down.
CCCGGTCAAAACTAAATGGTAACCTTCTATGCAATAATTTAAGGAAAGGATACAGCACCATCATCTCCAATAACCTGCAAACAATTAAAAGATAATATACCTTCAAAAATTGAGTGCAAATATACTATATCAAACTCGCCCTATTCTAATATAAAGAACTCCAAGATATTATCAATGAAGAACATCCTGAATGATTTTTGTTTATGTACACAAATGCAAGCAGGTTTGTTTCTCCTTTTTTTCATCATTCATTAATTTATTTTCTACCTTTATTGATTTTTTCACATCATCATGATTTTTTACATCCATCGTTGATTTTTTTTCCACCCACCATTGATTTTTTTCCAAACATGTATATAAAATTGTCTTGAGATGTTCACATACAGGTTCAATGCATTAATTGTATATAAAATTGTGCAGGCAATTGATACCATCGCACCCGACCAGTTATCTATTTACTTTATGTTTTAATTTATGTTTGTGTATGCATGTCGCATATTTTAATTATCAGGTCATCGAGTCCCGCACATGCAATTCTATATAAGTCCAAATGTTCAGACTTATTACAATTTTGTCATCTTGTAATTCTATGATTTTATGAAAAAGTTCTCCCACCCTCTCTAGTCCCTTCTTCCCCTTCTCCTTCTAGGCTTAGAGTTGAACTCCGCTTCCCTTCCTTCCTTCCCCCACATTCTCCGTAGGTCAAGCTCGGATCCCATGTAGCTCCGCCGCCACCAACACCTCCGACGAGATATTGACAACATATGGGATAGGTCCGTAACAACTTTGTATAAGAACCTAAGGTCCTCTTCTCATCCGCAACCAGCAGACCCGAACCTCGAACAGACGTTGAAACGACTCCCTCCCTCGGTCAAGTACATAGATATGGCTTCGACGTTCCGACATAGTAACTTCCGTCCAGTCGACACCCTTCCCCAAGCTCTTGATCGACTGATACAGAGATAGCAACCAACAGAGGTTGTGATCCCTTCCCTTGTCCTTCGTCCCCACCTTTGGGTGAGCTAGTTCCACTAGTATCTCCGCCACCACCTCCTACGGGACATCGACATCTTACGGGATATGCCCATAACAACTTGGTATCAGAGCCATCCTTTCTCGAATCCAGGCCTTATAGCCAGATTACGATCCCACCTTCATCCTCAACACATTCGGGGGCAGAGATTTACGATCACATCTTTGGATCAAATACATTATCGCAGTTCTCTGGTTCGAAGGCGCATGCAAGCCTAGCCCCTCATCGTCTCGTCAGATCGCTTACTGCACGATAATCTAGCACATATCTCAGTCAACGTAATATCAGACGACTACATTACAAAACAATCCCACCCTCATTGTCATAAGGTTCGAGTTGTTCTTCGGTTTTCGACATCATTCAACATCGTTGAACCTCACGAACTCTTCGTCGACCCTCTACGTCATCTCCCCTGTTATCCAGAGCTCGCACCCCTCCCTACAGGGCCTAGTTCAGCGAAGGAACACCATATTCGAGTCGCAAGCCCTTCCATCTCTGCCTCTTCATCGTCGAGTATGTCATTCCATTTTGAACCACATGCCAGTCTCCCTTCACGAAGCCAACCGCTGCAATGGGAAGAAATTTATCAAGAAATTTCTAATCGAGTTAATAATTAATTCTCAAATTATGGGATAGCGGTCATCATAGGGACCATAAAGTCGGGATTTTTATTAATTGAAATGAGAAATGAGCTCTGATGAGCAAATTATCCTCCGTTCGATGTTCCATAAGTTATTGGAGATGTCGGCAGTACGCCAAGTAGCGATTTCGCAACTTACCGTCAGCATTGACAGACTCACAATGTCTAGACACTTTGGGGGCACTGTCTCACTATTAGTACCTACCGACCACATCCAGCGCCCTCCACTCCAACCACATGTTCCATCCGCCCCTCTAGAACTATTCCTTCCGGCGAGTGCCACTCAGTCGGCGCCGCCACTTATGATCGTCACAACTCATATTCAGCAAGGTCTTATATCCCTCGACCGTCCTCTGACCATACTTGCCCCGACTCCAGATATTATGCACAGCAACATGGGAGGACCCACCTTACGACACACCCGGGCATGCACTCGGGTGTTAATTTTCGTGGAAGTTGTCAGAGCATCAAGCTATTCGCTTCCCTCTCTCAGCGCGACTCGCGATTCTCGTATCCTTTGCCGATTCGCCTGCAGTGCCGAGCCCTAGTTGTGTCACCTATTCCATTTCCTTCTCCATCGTTGGTGCCCTAGCCGTCGGCGTCCCTTTCCGTCTTCGTCGCTCGCAGTTCTGTGCCCTAGCTGCAATTCTGGTGAGTGGTGTTTAATTCCTTCGAATGTGCCCTAGCCGCCTACCCGTTGATCTTCATTTCTGAAGTTTTCGTCTCCTCTTTTGCAGTTGTGTTCCATAGCCCAGACGCTGCTGACTTGGTGTCCCTTTCCTTCCGGCGTCCAATTCCATTCCATCCGGCCACCACGTTCCGGGATTTTCTCCACCGGAAATCACCCCACTGGGTTGTCCAGACGGATTTGAGTTGAAAGTGGGCCAGTTTTTCACCAAGCAACCAACTGGGATTGAATTCTTCTGGTCTGATCTTGTTGTGTACTTGTGTTGTGTCTGAACTATAGGCTCTGTACATGTGTTTGTTTGGTGCATTTCCCAAAGAAAATTTCATGTTGTGCAAGGTTACACTTGATTGACCTTTGTTAGGAAGAACAAGTGCTTTTAGTTCAAAAACAGTTATTTCTTTGGCTATTTTCATAATCAGTTTTCCTAATTCCTATATGTTGTCAGTATTGGATATCTAGCATATATCATTTTCCATTATTGGTGTTTCGACATGTTAGTATTGTTAGATAATATGACTGAGAAATCTATTTTTTTATCAAAGCTATTTTGAATGAAGCTTGAAGTTTCCATTCATTTACAATTTTAGGCAATGATTGACTTTTGTTGCTATGTTAAATTTAAACACAGGGAGATGTTAAACTTGGCAAAGCAGATTACTGTCTACCATAGATTTGTGTAAGACAATTACTCAGATTTTCAATTCAATTATTTGGTCTGTGGTTTTGTTTTTAAAATAAGAGATGCCAAGCGATTGGGAGGTTTAAGCTCTAGATTCCTAATTAGGTCTTATTTCAATTGTAGATTCCTGATTAGGTCTTCTTTCAATTTGTACGTCTTATTTCAATTCTTAATTATGAAATTTGATGGAGAAGTTTCTTTCAAAAGTAAAATCAAATCAAACTTCTCATAATTTACAGGTGTCAGTTTCATGTAGTAAAAAAATCAATATGATTTTAACTTAGAGGATTTACCTACAGATCTAGGATTGAGGCAACATATGAGCTCATGATGTAAATCTGCAAGACATGATAAGAAGAAAGTATTTGCAGAATAGTCCTATTCAATCTTATCTAGTAAATTTTCCACAATTTGAAATTGGACAGAAAGCATGGTGTTTCAATAAGAACTGGTTTAATGAGTTTAAAGATTGACTGGAATTTAGAATAGATAAAGATGTTGCATATTGTATTTATTGTTACATCTTTCCACAAAAAGTTTATGATCATACATTTATAAGTCGTGGTTTTAGATGCTAAAAAGATAGGACAATTATAGACAAATATATTGGAAATCATAATAATGCGCATAATAACTCTAAGAAGATGTGTATAGCTTTGATGAATCAAAAATAATTTATTCGAATTGCATTTTGTAGACAGGAAGAAACACAAAGTACTCAATATCGTGTGCATTTGTGTGTCGATTGATTGCATACACTTTCTTTTACGACAAGGGTTATCTTTTTGTGGAATGACGAGTCTAAAAAATCTAGTAATCGAAGAAACTTTCTTGAACTTTTAGAATCTATTGCATTGCATAGTAATGAGATCAAGTCAGTGGTAGTAGAAAATGCTCCTAGCAATTGTCAACTAATATATCCATAGATCCAAAAAGAAATAGTTTCTTGCATTGCAACTAAAGTAACGAAAAAAATTGTTAAAGATACTGGAGATAATTGTTTCACTATTTTGGTTGACGAATCACATGATGTGTCCACAAAAGAACAAATGATCGTTGTTTTACGTTATGTGAAGATCAAAGGTCTCCTTATAGAGCATCATCATGGATTTGTTCATTTTATAGATACAATGGCTTTATCACAAAAGATTGTTATTGATAATTTATTTGTAAAGCATGGCCTAAGTGTTAGAAAATTGCGTGAACAAGATTATGATGGTGCTAGTAATATGAGGAGTGAGTTCAGAGGACTTAAAACATTGACTTTGCAGGAGAACAATTGTGTTTTCTGCATTCATTGTCTTGTTCATCAACTCCAACTAATATTAGTAGTTGTTGCAGAAGATCATTTTAAAGTTGCAGAGATTTTTACACTTATTAATCTTGTGGTGAATGTTGTTGGAGGGTCTTGTAAATGTCATGACTGTATTAGAGCATTAGAAGTCGATCGAGTTGCTCTAGAGCTTGGTTGCGGAGATTTAGAAAATGGTCGAGGGGTAAATCAACCACTTGAATTGTAAAGGGCCCGAGACACAATGGAGTTCGCATTATGGCACAGTGTTCAATTTTATTTGGATGTTCTAATCTATTGTTGAGGCACTAGAAATTATCAAAGTTGATGGGCAGATGAAAATCAAAGATGAATGACAAACAATCTAATAAAAGTCTCTTGACTTTTGACGAGACTTTTTTATTTTATATTCCGCATGCATTTAATGAAGAATATTTTAGCTAAGACACACGAGTTATCATAAGTATTTTAGAAGAAAAAATAAGATATTGTTAATGCAATGAACTTTGTAAGTTTTCAAAGCAATTATTGTTAATTTGAGAAATGATGATCTTGAATGGAACTCTTTTATAAGTGAAGTATCATCTTTTTGTAATAAGCAGTGTATAGAAGTTTCAAATATGAATGAAAATATAATCAAGTAGGAAGATCAAGACACAATGCACGGGAGATTACAAATTTTCATCATTTTCGTGTTGAAATCTTCAATACAGTGCTCGATTGGACTTTGAATGAATTAAATGACCGTTTTAATTAAGTGAACGCTGAACTATTTCTATGTGTTTCTTGTCTTGACCCAAGTGATCAATTTGCTTCTTTTGATAAACAAAAATTGATTCATCTTGCATAATTGTATCCATCTAATGTTATACAAATAGAATTGCAGATACTTGAAGGACAGCATGATATGTATATTATTGACATGCACTTTATATCAACTGACGTGTTCTCTCATAGTAAAGGAATTAGTGATTTATTTAAGAATATTGGTGGAGTTGAAAAAGCAAGATCACTTTCAATTGGTCTTCAAACTTTTGAAGTTGGCATGTCTTCTACCTGTTGCAACTACTAGTGTTGAAAGAATGTTCTTTGCAATGAAAATTATAAAGAATCGTTTACAGAACATAATGGGAGATAAATGGATGAATGACTGTATGATAGTTTATACTGAGAAAAATGTTACTGACACTATTAGTGACGAGACAATCACTACGCAATTTCAAAATGTGTCCATGAAAAGTGGCTTGTTGAATGGTATCAAAAAAATTTGGTTTATAAAATTTTAGTCACTTTTCTAGATAATCTTGCATTTTTTCTCGTCACTTTCATTCCTTGCTAAATTTTGCAGACCTTGGAAATTTTGAGACGTTTAATAAGCTTGTGGGTGAGTTATTAGGAGTTTGAAGTTGCTTCTTCGTCAATGCTTAAGGACAAGGTATTAAATTTTTAAGTGATTTTGCACAAGTTGCTTTGTATTTGTGATTTCTTTGAGAATTTGGAGTTTCTTTTTCTTTATAGTTTCACATAGTCCTTGTGATTCTCTTCCATTTATGTGTTTAATCATAATTTTTATTTTGTAAATTAGGTCTTCTCGCATTACTGTACGAGGAAAAAAATTGCGAAATATTTTCAACAATTATTTTAAATTTTTAATATAATGTGCCCGGGTTGAGCGAAAATCCTAGCTTCGCCCCTTCCCGGCAATCTCCCATCAACAAGGGCCTCCGCCACACTAGATCCCTACAGTCCTTAGTCCTAAGGCACCCGCCGCCGCCATCTAGATTCGTAGATTTTGCCTCTACGCAAGCAATGATCTTCCAGCAATCTCCCCATCATCTGTTGTGACATTTGTAAGCACAATGAGGGTTTGCTGCTTAATGTATCTTCTGCCACCACGACCACCACCGACGAGATATTGACGCCTTACGGGGTAGACCCATAACATCAGTGTGCAAAATATTTAAATGCTCGTCAATCAGTAGTCTTATCATGGTATCTTCTGGAAGATTTTAAGGAGACCATGACCATGTAAATCTATGCATATTAGAACAAATAATACAAGAAAATAGAGTATTTAGCTAGAAGATACAGTAAAAATTAAACATCTTAGCACGTGTGGAGCTTAAATATTTAACACATTAACACATAGTTAAGGTATAAAGAGAGCCAGAAAAAAAACAATTCTCGTATCACCTAACCTGCACAATGATGGAGGTCGTTGTGTTGGGATAGACAGTCAACAGACATATGCTTTGCAAAGTTCTTCTTAAGATCATCTCATATTCTTTTTCTAGCCTTCCTAGAAAAGTGGTTTAAAATTGGCTCGATAGGATTAGCAAAATCCAGAACATTTAGAAATATACTTCAAGCTATTAGGATTACATTTCAAGTTTTAAACATAAATGCTGCGCTTCAACATAAACTCATGAGTACAAAAAAGCATGGTAGTTCGGTAATATGTTTCACTCTTTCTATATAAATTGGCCTTAAATTACAAACTTCAACCATTTGAAGACCATGTGAAAATCACCACTAACAGATGGCAAAGTTGGTCAGCTCTACAGTTCCCAATTAAATCAGAAACGAAAATATCAAAAGCTTATACACATCATAACTTAAACTCCACATTGCTGCTAGCAAAGTAGCCTTTAAATTCAGACTCGAACATAAAAACATCTATTTATATAAATTATATGTTGGAAATTGCAATTGCAATTTTTTTAATTGACACGGACATATTAAACTTGCTTGCCAATTGAGCCACAGAAAAACATAAACAAGAGTTACATGGCTTATTATATGCATTTATAGAAGTTTTAAATGGGCCTGAAGGTGTTCAAGTGCTCTGATGATTTCTTTTCGCACATTAAGAGTTTCTAGTAAAGTATCAAGTGATTTCAGGGGCGGATTGGGCTTATTGGCAATTGTCAAAGTGTGACTGAATTGGTTGGATCTTACAAGCAAAGAAGGCCTCGGACGGGCATAGGCTAATCATATCCGTTAACAATAGAGATATTTATGTTATGTGATGCGGGGTAGACTGTGAAGGTGGAATCTAACAATGCAATACTGAGTGCAGAGGAAATAATGTCGACCTAACCCTAAGATGATATATGCATTTAACAAGTGATCTGATATCTGATTGAAAATAATAATAAGAAATTAAAACCATGAAGTCATCGCAATGCAAAGAACGAATTAATTTATAAAGCAAGAGGGTATGGCGTTCTTCCACATGACTGGCCCTGAGTTTAAATGTGAATGAAGTGAATTCAGCTTGCTCAAAATGCAGCTGAAGGCGTTGACTGCGAGCAAGCTCAACCGCCATCTGATCGCGGTGGAGGCTCGCATGTCTCTGGTCGAGGAGTTCTCGCCTCGCCTGGAAAGCGCCGAGCACAAATACTTCGACATCCGGAGCTTAGAAGTTCGGATGGCAGAGGTGGGGCATCAGGTGCGCCAGCTGCAAAACGAAGTCCACCATCTTTCCCGGAGTGCAAGTCTTCCTGGCGACGTGGCGAGGATGTCTGACCACATCCGACGGACAGAGGAGATCATCCGCCACCATACGGAGGGTCTTAACAAGGCTCGGGAGGAGCTGCTCGCTGCTCGCGAGGTCGGTTGCTGGACCACGCACATCTCGCGCGATGAGCTCAACAATCCCTGTCGCGGGGCCTGAAGAACGTGCATTTTTTTCTTTTCTGCTTCCGTTGCTTTGATGAATGTAATGAACTCTAATGACCTCGTCGTCGTTAACTTTGATATATTCAATAACGTATTGTTGTATATATATGTTTTCCTACTCGCCACTTTCCAACTCGCCTACAAGCGAGCTTTGATGATTCTTATGCTTTGTTCTTCCGCTATTTTAGCTAAAACGCGCATCGCGAGGTTTATAAGACCTCACCTCGTGTAACAGTGCTCGGCTTGAAAGCGCGCCATGCCAGCGGCCTCGCGACAGCGATGGCCGGCCACTATAAATAGGGGGGCCGACCGCTTTGCGCGCGCCTTTTTCCCTAGGCGAGTCTTACCACCTGACTTCCCTGTGCGCGAGTTTTGCTGATATTCGCCTCTTCAACGATGGTCTTGCCTTCAAGAGGGAAGCGCAGCAAGGAGACAGAGGGTCGCCTCCTTGCGCGGATAACTTTGTCGCGGCCGAGCTTCCGAAAAGCAAGACGACCATAGATGAGCTCGCATCCTTCCGGCAAAACTTTCTAACGAAGGGCTTCTCGGCTCGCCGATCTGGACCTGACGAGCGCCTTAATTCCTTTTTTGAGGATGAGCTCGTCATCCCTTTGGCGGACTTCGATATGGGACTCCGCATTCCCTTCTTGTCGGAGGTTCGGCTAATGTTGAACTACTTCGGCCTCATCCCTGCCCAGATCAACCCAAACGGGGTTGCGACTATGATCGTGCTTATTTGCTTCCTACGCAGGGTCGGAGTCATTTTCGACTTCATCGTCTTCAGGAAGCTCCTCTCCATGAAGGCGAATGCGGAGGGGATCGCCTATTTCAGTGGCACCTCCTTGAAGGTCAAGAAGCTCCAGAACAAGGTCCATCGCTGGCACAAGAAATTTGTGATCGTGTGAGGTCCCTTTGGCTCGGTGTTTTTTCGGCCAGTCCAGAGGGATGACGGCTATTACAAGCCTCCTCGCATCCCTGAGAGTTAGAAGGACCTCTACCTCTCTCTGTATCAGAGAGAGATGGACGTCGTCTAGCTGTAGTGACGGATCAACGAGCTCGCCTATGTTGATCCGAAGATGGGTATGAGCTTGCCGATATTGGTCGCCTTGCCTAATTTTTTGCGTTGTGAAGTTCTATTCTCATTTTTCTCCTCGCTTCTTGTAGGTCTTCGCGCCCTCCCGGCTGGAGTGAAAATGTTGGAGTTTCTGAGGTGATCTCAAAGCAATCAACAGTTAGTTTTACTGTCAACGCAATATGAGCTTATAGGGTCGCACATATAAGTGTTTGGAGAAATTGGAGGAAGAATTATGTTGGTTTGGGATTTCTCGAGAGGTAAATTGTTGCCTTGGATTTCTCGAGAAAATATATATATATATATGTTGCCTTGGGATTTCTCGAGAGGTAAATTGTTGCCTTGGGATTTCTCGAGAAATTATATATATATACTGCCTTGGGATTTCTCGAGAGGTAAATTGTTGCCTTGGGATTTCTCGAGAAATTATATATATATACTGCCTTGGGATTTCTCGTGAAATCAGGCCCATCCTGCGCGACTTAGTCGAACTGAAGGCATTCGTCAACCGCTGAGACGGCAAAAGGCTACTGTATCGCGTTCGTCGAACGCAGGCTGCTTTGAGTTCGTCGAACGCAGGCCTCTTGAGTTCGTCGAACGCAGGCCTCTTGAGTTCGTCGAACGCAGGCCTCTTGAGTTCGTCGAACGCAGGCTGCTTCGAGTTCATCGAACGCAGGCCTCTTGAGTTCGTCGAACGCAGGCCTCTTGAGTTCGTCGAACGCAGGCCTCTTGAGTTCGTCGAACGTAGGCTGCTTCGAGTTCGTCGAACGCAGGCCTCTTGAGTTCGTCGAACGCAGGCCTCTTGAGTTCGTCGAACGCAGGCATTATATAATAGTTCACGATCTTAGGGTTCGCTACGAATGAAAACAGTTTTCGGCCCGGACCCTTTCGTGTGATCAGAGAGTAGCGGCGGAAGCGTTCCGCTAGGGCTTCTCTGTTCTTCCGACAGTTGTCGCCTACCCTGTCTCGGATCTAGCAATCCGTGGGGACGCCGAGGGCTTTTCTTCTCCGACTCATCCCTTGTTCGACAAGGCATCGAGGTTCTCCAGCACTTGTGTGGATCTCTGTAGAGGGGACGATCCATTTCGGTTTTCGCGACTCAAGATTGGTTCTACCAGACTCAGTGAGGAGCATCTTGGTTTGAGTATTGACTCAAATCCCCTTCAGGTATATTTTCTGCATTGTGATGTGGATATTGTTTTATTTCTTGAATCAATAAAATCGCAAGTTCCTTTTAACTCTTTGGGTTGTTCTAGTTAATTATTCCGCTGCGCATATGTGATATGTTGTGTTATCATTTTTGAAATGGTATTAGAAAACCCAACAGAAAATTGGCGAGGTCGAGCCCTCACGCGGGAAGAGCAAGGCTTCTCTTCCTCCGATCGAGTTGATCGATGTGCTAGAAGACGAGCCTGGCGATCTCAAGGGCAAAAGTCCCATGTCTTCGAAGTTGGAGCTTCAGGGGCCGCCCAAGCGGCCAAAGAAAGTAATCATCCACCGCAGCCTCATTAAATATTAGCGAGGACCCTGAAGACGTTGAGGCCTTCGAGACGCCGGAGGACCAAGAGACTGCCGACGACCCCAAGACACATTTCAACAAAGGGCGCGGGAGCAAAGTTCGGGACATTTCTGGCGAGCCTCTGCTCGCGTGGGATTCCAATCAGAACCGGGTCTCCGCCAGTACTCTCCTGCCCTCCTAAAAAGGGGATGACGACCCGGATGATGATACGTACAATGTTTTGTACGCCGTCAATGGGCGAGATGACGCCGAAAGCCATGTGGGGGCATCGCCAAAATACCTCGCGTGGTAGTCCTCGCGCGCGGTGTTAAGGAATGTCGAGCACACCCATTCGTTGGCGAGGCGGCATCTCGATTGCTACAAGGCGCTGGCTGATACGAAAGAGGCCCTAGTTGCCGCCTCGAAGGACACCGAAGAAAGAGCGGAGGTCGAGCGGCAACAAGTCGAGTTCGCCAATCAGTTGGCGGAGACTAGGGCGGAATTGGTAGAGACCGCTGGAAGGTTGGCTGCGGTTGAAGAAGAGCTCGTTGAGCTGCGTCGGGCCAAGGCGGTACGCGACGTGGTCGAGATAAATTCAGCTCGCCACTGATTCGCTTTTTGCTCGTGGCTTGTCAAAAGAGCTAACTTTGTTTATTTTTGTTTTTCCAGTCTGTCGAGGTCCTTGTTGCAACCCAGATCTCACTCCTGATTCCCGGAGCAGAAGAACAAGGGGCTCTAGGACGAGGTGGAGGCGCTAAAGCTCGAACTCGCCACAGCTCGGTCACATGTCGCCACCTCGCTTGCACCAGGAGCATGTTTGAGAGAAGAACCCCTCAGGTTCATGCGAGCCGAGTTCCGCTCGATGGAGCGTGTGTTCGTCCAAGACGGCGGCAACCTGATACTCACTGCCTTGAGGGGGCCGGGGAGGCTGATCGAAGAAGGCGAGCCCTTGTCCGCGAAATCCATTCTTCCCGAAATGTTCAATGCGACGCTTGGCAATTCCTCATTTGGCAAGCTCGATCTCGACATCGAGGGCGATTTCAACATGGACTTGGGTTTGAGCGCGTCTTCTCGTGGCGATGTATCGATCGGCGGATCAAGAGGCGAGCCCGCCTAGCCCTCAGGCATCGCGTCTTCTCGCTTGCGTCAACCCAGGGCCAAGTCACCAGGCGATACCGAGTATTCAACTCGTATGGGCGAAACGAGACGTTTTGGCAAGGTCCACTTTTTGAGCAGCCTCTCTTTTGTTCATTCTGCTATCTGTTCTGATGTTGATGAAAGAAAGATATATTTGTCTTTTACCTGCTTACATTCGTCGTATATCTCTCTAAACGCTTTTGTCGAGACTTGAGGGTTCGTCTAGGCTCATAGGACGAAGAGAGCGAGAGCGCTTAGGATCATAGGACGAAAAGCTCTTTACTTTGAGGAATCGTCTCTCGAGGGGTCAGCGGCCAACCCGGAGGCTTGGACATAGGTCGACTTATGCATTCGAGACTTAAGGCGGCGATGCTCGAGATGTCAACAGCCATCCCGGAGGCCTGAACTTAGATCGACCCACGCATTCGAGGTTTAAAACAGCGATGCTTGAGGGGTCAACGGCCAGCTCGGAGGTCTGGACTTAAATCGACTCACGCATTCGAGGCTTAAAACGACGATGCTCAAGGGGTCAACGGCCAGCCCAGAGGCCTAGCCTTAGATCGGCTCACGCATTCGAGGCTTAAAACGGCGATGCTCGAGGGGTCAACGGCCAGCCCGGAGGTCTAGACTTAGATCGACTCACGCATTCGAGGCTTAAAACTGCGATGCTCAAGGGGTCAACGGCCGGCCCGGAGGCCTGGACTTAGATCGACTCACGCATTATAAGCTTAAAACGGCGATGCTCGATGGATCAACGGTCAGACCTAAAGCCTGGACTTGGATTGACTCACGCATTCGGGGCTTAAAGTGGCAATGCTCGAGGGGTCAACGGCCACCCCGGAGGCCTGGACTTAAATTGACTCACGCATTCGAGGCTTAAAACACCGATGCTAGAGGGGTCAACGGCCAGACCTAAGCCCTGGACTTAGAACGATTCACGCATTCGAGGCTTAAAGTGGCGATGCTCGAGGGGTCAACGACCAGCCCGGAGGCCTGAACTTTGATCGACTCACGCATTCGAGGCTTAAAATGGCGATACTCGAGGGGTCAACAGCCAGCCCGGAGGCTTGGACTTAGATGGACTCACGCATTTAAGGCTTAAAACGGCAATGCTCGAGGGGGACAGCCCGGAGGTCTAGACTTAGATCAACTCGCGCATTCGAGACTTAAAACGACGATGCTCGAGGGGTCAACAGTTGGCCCTAAGGCCTGGACTTAAATCGGCTCACGCATTCGAGGCTTAAAAAGCCAAGTCTTTCGTCGGACCTTTTAGATGATGACCTTGTCCTCCCTTCTAGTAACCAATAGGTGGGCAAGAAGGATAAGCTCTTTGGGGGGGACGTCTGCCAGCATGCAATGGGAGAACTGATCTCAGCCGCGATTGCAGAGGTGTGGTCTTAGGAGAACACACGGTACCCAAGGCGTTACCCCCTTACTCGATCAGAGGTCCTGAGATGGGAGGTGGACGTTCATGATCTAGAATGTTCGTGACGATCGTGCGCTCCTTGACTCGTTTATTTCAAGCATTGAATTGAGTCAAAGTAAACTCCTTAGATAAACATGGAAGATTGTATTGAAATGGAATTTACACAAATTACAGGGGTACCGTTACCCATCCCATGTTCGACGCTTGCCCTAAGTCATTTGCTCATGGATAGAACCTTTTCAGGTCATCCTCGCTCCATGTGTTTCCAAGCGCTTCGCCTTCTTGATTTTGCAGGTGGTAACCTCTGGTCTTCAGAGCATCTAGGATCACGAACGATCCCTCCCAATTTGGATAGAGTTTTCCCACGATCACCGACCTAGCGGCGGCGACCTTTTTCAAGACCAGGTCGCCCTTCTCGAACTGCTTGATTCGGATGCGCTTGTCGAAATATTTAGGCATCCTTCGTTTTACTTCCTCTTGACTTGTCGAGGTGAAGTCCCGGAGCTCTTCTGCAGAATTCAAAGAATCCTTCGGGGCTTCGTCGTTCTCGAGCCGCCACGCTTCGCTTCCCTCTGTGGTCGCAGCCTCCGATTCATGGGACAGCTTGAAAGGAGTTTCTTCGGTAGACGAACTCGGAATGGTCCTCAGCGCCCATAGGACAATGGGGAGTTGCTCCACCCACTTGCCTCGCATACTCAACCTTCTTTTCAAGAGGTGGAGAATAAGCTTGTTAGCGGCCTCCACCTGGCCATTTCTCCGGGTGTGATGCACCGAGGCGAAGTGCTGGTCGGTCCCTATCTGCCTGCAGAATTCTTCATCTCAACGATGACGAACTGGGAGCCGTTGTCAGCGACAATGGCCTAGGGTATGCCGAACCGGCATACAATATCTGCCCATAGGAAATTTCTCACCACCTGAGGCGTGGTCTTTGTCAAGACCTACGCCTCTATCCATTTCGTGAAGTAATTGATCATAACATGGATGAATCGACACTACCCGCTGGCGGGGGGAAAGGGTCCGACCAAGTCCATTCCCCAGATGGCAAATGGTCAGGGAGAGGTGATTGTTCTTAGCTGCTGGGCGGGTAACAGCTGCAATGGAGCGTATAGCTGACATTTCTGACAACTCAGAGCGTAGCTTTCTGCATCCTTACGAATGGTCGGCCAATAATACCCTTGCCTCAAGATACTTTTCTCCAGCGTTCGGCTTCCCGAGTGACTCTCACACTCGTCGGAGTGTATCTCATCCAGGACTTGTTAAAATTAGGCCTCCGGGAGACTGAGAATGAGGACCATAAATGGTCCTCCGATAAAGGCCTCCATCATGGAGCAAATAATAGGCCGACTTATGTTAGAAACGCCGCTTGTCCTCCACAGCCGTCGGGACTTCTCCCGTGGTGAGGTAGGTGATGAAGGGATCCATCCAGGATGGATGTTGCTCGATCTTCATCAATTCTCCTTCTTCGATTGACGGTCTGAATAATTCGATCAGGGTGCCTCCCACACTGGGACCGTACTTGGCAAGTCGGTCCGCCGTGCTATTCTCTTCCCTTGGGACATGGTGTACGAAGAAGGATCTGAAAGTGCTGATCAGGCCTTTAACCTTCGGGAGGTACCACAGGAGGATTGGGTCCCTCACCTCGAACTCCTCTCGATTTTGCGATGCCGCCACCATCGAATCCGTATGAGCTCGGATATCTTGGATTCCCAGCTCATTGGCTAGGCGGAGGCCCGTGATAACGGCCTCGTATTCAGTTTGGTTATTGGTGACAGTGAAAATAATCTCCACCACTTGCTCGATTTTCATCCCTTGTGGGCTCACCAGGATGATTCCCACTCTGAGAGAATCCTTTTATGAGGCTCCGTCCACGAACATCTGTAAGGGGACGAACTCTTCCACCTCCTCTTATTCTCCCCCTTCGGAGGAGAAGTCCGCCAGAAAATCCGCCACTGTTTGTGCTTTGATTGTCATCCGCAATATATCGACGATGTCGAACTCGCTAAGCTCGACGAACCACTTAGCGAGCCGACCGAAATGCTCCACCATTTCCAGGACCGAAATGCGCCTGAAAATATGGCATCAATCTCCTCGCTGAGGTGATGAGCGTGAAGGCCAGCTTTTCCAAGATTGGATAACGTAGCTTCGCCTTCCTGAGAACTCGACTTGCATAATAAAGGTTGCAGATGTCGAATATCGGGGGCACGTCGATTTAGGTTTTTCATGTCGATTTTAATGTCGGGGGATATATCGGGGATATTTCATATATCGGGTTTAAATATTTAATCATTTATGTGTAATTCTATATAAATATAATCATTTTTTAATTTATATATATTAATAATTTGATATTTAGTGAACTCCTAAATCAACTAAACAAATATAAACATTTTATGCTACACAAGTAATAACGGTATAATGCGAGAAATAAAGCAAGAGGAAGCAGGAGGCTAGGAAGTTGTCGATGACAATGGAAGATACGGAACTTTTAGTTCATAATTCAAAGACCATGCATTATTGAAGTCGATTACAGACGTGAGCAGGGAAGAAAACCAAAGAAAGGGCAAAAAGCAACCTAAACAATGAAATAATTTTGTATTATACCATAGCCACTAATTAAAATAAATTGAAAAAAATAGTCGATAAAATGTCGGGAAATATCGGCAAATATATCGGGCAATAGCAAATATATCGAAGGATATATTCCAAAAGAAAATTTTGCAAAAAAATATCGAAAACGTGTCGTTTATGTCGGCCTACATGTCGGCCATGTGGACGATATCCACGACATTATGCATAGTAGATCAGCAATTGACGTCTCCATTCCTCCCTAACCAGAACCGAGTTGATGGTCTCGGCTCCTACTCCCAGATAGAGGAAGAGGTTTTCTCCTTCGTGAGGCCCTTGAAGCAGAAGGGCCTGCATCAACTGCTGCTTTAGGATTTGGAAGGCCGATTCTCACTCGGCGGTCCACTCGAACTTTTGGTAGAGGCGGAGAGTTTTGAATAAGGGAAAACATTTCTCCCTGCTTTGGATAAGAACCGACTCAGGCCAGCGACCCTCCCGGTTAGCCGTTGTACCTCTTTGGTGTCTCTAGGGGAAGTGATCTCCATGATAGCTTTCACTTTGTCAGGATTTGGCTCGACTCTCGCGGGAGTGAGGAGATGCCCCAGAAACTTTCCCCTGCCGGCTCCGAAGACGCATTTGGTGGTGTTAAGCCTCATCTTATACTTTCGTAGTGTTAAGGTCTCCTCCAAGTCCTCCAGGTGCTCCTGGATGTCTTTGTTTTCATCATGAGGTCGTCGACGTAAACCTCCAGGTTACGCCCCTTCTGGTCTTTGAAGACCCGGTCCATCATTCTTTAGTAGGTCGCCCCTGCGTTTTTTAAACCAAAAGGCATCATCTTGTAGGAGTAGCAACCGTCATTAGTGATGAAGGAGACGTCTTTCACGTCGGGAGGATGCATCTGAATCTGATGGTACCCTGAAAATGGATCAAGAAAACTCATCACAACAAAATCAACGGCTGAGTCAACCAGCGCGTCGATTCGAAACAGGGGTAGCAATCCTTCGAGCAAGCTTTATTTAAAAACGAAAAGTCGATACACATGTGACACTTCCCTCCTACCTTTTTAACCATTACAACGTTCGAGACTCAGCCTAAAAATTGGATCTCTGACAAAAAACAGGCCTCCAGCAGCTTCTGCACGTCCTCGCGGATGGGCTCGACCAGGGAGGTGGCAATCGACTCTTCTTCTGACGAATCGGGCGGACCTCTGGGTAGAGATTGAGGCGATGATACGCCACCTCGGCATCAATACCGGGCATGTATGTAGCGCTCCAAGCGAAGACGTCGACGTTGGCTTGTAGACACGTCGTGATCTTCTGTTAGTCCTCCTTCATCAGCTTCTTGCTGACCTTCACGTTCTCGGGCCTCCCGTCAACAACAATCACCTCCAACCCCTCTACCTCCTCGGCCACTTCTAGGTGTGTCATCCCTTCCAACACCCTATCTACCTCCTATGCGTCTTCCCTCCAACTGATGGTGTTGACGGCGAGGAGATAGCACTACCGAACTACCTTTGGATCGCTCCTAATCCTGATCAGTACCCCTCCCTGAGTGTATTTCAGACATTGGTGGAAGCATGAGGGGCACAAATTGGAAGGTGTTAATGAGTGTCTTCCAAAAATAGCATTGTAGCTGCTCAGAGCGTCCACAATAACGAACCGACAATTCTTCGAGGTGCCTCTGAGGGTTACCAACAGCTTCACTCCTCCTTCAACCTCTTTCTGCTCCCCAGAGAAGCCGAACAACGGGTCATCTGAGGCCTTCGCCAGGATCCGAGTAACAGTAAAGTTCTCAATCGCGCTTGGATAACAAAGGCGTCGTGGAACGGATCCTCATTCTTCGGCATGTCTTCTGCTGAGAACGTGATCTCTCTGATCGGAGATGGGCTTTGGGACGTTGACGCGACGCTCCTCCTGTAGATGTTGTGAAGGCTACCCTTGCGGTAGGCCTCCACTCCCACTCCTCCGTGGATGGAGTTAATTCCTCCTCGAGTCCCGACATCAACTCGTTCTTCGCACCTTCCTCGAGCGGGGGGCGGGGTTAGCACGCCCCCGACTGTGGCTTCATGTTGCTGGTCATCTCGCCCCATCCCTGGGGATCTCCTGGCTCCTCTGGCAGTCCTTTTAATTTTTAAGAACACCTAGCACATTGAAGTGGTGTGCCCTTCCACATGATGGAAGTCGTAATAGAGAATCGCCTTCCCTCCTTGATGCTCCCCATCCGGAGCTTTCCTTTGCAGATTTCGGGCGTGGCGATTAATCGTCATTACTTCCCGAGGCGGAGATCTGAAGGGCCTCCTGAACTCCTGTCGTCTCTCTGGCGCGTTGAAACAAGCTAGACGCTAGTGGAGCGACGCGGACCAGGTCCGAATTGACGATGCCCTCCTCCTGCCGGCCTCCGAGGAGGCCAATTCGTCGGAGCTTGGAACCTTCTCTCGGGTTCTCTCCACTCCGGAATAGCTCTCGGCCTCATGACCTCTCCACCCTGTCTGCGGGCTTCCTCTGGCTTCCGGAATTCTTCGGCTCATCCTGCTTTGAAAGCCTCGTAAGCGAGGCCAGGAAGTTCTTGTTGTTGTCTTCCGCCTGGACGTACCTCCCCGCGGGTCAATCAGTTCCTCGAACGAGATTGGGGGATCCCGATCCAGCTCCATCTTGAACAACCCTTCCTGCAGGCCGAAGGTGAGCGCTAGCTGGAGGGTGTAGTCATCAACTTCCTGGACTCCAGGACCTCCTCCTAAAAACGGTCGATGTAGTGCCCCAACGACTCGTCGGGCCCTTGCTTGAGGAGAAAAGGGTAGTCGACCCCTTCTTTCTCTTCTTCGATGTCGCAAATCGCAGCATCAACCCTCTGCGCAGGTCCTCGAAGCAGTAGATGGAACCTGGAGGCAGCTGGGGGGAACCAATCTCTCGTCTTCCCCTTGAAGGTGATCACAAAAAGCATGCAGTTGAAGTGTCGGTCATAGTCCGAATCGAGACGTCTTCAAACCACAAGTAATGGATGGGGTCGTCCTTCCCAGTGTAGTTGTTGAGCACGGGCTCGCGGAATCCCTTGGCGACTGGCGCGATCCTAATATCCTCGCAAAATGGGCTCATTGTCCCGTCTTGGCGAGGTGTCCTCGGGCGAGCTCCATTGTCCTCGCGAAAGCGAAGAGCTCGCAGGGTGATACATTGGCTTCGATCAAACAGTACTCGCTCCTCCTCGGGCGAGGCATCGACTTCTTTACCAGGTCGTCGTGATGGTCTGACACCCCCAGCCGGTGTAACAACCGGCAGCGAGGTTGATGCGAGCTCGGCAGTGTCTCCATCATCTCTTCCTTGAACTCCGCGAGGTCGGCCTTGGTGAGGTCGCTCGGAGTTCGCGTATTGTTGATCTCCAACTCCCTTTCATCTTCGTTCGACATTGGATCTTCCACTAGAGGTTACTTCTCTCTTCGTCAGATCCCTAGGTCTGAGTATTTCGAGCTGAGAACTAACCCTCACAGATTGGTAGGTAATTGCCTAAGAATGGACCCACTGGCTGCAGCGATGAGGTCCCTCCACTAACCCGAAAATCCTACTTGATTTCCCCTCCCAAAAACCAAAGGTTGAGCCTGTCTCAGATAGCATAAGGACGCAAGGAAGAAAGCTCAGGCTCTCTTGGGGGGTGGATCTGTGCTGATCTGAGACATAAGGGGTCCTATTTATAGGCAAATTCTTCTGAGGGCAAAATTGTCCTAAAGGCATGCGGATAGCTCCCTCCGCCTTAACCAAATTGCAATATGCAGACCAAAATGGTCTGCGAACAGCTCCCCGCGCCTTTTCGTAAATACTAATCGCAGCCCCCGCTGGTCTGCGGATAGTGAGGGAGAACTGAGGAGTCGGGTTGACCCGAACTCGCCTCGCTCCCTCCTTGAGCGAGTACGGCTGGGGCGACAAGGCCAAATCCTACTCGCCGGGAGCGAGCTTTCTTGAAGCGAGCAGGCCTAAGGCCAGGTCAACTCGCCTCGTCCCGGGCGAGAAGGAACTTTGTCGTTAGGACGGGCCATTGGCATCGTCTGGACGAACCGCACTCACATCGTCGAGAAGAGGAATCACGTCGTCGAGACGAGGTATGTCGTCGATAAGAGCAATGGCGTCGATAAGAGTTATGTCGTCGATAAAAGCTATGTCGTCGATAAGAGCAATGACGTCGATAAGAGCAATGACGTCGATAAGAGCAATGGTGTCGATAAGAGCAGTGGCGTCGATAAGAGCGGTGGCGTCGATAAGAGCAATGGCGGAGGAGGGGGCGTACACGCCTCACCCTACCTGGGGCGTGTAAGAACGCCATTGGGTCTACTCGCCGGATACGGGTTGATCTACTCGCCGAATACGGGTTGTACACAATCCCAGCTCTTTGTGAGCTCGTCAGAGGTCGGAAAAAAGAGTCCAACCCCTTATTTGGCGAGATCGCGCGCTGACTGGGTCTTCCTCTATAAATAGAGTGGGGGTATGTCTTCGATCCTTCATGTTGAGATGGCTTCTGGAGGAGGTCCTTCTGTGGCCGCCAACCGGGTACTTGCTTACGACGAGCCCAAGGCGGCCGCCGTTCTAGACCTTATTAGCGAGTTCCTCCCCCCTGCCTTCCTAGCTCTGCGAAGAAGAAGAAGCACAATAGGAAGAGGGTCGATCCTGATCCACGCGAGAAGTCTTCTACTGACCCCGAGTCAACCGCGAGAAGAGGGCCTTCACCCAAAAGGTTATCCGCCTCGCCTATCACCGAAGAGCCCAACGCTGACTTGCCTCTTCGACAAGGCGAGGGCGAGATCGAGACCATGACCGGTGGGGTGAGGGATGCGGGACTGCCTCCAGATGACATGGGCGCTCCGCCGCTCCCTCCTGTTCGCCCCGCCGTGGTACCTGGTAAGGATATTGCCTCCTCGCCTACATAAATTGAGCCAATCTTAACTCCTTGTTCTCTGCAGTGCCTTCTAGTCGTCAGGTGCAGACCGAACTCACCGGGGTGCCGTCGAGGGGCCTAGCCACTGCGTCTTCTTCGGTCCGAGGGCGAGCTGGCTCGGCTCTGGCCCCCCTCTCGCAGACGTCTCAACATCTGTCCGGGGTTAGTCAGCCTACTCGCCCCACCTCCGCAGGGAAGTCCTTGATGATGGGCTCCCAGCCCGGAGGGACAGGCGTGGTCCTCCGCCTGCCCGCCTCTACCGAAGGACTTCGGGTGGATCCGCCTCAGCTTCAGGATAGAGGTTTCGCTCCTGCAGGTACTCGCCTCGCTCATCCCACTAACCTGCATTTCTGTCATTTTTCTCACTGCCAGTCTTCTGTCTCAGATAGCTACGCGTCAATCTCCTCCGGTCACTCGCCGCCCACGGACTCGCTCCTGGGATTGTCGCCGCCTACGGCGTCCACGCCTTTGAGGGAGCTCCTTGCAGATCCACCGGGCTTCAACGAGGGGTTGTGTGCTCGCCTCATCGCCGTCCTTCAAGCCCACGACTCCTTCCTGATGGTTATGCCGTCCGCCGAGGTGAATCAACGGTTGGTCGATCTCGGTGATCGCCTCGCGGAAGCGGAAGACTTCCAACTACAACAATAGGGCGAGGAAGGTCTGTTCGCCCGGGTGGCAGATCTGGAGGCGAGGTTGTACGAAATGGAGACACGCCAACAAGCCACCGAGGACGATCTCCATAGGTTCGCGCAGGTGGCGTGCACTGTGGGCGAGGCCTCCCAGTTAGAGGAGCATATCATGCGAGGCGAAGAGCACATAAGGCAGAGCGAGGAGATCCTGGAGAGGGCTCGCGAAGACCAACGTGCGGCCCGCGACATCACTTGGAGGGCTCGTGAAGACCTACGAGCGGCCCGCAGCATCACTTGGAGGGCTCGCCAACCCCAGCGCACGCGTCGCCGAGGTCGCGGTCCGGTGCGCCACGGTTGAGCTCCTTAAGAGGTCGTCCCCGCCTTTTGATTTTTTTGACGCCTGACGTAACATTGTACTCGCGACCCTCCGGGTCCTTGTAATGTGTAGGCAATACTTTTAGATTTGTCTCTTTTGTACTCACGCTATGCGCTTAAAGAAATCTTATGTTTTGTAATCGCGATGTGCTTAAAGAAGTCTTATTTTTTGTACTCGCGATGTGCACTTCTTCTAGTTATTGGGTCCTTTATCTTTACTTGTGCTTTGCTAAGCCGGTCACTTATTTAGCGTACTCGCGTCGCCAACCAGTCTGCTCGCGCGCGAAAGGATTTGGGGTTGGGGGCTATAAATAGAGGTGTCTCTTGGAGTGGGGGTACGCTTTCACAACCTTTCGAACACCCCCTACCCCTTGAATCCTCCCCGCAGACCCCCCTGCTTGTCGCTAACCATGGTGAAAAATTTTTCCGAGGACGAGTGCGCCTTTTGCGCCCGTAATTTCCGAGGGCACAATTTCCCCAGCTCGCAGACCCTCGGCGAGGAGCTGGGTGATGTCGAGAAGCGGTACCTGCCGCCCGGCTATGCCGCGAGACGGCCAGGACCCGGCGAGTTTCTCAATACGCTCTACAGCGGAAAGCTCGTCTTCCCCTGGCCCACTTCCAGGTGGGGTTGAGATTGCCCCTGTGGCCGGAGGTCCGTCAGGTCCTTCGCTACTTCGGGATGATCTCCGCGCAGGTAACCCCAACGCGATCAGCGTCTTGGTCGCCTACGCCGGTTACATGCGCGAGGAGAAGATCGAGTTCAATCTCTCCGCCTTCCGCAAAGTCCTGACCCTGAAAGCGACCAACGACGGCACCCTGTTCTTTACCAGCGTGTGCGTCAGGGTCGCCGAGATGCTCAACAAGGTCCACCACTGGACCGATAAGTTTGTCTTGGTGCGGGGCGACTTCGAAAACATACCCTTCGCTCCAGTCTAGAAGACAGAAGTGGAGTTCACACCGCCTCGCCTGAAGGGGGATGCGCTGGACCTTTACCTCTTCCTGAAAGAGAAGGTCATGGATGTCGTCTACCTGCGGCGAGGCGTGGACCAACTCACCTTCGTGACTCCAGGAGCGGGTAAGTCTTGGATAATATACTCGTTACGCTATTCTTGCTTTTTATTCTTGGTGGGAATGGACTTGAACTGTCCTCTCTTCACTTGCAGGTGAGCGCGTCGTCACTACTCGCCCCCCTTGCGACGCCCCTCGCGACAGCGGTCTAGCAAGCTCCACCCCGAGGGTGTTCTCGTCGGGACTGTGGTCGCGGTGGACAGTGAGACGCCTCCGGCTGCTGACAAGGGGAAGGGTCGAGTCGACCCTGAAGCCGCCTCGACAAGCGAGCTGAGGCGTAAGAAGCATAAGACGGGGAGCTCCATCCCTCACCCTCCGACGAGCCCGCCTCCAGACCCCTCGACCCATGCGAATTTCGGGTTGAGGATGAGGAGCGAGGACTCCAAAGGCAACCCCCTGCTGATATGGGACCCCGCGGAGAACAGGGTTTCTGTGAGCTCGCTCCTCCCCTCCTGGGAGGACTTTGAGGAGGTCAGTGACCGCACGTACAACCTGCTCTTTGGGTTATACGGGCGCGAGGATGTTGAGGTCCTTGCAGAGGCTCCCATCCGCGAACTGGCCAATCTCAGCAGCCGCTCCGCCCTCCGCACTACCGAGTTGATTCACCAGACGTCAGTTTTTCTCTCTGGTTACCGATGGTTTGTGACTTTTATTGATTGCTTCGTGCGCTCTACTTGGATGTATTTATTAAAACAGAAAAGTGAAGCCTTTGATTGTTTTCGACACTCACACCATGGTGGCTACTCAATTAAGAGATTGACTACGAACCACACCATGTTGTAGGCGTTGTAGAAGGCAAGCAGGAGAGGTGTTGTAGCAGGCAAGCGGAACCGTGTTGTTGTAGACGAGCAGAAGCTTCGAGCGGAACACGGTCGAAGGAGGTTGCTGGAAGGCTTCGAAGAGTCGGGAGCTGGAGAGGGGGGGGAACAGCGAGCGGATGGAGCTCCGACGAAATCCGCTGAAGGGGGTTGCGATGCGAGCGACTGGATGACGCGGGGTAGACGCGGCTGGGAGCGATGGAACCCGCTTCGTAGGGTTGGGACGCGAGCGATCCGGAGCAACACGAATCGAACGACGGTAGATGGAGGCTGATCCCGCGGAAGAGCTTCGACGAGACGGATGCAGACGAACCTAGTGACACGCGAGCAGGCGGGGCGGCAGGTCGGACCAATGTTACGAATAGAGGGGGCAAGCAGGCTTCGACGTTGTGTCGGGGAATAGGGAAGCGATACTTCACAGTAATCTTATTGTTCGGCCGACTATCAATGCACATGCACCAACTGTCGTCCTTTTAGGGGTAAGAAAGGTGGGGACCGCACATGGGCTCAAGCTCTCACGAATGAAATGCTTCCGAAGAAGCTCATCAACCTGCCTTTTAAACTCAACGTGCTCGTCAGGGTTCATACGATAATGGGGCAAGTTTGGGAGCGAGGCTCCATAGACTAGGTCAATGGCGTGTTGAATATCCCGCAAGGGCGGTAACTCGTCAGGGAGCTCGTCAGGCATAATGTCAGTAAACTCATCCAAAAAAGGATGAACATCTGGGTAGGGGTCAGGTGCATCAGTAGGGCAATCAGACGTCATGGTGGCCGTCGCTACATAAACAATACTAGCATCAGCATTGTCCCTCAAAAACTAGCTACGTCTCAAGATGTGTAAGAGTCTTGAGGAGCTAATACTAACTGATGGCTCAATCCGACCCTTGGATTTCTCCATGTGTTGGGTTGGGTTGGGGACAACGTGATCTTCCGACCCTTATCATAAAAGGCACATGTGTTCGATCGACTGAAACACATAGCATCACGATCGTATAGCCAAGGTCTGCCAAGTAATACATGTGTGACGTCCATAGGTATGACGTCGCACCACACTCGATCCTCAAAAGTGGGAAGGCTAATCGGAACAAGACAACGTTGTGTGACCTAAATCGCGATCTTGTCTACCCAGATGGCATGATAGGGGTGGGGGAGGCTCAGTCTTCACTTGCATACGCTTTAGACCCTTTTGGGCCATGATATTCACACAGCTCCCACTATCTATAGCTAGATTGCAGGGTCCACATGCACTAGGGAAATACGTGTAAAAAATGATGGTGCGGCGCCAGTACTCATCCGCACGATGTGTGCAAGAGACGTCTAACTACTCCCATCTCCAAAGATCACTCAACGTCACTTTCCCAACCCTCCTCAACGGTGTTCGCAATCTCCTCAACAATCTCCTCTTCAACCTCAAGACTAGACTCTCGCTCCTCAATAACCAGGTTTCGCATTGGGCACTGGGGCGCTACATGTCCCCTGCCCGAACATTTATAACATTGGATGCCTCACAGCTTGGGGTGCTCGGTGATGGCGGCTTTGCCCTTCGTGTCCACGGGGGCACAGGAGGGCACGGTAGTTGGAGCCTGTGGTGGGGTAGGCCTCTTAAATGTCGAGTCGTTAGGTCTAGAGGGACCGTGCCTTGGCCCCAAAGAGCGAAGGTACTGCTCATACTCTAAAGCGAGCTGATAGATCTGCTCAACGCTCTAGAGGCGATGTGGGATCAACTCTCTATGATTATCAGATTGAAGGTCGGCCCTAAAACGCGAGGCGGTGACAATGGGCTCCTCCGAAATGTCACTCCTAACAACAAGCTCATCAAAGCAAGTCATATACTCAGCGACACTAAGCATCCCCTGGCGTAAGCCAAACAACTGATCGAGTAATTGGGCTTTGTAAAACGCAGAGAGATACTTGACTTTTAGTCTCTGCTTCATATCATCCCATCGGGTGATGGGATAATAGCCTTCCCTATCAGTTGACCTCTCTACGCAAGTCCAAAATACTTTAGCTTGCCCGTGTAATTTCATTTTGACAAACCGGACACATCGCTCATCGTTCATGCCGTACCACTCAAAATGTTGGTCCATGTCGAGGAGCCAATTCCTAAAAGCCTTCGGGTCCATGCGACCATCAAAGGAAGGGGGCATTGATGCGAATGCGCTTGGTGATGCCATCCTCCTGTGGAAAACCACCTATGTGTGGCTCTGGACAATCCTCATAATACTCATCGTGGGTATAATCGTGTCGAGCGGGTGGGGAACCGTGCCCCCTACGACCGGGATCATAATAGTCATCACGATCATAATCACGTCGACCGTGCGGAGGCGCACGATCTCTATGATCATGTGGAAACAAACGGGGCCCGTCGCGGTGGGGTGGATGCCTGACATAGGTAGGGCCTTGTCGGCGCTCTGGGGTGTGCTCAGGGTTCCGCCTCAAAGGTGGCGTAGGACCCCAACGGGAATGTCACAATGGTGTCACTCAAGGGGAGGCTTAACACCCATTGGACGTTGATCGGGATGAGGAGTAATGTCGGGATCACCCTCAAGTGGGTCCTCCTATCGTGTCGACGTGTCTCAGGTTTTCTAGTCGGTTATTCATTTCAGCATGGTCATGACGGAATTCCTGAAACTGGGTACCAATAGTGTCTAAATAGTCCATGACAAATCGTTGAAATTCGGTAGAGACGTGACCGAATTTGAGCTAGTTGTTCGGTCGTCAGTGACGTGTGATTCAGACATCGGGGATCAAAAAACCCTACAACAACTGAGCATAGACGTGGCTCAAACCTAAGCTCTGATACCAATTGATGTAAGGTAGGGTGTGTGGTACGAGACTACAATGCAATCCTAGTGGGAGGTGGGATGTTTACCTTACAACCTTAACACTAAATGCGATTCGATCATGCAAGGGATGACGACAATAATCAGAAACTAGCAATAAACATTAGCCCACACAATTTTAAATATATAAGCGGAAAGTAATTTTCTTTGGGCTAGCAAGCAATGACTTTCCTCCGTGCGGAGGGTCAAATCCAAGAGCGCGGTGAATGATTCCTTCCTGCAAATCCCAAGCACATCTAGAGAAAATTCAACCCTAAATATCAAAGCAAATGAGAGTTCACAACATCATATTTTAATTTAGAAAAGCAAGATCCATACAACAAATAACAACTCACAAACTATGGGGGTTGTGTGGAAGGAGAGATCCGGTGGAGCAAGGCGATGTTGTGACTGTCCGGGGTGGTTTCGATTCGGGATTGAGGCACGGATGACTGGGAATAAGTTTCCTGAATGGGAAACAAGGAGGGAAGTGTGTTGCTTGGAAATTTGGAAGGAACTGAGGGGTCGTGTAGGCCTGATGGGTGGTGAAAACTGGAAAGGAATGGGCGGATGGGGATTCTGGAGGAGGCTGAGGGGTCAGATCTGTTTGCTGGGCATGCAAACAAAAAGGGGAAGAGTCGAATCTGCCTCCTGGGTGTGAGAACAGGAGGGGAAAATGCTCGAATCTGCCTCCTGGGCGTGAGAACAAGAGAGAGAAGGCTCGAATCTGCCTCCTGGGCGTGAGAGCGGGGGAGGCTCGAATCTACTTGCTGGGTGTGAGAACAGGAGGGGAAAGGCTCGGCTATACTTGTTGGGCGTGAGAACAGTAAGGGAAAGGGAGGTTGGGGCTTTGAGAGGAGATGGGGTACCGGTTAGGGCTTGGGAGGGGGAGAGAAGAAGGTTATGGAAGGGGGATACCTTAGAGATGCAAGAAAAATCACCTAGGAGTCAACACCTAGGGCCTCACGGAATCATCACCGTGTGGGGATCGCCAGATTCCGGGAATGACTTCTCAAAAATCTGCAATTGCCCTCTAGCAACCCTTATATTCTCTGTTTATAATAAAACAAAACTACGGCGCCCCGACATCAATGGCTATGATTGGTCAAAGATGCGGCGGGCCCGATTACATGAAATAAACTAAAACATAGCGATACAATATATGAAAAAATAGGTAGACGATGAGTTGGATGCATCCGTGGAGTCGGATCACCGATCCGATCAAGTCCTCCTGCTTTAGGCGCGCATGAGGTATCGAGCACCAGGCGCACCGGCCCACGCCTCTGCAAGGCAGAGGCGGGCAATGTGCCCCTGGCACGCCTTACCAACTCTCAGGCGCGCCTGGGCCTTTCAAGGTGTTTTCTTCAACCTGAATAAAGAATTTTTTTTGGGAGGTGGGCAAAAACATGATCTCAGATGCACCCGAGGCGCACCTAGGCGCACTTGGATGCCCAATTCGTTGATTTTCAGCGAATTTGGTGCCAATTCGCTGATTTTCAGTGAACTGGGCACCCAATTCACTGAAAATCGGCGAATTGTATGCCCAATTCGCTGATTTCAGTGACTTAGGTGCCCAATTCACTGAAAATCAGCATCCAATTCGCTGATTTTCAGGGAATTGGATGCCCAATTCGCTGATTTTCAGTGAATTGGATGCACAATTCGCTGATTTTCGGTGAATTGGACACCTATTCATTGAAAATCAGCGAATGACGATTTTCAGTGAATTGGACACCCAATTCACTGAAAATCAGTGAATCGGATGCCAAATTCGCTGATTTTCAGTGAATTGGACACTCAATTCATTTTTGCGTCTCAAGTGCCTCAGGCGCGCGCCTGCGTCTTGCGCCTAGGCTCCAGGACCCCTTTGCGCCTCGGTGCGCATTGCGTGTTTAATAACTTAGCCTCCTGCGCGAGTACACGAATGTGGATCCCATCTTGCGACGAGCCAACTCTTATGGATCCCCATCAAGTGATGTTATGGGCCTCGGGCTTAATTATCAAGTCACTTTTACGATTGTATTTTATATTAAATGATGAGTCATTTAGAGGTTGCTAGTTGTTAAGAGTTGTTAGGTGTCATTAGTGTCATATAAGCATGTTTAAAGGCATGAGATGTTTGAATGAAGTAAATACTAAGTCTCTTTCTTTGTACTTGCATGAGAATGTGGTAGTTCTCTCTCTTTCTCTTTCGAGCACACACCGATTAGGCAGTCGCAGTTCCGTCTCTATAATATCTTCCTCTTCGGGCAGATCCACCTCCAGCCACCCTCCGGCAAGGCGACCAATGTTTTATGGGTTTACCCGTAACAGAAACTTAAAACATGAACATATAAAAGGCATGGATATTACCTATTTGTCCAATTTTTGGCTTCCAAATAACTTCAATGGAGGCTTTTTCTGGGTTCTCACCCTTTTTAGTTCCAGCTTTTGGTCCATAAACAGCAGCCAATGCAATTGTGTCCCCTGTTAAAAAGGGGAAAAGATAGAAAGGGTGACGATGCAAGAAAAAGGGTAAGTATTGAAATACAAAAGAATAGTAAAAAGACCTGCAAGAAAGAAATTGGCATCAGATAACTGGTAATATTTGGAAGGATCAACAGAATCTCAGAAATGAGAAGATAAGTTATGTACAGAAATGAAACTTTGGTATTGCAAAGTCGGAAAAAAATCTAGGTAATATAGGGGTTCAAAGATGTAATGATAAAAAAGGAAATAATCAGAAGGAAATTGCTAGAAGTCCATTAAGTGTTAAAAGAGCAAATGTTCAATATATAGCATCTAGTTGAAATACAAGTCCAAGATGTCAGTGCAGAAACTTTAAACAACTTTACGTGGAAGAAAAATGAGCATACATACATCCATGTTTAACCTTGAATAGAGAAGAGAAAACTTGAGCTCCATTCCTATCCATTGTAAACCTTGTTCCGCACTTCATTAATCCGAAGATGAATAGAATTTTCTCAAAAATAGTTATAAACAAGGGATCAAAAACCCCCAAACGAATAACTATATATAATCATTATCGCCTACAAGTGGTGGTCATTTCCATAACTCCTATAATCACTCACTCAATTTACTTCTACTATGATAGAGGAAGGTCGAATTGAGAGACGCTGGGAAGTGAACTAATAAGGATGCATGAAGCCTTGGTCTAGGGCCAAATAAAATGTGGCACAATTTGGAAGTCATGGTAAGTTGAATACGCCTCTTCATATTTGGGTGGTCCAAAATACTTCTCAGTTGGTCACCAATCCTAATTGCACATCTACTCAGCTTACTAAATTGAATTCATATTAAACTTCATCAAATAATCCTAAAAGGTGTCTCACATGCTTGGGTCTAAACAATTACTTATGATGTAGCCCAGTAACATTTCATTCAATCTTGATGTGGTATTTAGTTTACTCATGCACTGATATACTCTTCTAGATGTCTACCATCCTAGAATCTTGCTAGGGTTCACGCGTGTTCGGGTCTCATTTTTCCAACGACACTATCTACCTAATCAGACCATCATTAGATTCAGGATATCGCAGGCCTAACATGCTCTAATATCATGTAAGAACTTAGATATCCAACCAAAAATCAATTGGTTGTAGGTAGACTAGCATGGGATAGCGTATGCATTATAACATAACTATTGATCATGTATGCACCAGCAACATGCGCGAGAACCCTGGGAACAGGTACTCCTCATGCGCATGTGATTTCTACCTGCTACCAAAGGATTACTTATTTCTTTTTCATATTAGGTTTCTCGCCCAGCATACTTAAATAACTACCCTTTTATTCTAACGAGAACGAACTGGGCATTCAAATTCCAATCCAGGGTTTATGCAAGTTCTATTGGCGAAGTTCTCTCTGGAGATTGGGGTGTGATCGTACTCGGTTATTGGAATTTTTGCTATGTGTCACAAAATCAATAGTAAATGAATATGGATACATGAATTTCCTATTGCGAGACTACATTTCTAAGGATTATTAAAATATGAAAAACATTTAATGGCAAAAGGAACATATTTGATGAAAAAAGTACACGAATACATAAAATAACCAAGAGATTTTTTAGGGTTTACCTTGAGACCAACGAGCTGAACCATGAGCTCTGTTGAGTAGATTTCGAGAGCAAGTAAGAGGCCTCAGTTGATTCAGTTTGCGCCCGTCTGCTCGACCATCTGCATCCATCTTCTTTTCCATTGTTGAAGAATATGTGAAGAAGTACGATATTCTTGAAGAGGGAACAGGGAGGCGAACTGATACAAATGTAGGAGGTAGAATCTGTAACTAAATCAACCATTTCTAACAGAGTTCGAACTCGAGCAAGATCCAAATTCAAGCCCGGCGACGAAGCTAGAGCTCGAATCGTAATTGAGCTCCAAGTGTAGCACGTCAGGTTCGACGCTGGAATCAGAGAGGAAATGTAGACGGAGGCCTGGGCATCCTGGAAGATGAGCATGTGAAGAATTATTTACCTTGAGAGACGGAGAAGAGCGAGGGTCGGCGTTGGGTATATGTTAGCGCCGTGAATAGGTGAAGTTGATGAAAATCACTGGTAAAGGCTTGAATCGGGGCAACCGGCGGAGGGAGGGGAAGAGGTTCAGAGGGGAGGTAAGCAGGTGAAAGCGGCGGGAGTCGAGAGCGAAAGCGAGGACCGTCCGACGAAAACAAAAAGAGAATTGCGCGATGCCCTGACGTATTTTTTTTTTTTTTTAAATAATTATTTATGGATAATAAATAAGATTATAAAAAAATCCTAATTAATATTAGGTAATTTGTTTTATATAAAAAAAATATAAAAAAAAAATATTTTCCTTTATGAAGGTAAGCATATGAAAAAAAAAACCAGACCAAGAGATGGAAGGAGGAAAGCCAAAATAATGTACGATCGAATATCTTTAAAAATAATAATAATAAATATTAATTATAATTAGGATAGAGAAATCCCAGGGTCAGTATGTTTCAGTGGAATTGGGAGAAGAAATTGGAATTGGAGAGCCGATTCCAATTCCGATGTCCGACACACTAATTTTGTGGGCGGAATTGGAATTAAGCTCGATTCCATAAGAATTCAGTTTTGTCTATTTTCTTTCTATCCCAATTCCGACCTCTAGAGGACTTCTTTCCCAATTTTGATATTGTCTGCTTCTCAAGTCGACGTGACCCGTCCCAATCGTGCGACACACTAGGTTTTTTGGAAAAAAAAGAATGCAGGATTTGTTAGAGCATGCGTTCTGCATATCTTGGTTTGAGAGTAACAGATTTTATTGTGTATTTGATCATATTTGTCATGTGTTTATAGTGCACATGAACTACTGGAACAATACTCCTATGTGTAGACTATTGAATGGAGCCGAAACTCTAAAAAGAGTGTTAACTGTCACGGACTTGTCTCCTTACAAGCTCCTATGCCTGAAAGTTAAAAACCGCAACACCACACCAATTTTGAACCGCGCCAAACGGTTTGGTTGTGGTGCGATTTTGGTTATTGGAAAACCGCACGGTTTGCGGTGTGGTTCGTTTTTTGCCTCGACAAAATCGAATAAACCGCACCGCAATGATTTTAAGTTTAATATAAATTTATTTTTATTTTTATATCTTATAATATATCTTAATGTTTAATTAAAAAAATATGTAAATAACTTAAAATTAATGATTTATGAAGCCTGAACGAGTGAACGACTGGTTGAACCATTGAGGCATTGTACCCGTTAAGTCCCCTGGACCGTGAAGTCCCCCGGACCGTGAAGTCCTGATTCCTGAACATGAACCAGTGAAGCTATTTCATTTTTTGGTTGTTGTCTGGCCTGAACCAGGAAATCGAATTCGAGTCCCTGCTATTTGCCTATTTTCTGCTCATTAAATGTTGACTGTTTTATCATGTTTTTTTCATGGTGTGTGTATAGAATCCAAATTATGTATGTATTAGTTTATTACCAATTACCACGCAATTGAAATAAAAAATGGCTTATAAAAATATACTCTTTGATAAATTTTGATAACTGTGCAAAAATTGAAACTGCACAGCAAAAATCGACTTCAAACCGCATCAATGTGAAACCGCACCGCACGATTTGGGTGCGGTGTGGTTTTGTTCGGTTCAAAATCGACCCTCTTTGTTGCGGTTTGGGCGCAAACTGCACCAATTATATGCTGACAAGCTCTCGTGCGGCCTTAGCTCATCCTTACCACTCTGCGTAGCCAAGCTAAGTCAGCCTCCCCCTGCAAGATCTTGGTGGTGATGAAGAAAGAGTGAAGAAGCAACTCAAGAGAAAGCTCGCAAGTGAAAGAACTCTATTGTTTGTCCAAAGCTTGGATTCTAACTTGGATCCCTTCCATTGTTACAAATGAGGGGTCTTCCCCTTTCATAGGCCCCAAAGAGGTTTCCCTCCAAACTATAGAATATTCTAGACTCATCTAAACTATTCTACACTCCTCTCATGACTATGTACAAACCTCCACACTATTCTATAATATTCTGGACTATTCTAGATTACTCTCAACTTCTATAAATCTTTACACATTTCTAGATACTTATACACACATCTAGCGTTATCTAGAAGGTTTTACACTCTTTTAAAATATTCTACACTCTTCTAGAATATTCTAGAAATCTCTACAATTTCACAGTATTCTAGAGCATTCTACGCAACTCTAGAATCTTCTAGAAGTCTTCACATCATTCTAGAACCTTCGGTCATCTTCAAGATTTCTCTCCAGTGTTCTGGAGACTTCTGCATCCTTCTACGCCATAAGATGTCATGGCTACGCTTAATTCTTATTCCTGGCATGCTCCCCCTATGCATGATCATCTTGAGTATGGAGCCATACTTGTGTCATGGGCTCCCACACCCAAGTCTTCGACCACTTTGACGCATTATCATCTCAACTCATGGCTTATTGCGCCACCCACACATGAAACCATGATCATGGTTGCACCTTGAACAGTAGCCCGTGACATAACGCCCGACATTAGTGTTAAAGCGGGCGGTAGCCTATTGAAGTGAAGGGAATTGCTTATCGACGAGAAGAAATGTCGGCGTGAAGGGAATAGTTTATCGTCGAGAAGCAATGTCGACGAGAAGAAACGTCGATGTGAAGGGAAGGCTAACGTTCGGCGTTAATATTACCGTGAGTGGTAGCTTATCATCG
This sequence comes from Dactylorhiza incarnata, assembly GCA_033032865.1. NCBI lineage: Eukaryota > Viridiplantae > Streptophyta > Magnoliopsida > Asparagales > Orchidaceae > Dactylorhiza > Dactylorhiza incarnata. The sequence goes on along the minus strand of JAWHQI010000097.1, from coordinate 5,814,853 downwards.
AGAAGCAATGTCGATAAGAAGGAATGTTGTCGTGAAGGGAATGTCGGTGAGATGCTACGCACACATCGAGCTAACGAGATGCGGTAGGACCACGTTCTGCCACGACTATGACGGTTGCACAGATTCAGCCACGTTTCTACACGATATGTTAATGTCGGCGGTGTCGTTAACGCTGGAGGTAGCTCCCATTTTCTATTTAAATAAACGGAGCCTCTCATTCTGTGAGTGTGCTGGAAAAATATTAACCTTTTATGAGAGTCCTCATTTCTGAGTTCCAGAGCACGTCCAACTCCATCTTTGAAAATCAAGAGTGAGAAGGAGATTTCCAAAAGGTCAAATTACAAGGACACAAACTTCAACTCCGATGATGTTCATGATGATTCTTCATCATCTCCTTCAGAGCGCTTCAATATAGAGAGTTTTTATTTCTAAATTTACTTTGTATTCTTCTATTTTCTTTTGTAACGTTAGTGAATTTGCCGCGATTGTTGGCGACTAGGCCTTGCGAGGTTATGGAGGAATTCGCCGTGGTGTGTGTGGAGACTAGATCTAGGTGTAGATCTAGGGGTGCTAGAGACCGTATTTAGGGTAATATCTGTTATAGCCAATTGGTCATTGAGAGAAGGATCGGTGAAGAAACAAAAGGAAAATTTTCTTTTCGACGGACATTTCACGTGTTATTGAAATTGTTACCTTTGTAATTATCTTTTGAAATAAAATCATTTTTCATCCTCTCTGAATTTCTAGAATTTTATTTCATTCAAGAAAATTTAAGAAAAATCAGTTTGGAACTTTTGTCGAAAGGTTTTAAAATTCTGAAGAGCTAGGGTTGGGCGGTAACTACTAACGTCGGCGGTAGTAACAGAAATAAATATTTTTTTCTCTCTCAGCATTATTCTTAGAAAAATTGTCAAAATTTTATTCAAAACTCGTAAAGCCATTATTCACCCTCCTAAGAGCGCTATATAAGATCCAACACTTGGTGTCAAAGCGAGGTTATTCCAAAATGATTTCTCAACTAGGAATAATGATGCACCATGATCATGCATTTCATGAGTGTCAAGGGATTAGTTGACCACCTCTATTCACCGGTACCGATTACAATTATTAGAAAACTAGTATGCGTTATTTTTTAATTACCTTAGATAATGATGTTTGGGGTATGGTAGAAGAATGCAAGTCTCCACCAACATTTGCTGTTGGAGAAGTTTTTATGGAAAAATCAAAAGACAAATGAGTTGATAATGATAAGTTGAGATGTAAGAACAACACTAAAGCTATGAATACTTTTGATGTGCACCCATAAAAATAATACGGGATGCGGTCTCGCGAAACGTATCCGGATGGGTACCGTCGAGCGCGCAAGCGCCACACGTGGCGTGAAAATTAAAAGGTGCTGCGCGACAAGCAACACATATCAATCGTCGCGTCAATAGGCGCGCCAATTTTGGCACCAAGAGGGCGCGACACTCGCCGCGCCGGAATGGCGCGGCACTCGCCGCGCCGAAAAGGGGGTGCGGCACTGCCGCACCCCCAATTAAAGGGGGTGCGGCATTACCGCACCCCCATTTGTTTTGGGGGGTGCGGCATTGCCGCACCCCCAGCTACATTGGGGAGTGCGGCATTACCGCACCCCCCAATTGCAACAAATGGGCGTTGACCACTTGGTCAACGCCCATGTGGCATTCCCCAATTGGGGAGTGCATAACTCCCCAATTGGGGATTCACGTAACTCCCCAAGGGGAGTTACGTGAACAATAACTCCCCTTGGGGAGTTACGTGAATAGTAACTCCCCAAATGGGAGTTACATGAATATGAATAACTCCCCAATTGGGGAGTGCTCCCGGCCGCCTCGGCCTCATGGTCTTCTCACAGCCGCACGCTAAACGCCTCCACATTCATCGTTCGCTCAGAACGCCTCTAAGCGTGTCCAGAACGCTTCCGTGCTCGTTGCGCGCTCAGAACGCTTCTGAGCGCGCTTGCGCACCCGGAACACTTCCGCCTTTCTGACATGCTCACATTTTGTCTTTCTAGCTTCTCAGATTTCAGGAACCATCCGTCGCCTTTTTCGCCTCCAATGAAACTGCCCAAACTGTCCGAACTTCCCGAAGTGCCTGAGGGGCAAGATGGTCATTTACGAAAAATGGTGATCCGTGTGCTCCGAACCGGAAAATATGATTCGTCCGCCAGGTGGTTATGGTGGTTACAACGGCGAAATTACCGGGCTACCCCCGACCAAAGCTATAAAAGGACCCCCAGGGATTCATTTAAAAGGACTTTTGCCTTCTGGACCCGGGAGAGCTTCTTGCAGACTTTCGAGGAATTCTCCTTCGGACTTGAAGATTTCCTTCTTCCTGAAAGGCAACTCAGCGCGCTCACTTTTGTTCTCCAGGGAATTCTCACTTTTGTTCTCCACCTTTCTCAGAAGGAGAAAGAACTTAGTTTTTTCTGGAGGTGGTCTATCACCTTCGGAATTCTCTCTCTCTCTCTTTCTCTCTATTATTGTAACGAGCAGCGGCCTGTCACGCTCGACTTCTAAGTCTCTAATTGTAACCCCCCAGAAGATAGTGGAAGTTTGGTCGGCACAGCTCTGACCACGTGGTTTTTTACCCTTTCCGGGTTTTCCACGCTAAAAAGTCTCAGTGTAATCAACGAATCTCAAATTGACTATTTGCGCGCTTGGTTCGCTCCCGAGCTAAGGTGGTTCAAGTAAACCGGTCTACCAAGAGCCCTAAGCGACCCGCAGCAGTTTGGTGTCGTCTGTGGGAACCAATTCCCAAAGTTCAGCAAAGATTACTGAAAGTGACACTTACCGCCAACTGCAATGGCCAGAAGAAGTGCTCGCACCACTGAAGGTTCAATCCCGGAGGGGCGCGTCGACCCAGCTCCCTCCCACTCACTCATCAATGCGCCTCTCGCAGAAGAGGCAGTGCTTACGCCTGCGACGGTGCTGGAAGGGCGCATTCGGCAAATGGAAGAACAACAAGCCGAGATGCTGACTCTCGTGAGAAACCTGGGGGCACCTCGAGTTCCCATTCAGCCTCCAGCATCAAACGCTCCGCCACCCCCAGTTACGAATCATGCTCCGGTCGAGGGAGCCGTTCGGGAAGATGAAGTCTCTGAATATTTCTCCGATGCTGCAAGCTCCGCACATCCTGCTCCGTCGGTCAGAGGACCGGAGGCTGACCCCCATCACCATCGTCAAGGAATAGCCGCCCCTGATCGAGCAATGAAAAGAACCACGCGAGAAGAAATACGTGATATGATAGAGGAAGAGTACGTCCAAGCAGGGCGATGTGCAGCTCTCGCCCACCGTCCCGCGCACCACGGCTCCCCATTGTCGCATCAAGTCTTGGCCCATCCAATTCCGAATGGTTTCAAGCTTCCCAACATCGAGACATTCGATGGGACGGACGATCCATCGGAGCATGTTAATCACTTCACCACCGTCATGAGGATTTACAGCGCCCCTAATCAGCTCCTCTGTCAGGTGTTTCCAGCAACTTTAAAGGGACAAGCACGCACTTGGTTCCACTCCCTGCGGAATGGGGCCATCAACAACTTCACAGAAATGGTGCAGCAGTTCGTGGACCAATTTATCGCCAATCGCAGGATCGTCCGAGATCCCTCCCATCTCTCAGGGGTCCGCCAAAACGACGGAGAGACACTCAATGATTTTTTCCGACGCTTCACTACGGAGGCTCGACAGATCCCAGGAGTCTTCCTTGGAGGACTCCGCCCAAGTGGCTTTTACTCAGCTCTCATGAGAGAAACCGTACCAAGTTACCCCGACCTCATTCACCGAGTTGAAGCTCAGATAGCCGCCGATGAGGCCATCGAAGCACACCGCCGACAGTTCGAGGGGAGCTCAAAGAGGAAGAAAGAGGAATCGTCGCCGCAGACAGTTCCCAACAAGAACAACAAGCATCACGATAACCACAGCCGAGACCAAAGATCTCGCCAGCATCAGAACTACACTCCCTTGAACACTACCAGGACTAACGTTCTCCTCGCCATCCGCGATAGCAATGCGCTCCGCAGGCCTGAACCGCTTACGTCGAGCAGAAGAAACCAGTCGCAATATTGCGACTTCCATCGTGGGCATGGTCACAGTACTGAAAGCTGCAAGCGGTTGAAGGAGGAAATCGAGCGTCTTGTCCAACAAGGCCTCCTCGGAAGGTTTTAACTAAACCAGGTCCCGAACCAGCATGGACCGCAGGCTGACAATCCAGTAGAGGACAACGTCGTACCCCAACGCGAATAAGCGAGCGGAACTGGGCAGGGGAGCTTTCCCCCTAGTAAAGCGCGCACAGCTCGCGTCTCATCTATCATCAATTTCTGTTTTTGTTTCTTCCAGTTTTTGCTTTTAAACAGTAAGCAACAAGATTGTACTTGTGCACATGTATCCGTTGTGTATTTAAAATTACTACAGCTATTCTCAGGCTCTATCAGCAATGTGAATCATCTAAAATAAGGCTACGAAAGTTAAGACCACGATCTTCGATACTAACACATAGCAGCAAATTCGCCATCGTGGCGAAGAGAAGAGAACTCTCGCAACTGGAGGATAAGCGTCAAGTACGACAATTTTAACTAGGTCTGCCCAAAAGACCACATTGCATCGGCACTGCTTGGGCACATTGCCTCGGCTCTGCTTGGGCACATTGCCTCGGCGCTGCTTGGGCACCTTGCCTCGGCGCTGCTTGGGGACATTGCCTCGGCGCTGCTTGGGGACATTGCCTCGGCGCTGCTTGGGCACATTGCCTCGGCGCTGCTTGGGCACATTGCCTCGGCGCTGCTTGGGCACCTTGCCTCGGCGCTGCTTGGGCACATTGCCTCGGCGCTGCTTGGGCACATTGCCTCGGCGCTGCTTGGGCACATTGCCTCGGCGCTGCTTGGGCACCTTGCCTCGGCGCTGCTTGGGCACATTGCCTCGGCGCTGCTTGGGCACATTGCCTCGGCGCTGCTTGGGCACATTGCCTCGGCGCTGCTTGGGCACATTGCCTCGGCGCTGCTTGGGCACCTTGCCTCGGCCCTGCTTGGGCACATTGCCTCGGCGCTGCTTGGGCACCTTGCCTCGGCGCTGCTTGGGCACATTGCCTCGGCGCTGCTTGGGCACCTTGCCTCGGCGCTGCTTGGGCACATGCCTCGGCGCTGCTTGGGCACCTTGCCTCGGCGCTGCTTGGGCACATTGCCTCGGCGCTGCTTGGGCACCTTGCCTCGGCGCTGCTTGGGCACATTGCCTCGGCGCTGCTTGGGCACCTTGCCTCCGCGCTGCTTGCGCACATTGCCTCGGCGCTGCTTGCGCACATTGCCTCGGCGCTGCTTGCGCACATTTCCTCGGCGCTGCTTGGGCACATTGCCTCTGCGCTGCTTGGGCACATTGCCTCGGCGCTGCTTGGGCATATTGCCTCAACGCTGCTTGGGCGCCTTGCCTTAGCGCACCTTGCGCACCTCGCCTCAGCGCTAATTCAGCACCTCGCCGCCAAGCTACCCAGACCTTAACGCTAAACGACAAGCTCATCACGATATCCGACACAATCATGGGGCGGCAAGCTCACCGCGATCTCTGATGCAATCGCTATGCAGCAAGCACACAAAGGATAAAGACGAGATAGAAGATTCTCCCACAACTAGAGCCGAGCAACAACTTCCGACACGTCACACGAAGATGACAGTGATCCAAATTGCAACGGAGGAAAATTAAAACCTCCGAACTCCTCCACGCAGTAATTCGGGCTTCGAAGGTTTGGGGGGCTTATGATGTGCACCCGTAAAAATAATACGGGATGCGGTCTCGCAAAACGTATCCGGATGGGTACCGCCGAGCGCGCAAGCGCCACGCGTGACGTGAAAATTAAAAGGTGTTGCGCGGCAAGCAACATATATCAATCATCGCGTCAATAGGAGCGCCAATTACGGCGCCAAGAGGGCGCGACACTCGCCGCGCCGGAATGGCGCGGCACTCGCCGCGCCGAAAAGGGGGTGTGGCACTGCCGCACCCCCAATTAAAGGGGGTGCGGCATTACCGCACCCCCATTTGTTTTGGGGGGTGCGGCATTGCCGCACCCCCAGCTACATTGGGGGTGCGGCATTACCGCACCCCCAATTGCCACAAATGGGCGTTGACCACTTGGTCAACGCCCATGTGGCATTCCCCAATTGGGGAGTGCATAACTCCCCAATTGGGGATTCACGTAACTCCCCTTGGGGAGTTACGTGAACAGTAACTCCCCAAATGGCCTACATGAATATGAGTAACTCCCCAATTGGGGAGTGCTCCCGGCCGCCTCGGCCTCACGGTCTTCTCACAGCCGCACGCTAAACGCCTCCACATTCATCGTTCGCTCAGAACGCCTCTAAGCGCGTCCGGAACGCTTCCGTGCTCGTTGCGCGCTCAGAACGCTTCTGAACGCGCTTGCGCGCCCGGAACACTTCCATGATCGTTACGCGCTCAAAATGCTTCTTAGTGCGCTCAAAACGCTTCTGAGCGCGCTTGCACACCCGGAACACTTCCGCATTTCTGACATGCTCACATTTTATCTTTTTAGCTTCTTAGATTTCAGGAACCATCCGTCGCATTTTTCGCCTCCAACGAAACTGCCCAAACTGTCCGAACTGCCCGAACTGCCCGAACTGCCCGAGGGGCAAGATGGTCATTTACGAAAAATGGTGATCCGTGTGTTCCGAACCGAAAAATATGATTCGTCCGCCAGGTGGTTACGGTGGTTACAACGGCGAAATTACCGGGCTACCCCCGACCAAAGCTATAAAAGGACCCCCGGGGCTTCATTTAAAAGGACTTTTGCCTTCTGGACCCTAGAGAGCTTCTTGCAGACTTTCGCGGAATCTCCTTCGGACTCGAAGATTTCCTTCTTCCTGAAAGGCGACTCAGCGCGCTCACTTTTGTTCTCCAGGGAATTCTCACTTTTGTTCTCCACCTTTCTCAGAAGGAGAAAGGACTTTTAGTTTTTTTCTGGAGGTGGTCTGTCACCTTCGGAATTCTCTCTCTCTCTCTTTCTCTCTATTATTGTAACGAGCAGCGGCCTGTCGCGCCCGACTTCTAAGTCTCTAATTGTAACCCCCCAGAAGATAGTGGAAGTTTGGTCGGCACAGCTCCGACCACGTGGTTTTTTACCCTTTCCTGGTTTTCCACGCTAAAAAGTCTCAGTGTAATCAACGAATCTCAAATTGACTATTTGCGCGCCTGGTTCGCTCCCGAGCTAAGGTGGTTCAAGTAAACCGGTCTACCAAGAGCCCTAAGCGACCCGCAACAACTTTATTTTGTAATTTGAATATAATAGAATTTAATCGAATTTGTGCTTGTGAAAATGCTTACGATATATGTAATTTATTAGAAAGTACTCATTAAGGTACTTCGCATGTCAAGAATTCAAAACTCTTTCAACTAGAATCTGAGTACGAGAAATTCTGGATGGATGCGGATGAATACATAGATTCAATGTACACAAGGTTCACCAAGATCGTCAACGACTCAAAAGTGCTTGGAAAGGTGTTCTCCAACTGTGACTTGGTGAGAAAAATTCTTAGGTCTCTCCCTCCAAAATTCAGTTCAAAGGAGACGGCCATCTCAGAGTCGCATAATCTAATGAAGCTCCAAATTGAGAGTCTCATTGAGAATCTTAAAATCATGAGGTTGAACTAAAAGTTCAATAACAAGAGTACGACATGGAGCCAAAGAAGAAGGCCTTGCCATTGAAATCAAAGAAGAAGACCGACGGAGATGACGATGATGAAGAGGACGAAAAGAGCCTTTTTGTGAAGAAGTTCAAGAGATTCATGAAAAATTCGGAAAAGAGAAACACATTCTGGAAATATTTCATCAAGAAGGGATCTTCATCGAAGAAAGGAAAAGGTAGCGACGGTGACGATGATTAGGGCCACCGCCGGAGTGCTACCATTACAGAAAGATCGGACACATCCAGAGCCAGTGCCCAAAATATCTAAAAGATCAAAATGAAAAGTGCACGCGGGCAAGGAGAAAAAGAAGGTACTAAAGGCAGCTACATGGGACTCCTGCTCCTTCAAGGAATCAGGCGGCTCATCCACCAACGATGAAGAAGAGGCCAACATGTGCCTCATGACAAAGAGCAACACACCATCTGATGATGAATGCAGTGTCCAAAGCGACACTGAGGTACCTCCTCCCACTTTTAATGATTTATATACTGAGTGTTTACAAACTTGCAAATATTTTTGATAAATGTTTAAAAGATATAAATCTCTTAAAATCTAAAAAAAACTTTTATTAAAAGAAAATAAAAAATTATCTTAGGAGGTAAAACTAATAGGGTAAGAGAAGGTATATTGTCAAGATTACAATCACTCATTTGCAAGGGTGAAAGAACTTAAAGAAATTTTTGATAAGTCTCTCCACAATCAAATCTCTTACTAAGGAAAATGGGACTTAAAAATAACCTTAAAGATCTCTCTTTCTCAAATAGAAGAAGGAAAGAAACTTTTGCGAATCAGTGTGTTATGTTACTAACGGAAAACATTGCTCTTAAAGCCCGAATTCATGATTTAAACATTGCCATTAAAAAATTCGGAGTTGGCCAAAGGTCACTTGATATGATTTTGGCTAATCAATGTCCTGGTAATGCAAAATATGGGTTTGGTTATATTTCTGGGAGCTATCGATCAGTGGTAACTCTAACCGCCGGCGGTAGTAGTAAATCTAGAAAACATAATTCTTATAATAAAAATTTAATTCAAAATTCTTTTGTTACCTCATCTTCTCGCAGGAGTTCACACAGAACTCCGAAAAAGGTCTCAACCCCTTTTATTTCGTGTGTCAAATGTCATATATTTGGACACACCACGGACTCGTGTAGGAAGAAGGGACGAAGTACTTTAAAGCAAATTTGAGTATCTAAGGTTCACACCTATTCTATGAGAGGAACCTCTTAGGTATCTGAATCTTTATTCTCATCTTCCTTCTAGGTATGTTGGCAGGCTAAGAACAAATAAGACGTGTGGTATTTGGACTCGGGTTGTTCCAAACACATGACGGGCAACAAAGCAAAGTTCTTTAACTTTGTAATGAAGAAAGGAGGAATGGTGACTTTTGGAGATAACAACAAAGGAAGGATCATGGGCATCAGCATAGTGAGTAATGAATCATTTTCTATTTCTAATGTATTGTTTGTTAGAAGGTTTAAAACATAATCTAATTTCAATTAGTCAATTATGTAACATCCTGTTTGTTTGTCTCTGTTGCTTCCGTTCGACGAACGTCGAAGGGGCAGCCGTTCGTCGATCGACGAAATTGCCGCCGTTCGGCGATCGACGAAATTGCCGCCGTTCGACGAACGTCGAAGGGGCAGTTGATCGTCGTTCGGCGAAGTTGTAGCCGTCTCATTCGGCGAAGTTGTAGCGTCCCGTTCGACGAAATTGAAGCGTTCGACGAATCTGCCGTCGTTCGGCGATCGACGAAATTCCCGCCGTTCGACGAACGTCGATGGGGCATTTTTCGTCGTCCCGTTCGACGAAATTGTAGCGTCCCGTTCGACGAAATTGCCGCCGTTCGACGAACGTCGAAGGGGCATTTTTCGTCGTCCCGTTCGACGAAATTGTAGCGTCCTGTCCCATTCGACGAAATTGCCGCCGTTCGCGATCGACAAAGTTGAAGCGTTCGACGAAAGTATTGAGTGCAGGGTTTGGGCATTTTTCTGCTTCCTCCCAGTAAAGGCTTAATTGCATAGGGAGTTGTGGCCGTAAATGCTTGTCAAATCAAATCCCAATACCTCTTTTCTTTAATCCTTTAGCCACATTCTTCACCAAAAAAAAAGGGTCGAGCCATTATTTTTCTCTGACTCATTTTCTTCTTCTTCTTCTTCATCTCCTTCCCCCACCTTAAGAGTTTTACCCAAGGAGCTTTGGAGGAGCAAAGCTTGGAGAAGGATTTGAGCTTGGCCAACTGCCGCCATGCCGCGGAGGAGACAACCGCGGTCGTCGGCCAGAAATCAGGTGACTTCTGACCCCTCTCCCTTGGTGCTAGATCTCTAGATAAAAACTAGGAGAGACATCGAGCTCAAAAGAGCTTGGTTTGGTGAGTTTATGGAGATTCATAGGAAGAGAACACGCTAGGGTTTTCGCTTTAGGGCGTCGTTCGCCACGAAAATGCCTTCGAATAACCCCTCTCTTCGATGCGAGGACAAATGAGTTGATTTCGTGAAAATCGGCGGCCTCATGAGGGAGTATTGGAGGAAATAAGATTTGTGGAAGACATCGAGCTCAAAAGAGCTTGGTTTGGTGAGTTTATGGAGATTCATAGGAAGAGGCCACGCTAGGGTTTTCGCTTTAGGGTGTCGTTCGCCGCGAAAATGCCTTCGAATAACTCCTCTCTTCGATGCGAGGACAAAGGAGTTGATTTCGTGAAAATCGGCGGCCTCATGAGGGAGTATTGGAGGAAATAAGAATTTGTGGAAAGTGGTGGATTCTACTGGAGGAAGAAAACGAACATCAGCTGTTAGATGCACTTTAAGATTTGTGCAGCTTATTATCTGCAGACCAAACCTGGGGCAGTTTATATATTGCAGCTGAGTTCAAGCCTCTTTTAAGGAATGTCCCAGCTAGATCCAGGCTGTGGGCTCAACTAGGAAGTTGTAGCCCTTGGTAACACCTTTCTAATGAATGGTTGCACATAATTTTTGGTGAACTGCAGAGTTCTATAGAGCTGTTGGAAGTAATGTGTTTTATTGAGATTACCATTATATTATAAAGAAATATGTCAAACTAGACCGGCTGTGTTCGAGTCGCTGTTTGGGCTTGATACAGTTGGGGCTGGTCCCTGAGCTTATGATGGAAGTTGTAGCCGTCGGAGATACCTTTCCAACGACTGGTTGTACGATTTGTGAGGAGCCCGGTAGCTCCCTCAAAGTCGGGTCGAAATAGGATGTATCTGAAATTATAAAGTGTAATGTGATGGACAGATTCTGTCCTGTGGGGCACAGCAGGGTTCAAACCCACTTCTAGCCATGATGTAACTGGATCTGAGCTGAGGGATCAACATTAATGTTGTGGCCCTCAGAAAGAGCTTTTCAAAATGGGATGGCAGGTTATCGGTGGTGGAGCGTAACTCCCAGAAATCCAGTTTCGGTAAACAGCGATACACGCGTAAATTTATAATGTTGTTTGGATTTCTCTCGAATTACTTATCGGATGTTCGTAAAATTTGGTGGGCATGTGCCTAATGGTATTGAGACCACCCCGATCAGAATTATGAATGTTGGATTTATATTTACGGTAATATTGTTAGTCTCTTCCTATAAATTTGTTGTGTTGCAAATAACATTGGTAAATATAGACAAGGCTTGGAATTGGGGTAATATTCAAGGATTGTGATGGTTAATGTGTATGGTCAGATTGGTATCGTGAACTCGAACATATAATTACGTGCACAAGTAGTCCTATAAGATCAAAGGTAGTAATTCCCTTATATACCCATGCCACTGCAAGTGAGTTATGACAACTTCGTATGCGAAGCAGTGATGGTTGGTGAGGCTTCTAGGGTATGGTTATATCCTGAGAGGTGAGGGACCCGGTTGGTGGGTCCTTGGATGCTAATTATCTTCGGCACCGATTGTACGAGGAGAAATGGAATAATGCTCCTTACGCGAGTCATTGGGTACTTGATAGCACGGGTGGTGCATGAGAATTTCATGAATGTGCATGGTTTACACATGGTGGTGTGATGATCCTGGGTGGAGGATTACTTATGGCGGGTCTACGGGCTTGCTGGTCTTGACACCGACAGAAGCCGACGGTTAGACTCTAGACCGGTTGGGTTGGACTCTTGGTGCTCACCTACCCAAGTCCCCTTCTGTGTCCTTGAAGGCTCAGCATGTTGCGAGCAGTACGCAGGGTCTTCGCTGTGTGTTCTTAGCGTCAAGGCATACAGAGGCCTAGGACTGGTAGTGTTCATACCCTCCTAGTAGTGGAGGAGCTCGTTCCACTGTCTTCATCTGGCCACGACGGGAGATGCCTGAGAGGTTAGCTACCCCTCAAAAAGCGAGAACTAATGGTCTATGTCGACATAACAAATATGCATGGGTGAGTCATCATATCATAATCATTGCATTGCATTCATCATTCATAATCAGTGCATTGCACCGCATTGGATCCTCATCATATAAACTTGTATGGGCACCTTTATATGATGATCGAGTTACCTTCATGTTCAGATCCTTAACTTATAAGCTTGTATGGACATCCTTATAAGTTAAGTTCAATTCGGTTCTGTGATACTCTGCTCATGCTTTCTTGTTACTAGTACTTGCTTATATAACCATTGTTATTTATGTACCTGTTAGTTAGAATTATTGCAAGTACTTGGGTACTTATACAACTGACATATATGAACAACCATTCTTGTCACCTGCTTTGTATATTATTGCTTATATTGAAGCTTTTCTTCCTTTCCTACCGCCCGGTGCCTTGGAGTCATCCGGGGAGCGGATGTGAAGCCACTTAGTCTTTATGACTAACGGTTGCTACATCCCTCTTTTTTTAGGAGCACACCCTGGAGCAGTAGCGCACGGCGCTGGAGGAGAGTAGCCAGGTCAGGACGACAGGGCCGGAGGCCACAATACCCTCACTACCGTCGGTGACAGATGTGAGCACAGTTTGAGATGTAGCCCTTGAGGCATTTCTTTTGTCACTCTGATATAGTACAGGAGCTTCCTGTCTCGTAGTTTTTGTGACTCTTGCTTATGTGGATTTAAATATGGCTTCTTGCTTTTACCTTATTGATGGGTTGACGCTGTTCAGTTGGTTTGACCGGCAGGATAGCCGTCTTGTGGGGGAGGCTAGCTCGTGTGCTGACACCTCTGCAAGGCGGCTGTCCTGGGCATAAGACTCTCATTGACCGTGTTTTGTGTTCCGGGAGGGGGATCTTACAAATTATGTGATAAAAATTTAAATGTTTTATTTGAATCTTCTACAAATCTTTGCAAAATTATAAATTCTAAAACAAATTATGTTGTTCTCAATACACCTATAATGCATAATGTTTATATGATTGCTTTTAATGATCTTTCACATTCTTTTTTAAAATGCTTTATTTCTAAAAAATGAAGAATTAAAATTTTGGCATATGCGTTTTGGTCACTCTAGCACCAAGATAATTTTAAAATTATCAAAAGATAAATTAATTAAGAGATTATCTATGCTCCATGGAAATTTATCATCTCTTGAGCGCCTTGCCAAAAAGGGAAAGTTTCAAAATCTTCTTTTAAAAGAAAAAAATGTTGTTTCTACTATTAGATCACTTCAATTTATTCACATGGATTTATTTGGACCGGTTAACACTTCTAGTATAGGCGGTTGAAAATATACTTTTAGTATTAATTAATGATTATTCTAGATATTGTTGGACTATATTTCTTTCATCCAAATCTGATACATTTTTTGAATTTACTAAATTATGCATTCGTATTCAAAATAAACTTGATTTAAAAATAAAATGCATACACTTGAATCATGGAGGAGAATTTGAAAATGATAAATTTACTACTTTTTGTAATGATTTAGGAATTAAAAATAAATTTTATGCTCCACACACTCCACAACAAAATGGTGTAGTGGAGAGGAAAATAGAACTCTTTAAGAACTTGCACATATTATGCTTTCCAAATACGGGTTACCTAGATCATGTTGGGCAGAAACCGTCAATACTTCATGTTATGTAATTAATCGTGTCATGTTTCGCCCATTTTTAAAATTAACTCCTTATGAACTATATTTCTAATAAAATTCTAATGTATCTTATTTTCGTATTTTTGGTTGCAAATGCTTTATTTTGAACACTACAGATATCTTAGGAAAGTTTGATGAAAAATTGATGAATGAATTTTATTTGGGTACTTTTCAACTAGTAAGACATAAAATATATAATAAAAGGACTAAAATAGTTGAAGAGTTTATTCATGTTAGATTTGATGAGTTTGTTCCTTATGTAGATACTAATCTTATAGGAAATGAAGAGAAACCTTTCCCACTTTAGAGCATGAGGATGTTGAACCACTTGGAGAAAAAGAGAAAGAGGAGAATGATGAGGAGAAATAAGAATATGTCCTCCAAGTGAGCTCAAATTTTCAAAGGACCATCAAAGGGAAATTATTATTGGAGAACCATCAAAAGAGGTAACTACTGGTTCTTTTTCATATGAGTCATTTTCCAACCTTTGTTTTGTATCCGAATTAGAACCAAAAAAATATTTTAACTACTTTAAATGATGAATTTTGGATTTTAGTAATGAATGAAGAACTCAATCAATTTGAACATAATAAGGTTTGGAAACTAGTAGAGTGACTATCTAATCATTCGGTTGTAGGTGTTAAATGGATTTTTAAAAATAAATTAGATGGTAACTCTAGGATTACAAAGAATAAAGCTAGATTAGCTGCACAAGATTATTCACAAATCGAGGGGATAGATTTTGATGAAACTTTTGCACATGTTTCTCGCTTAAATCTATTAGAATTTTTCTTGCATTTGCGAGTTTTAAAAGATTTAAATTATACTAAATGGATGTTAAAAATGCATGTTTAAATGGTATCATAAAAGAAGAAGTATATGCTGAACAACTCTCCAATTTTATTAATGAAATTTTTCTATTCATGTGTATAAATTAGGAAAAGCGCATTTTTATTTAAAACAAACGTTACGTCCTTCGAATGAAAGATTAACATCATTTTTAATAAAGCATGGATATACCATGAGAAGTGCGGATAACACACTCTTCATTAAGCATTGTAATAATGATTTGATAATTTTGCAAATTTATGTTGATGATATTATTTTTAGAGCCACTAATGAAGAGTTGTGTAATGAATTAGTTTTAGTGATTATTGAGTGATTAAAAATGAATTTGAAATAAGCTTAGTAGGAGAACTCACATATTTTCTAGGATTTCAAATCACACAAAGACATTATGCTATTTTTATTTGTCAAACTAAATATTTTCATGATATACTCAAAAGATTTGGATTTGAAAACCTAAAGCAAGTTAATACTCCAATGAGTGCATCACTAAAGTTAGGAAAAGATAAAGTCAATATTTCTATTGATCAAACATTATATAGAGAAATGATATGATCATTATTATATTTGAGTGCATTTAGACCTGATATTATGTTTGTTGTTTGTTTATGTGCAAGATTTCAAGCTAACCCCAACGAATCACATTTAAAAGTGGTTAAACAAATTTTTAGATATATTGTCGGTACATTTAGATTAGGCTTATGGTATCCTCATAATGATTCCTTTATTTTACATGGCTGTTCTGATTCGGACTATGCAGGTTGCTCACTAGACCGAAAGAGCACTCGTGACACATGTCATTTCTTAGGCCCTTCATTTGTATCATGGTCGAGTAGGAAATAAAATTTTGTTGTTCTCTCCACCATCGAGGCCGAATATATTGCTCTAGATAGTTGTTGTGCACAAGCTTTATGGATGGCTCAAACTTTAGAAGAATTTGGAGTTCATCTAAATAACATATAATTAAAGTGTGACAATAATAGCGCTATCGATCTTACAAATAATCTCGTACATCATTCTAGATCCAAACATATAGATATCTGACCTCATTTTATTATGGATCATATTAAAATGGAACATGTAAGAATTAGCTTTATAGGGACTAATTCTCAACTTGCGGATATTTTTACCAAACTTTTCCCTGATGCTAGATTCAATATGCTTAGATTAGAATTGAGAGTTTTGAATATCCTAGCTTAAAATATTTAATTCGCAACTTTTTGCTTTTATTTTTCTTGGTGTATTTGATAGCCCACATAATGACAAATTATATTCAAGAAAATTGGAAGCAAAAAATCACCCAAAAAACTATGTGTTCTGAATGAAAATCAAGTTCTTGTCACTGACGCACAACGTTAGTTATTACCGACGGTGTTAGCCTAATTCTTAATATATCAGATCCCTCTCTGAATTTTTCCTTTCTGAAATATTATTTTACTGTATTTACACTTTTTTCAGAAAGTTTATTGTATTTCAGTTTTGATCTTTTTCTTAAAAATCAAAGATAAATTTACAAAATAATATACACAAATATATTTTCCTTACATTTGTTTGTTTGTTTCTATTTTGTTATTAAAAAAAAATTATGCTTCATTGACAAAGTCAAGAATGATTAGATTTATCACTTAATGATTATTTACAATAATTGATTTTCTTTTAAATTTTTTAATAAACATTGTTTTAATTATGTCATGTCTTGAATATTCTTATAATGTGCAATGAATATGATTGTAAAATACATGTGTAGAATTATTTTCACATGCCTCTAAGTATGAGTAATATTTTATATTAGATAATGGTTATCTCACTTACACTTTTTGATAACCTACATGTGTTCTAATCTTATTCTTGCATGATTGTGTAGTGTAATAACTTAACACATTAAATTACATAAATAGATTATCTGCACAATATTGAATTCTTTCATGCAATTATTTATATTCATGCACTTGTTATTAGAGAAATATTGTTTAAAAATAAATTTTTTATGTTTGCTAGACAAGTGAATTTGAAGTCCTTGGTCACAAAGTAAAAAAAAATCAATAAAAATATATGATAATGATAACTCCACCAAACACCACACACCCTCCTGATAAGTCTTAATGAGCATTGTGAGCTTGAGCACCTTGGAAAAATTATAAAGTGTCTTGTGCAAACAACAATTACACCACTTCTCTTTTAAAAAAATATTTATGTGCATTAAAATTTGTGGAAGAAAAATTATTTATGTTTATTTAATGTTATGTTCTTACACTACATGCTTTCATGTGATTTGATTTATACAAATGTATACTTTATCAAAACATTTTTTGTGCACATCATTATCTTATATAAAATTTCCACTCATGAGAATTGGGCTCTAAAGCATATCAACATTATTCTCTACAAATTTGAGTAAATGCTCTAGATATCAAAGCATGATATTTATAATTTTTATTTTTACTTGAAATGCACATTACTTTACATTATGAAGCATGTCTTTTCTTGATATTTTCAATCATGCTTGCAAATTTTATGTTAACAATTTCAATGAAAATGCATCTATTGTACTTAAATTCAAACATCTTCTTATTTGACTTAAAACTCATTATATTCTATACTATAAATTTTAAAAATGTTCATTTTAAAGAATGCTCACATTATTTTTCGTTGTGTTTACTATTTTAAACAATTATTTCTAAAGTTGATATTACTTTCATCTCTACATAGTACACAATAAAACATATTGCTAACACTCTACCCCGTCTTCTTTTGATAATTCCAAAAGGGGGAGAATAAATTGAAGAAATATATTATTTATGGGAGTAAATCATAAAATGCATCTATGTAGGGGGAGCATCCATCTATGGGGAGTATGCACGTTTATCACACTTTTCATTTACGTACTATAAAGATCACTCTTATAATAATTGGATTTTCTTCTATAGGATTTGTTATTATCAAAAGGGGGAGATTATTGGAGACGGTGTTCTGCATCTCTTGGTTTGAGAATAACAAATCTTATTGTGTATTTGATTATGCTTGTCGTGTGTTTATAGTGTGTAGGAACTACTGAAACAATACCCCTATATGTAGAGTGCTGAATGGAGACGAAACTCTGAAAAGAGAGCTAACGCCCGACATTAGCATTAAAGCGGGTGGTATCCTATCGATGTGAAGGGAATAGCTTATCGACGAGAAGAAATGTCGACGTGAAGGGAATAACTTATGTTAGGAAAAACATCATCTGGATTTATATTACAAATTATGTAAATGTGATTTCATAATTTAGGATTCATTACCCATGTTGTATAGTGAGAGTAATATGGTCATTAGATGTCCTAAGATTTCACACTCATATTAGGGTGTCAAAGACCAGTCCAAAAGAGTGTAGAAATTCAGTTGAGTTAATTATGCGTCGACTAGAAGTCGGCGCAGCTTCGACTTCAAGTCGAAGTAACTTCGAATAGAAGTAAGGATAACTCAGACTAATAGTCGATGTATCAGTTGAAGTCGACGCAGAAGGCAGAGTTAGTCAAAACAACATTTGAAGTCGACGCAACTTTGAATTACATTCAATGCAGAAGGAAGTGCTCAAAGTCTAGTTCGTCATCTCGATGAATATGTCGATAAGGACTCGATGCAATGTCCATATCGGAGTTCATTTCAAAGCTGAGGAAGATGTCGAAGTAGCTTCTATTAGAACTCAGAGGTGTGTTGATAAGAAGACAAATATATTCGACGCAACGTCGAATACAGACACATAATTAGAATACTTCATGTATTCTATTCTGAAGCTTATTCAGAGGTTATAAATGTAAGTTATTTGAATTCTAATGGGTCGTCCATAATCAAGAAGGGAAAGAAGAATTTCAGAGATACAATAAAGATATATTTGGAAGTTATTCAAAATGGATTTTGACGGGCTGTCAACAGAAATGGAAAAAGAACAATACTACCTTTTGGTCATTCATATTAGGAAAATAACATAGGAGGAAAGTAATTCATCATTATTCGACAGAAGAATAAATATTCGATAGAAGAATAAATATACAAAAGAAGATAGACAACAACAAGAATCAACACAGAATAAGCATGTTTGTTCTTCCTTCAGCTCTCTAGTTTCTTACAGAAAAGATAGAACAGATCTATGTATTGTACAACACAACAAAGCTTCTTCTTCTTCTTCTTCTTCCTCTCACAGCAAGAAGTATACAGGTATACAAAGATCATCTTCAGGATCTAGAATTTCACAATCCTTGCATCTCTCTCTCAAGCAAGGATTCATATACTGAACAGAGATCCATACAAACACTAAGTGTCTAAATCTTTAGTGACTGCTGCAGGAGGATTCAATAAGAAGAATCATCTTCTCTTATTCTTTACTTTTTCTTTCACTTTTTGTAAACTGGATAAAGTGTCCTTAACATCCCACTTCAAAAGATTCAGTGGTTCAAGATCTCTTTATCAAAAGATCTAGCTTGGTTCTAAGAGTCTCCTTAATAAAAGACTCAGACCTTGGTTCGAGATCTACTTATCAAAAGATCTAGTTTGGTTCTAAGAGTCAACTTAACAAAAGACTCAGACCCTGGTTCTAAGAGTCTCCTTATCAAAAGACTCGGGCACTAGATAGTGTATTCCTACCAAGGTGGTAGAAGAGTGGAGTATCCATATTTTGGGGAACCACTATAGATCTTGCCTCAATATGTGCTGTGAATTTTCTGCGTTGTCCATTCTTTATTTCTGCAATTATGTGTTTGTTTTATTCTGAATTGGAATTCTGAATGCATAGTTGTTAGAAATAATTTATTGTTATGTGCTCATTTATAGTAAAGTTTTAAAACTCTATTCACTCCCCCCCCCCCCCCCCTCTAGAGAATACTCAAAGGGCTCATTGTGCACTTTCAGCTTATCGTCGAGAATAATGTAGACGAGAAGAAATGTCAACGTGAAGGGAAGGCTAAGGCCCGACGTTAACGTTGTCGCGAGCGGTAGCTTATCGCCGAGAAGCAATGTCGACAAGAAGGAATGTCATTGTGAAGGGAAAGTCGGTGAGATGTCACGCACAAATCGAGCTAACGTGATGTGTTAGTACTTGTCGCGAAGCGATAGGGCCACGTTCTGCCACGACTACGACTATTGCGCGAATTCAACCATATTTCTACACGATATGATAACGTCGGCGGTGTCATTAACGTTGGTGGTAGCTCCCATTTTCTATTAAAAAGAAACGGAGCCTCTCATTACATGGGTGTGCTGGAAAACTTCAATATTTCATGAGAGCCCTCATTCCTGAGTTCCAGAGCACGTCCAACTCCATCTTTGAAGATCAAGAGTGAGAATGATATTTCCAAATGGTCAAATTACAAGAAGGATGCAAACTTCAACTCCGATGATGTTCATGGCGATTCTTCATCCTTCAGAGCTCTTCAATATAGGGAGTTTTTATTTCAGAATTTACTTTGTATTCTTCTATTTTTTGTATCGGTAGTAAATTCGTCGTGGTTGTTGGCGACTAGCCCTTGCAAGGTTTTGGGGGAATACGCCACAGTTTGTGTGGTGATTAGGTCTAGGTGTAGATCCAGGGGAGGCTAGAGGTCGTATCAGAGGTAAGATAGGCTATAGCCAGCTGGTCCTTAGGAGAAGGACCGGTGAAAAAACAAAAAGGGAATTTTCTTTTTCCCTCAATTTCAAGCGTTATTATTATCTTTGTAATTTTCTTTTAAAATAAAATCATTTTTCATCCTCCGAATTTCTAGGATTTTATTTCATTCAAGAGTTTTTAAGAAAAATCACTTTGAAATTTTTTCAAAAGGTTTTAAAATTCTGAAGAGTTGGAAACGAACGGTAACTACTAACGTAGACGGTAGCAATAAAAATAAATAATTTTCTCTCTCACCATTATTCTTAGAAAATTTGTCAAAGTTTTATTCAAAATTCTTAAAGCCCTTATTTACCTCCTCCTCTAAGGGCGCCATAAGATCCAACAGGGTTCACTCCCTTCGTCGATTCGCCATTGACGATACCTCTTTCCGCCATCTCCAATGGACGACCACCACTTTCGGACATTTTTTCGTGGACAACACTTGTTCCCGTTGTCAAAAAAACATGCATTGACAAAAAAGAGACCTTTAAACGTGAGCTAAGGCTCAACCAGAGGGGTCATCGACGAAAGCTGGCGCTCGATGGGATCTAAGTAAGGGGTGACCACGTGCATGCCATAAGAAAGCAGAAGACAAAGTGTTGGGAAAATTGCCCATAATTATCCTGATTTGAAGAAATCCTCAGGATAAAGATAAACTCACTTTGTATTTGATGCATGGTTTAGTTTTGGTATTTCAGGTATTACTTAGTGCAAGGTTAGCATAGGTTTAGGTTTATTGTCAATCAACATGGTTTTGTCAATGTAATCTCTCATTATGCAAAACACAATGTAGACATAAGTCCTATACAATGTTAGGTTTGACACTTACTCACATTAATCATCTATATTGGTTCATGAAGTCAGTAGAAGCAATAGAGCAATATTCAAAATATTCAAAATCTTCAAGTTCTGGATATCGACATGATCACCTTTAAACATAAGGGAAATCGGCTTGAAGACTCAAGGCAAAGCCTGTTTATCGACTTGAAAAGATTCAGATAGATTTCAATTTGTCGGCTTGAAGTAGTTCAGATAACGCTTATATCGACTTGAAGAGGTTTGGACAATTGAAGCCCGTCGACTTGAAGCTTTGCAGTCAAAATGAATATCGGCTAGATGCTTCAAATGTCGACTAGACTATTCTCAAACAAAGGTGAAATATCGACTAGAAGACCCTGCGATATTTCAGTCATTAAGGCTTATCAACTAGAAGTCTTTTCTGGTGTGGTTAGTTCATGTCGACTAGACAGTGCGCATATCGTCTAGACATATTCATATTGACTTGATAAAGACAGTTTATCATAAAGAAGTCTTATCGACTAGATCGGCGTTCACGCCTTATCAATTAGAAGCCCAATGCCGTCTAGAAGCTCTCTATGTTATATTGGCTTGAACAAGTCAATATCGGCTAGAAGGACATATTGACTAGACAGTTCAAAAGATCAGATTTTCAAATCGATGTCGCTAATTGCGCCAATCAAAACTCATGTTTAAGAAATCAAATATCTGTCATTAATGATTTTGAATCGACCGTTGGTTAAATCGAGATCATATAAATACTGAAGAGATTTTTCTGAAACCCTAACAAGAACAATAATAATTGTTCATTCTATTAGTGATTTTTAAGCGTTGTCGTTCTGGTGAAAGCCTAAGAATAAAATATTCTAAGTTCTAAGAATTAGAGAATTTGAAGGAGACGCCGACCAAACTCTATCTTTTTGCTGCTCAAGATTTGCTCAAGTTGCATGTTCTTTCAATCTATTTCTCAAGGAGCAAAGAAGATTCTCTGAAGAAAGGGATCAAAGTCAGATTACTGTTCATCAAGTAAAAGTCTCTCTCTCTCTCTCTTTGTGCAAGAATCAAATTAATCTTTTGGAGGAGAGGATATTTTAAGATATGATCTTGGTGATCCAGAAGAAACTTATTTCATCAAGCTTCAAGAAGACTCAAATTTCAAATTTATATTTCTTTTGAGTCTAAAAGTCTGTAACAACTCCTTATAATCACTCTTGTAGGATTCACTTGTGAATCTCAGTTTGTAGGATTGCTTCTGTGGAATCTGAGATAGGATTCCTTCTGTGAAATCTGAGTGTAGGATTCTGAGCTAGGGGATCTAAGGTAGGGAAGCAGTTAGTGTTCCTGAGGTAGGAGATTTGTTCTTCGAATGTAGGATCATTTGTTGATCTGAGTTGATTTGGAGTTGAAGTTGTCGAGGCTAGCACACTGCTAGATATGCGAAGGGGGAAAGTGGACTACCAAAATTGAGGAACCACTATAAAATGTGTGTTTGTGGTGTGTGATGTGTGTGATTCATTATTTGTTTTATTATTTTTGCTATAAAATTAAATATCCCCCCGCCCTTCTAGGTGTGATTAGAGATCCCTAAACTTACAATTGGTCTCACACTCGGGGAACCACTATAAAGCAAAACGAGCAAATCCGCCAAGAAAAGCAAAGTCCTCTTCCCCATCATCAGTTAGAAGAGGAGGAAACGCAATATCGGTGTGAGGTAGATGATTCCTTGGAACTAAAGAAGGTTTAATCAGGCGATCGTTCAACTCTAAAGTCAAGGATTAGAAAAACTTGGTGCCAACCATGATCTACTCGATCTAAATAAGTTGTCATGGTTCATCTCTCTCACCAATACTTGTTATTTCATCAATCATAAGTTTGAAGTTTTAAAGCAATTCTTAGATTGGAGTCTTACTTTCTCCATTAACAGTAGCATTAGTTCAATGAAAGTTTTATATGATATCCTGAAGGAACTAGAAATTCTTGATTTGTAACTGAATGCCATAATTGGAATTGGCTCCGACAACCTTGTCATTGGATTAAGGAAAAAATAATTCAATTTCTTCTAACCCCTGGCTTTAAGGTTTTATATTATGGGTGTCCAATTTTAGTGATGATCTCAGTGGATATCAGTTTTGATCTCCACGAAAATCATCTTTAAGCTTCTAGGAGAACAATAATGTCTGTGGAGATCATCTTGAAGTTCACTTGGACTTCAATAGCGAGGATGTCCGCGGAGATCAAAATGAATGTGATCTCCCTAGAGATCAATTTTTATTAACCTAGAGAGTAGCATAGGTGGATTTGTTGGTGCATTTTGTGAAGAACATAAACATGATTTTCATTCTTAAACAGATAGAGGGGAAAAAGAAATATTCAAGACTCATTTGTGAGTTTCAGATATTATTTTTCCAATTTTCTGACCCAATTATGCAACATTGTGGATAATTTGGAAGAAGTCAAGCAACAGATATTACAAGACAGCAGGGTTTGGTCCATTTTTCATTCGCCAATTCCCTCAGAACATATCAGTGATGTATGTGATGCTTACTTGTTATGATGCTGCAATAGACATTCTATGTTGGGTCTAGAGATCTGTCATTTACCCCTAGTGATGTTGCCCTTATCTGTCTAAAGATACGTCATTTCAACTCCACTTTGCGGCCTAGTATAAGGGCAACATGTAACACTCCACCCGTAATTAGCCATGACATGGGACTACTCGGTCCCATTACATAAAATCATCACAAGCAAGCTATTAAAACAAGGTATAAAAGTACAACAACTAAACAACCTGACAAATCTCAACAAGTACACAACAGATAAACTAATGAAACATCATAACTACTAGAGAATGTCCACAACTAAACAATAGAATGTTCATGGCCTTAAGGCCTACAATACCTCAAGATAAAATAAAACTGTCTAGTGAAGAAAATAGGGTAATTGCACCCAAACATCTTAGATCTAGGTCCACTCAAAGACTAGAAAAAACTAAGAGGAAATTAGGAAATAGGTACACTTCACGAAGTAACTGTAGCGGCCCTCTGCATCCTTGTTGTGCCTTGCAACCATCACAACATGGGTCAGCTATGAGCTGACCACAACTATATAATAAGATCACTCCTCGCGGCCGTCCTAGCGGACCCCGAGAAACTATATCACACTGCAAGTCAGCACTTTGCAAAATATATAATATAAAACAGTGAAGTAGTTAAAACGAGAAATAATAAAACATGAGAGTATTCTATAAATAGAAAGCATACTACAACAAGTTCAATTATCACTAGCATCTTATTGTACCATTCAACCATCTACGAGAGAGACTCCCGAGACACGAACTACAAGGGCATTAACTAACCCATGAGTCAAGGGTGAGAATCTTCAACACCTTTTTGCTATACTACAAAGAGTGGGCATCGTCTCAACTCCATAAGGCCTCAACTACAAGTAGTAAAGTCAATCACTACATTGAGTCCACAACTACAAGAGATGAGAATCAATAATCTTGAGTTCACAATGTTCATACTTTGTGCTACCTGGGAGCTATCGGCTGACGGTAACACTATCGCTCGGCGATATATCCTAGGAGGCTCACAGTTCCATTTTTCAGCATCTCCACAAATGATCCTTAGGGTCAAAAATGCATCATGAGGCATCCTAGTACAACCACACGCCTGGAATCACTCTAAACAGGTTTTCTGAGAGCTATCGTTGACGGTATCCCCTAAGAAACCGTAGATCAACCATTTCCAATCCTCTTTAGGCCTTACTACCCCATATCCATACAACCTAAATGGAACTAGGGCACCACACAGTTCTCCTACAAAATCCACTTTACTAGATATACCAAAACATCACAAAATCAGGTCACACGCCACAATTTTACTACACGAACAAAGATTAACAAGGGGAAAACATCTAAGAGAAACAAGGAACGTAAATATGCATCCTAATGATCGGAAAGAGAGGGTTGTTACCTTGATAGATCGCTTGGGAGCTATAGATCTTGGAGAAATCTGGGTGGAGAACGACCACAACGACGCTAGCAAAACAATCTTCGGCAACGTCTTGTCGATCTGTCCAATGTAGCTCTGACAATCTCCTTCTCGCTCGGGCCCTCCCGTATCCTCTCTCAAGTTAAACCTAGCCAAAGAAAGGAGCAAAACATGTGAACTAAAATTAGGGCTTTCAGTTCCCAATAGGACCCAACTAATCGCGGCCCTCCAATTGACTTCAAAGGAATTTGAACAGCTAAAATCGCAGACTAAAAATCCTTGATCCGCCTGGGAGCTATCACGTCACGATAATAAGTTCATGTCGCAGTATCTCCCATGTCCAGATGGCCTGTTCAAAATGAACGCAACCGTCGACGGTAACGCTTATCAGGTGGCGGTATCTCTCTGGCTGCCCACGGTAGAAAATAGAGAAATGGGTAAATATAAACTAATTTTCGAATTAAATTGCTAAATGACAATATGTTATACAAGACTCTCAGCGCATGAAAAATGGATCAAACCCTCTTATGTTTCAATATTTGTTGTTTGACTACTGCAAATAGTCCACAATGTTGCAAACTTGGGTCAAAATCATTGAAAGATAACATTTGGAACTCAAAAAATTGTTGATCCCATGGGCTTAAGAGCTTATTTTGATGATTACAAACTAATGATTAAGGTTGCTAATATTAGTATGAGCTTTTGTGTAGGATATACAAGTCAATGATCGATCAAGCTACACATATACAAGTCGATAATCAGTCAAGCTACAATAATATGGGATATGACTATTGTGAGTAGAGAACCTATACTAAATAACCATGAGATGGCAATGATGAATGTTTGACCTATTTGCCTAAGTTAATTGCTCAATATAATCATAACATCATATAGTCATTTCATATTAATTAAATCATTACTTTCAATTCTATAAAAATAAGAAAAATAATTTTATCATCGAATTATCTTGCAATTTTAATATATTTTTTAGTATTCTATTTGAAATTAATTTCTTTTTTGAATTTTTTTTAACTTTATTTAGGCCTCCATCGTGATTTATAATTATAGTTAAATTGATAACATAATTTTAAAAAATCATTAATTTGGTCTCGTCCTGTCCAAAAAAAAACGAGCCCGGAGGGCCGGCCTGGGCCCGGCCCGGTAAAAGCCCACCTAGGACCGGTATCGGGCTAGCCCGCCCCGGGCCCAGGCCGGGCTCGGGGGCCTTACAGGGCCCCAATATAATTTAAATGCCCGGCCCGGTGCCTGGCCCGGACCGGGCCGGGCAAAGCCTAATTTTTCAGGCCAGCCCGGCCCGGGCCCAGGCAAAGCCTGGCCCCGGCATATAATAGCCGTTGGGATCAACGACTCTTTGAGTCGTTGATCCCAACGGCTGGCCCCTGGCATGGCATTATTGTTGCCATGCCAGTAGCCCAGTAGTAGTAGGCTGCCATTGGCAGCCTACTAGTACTAAGGCTAATAAGCCTAGGGCCTAGGCTAACTAGCTAGGCCCTAGGCTTATTTAAAAAAAAAATTTAATTAATTAATTTTTTTTCCTGTAAACCCCCCCTCATAACCGATCCCCCCTCTCTCTCTTTTCTCGCCACTCTCTCTCTCTCTCCAACCCATTCTCTCTCTTTCTCTTCTCATCTCTCTCTCCCTCTCTCTCTCTCTCTCTTCAACTCATTCTCTCTCTCTCTCACGCGTCGAACATGGCATCGTCATCCTCAGCGCCAGCGTCGTCTACCCAAACTGCGCATGAAGTGATGGAGCACAAGCGTACGGCGCCAATTTGGGAGCATTTCGATAAAGTTAAAGTCGGCGACGAATTTAAGGCGAGGTGCAAACTATGCTCGAAGTGGCTGACCCTTACTGGCAACTCGACACTAGTAAGACACTTCAAGTCTTGCGTTTCGAAACAAGCTCCCGAGTCCAATCAGGCACAAATATCGGGAGCAGGGCAAATTTGGACGTACGATTAACTTCGACAACGGGAGCTGCAGATGAAGAACGTCATCAGACGCGGGTTGCCGTTCAGCCACTACAACAACGAGGAGGAGACCGAATACATACATCAAAGGCTTCAACCAAAATATCAACAGGTAAGTAGATCCTCTCTTAGGCGTGACGCTCTCAAATTTTATTTAGAAGCAAAACAATCTTTAATAAATTATTTTGAAAATTTTGAAGGACGTGTGAGTTTAACGAGTGACGTTTGGAGTAGTAGCATAAAATTAGGACTATCGTATATTTGTATCACTTGTCATTGGGTCGATCCCGTTTCATGGGATCTAAATAAACGTATAATTTGTTTTGAAAGTTTTGAAGTCCCGCACACAGGTCAAACTATATATCAAATAATTATTAAATGTGTGCGAGAATTTAAAATTAAAGATAAAATTATGAGTATTTCTTTTGATAATGCTACTAATAATAACGTTGCAATTGAGTGGTTAAAACGCGATTTAAAACCAATGTTAAACGGAGAGTTTTTTCATACTCGATGCGTTTGCCACGTTTTAAATTTAGTGGTACAAGATAGTTTATCTTATATGGAATCATATATTAATAAAATTCGTCTTATGTTACAATTTATTTATAGTTCTAGGCAACGGAGACAAGATTTGAAAAAATTTGTAAACGATCAAGGTCAAAAATATTTAAAACCTCAATTTGATATGCCCATTAGATGGAACTCAACATATAAAATGTAAAAAAAAAAGCGTTCCAACAAAAACATCTTCTTATGGAATATTATACTATGCTAAATATTCATAATTTGAACGATAACGATTGGGATGTATTAGAAATTTATATGAATTTATTAAAATGTTTTTATAGGGCGACAACTTTTTTATCTGGCGTATATTATCCAACTAGCTCTCTAGTAATTGAAAATTTTGTAAATATCGCACAAAAATTTAACTATTATAAGCAAAATGAATGGTGGTGTCCTTTAATTGAAATAATGGAAGCAAATTTTTTAAAATATTATAGAGAAATGCCTGCCATGTTTTCATGCACCGCCACTTTAAATCCTCTATTCGGCGTAGACGACGTAGAAAATTTGATAGAAGAAATAAATAATAATTTAAACTTAAATATAACTTTCGCGGATTTTGATGACGTTAGTATTTTAAAATTTAATTCAATTTTTACCGAATGTTATAACTATTATGATAACTTATACGGCTCGCGGCCCCGAGAAGAAATTTCGCAACCCAGAACAAAAGATACTTTTAAAAATAAAATTTTAGAATTAACTTCTAGGAAAAAAGCGCGCACATCTACTTCTAGTAGTTTAAATGAATTAGGATTGTATACTAAAACACAATTTCGTGATTTTATGAGTACGGAGGAGATTGAAAACTTCGATCTCTTAAATTGGTGGAAATGTAAAAATACATATCATATTTTGGCATATATGACCCGTGATTTACTAACGATCCAAGCTAGTACGGTAGCTTCGGAGTCTGTTTTTTCTCTTAGTGGCAGGGTTTTGAACGAGCGGAGGAGTCGCCACAACGAAGAATCACTGGAAATCTGCATCTGCTACAATGATCACTTGGATGCTGCGAAGAGGAAACAACACATTTCATCGATAGAGGATAGCTTGTCGGACGTAGAAGACGAGATGGACGCAATAAATTTACGAGATGTTTAAGCGCGTCCCCGATAAAATATGTATTTTGTTAAATTAGTGAGCTTTTCAAATTTTTATTTAAAATTAACAATAATAATAAATTTGATTTCAACAAATATTTTTTTAAAATTTGATGTAAATGTGTAATTTTTTCTCCAATATTAATAAATTTTGATTTTTTTTGTCCATCTAAAATTTTCATTTCATTTCATTTATTGTAAATTTTTTTAAAATAAAAGATAGTATTTTAAAAAATATTATTTTAAAAAATAAAAAATAATAAAAGTAAAAGGTCGGGCCCGGCCTTGGAGGCTTTAACAGGTCCCCTCCAGGGGCTGGTGCCCGAGCCCGGCCCGAGCCCGGCTAAAGCAAGGCTCGGGCCCGGGCCCGGTTGGCAAAAGCCCGGGCCCTTCAGGCCCGGTACCGTCCCGGCCCGGTCAGGCTTTTTGGACAGGGCTATTTTGATCCAAACATTCTGAAATCTTAATGTAAAATCATTTATATTATTTCTATATTTTTTCTAGAATTTTTGAATCCCGTTTTACCTATCATCAATATTTATTCATTTATTAAAATTAGAAATATCAAAATAATTTCAATATACCTCTAAATTCATTAAATATTTAATAAAAAATTTCTTTGATTTATTTTAAATTCTTAGCAATTTACGGATCTCAGTTTTGGAGCTGATTTATTTAATCCTTGATCAAATATCTTAAACTCTAGGCGTCTCTAGACTCTAGCCCGTTGAATTTAATAAAAATAATATTATTTTCATTATTTATTTATTAAAAATAGATGGTGACAATGAGACCTTCTTTTGGGACTCTCTAATCCTAGTAAGCAGCTCCGTCATCGGTGCGTTCCATATGGCAACTTTTGGAATCCGCCACCTCATTCAAGTTGCCACCTCATCATTTTCTTAAAAATGCATGTACAAGACGTATTTTCAAAAATTCGCTATAGTTACGATCAGGGCGAGAATACGCCTTGTGCGTGCATTTTTAGGAAAAATGTTCAGCATGAAAGTTGTAGATCTCGACGAGATCTATAATTTTCGTGTTGAACACTTTTCCTAAAAATGCATGTACAAGACGTATTTTCAAAAGGCGTGTAATAACTCATAGAAACTGGTGTGCGAATAGCCAAAACTGGTGTGCTTATAACATTGCTCTTTTCTTTGTCACCTTCTCATTACATAATTTCAGAACTTGTTTGTGCATGTTTCAACTCCTTGGAACTAATTTTCAAAGCTCTCTTTCTCTCTTTAGATTTATTGTTTCTATATTTGTTTCCTATACTTAATATGATATATGAGCAGTAGTGATTTAACTTTGAGTTATTTTAACTAGCCTAGTTTGTTCTTTTATTAAATTAGATAATTTTCTCTCTCTTGACATATTATTATTTATCAACATAATAATAATAATAATTATTATTATTATTATCATTATTATAAACATCTTAGTTTCATAGTATTATCAGTAGTCTTACTATTATTATTTATTAAATATAAGAAAATTATTTATCCTCCATCCTAAAACCTAGCTAAGTTTTATTTTGAAATAATTCATTTTCTTCACCATCACCTTCACCACATACTAATATCATAAATCATCACTTTTAATACTATCATTCATCTTCATTAATTAGTAAGCAACTTACAAAATTAAGTGGGAAATTTGTTTTAACAGTTGGTTCTAAATTGTACACCAGTTTTAAATTTTTTTTTTTAAGTCTTGATATACAATTGTAACAAGACTATGCAACATTTCATTTTGTAACCATAATCAAACCTTGTAAGAGCAATGTCCTATAATCTTGGTGGGATCAGGAAATTTTTCTAATTAGTGAGAAGGGGAAGACTAATTAGTGACAGTATTTGTTACTAAGCATAGTGAGTAGGGACCCTGGTAGGTGTATAGGTGTCCGGAACACTTTATATCTGGTGTCTTGCTCTTTCTTTAATTTCTGTGACTGCGGTATGCATACTCTCTCGTTACTTTAATAGATATGTATTATCACAAAGCTTAAAATTTATTAAGAAATTTTTTAAATCCCAATTGACCCACCCCTCCTCTTGTGGTTTGTGTTGTTAAGTACTTTTATCGTACTTCAAAAATAAAGCCTCGAACTTTTTTTTATTATCTATCTTGTTGTTTAACAATGAAAATCATGCTTATGTTCTTCACAAACTTCACCAATAAATCCAACCCTACTACTCTCTAGATTAATAAAAAATGATCTACGTGGAGATCACTTTTGATCTCCGCGGACATCACTTTTGATCTTTGCGGACATCATCCCTTCTTATCTTCGTTGATATCACTTGTAATAATCAAGAAATATGTAAATCAGATCTTTTTATGTAGAGATTAAGATTCTTGATAAGACAAAATTACCTCTCTATATCCACTATTCTTTTGGAGCGTATAACTAGCATATTTTTGCAGCAAACACGATGAGCTAATGAGTTGTTCGTCGGAGAAAATTGATCAGGTGGTTATTCGATGAAGAAATTCCAGGTTATTCATTGGAGAAAATAGCATGTGTAGCGCAAGTGTTTGGGGAAAAGGGAAATATCCAGCGGCAAGAAGAATAAAAAAGCATATGTGGAAGATAAAAGACGACTTGTGTGGTTTAGGTTTTTATTTTGGCGCAAATCCATTATTTTTATTTTGCAATTTTGATTACGCCACGCGTTGCCACGTGATAAAATCGGGACTCGGATTTGGAAACAATGAACTACAATGAAGAAAAGAAGCGATGGAAAAGATATTTTTATCACCTCTACAATGATGAAAAATAATAATGAACTGAATTTGAAGAGTTAAGTAAATCGTAGGAGTATACGAACATAACTTTTTATCGTAAAATTGAAGTATCAGAGGTAAATGATGCTCTGAAGAATATGAAAAATAAAAAAGCAGTTGAGTCAGACGATATACCAATCGAAGTATGAAAATGCTTAAGGAAAGAATGAATTTTGTGACTTACATGTTTCTTCAATAAGATACTGAAGACAAAGATGATGACATGATAAAACTTCTCATCGTACTTGAAACAACCTTGCTCGCAATGATATTTGGCTTTAATATAAGCTTTGAAAAGATTTTTGTGAAAATGGACCCGGCCTGACAAAAGTCTAGTTAGGCCCGGTCATGGGGGGATAAAAAGGCCCCCAAAGCAGTGTATTGCACGGCCCGGGCAATCCCCAGTCTAGGCATGTCAGTCTGTGCCTGGGCCCGCGGGCTGTGCCTAGGCCCGGCCCAGGACTGGCCCGAGCAGCGCAATGCGCCAAATTGCTGCGCGTTGCAACTGTTGGGTTTCTCAGGTATCACATGTGCATCGGATATAAACAAGAAACTCATTGCAATTGACCATGCAAAAACCAATAAATCAAGAGAATCTGGATCATACCCGCGTCAGAATCAAATTCTGAGAAGGATAACTGATGTACGAGAACCACAACGTAGAACAAAATCTATGTCTGTATGGGTATCCACACATAACCCCGAAAACACCTTGTCGTCCGTCCGACGAACTCGGGCTGGAAGATGACCGTGCTTCTTAGTCTCCACGAAATACTAGTTTCGCTTCTCAGGAGAGGATGCAACTGACGATAAAAGGAATCCTCTCTCAAAAATCCTAAAGCGCACTATATATACTACAATTTCATAAACTGCATATATATGCGTTGGAAAGAAGAAATAAGAGCAACATGTGCATTTAATACTATTCGACACATCGAATAATACCTTACTATTCGACGTAACGTCAATTTTTACAAAACAACGCATGCGTTGAATGGTCCCGCTATTCGACGTGATGTCGATTTCCATAAATCGACGTTGCGTTGAATACCATCTTATAGCATGGTGTTCTGATAAGCCCACACCAATTTGACGTTGCGTCGATTTTTACAAATTGACGCATGCATTGAATAGTTCTACTAATCGATGCAGTGGAAATTTTTCAACGATTTTAACGCCTCCGTCGAATGTTGTCATTTAAGGTTTGGTTTATAACCAACACGATCATCTATCCAATTTTCGTACATTCTTAACGTGCAGCCCCGTAAACTCATATCAAGTTAGCCGCAGACCAAAATTTTGATCACTTCTAAATCACATAAGATTCCAACATCAAGACGTTGCTGCAATGTCTCTATGAAGAGACGTTCAACGTCTCTTCAAGGTTTCCAACGGCTCTCTTTAAAGCTGTTTTTAACTTTATTTATTTTTTCAATTTTCTTTTTTAAAATTTTAAAAATATTTCAAATATGATTTTTTTTAGCTATTAATAGATTTGATGATATCTTCTAAAATTCTATATTTGCTAGTCTCAAAGCTTAGCTCTCACAAATCTCATCTTCTTAATTCTCTAGTCCGAAGTTCCGATCAATGGCATTTTCCTCTGGTTTCGCTTCTGAAATTGTTGAGCACAAATATAGTGCTCCAATCTGGGAGAACTTGCTACAAAGTGTATATGGCAATAATTTTAAATCGAAGTTCCGTCGTTGTTCGAAGTTGTTGACTATGGTCGGAAATTACACACTCGTGCGACGCATCAAATCATATGTTGCAAAACAAGCTCCAAAATACAGTTAATCACAGTTATTAGCGATCAGACAAATCTGAACATACGATCAAATGCGGCAAAGAGAAGCAAGGATGGAGAATATCATCGGGCGTGGGTTATCGTTTAATCACTACGCCAATGCCCGTGAAACCGCATATGTTCATCGAGCTCCCCAGCCAAAATACCATAAAGTAAGTAGAACTAC
Source organism: Dactylorhiza incarnata (assembly GCA_033032865.1). Taxonomy (NCBI): domain Eukaryota; kingdom Viridiplantae; phylum Streptophyta; class Magnoliopsida; order Asparagales; family Orchidaceae; genus Dactylorhiza; species Dactylorhiza incarnata. The sequence continues at coordinate 5,781,445 of JAWHQI010000097.1, read as the reverse complement.
TTCACGAAGAGGTTTGGAGTAGCGGCCTACAATTAGGACATTCTTATATTTGCATTACAAATCATTGAATAGATCATACTTTATGGGAGCTATCCAAACACATCATTTGTTTTACTAATTTTGAAGTTCCACGTACCGGAACAATAATTTATCAAGTAATTATGAATTGTATACGTGAATTTAAAATAAAAGATAAATTATAAGGATTTCTTTTGATAACACTACTAATAATACCGCGACTATTGATAGTTTAAAAGGAAACTTAAAACCTATTATAAATGGAGTATTTTTCATATTCGTTGTGTTTATCATGTTTTAAATTTAATTGTCCAATATTGTTTAAAATTTATGTATCCATATATTATTAAAATTAGAGTTATGCTACAATATATATATATATATATATATATAGTTTTCAAAAAAGATGACAAGATTTTAAAAAATTTGTAACAAATAAGGGAGAATTTTTTTTAAACTAGAATATACATGACAATTGGGTGTAATTTCACTTATAAAATATTAAAAAGAGCAATCCGCATTAAAATATTCTAATGAAATTTAATTCAACGAATACAGATCATAAGTTAAATGATGATGATTGGGAAAAAATTGAGCATTATATGTATTTATTAGAATGTTTTTATAGAGCGATTGTTCAGTTATTCGACATTTATTATCTCACTAGCTTCTTAGTTGTTGAAAAAAATTTAATTATTAAAAAATATTAAATTATTATAAACAACGTATTTTTTGGAGACTCTAAGTGAAGCAATGGAAACAAATTTTTTAAAATATTATAAGAAATTGCCGTCTATGTTTTCATGTGTCGTGGCTTTAAATTCTTTAGTGGGCGTTTAGCTGGGTGTCAAAAATCTTTTAGAAAAAATAAATAAAAAGTTGAACTTAGATTTAAATAGTTTGGAATAATTTCAAATTTTAATACATATTCAAATTTTAAATAATTTCAAATTTTAATCCAATTTTTTACCGATTTCTATAATTATTATTATTTATATGGGTCAAGACCGCGAGATGATTCAACACAGATTCAAATGACGGATGATTTTCAAATTGAAATTTATGAGATTGCGTCTATAAAGAAATCATGAACTACTAGCATATCAAATGAATTAGGATTATACACTAAAATATAATTTAAAGAGTATATGATAAAAACATAAATTGAAAATTTTAATATATCAGAGTGGTGGAAAAATAAAACTAACATGTATCCTATTTTGGCCTTAGTAACCCGCGAAATGCTAATTGTCCAAGCTAGTGCAATAGCTTCGAAGTGTGTTTTTTTCTTTGAGTGACACAAGATTTTAAACGAACGACAAAGTCGACTTAACGAAGAGTCATTGGAGATTTGTATTTATGCTGCAAAGATTTCTTGGATGCGGCGAACAGAGAGCAACATATTTCTTCCATCGAAGACAACTCATCGTCGGTCAAAGAAGAACTGAGTCCGTTAAACTTGGCCGAATAAGATTGATATTTAACGTCAAGTTTGTGTATTAGTGATGTATTTTATTTTATTTTAGGAAGGCCGTCGTATGGTGCATTAACACCTTAACTATTGCGGGTGGGTAGGTTGAGAGTTGTGAGATTTTGTGCGCTTAGTATTGAGGTAATTTTTTTCAGGGTTGGTGGCCGACCCATTTGTGTAGTGTTGTAATATAGATTTAATACGAAATAAAATATAGTTTTTTTATTCTATTGACTATTTTAAATTTTAATATACATACATTATATAATATATTTATATTACTTAAATTTTATAAAAAAAATTAAAAAAAGGCACTAGGCCGGGGCCTGGTTAGGCCGGCCGTGGCCTGGGTAATACAGCTTCTAAAAAGCGAGTTATAAAGCTTATTTTCTTGTGATTTGCTAATACTTAGTGAGGGGTTTGATGTGGTTCTCATGGAATTTGAGTGGTGGTTGTTTGAGGGATTGTCATATCAAATACTGAAAGAAGAAAGCCCGGCAGACCCAGTTCAGGATTGTTGCTGCCAGGCCCAGGTTTTTATGCCCAGGCCTAGGCCTGGGCATAAAAAGGGGGGCTGGTTTAAGTTTATTTATTTTGTTTTAGGAATTTCGGCTATTCGCAGCTCAGACTATATAATGAGGGTGACCCCATCATTTGCCCACCAAAGCCTTTGAAGCCTGGAGCCGGTGTGAGAGAGGTGCGAAAGCTTTTTGCGCGAGGAAGTGGTGGTGACTATGGCGGAGCCGGGCAATGCGGTGCGGAAGGAAGTACGCGGAGAAATTCGGAAAGAGGTACGTGCGATGCGTTGAGCAAGAGACGCATGTGTGTCGTGAGCGCGTGAGGCGGAGTGTGAGCGGAGAGGAACCGCGCGCGCACGAAATTCGGGTGCGCGCGGGGACGAGCGCGCGCGCGAGATGCACGCGCGGGGAAGAGAGAGCGCGCGAGATGCGAGCGCAGGCCCCGCGCGCGCGAGATGCGCGCGCGGGTCCTGCATGCACACGATGCGCGTGTGGGGCCTGCGTGTGGGCGCACACGGGGCCTGCGCGTGGGCGCGCGCGGGGCCTGCGCGTGGGTGCGCGCGTATAGCACCCTCGCGCGGGCGCATATCACCCTTGCGCGCGCATCACCTGCGCGCGCGTAACGCTTGCGCGCGCAGGGTTACGGGCGCAGCATCTGCACGCACCCAAGTGCGCGCGCGACACCCTACGCGCGCCCAGCGATGTGCACGGGTGCGCGTTTGCGTGTGTGCGCGCGGGTGTTCTAGAGTGTGGCTTGTGCGTGCATCGAGATGGTGCGTGCGGATGCATGCCCATGTTCAGAGGCTTGCTTGGTTGTGCTCATATTTTGACCACTGGTTTTTGCAAGTATTTATTTGTTTCTATTCCAGGCTACGAGGCGTTGCTCGGAAGGTCAGCCAATGCGACTGCGCTCTTCCCTTACTGTGGAGCAGGTTGGTGTATGGAGGAAGGGGTATGGGATTCCTGCTGATTTTGAGATAAAGATCTAGCATATTGAGGAATGTGAACAGAATCCTCTGCGGGGCTGAATGACGTTGTGTGAATCATCGATGAGATCCAGGCTCCGCGTGTCCCCCTGTGAGGAGGTTATTGAGATCCTGAAGCACTGTGGCGTACCAGTATCCCAGTTTATTCCTGCTTGGATGACGCGAATCATGGGCCCGATCGCCTTCTTCAGGGAGTGTGGATCAAAGTTTAGCTTGGATCTTTTTCGTCAATGGTGCGACGTGCATTCTGATGGAGGCGAGCGGATCGAGGTTCACATCAATAAACATTGGCTCGAGTTTGAGAACCGGGCAGACCATCGTCATGGGAATACTTTATTTGGTTATGTTAGGAATTTTTGGGGCTTGCCGGATGTTGAAGCCAGGAAAATCCCGACTCCAAAATTCGGATCAATGCAGTCGAAGGTTACTGATCCTGCGATCAAACTTCACGGTTCGGATAGCTAAAATAGGAGAGAGAAATGACTATAAGCACACCCCAAGTGCTCCAGCAGGGAGGTCCCACCACATACCCGGAAGTTTGGGAGAAACTTCCCCTCCGCAACCAAAAGCTGGGCGAGGTACTAGATGGGCATGGACTTGGCGAGTATCTAGCTTGGGGGGACAGACGAGTATACTGCCTCTGCTCGCGAGTTACAAGGGCTACTCGACCATGCTCGCCTCTCCTCGCTCATGCTCGCCTCTCCTCGCCTCTGCTCGCCCATGCTCGTCCATGCTCGCCCATGCTCGCTCATGCTCGCCCATGCTCGCCCATGCTCGCCCATGCTCGCCCATGCTCGCCTCTTGCTCGCCCATGCTCGCCCAGCGAGGTCTGCAAATAGGCGTGTCCTTAGGCATTTCTGATCTCGACGAATTACGGGTTATACTTTATTTGGTTATGTTAGGAATTTTTGGGGCTTGCCGGAGCTCTGGAATTCACTCCTGACCGTTGTCGTCGCTTGAAGGGACATGAACGAGAGTTTACCCCGGTGCTGAGTTTGTTGAGCCTCATGATTTGGTGAATCCTTTGTTTGTTATCTCCGTGTTCGTTGAGGAGAAGCGTCTCCTACTATGCGGTCTTTCTACTGACGTCGAGCATCATGCAGCAGTTCCGTTGGAACGACGCAGGAAAAGGAGGCTAGTCTTTAGCATGGATTCGGCGTTTCATCCTCCTTGTCGGTCGGAGGGGCGTGCTGACGAGGTGGCTACGTGTGGCTAGTGGGTTGAGGATATCCCGATCGATCTTGATTTGGAGGTCCTTGGCTCTGCTGCCCCCCCCCCCCCCCCAGACTTTTGAGGGTTCTTCTGCTCTGCCGCCGGTTAAGGCGAGTCGGGTTACTTTTTCTCTGGAGGCTATGAATGCTGCAACAAGGACCTTTTTCTTTGTCTATAGTTCGTTTTCCACGGGGACCCTGACTTTCCCTTTCTTTTTGTAGATCGGAGTCCGGACCAGCATTGTCCTTACGTGGAATGATTGCTATGTGGGCCTGAAAGATAATTATCTCGCGCTTCAGGAGGCGTTTCGTGGAGTAGGGAGCTCCTTTTTGGACTTGAATGGGCGGCCAGATCGTGATGTATCTCGCTTTCGGCAGATAGAGGCCAGGTTGCAGGCTGAGCTGGAGCAGTCTCGTGCTGAGGTCCGGACGGAGAAAGCTCTTATAGAGATGACGGTCCGTTTGTTGGAGGATTCGCAAACCACGATTGATCGCCAAGATGCGGAGCTGGTGTCTTTAAAAGTTGAGGTGGAGCGCCTTTCTTCACTGGAGCGGGCTACCGAGTTGAAGGCTGCTGAAGTCGCTGAATATAAAGGCTCCATTGATTATATGTGAGATCGTTCCCTGATCTCGGAGGAGGTTCGTGAGGAGGTTTGGAGCAAGGAAGTGGAGCCCCAACTTGAAGACGAACGCGAGGTAACCTTTATGCGCGGGATGGAGAAGACTCGTCGCTTAGTTGTGAGGATGCGAGGTTGCGATATGTCAGGATTGGGTGTTTGAGTCCTTTCTGAAGACGAGCGCTCTGCTTCCGACGTCGAGGAGTAGTTTTCCTCTGCATCTTATAGTTCTTTTCTCTTTGGTTGTGTTATTTGAGTTGATACTTTTGTATTTGCATTCGTGGAACGTTATAATACTTTTTGTTGATTGTTCGTCTGCATATAGATGTGTTGCTTGTGCAATGGTTTTATGCTAGCAAGCAGATTTGTGTTGTCTTTTGTATGACTTGACCTTTTTGCTTTTTGCCTCTGGATGCCGCAGTTGTGGGGATTGATATCTCGATGTTGCCGCAACCTTTCTGTATGCTTTGCCCCAAGGTGGTGTGAGATTGAGGCCTTCGCGTTGCGGGTTGACTTTGATTGAGATGGTGAGGAGCGGATCCTCGAACTGTTGAAAAAGGAAGTTACGGGGGTGTGTCCCAGAGAGGAGGTGAAGGGCATACACTTTGAACCGTTCGCGAGCACGAGGGGGGCATGCCCTGGCGACGCGGGGACCTATTGTGGGAGCGAAGGACGAACCTTCGAGTTGGGGGCAATGAGGTCACGGGGGATGGGCCCGGAGAGGCGGTGAATGGCATACGCTTTGAACTGTTTGCGAGCGCGAGGGGGCAGACCCTGGCGATGCGACAACCTATTGCGGGAGCGAAGGGCGAACCTTAGAGTTGAGGCAATGAGGTCACGAGGGTGTGGCCCCAGATAGGCGATGAAGGGCATACGTTTCAAACCGTTTGCGAGCGCGAGGGGGCAGACCCTAGCGACACGACTGTCACAACCCGCATTTTCTCCGAATTTAGGGATATCAGAGTAAGAGAAAATACGCGTCATGATGCCACGTCATGCAGGAGACAACTGCAGACGCTCAGACGAGAACCTATTACTTAATAAATCAAAACATGTTTACATGATAGATCATCATTTGAAATCATTTAATAGGGTTTGTGGGTAAGAACTGTGTCTCTCAGTTCGTGGATCAATTAGTCCACCGAGAAAATATATGTAATTGCAGCGGAAAATACTTGATTTAATTCACTTAAGGTCCTAAATGCACGTGATGACAGGGCATAAAGTAAATGATATGCACATAACTAGGCGTAGTATAAGTATAGAAAATATTTTTTAAGCGACTTTAAAGATAAGGATTTCAGTTAAAGGGTATGCAATGTGGGTGAAAGAAAAACCATTTTTATAACTATAATGCACCTAGACATAAATTATTCTCAGAGAGCAAGTTACACAGATCTACAAAGTAGTAGCAATTAACTGGCAGGTAACTATGAAGTATCAAAAAGGGCACAACGGGCGTCAACAACCTGACACTAACCCGTTGACACCTAACTAGCATGTCTGAATACAAGAAGAAAACTAACCACAACTACCTCGCAGCAGCGGGGTAAAACAACAACTAAAACTCCCGGAGACTCCGGGCTACACCACTAGCAGCTAAGGCTCTGAACCTGAGGCATTCAATAAAACAAAGAACGCCTCAGCAAGGGATTACAAGTGACAGAAAAACAACAAGAAGAAAGTAAATGAGGCATAAGGGGTACCAACTCAAGCCATATTTACCGAAAGAGAAGCTCCAACAAAAAGCTAAGCAAGACACCGAGTGCACCAAATACCACAAAGAGGAACAAGCAAAGATCATTTATCTTATTAATTTTAATTAAAGAGACTGATCAGCTCAAATTAAACGGGAGCGGTTACTTACCTCCGCCACCCAAGCCCAAAACCGGGTGGAGGTGTCACTAGACCCAACCACCCAAACACGACTACCGTGCAAGGCTAAAGCATTCCCCCACTGTCCCCCAAACACGACTACCGTGCAAGGCTAAAGATAATGGTTCTTATTAATTAAATTCTTATTTAAAACACGGGGCGCGGCCCGAGAAATAATCACCAGGATACCCTAAGGATATGGTCACAAATAATGTAAACAAGCGAAGGCATAAATTATTTAACCACAACGGGTACGAGGTTTCAAAGAATAGAAGTAATCGGAGGCATAACTCAAATATGAAGAAGTATAGGGCATTTCTCGAGAATTTAAAGGGTAAGAACCTAGCCCTCGAGAAATCAAGGAGTGGGGTCATAAAGTCCTAGAGAAAGCCAAGGGAAAAAAATCCATTTAGTTCTCGAGAGAAAGTAAAGGCAGAGAACAAGGAGTTCTCGAGAAATTTAAAGGCAGAGAAAAATAATGCTGCTCTCGAGAAATTAAATGGGGAAAAAATAATTGTTCTCGAGAAATTGAAGCAGGGTCTAAGCTTCTTGAGATCAAGGCTCTCGAGAATTGAAATGCAGGAGAAAGGCTGCTCTCGAGAAATGAGAGCAGGAAAGAAAGGTTCTCGGGAAATAAAAGAAGCAGGGATCAAACCGGGAATTTCGTCGAACGCGCCAGGCCGTTCGACGAATTCCAGGCCGTTCGTCGAACGGGTCGTTCGACGAACGCGAACCATTCGACGAACGCCTAGCCGCTCGTCGAACGCCCAAGCGGCAGAATCGGAGCCATTCGACGAACTCCAAGCAGTTCGTCGAACGCTCGGAACGACGAATTTCAACCCGTTCGACAAACTTTAAGGCGTTCGACGAACTTCAAGGAGAAATCTGATTTCTCGGGAATATTAAATGCAGGACTGCTCTCGAGAAATTAAATGCAGGAAGGCTGCTCTCGAGAACTTAATGCAGGAAGGCAGGAACATCAGACTTCTCGAAAAATTAAAGGAATCAGGCAGCCCTTCTCGAGAGATTAAAACAAACAGCAGGAAGAAGTTAAGACAGAAGGCGGAAATTGTTGACTATCCAGCAAACACTCGAACAAGCATGCCAAAAGTACAGCCAGAATCCATAAACAAGGAAAAACAGTGCTCCAAGAAAATAAGAAGGAAGGAGGAGAAAGCCACTTGCCTTAAACCTTGCTAAACTCGAAGACCGCCGCTCCAAAAGCTATGGATCGGCCAAGAACTCAACCGAGCACGAAATTCTGAAACTTTTCGGGTCGAAAAGAGGAATTAGGTCACTACCATAACTCCAAAACTTCCACGAAACGGAGAAACTTACCACTAGAACGAAGGTCTCGCCGAGAGCTTTCCGAATCCACTCTCCAAACATGATTCCGACTACTACAGCCTTCGAATCGCCAGCCGGAAGCTCCACGACACTCCGCTCTCGCTCTCTCGCTCGGCGGCTGGTTTGGGTCGACGAAGGAAGAAGAAGAAGAATAGGGAGAGAATTTTAGGTATTTATATAACCCTAAATTCCATAGTTAAATAATTAAATAATTCTCCCCTTATTACTCAAACAGCGAGGACGAGCAAAACACCTCGGATTTTCATGAAAATCGTACCTAAACTGAAAATCGGCGCTACGAACCCAACTGCGAAGTCAGAATTCAATTCCGACGAGCCAAACTCGGGATAAAGCTTCCCAAAGCTAAATTCTTGACAACTACATAAAATCTTCTCTACAACTTGAAACGACGCGAAATCTCGCACGCTCGATATAAATTACATACTTTAACTAAGCTAAGGCCCAAACTAAACCCGACGAGCTGACGTAACGCCCTTACGCCAAAATTACGTCACAGCGGCCACGTAAATAATTAACGAAAAATCAGGGGTGTTACAGTCACTCCCCCTAAAAGGAAGTTTCGTCCCGAAACTTGAAATCCAAAGATCCAAAAAGACACAGAATCAAATCCAAAGGTTATCTGACGGAAGATTTACCCGAAATCTAAGAGAAGGGGCTAGGATGAGTCTCTCTCATGGCAGACTCCAGCTCCCATGTTGCGCTTTCGACACCCTGATTCTTCCAAAGAACCTTAACCATCGGGATCGTCTTCCTCCGCAACACACGCTCCTGAGTCTCCAAGATTCGGATAGGCTCTTCAACATACGAAAGATTAGGCTGCAAAACGGGCACTGAATCACGAACAAACTGATCACTACACAGACACTTCCTCAGCTGACTCACATGAAACACATCTCGAACATTTGGGAAGGAAGCAGACAAATCCAATCTATAAGCTGACGCTCCGATGCGCTCAACAATCTGGAAAGGTCCCACATACCGGGGGGTCCAACTTGTGGTCCTTCCGAATCTCTTAACGCCTGGCATCAGAGAAACTTTCAAGAACACCAAGTCTCCGACGGCAAACTCAAGATCCACCCTTCTCCGATTGGCATACCTCTCATACCGCTCCTGAGCGATACGAAGCTTCTCGCGGATATGAGTCACGACAACGCTCATCTCTTCCAAAGCTTCTGGGCCTAACAACGAACTCTCACCAACCTCGGCCCAAAATAAGCGAGTCCGGCAACGCCTCCCATACAAAGCCTCAAAGGGGGCCATTTGCAAGCTTTCTTGATAACTGTTATTGTAGGCAAATTCCATCAATCCAAGACGCTTATCCCACGCTCCACCATGATCTAAAATATAACACCTTATCATATCTTCCAAAATTTGATTTACTCTTTCTATCTGACCATCAAACGATCTGCTTCAAATCTTTGTACAATTTTGTGGAGCCAGGATGATAGGAAACACTTGAGTCATGCACTTCACTACAGATCTTTGCCCGAAAATCATCCAACGCGGGGATACAATATCTACCTCGGTACTTCAAAGTATATTTATCATCGATCAAAAAATCTGGTAATTCTCCCTTCTCCGTCCTATTCCGGAGATACTGCAAGTCAGGATCTTCCTTCTGGTGCAATCTCGTAAGGGTAATCCAAGAAGGCTCTTCAGCCTCTAAGCTCGAAGGCGTGGTACAACTACCGACTAAAATATCCATCAACATAAACTCTTCTACCAAGGACTGCACAGAAAGGTTGAAGACATGTGCGGTCTTTCTGCTCAGGGCATCGGCCACCACATTAGCCTTACCCGGATGATACAAGATATCAACCTCATAATCCGCAACATACTCCAACCACCTACGCTGGCGTAAATTCAGCTCTTTATGGGTAAAGACATACTTTAGACTCTTGTGATATGTATAAATCATGCATGACACTTCATAAAGAAGATGTCTCCAAAGCTTTAAGGCATAAATAACTGCAGCAAATTCTAAGTCATGCGTAGGGTAATTCTTTTCATGAACTTTCAATTGTCTAGACCCATAAGCAATCACCTTTCCTTCTTGCATCAAGACACATCCTAACCCAATGTGAGATGCATCCACATAAACAGCATACTCTATTCCTTCGATCGGCAAAGCCAATACAGGTGCACTGCACAAACGCCTCATTAATTCCTGAAAGGCTTCTTCGCAATTATCTCTCCAAACAAAAGCGGTATTCTTCTGGGTAAGCTTAGTTAAAGGTGCCGACAACACTGAGAATCCTTGAACAAATCTCCTATAGTACCCAGCCAAACCCAAGAAACTCCTTATTTCCTTAGGCGAAGAAGACGTCTTCCAATCCAACACAGCAGAAATTTTAGTGGTGTTGAAACCGATTTCTCGGCCTCTTGTGAAGTTCGGGGCCCTCACCGAAATGAGGGGAAGATGGCCCTTACTGATCCCTCGGAGAAGGTAGACTGTAGACTAGGAAAATGACTAAGACCTTAGTCACAGCGAGGAGGTCCCTCCACTAACCCGGAAGATCGTTGAGCGCTTCCCCTCCCAAGCTAAAGCTGAGACTCGGGCACCTTGGAGACCTCTGGAAATGCTAGCCAAGGAGAACCTGAGGAGAGAGAAGCTGAAGTGAAGTACTCTCCAAAGGTGCCCTTTAGGTCTTATTTATAGGTTTTCTGATCTGGCCTGCAAATAGCAGGATCCCGCCTTTTGATATTACTATCCGCACCCCAAACGGGTCTGCTAACAGTCAAACTCCGCTGTTTGGAGAGGCTAAAGGAAGACCACCAAGGGTGAAAGGGTAATTTGGCCATATCAACTCATGGGCAAAGAACTGCGAGAACATTGTTGTCGAAGCTTTCGCGGGCCTCCTCGCGAGTCCTGCTTGCGATGCCTCTCCTAGGCGATCGCCCTGCGGGGACCTCGCTGGCCCATTCTGGCGGTATCTGTCAAGGTCCGATCTCGCGAGCCTTCCTGCGAGACCGCCTCTTGACTTCGTCGAGCTCCACACATTTCGTCAAATGCAGAGCATTTCGCCGAACACGGAATTGAGCTCGTCGGGCGCTGAGGCCCGGTCTCGCGAGCCTTCCTGCGAGACCGCCTCTTGACTTTGTCGCGCACTGAGCACATTTCGCTGAACACCTCTTTACCGAACATAGGTCTCTTCTGTCAGTGGCTTGCGAGGTATTGGCTTGTCAGCCCTTGCTTGGCCCAGTCTTTTGAAGATATCTGCCGAGATCAGGATCTCGAGACTCCTCTTGCGAGACCATCCCTTTAGCTTTATTGAGCTTAGAACACTTCGTCGACTTCTGATGATTTCGCCGAACAGGGGTGAGCTCGACGATCGCAGGTGAGCTCGACGAACACAGTAAAGTTCGTCGAACGCGGGACCCCTTTCGTCGAGCTCAGAAAGCTTCCTCAAACTGCCTGCGAGCGTTCATCTTGTCGACCCTTCTCGCTCGCCTTTCAGCGAGCCTTCCGGGAGAGACTTCTCCAAGGCCCCTCTCGCGAGGTCTTTGGCCCTATGGCCTTCCTCTCTTATTACTTCCTTCATCTCGTTGCCTTCTTAAACTGTGCCTCCTCGCCTAGCGAATATCGGGGTTGTACACAATCCCCACTCTTCGTGAGGCTATTTAGGCTCGCGAAGAAACATCCAACCCCTGGTATTCGTCAGCCCCTTGATGATCTGTCAGGAATCTTTGGTAGGCCCCACCATGAGGGCTATAAATATCGTCCCGAGCCTCAGTGATGTGCGCCGTCACTTCTTTTTCTTTCTTTTTGTCCCGTACTGTAGCTGCTAGGAGATGCCGCTTTCCAAAGAAGCTGAGGCTCGCCTAAGGGCTGTGAGAGCTGGCGGGCTACCCTCCATGACCAGGGTCCCCGCCTGGATGAATCGGCCGCCTCCCGCTCAGTCGCCGAAGACTAAAAAGGCGTAGGCGGCTTGTCGAACCGGGGACGGCTCCGTGTTGCTGGACTCTTCCCCGGATAACCGTCCCCCCGAGAAGGTATGAGTCATTCCTCTAGCTTAAGTCAATAAATTTGCCTGTGATTCATGTCTACTCGCAGGAGATTTTGGCGAACAAGGAAATTGGCGAGCTTGGAGGTGGGTCTCGCCGAAGTCCGCCAGCAGACACACATCTCGCTGGCAAAAACGACGAAGGTACGCCCTTGATCTCGCTCACTGACTCTCCTTTCGCTGACTATTGACCTCTAACTCCCTGTTTTTTCACAGTCTTGCCCCGAAAAACCCCGGCTCACGAAGATTCACGGCTTCCGTCTCTGTCCCTTCCCGACAAAACTGTGGATATGCCGAGGTTCGATCTTCTGGGGAGCGAGGGCGCTGGCGGGTCTCGACCGCCGAATATCCCCCCAATCAACAACGCGGCCTATACCTCTGGTTTGGGCGAATCCTTCTACCCCCACTATGGCAACGTCTTCCAGGACCGCCCTGAGAGTTCTCGCCCCCTTCCGGGTAAGCATTCTGATGTACCCTACCATGCGCGAGCTTGAACGTGCCATCTAACCCTTTCGTAATATTCTTGCAGAGAATTCCGAAAATCCGACTACCGATTCCGAGTTTGGCGATGACGAGGTGTCCCCCCTCCCAGACCAAGTGGAAGAATTCTTAGGGGACCCGCGAGATCCTGAGATGATGAAGCGGCGAACCGCAGAGTTGCTTCAGAAACATGGTAGGATGCTGATGGAACTTAATCTTCAGGCGAGATGGGATAGGGAGGTCGCTGAGGACAGGCAAGCTGTCATGATGGAGGAGTGCGCGAGACTCCGGGCCGCAGTGCCTCGCGCCCAAGACGAGATGGCCACGTCGCCGGAGGTGCACATCGCGAGGATGAGGGATTATGCCTACCTCATGGACCGGGAGGGCCGCGCGGCCCAGGATTACTATAATTCTAGGGTACCACCGCGGTCCGGGTCGCGAGGTGGCGGTAGATGGAAATGGCTGCCCCACGATTCCCGCTAACTTCTATATTTCTGCGAACTCTTATTGTTTGTTAATGCTTGTCACTGCGTTGAACGATCTCGTAATTACTTGCAATTTATATTTGTGCGTTCTCACATGGTAGTAATTATTGATAGCCATCTATTAGTTCTCGCTTGCGACTTACATATCTGCGACCTTCCCTTGTTATGCTATTCTCGCAGCGAGCCGATCTGCTCTCGCTAAAAAACTGTCCCGCGGTGGTTTATCTTCGCTATTCTGTTCGCTCAAGCTGCCTTTGCAAAGAATTTGCTTATGCTAACCTCGCGGGTGGTTCTCGCCTATGATCTTGATGTGATATTTTGGCTAACCGCACTCAGCGGCGCTTGGGCTTCTTCCCGCTCTTTTATTTTTGCTATAAATAGGCCGCCATAACTGTGCCAACTACCGCATTAACCATCAGCCTCCTTCGTCCACTTCTCCGGAGCTCTCGCCTTTTCCTCTCTTCCTCGCGCTATTCTCTTCCTCGCAGGTCTTCAAAATGGTTGGCGACCAGAGCGAGGCTGAGGGCAGGCTGAAGTGCGCATGGGCCTTCACCGACCACTCTTTCTTCCTGGCGAACCTGACGGAGGAGGGATATCTCACCGCCGTCGCCGACTTTGTCCCCTCGGAGTTTACCGCTCGCCAACCTACCAAGGACGACGCGATAAATGTCCCACTACCTGATGAACTCGCGATCCACATAGCCCACTTCGCGGTGGGTCTGAGGCTACCTCTGTGGCCAGAGGTTCGCCAGGTAACTACTAATTTCTCCTTCCTTTCCTCAGATGAGAATGGATTCTTCCTCGCTTAACTGACGGTCTCGCCATTTCGCTCGCCAGGTGTTGAGACACTACGGTGTGGTGCCGGGTCAACTGACCCCCAACGCGATGGCGGTCATCGTCGCCTTCGCCTGCTACATGCGCGAGGAGTGCATCGAGTTCAGCCTTCCGGTTTTCCGAAAGCTGTTCTCTTTTCGTGCGTATAAAGATGGGACCGCCTACTTCGTGGGCTCGGGTCCTAAGGTCGACGAGACCGTCAACAAAGCTCACTACTGGGCTCAGAAGTTCCTCTTCGTCAAGGGGAACTTTGGCAACATCCCTTTCTCTCCTGTTTAGTACAGCGAGACTACTTACCGCCCTCCTACTCTCGGCGGCCACGACGCCGCCTTATACCAGTTTTTCTGCAAGAAAAACTTCGAGGTTGTATATCTTCGCCGCAACCTCGACTCGCTACTCCCAGTGCTCGCCGGGGAAGGTAACGATCTCGCCCGCTAACTTCCATGATCTCATCGTTTTCCGCGCTAGATATCTAACCCTCATTTTTTTTTCAGGTGAGCGAGATCTACCACTCAACCCCCCTTACGCAAGCAAACAGAAGTCTACCTCCACTCACGCTCTCGTGACCATGGGAGCGGAGGCCTGCCGTGATACCACCACCCCGGCTGAACCCTCTTCTCCCAAGAGATCGGAGGCCTCTAGCAGCCGGGGCCCAGCCTCAAAGTCTCTGCCCAGGAAGAGAGGCAAGAAGAGCCAAGGCTCGCTCGCCCCCTCTGAAGGAAAGGGGCATTCTGAAGCCGCTCCTGGCGAGATCGACCTAACCATCCTTTCCGAGGAGGGGGGGTCGATGAGGAGAGCGAGGAGGCCGCGAAAACCTCTGAACCGCCCATTCCAGTTAACCACTGGAACTTTGGGCTCGATCAGAGAAGCAGGTATGAGACCGGCGAGCTCCTGGTATACTGGAAGCCGGAGGTTAACAAGGCTGAAGTCTCCACCATCCTTCCCTCCTGGGTGGAGAAGCCGACAGTCAGCGGCCACGCCTATGATTTCTCCTTCGCCCTCTATGGGCGCGAGGATGCCGGGTCTTACAAGGACGAGACTTCAAAGACCCTCGCTTATGAGAGCGCGAGGTCCCAGCTGCGCTCCGGTGAGCTCGCCCATATGACAGGAAGGCGATGCCTGCAACTAGAGCAGCAGAATGTGGAGCTCGCGAGGGGTTATCAGGTGCTCCTCACCGAGAACGCGCAGCTAAAAGAGAAACTGCTGGCCGCAGCGAGCGATGCGGTGAGTTGTCTCGGCCTCGCCACTTCTCCCTTTCAACCCTTCCGCTTTCTGAACTTCTTTTATTTGTAGGATGCCGCAGTTGCCGAAAAAGCTGACGCTCGCATTCAAAGCCTAGAGGGCGAGGTGGCAGGGTTAAAATCTCTTAATCGCGAGCTGTCCCGTGTCGCCGTCCACCTTCCCCCCGCCGCCTGAAGGAAGAGCGGCGAGCGCGAGACGAGGAAATCCGCGAGGAGTCCACCGAGTCGGCTCGCTATATCTTCCAGACGATGAAGGCGGCCAGCCTCCTAGCCGCCGACGCGGCCGACATGACTCTGGAAGACATCGTCCCAGAGCTCTTCATTCCGCTCCCGCCAGTGAAGAGTAGCGACGACGAGGAGAGGTCTGCGAGCGATTCCTGAGAGTCGTCGTTATTTCTGTTTTTGTTTAACTTTTGATCGACGAGATCGCCGCGAATTGTAATCGAACTGTGAAATGTAAATGCAGCTTTTGCCTTGTTCATTGTGCTTACCTTTTCTGTCTTGTTGTTTTCGTATGTTGATATCTCGCTCTCGCTTACCTCGATATTCGTCTTTGCGAATGTTATTCTCGCGATGTTCGTTCTCGCATATTATGTTATCGAATGGATAGGCATAGGACGTTTTGGCTGCCCTGGCCTTTCGTCATTTGCCTTAGGATTATCACCCTTTAGGTATGCATTTTTCTCTAGGTCTCGCAAGGTACTTTCCTTCCCGGCGAGAGCTCGCCTCCCACCCTGGACCGGCGACCTCTCTGCCGAGTACCGGGTACCCCGGAGTGTTTGGGGATAGTTCTCGCCGCCCCTATACTATCATGCGAAATCTTCCTTTTCGCCGAGCGAGAGGGCCCTGTTCAGTGCCGAAGACTTGCCAACCTAGGGCTCACTAACCTGCCCTTATGAAAAACTCATCTTTATGCCAGCCTCTCCAGAGATCAACCTGTACTCCCTGTCTAGTGAGAGCCCGGGAGCGGAATCGATCTGGGGCATTCCAGCACCAATACTTGTCACCTCGCCAGCCTCTCCAGAGATCAACTGTACCCCCCGTCTAGTGAGAGCCCGGGAGCGGAATCGATCTGGGGCATTCCAGCACCAATACTTTCACCTTGCCAGCCTCTCCAGAGATCAACCTGTACCCCCCGTCTAGTGAGATCCCGGGAGCAGAATCGATCTGGAGTATTCCAGCACCGATACTTGTCACCTTGCCAGCCTCTCCAGAGATCAACCTGTACCCCCCTTCTAGTGAGAGCCAGGGAGCGGAATCGATCTGGGGCATTCCAGCACCAATACTTGTCACCTTGCCAGCCTCTCCAGAGATCAACATGTACCCCTCGTCTAGTGAGAGCCCGGGAGCGGAATCGATCTGGGGCATTCCAGCACCAATACTTGTCACCTTGCCAGCCTCTCCAGAGATCAACCTGTACCCCCCCCCCCCCCCCCCCCCCGGTCTAGTAAGAGCCCGGGAGCGGAATCGATCTGGGGCATTCCAGCACCAATACTTGTCACCTTGCCAGCCTCTCCAGAGATCAACCTATACCCCCCGTCTAGTGAGAACCCAGGAGCGGAATCGATCTGGGGCATTCCAGCACCAATACTTGTCACCTTTGTTATTCTCGCACAGCAGTTATAACCATCATACAAAGAAGGTAAGATACTCAACAAACAATATAGTAAAAAAAATTTCAAGGGTAGAATCGCTTCAGATCATCTCCACTTCTGGCTCGGCCGAGAGGTACCCCTTCCACATCCCGGAGGTGATACCCCCCGACTTGAGTACTTCGCTTACAATGTATGGACCCTCCCAATTGGGGTTAAGCTTACTCACTGCGGCTCCTCTTCCGGTCGCGTCGACCTTCTTCAGGACCAGATCTACTTTTTGGAAGTGCTTTATTCGGATATGCTTGTCGAAGTACCGGGCCATTCGTCGCTTGACTTCCTCTTGCCTGACGGTGGCCAGGTCCCAGAGTTCCTCCACCAGGTCCAAGGATACCCTTTGTTCCGCATCATTAGCCACTAGCCACTCTTCATCCCCCTCGCCTGCAGCGATCACCCTGGGGTTCCTTACCTCGAACTCTATGGGAAGGACAACCTCGGACCCATGAGAAAGCTTGAACGGAGTCTCCCCGGTGGCGGTGTTCGGAGTAGTCCTCAAGGCCCAATGGACAGAGGGCAGCTGCTCCACCCAGTTCCCCGGAGGTTCTCCACATTTTTCTTCAGTAGGTTGACGATTACCTTGTTCGCCGCCTCCACTGGCCATTACTTCTCAGGTGGTGAACCGATGCGAACCTGAGGTCGATGCCAAGATGGGTGCAGAAGTTAACAAATTCTTCGCTAGCAAATTGTGGCCCATTGTCAGTCACTATAGCCAGAGGGAGGCCGTGCCTGCAAATAATTTCTCCCCACACAAAATTCTTTACAACTTGAGATGTTACCTTGGCCAGCGCCTTCACTTCTACCCATTTGGAGAAGTAATCGATCATGACCAGCAAGAACCTCCTCTGGCCGCTGGCTTGAGGGAAAGGGCCGACTAGGTCTAACCCCCATATGGCAAAAGGCCAGGGAGCTGTGATGGTCTGGAGCCTCTGAGCCGGGAGGAGTTGGAGTGGAGCATAGAGCTGGCACTTTGTACATTTCCTTGCGAACTCTGCTGCATCTTTGCTGAGGGTAGGCCAGAAGTAGCCTTGTCTCAACACCCTCCCCTCCAAGGTTCGGCTCCCGGAGTGACTGCCACACTCCCCGGAGTGTATTTCTTCTAGGACTCTCGGAACCTCCTCTTCGGAAACACAACAGGCCAGGAGTCCCGAGAGAGTTTTCCTATATAGCCCTCCCGCATGCAAGGAATAATAAGCCGACTTATACCTGAAGCATCGTCTGTCTATGTCTCCTTCAGGGAATTTTCCTGATGATAGGAAGGTGAGGAAAGGATCCATCCACGAGGTCTGCTGATCTATCTCCATCAGCTCTCCTTCCTCGATGGTGGGTCGGAAGAGTTACGAAACCGTTCCCCCTATTCGGGGACCGAACTTGGCTAAGAGGTTTGCGGGGGTGCTCTCTTCTCTTGGCACGTGTTTGACGGAGAAAGTGCGGAAATGCCCTATGACCCCCTTGACCTTCTCCAAGTACCGCAGGAGGGTTGGGTCCTTTGCCTCAAACTCCCCCTTGACTTGGCATGCTACCACCATGGAGTCCGTCGAGACCTCAACATCTTGCACTCCCAGCTCTCGAGCTAACCGCAGGCCCGCTATCACCGCCTCGTACTCTGCTTGGCTGTTGGTAATCGGGAAGTGGATTTCAAAGCTTGTTCGATCCTTGTCCCTTGGGGGCTCACCAGGATGATTCCCCCTCCATAGGAGTGCTTTCCTAACGCACCATCCACCAACATCTTCCATGCCACTGTGGGGGGGCGATTCATGCTCCCCCACTTCGGTTGTGTAGTCAGCCATGAAGTCTGCCACTGCTTGGGCCTTGATCGACGTCCTGGGTACGAACGTAACATTGAACTCACTCAGCTCCACGGACCACTTTGCCAACCTTCCCGAGTGCTCCACCCCTTCCATGACTTTGCGAAGTGGGTGATCAGTCACTACCTTGATAGAATGTGCTTGAAAGTAAGGTCGTAGCCTCCGGGCCGCCACTATCAACGCGAAGGCCAACTTTTCCAGAATCGGGTACCGGAGCTCCGCCTTCCTCAGCACTCGGCTGACGTAGTAGATGAGGAATTGCCTTATCCCCTCCTCCCAGACCAATACTGAACTTACTGCCTCCGAGCCTACCCCCAGGTATAGGGATAGGTCCTCTCTCGGTCTCGGCCCTTGGAGTAGGGGAGTTTGGGTGAGTTATTCTTTCAGAGCCTGAAAGGCTCCCTCGCACTCCAGGGTCCATTCAAATTTTTTGTTTCCCCTTAACACCTTGAAAAAGGGTGCACACCTGTCCCCCGCCTTGGAGAGAAACTTACTGAGTCCGGCCAGCTTTCCAGTGAGGCTCTGAACCTCCTTCGAATTTCTGGGCGATCCCAACTCCATTATTGCCTTGACCTTGTCCGGGTTTGGCTCCACCCCCGCCGGGGTGCGCAGGTGACCTAGGAATTTCCCTCGGCTAGCCCCGAAGACACATTTCAAGGGGTTGAGCTTCATCTTATATTTCCGCAAAGTCTTGAAGGTCTATTCAAGGTCTCGGAGGTGGGCTTCAAGGTCCCGACTCTTTACCATGAGATCATCGACGTAGACCTCCATGTTTCTACCCTTTTGATCTCGGAAGATTCTGTCCATCATTCTTTGGTACATGGCACCTGCGTTCTTGAGCCCGAAGGGCATCATCTTATAACAGTAACACCCATCCCCCGTGATGAAGGAGACATCCTTGATGTCAGGGGGGTGCATGTGAATCTGATGATAACCTGAAAAAGCATCTAGAAAAGACATTATAGGGAAACCGACTGCTGAGTCAACCAGCGCATCGATTCTAGGCAAGGGGTAGCAATCCTTGGGGCACGATTTATTAAGTAAGGAAAAGTCGATACACATTCTCCACTTACCTCCCCCCTTCTTCACCATGACCACGTTAGAGACCCAGCCTGGATACTGGATCTCTGATACAAACCCTGCCTGAATGAGCTTACCCACCTCCTCTCGGATGGGTCCTTCCAGCTTGTCTGCTATGGCCCTCCTCTTTTGACGGATGGGACGGGTGTCGGGGTCGAGATTCAGGCGGTGGCAAGCCACATCCGCATCGATCCCGGGCATCTCCGCGGCGCTCCAAGCGAAGACATCCACGTTCTCCTGAACGCATGCTAGGATCTGCTTCTGCTCCTCCAGGTCGAGCTCCCCGCTGATCCTGACTTTTTCCACCACACCGGCTCAGGTGGTGACTTTGAGCTCCACGACCTCCTCCACGGCCTCCAACCGGGACTGTTCTCCCCAGTTTTCTTCTTGCTCCTGTCCTTCTTCCCGGACCTCCATCATCTCTTCCGCCCCTTCTTCCTGGGCCCGACCCTCTACCTCTTCCTTCTCTTTCTCCATCGGCTCCTCCGACCTTTCCTCCAAATCCTCCCTCTGGTCTTCTCCTCCAAGTCCTGCCGACTCACCCATCTCCTGGTCCCATTTCTATGCCTCAGCCATCCAGGAGATGGTGTTGACCGCTGTCACGTAGCATTGTCGTGCAACCTTCGGATCTCCTCTGATTCGGACTTGGACTCCTCCGTCATTGAACTTAAGGCACTGGTGGAATGTGGAGGGGACATAGCGGAACGCGCTGATGAGCGGCCGTCCGAAGATGGCACTATAGCTGTTGGGGGCATCCACTATGACAAAGAGGTAGTTCCTTGACTGCCCTCCCAAAACCACATGGAGTCCTACTCCTCCCTCTACTTCCTTCCTCTCCCCGGAGAATCCAAACAACGGACCGTCCGAGGCCAACACCCTTCGCGCCTCCACCTCCATCCCATCGAACGCCTTCTTGAAAATAACGTTAACCAAACTTCCATTATCCACCAGGATTCGAGAAACGGTGAAGTTCTCGATCGCCGTCTGAATGACCAACGCATCGCAGAATGGGTCCTCATAACCCGGCATGTCCTTCTGGGTGAAAGAAATCTTTTCTGTCGGGGGTGGGGCTAGGGATGTCGAGGCTACGCTACGACGATAGATGTTATAGAGGCTTGCCTTCCGGGTTGCCTCAATCCCCACCCCCCCATGGATCACCCCGATCCCCCCTCTGGACCCCAAATTGGCTCGGTCCTCGCACCTCTCCTCCTCTTCCTCTCGAAGCTCGACCTCCTCAATCCTCGCCGGTTGTTGCTGTCGCGGAGCGGGCACTCGGGCCCTTTTTGTCTCCAGGAACTCCGGGCAGGTGGTCGTCGCGTGACCTTCCTCATCATGGAAGTCACAGTACGGCAGCGTCACCTCTCCCGTCTCGGCCTCCGCCATCCTATTCCTTCTTCTCCTTCCTGCTCCTGCTTCTTCTCTCGCCTCTTCTCTCCTTCCTCTTCCTCCCCTTCCCCGCCTAATTGCCATGGCTTGTTGGGGTGGAGGAGGCATCGACCTCGGACCCTGCCTCCATCCCAACTGATGGGGTCTTCCTTGACCCCCATTGAAGTTACCCCTCCCCGGGGCGTAAACCCTTCCCTGGCCTTGCATTCCTCCGCCATGATGCCTCCACTCCCCCTCCGGGCCCTGGGCTCTTCCCTTCTCCTCACCTCTTGCTGCCTGACCTCCGGCTCACTAAGCTTTGCTAGCCTCTTGGTGAGTTCCGGGTTGGCCTCCTCACTCTCAATTTCTTCCGCCACCCTCTCCATCAGCTCCTCGTAGGACACAGGGGCTTTTCTCTTCAAAGCCATCTTGAAGAAACTTTCCCTCAACCCGACCGTGAAGGCGAGCTGGAGTGCAAACCCAGGCATCTCCTGGGTGAGCAGCACCTCCTCCTGGAACCGGTCCGCGTAGCGAGCCAACAACTCCTTCGGCTCCTGCTTCACTTTGAAGAGAGACTCGGCGTCCTTCTTCCTCTTCTTTGAAGTCGAGAATCGCAACAGGAAACTTCGGCGCAAATCTTCAAAGGCGTAGATTGATCATGTAGGGAGTTGATGGAACCAGTCCCTGGCCTTTTCTTTAAGGGTGAAGGCGAAGAGCCGACACTTGAAAGCATCTGACATCGGCCTAATAGAGACCGAGTCCTCAAAAGACTGGAGGTGTTGGACAGGGTCATCCCTGCCGTTTTAGTACACCCTGTCCCACTCCCCGAACCCTATCGGGACAGGTGCAGGAAGTACTAACTCGCAGAAGGGACTTCCCCCTCCTGCCATCCTTTCTCGCTCCACACGCCCCCCGAGCTCTCTCGCCAGACTCGGGCTCGCGGGGACTGCGCTCACGAGAACGGTGTTCGCCTGAACCACTCCCACAGTCGCTGCATCCTCCGGGCGCGCGCTCGCCTGCGCCGCGCTCGCTGGCACAGGGCTCGCCGGGCTGGCGAACAGCACTCGCCCCTCCAGGTCTTGCACTGAACCTCCGACGATATCCTTTCCGGCCCTTTCCCCGAGGGCATTCTCGCCGACCGCTGCTGGGCGAGAGGTTGCCTGAGGTGTTGGGGTCGCGAACTCACTTCGCAGCGCCGCGACCGTGAGTCCGAAAGTGTCGAGCACCTCCCTCCTAAAATCTGCGAACATCCTCGGCGTTACCACCAGTGGTGACTCGCTGAACTCCTCGCCTTGATCCTCGCCTCCTACCATACCTGCTCCTTAGAACTTTCTTGGACCAGCCGCGCTCCACGCTCACCGCAGCAAAATGTTGAAACTGATTTCTCGGCCTCTTGTGAAGCTCGGGGCCCTCACCGAAATGAGGGGCAGCTAGCCCTTACTGATCCCTCGGAGAAGGTAGACTGAAGACTAGGAAAATGACTAAGACCTTAGTCACAGCGAGGAGGTCCCTCCACTAACCCGGAAGATCGTTGAGCGCTTCCCCTCCCAAGCCAAAGCTGAGACTCGGGCACCTTGGAGAGCTCTGGAAATGCTAGCCAAGGAGAACCTGAGGAGAGAGAAGCTGAAGTGAAGTCCTCTCCAAAGGTGCCCTTTAAGTCTTATTTATAGGTTTTCTGATCTGGCCTGCAAATAGCAGGATTCCGCCTTTTGATTTTACTATCCGCACCCCAAACGGGTCTGCTAACAGCCAAACTCCGCTGTTTGGAGAGGCTAAAGGCAGACCACCAAGGGTGAAAGGGTAATTTGGCCCTATCAACTCATGGGCAAAGAACTGCGAGAACATTGCTGCCGAAGCTCTCGCGGGCCTCCTCGCGAGTCCTGCTTGTGATGCCTCTCCTAGGCGATCGCCCTGCGGGGACCTCGCTGGCCCATTCTGGCGGTATATGTCGAGGTCCGGTCTCGCGAGCCTTCCTGCGAGACCGCCTCTTGACTTCGTCGAGCTCCACACATTTCGTCGAACGCAGGGCATTTCGCCGAACACAGAATTGAGCTCGTCGAGCGCTGAGGCCCGGTCTCGCGAGCCTTCCTGCGAGACCGCCTCTTGACTTTGTCGCGCACTGAGCACATTTCGCTGAACACCTCTTTACCGAATATAGGTCTCTTCTGCCAGCGGCTTGCGAGGTATTGGCTTGTCAGCCCTTGCTTGGCCCAGTCTTTTGAAGATATCTGCCGAGATCAGGATCTCGAGACTCCTATTGCGAGACCATCCCTTTAGCTTTATTGAGCTTAGAACACTTCGTCGACTTTTGATGATTTCGCCGAACAGGGGTGAGCTCGACGACCGCATGTGAGCTCGACGAACACGGGAAAGTTCTTCGAACACGGGACCCCTTTCGTCGAGCTCAGAAAGCTTCCTCAAACTGCCTGCGAGCGTTCATCTCGCCGACCCTTCTCGCTCGCCTTTCAGCGAGCCTTTCGGGAGAGACTTCTCCAAGGCCCCTCTCACGAGATCTTTGGCCTTATGGCCTTCCTCTCTTATTACTTCTTTCATCTCGTTGCCTTCTTAAATTGTGCCTCCTCGTCTGGCGAATATCGGGGTTGTACAAGCGGGTCTACAGTAATTCCATCCTTGTCCACCACAAGACTCAGAAAGGATACCTGAGGAAGCCAGAACTCGCACTTACTCAGCTTCGCATACAACTTGTGCTCTCTAAGAGTAGACAATACTAAGCGCAAATGTGTAGCATGCTCCTCAGCACTTCTGGAATATACCAACACATCATCGATGAAGACTACACCGAAATGATCCAGAAAATCCTTGAACACGCGGTTCATCATGTCCATAAACGCAGAGGGTGCATTCGTCAAACCAAAAGACATAACCAGAAACTCAAAGTGACCATAACGGGAACGAAGGCCGTCCGGGGAACGTCCGACTCACGGATCCTCAACTGATGGTAGCCTGATCAAAGGTCAATCTTCAAAAACACGGTGCTACCACGCAACTGATCAAACAGGTCATCTATCCCCGGCAACGGATACCTGTTCTTGATGGTCACCTTGTTTAATTCTCTATAATCTATGCACAACCTCATGGAACCGTCCTTCTTTTTCACGAAAAGAACTGGAGCACCCCAGGGCGAAGAACTTGGCCTAATAAAACCACACTACAACAGCTCATCTAACTGAGTTCGCAACTCTTCTAACTCGCGCGGGGCCATACAGTACGGTGCCTTAGCGATAGGACGAGTGTCAGGCTCAAGATCAATAATGAACTCCACATCTCTATCAGGAGGGAGACCAGGGAGACTGACAGGGAAGACATCAGGAAACTCTCGCACCACCGGAACACCCTCAATACACGGCGATCCAGTAACAGTTTCTACTACAGAAACAAGGTAAGCTAAACAACCGAAAATAAACAGTTTCCGAGCACATACCGCAGAAATTATCGGGGAACACTGGTACGGAGAACCAAAAACGCTCATGGGATGACCGTTGTCCATCACAAAGTCCAGACGCTTTTCCTTGCATCGGATGACAGCATCATAACTGGACAACCAGTCCATACCCAATATCACGTCAAAGTCTTCTAAGTCCAACACTTTGAGATCAGCAATAACCAAGAAATCTCCTAAGAGAATGGGGCAAATTCAGACGCACTGGTTCGAGGATACCAAATCACCAGAAGGGAACTTAACGAGGAACGAATCGTTGCCCGCCTCAGGGGTCAAACAGTGACGCTCGATGAAAGCCCTTGCTACGAACGAATGGGTAGCACCCGAATCGAACAGAACACGCGCCCAACGATTCTTTACCCTAAATCTACCTATAAGCGCGAAAAAGAAACTAGTCTAATACAGCGAAGCCAAAAAGAATCAAGACTAAACAGATGGCTTAAGGTCTAACCTGCGATCACTTGGGTCGAAGACTGCGCTTGCTCCTGGGTTAACACGTTCAGCTTTCCTCTTCCTTTATCCTGATGCTGCGACGACGGCAAGGTTCGAAGCGGAACTGACTGCAACGGGGCTTGAACTCTCGGGCATTGAAACTTCATGTGCCCCTTCTGTTTGCATTGGAAGCAGACTTTATCTTTGGTCCAACACTAGGCCACATCATGCCCTTTCTGCTTGCACAACTGGAAGAGCACCTCACCCTTCGGAGCACCCTGGATTGTCAGCACTCGCTGCTGCTTCTGGACTCCTTTCCTCTTGAAACACCTTTCAATCGGATGTCCAGAGCAGCCACAGAAACTGCAAACCTCACCACCTTCTTTCTTCAAGACCAAGGCGGGCGCACCAGAATTTCCTTCTTCTCCAGCCTTTCTCTTTCCCTTCCTCATCAATGATCCTTAGTTCTTGGCATTATCAATTGCCTCAACCTTCAGCGCCGCCTCTACTACCTCGGCGTACCTCTCCGACCTGTACGCACTGGCCAGCTGCTGGATATCACTGCGGAGACCACCCAGAAATCTCTTTACTCTTCCTTCTTCCGAGACTACCAAGGCTGGAGCAAACCTACTCAACTTGCAAAATTCAATCTCATACTCGCTCACCGAGAGCTGCCTCTGCTTCAGATGAAGGAAATCATTCATCAACCGATCTTGCTCTACCGACGACAGAAACTTTCTCAGCAGCATTCCTTTGAAGGTCTCCCACGGACATCCTTCGGAAAGGTCTTCCTTCTCCCTCAACCACCAACTCTTTGCGAGACCCTTAAGCTGGTACGCGACAATCATCACCTTCTGATCCATAGTGATTCCTGGATATGAGAACATCTCTTCAATGGATATAAGCCAATCGTCCAAGGCCACGAAATCAGCTCGTCCGTCATACGATGGAGGACCCAACCTTTGAAAGTGCGAAATGAAATTCATTTCCGGTGGTATCGCTACTAGGGGTACCAAGGGAGCAGGAGGAGTAGGTACTGTCTGTCCTACTACGGGGGCCTGCACTACGGGTTGCTGCCTAGTACTGGAAGACAACAACGCCTCAACTTGCGACTGCATCGCAACCATCTGCCTAGTCAGAGCCTCATTGCTCTGGCGCAGACTCTCGATCAAAGCATCACTCTGCGCTCCGGATGACTCTCCCTTCGACTGGGGAGTCGACCTAGTCGCGACTCGCTTACGCACCATCTCTACTAATACGCATAAACCTATAATTAAAACTTAACCTTACACTAGAACTACACTGCTTGGTTCAGAACATGCATGTACAGATACTTGTCATTGTTACCACCTTGCTCTGGGATTTTCATGATGATATGCTAATTTCGGGAACGATACTACACCGTCCCTCTTGACTCATGTGCAAAGGGCATGAATGCATGGATTTTTCTGTTCATTTTGAAATCATAGGTGTACGTGTGTCATCATATAAGTCTTTAACTTCGCACGTGTGCTTATGCAATGCTATGTAATGTATGTTGTGCTATGCATTCTAATAAAGGCCTTAATGCATGTTATGACGGCGTACACATGAAATATTATGCATCCCATACTACATAATATTGCATGTAACGAGAAAGAAAACATGCTAATGGGCATCCATGTGATGATGGTTATTCATCTCATACTACATAACCGTCACATGTTGCCACCTATGGTGGATCCATATACAAACACATATTATGCATCTCATACTACATAATATGCCCCGTATACTTCTTATCATGCTATGAGTGTAGTGTTCATGCTTCGGCCAAGACGTACTGGCGACACATCGGTGTGTGTATGCAATGAAACCAAAACAACTACTATATCAGAATTTGTTGCCCGACCGACTTGTCGAACAACCTAACTCTGATACCAACTGTCATAACCCATATTTTCTCCGAATTTAGGGATATCAGAGTAAGAGAAAATACGCGTCATGATGCCACGTCATGCAGGAGACAACTGCATACGCTCAGGCGGGAACCTATTACTTAATTAATCAAAACATGTTTACATGATAGATCATCATTTGAAATCATTTAATAGGGTTTGTGGGTAAGAACTGTGTCTCTCAGTTCGTGGATCAACTAGTCCACCGAGAAAATATATGTAATTGCAGGGGAAAATACTTGATTTAATTTACTTAAGGTCCTAAATGCACGTCATGACATGGCATAAAGTAAATGATATGCACATAACTAGGCGTAGTATAAGTATAGAAAATATCTTTTAAGCGACTTTAAAGATAAGGATTTCAGTTAAAGGGTATGCAATGTGGGTGAAAGAAAAACCATTTTTAATGCACCTAGACATAAATCATTCCTAGAGAGCAAGTTACACAGATCTAAAAAGTAGTAGCAATTAACTGGCAGGTAACTATGAAGTATCAAAAAGGGCACAACGGGCGTCAACAACCTGACATTAACCCGTTGGCACATAACTAGCATGTCTGAACACAAGAAGAAAACTAACCACAACTACCTCGCAGCAGCGGGGTAAAACAACAACTAAAACTCCCTGAGACTCCGGGCTACACCACTAGCAGCTAAGACTCTGAACCTGAGGAATTCAATAAAACAAAGAACGCCTCAGCAAGGGATTACAAGTGGCAGAAAAACAACAAGACGAAAGTAAATGAGGGATTACAAGTGGATGCTTCGAAAACTAGGGCTGCTCCTCGTACGAGTTTCATCTGCTGCAGATAGTACGTGCGCGCTGCATCCTGATTTCCACGGACAGCTCCAACTGCATTTGGGGTGACACTTCATGGCGAGGTGCGGGATGGAAGAGATAGCTCTGAATATTGGTTGAAGTGGCCGGCCAAAAATCGCGTTGTAAGGCGATTCTGACTCAACTGCTACAAACTGTATGTCGTGGGTAGCCTGCTTCGGGAACTCTCCTAGGGTTACTAGAAGAGTGATGATTCCTTTGACCGGGACAGGACTGTCGTTGAAGCCGTATATTGGTCCGGAGGCTGGTTGGAGATCTTCCTGCCGTATCTTCATGCTAAGAAGAGCGGGCATAAATATGACATTGACCGAGCTGTCGTTGTCCACCAGTATTCGCTTGACGCGGAAGCTGGGGTTGCCAATCTCTGCACTGATGACCAGTGGATCTTGGTGTGGTATGAGTAACCCATTTAGATCAGCATCCACGAAGTTGATTGTCTCAGTCGGTTGAGTGATGCAGTTAACGGCGGGGATGGAGAACCAGAGATGGTCTCCACTATCCCAACTACTTGCCTGCCCCTCGGTGTGTCTTTATGAACGGGTGGCTGCTCTCTTCTCCCGTGTGTGGACTGGTTTCGCGTATGGTCTTGCAAAAATCTTCCGAGGATGCCTTGTCAGATGAGACGTTCTATCTCGTCTTTGAGCTTGATACATTCCTTACGCCTCGGTGAAACTTGAATTACTTTGACTGATCTCCCTTGCCCTGTGGGAGTTCTCTAGACTTCGCAATGTCGGGTTGTCCTGTAACGCAAAGAGTATGTTCGCGTGAGAGGTGTTGAGCAGTGCGTATTCTTAGTATGGTCGGGGAGGACAGTTCCCGTGGCGATCTTGTTGTCGCATACTGCCCTGGCGCTCCTCTTGCCGCTTCGGGGTCGGCTCTTCTCTTTTTCTTTTCACTCCTCCCTCAAACTGTCGCCGGTGAGCCTCGATTGCTTCGTCGGCCGCAATCTGCGATTCGACCCTGTGCACAAGATCCGGATAGCTAGGAACCGTTTCCCTCATCATGGCGGAATAGAATCCGCTTGGCCGAAGCCCTCCCAAGAATACTCCCCGAAGGAGCTCGTGGTCTACCCCAGGGATTTAACGAGCCTCGGTAGTGAACCGGGGAAAGAACTCCTTGAGGGTTTCTCCTTCACTTTGTCTGATTCCAGAGAGATGGGAATGATCCTTCACTATTCGACGATTCACAATGAATTGGTCCAAGAACTGTTGCGTTAGTTCGGAAAAATTCTGATAGTCCCACTCCGAATAGAGTGAAACCAAGTTCTTGCTTGGCCTTTCAGGGTGGCCGGAAACACTTGGCAGAGCAGTTGATCGGGGGCATGGTAAATCCAAAGTATGGTGGAAAAATGATTTACGTGCTCCAGGGGGTCCTCGGTCTCATCGTAGGACTCCATACTTGGGAGTTTGAATCCCCCTGGAATTGGATGTGTCAGGACTTCGGGTGCCAACGGGGAACCGTTGCGGATGGGGCGTATCTATGTGCTTCTTGGAGGGCCACCTGGCCGTATTATTCCGATATCAACTCCCTAACTTCTTCTCAAGTCAATCTTCTGGGGTGGTTCTCAGGGTCGCCCGCCCTCTGGCGATGATGTTGGGGGCCATCTTCCACAGGCTTGGCCAGACAGGCGAGGTGTGTGATGCTTGCTGTTGCCGAGAACGCGGAATTTTCCTCTTGGTTGTCTTCTGGTGCTTGACGTGAAGGTGGAGGAGGCGCGTTGACCGGCGCAGGGAGCTCCGCAGGTGCCTGAGCTGTTCTCAGGTTCCTCAAGAGGTTCAGCATTTCGGCCTGCTTTTCCTCTATCTGGACCATGCGTCCTGCCAACGCATTTGCTAGCGCGACCACTGTTTCTTCTAGTCATGGCGCGTTGATGAGGGAATGGGAAGGAACGAGATCGATGTGTCCTTCACGGACCGAACCTTGGGTGGTACGAGTGCTTCTCCTTGCCATGGTCTCTAGTCGCATGTATCGCTATGCAGATGATACTGTTTTCTGGATCTTCAATACTTCGAGAACCTTTTTCCCACAGACGACGCTAAACTGTTGCGGTCTACTCGAGGCTCCTAAACCCGGTCTAGAATGACCGTTTTATCCCAGGAGTGGACAAGCGCACAATCAGTCACAGAATTTCGAGACAGCTAGCAAGAGATCTTTTTTATCGTGAAAACCCTCGAAAAGAGGTGAAAAACCACGTGGTTGGTTCGGAGTCAACCAAACTTCACTATCAGTTGCTTCTTTACATGGCTGTTATGAGAACTCAAGGGCGACATGCCGCTCCTCGTTACACTTGGGGGAGAGAGATGGAGAGAGACGTTCGGAGGGTGACAGGTCACTGCTTTCGAGGCTAAGTCTTCTTCTTCTTCGCCGCGGTGGGGAGCACCGCGCTCTGAGGCTTGCGTGACTTTATATTGGCCTGGAAGGTGAAGGGTGTCCGTGCAATTCTGGGAGCACATTGGTGGTTGACGCGGATGGCCGGAGTGAAGAGCTCGTCGTTGGCTTGGAGGAGACAGACGAAGCTCTCTGGACCGTCTTCGTAGCGTTAGAAGACTCTTTAACCACCATAATTACTAATCGAAGCCCGGCTTCATATAGTTTTAGATGCACATTATTTATGTATTTTATCTATACGCAACCCAATATGATTTTGGATATCCGCACCCGTTCATATCGGGTCGTTACACCAGCGGTTACGCGGGTAATTACCCGCCAATCGAAAGGTGGGGAGATCGCACAGACGATTGGACGGCAGCGGTTGGTCTGGCAGTTGGAGCTCGGATCACACATTGTGATCGTGCGTGCAACGGTTTTTCTCCTAACTCCCCACTAAGAGGATGGGGGTTATGAAATTCCGGCTATTCGCAGCCCGAAATTCCTATATAATGAGGGTGACCCTATCAATTATCATTAGTGATCTAATAGTACCAAGCTATCAAGGGCCCAATATCAACCAAGACAGTGCTTTTATGACGAAGTTTTTGGGTAGACCGCGCGGATGCGAGATCATGCGGCCAGCCTAAGGACCACGTGGAGAAGTGCGCGGCATGTGACCCCACCTGCACGGTCCCATTCCACACGGGAACCATACCCAAAAATTACCCACTCTTGTGTGCTGCCAAGAGTGGAAACAACTAATTCTTTTTGTTTGCATATGATACCAGCAACAAAGAACTCTAAAGAAGGATGCCAGCATAACAGTCTAATCATAAATTCCCCATCAATAAATCACAAAACAAACAAAAAATTCACTATATAATCGTATAAAGAAAATCAATTGTTTGCTAAAATTTCATCAAGCTCGAATTTTTCTAATAATAAATAGTAACACTTCTATTTTACCTGAGCTTCATCGCTCCAATTTTTCTAAAAAATAATTTTAAAAGAAAAGAACAAAAAGACCTCTAGGAGACTGTAGTCTGAAAAGTGCATATAAATATACCATCCACAGACGTTTCTCCCAAGCTTGCAATGGCTAAGGATAGAATCAAATTTGCATGAAACAAGAAAAAAAGGCAACTTGCAACCAATGATTTCTGCATTTATTGTCCAAAACTCGCCGATAATAACTTCTTTAGTCACGCTTAAGAAGCTCATTCCCACTCAGCCGTAGCCGGAGGCTTTGACGTTATGTCAACGCAGACACCGTTTACGCCCCGAACTTGGTCGCATATCTTGCTGACCACACCGACCAGAAAATTGCGATTGAAATGATACCTGCAATGGGACACGCACATCAATAAAAAGAAGAGCGCAAGCATAGACAGGTTGGGATCTTTCATGTGTATTAATGGAAATGATACCTGCATTTTTGGCCCTGATCTTGTTAACCTGATTAGCAAGATTTGTGTGGAGAGTAATCTTGGGACATGCCCGTGCTTGTTAGTAGATTCAGTGGGAGGACCATTTCCAACCTTGCCTTTACTGCCCAGTTCGAGCAGCTTTCGACCAACTTTACATGGCCAAAAGAGTTGCGGCTTCGCCCTCGCGAAAGGATCTTTCGGTGGCGCTTGGCGTTGGACGCTATCCCCGCTCGCACTTGGCTTTCTCGCCGGGGCCTTTGTGCTGATTTGAGCTTCCCTTGGGGCTGTCCTGCAGTTGAATCCAGTGTCCACATTATAAGTGATTGCTCCTGTTTGCTAGCCGTTGGCCGAGCGTTACTTCGTTGGGGGCTCCGCCTCCCTCTCGTACCCTCGTGGGACGAGCTATTGGCCTTCCTTTCGACTGCATCGGTTCGTGACATTGGCTATATCCGTGTTTACTGTTCTGCTGTTTACCAATGTTGGAGGGCTCGGAACGATAAAGTGCACCGGCAGGAGCATGCAACGACGATAATCATGGCGACGAACATACTGACCTCTATTTCTAGTGTGAATGAAGTTCCATTGCAGGGTCACTGGGTCACCAACCAGCCCGTGCGGCTGTCTCAATCGTATGCTTGGTGTCCCCCTCCACCCGGATGGATCAAATTCAACATTGATGGTGCTCTTACCTCCAATCGTTGTGCGGGGATCGGGATTGTGGCTTGTGATGACACGGGCTTGAATAGTTTCATTGGGATCCCGTGGTGCTGAATTGGCGGCCTTGGTGGCTCTCAAATCCTTTATTCCTCCATAAATGTATGAAGCAAAGGCGTGATCATTGAAAGCGATTGTTGGAACCTCATGGAGTATTGTTTGGCCAGCTCCAAGCGCGGTATTTAGGCCGACAGCAGTCGCGATGTTGAGGACCTTGCCTTCATCTGGGATTTCACTCAAGTGTTCTTTCACCATGTCCCCAGTGAGGCAAACCGGGCGGCTGATTTATGTGCTCGTTTCTCTTTGCTTTCTGTGATGGCGGTGACTCTTTTAACCAAGAATTTCTCTGAGATTGTTAAGAATGATCTGGATTGCACTTTAAAATTTGATTAGTTGTATTGCCCTTTATTTTCCTTTCTAATGCGAATGCAAATTTCAAAAAAAAAAAACTGCTTGGATTCTATGTATCACATCTTTATCTACATCTCCATCTTTTTGAACTATCCATCCCAAATATTTAATGCACTCCCCTACGGGAAATATCTTGGTCACCCAACTTAACGACGGAGTCATCCATCCTTTTTGCACTACTAAATTTAAGCTCCATATACTCCGTTTTTTGCCATGTTCAACCTAAACCCTTCTTTTCTAAAGTGTATCGCCAAGATTCAAGTTTCGCGTTTACACCCTCGTGAGTCTCATCGACCAAAACAATGTCATCTGCAAACAATAAACACTAAGGTATTTCTTGTTGGATATGTCCGGTGAACTCATCTAAGACAAGGGAAAAGAGATAAAGGCTAAGCTGGCCCTTGATGTAAGCCAACAGTGATAGGGAATTTTTGTGTTAATCCTCCAGATGTCCTCACCCTTGTCACTGGATTTGTATACATATCTTTGATTGCGTCAATTGATGATACATTTACACCTTGCTTTTATAAGGCTCTCCATAAGATATATATTGGAACTATATCATAAGCCTTCTCAAGATCGATAAACAGCATATGCAAATCTTGTTTTTTTATAGTTGTCAACGAGTTTCCTCAAGATATGTATAGCTTTCATGGTCGACCGTCCTAACATAAAGCCAAATTGATTCTCCGGGATGTTAGTCTCTCGTCTTACTCTTCTCTCTACTACTCATTCTCATAGTTTCATGGTATGACTAGTTAATTTAATTTCTCTGTAATTGACACAATTTTGTATATCTTCTTTGTTCCTATACAAAGGTACCAAGATATTTTTTCTTCATTGGTCCGACATCATCTTTGTCTTCAGTATTTTATT
Organism: Dactylorhiza incarnata; assembly: GCA_033032865.1. Taxonomy (NCBI): domain Eukaryota; kingdom Viridiplantae; phylum Streptophyta; class Magnoliopsida; order Asparagales; family Orchidaceae; genus Dactylorhiza; species Dactylorhiza incarnata. The sequence goes on along the minus strand of JAWHQI010000097.1, from coordinate 5,747,968 downwards.
AAAGAAAAATGTAAGCCACAAAATTCCTTCCTTCCCTAAGCATTTTCATACGTCGATTGATATATTGTCTGGCTCAACCGCCTTTCCATTTTTCATCTTCTTCAGACCATCATTTAGCTCTGATGCTTCAATTTTACGATAAAAAGTTATGTTTTTATACTCATCCGATTTACTTAACTCTTTCAAACTCAGTTCATTGATGTTTTCTCCATTATAGAGTTGATAAATATATCTTTTCCATTGCTCCTTAATAGCCACATCATCCATCAAAACTGTATCTGTTTCATCATTTATGCATTTAACTTGGCTTAAATCTTTTGTCTTCAGAACGTCCTTTGGAGTTCTAGGAAGGATCTTGCCACACCTCGACGATCCGAGAAGGATCGGTTGCGTGGCGCGTTCTTGCTCCCTCTTCCGCTGTAAGGATGTTCTTCTCCTTCTCAACGTTGTTTCAACTTGTTGTTGCCTCGCTGAAATTGAGTTATCTCCTTTATGTTGGCCGGTTTTGGTTGGATTTTGCCTAGTTGTTTAGGAGTTGTTTGATGGTTATTTTAGGGATGTTTTGGGGCTGTTGGGAAGAAGCAATTGCTCTTTTCGGTTTCCATGTTGCCTATATATTGTGGGCTGTTTTTGTGCTACTTAGCCGCTATTATAGGGGGGCTGATTTTGGACTATTTATGGATACTACAGCTTGGTTGTGCTGTTTGAGGACTGGTTAGCCTAATTTTAAGTACTATTATGGCTTTGTGAGCTGTTTTTGGATATTAAAAAAAATGTAAATTCAATGATAAAAAAATACATCTCCAGTTGGGGCCTCTCTGGAAATTAGAGATATAAAAATTGAGTTGCACAAATAAAGAAATAGTATCTCAGATACATTTTGCAGAATACAAAACAATAATAGTGGACCATTATTTGTTATGTTGAAGAAGAACCTTACGAGCAGGGTCGGGATTGAGAGCGGCACAGGGAGCGGAATCGATGGAGGCGCAGGGAGCAGGGAGCGGAATCGACGGAGGTGCAGGGAGCGGGATCGACGGCGGCGCACGGAGCAAGGAGCGGGATCGACGGCAGCGCATGGAGTAGGGAGAGGGATTGAGAGCAGGGAGTGGGATCGAGAGCAGGGAGCGGGATCGAGAGCAGGGAGTGGGAATAGCGTAAACCTAAAGAGAAGATAAGCCGTGACTTAAGAGGCGGGCTACCGCACGGGAATCGCGTATCCAATTTAAATTTTTTTATAATTAAAATTGCGTTTCCTAGAGTTTCGGAAACGCGTTTCCGGGAGTTTCCCATATCCGATACGCGTCTGAGCCGATACGCAGAGCATTTTTAAGTATCCGTACAAGGTAGGCTATATAGGCATACAGAGAGGGAGGGAGGGCGTAGAGAGGTTTTTTTTATACTTGAGGGAAATGTAAGCTTTGTTAAGTTCCAACAAAGTTTTACAATTTCTACAACAATTCTCTTTTACAAATGCTTTCATGGTTTGACATAAGTTGGTGAAGGGCCTTACTCTACACCATGGCATTGCAATATATAACAAATAATACCGAGCATGCGAGTAATTTTAACTAGATAGATAATTCTTAGACTTGGAAAAGCGCCCATCTTACTCTGCCAGTCCTTTCCATTTTGTAAGTATATATGCCCCCTTGATGCATTAGATCTCTCAAGTGTTAAATGTCTTCCTTCATGTTTGCTTTTCCAGCATGCCTCCTCAAATCTGAAGCAATCCAAAATAAGGAATTTTCTTTAGATGGCTAGACAAATCACCATGGCTAATAGTTTAAAATTTGATGTACTGCTGAGATTCTAAAAAATAATCACTTCATATTCTTATTACTCTATGATCACAACTAAGATGGCTTCTATCTTATCTTCAGTGATACAACTACGGTTAATCCTTCAACTTATTTGTTCTCAGAGGCCTTCTTCCTTTTCGATCTTTCTTATATACCACCATTATGTGCATTCGTATGAATTTCATGATTTTTTAGTCAGTTTTGATTGATGCACCCCAAAAGACGAATTTAAAATTATTTTACGGGTTGCGGGCCTAATGTATGTGAGATGATTGCATGATGGAGCCAAATAAATGATGTAGATTAGGAGAGCGGTGAGAACGAGTACATTGTTGCATTTAGGAAGGAGATTTTGGATGCATGAGATTGCTGGGATCATGAATACAAACAAATGTGTAGCAGAGCTTTTGCAATCCACAATCACAAAAGATGTGAAAGAAGCATACTATGAGATATAATAATAATAATATGTTAAAGAAGATAAAACAGAAGAAGAGAGTCGGGTAAAAAAAAAGGAACAATTTAAGTTTTAAATTATGGTACATAGGAGAAAATAAAATAAGCAAAGAAGTAGATATTATTGTGAATACTACTTAAAGGGATAGAGTTGTTGGGGTAAGTAGAAAATGTGATAGAATCTTAACTCTTAAATTGGTCATAGAAAATGAAACTATTAATGTGATTAGTGCGTATGCGTCACAAGTAGGATTAAGCGGAGCTATTAAAGTGTAATTTTGCGATGACTTAGATGATTTGGTAAGAGAAATCCCACAAAGCGAGAAAATTTTCATAAGAGGAGACTTAAATGAACATATACTCATAGAGGGAAGGAATACACAGTTTATAAAGACGTTCATGGAGGATTTGAGTATGAAGAAAGAAATGAAAAGGAAGAACCATTTTAGACTATGTCATAACACATGAGCTAATTGTGACAAATACGTTCGTCATGAAGAAGGAAAAACATTTAATTACGTTTAAGAACGAACCAAATAAATCACAAATTGATTATTTTATGACTCGCAAAATAGATAGAAAATTTTGTAAAGATTGCAAAGTCATACCAGGAGAAAGTTTGACAACACAACACAGGCTAGTGGAGTTGGATATACAAAAATTTTAGAACAAAATTGTTGCCAAAAATTCGGTGGTGGACCTTGAAGACGGAAAAACAGGTTATTTTCAAGGCAGTTATTATGGAATAACTATTTGATGATCCTTATGTTGATCCTTGTGTCACCAAGTTGTAAATATCGGATATCAATGACATGTCAAATTGAATTTTTAAATATTAGATGTCCGAAGTCGGAGACATGTCAAGGATATTTTAAAATATCGGATTTCTATATATTATAAATAACATTTTTTTTCTAATGTACATAAAGTTTAATTATATGTTCTAAAATGAAAAAAAAAATTAACATAACAAATAAACGAACAATGAGTTGTGTATATTCCAAAATAAACTTGAAAAATATCCAAAGTAAAATATTATAGCAAGTACAAATCAATCTAATGTAAAATATATTTAATATCATATAAAAAATTTATTTTGTTAGCACTACGTTTTATAACAAATAAAGAAAATTTAAAAGCTAAATATCTTTGATTGATTATAAGTCTTTACATACTTAATAAGTTAATGTTAAAATCATATAAATAACAACTAATAAATGTGTTCAAGTTTTTCATATTTTTATAATATGAAATGAGGAAAAAATTGTGTAAAATAATTATACAAAATTGATTATAAGAATATCACATTAAAAGAATGAAACAATAAGTCCAATTAATTTAAACAGACAAAATATAGTATATATGTTATTTAGACATACTACTAGACTGCTAACATAACATAAAATAAAATTGCGGTTGATAAGTTCAAAAGTCATGTCGGCTGATATATCAGAAAAAATCGGGCATATATGCCTATAGTTTACAAAAGGACATTCGAGTTTTTTAGAAAAAATATCATTTTACCCTAAAAATGGCATGTCGGACATGTCGGGTATATTTAAAACAGTGAGCGTCACATGAGAAGTTATGTCTTCACATTTAAGGATTAATTGAAAGAACATACTTGGAGAGTCCAAAGGTCCTGCGCAATCTTTTTACGCATACCTTTTTGTGTCCTCGTCTTCATTGGGCATTAGCAATGTAGTTCTAATTGTTATTAATTAGGAAGAATCAACTTGGATTTTGTTGGTCCAGAGAAATAATTGAAGAATTCAATTTGTAGTTGAGAGAACGTGCATTTAGCAATAGTGATGAAGTATTGTGATTCAAAGAGTTAGAGAACCTTGGTGAGATGTTTAATGGGCATACAACAAGGATTTGAAGACAAACATTCTAGGAAGGGAAAACACTTGATGGGAGCGTCAATATTTCTAGTGGAGATAGTTATTGTAGGATGTCCAGTGGAGGTTCAAAATACGTCGTCTTGGTGTTCATCTTCAGAAAAAGGTTTGCTGCTCTCAAGATCATCAACAAGGAGATAGAATTGATGGGTTTTGAAACTGGCGAAGATAAAACTTCTCATTGTAGTTGAAACAACCTTGCTCGCAATGATATTTGGCTGTAATACAAGCTATGAAGAGATTTTTGTGAAGATGGAGTGCTGGTAGGTTTTTTTCTTTGAGACTTTGATCTGTTGGTAGGTTCTCTTCTTTCAGAATTTGAAACTTTGCACCAAGCCACCAACCATAGTACCAACACCGCCGGATGGATACTATTGCACGGTGAACCTCTACCCTTTCAGCTAATCTTACAACAACAAAAAAGTTACTTTGTGAGTGTTTTGCTCTATCAAGATACTAATAGTAGAGCCAAAAATTTCAGAATAAAAGCACAGGTATTAGGAAAATTTTTTCTCTAAATACTGTCATTAGAGATCTAATAGTATCAAGCTATCAATGGCCCAATATCAACCAAGACAGTGCTATTATGACGAAGTTTTTGGGTACAGGCCACAGGGAGTCTCATACTGAACAGACCACGCGGATGCGAGATCATGTAGCCAGCTTAAGGACCATGTGGAGAAGTGCATGGCATGTGACTTCACCAGCACGGTCCCATTCCACACGGGAACTATACCCAAAAAATTCCCGTTCTTATGAGCTGCCAAAAGTGGAAACAACTAATTCTTTTTGTTTGTATAAGATAACAAAAACAAAGAACTCTAAAGAAGGATGCCAGCATAGTCTAATCATAAATTCCCCATCAATAAATCACAAAGCAAACAAAAAATCACTATATATTCATATAAAGAAAATTGTTTGCTAAAATGTCATCAAGCTCTATTTTTTCTAAAAAAATATACTATCACTTCTATTTTACCCTCCATAAGATACTAACAGAGCTTTATCGCACCAATTTTTCTAAAAAATAATTTTATAAGAAAAGAACAAAAAGACCTCTAGGAGTCCGTAGTCTAAAAAGTGCATATAAATATACCATCCACAAACCTCTCCCACACTTGCAATAGGTATGGATAGAATCAAATTATTTAAAACACGAAAAAAGGCCACCTGCAACCAATGATTTCTGCATTTATTGTCCAAAACTCGCTGATATCTTCTTTAGTCAGGTTTCAAATATAATGAATAGAATATCAATTTCGTTGCCACGCTTAAGAAGCTCATTCCCACTCAACCGTCGCCGGAGGCTTTGAAGTTATGTCAACGCAGACCCTGTTTACTCCCCGAACTTGGTTGCATATCTTGCTGACCACATCGACCAGAAAATTGCGATCGAAATGATACCTGCAATGGGTACACATGGACACATTAATAAAAAGAAGAGCGCAAGCATAGACAGGTTGGGATCTTTTATGTGCATTAATCAAATAAAACTATTATGCTACAAGTTCTGAAAGACAACATTTTTGTTAGTTGTCTGAAGGCAGCCCGGTATGAGCTCCCAATATGTAACCAAGTATATCTGAGCGAAACTGAGCATAACACTCAAAAGGTTCAATTGTTTTAACTTTAACAAGTACGGTTGTGTTAACGTCCAAACGCATGTCAAGCCAAACCTAACTTTAACAAGACGTGGTAAAATCACAATTTGATGGGGGCAATGACTCATCTTCTAATTCGAGCAAAAAATTGCTGAGATTTTTCAAACTTCCGAGACAAATTTTAGCCCAACATCCATAAACATTTAAAGTTTACAAACTAGTAGATTCATACTGTTAGAAAAGACCATGCAAAGGCACATGTTTTTGGCACATTTAGTCTCTTTTTTATCTTTATACTTTAGTCCCACACCTTGTATAGGGATTCTCAGTAGAACCGGATGATCGAAATATTGAGTACCGCCCTAACCGGGCATACACATAAATATATAGAGCCAAATAATAAAATACATCAAAAAATTAATTTCAACTCTCCCCCTCAAGTTGGGAATATATATTGATCATTCCCAACTTGTTTGTGTTGTACTTGAAGTTGTCGCTATATAAACCCTTGGTAAAGACGTCCGCAAGCTGATCGGATGAGTTCACAAAAGGTGTGCAGATATTCCCTTTGTCTAGATGATCCTTGATGAAATGTCTATCAACTTCCACATGTTTAGTTCTATCATGTTGCACTGGATTGTGCGCAATACTGATGGCGGCTTTGTTGTCGCAGTAGATCATGATAGGATTGTTCCCCTGAAAGCCAATGTCCCGAAGGAGAGTCCTCAACCACAATCCTTCACAAACACCTTGTGCCATTGCCCTATACTCTGCCTCTGCACTTGATCGAGCTACCACATTTTGCTTCTTGCTCCTCCACGAAACGAGGTTGCCACCCACAAAAGTGCAATACCCAGTAGTTGATTTTCTGTCATCTTGGCTACCAGCCCAATCAGCATCGGTAAACACTTCAACTTCTAAAGATTTGTCGTTCCTGAAAAGGATCCCACGGCCGGGTGCCTTTTTGAGATACCGTAGCACTCTAAAGGCCGCCTGCTGATGACGAATGGAAGGGGAATGCATATACCTACTGAGGACCCCCACAGCATACGTAATGTCAGGGCGAGTATGGGACAGGTATATGAGTCGTCCAACCAAACGTTGGTATTTTGAGACATCTACCTTTTCTCCACTAGTATCTGCATCAATTTTGTGATTAGCCTCAATGGGGGTGTCCACGGGTGCGCACCCAAGCATCCCAGTCTCTTTAAGAAGATCTAGAGTATACTTCCTTTGGGAGATGAAGATCCCTTGTTGAGACCTAGCCACTTCAATTCCCAAGAAATATTTCAGCTTTCCCAGGTCTTTAACTTCAAATTCCTTGCCCAGTTGTTCCTTCAAGTAAGTGATCTCCTCCATGTGATCCCCGGTAATGATGATGTCGTCCACATACACAATCAGAATAGAGACCAGGGCATCTTTTCTCTTAATAAAGAGCGTGTGATCAGCATGACTTTGAGTGTACCCAAGTTGAAGCATGAACTTGTAAAAACGCCCAAACCACGCTCTCGGAGACTGTTTCAAGCCGTACAGAGATTTTAGAACTCGGCACACCTTCCCCTTGGACCCTTTGATAACAGAGCCCGGTGGAATATCCATGTATACCTCCTCCTCCAGATCACCATTCAAAAAAGCATTCTTGACATCTAGCTGAAGTAGTTCCCATCTACGACTTGCAGCAATAGAAAAAAGGACACGGATCGAATTCATCTTAGCAACAGGAGCAAAGGTCTCCTGGTAGTCAATGCCCTGGGCCTGGGTATATCCCTGAGCCACCAAACGAGCTTTATACCGCTCCACAACACCATCTTGGTTTTGTTTAACTGTGAACACCCAACGGGATCCGACCGTTCGCTTCCCTGGAGGAAGGCTCACCAGCTGCCATGTTTTATTCTTGTCCAGGGCACGCAATTCCTCCTCCATTGCCGCTTTCCATTCTGGTATCTGAGCAGCCTCCTGCCATGTCTTAGGAATAACAATAGATGAGAGGGAAGAAACAAAGGCTTGATGTGCCTGAGAAAGGTGATCATAACGAATGTAGTTGGCAATGGGATGTTTAGTGCTACCCTTCTTACCTATAAGGCGAGCAAGAGGAATATGGAGATCGTCATCAGAATCTGGGTTGGAGGCATTCACCGGTACTGGCGGGACATCTTCAACCTGCACATGCTCAACAGTCGTGGGACGACGGGAGTATGTATATATGATCGGAGGAGCGGAGGTAGAAGGAACAGGAGCAGGTGGCGGAGTAGGATCAGGTGGAGTAGGAACAGAAGGTGGAGGAGTAGGAACAGAAGGTGGAGGAGCACAAATCGGAAGCGGGGAGTCGGTCATCTCGGCATCTGTACAAATCATCTCCCCCTGACGAGGACCAAAGTACGACTCCCCCTCACGAAAGGTGACATCGACGGTACAATAATACCGACGTGTCGGAGGGTGATAACATCTATACCCCTTGGTGGTAGAGGAATACCCAACAAAAACACAGCGAAGGGACCACGCATCAAGTTTATCACGATGCGGGGTATGGACGTGAACAAAACACACGGAGCCGAAGATACGAGGGTGAAGGTGAGAGGTGTGGACAATGTGTTTTTGCTCTAGGCGAGAGAGAGGCGTAGCAAACGAGAGAGCACGGGACGGAAGGCGGTTAATGAGATGCGCGGCGGTAAGAACAGCATCCCCCCAATAGGATTTAGGGAGGTGCATAGAAAGAAGTAAGCACCGGGCCACCTCCAGCAACTGCCGATTCTTCCGTTCGGCCACCCCATTTTGAGTGGAGGTGTGGACACATGTAGTTTGATGAATTATACCATGGTCCGCAAGATAAGTCCCAAAGACACCGCGATCGTCATATTCCCCACCATTATCACTACGTAACACACGTATTGTGCCTCCGAATTGTTGGACCACCATCTTATGAAAATTTTGAAAGCAAGAAAGAACATCACTTTTCTTTTTAAGCATATAAAGCCAAGTAGTGCGAGAGTAGCAATCAATAAACGTCACAAACCATCGAAATCCAGATAAAGAGAGAACGGGGGATGGACCCCAAACATCAGAGTGAATAATATCAAATGGATACAGACTAGGGACAGACAAATGAGTAGAACGACACCGTACATGTTTAGATTGCTCACAAGCATCACAAGAAAAAGACGGAAGTAAATGAGAAAAAACAGGAAACAATTTAGCAAGATATAAAGGAGAAGGGTGGCCAAGGCGCTGATGCCATCGTCGAAGATCGTCAAGGGTCGGAGATTTGGTGGAAGATAGGGCACTGGGAGAAGACTGGTTCAGCAAGTACAGGCCGCCGACATTCCTACCACTGCCAAGTGTCCGCCTCGTAGCCAGATCCTGAAAAACACAAACATCAGGAAAGAATGTCACAGAACAGTGTAAGGAATTAGTCAAGTGACTAATAGAGAGTAAATTTCTGGGAATAGAAGGGACATGTAAAACAGAGGAAAGTGATAGGTCAGGAGAACATGAAACTGTCCCTTTACCGGTAATGGCAGAGAGGGAGCCATTGGCAGCAATAACCTTATCACGACCAGAGAGGGGAGTATAGGAGGTAAAACCTGAGGCAGAGCCAGTCATGTGGTTGGTCGCATCTGAGTCGATTATCCATTCGGAGGGTGTGGAAGACACGGCATGAGCACTGGACAGACCTGAAGTGGCAACAGCAGCATGGGAGGAAGCAGGAGTAGAGTCAGTGTGAGAGCGCAACAGGCGACGGAAGGCCTCTAACTCAGCGGTAGACAGGCCTCCAGAAGTATCATCCAGAACAGCAGTAGAGTGAGCAGAAGACTGAGAGCGGCCATCAGAAGAGCGACCACCACCACCACCACGGTACCCTCCTCTACCACGGGTACTAGAGCCCCGACCACTTGGAGCAAGGTGCGGGTGCAAACGAAAACAAGAGCTTTTGACATGGCCTGTCTTCCCGCAATGACTACAAACAGGAGAAGGACCACGAGTCATACTTGCCAGCGCAGAGTGATCGGTAGCAGAACCAAGAGTGCGACGGCGATTCTCGTCGCTGAGGAGCATGCTGAATGCCTCCCGAAGGGAGGGAAGGGGCTCACGATGGAGGATGTGCAGACGAACAGCATCAAACTCCATGCTAAGGCCCATAAGGAAGACATGAACACGGAAACGGTCTTTATCCTTCTGAAGGGCCACCGCATCAACCGTACAAGCGGCAGTAAAGGTACTAAAGAAGTCCAACTCCTGATAAAGGCGCTCAAACTCAGAGTAGTAGGCGGCAACGGTTAAGGTCCCCTGTCGCAATTCCAGAACACGGCGAGTGAGCTCATATACCTGCATCGAACTGCTTGCCTGGGAGTAAGTATCACGGGCTCTCGTCCAAATATCATATGCGGAGTCCAACAGCATATAGCTGCGATACACCTGAGGGGACATCGAATGAAGCAGCCACGAGACGACCAAAGAGTTGTCCGCATCCCATTTGCGCCATGAGGGATCTGAACGTGATGGCTCAACAATAGTACCATCAATAAGACCATACAACTGGTGGCTGCGAATCGCATGTTGTGCCGCCCTAGACCATTCCAGGTAATTGGTGCCATCCAAGGCAACTGTAGTAATCTTCAAAGACTGACCATGACTCCGAGGAGGATCACCCGAGAAACGATGCAAAGCATCAACCGGAGGGGCCGAAGATCCGGGAAGAGCACCGGATTGAGACGAGGGAGAATGTGTGGACGGATCGGGGCTGGAATGATCTCCCATAGAGAGAAAAAAATGAAGATCTCAAGAGGAAAGAGAGAACATCCACCGGGTGCAAACTAAATCTGAAAAACGAAGAGAGCACCCGAGGATGGAAGAGGGGCGTCTCCGGCAGCCCCCATGGAGGACAAAACGGCAAGCCGAAAGAGACGGCGGAGCAGGAGAAGACGCGTCAGCCGACAGGAGAGAACGTCGGCTAACGCATCCAGGGAGATCGGCTGGCACGCGGCTAGGCGAGCGCGAGCGGGCGAGGACGCGCTGAGCAGCGAGGCGAGCGGGCGAGGACGCGCGGGCGAGGACGGGGCTGGAGATCGGCGAGGCGAGCGCGAGCGGCGAGGCGAGCGGGCGAGGACGCGCGGCGAGCGGCCGCGAGCGGGCGAGGTCGAGGACGCGAGCGGCGGAAGAGTTCCTGCCCTCTGATACCAAGTAGAACCGGATGATCGAAATATTGAGTACCGCCCTAACCGGGCATACACATAAATATATAGAGCCAAATAATAAAATACATCAAAAAATTAATTTCAACTTTCTCCTCTCTTTCTCCCTCCTATATATATGTATTCATACATTGTATTTGATAAGTGAAATAGAATATACAAGGTTCTGTTTTTCTCTACATGGTATCAGAGCCAGGTTCCTAAAAAAAATTTTCTTCTCTCCCCGGACTACCGCTTTCGTACTCAAGGAGCCCGTGCGGCCTCCTCTTTTGAGACCGCATCTTGGCAGGCCTTTCTCTGCTCCGCTGCTTCTCTACTCGACAGCCTTATTTATAGGATTTTGTCTTGAGTCCTCTGGGGCCCATCGCATTCAAATCGCCAGCTGAGACATTCTCTGATCGCAGAGCTTTCGAGCGCCAATTCCCGCTGAGATCGCTCTCTAATCGTAGCGCTTGCCGAGCTCTACTGTGCTCGCTGCCTGCGCGAGATTCTTCTCTGTTCGCTAAGCTCGACAACGGTGTGCCGAGCTCCCTCTGATTGCAGGGCTTTCAAGCTCTACTGTGTCGAGCTCTCTTTGACCGCAGCGCGAGATTCTTCTCTGTTCAATCTCTCGTGTGCCCGGTGAGACCGCATCTGCCTCCTGGCCGAGATCGCGCGCCGCCGAGACCGCAACCGCCTCCTGTCTGAGATCGCGCGCCGCTGAAACCGCAACCGCCTCCTATCTGAGATCGCGCACCGCCTCCTGTCTGAGCTCCCTCTGATCGTGCGCCTCCTGTCTGAGATCGCTTGCAGCCTGATCGCGCGCCTCCTGTCTGAGATCGCGCGCCGCCTGATCGCGCGCCTCCTAATCGCAGCGCACAGTTTCCGCTCTCTGGTCGCGCCTTTGTTTTCTCCAGAAGCACACCTCTTCATCATTGTGCTCGCGCGGTCTCTCTACCAGTCTTCTCGCCGCGTGACTCCTGCTTGCTCGATCTTCTAGCTGTTGTGACTCCATGGGGTCCTCAATTGATCCTTCAGCGCAGCCCGCGTCCTCTCCTACAGTCTGCTTGGTTCCTGCTCCTGAGGTGCGTGATGAGTTAAGAATCACCGCCATCTCTCTTACTGGGAAGAAGAACTTTGTTGAATGGGTGCATTCTGTCAGAAGGGTACTTCAGTCTAAGGGACTTCTGCATCATCTCACTAAGGATCCTCCTGCACTTATGGATGACTGGCTACGTGACGATGACCGTGTTCAGACTTGGCTTCTCAACTCCCTTGATGGCGAACCTTACCGTATGGCCATGTATCACGAGAAGGCCAAGGCGATGTTGGATGAGCTCCATTCCCTATACTCCGGCAAGGACAGTCTCCAACACCTATATGAAATCATCACAAATCTTCAGACTCTTGACACTGGCGGTGCGGCCGACTTGATCTCATTTGTTGCTCAGGTTAAGACACTGGCTGAAGCCTGGATCCGACATCAGATCTCGACTACGGATCTCGCTGCCCGGGGTGCTCAGAAGGAAGCAGTTTGTATTGCTATGATGATGGCTCGTGCCCCGCCTCATCTTCAGAGTATTCGGGCTCAGATCCACTCGTCTGTTGTTATTCCCTCACTCTCTGATGTGTGATTCATGCTGCTAAAGGTATCACCGCCTCCTGATACTACAGGACCTCCCTCACCGGCCCTCCTTCAGCAATACTCTGCGCCATTACTACATCTCCCTCCTCTTGCTCGTGGAGGACGTTCAGACTCTCAGGGAAGGGGTCGTGGTGGCCGACCACGTCCTAAGTGTTCCTTCTGCGGTAGGGATGGACATATTGAGGCAATCTGCTACCGCAAACATGGTCTTCCTCCTCGTATGGCTGTCTCTGTTGCTACTGACAGTCCTTCTGCCACTCGTGCTGATCTTGAAGAAGTCCGCCTCCAGCTTCAGCAACTTCACGACATGCTCAGTCGCCCGCCTGCCTCCGCTGCCTCCATCTCCAATGAAGGTATCGCTTGTATCTCCACTAGTCCACGCTGGATAGTGGATTTAAGTGCTACTCACCATATCACCTCGTTGAAGCCGCATCAATACTTGGATTCTCCGCATCCTAAATGTATCACAGTAGCCAATGGTGACATCGTTCCTGTCTCCGGCTCTGTTGATATCCTTCTCAATTCCTCTCTCTCTCTCTCTCTCCACTCGGCTCTTAATGTCTCGGGCTCCCCGTTTAATTTACTTTATGTCAGTCGCCTCACTACCGATTTGAATTGCTCTGTCACATTCACTTCTTCTTTTCTGATGCAGATCGACGGACGCGGAGTTTCATTGGTAAAAGACGACTGCAAAATGGGATATACCTTCTTGATGTTCCTCCTACCATTCTCTCCTCAGTCTCCTCTGTTGATTGGCATCGGCGTCTTGGACATGCTTCTCTTCCAGTCCTCCAGAAGGCTCTTCCAAAGATCTCTCTTCCTGCTTTTAATTGTGATTCATGTATTTTGGGCAAACAACGCTGTTCTTTTCCCCATTATTGTACTCAGAGCTCTGCTTCGTTTGTTTTAGAACATTCTGATGTTTGGGACTCGTACAAAATTACTAGTGTGTCTGATTATCGTTATTTTATCACTTTTATTGATGATTATTCTCGAATGACATGATTATACTTACTTCGTGATCGCTCTGAGCTTCCTCGTGTGTTTCGGGCATTCGTTCTTGAGACTCGCGCACAGTTTTCCGAATCAATAAAAACTCTCCGGACGGATAATGCTCGTGAATACACTAGCCATGAATTTGTTAACCTATGCTCTGAATTTGGAATTATTCATCGGACGTCGTGTGCCTATACCCCCCCCCCCCCAACAGAACGGCGTTGTTGAACGTAAAAATAGACATCTTCTCGATGTTGCTCGCTCCCTCATGATTCAAATGTTGGTACCCAAGGCTTATTGGAACTTTGCGCTTTCGACGGCATGATATCTCATAAACCGTCTCCCTTCCTCCATCCTTCAAAATTCTACTTCGTTTAGTCTCCTCTTCCCCTCTACTTCGTCATTCTCTCTCACCCCTCGCATATTTGGTTGTACCTTCTACGTTCACTTACTTGGTCCATCCACGAACAAGTTGCAACCTCGGGCAGCCAAACACATGTTCGTCGGTTACTCCCGTACTTAGAAAGGGTATGTCCGCTACTCTCCTACTACCCGCAAGATGACGGTTTCTATTGATGTTACCTTCCGGGAAGATCAACCGCTCTTCCCCGCCCAAAATCCCCCTCTTCCACCATAATCCTTACAAAGATCTATCATCCCCGTCACCTCTCCTCCCTGACCTATCTTCCATTCCCAACAAGCCTCCTCTTCTCTGTGTCTACACTCATCGCCCTTCTCGCTCTGCCGCCCCAATGCAGTCGGCTTCGACCTCAGACACTTTGCGACCTGCTGCCTCGGCACCGGCCTCCACCGCTTATCCCTTGGCGAACTATGTATCTTTACATCGCTTGTCCCCGCCGCTTCACACCTTTGCTACTTTTTATACTCTATTTCTGTCCCTAACTCTGTGCAGGAGGCTCTCCAACATCCGGGCTGGCGGGCAGCCATGGACGAAGAAAAGACAGCCCTCTAGGCTAACCAGATATGGGATCTGGTTCCTCTCCCTCCAGGCCAGACTACTATTGGTTGCAAATGGGTTTTTGTCATCAAGCATGCTCCTGATGGGACAATTGACAATCTTAAGGCCCGACTGGTGGCTTATGGCTTTACTCAACAACAAGGTCTCGATTATAAGGAAACGTTCTCTCCAGTGGCCAAGCTCAACACAGTTCGTGTCATTCTCTTCGTGGTTGTGCATCGCCAATGGTCCTTACAACAGCTGGATATCAAGAATGCGTTTTTAAATGGCGACCTACAAGAAACAGTCTATATGCAACAGTCGTCCGGGTTTAATACTACAGGGGAGTCCCGAGTTTGTCACCTTAAGAAGTCCATTTATGGTCTCAAACAATCCCCTCGGGCATGGTTTGATAAATTCAGTAAGGTTGTTCAGGAGGTTGGCTTTACTCGGAGCTCGGCAGACTTCTCTTTGTTCACTCGACATTGAACTGCAGTAACAGTTCTTCTTTTGGTGTATGTCGATGACATCCTAATCACAGGAGATGATTCAAAGGGAATACAAGCGGTCAAACAGGACCTTAGTTCCGTTTTACAAACAAAAGATCTGGGGAACCTTCGATACTTCCTTGGTCTGGAGATCGCAAGACGTCCTGATGGACTTGTCCTCTCTCAACAGAAGTACTGCCTCGACCTTCTTCAAGATGCTGGCTATTCTGGATGCAAGCCGATTAACACTCTGATGGATGTCAATCACAAGTTGTGTGCACATGCTTCTGATGCTGAACATCCTCTTTCAAATCCAAAATACTATCGATGACTCGTTGGAAAACTTATTTATCTAACGGTCACGAGAACAGAAATATCCTCTGCAATTGGGGTGGTCAGCCAGTTTATGCATTCTCCTCGGATATCTCATCTACAGGTTGTCGAGTGCATCCTGAGATATCAAAAAATTGCCCCTGGTCAAGGGCTGGTATACAAAACCTCTTCTTCTACTCCAACATTGGTTGCGTATTCAGATGCAGATTATGTTGGTTCCATGGACGATCGGCGATCTACCAGTGGTTTTCTTATCTACTTTGGAGATCACCTTGTGACATGGCACAGTAAGAAATAAGTTGTGGTTGCTCGATCATCAGCTGAAGCTGAATACCGGTCGATGGCGTCAATTGTCTCTGAGCTTACCTGCCTTGAAAGTCACTTCGCTAATCTAGGAGTAAAATTTCCCTCACCGGCTACCTTACTATGTGACAGTCAAGTTGTTATACATATAGCTAAGAATCCAGTCTTCCACGAAAGAACGAAACATATTGAAGTGGACTGTCACTTCATTAGGGAGAAAGTCTAAATGAAGAAGCTAGAGTTGAAGCATGTTCCGGGCACTGACCAAGTTGTTGATCTTCTCACTAAAGCCCTACTGAGTACCCTATTTTATTAGTTCCTGTCCAAGCTGGGTGTCTACGACTTGTACGCTCCAGCTTGCGGAGGAGTGTTAGAAAAGACCATGTAAATGCCCATGTTTTTGGCCCATTTAGTCTCTTTTTTATCTTTATACTTTAGTCTCACACTTTGTATAGGGATTCTCCTCTCTTTCTCCCTCATATATATATATATATATATATATATATATATATGTATTCATATTGTATTTGATAAGTGAAATAGAATATACAAGGTTATGTTTTTCTCTAAACATACTATCTACACGGGAAGAGAAACCTTTGGACCTTTGGTATAATTAATTATTCCAATTTTACCCCTCTTTTTTAATTTATACATTTGCAAGATTCATTTATCTATACTATTAAATAAGGAAACATGGGACTTCTACAGTGCAGGCGTGTCAGTCGGTTATCGCTTTTTACGATATTCCAATTTTGCCCTTGGGCATCGTGAAATTACATTTTTGCCCATATCAAAAGGAAATGTTTTGCGACTGCACTTAAACCAGAGCTTGCGATCATGAGAGAAATGCAGCACGCAAGCCCGCATACAACTTTCATTGCAATTTAAGCGTGAAATACTATAAACACCTGAAACCTATCCTATTTTGACGGTGTGGTACTAATATGGGTGTGCATAATATAATAACCGTTGATAAAAGACGGGCCCTAGCCCGAAAATAAATAGGACTACACAGTCCGCAGGCCCAAGAAAGCCAGCCAGCACAACGTGCCCAAGAAAGACAGCTAGCCCGCATGCCCAAATATATTAACAATTTACGTTTCATTAGGCGTGATAGCTTATAAACGCCCTAAAGCTGTGTATCATACCTTATAAACGCCCTAAAGCTTATCATACCGGCAATGTGGGACTACACTGTTTAGGCGGGCTGCCCACCTAATATAAGATAAAATATAGAATTTACATTAAAAGTAGAGCACGTTGCCCATTAGCACAGTTGGTTAGATTGTTTTGTTAATAACTCAAAGGTTGCAGGTTCGAGACTAGCTGAATATTTTATTATAGATTATATAAGTTTAGATATATACGTTTGGATAAAAATAAAAATGTTATACATACATATATATATATATTAAATTAAACCTAAAATAAATAATAAACATAAATAATATCAATTAGGACTTTAAATTTAAAGGAACAACAACACTCAAGCAATTATCCCAACATAGTGGGGTCGGCTATATGGATCATTTGTCGTCATTGCGCCCTATCTTTAGTCATAAGCTCACTAATGCATAAGTACATCATGTCTTTCCATATAGTTCCATTATAAGTTTTTTTGGTCTATTCTCCCGTTTAACATGCCTAGTAGCTAAACTCTGACAACATTCCTCTAATGGTCTTTTTTGTACGTGTTTGAACCATCTTAATCGAGCTTCTCGCATCTTTTCTACAATTGGTGTCACTCATGTCTTATCCATGATACATTCATTCCTAATTTTATCCGGTCTCGTGTTTCCACATATCCACCTAAGCATTCTCTTCTCCGCGACTCTCATTTTTTGCTCATGTACATAATTCACTGCCCAACACTCAGAATCGTATAACATCGCTGGTCTAATTGCAATACGGTAAAATTTGTCTTTAAGTTTTAATGGAACTTTACAATCACATAAGATCCCAAGCGCGCCTCTCCACTTCAATCAACCTCCTTGGATTCTATGTATCGCATCTTTTATCTACACCTCCATCTTTTTGAACTATCAATCCCAAATATTTAAAGCACTCACTGCGGGAAATATCTTAGTCACCCAACTTAATGATGAAGTCATCTGTCCTTTTTGCACTACTAAATTTAAGCTACAGATACTCCATTTTTGTCCTGCTCAACCTAAAACAATTCTTTTCTAAAGTGTCTCGACAAGATTCAAGTTTCGCATTTACACACCCGTGTGCATCTCATCGACCAAAATAATGTCATCTGCAAACAATAAACACCAGCGTATTTCTTATTGGATATGTCCGGTGAGCTCATCTAAGACAAGGGCAAAGAGATAAAGTCTTAAAGCTGGCCCTTGAAGTAAGCCAACAATGATAGGGAAGATTTGTGTTAATCCTCCACATGTCCTCACCCTCATCACTAAATTTGTATAAACACCAACGTATTTCTTGTTGGATATGTCCGGCGAGCTCATCTAAGACAAGGGTAAAGAGATAAAGGCTTAAAGCTGGCCCTTGATGTAAGCCAACAATGATAGGGAATTTTTGTGTTAATCCTCCAGATGTCCTCACCCTCGTCACTAAATTTGTATACATATGTTTGATTACGTCAATGTATGATACATTTACATCTTTCTTTTTAAGGCTCTCCATAAGACCTCTCTTGGAACTCCATCATAAGCTTTCTCAAAGATCGATAAACAACATATGCAAATCTTATTTTTTTTCGATAGTTGTCAATGAGTCTCCTCAAGAGATATATAGCTTCCATGGTCGACCGCCCTAGTATAAACCAAATTGATTCTCCGGGATATTAGTCTCTCGTCTTACTCTTGTCTCTATTACTCGCTCTCATAGTTTCATGGTATGACTTATTAATTAGGATGCCCCAATTCCACTGCTATGAAAATTAGGGACTTCAATTAACTGTGGTAAGTACTGTTTTTGTTGGGGATGAAGGGAACTATTTATGACAGTCATGGTTTGTATTCCTTATAGTTTCTCCAGTTCAAGCTTTTCTCACTACTTCTTCATAGCCAGTTTGAGTAACCGGCAGTTTGGAAGGGAATTTAATTTCTTTGTGGTTTTTGATAGTCCAGCAGCTGTTATATTTCTTCTTCAATTGCTTTCATGGTGTTGGGCTACCTAACTCTGTCCTGCATACTTGCCTAAGTTGTACCAGCTATATTGTTGTTTCTATTTTTCAAGTTATAGTAAAGTGTTGATAGGAGAAATGGGGCCAAATCATTTTCTAACTCACAGTAAATTTTGAGGGATTTTTGTTCTTACTAAGTTTGGCCGGCTGCTGCCTTTCCTTAATATTGGATATGAATTAGGATTGCCAAAGCTTGACCGGCTGTTTTTATTAGAAAAGCTATATTGTTTTATCCATGTTAGCTGGTTGTTGAACTATTATATACAGGGGGGAAAAGTAATCAGGGTGGACTATGGATAGCTCTTTATGTTATTCAGTAGAAAAATAAATGAGTTTTGTTACAAATGGATGGTTAAGTAGCTACCAAATGATGTCATCATATTATATTTATTGTAGCTATAACGAGGTGCAACCCCGATACAAACGACCCTAAATCATACGATTCCTAAACAGATATCGTGAAGGATGGCATCTCAAAATAGACATGGCAACGACATGAATTGCTATAAAAGCAAAGAACGACTGATGGTGAGAGCTACCTGTTTCATTTAAGCTTTATTGCTTTACTTTCTTTTTACATATACACTCTTATTATGCTGAATGTTAAATGCATAATTGATATCACTGATATTTAATGTCGCTATATTGTATGGCCTTGAAAAAGACAAACAGGTGCATGATATTTCTGAGGGGATTATAAACTGAATAACTTACTGAATAACTCACTATTATGAAAACGTGTCGACACGAGGTTATATTACGGGCGACTTGAACTGCATGCACATGAATGAAAAGAATATGATGAATTGTCAAACCAGTCGAGCCGAAAGGCATAAACGCGGGTTGACCGTATTGGTTTTGGAACATGATGACCCTTCGGGGTGGGCCCAAAATGAATGATGAAAATGGATTCAATCGCCCTTAATATTACCTAAGAAATGAAACATTCATAGAAATACTGATCTAAATAATTACACGGGTACATTGATAAAGGCTTATGAACATGAAAACTGACATGATGTTATGTCTTTATACTGCTACCATGATATAGATACAGTTAACATTGCTTACTTCTACTGCTTCCATGATATAAATACAGTTATGATACTTGAAATGCTTACATGTTCCATAGTTTATATGAATGTTATTGTTTAAATGATGTTTATACTGTCTATGATAACTAACAAGTTCCTACAGTTATTATGTTCCTTCATAGATACTGATACAAGAAAATAGGTTAGTACAGATATTTGTTGAATCCAATACTAAATCCTTTTTATGTATTCATACTGCTAAATAAAGAGGTAAATCCTCACTTAGTCATATTTTTATGACTAAGCCCGTCGTCAATTTTGTAGGTAACAGACATGACTTTAGATACGCAAAACCAAAAGAACTGATTATGGTAGGACAGAAAAGATTCAGCGAATAATGCAAGGTATGAGAGTAAAATTATTATTATGTGTTTTTATTTTGTATTCACTAGCCGCACTTCAGCCTGGGACAAATTGGTATGTTTATAGCTTAGATACAGAATTAAGTGGGGTCTAAATGGGGGCCTCACACCAAGATACTCTCTTCATTGGTTCGGTATCATCTTTGTCTACAGTGTCTGATTGAAGAAACATGTAAGCCACAAAATTCCTTTCTTCCCTGAGCAATTTTCATTCTTCGATTGGTATATCGTTTGGCCCAACCGTCTTTCCATTTTTTTATCTGCTTTAGTGCATCATTTATCTCCGATGCTTGAATTTTACGATAAAAAGTTATGTTTTTATACTCCTCCAACTTAACTCTTTCAAGCTCAGTACATTTTTTTTCTTCATTGTAGAGTTGATAAAAATATCTTTTTCATCGCTCCTTAATAGCCACATCATCCGTCAAAATTGTATCTATTTCATCCTTTATGCATTTAACTTGGCTTAAATCCTTGTCTTCCTCTCTCTAGCTAGAGCAATTATATATATATATCACGATGTACATCTTTGGAATCTAGCCGCTTGTAAAATTCATCATAAGCTTGACTTCTTGTTTTACTTACAGCTTTTAAGCTTCTTTCTTGACGACTTTATACCTTGTCAAGTTTTCATCATTCCTACAAGTGTAGAATGATTTATAACTAGCTCTCTTTGCCTTCACTTTATCATACACTTCATATTTCCATCACCAAAATTCTTTATGTGAGGGTGCATGACCTTTGGGCTCTCCAAGTATGTTTTTTCCACTAATCATTAAATGTAAAGACATAACTTCCCATGTGACACAAACTGTTTAAAATATCCTCTGACATGTCATGTTTTTAGGGTAAAACGATATTATTTTCTAAAAAAAAATTTGATTATGTCCTTTTGTAAAATATAAGCCGATATATCCAATTTTTTCCGATATATCGGATGACAACTTTTGAACTCATCATCCACAATTTTATTTTATGTTATGTTAACAGTCTAGCAGTATATGTCTATATCACGTATATAATATAGTATGTATGTTTAAGTCAATTGGACTTATTGTTTCATTTTTTAATGTGATATTCTTATAATCAATTTTGTATAATTATTTTACACAAAAAAATGTTCATATTATAAAAAAGTGAAAAAATTGAACACATTTATTAGTTGTTATTTATATGATTTTAACATAAACTTATTAAGCATGAAAAGACTTATAATCAATCAAGGATATTTAGCTTTTAAATTATCATTATTTGTTATAAAATGCAGTGCTAACAAAATAAATTGTTTATATAATATTAAATATATTTTATATTGTATTGATTTGTGCTTGCTATAATATTTTACTTCGGATATTTTCAAGTTTATTTTAGAATATACACAACCCATTGTTCGTTTATTTGTTATGTTAAATTTTTTTCATTTTAGAACATATAATTAAACTTTATATATAGAAGAAAAAATAGTTATTTATAATATACGATAATCCGATATTTTAAAATATCTCCGACTTCCGACATCTGATATTTAAAAACTCAATCTGACATGTCACTGACACCTGATATTTACAACCTTGCTCCTAACAATGGAATATATATATATAAATAATTGTATGGGATAGGTACACAAGTTGTAATAGCTTGAGATAGTTCGCTACTTAAAGAGCTCAAAATTGGCATTAAAAAGGGAAAATCATACTCCCAAATGATTGAAGAACCTTAAATTAAATGACAACAAAAGGTTCTTGAGAGGTGTGAGAACAAAGACAGAAGCGGCATCAATATCAGTGAATGGCAATGGCATCCTCTTTCGAACAACAACCTGTTTGTAATTTATGGCATTAATTGATTAGTGAAAAAGTTGATAATTTGAAACAAAGAAAATTCTAAAACTTGTCCTGAGGTGTCGACTTCGTCTACGAGTTCAGTGGCCACGACTTAAGCGGAAGACAGAAGCGTTGGCGGGGACTTGTGTGGCGTCGACGACAGTGGTTATCAAGGGTGGCAACAGAGGGAGTCGGCGAAGGCGTTGTTGAGGGAGGTTGGGATGCTAATCTATAGGGTGCCACAATATCAAAAATTTGCAGAAGACGGTCGTTCAACCAGGGGGAGAAGTTGGGACAACGAAAGAGATCGGGTTTAGGGATCAGATATCGAGGGAGACTATAAAGGAGAGTACAATGAGCACAATTTGATCCAATGGCTGATATCAACTCTATCGTGTGGCGAGGTCCTACCTTATTAATAGTATCAACTCAAAGGCGTGGCGGGGTCCCACCTTATTAATAGTATTAAGAGTATATAAATATATCTTTTTGTTTCATAAATAACTCATTTGCCTCAAGTTTTAAGGATTCTAATTCCTTATGATATATCTACAAACCAACCAAGTTAGAATTGGAGATTCAATTACTTTAAATTATTTTTTAGCGCATTTCACTGTGTGAACTTGTAGTCCCACATCATTAGAGTTCTTTAGTAACATTATTAGGATAGTAAAATTAATTTAAAATTGTTCAATTATATTTAACTTTCCGTGAAATTATAATTAAAATATTGAGTTGATTGAATGTATTCGAGCTGAAGATTAAAGCCGATTGAAACAAGCGAACTTGAAATCAAACCTAATCAATCTATTTGATTTTGATGAACTCCAACAGTTTTTAATGTAATTTCAATTTGTTCAGAATCAATTCAAAATCAGATCAGTAAATATATCTACTTGGTACTCATAAAAATAATAGAAGGATGATCACAGTGATAATAAAATTATCTAATTTTTGGCCTGGCAGTGAATCTCTTGACTATATCATCTTGATCGGCTAAATAAATAAAGGATCAATTAAACCAGTCTAGTTTAGAGTGAAATGGTCAAACCAGTCGTGATTTATTGCAGATTTTGTGTTCTATAGACTTTAGGCAACTTCTTCACTTTGATTTGTTTTAATGTTATCTCCACTTGAGATAAAATTAGTAGCATCATGTTTCAGTAGATATCCTTCTGTCAATTCACCACTCATATTCACATTATACCTTTGCAATTGCTTCTTGAATCCTCTGATCAACTCATTACTAGATATATAAATTTATTTAGCGTCCAATCTGGGTTTCAAATCAATGAGTGTGCAATGACTCATTGCAATCATGAAACTTCAGAAATATGATTCATGATAAAGATGATAATAAGAACTAATTAAATTATGTCATCCCGTGAAACCTAGAATATCACACATGATTAGAGATTTTAAGTATTTAAAAAAATATCTGATGCTTAGTCATTACTTACAGGGTAAATGAGTAAAGAAACTACTATATTTCCTAGTGTAAGTGCAGTTACCGTTAGGATACCTAACTAGTGTGGCGGGCAATATCAAATTCACTAGATGACAACATTGCAATTTGCATTAAGTAATTAAGCCGAATGATGCGATCTGCTACTATGGGCAAGAGAGTCAAGTGGAGAGTGTCCGCACTAATTAATGAAGGGCAAATTGCCACATGTGAGATCGGGGTGTGGATGATGATGCAATGGAGTTTTAGAAATGCAAAGGTTTACGGGTTGCGGGCCTAATGTATGTGAGATGATTGCATGATGGATCCAAATAAATGATGTAGAGTAGGAGAGCAGTGAGAACGAGTACCTTATTGCATTTAAGAAGGAGATTTTGGATGCATGAGATTGCTGGGATCATGAATACAAACGAATATGTAGCAGAACCTTTGCAATCCACAATCACTAAAGATGTGAAAGAAGCATACTATGAGATATAGTGATAATATGTTAAGAAGATAAAACAGAAGAGAGTGGGGTAAAAAAGGAGGAACCTAATCAGAGTGGGATAAGGAAGAAGAATAATAGAGGGAAGGGAGAATAGAGGATGAATATTATAATTTAATTCATCTATAAATAGTCATTCTAAGTTTCTAACTAAATGCTTGTAAAAAAGAAAGATTAATTTAAGTAAATTGTAAATGAAAATCTACATAAATTTAACAGTCTTAACATGTAAATCAAACCAAAAACAGTACTTACAATTGGATAAAATAAATTTAAATTAAAGTCGTAGTAGTATTGTAGTAAAATAAATTACGAAAATAATATTAAATTAATCTTCTTGGGGTGCATCAATCAAAACTGACTAAAAAATCGTGAAATTCATACGAATGTACATAATGATGATATATAAGAAAGATGGAAAAGGAAGAAGGCCTCTGAGAACAAATAAGTTGAAGGATTAACCGTAGTTGTAATCACTGAAGATAAGATAGAAACCATCCTAGTTGTGATCATAGAATAATAAGAATATGAAGTGATTATTTTTTAGAATCTCAGCAGTACATCAAATTTTAAACTATTAGCCATGGTGATTTGTCTAGCCATCTAAAGAAAATTCCTTATTTTGGATTGCTTCAGATTTGAGGAGGCATGCTGGAAAAGCAAACATGAAGGAAGACATTTAACACTTGAGAGATCTAATGCATCAAGGGGGCATATATACTTACAAAATGGAAAGGACTGGCAGAGTAAGATGGGCGCTTTTCCAAGTCTAAGAATTATCTATCTAGTTAAAATTACTCGCATGCTCGGTATTATTTGTTATATATTGCAATGCCATGGTGTAGAGTAAGGCCCTTCACCAACTTATGTCAAACCATGAAAGCATTTGTAAAAGAGAATTGTTGTAGAAATTGTAAAACTTTGTTGGAACTTAACAAAGCTTACATTTCCCTCAAGTATAAAAAAAACCTCTCTACGCCCTCCCTCCCTCTCTGTATGCCTATATAGCCTACCTTGTACGGATACTTAAAAATGCTCTGCGTATCGGCTCAGACGCGTATCGGATATGGGAAACTCCCGGAAACGCGTTTCCGAAACTCTAGGAAACGCAATTTTAATTATAAAAAAATTTAAATTGGATACGCGATTCCCGTGCGGTAGCCCGCCTCTTAAGTCACGGCTTATCTTCTCTTTAGGTTTACGCTATTCCCACTCCCTGCTCTCGATCCCGCTCCCTGCTCTCGATCCCACTCCCTGCTCTCAATCCCTCTCCCTACTCCATGCGCCGCCGTCGATCCCGCTCCTTGCTCCGTGCGCCGCCGTCGATCCCGCTCCCTGCACCTCCGTCGATTCCGCTCCCTGCTCCCTGCGCCTCCATCGATTCCGCTCCCTGTGCCGCTCTCAATCCCGACCCTGCTCGTAAGGTTCTTCTTCAACATAACAAATAATGGTCCACTATTATTGTTTTGTATTCTGCAAAATGTATCTGAGATACTATTTCTTTATTTGTGCAACTCAATTTTTATATCTCTAATTTCCAGAGAGGCCCCAACTGGAGATGTATTTTTTTATCATTGAATTTACATTTTTTTTAATATCCATTACTATTGGTAACATGAATGTGGATCAAACTAGAGCTAGCGAAGAGATTACTGAAATGAATTGCTAAGCCACTTTCTTTATTAGCACTAACTAGAACTTTAGTTGCTTATTATTTTTCCTCTTATCTTTGTACTTCTCACATAGTTTCTTTTTTCCCTTTGCTTGTTAGAAAATCTATTTTAGTAGTAATTTTTCTAAGACAATTAATGAATGACTAGAGAATACTAGAATAGGGATACCTTAGTTTGTTAGTTTATTACTTTTTCTCTTATCTTTGTACTTCTCACATACTTTCTTTTTTCCCTTTGCTTATTAGAAAATCTATTGTAGTAGTAATTTTTCCAAGACAATTAATGAATGATTGAGATGATACCTTAGTTTGTTAGTTGTATTTTTTTATATTGATTAATACTTATATTAAAATAATTTAAAAAAAAATATTAAAAACGTTTTCCGTATCCGTATTCTTTTAAAAATTACGTTTCCCGTAT
Source organism: Dactylorhiza incarnata (assembly GCA_033032865.1). NCBI lineage: Eukaryota > Viridiplantae > Streptophyta > Magnoliopsida > Asparagales > Orchidaceae > Dactylorhiza > Dactylorhiza incarnata. The sequence continues at coordinate 5,721,836 of JAWHQI010000097.1, read as the reverse complement.
CCGTTTCATATCGTATCTCGTATCCCGTTTCCGTCCCCGTGCAACGTATAATATATCTATGTTTTATCCATCATTGCACCCAAAACAAGTAATATTTAAGACAAACTACCAGTAGTGATAATTTGTAGAAAGAGTCAACAATCCAGAAAAGATGCAACTCACCAATCAGCAGTCATTCCATCTTCACTTGTAATTGCTCTAAGAACAACAGGATAGCCATATGTTCTTTGATCACCTTGAACCCCAACTGTTCCAACAGGCAAAAAAACTGCAAAAGCTTGCCAGATCAAATCATAAAGGCCAGCATCCTTGATTGCTTGAATGAATATCTCATCCACCTGGCACCACATTCAGAGAAAATATCAAATAGGCAAAACATGAAAGAAACTTCAAAAAACATAAATAATTTAGTAGTCATACAAACCTCACGTAAGATGTTTAAAGCATTTCCTTTTGTAACATCGCCAGGTATACGAACAGCAAGCCCAGGTCCTGGGAAAGGATGCCTCTTCAAGAATGATTCAGGGACATTCAAAATTTTTCCTAATTTCCGAACCTTGAAAGAAAAAGGAAATAAAGGGAAAAAAGGGAGGCAGAAGGGTCACAAATATGTGCATAATTAACTTGAAGGAGAACGAAAAATTTATAACTATTCTACAATTACACCCTGAAAAGAAAACCATGGGCATTCAATGGAGGAAACTTATTGGAAATGCAACAACAAACCTCATCTTTGAAGAGAAGCTTAAGAGGTTCAATCAGCTTCAAGTTCATTCTCTCCGGAAGTCCCCCAACATTATGATGGCTCTTAATTGTGTGGGAGTGAGTCCTTCCACTTCCAGGTGGCGGACATGACTCTATCACATCCGGATAGAGAGTTCCTTGAAGCAAGAATGAAGGACGTCTTCCCACTTCCTCCTCAACCTTTGGAGCAAATTCTTCAAAAACATGAATGAACTCTTCTCCAATAATTTTTCTTTTCATTTCAGGATCTTCAACACCTTTAAGTCTAGCAAGAAATTGTTCGGAGGCATCAATGCAAGTAACTGGTAAATGCAACTCATTTTGAAAATTCATCATTACCCGCTCCTTCTCTTGAAACCTAGAAAATATCAATTTAATCAGATGTTTACTAGTGAAAAAAAAAGGAGTTCTCATTTTCATAAGACAGAGGCATGCCTCAATAGACCATTGTCAACAAAAAGACAATGAAGTCGGTCACCAATAGCTTTGTGAACAAGCACGGCGGCAACAGTTGAATCCACTCCTCCAGATAGTCCACAAATCACATGTTCATCAGGTCCCACTAGACTTTTCACATTTTTTATTTGTTCTTCGAGGACATCTGCCATATTCCACTCAGTACGCACCCCACATACGTCTATTAGAAAATGCCTCAAGGTTTCCATTCCTTTAGGTGAATGTGTCACCTACAAATGATCGAAGAGAACAAAAATGACCAATGAGGACAACTAAATACAGTGAATAACAAAGGTTAAACTTTGAAGTTAAACATAGAAAAATGATAGGGATATAAAGGACTTATTAAGAAGAAACCATTTATGAACACAATTCTATGTAATGCCGCAACTATATACCACATCCATTGATGGTGCCCAAAGAAAGGCAGATATATTTGTGCCTTTCATAGATACAAAGAAGCATTTATGAACGCAATTCTATGTAATACCGCAACTATATACGACATCCATTGATGATGCCCAAAGAAAGATAGATATATGTGTGCCTTTGATAGATATCCTTACCAGTTACCAGTGCTCATTGATATTTATAAGATTACAATGCTAGAAATTCCACCAAATGGATGTTCTGAAATTAAACTAACCTTTTCTTTCCATCAATTTGATTACTCCCATACTTATTAGATGGGAATAAAAATATTTCACAAAGATAGACACCTGTACTTAGTAGAATTACACAAAACAATAATGATTTGCAAATACTTTAAAAGGATGGAGCTAGTCTGAAATACATAGAAAAATAGAACATAACCTTGATTAACTAAAGCGTGTGGTAATTAAGTTATGTAAAGAGTTTTCTTCAAGGCAAAAATTTATGGAGGCTGTCTGAAAGATGCCTAGAAATCTTGATCAATGCATTGTTAATCAAAAAATGACATATCATTCTTTTTCAGTTTTTAAAGAATATACACAATGTTCAAGCCAGGAAAATCCCGACTTCAAATGTTCGGACCAAAAGGAAGCCTGAGGCTACTAATCCTGCGGTCCGGCTACTCGGATCCGAAGGCTAGAGCTAAGAAGAGAGAGAGAGAGCTACAAACAGACCCCAGGTGCTTCAGCAGGGAGGTCTCATCACGTACCCGGATATTTGGGAGAAACTTCCCCTCCACAACCAAAAATGGCTAAGTGAGGTACAAGGAAGGCACCACTTAACGAGTATCCCCTAGCAGAGGAAGAGGGGGGTGTCTAGATTTTAAGAGAGCACTGACTGTCTTCAAAAAGAGGTGTCCTTACTGGTACCCCCTGGGGTCCTATTTATAGACAAATCCGGGAGGGGTATGTAGGCGAGAATACCCAGCCCCTGTGAGGTTGCCTATGTCGATCTGGCGACTATGGAAGGATCTCGTCATACTGGCGAGATGTTGCCGACGTCGCATACCTGGCGAGTAACTACAATACTCGCACTTGGCCTTCAAGTGCTCCTGTTCGTTGACTTGTCTTGATCTTTGACTTTGACTTCTACCAACGTGGCACAAATAAGCCCACCCTCGACGAATACGGGTTGTACACAATCCCCGCTCTTTGCGAACACTTATAGAGCTCGGAAAAAATCATCAAAAACTTATTAGGTGAGGTGCTTTGGCAAGTGAGTAACTGGCTTACTCGGCACTATCTCGAGGGCCGGCCCCCGTCAACTATAAATAGGAGGGGGGTTATGATACAAGATGTCCTTTCTGAATTTGCGCGAGATGCATGTCACAGCCGAAGAAATTGCGGCTAACAAGCTCGCCTTGAAGAAGTTACTGAATCCGAGCTCAACGAAGCGTCATTGCCAGGATGACGATATTGGTGATCATCAGAAAAAGAAGAGGAAGAAGAAGAAGATCGCAAAGGACGGGTTGAAGTGCCCTCTCCTGCCGACAATGCTCCGCAATCCGCTGATGATCCCCCAGTTCCTGCAACCACTCAAGAGATGTTGAACCAAATGGGCCTAGGCGAAGATGACGAACAACTCACTCTTGAGACTTCTCGCCCCACCACACAACAGGATGAATCTGCCGAGAATCTAAACGCGCCCACGGCTCAGGTTCAACCTGATCTCGCCTCGCAAGGTTTGGAAGACGCCTTTGCTCTTGGTTTGTTTTAACTTAGCTATTCTCGCCCTTACGATGTCTTCTCCTCGCAGTGCCTCCTACCACAGAGACTCTAAGCGAGGCGAGCTTGCCACCTCCGCAGACGCTGAGTGGAACTCTTCTGGACGTCCCTCCTCTGCGCTCTATTCCACCGGTCTCCTCCATGGATGCGTCGAGCTCCAGAACTGGTCGCTCAGTGCGAATTAACTTGGGCAGCGGGAGAGTCCACCCTGGGGTGGGTTCTTCATCGTCGAAGGCACCCGAGGAACCGGCCCCTTCCACTGGTAACTCGCAAGTCACTTTGGCGAGCAACACACATTACCAATCGGTGAGCAACTTACCACTGCCGTCTCCTTTGCATGCCGACGTCCTCCCCTCCTCAATCTCTACTACAAACGTTCTTCCCCCGCCGTTTCCGCATGGCGGGAGGAACGTTAGGTCTAGTCTGTTCGGCCCTCCTTCTCATGGGGGTGCGCGAGGATCTGATCCTTGCGGGAAGGCTCATGCGGACCCTCCTGTTGACGACCATTCTCAGATACCTGGAAGCACACAACAGCAACCGGCTCCGTCAGATAGGGGTCATCGCGGGAGTTCGTCGATAGGTCGGCGAGATTATACACAGAGCAGCCCATCTCCTCGCCGAAATCGGACTCCTCGTCGCGACTGTCCTCACCGAGACCGCACTCCTCATCAGCACGACGCAAGGCCTCAGACTCCGCGCTCTGGTACTTTCTCCTTTTTGGAAATAATAGCCTTTTCTATGCCCGGATTCTCGCTAACTGGACGAGTTCTCTGATAGGTCGCCCTTCTACTCCAGTAGGCGCGCTGATTGACATCATCAGTCTTCCGTTGCGCAAGTATCGAGAGAACTTCGTGTCGGCATATCTTGATTTGTAGACCAAATTCGATCAGCTGGCGATCTACGAGCCAAATCGCAGAATTGCCGCGCTGGAGATGCGAGTTGCGAAGACAGAGGAGTTCGAGTATCGCATGGTCGGCACGAAGTCTAGCTTCTATGCGATCAACGACCTGGAACATCCCGTCGCGATGCTGGAACACCGGCAGGAACTTCAGCATGACGAGCTCTGTGGGATGAGGACGAGCATGAGCTTTGTGGGCGCACTTGCGAGGATAGACGATCACATCGGGTAAGGCGAGGAGCACCTGGTTAAGGCAAACGAGTATTTCCGCCGCGCGCGCGATTTGGGATGGGTTGGGCGACATACTCAAGCCTCTGATAGACGCGGGAATCTCCAGATGCCTTAGGTTGTTTTCTGTTATCTTTCCTTCCATCTGTCTTGTAATATCTTTGATGGGGGGCCATCTGGCGCGACTCGGTGCAAGGCAGACCCCATCTTCATGTATTCTCGCAGGCGGACTTGATCGAACCGACGATCCGCCACCGCGGATGCGTCCGGCTCATCGTTCTGATATAGTTTCATATATGACATTATCTATTTTGAGTTTTATTTCATATATGACATTATGTATTTTGAGTTTTATTTCATGTGTGTATGATCCCGAAACCGTCGGTCAATCATAGCCGTCGATTTCGGTTGCCCTAATCCAGTTTTCTTATAAATAGAACCTTAGGGCTGCTGTAATTTTGATTGCTGAAATTAAGAGAGCCTTTTTCCTAATTTTCGGTGATCTCCTCCGTGGTGCCGACTCCATGGAGCCCCTTGGTGACGACTCTTTGGGTAAGTTATCTCATCTCCTCCTTGTTCTCCTTCCCCTCCACCAAAACAGCCAACCCTTCCCTGTTTTCCTGAAGCCGCCAGCCCCCCTCCAATCCCAGCCGCCAGCCCCCTTTTCAATCTCAGCCGCCAGCCCCTCCAACCCAAGCCACCCACCCCCCTATCATCCTGAAGCCGCCAGCCCCAGCCCCTCCATAACCGCCAACCCCTTGCCCTCCACATCAGCCACCCGCCCTTCCATTCCCAACACAGCAGCCGCCCCCCTCCTCCATATCACGTCGCCGATCTGACCCAGCAGCCACCTCCCCCTGTCAGCAGGTCGTCGACCTCCTTCCCCCACCCAGTCCGACTTTCCCTAGCCCCTCCCACGTGGATCCACCTTCCAAACAGCCCCTCCCCTCTCAGATCTGCCCAGATCTGGGCGCTACAGTCCAAATCCAGCTCGTGCCATCCCGATCCAGCCCCCCCTACGTCCCCTTCGACCACCCCTTACACGATCCAGTCCACCACCACCCGGAAAACCTTTAATCCTCTCTGAAACTTCAATTTTTCCTAAAACTACAGCAGTCCTATTTTTATTTCATATTCGCGTTGTGTTTTGTATTAGTTGACGGTGTTAAAACATTGTTGCGTTGTGGCAATCATATGCTTACTTGGAATTAAAGTTCATTATTATTTGTCTCGTGAAGATCTCTAACTGCAGGGCGGATTCTCGCTGCGCGCTTGCTCTGGCCCTCCGTGCGGAGGAAAGTCAACACCTCAAACTTTAAGAAATTGTTTATCTTTGCTTATGGAATGTTGTGTGTTGTTTTATATTATTTAGTTGCTAATATTAATTGGTGCGCCTAATCACACGTATCGCATGCATTGAGTCATTAGGAGTCAACCCCATTCATCACTAGCGCGCATTTTGGAATTCACTTCACAGCCTACCCTACATCAATTGGTATCAGAGCCCAGGTTGGGCCATTTGCATGCTCCGTAGTGGTAGGATTTTTAGAAGAAGCATGGTAGATCCTCAAGTCACTGACGACCGCACGACAAGCAGGGAGGAGTTCTCCTGTTTTCCAATTTCTATCCAAGCTACCGATTTTTGGAGAGGGGAATAGGGTTTAATAAGATATCATTATGAGGATTTTTTAGGCAGGTTTCTTTTTTGACAGAGGAAAAGGAACGAAGAAAGGAATTTGTTTTTTACTTTCCAAAGGCTCTTAATTTCCATCTTAAGTTTAATTCCCAAAGTGAAATTTGATTCTTAATTTATATGCTACCTAAAATAAAATATGCTTAATTTTGATAAATTATTTTAGAGTGCTTGCCTTAATTAACTTATTACCTAATTTGACGGATCTTTTTATTTAAGATCTTATTGGACGATCACCCCAATAAGTCGTAACAAGTGCGCGAAATAAAATACGTGTACGCCAATACATGCGCTACAAATACTAAAATAAAATGCTCAGAAAAAACAGTAAAATTGCGTAAAATAAAATAAGACGCATGATGTGATGCAGGTTGCATCAATTCTCCCGAGGTTGAAAGAGCTCGACCCCGACGAGACTGTGATGTGACTTGCTACTAGAATATCCAAAGTCGATCTGGAACTGCTCCGCTACTGTCATGTTGTAAGTTGTGGTAAATAGTGATGCAAAGGAAGGATTCTTCAGGGCAACTCATGACCCGTAAGTAAATTCTCTTTCCTGGAAAAAACAGAAAACCAATCTCCTTCGGAAAAATATAATTCTCGGTGATAAAATAAACCATTGAATTATATGTTTCCAAAGATGCTCGCAAACTGTTAGTCATAATTTTATGCATAATATTTAAATGATCAGTAAAAATCAGAGCATCAGAGAGAATGGTATCACAAAGTGGGGGAGAGTGGAGATCAAAGAAGCATGGTAGAAAGCAAGCAGAGTCGGCTCGTGGAATTGTTAAATTATATCGCATCAAACGCTCTCCTGTCAGACTCATACGAGCATCTACTAGACCAAGATCAACTATTTGGAACTTATCACCCGATAGAATCTTATCAACGCTACAAAATTTAAAATTGATTACAAATCTATTATTTAAAATTTTCCAGAGAAAACCTTTAAAACGTGTATCCTTATTGGGAGTGAATTTTTTTGGAGTTCTCTCTATTTTTATGGCAATAATTTGATAAAAATATTGATAATTTGACAATAGAGTTTATCAGGTACGTTTATGTTTAGAGGATAATGTAGTGATTTAAAATGACGATCTCCAAATATAAAATCAATATATTGTGATGATTCTAACGTCAAGGGCAAGTGAACGTCATACATAGTATTTGTGGCATCAAGGGTTGGTGGTTGCAGTGGGCTAGGAGAATCATGAAATAAATGGATAAAGTTTACGTCACCTAAGATGAGGGGCTCATCACTAGCCAACTCCTCCGGGAGAAGTGAGATTGAAATTGTGTTATCCAAGGTGAGTGACACACCACTAGTAAGTTCTTCATCGAGAAGGGGCTCGGGAAGGAACTTGGTGACTAAAGGTTGTGGTTCAGTGTGAACAAGTGAGGACACCGCTTCAGTCAAGATGGGGGAATGAGGAGGATGAAATTCCTCTTCTTGGAGCAGAGGCTCATGAAGGAACTCTTCGACTGAAGTGGGTGTTATAGTGGAAACTAGGGGGGCCAAGGTGCGCTTGGGGGAAACGACAAGTCTGAAGAGTTCCACTGATTGATACGTAGTTGGGACGTAGTCAGGGAAAACATATTGTTTGTGCATTGTCGTCTCAAAGTTGGTAACATCGGTGCACAACCCATTCAGATTTTGTTTTAATTTGGCAGTGATTGTGTCGACTGACGTCGTCAGATCGCGCATTCGATTGGCTAGGTCACCTAAGGTGGCTCCTATTCGATCTAAGCGACTCTCCATATTTTTAAGTAAAAACTTAATGTTTTTTTAAGGTAAATTTTAAAAAGGGGCTATGGGTGCGTGTGGGGGAGCCACACCATATTATTTGGAAATAAATTATAAATATTTTAAAATAGATTTTTTTTTTAAATAATAAATAAATTTTGAAATTCGGATCGCGTGACTCGCGATAGGAGCGAATCACAGACGCTCTGATACCAAACTGATGTAGACTAAAATTAGGGTTAAAAAAAATACGTTATCTTGAGAGCTCGTTTTAAATTTTGAAAATAAGGCCGAGAGGGCCAAACCGAAATTTTGCACGCGTAACTCAAACTCATCGCCAAGAACTTTAGAGATTCGTTATTTTCGTTCGGGAGACGCACTCGTGTGTTTGTTTGGTTTGATACTTCCACAATAAGATAAAATATGTCCGCAAACAGATCTCAAATACTAACTTATGGAGTAAATAAAAGAGCAGTAATTAAAGAGAGAGAACGTACGGCAAGCTCAAACGTTATTTAGGAGAATACATAAAATTAAGCTGATTCATTGGAGCGGGAATACGAGATAAGTTACCCAGGGAAGAATCGGTCCTCCAAATCCGAAGCAGCCGGAAGATGTCGTAGCAGTCGATTGACGGAAAGCTTGCCGAAGTCAACCGACTCGTCTGTGGCGCTGGAGTCAGATCCCGCGATCGTCGGCTAGACTGGTTCACGGGTCAAAGACTGGAGGAGTTGGAGTTGTCGTCGACGCCAGAAATGGGTGACGTCGTCGACTGTACGTCTGGAGGCTGTGGCGAAGCGGAGGTTGTCGGATCGGCCGACGATGCTGGCGAGGAAACAGGGGGGGAGCGCCGGGTCATAGAGAACGAAATCCCGTTCTCCTACGAACCGGCCGCACCCCCCTGTTTCCTCGCCAGCATCATCGGCCGATCCGACAACCTCCGCTTCGCCACAGCCTCCAGACGTACAGTCGACGGCGTCACCCATTTCTGGCGTCGACGACGACTCCAACTCCGCCAGTCTTCGACCCGTGAACCAGTCTAGCCGGCGATCGCGGGATCTGACTCCAGCGCCACAGACGAGTCGGTTGACGTCGACTTCGGAAAGCTTTCCGTCAATCGACTGCTACGACATCTTCCGACTGCTTCGGATTTGGAGGACCGATTCTTCCCTGGGTAACTTATCTCGTATTCCCGCTCCAATGAATCAGCTTAATTTTATGTATTCTCCTAAATAACGTTTGAGCTTGTCGTACGTTCTCACCCTTTAATTACTGCTCTTTTATTTACTCCATAAGTTATTATTTAAGATCTGTTTGCGGACATATTTTATCTTATCGTCGAAGTATCAAACCAAACAAACACACGAGTGCGTCTCCCGAACGAAAATAACGAATCTCTAAAGTTCTTGGCGACGAGTTTGAGTTACGCGTGCAAAATTTCGGTTTGGCCCGCTCGGCCTTATTTTCAAAACTTAAAACGAGCTCTCAAGATAACGTATTTTTTAACCCTAATTTTAGTCTACATCTGATGTAAACCAGAATTCTCGAGTCGAGTTTAAAGTAATAAATTTGAATTCTCTTTTAAATATGTAGCGTAAGAGAGATGTTCTCGAGCAAACGGTAAGCGACATTTGATCTCGGGCTCGCATACGCGCGTAAAATTCGACATTTAAACGCTGAATAAATACGAAGTAACGTTCCGCAATCAAACAATTAGGGGAAGAAATGTGCGGATATGAAAATTAACGAAAAATAAGTTCAAAATTAATTAATGGCAAGCATGCTCTAAAATTTCAGATCAAATAAACATGTAGGCATCAAATTTGACTAAAATTTTGGAGTAAGATGTTAAAAGGTATACCACAAGGCCTCAAATGCAGCCAGCTCACTGAAATCGGAAGGGGAAACCGAACTAAACAGCAGCAAGGCTCGGGCTCCTACAGGACTCTGGACGGGAGAACAGCCTCGAGTGAATGACTGTCTGGTGATGGCAGGAGAGGTTGCAGGTGGTGGAGCGGTGGTGAAAGAGGGTCGGGCGGTGCTGAGCAGAGAGCTGGAGGAATTGATTGGCTGAATGATGTCGGAACAGACAAGACCGACTCTGAAGTCATCGATCCGGAAGGCTCTGGTGGAGGAGAGGTCGCCGACGTCCACGGAGACAGGCGGCGGTGGAGGTGAGGAACGACGGATTGGTTCTTCGGGGCGCAGAAGGTTAGGGCTGGACGTATTGGGAAACAGGGAGGAGTTCTCCTGTTTTCCAATTTCTATCCAAGCTACCGATTTTTGGAGAGGGGAATAGGGTTTAATAAGATATCATTATGAGGATTTTTTATGCAGGTTTCTTTTTTGACAGAGGGAAAAGGAACGAAGAAAGGAATTTGTTTTTTACTTTCCAAAGGCTCTTAATTTCCATCTTAAGTTTAATTCCCAAAGTGAAATTTGATTCTTAATTTATATGCTACCTAAAATAAAATATGCTTAATTTTGATAAATTATTTTAGAGTGCTTGCCTTAATTAACTTATTACCTAATTTGACGGATCTTTTTATTTAAGATCTTATTGGACGATCACCCCCAATAAGTCGTAACAAGTGCGCGAAATAAAATACGTGTGCGCCAATACATGCGCTACAAATACTAAAATAAAATGCTCAGAAAAAACAGTAAAATTGCGTAAAATAAAATAAGACGCATGATGCGATGCAGGTTGCATCACTAGACCACTTAGAGAATGTCCGGGACACCCCAGCACAGCACGACGATTCGCTTGAGGACGACGTCGATGTTCCTCTACGACCTAACCAGCGTCCGAGAGATGGCCACCCACCAGTAGACCGCCTCCATCGTGAGATTCCTCAGCGAGCCCCAGCACCACCGGCAAGGCGAGACCCTGACCCGGCAGTTGAGCGTAGACAAGCTCCGGCACGAGATAGGCCTCCATTTCAGCGTGCTGAGTACCGTGTGCCACGTCAGCCTCAGCAGGACCCCAGAGATCGCGTGCCCCCACACGATCGACGGGACAGTCACCGAGATGAGTACTATCCCCCGGTTCGGCGAGAGCGTGGACCCCCACCCGCTCGATACGACTACGCCCATGACGATTATCCCGAGGACTATCCCGACCCACGGAGAGGTGACCACCACTTGGACATCACTCATCGCATTCGACTCGACGCCCCTACGTTCGATGGTTGTTTGGATCTGAAAGCCTTCAGCGATTGGCTTCTGGACATGGACCACTATTTCGAGGTATGATATGAGTGACGAGCGTTGTGTTCGCTTCGCAAAAATGAAGCTGATCGGACAGGCTAAGGTATTCTGGATTAACGTTGAGAGAGCTTTGGAGTGAGATGGTTACTACCCCATCACCAGATGGGAGGAGATGAAACAGAGACTTAGCGAGAAGTACCTCCCCGCGTCCTACCGAGACCAGTTAATTGAGCAGTTGCAGAACTTACGACAGGGGACACTCACTCTCGCAGAGTACATGGCTCGCTTTGACAAGTTAGTCGTTAGGAGTGACGTCTTAGAGGAAACCATTGCCACTGCATCTCGTTTCAAGGCGGACCTACGCGCTGAGATTCGGAGAGAATTGATTCCCCAACGTTTAGAGACCGTCGATCAAATATTCCAGCTCGCCCTCGAGTACGAGCAGTACCTTCGATCATTTACTACGAGGCAGTTTCCATCTCTGACTGATTCCTCGACTTTCAAGAAACCCGCTCCGCCCCAGACCACCTCGGTTGCATCTACACGTGTTCCCACGGACACTAAGGGTAAGACCGCTGCCACTGATGGCCAGCGCTCTGTGGGTATCCAGTGTTATAGATGTTCAGGCAGAGGACACATGGCGGCGCAGTGCCCCACGCGGAATTTATTGGTTGAGGATGAGGAGCAGGGTTTAGAGGGAGATGAGGAGGTGACTGAGGAGATTACGGCCGCCGTTGAGGAGGGTTGGGAGAGCGACGCTGAGCGTTCGTTAGAGTTAGGAGTGGTCAGGCGCCTTCTACATACCCCACTTGTCGATGAGGACTGGCGCCGCACCACCATTTTCTACACGTATTTCCCGAGTGCAGGCGGACCATGCAAGCTAGCCATCGATATTGGGAGTTCTGTGAATATCGTGGCCCAGAAGGGTCTAGACCGTATGCAGGTGAAGGTTGAGCCTCACCCACACCCCTATCGTGTCATTTGGGTAGACAAGACGGCGATCCAGGTTACCCAGCGTTGTCTTGTGCCGATCAGCATCGCTTCCTTTGAGGATCGGGTCTGGTGCGACGTCATACCCATGGACGTCGCCCACGTTCTGTTAGGCCGCCCTTAGCTTTTTGATCGCGACGTCGCGTGTTTCGACCGCTCGAACACATGTGTCTTTTATGATAAGGGACGAAAGATTACGTTATCGCCAACCCAACCCAGGGAGAGACCCAAGGGTCGGGTTGAGTCATCAGTTAGCACGAGTGCCTCGAGACCCGTACACATCCTGAGGCGCAGTGAGCTTGTGAGAGACAGCATTGATGCTGGCATTATGTATGTAGTGGCAGCCACCATGGCACTTGATTGACAAGCCTCACCCCGTTGTTAGGCCACTGTTAGATGAGTTTGCGGATATTATGCCCGAAGAGCTCCTTGATGAGTTGCCCCCTCTACGGGACATCCAGCACGCTATTGACTTAGTCCTGGGGGCCTCGCTCCCAAATTTGTTGCACTATCGTATGAACCCCGTTGAGCATGCCGAGCTCAAGAGACGGGTAGATGAGCTTCTCCGGAAGCAATTCATTCGGGAGAGTTTGAGTCTGTGCGCGGTTCCCTCCCTTCTTACTCCCAAGAAGGACGGCAGCTGGCGCATGTGCATCAATACCCGAGCTATCAATAAGATTACAGTGAAGTATCGTTTCCCGATCCCTCGATTGGATGATCTTTTAGATATGATGTTCGGAGCCCAGATGTTATCGAAGATCGACCTCCGTAGCGGTTACCACCAGATCAGGGTTCGAGAGGGAGACGAGTGGAAGACGGCATTCAAGACTAAGGATGGTCTGTATGAGTGGTTGGTCATGTCATTTGGGCTTTCAAACGCCCCGAGCACATTCATGCGAGTCATGACTCAGATTCTGCGGCCCTACATGGGCCAATTCCTAGTCGTATACTTTGACAGCATTCTGATTTATAGCCACACTGAGTTGAACCACCTCGAGCACTTGCGACTTTTGTTTGACATCCTCCGAAAGGAGAAGTTATTCATAAATATGAAAAAGTGCTCTTTCTTGTCCGAATCAGTCCATTTTCTCGGGTTCATTATCTCTTCCTGTAACACCCTGCCAGTACGAAAAGTATAACAGCAGGTCCGGCCGGGACCCCACGCCATACAAACCACACTAGCTAGGAGTTAAAAGGTGATAACCAGAAAAGTAACTACAAAATGAGAGTACAAAAACGTAAGCGGAAGCATTTATTAAACCATTCAAAAAGACATGTCCACTATCATAGGAATGAGTCCAGAAGTAAGAGTTACGGCCTTAGGGCCTTACATCAAATTAATGTACAAAACTCCAAAAAGGCATACATCGGCACGCAGGCCGGCAATACATGAGGAAACAGGAAAAAGGCTGGCCTTCGAGGGCCAACACAGCAAAAGGGCCAACGCCCGCTACTTCCCGCTAGGCTCACCTGCACCTGCATAAGAACATTCCACCAAGCGGTGGCAAACAAAGTAACGGTCAGCACAGCTGACCAAATTATAACGACCCCACCCCTTTCCCGGGGTGGCGGAGCTTCTACCCTGCAAGCAAGCTATACTAGCACAAATACTAGTATACAGAAGGTGCAACTACACAAGGTGAGGTTTCAAGCACAAACAATCTTCTAGGTTGAGCATCAAAAAGAAGGGAACCTAGGTATGCACATAATGTTGGTTGGGTTCACCCGAAGGTTTCCCACAACCGCCTAAGCAATCGCATGAGGCTAAACATAACATCAATTTCACAACACTCCACCCTAAGGGTCACAACCTTAGGTGGGAAACAAGAGCTTTTGGTCGGTCTAGGTATGACACCTTCCACGACCTCTCCCATGATCACACGGCTTTCATGAGGAAGGGACCTCTCGCCGATCTGCATGGAAACGGGTTCGGTTCAGCTTTGCCCGTGCTCTAATCGTCGTGATCTATCGCACGACGCGGGTACGGCTTCACCTCGGCCCGTAAGGGTTTAGCACTTTCAAGTGCTACATTAAAAATATACGCTACGCACCTAACCCCTTCACAAGGATCTAGGCTTCGCGAATTCTCAACAAGGGAGCTACATACACTCCGCATCAATTTCGTGGTGAAGGTTTGCCTTCATCCAAACCTCAAAGCATGGGGCTTTCGTTAGGATCTTCACAAGACGCCTACACTTAATTCCCGCAATACTATAGGTGAGTTCACGGAGTCATTCTCCGGCACGCATTCTAGGCCTAACCTAAATGCAACGTCGCAAATCAAGCATCACCGATTCGGGCTCACGGCCACGAATAGGTTTCACACACAATGCCTAAATCCGCACGACTACCGGATTTTCTACATGCAATATGCCGGGGACGGACACAATCTACCCGGAGTCCCGAAGGACTTGAGGAAATCCTACACTTCACCCATTTGGTGAAAGAGATACCTCATGCAAGCAAAGAAAGAGGAATAAATGGACAAATACAAGTCCAAAGTTCGGGAGGAAGAATCGTTACCCTAGACGTGTTCTTCTTCGCCATGGATCCGAGATTCTACGCGGAGGGAAAGAACCGCACCGGGCTGCACTCTCCGGATCTGGAAACGGCTCGCGAAACGGAGCTCCGGAGCTCCGTCAATGGCGAAATCTCCTCTTCTTCTTCCTTGCCCCCTTCTTCTTCCTCTAGCCTAGGAGAGAGAGACACTATGAAATAATGAGGGTTTAATCCCTCTCCAAAGCCCTAAGACCCCCCAGCATTAAATCCCAGCCGTTGGATCGAATTCCAAGAAATTTGATCGGTCGGATCTTCTTCTCCGCTCAAAATCGCGGAACAGAATAAACAGGGCGCACGATCACAGGCGCACGGTCAGTGGTCGTGCGCGACGAGGGCAATGGTCGTGCGCACTATCCGGGACAGAACTCTGAATTCTTGCGAATAAGCGCACGATCGCTGGCGCACGATCGTTGGTCGTGCGCGAAGAGGGAAATGGTCGTGCGCACTGTCCGAGACAGAACTCGATTCTCTTCTGAATTAACGCACGATCACTGGTCGTGCGCGATGAGGCCACTGATCGTGCGCTAAGAGCAGACAGGGAAAATTCTAGCCTGCTTCACGTGCCGCACTACCACTCCGCCTACTTGGCGGAACTACCAGTTTTGGGGTGTTACAACTCCACCCTCCTTAAAAGAATTTCGTCCCGAAATCCAGGAAACAGTAATAGCATAAATTATAGTTATACTTTACCTGAGGGAAATAGCTCGGGATACTCCGCAAGCATCGTTTGCTCTCTCTCCCAAGAGAGCTCCTCTCGGCCGCAGTTATCCCACCGGACTTTTACCATCCGAATGGACTTGTTCCGCAGTTGCTTTACTTCGGTATCTTCGATGCGTAAAGGCTTGACTTTCGTCGACAACCCACTATCGACCGGAACTTTGCCGACCGCAACGATATGAGTAGGCTCTTGCACTGCCTTCCTCAACACTGAAATGTGGAACACGTCGTGCAGACCGCTCAGCTCTGCAGATAGTGCAAGCCGATAAGCCGCATCACCAACACGCTCCACGATCTCGAACGGTCCTAAGTACCTCGGACTGAGCTTTTTCAAGCGTCGAATCCTTGATACCCCTTTGAACGGTTTGATCTTCAAGTAAACCCGGTCACCGACGGCAAACTCTAAGTTCCTATGCTTGGCGTTGAAATACTTTGCTTGCCTATCCTGGGCAACCAATAGCCTTTCGCGTATAGACCGGATCGTCGAAGTTGCTTCTTCAACATCCTTTCGCTTCAATAGCTTAGTATCGCCCGTTTCCGCCCAAGACAACGGCGTACGACACTTCTTACCATAGAGGGCCTCGAAAGGAGTCATCTTTATGCTGGCTTGGTAGCTATTATTGTAGGCGAACTCGATCATAAAGAGGTGATCCTCCCACCTCTTTCCAAAGTCTAGAGCGCACATTCGGAGCATATCCTCCATAGTCCTGTTGGTTCTCTCGGTCTGTCCATCCGTTTGCGGGTGGAAGGCCGTGCTGAACTTCAATTTTGTGCCCAACAGTTCATGGATAAGCCTCCAATCCTTCGATGTGAAACGCCCGTCACGATCGCTGACGATGCTACGAGGGACACCGTGCAGTCTCACGATACTATCCACATAGAGCTTTGCTAGCTTCTCTACGGAATCATCCTTCCGGTTCGGAATGAAGTGTGATACCTTTGTCAAACGGTCCACGATCACCCATATGGCGTCGTTTCCATGTTGCGATCTCGGCAATCCGTGCACGAAATCCATCGAAATATCATCAAACTTCCACTCCGGAATCGGCAAGGACTACAGAAACCCACCGGGACGTTGACATTCCGCTTTCACCAACGCGCAAGTATGACACTTGGCCACATAAAGGGCAATGTCTTTCTTCATGCCCGGCCACCAGAACAGTTTCTTCATATCCATAAACATTTTAGTGCTCCCCGGGTGGATCGAGTACTTGGTATGATGAGCCTCGTACATCAACTCCGCCCGTAGAGTACCAACGTTTGGGATGCATAACCTTTCCTGCTTCCACATAAGGTCGTCTTCGAAGGAGAAATCAGCGTTTAACCCTTCAACGGTTTCCGCTTTGTATCGTTTCAAGCTCTCGTCCAACTCCAATGCTTGTCGAACTCGGTCGGCAAGGTCGTAGTGAACTTCCGTCCAGTTCAAGCATGCTGAAGTAGACGTTCTCCTATCAATGCATATGATCTCCATTTCTTCTAGCTCACGGATTAGACGCTCATCGTGCATCAAAATCCAATTTGCTTGTGCGGGAGCCCGACGACTCAACGCGTCTGCAACTACGTTTCCTTTACCGGGAGTATATTTGATATCGAAGGTGTAGTCCCCAAGGAACTCCATCCACCTCCTTTGGCGCATGTTCAACTCCCTTTGATCTAGTAAGTACTTGAGGCTCTTATGGTCGGTAAAGATATCGATCTTCACGCCATATAGATAGTGTCTCCAAAGCTTGAGGGCAAAAACCACGGCCGCTAGCTCCAAATCATGGACCGGGTAATTCCTCTCGTGAACCTTCAGTTGCCGGGAGCCGTAGGCAATTACCTTCCCGAACTGCACTAGGACACAACCCAAACCACTTCCTGAGGCGTCGCTATATATTTCGTAGCCTTCCGTACCTTGTGGCGAGCATAGAATGGGCGCCGTGGTCAGACGGCTCTTTAGCTCTTCAAAAGCTCGTGCGCACTCGGGCGACCAAACGAACTTATGATCCTTCCTAGTCAGTTTTGTGAGAGGAAGTGCGATCCTCGAGAAGTTTTCCACAAAGCGCCTATAATAGCCGGCAAGTCCTAAGAAACTTCGGACTTCCGCTACGTTTTTCAACAAAGGCCACGCTTGGATCGCTTCTATCTTCGACGGATCAACTGCAATTCCTTCGTCACTAACAACATGACCAAGGAATGCCACTGACGGTAGCCAAAACTCGCACTTGGAGAACTTGGCATATAGCTGACTCCTCCTCAAGGTGCTCAGGACTGCGTGCAGATGCCCTACATGCTCCTCTTCCGACTGAGAGTATACCAAAATGTCGTCGATGAAGACGATCACAAATTGATCTAAATACTCTCGGAATGTCCTATTCATCAAGTCCATGAATACCGACGGTGCGTTGGATAGACCGAACGGCATTACCGTGAACTCAAAGTGCCCAAAGCGGGTACTGAACGCTGTCTTTGGAATGTCACATTCCCTTATTCGCAGTTGATAGTAGCCGGACCTTAGGTCTAGCTTGGAGTAAACCGTCGACCCCATCAGTTGGTCGAATAGATCATCGATTCTAGGAATCGGATATCGGTTTTTCTCGGTCAACTTGTTTAGCTCTCTATAATCAATACATAGACGCAAACTCCCATCCTTCTTTTTCACAAAGAGGACCGGTGCACTCCAAGGCGAAGAACTTGGACGTACGTAGCCTTGCTCTAGCAGCTCTTGCAATTGGACCTTCAACTCTGCCAATTCCTTTGGCGCTATTCGGTATGGTGAGCGGGCCACAGGTTTGGCACCTGGCACCAACTCGATACAGAAATCAATCTCCCGATGAGGCGGAGCCCCAGGGAGTTCGTTAGGAAACACGTCGGCGTATTCCGCTACAACTGGGACATCACACAACCTGGGCTTTGGCTCCGAAGCCTCCAACAAGGTGAAGAACAACTCGGCGCCTTTTCTCACCGCCTTAACCACTTAGAGAGCAGACATCAGCGTCTTGCTCGCTCCTCGCATACCGGCGAATGTGGTTTCATCGTCGGTGTTCGTTCCCAGAGTGATCTCCTTTGTATTGCAATCTATGCATGCTCGCTGCTCCGAGAGCCAGTCCATGCCGAAGATCACATCGAATTCAGCTAACGGTAGTAACGACGCTTCCAAGTCGAAATCTTGACTTCCGATCCGCACCTTCACACGGCTCTTCCTATCCGCACTCATTCGAGATCCATTGGGTAGCACTACTTCCAATCTATCCTCTACAAAGGTAGACGGCACTCCGATTCGCACCACGAAGTCCTCGGACAGAAAAGAGTGCGATGCACCCGTATCGAATAGAGCTCTCGCCGGATAGTTGAAAATTAGGACGAAACCTAATTGTACACAAATAACACATATAGTCGTACAACAGTAAGAATCATATACATAGCTGTAAAAGCTAACTTCTAATTCGTACCTGTGACTACATCGGTTTGTCGTATAGCTTCTTGTTGGCCAAGCGAATAGACTTTCGGCTGAGTCGGAATGTGTTGGGACGCCGAAGACTCTGCCGCTTTGCCCTTTTCCGCAGCGCGAGCATAATCCACCGCTCGATTTGCCGCCTTTGGGGGACCACTTCGACACACCGCAGCTTTGTGTCCCACCTTCCCGCAGGTGAAACACGTAATAGGAGTCCGCGCGGTCGTGGCTCCCGAAACATTCGAAGAAGCTGGTTCCGTCTGCTTGAACTTCCGCTTGTTCCTTCTGAAGTCCGGCTTGGACTGAGAGGCCGGCGCATGAAACTCGGGTTTCTTTACAACACTCTTTGCTTGTACCCTCTTCATGTCCAACTCCAAAGATCTGGCGGTTTGCACCATCACTTGGAAGCCAAACGTCATAGGGCCTGCAAAAGTGCTCTTTCTTGTCCGAATCAGTCCATTTTCTCGGGTTCATTATCTCTTCCTGTAACACCCTGCCAGTACGAAAAGTATAACAGCAGGTCCGGCCAGGACCCCACGCCATACAAACCACACTAGCTAGGAGTTAAAAGGTGATAACCAGAAAAGTAACTACAAAACGAGAGTACAAAAACGTAAGCGGAAGCATTTATTAAACCATTCAAAAAGACATGTCCACTATCATAGGAATGAGTCCAGAAGTAAGAGTTACGGCCTTAGGGCCTTACATCAAATTAATGTACAAAACTCCAAAAAGGCATACATCGGCACGCAGGCCGGCAATACATGAGGAAACAGGAAAAAGGCTGGCCTTCGAGGGCCAACACAGCAAAAGGGCCAACGCCCGCTACTTCCCGCTAGGCTCACCTGCACCTGCATAAGAACATTCCACCAAGCGGTGGCAAACAAAGTAACGGTCAGCACAGCTGACCAAATTATAACGACCCCACCCCTTTCCCGGGGTGGCGGAGCTTCTACCCTGCAAGCAAGCTATACTAGCACAAATACTAGTATACAGAAGGTGCAACTACACAAGGTGAGGTTTCAAGCACAAACAATCTTCTAGGTTGAGCATCAAAAAGAAGGGAACCTAGGTATGCACATAATGTTGGTTGGGTTCACCCGAAGGTTTCCCACAACCGCCTAAGCAATCGCATGAGGCTAAACATAACATCAATTTCACAACACTCCACCCTAAGGGTCACAACCTTAGGTGGGAAACAAGAGCTTTTGGTCGGTCTAGGTATGACACCTTCCACGACCTCTCCCATGATCACACGGCTTTCATGAGGAAGGGACCTCTCGCCGATCTGCATGGAAACGGGTTCGGTTCAGCTTTGCCCGTGCTCTAATCGTCGTGATCTATCGCACGACGCGGGTACGGCTTCACCTCGGCCCGTAAGGGTTTAGCACTTTCAAGTGCTACATTAAAAATATACGCTACGCACCTAACCCCTTCACAAGGATCTAGGCTTCGCGAATTCTCAACAAGGGAGCTACATACACTCCGCATCAATTTCGTGGTGAAGGTTTGCCTTCATCCAAACCTCAAAGCATGGGGCTTTCGTTAGGATCTTCACAAGACGCCTACACTTAATTCCCGCAATACTATAGGTGAGTTCACGGAGTCATTCTCCGGCACGCATTCTAGGCTTAACCTAAATGCAACGTCGCAAATCAAGCATCACCGATTCGGGCTCACGGCCACGAATAGGTTTCACACACAATGCCTAAATCCGCACGACTACCGGATTTTCTACATGCAATATGCCGGGGACGGACACAATCTACCCGGAGTCCCGAAGGACTTGAGGAAATCCTACACTTCACCCATTTGGTGAAAGAGATACCTCATGCAAGCAAAGAAAGAGGAATAAATGGACAAATACAAGTCCAAAGTTCGGGAGGAAGAATCGTTACCCTAGACGTGTTCTTCTTCGCCATGGATCCGAGATTCTACGCGGAGGGAAAGAACCGCACCGGGCTGCACTCTCCGGATCTGGAAACGGCTCGCGAAACGGAGCTCCGGAGCTCCGTCAATGGCGAAATCTCCTCTTCTTCTTCCTTGCCCCCTTCTTCTTCCTCTAGCCTAGGAGAGAGAAACACTATGAAATAATGAGGGTTTAATCCCTCTCCAAAGCCCTAAGACCCCCCAGCATTAAATCCCAGCCGTTGGATCGAATTCCAAGAAATTTGATCGGTCGGATCTTCTTCTCCGCTCAAAATCGCGGAACAGAATAAACAGGGCGCACGATCACAGGCGCACGGTCAGTGGTCGTGCGCGACGAGGGCAATGGTCGTGCGCACTATCCGGGACAGAACTCTGAATTCTTGCGAATAAGCGCACGATCGCTGGCGCACGATCGCTGGTCGTGCGCGAAGAGGGAAATGGTCGTGCGCACTGTCCGAGACAGAACTCGATTCTCTTCTGAATTAACGCACGATCGCTGGCACACGATCACTGGTCGTGCGCGATGAGGCCACTGATCGTGCGCTAAGAGCAGACAGGGAAAATTCTAGCCTGCTTCACGTGCCGCACTACCACTCCGCCTACTTGGCGGAACTACCAGTTTTGGGGTGTTACACTTCCTCAGGCGTGTCCGTTGACCCTGAGAAGGTCGAATCCAACCGTGAATGGCCCACGCCATCGAACATCCACAAAGCCCGCAGTTTCCATAGGCTTGCGACCTTTTATAGGAGATTTGTTAGGGGATTTAGCTCGATTATGACCTCGTTTACTGGTTGTCTGCGCAAGGGAGATTTTCAGTGGACCGCCGCGGCCACTCGTGCCTTTGACGAGATTAAGGACAAGCTGACGTCCGCTCCCGTTCTGAGACTGCCCGATTTCAGTAGAGCTTTCGAGGTCGCCTGTGACGCATCAGGTGTTGGTATTGGGGGTGTGTTGAGTCAAGAGGGACACTCAGTCTCTTACTTTAGTGAGAAATTGAATGAAGCTAAGCAAAAATACTCGAACTACGATCGAAAATTTTATGTTGTCTTCCAGTCATTACGATATTGGAGACACTACCTCCTACCACGAGAGTTCGTTCTCTATTCTCACCACCCGGCCCTACGTTACCTCGATTCCCAGAGGAAGTTGAGCCATTGGCATGCGAAGTGGGTTGAGTATTTACAGGATTTTCAGTACGTTCTCAAACACCGCGCTGGTGTTGAGAACAAACCCGCTGACGCACTCAGTCGTCGAGTCTCATTCCTACACACGTTGAGGGCCCAGGTGAATGGGTTTGAGAGATTGATCGCAGACTACCCCGCTTGTGGTGATTTCGCTTATTTATATGTAGCGTTGTCGAGGGATCCGCATGATATTATTGAGGGGTATCAGCTTATTGACGAGTATTTATTCCATGGTTCCCGCTTGTGTGTACCCAGCACTTCGTATCGCGACTATTTAGTATGGGAGTTACATGCAGGAGGTGCCGCCGGTCACTTTGGGCGAGACAAGTCGATCGCTATCGTAGAGGATCGTTTCTATTGGTCGGGCCTGAAGAAGGATGTAGCTCGTGTCGTACGACATTGTCGTATTTGCCAAACGGCCAAGGGAATGAAGCAGAACACCGGCTTATACACCCCTCTTCCCGCTCCCCATCGTCCCTGGGAGGACATTAGCATGGACTTCGTACTTAGACTTCCTCGTACTCAGAGGAAACATGATTCTATATTCGTAGTGGTTTATCGGTTTTCTAAGATGGCTCATTTCATTGTTTGCAGTAAGGCTGCAGATGCACCCCACGTCGCGGCCTTATTTATTACTGGCGTCTTTAGATTACACGGTCTGCCGAAGTCAATTGTGTCTGATAGGGATGTGAGGTTCGTTAGCTATTTCTGGAAGACCTTGTGGCGAAAGACCGGGACTACCTTAAAGTTTTCATCTACATACCACCCTCAGACGGACAGTCAGACTGAGGTCGTGAATAGAAAGCCTAGGCAATTTACTGAGGTGTCTAGTTGGAGAGCATGTGTCTAGTTGGGACTCGGTGCTCCCTGTTGTGGAGTTTGCATATAACAGTTCAATCAACAGGTCTACAGGTCTGAGTCGGTTTCATAGTGTCAGGTTACGACCCTCGGAAGCCTATTGATCTTATTCCTGTCCCGACTGAGTCACATCCTAGTGAGTCCGTTGAGTCCTTCACACGTCATTTGCATGAATTGCATGAGTCAGTTAGGCGCAAAAGTAATTTAAGCAATGAATATTATAAGGAACAGGCAGATAAACATAGGCGAGAAAGACATTTTCAGATAGGTGAACAGGTGATGGTGAGAGTCCGCACTGAGAGGCTCCCTCAGGGGTCTGCTAAGAAGCTAAGCGCTAGGCGAATCAGTCTATATACAGTCCTGAGATGGGTCGGGCCAAATGCTTATGAGTTGGACATTCCTACGAACATGGGTATCCACCCGTGTTCAATGTTGAGGACCTGACGCCATACTTTGCACCTCACGAGTACCCTGATCCCCACATTAGCAGCCCTTCTGAGCATGTACTACCGCTTTCACCTCCCTCCACTCGGCCTATGTCCGAGCCCTCGCCATCACAGTCCTTATCCCGCACCCAACCCACCATTGACCCCAACTTACCCGGGATTCCGTCTCCCCTGGCTTCATCTTCAGCACCGCAGATTCCACCGGATCTCTTTCCTCGAGCGTTGAGCGACGAGCACATCCCTGAGATCATTGCGCATGAGTACGTCCCCTCCACGGATGGCCTCGTGTGTCGCTACTTGGTTCGCTGGCGCGGGCGCCTCTTCTCCGACGACACCTGGACTGTTGCTGCAGAGCTTGATCGACTCGCCCCTGGACTTCGACCACAGTATGATCGTCTCCATTCATCGGAGATGAAGGGTTTTCAGTCAGGGGGAGTTGATGGGGGACCATCTGGCGCGACTCGGCGCAAGGCGGACCCCGCCTTCGTGTATTCTCGCAGGCGGACTTGATCGAACTGGCGATCCGCCACCGCGGATGCGTCCGGCTTGTCATTCTGATATAGTTTCATATATGACATTATGTTTGAGTTTTATTTCATGTGTGCATGGTCCCGAAACTGTCGGTCAAATCATAGCCGTCGATTTCGGTTGCCCTAATCCAGTTTTCTTATAAATAGAACCTTAGGGCTGCTGTAATTTTGATTGCTGGAATTTGGAGAGCCTTCTTCCTCATTTCCGGTGATCTCCTCCGCGGTGCCGACTCCGTGGAGCCCTTTGGTGACGACTCCTTGGGTAAGTTATCTCATCTCCTCCTTGTTCTCCTTCCCCTCCACCAAAACAGCCAACCCTTCCCTGTTTTCTTGCAGGCGCCAGCCCCCCTCCAATCCCAGACGCCAGCCCCCCTTTTAATCCCAGACGCCAGCCCTCCAACCCAAGCCACCCGCCCCCCCCAATCATCCTGAAGCCGCCAGCCCCAACCCCTCCATAACCGCCAGCCCCCTGCCCTCTACATCAGCCACCCGCCCTTCCATTCCCAACACAGCAGCCGCCACCCTCCTCCATATCATGTCGCCGATCAGACCCAGCAGCCACCTCCCCCTCTCAGCTGGCCGCCGATTAGACCCAGCAGACACCTCCCCCTCTCAGCTAGCCGCCGACCTCCTTCCCCCACCCAATCTGGCTTTCCCTAGCCCCTCCCACGTGGATCCACCTTCCAAACAGCCCCTCCCCTCTCAGATCTGCCCAGATCTGGGCGCAACAGTCCAGATCCAGCCCGTTCCATCCCGATCTAGCCACCCTACGTCCCCTTCGACCACCCGTTACCCGATCCAGTTCACCACCACCCAGAAAACCTTTAATCCTCTCTGAAACTTCAGTTTTTCCTAAAACTACAGCAGTCCTATTTTTATTCCAGATTCGCGTTGTGTTTTGTATTAGTTGACGGTGTTAAAACATTGTTGCGTTGTGGCAATCTTATGCTTACTTGGAATTAAAGTTCATTATTATTTGTCTCGTGAAGATCTCTAACTGCAGGGCGGATTGAATCGCTGCGCGCTTGCTCTGGCCCTCCGTGCGGAGGAAAGCCAACGCATCAAACTTTAAGAAATTGTTTATCTTTGCTTATGGAATGTTGTGTGTTGTTTTATATTATTTAGTTGCTAATATTAATTGGTGCGCTTAATCACACGTGTCGCATGCATTGAGTCATTAGGAGTCAACCCCACTCATCACTAGCGCGCATTTTGGAATTCACTTCACAGCCTACCCTACACCAAGCTTTAGGGGACTTGTGAATATTGTTATTTAATTTACTAAAACATGTTTGCGAGTATGAATTCTTATTCTTTGTTTATTCTTTCATTTATGCGATTTGCGATAATGTTTAATGATTGGTCTTCATTTCTGCGAGTGGAGGACTTCAAAGAGCGCTTCCTTTCAAAGGGCTACTCGGCGAGATTGCCTCGCGAGGATGAGCGCATAAACACCTTCGCGGACAAGCTCATCCTCCCGATCCGTCATTTTGAAGTCGGGCTGCGACTTCCTTTCTGGCCGGAGTTCTGCCAGATCCTCCAGTACTATGGCTTAGTACCGGTGCAGATCAACCCCAACGGTGTGGTGATCATCATTGTGTACCTTAGCTTCTTGCAAGCAAAGAAGATCACTTTCGACAAGTCGGTCTTCAGGAACTTGGGGGTGACAAATGAGGGCGTCATCTTCTTCTGCAGCCACTTGTACAATCGTCGGGACCGTGAACAAGGCTCATCGTTGGGGCGAGCGCTTCATAGTCACCGCGGGCGACTTTGAGTCCATTAATCCTCCCCGCCCTCAGCAGCCGTCTGAAGTGGTCTTCCTCGCTCCTATCCTGCAAGACTGCTAGAGGAGCTGCGGAAAGCTCTCAGGGGGCGTAAGTTCGATGTCGCTTATTGGCGGCGACAATTGGACGAGCTGCAGTGCGTCTTTCCCGGGGAAGGTAAACTTTGAGCGAGCTTAAGATATACTCGCACTGACACGCTTTGGCGACTAACAATGTCTTGTCTCCTTTTGCAGGATCTCGCACAGTTCCACTAGAGCCCCTTCCGGTGGCGAAGGAGGCCACTCCTCCAAGCGAGGAACCTCGCCAGCGCAGCGCAGCGGTGTCGCCAACTTACCCTTCCAATATGTCACTGATCCACGAGGACATGACGATGGTAGATCTCAGCGTGCCTCCCTCGGTGGTCGAAGAAGCTAGGCGGACGGAAGAGGACGACCATCCGTCAAGAAGCGGATGAGAGATGGAGATGAGATGACGAGGAGGAAGAAGGAGATCGCAAGGAAACACGAGTGCGACGAGGATTCCGGGGCTCCTTCCTCGCACCCCCAACTTCGGAACCGGCGCGGGCGGGGTAGATAACTTCGATCGCCCGCTGGTTTCTTGGGCCGATGGCGAGCATGAGGTCCACCTCAGCTCGAATCTTCCTCCCTGGTCCGAGGATCGGGAAGATGATGGCGAGGCCTTCAACGTCGCCTTCGCCCTCTATGGTTGGGACGAAGTGGCAGTGTTGCAGGAGGCCATCCCTTCCTATCTCGCCCATCAGACCTCGCGATCGTTGCTACGCTCGTTGGAGCTCGCCCACCAGACAGTAAGTAATCTGCTTGCTGTCGAGGTGAAGATCAAAGCGCAAGGCGAGATTATAACCAAGCTCCAGAAGTTGCTAACCGAGGCTGAGGAGAAGGTTGTCGGATGCAAAGAATACGAGGTGACTTTGGTTAGAAATAAATCATTCTTCTTTTTCCCGCATGCTACCATTCTTTTCATGGCGTCAAGGCGTACCAAGGCGAGCCCCGACCGCCTTGACGCTTTGATGACAAGGCGGACGCCTAGGCGACAATAAGGCGAGCAAATGCAAGGCGACATTTAATTTTTTTTTAAAACAAATGAAGAATATAGACAATGGTTATTAAAATAACCGTTGTCTATAGTCACTGCCTATTATATATAAACCGATGTCTATTGTACACGGAATGTTACAATAGACAGCGATTTATATATAAACCGCTGTCTATTGTACACGGAATGTTACATTAGGCAGCGGTTTATATATAAACCGCTGTCTATTGTAACATTCTGTGTACAATAGACTGTACACAGAATGTTACAATAGACAGCGGTTTATATATAAACCGTTGTCTATTGTACACGGAATGTTACAATAGACAATGGTTTATATATAAACTGTTGTCTATTAGATTATAGACAGCGGTTTATATATAAACCGCTTGTCTATACCCCTAATTTTTAAAAAAAATTAAGGCGGCCTTCACCTTGTTTTCAATCAGCCGACTGGACGCCTAGGCGACGTCATGATAAGAATGCATGCTACTCGCAAGTCACCTTACTAACAATTGGTTGCCCCTTACTTGCAGGAAGTCGAGCTAGTCGTCGCCCATCTTATCTCGCACCTGGAGCAGGAGCTGAAAGAGAGTCAGGTCGCGTTGGAGGTGGCCCAAGTCAAAGTCGTCGAGTTCAAAACTCGCAATTTGGCGAGGAGTCGACCTGAGGCGGGTCCCTCCAGGGAGGGCAAGAAGAAGTGAACGGCTCCCGTCGAGATGTCCAGGCTGTGGGCGAGATTGCAAAAGCCGTCGGCAGTCTACTCCTCAACAAGCTGAAATTCGACGACCAACTTGTTCCGGAAGCCGAGAACCTGACGACGGAGGATATCATCCCTGAGCTCTTTGCCGAAGAAGTCGAATCTCCCGAACCCTCACAGCCCTCGGAGTTGGAGGAAGACACGTCAGATGCCGACGAGGAAGATGGGGATGAGGGCGACGATGCGGATTAGTCGCGGCGGCGAGCATCTTGGTCAACCGAGGAACTTTTTGACCAACCTGTCGACTTGTATAGATTTTTGTGTTTTACATTACACATGGTGATGCATCGTGCTTTTTTAAATGTAATGTATTCGCCATTAACAGAAATGAAATGAAATATATTTTTTGTTTGTCTGTTTCTCTCTTATTTGCGTGAGGCGATACTCGCTAGGCTCTTAGGCTCGGATGTGAAAAGTGATCGCTAGGTTCATAGGCTCGGCCGAGTTTGAGCGCTCGCTAGGTTCCCGGATAATGCGGTGTTCTTAGATGCTCGATATTTTGGTCCGGCGAGTAAGGCACTTACTCGCCTATTAATACTCGTGAATTCTCGCATACTCACCTTACTGTGAAGATGCGGGTACATGGGGAGGGAAATGACACTCTGGGGGTCCTGCTGGACGCACACACTCGAGGCCTCCATCCTACGTTTTGTTGAGAAGACGAAGGATCCTGGATAGGGAAATAACACTCGGGGGCTCCCGCAGGATGCACACACTCGAGGCCTCCATCCTACCACTTGCTGAGAAGATGAAGGAACCTGGGTAGGGAATAGACACTCGGGGGGTCCCACGGGATGCACACACTTGAAGCCTTCATTCTACCACTTGTTGAGAAGACGAAGGAACCTGGGTAAGGAATTGACACTCGGGGGGTCCCGCATGATGCACACACTCGAGGTCTCCATCCTACTGCTTGTTGAGAAGACGAAGGAACCTGGATAGGGAAATGACACTCGGGGGTCCCGCGGGACGCACACACTCGATGTCTCCATCCTTCCACTTGTCTACTCCATTCCTGGAGGTCATTCGTCATGTTACTTGATAATCAAAAGAGAGTTAACCGCACCAATTCTCATGAGTCATGACCAAACGAAATGACGTTAAGCTTAAACTTAAGAAGATTTTTGATCCCGTATTGAGCTTCCAGCTCTTTCGAGGTTGATGACGTCTTTGATGACGAAGGACCTTTCCTCGAGGAAAAAAGATCTATTCTTCGAGGAAAATTGATCTTCTCTTCGAGGAAAAATGATCCTCTCGAGGAAAAACAATTTTCTCTTCGTCGAGTTGGAGGTTGGCTCCAGACTCTCTCCTAAGAGCATCTCCAGCCAGATGAGAAGTGCGCTCAGGGGATCGTCAGCCAACATGCAAAGGAGGAGCTCATCTCGGTCATCATCGTAGAGGCTTGGACTTAGGAGGAAGCATTAAAAAACCCGACACACGGTCTCATCATTCGCTCTGGATTTTATGAGAGTCAAGTCGGAGGCTCGTTTCCCAACCCGATCGTAGAGATCGATTTTACCTACTTACGCACGTTTGAGGTACTCTTATGAAAAAGGTCAAAAATTCTCATGTTCCAGGGTGTGAGTAAAAAAATTTCATATATATAAGTACTGAAACACACAAACATACCCTTCCCCTTCTATGGGTAGAACCTTTTCAGGTCATCACCGCTCCAAGTGTTGTCGAGTGGTTCCTTATGAATTTGTAGGTGGTACCCTCCAGTCTCGAGCGGCTCTTGCACGATGAATGACCCTTCCCAATTTATGTTGAGCTTCCCGATGGCGGCCGATCTCCTGCTGCATCAACCTTCATCAGAACGAGGTCCGCTGCCTGGAATTGCTTGATGCGGGCATGATTGTCGAAGTGCTTTGCCATCCTCCTTTTGACCTCCTCCTGTCGGACTGATGTGAGGTCTTTGAGCTCTTCAATGTAGTCGAGTGACAGCCTTTGCGCTTCTTCATTTTCGAGACGCCATTCCTCATCTCCTTCCTCTGTCGCGATCACTCTCGGGCTTCTGACTTCAAACTACACTGGGATGAGAGCCTCAGACCCGTGGGACAACTTGAAAGGTGTCTCTCCCGTGGCCGAATTGGGAGTGGTTCTCGAAGCCCATAGGACCGAAGGGAGCTGTTCCGCCCAGTTCCCTTTTTAATTCTCGACCTTTTTCTTCAAAAGGTTGATAACTAGCTTGTTTGTAGCTTCCACTTGCCCATTAATCTAAGGATAATGCACAGAAGCGAACCGAAGATCTTCCCCAATTGCTTGCAGAAATCGGCTAGCTCTAAGCTGGCAAACTGTGGCCCGTTGTCGGTGACTATTGCAAGGGGTATCCCGAACCTGCAAGCGATCTCCCACCAGATAAAGTTCTTCGCGATTGAGATGTGGTTTTAGCTAGAGCCTTAGCTTCAATCCACTTTGAGAAGTAGTCGATCATCACGAGGACGAACTTCCGTTGCCCACTAGCTTGAGGAAAATGGTCGATCAAGTCCATTCCCAAAATGGCGAAGGGTGAAGGGGCCGTGATCGATCTAAGATGTTAGGCCGACTGATGTTGAAGAGGAGCGAAGAGCTGACACTTTTGGCACTTTTTCGAGAAAGTTTCGGCATCCTTTCGGATCGTCGGCCAAAAGTAGCCTTGCCTCAAGATTCTCTGCTCCAAAGTGCGAGTCCCAGAATAAGTTCCATGCTCCCCGTAATAGATCTCTTCAACACTCGAGGTACTTCAGCCTCTGATAAACATCTGGTCAAGGGGCCCGAGATGGTCTCGCGATATAACTCTCCTTCATTCAGTAGATAGTAAGCCGTCTTGTATTTGAACTTTCTCTTGTCTTCTACTTCCGCAGAGAGCTGGCAGGTATCTAGGAATGCTACTAACGGATACAGCCAAAAAGCTCGTTGTTCAATCTCCATCATCTACCCTTCTTCAATGGACGGTCGCAACAATTCCGTGATCGTGCCTCCGGCCCTCGGGCCATACTTCGCTAAACGATCTGCTGCCGAGTTCTCTTCCCTGGGCACATGCTGGATGAAGAAGGATTGGAAGCCTCCTAGTCATATCAACCCTTTTACTTTCACCAGATATCTCTGCAGGACGGCGTCTCGCACTTCGAACTCGCCGCGGATCTGGGATGCGACCACCATCGAATCTGTGAAGGTTGTGATGTCCTGGACCCCCAACTCCTTGGCCAGGCGCAATCCTGACACTATCGATTCATACTCTGCTTGATTATTCGTGATGGGGAAGAGGATCTCAATTGTCTGCTCGATCCTAGTTCCATGCGGGCTCACCAATACTATGCCCACTCCCACAGAGCTTTTGCCTGAAGTTGCGTCCACGAACATCTTCAAGGAGACTAAGCCTAACGAGCCTTCGCATTCACTTGCCTCCACCGAGAAGTCAGCTAAAAAATCCGTCATTGCCTGTGCTTTGATCGACACCCTCGGGGAGAAAGAAATATCGAACTCACTGAGTCTCACCGACCACTTTGTCAATCGCCCCGAGTGCTCCATCTCATTCATGATGCTTCGAAGAGGATGGTTCGTCACCACGCGGATGGAGTGCGCTTAAAAATAGGGCCCGAGCTTCCGTGCAGACACCACCAAGGCGAAAGTCACTTCTCCGGAATGGGATATCGCATCTCAGCCTTCCGGAGCACCGTGCTCACATAGTAAATGGGGAGTTTCCCCTTCCCTTCTTCTCTTACCAACACCGAACTCACCGCCTCTGCCCCCACTCCCAGATAAAGGAGTAGGTCTTCCCCTTCCTTCGGGCCTTGAAGCAAAGGCGCTTGCGTAAGCTGCCGCTTGAGATTCTCGAAGGACTTTTCACACTCCTCCATCCCCACGAACTACTGGTCGCTTCGAAGAGTCTTGAAGAATGGAGAACATTTCTCTCCGGCCTTTGACAGGAAGCGACTGGGGCCGCCAACCTTCCTGTTAGCCTCTGGACTTCCTTAGTGCTCTTTGGGGACGCCATCTTCAGGATTTCCTTGACCTTATCAGGATTTGGCTCCACCCCCTTTGGGGTGAGAAGATGCCCAAAGAACTTTCCTCTCCCCGCCCCGAACACGCACTTTGCTGGATTGAGCCTCATTTTGAACCTCTGAAGTGTTGCAAATGTCTCCATCATATCGTCAACATGCTCCATGACGCTCTTGCTCTTTATCAAGAGGTCCTCCACATACACCTCCAGGTTCCGCCCGTTTTGCTCTTTAAAGACACGATTCATCATCCGCTGGTAGGTAGCTCCCGCGTTCTTTAACCTGAAAGACATCATCTTGTAGCTATAGCATCCATCGCTCGTGATGAAGGAGACGTCACGGCGATCAGGAGGGTGCATCCGAATGTGGTATCCTGAAAAGGCATCAAAGAAGCTCATCGCAGAAAAAACTGACGGCTGAATCAACCAGCGTGTCGATTCGAGGCAAGCGATAACAATCATTCGGACAGGCTTTATTCCACAAGGAGACCCAACCCGGATACTGGATCTCCGATACAAAGTCTGCCTCAAGTAGTTTCCTCACCTCCCGAATGGGCTCAGCCAACGCATTGGTGATCGCCCTCTTCTTCTGTCGAATGGGCTTGATCTCGGGGTCTAGGTTGAGGTGGTGGCATACTACATCAGCATCAACCCCTGGCATCTCCGCTGCGCTCCAGGAAGATGTCTACGTTCTCCTCCAGGCACGCCACCATCTTCATCTTCTCGTCGGTCTTCAGCGCTCCGCTGATCTTCAGTATCCCGGGCAGCCCGCCCTCTGTCATCACCTCTACATCGTCCACTTCTTCCGTAACCTCCAGCCTAGAAATTCCCTCCATGACCCTGTCCGCCTCATCTGTCTCTTCCATCCAGCTGATAGTGTTTACCGCATTCAGATAGCACTCTCGAGCAGCTCTTATATCGCTCTTGATCCTTACTTGAACATCCCCCTGGTAGTACTTCAAGCATTGATGGTACGAAGACGGGACGGCCTTGAAGGAGTTGATGAGCGGCCTCCCAAAAATGGCGTTGTAGCAACTGGAAGCGTCGACGATAACAAACCTGCACTTGATTGAAGTCCCGCCGAGAGTCACCAGCAACTCCGCTCCTCCTTCCACCTCCTTCCTCTCTCACGAGAATCCAAAGACCGTCCGACGTTATCACCCTGCCTGCTTCAACCTCCAGCTCATCAAACGTCTTCATGAAAATAACATTTGCCGAACTCCCGTTGTCCATCAGAATGCGGTCGACGGTGAAGTCATTATTTTTTGCCTGGATGATGAGGGCATCATGTAAGGGGTTCTCATTCCCTAGCATGTCTTCCTCCGAGAAGGTGATCTCTTCCAGCAGGGGAGGGGCTTGGGAGGTTGAAGCGATGTTCCTACGATAGATGGTATGGAGACTTCCTTTGCAGGAAGCTCCTAGCCCAGCTCCCCGTGGATGACTCCTACTCCTCCACCTCCTCCCTGGCCTACTCCTCTGCGACCTCCTTGGTCGATCATGTCTTCATTCCTCCTTCGGGTTGGAGCCTGAAACACCAATGGCTCAACCGGAGTTACCGGCCTTTGCACTTCTCCTCCTACTCCTCCGGCTCTCCGCCTAGCCTCCAAAAAGTATGGACAAGCCATGGAGCCATGCCCTTCCACCTGATGCAGCTCGCAGTAAAGGGGGGTCTCCTCTAACATGTTCCTCCTTTGCTGATTCCTTCGATGATGTCGATTGCCCTGCCTGGCAATCGACATCGCTTCTCTGCGTCCTCCTCCTGAATGCCTTCCTGGCTGGTTGTGGTTGTTCCTCCTCTCCGGAGAGCACCTCCTTCCGGGACCCGCTTGCTGGGGTCTTCCTACCGGCCTCCACGGTGGTCTGTTCACTGGAACCTGAAACCTCCTTTCCTCGCCTAAATTTTCCGGAGTCATAAAGGACTTTCTTGCCTCATGTCTTCTAGGCTCCTCTTGCCTCCTTGGCTCCTCCCTCCTTTCTTCCTGCTTCTTCCCTTCCCGCATCCTTGGCTCTTCCTTCTTCCTTCGCTCGGGGGTCTCCTCTTCATCATCATCTTCCCTGGTCAGCTTAGTAAGCTTAGCCAAGAAACTGCGATTCGTCGACTCCCCCTGAACGAACTTATTCGCCCTCTCGATCAGTTCCTCATAGAACATCGGGGGATCTCTGTTGATATCCAACTTGAAGAGGCACTCTTTCATACCGAATGTCAGCGTCAGCTGCAGAGTATAGTCATCCAACCCTGGATGCTGAGATCTTCCTGAAAATGATCGATGTAATGCTTTAGGGTCTCATGCACCCCTTGCATCAGATGAAAAAGGGTCGTTGTCTCCTTCCTCTTCTTGGAGGTGGCGAATCGCGTCATCAACCCTCGGCGCACATCCTCGAAACAGTATATGGAGCTCATTGGCAGCTGATGGAACCAATCTCTAACCTTCCCCTGGAAGGTGATGACAAAGAATCTACACTCGAATGTGTCTGTCATGTTTCGGATGTACAACACGTCCTCGAACCATTGAAGACGTCGGATTGGATCATCCCTTCCTGAATAGTAGTTCAGAGCGGGTTCCCTAAACCCTCAGGGACTAGGGCTGACAGGACCTCATCACATAATGGGAACCTTCCACACTGTCGGTGATCTGCGAGTTGGCGAGATGCGCCAAGCTCGCCCAAGCGAGTTTCTTGATACCTCGTCGGATTCTCTATCTCGCAGAACCAAATTCCCTGAGAACTCACCGGGTAAAATAGTGACTGCACAACTCGCTTCGGCTCTTCCAACAGTGTCTCCTTTCCTGCTGGCCTAGATGGTCCACCCTCCTTCAACGGAGTCACGCGACGAAGCGAGGTAGTTGTGACCTCCGTGCGAGTAAGCAGCGCTGCTCGCAAGGTATCCTCGATACACCGCGCGAAGTCATTGAAATCCTCCCTAGTCACATACACGCCTACCCCTTGCGAGTTGCTGACTACTCCTTGCTCACCTCCTTCCACCATCTTGCCTTCTCATTGAATTTTCCTTCTCTGGCTACGGTCCACGCTCACCGCACGAAAGTGTTGAAGCCACAAAAATCTCGACTTCAAATGTTCAGACCAAAAGGCATCCTGAGGCTACTGATCCCGCGGTCCGGCTACTCGGATCCGAAGGTTAGAGCTGAGAAGAGAGAGCTACAAACAGACCCCAGGTGCTTCAGCAATGAGGTCCCACCACGTACCCGGAAATTTGGGAGAAACTTCTCCTCCACAATCAAAAATGGCTGAGTGAGGTACAAGGAAGACGCCACTTAATGAGTATCCCCTAGCAGAGGGAGTGGGTGTCAAAATTTTAAGAGAGCACTGGTTGTATCCAAAAAGATGTGTCCTTCCTGGTACCCCTGGGGTCCTATTTATAGACAAATCCTAAGGGAGTATGTAGGCGAGAATACCCAACCCCTGCGAGGTTGTCAATGTCGACCTGATGACTATGGCGACTATGGAAAAATCTCACCATACTGGCGAGATGTTGCCGGCGTCGCATACTTGGCGAGTAACTACGATACTCGCACTTGGACTTCAAGTGCTCATGTTCGTTAACTTGTTTTGATCTATGACTTTGATTTCTACCTACGTAGCACGAATAGGCCCACCCTCGACGAATACGGGTTGTACACACAGGGTCTATTGGGGATGACATTTTTTACTTCGGCGCATTCAGACAAAAACACCACTGTAACTTCGCATGTTTGGTAGAACAATGGTTGCCGCAGAAAAATCTTATTCTAAATCTAAATGTGGGCGCGGATCTACAAGCGAGGTTGAGCATTCACAAGCCGCAATTTGTGACCAACACAACCGCACCAAACCGACCCAAAATTTCATTTCAAGTTTAAAACAAGGTTTTGAAATGTTGTGTGCAACTTTCTTCTACCATAACTCATTTTTGTAACATCCAAACTACCTAAGAACTCTTCTTTAAACAAAACTAAAAAGGACAACTTTTCATACTTCCCCCCATTAAAAAGAAGAATGCAAAGTTCAAAATTATGACACTGCATGGCAAAGATGGACGGTTATAATCTCCAACAAAGTCGATGAGGAAAAGCAACAATAAAAACTGAACTTTCAAAATAGTATGGACTGCAAAGAGTAAATTTTTCCATCCATTTTTTAAGAATCACCTCAGGATGGTATTGTAGCCCGTAGAACTTTTTCGAATAATTCTCAATTGCAGCCACCGATCCCTGCAGACTTCGAGCTACAACTTTAAAACCCTCCGGCAACCTTAGCACCTCATCTCCGTGGCTCATCCACACGGTCTGATTCCCACAGCAGGCATCTGGGCTGAAGAATCTGCTTTCCGTCTCTACCACAGTAATCGCCATCTTGCCATACTCGTGCTTCTCTCCAATGCCAACCTCCCCTCCGAGTTTCTGTACGAGAAGCTGCATACCGTAGCAGATTCCGAGCACGGGAATGCCGTTTTCCTCGGCGTATTTCAGGAACCCGTCGGGGAACGAAGGGGCGATATCAGCGTGGACGGAGTTGGGCCCTCCGGAGAGGATGATGACGCAAGGATTCAGCGAAGCGATAGAGTGGAGTGGGGAGGTGCCGGAGATGCAGACCGTGAGAATGGAGAGCTGGCGAATCCGGCGGGTGATGAGATGGGTGTACTGGGAGCCAAAGTCCAAGATGAGTACTGGCTTTTCGCCGCCAGAGGCTGAAATGTCTGATATGATCGAAGTTCCCATTGCTGCTTTGCTGTGAGGTGACTAGGGTTAGGGTTTTGCAGACGGAGATGAGATAAACCCTCTTCGGTGGAAGGGAACTTATAAACAGATTCTCTCCCGGGAAAGCCGCTCCCCTGCGCTGTTGAACTTTTATAATGGGATCTTTATATAATGTTGAATTTTCAATGGGATCTTTATATTTAAAGATCTCATTATATAATGTTTTTCAAATATGGAAAACATGATTATAGCAATTTCAATCATCTTCTTTATATTTTGAGAACGTGATATTTTTTATTTATATGTATATATATATAAGTGAGAGACATGAGGCTTCGCTCCTATGATCAATCGCAACAGTACCTCGATCATGTCGCGCCCGTCGCTCACAAATTTTTTGAATGATGGTTAAGAATATATAATAACTTTATACAAAATGATATTAATAAAACAAATGAATTTATATTAATATCAATTAAAATTAGGTAATTGTTATGGGCAAACCTAATTTGGATAGGTGCAAATCAAATTTTAAAATAAAAACTCTTAAATTATTTTTTAGTATTTTCTCTTAAAAGTTTTAGGGCAAACCAATTTCACCCCCCCCCCCCCCCATTGCGCGGTCTTCCCTATTTCGATGACGCGATTTACTCTAATCCCGAGTCGCTTCACATGGCCGCCTCCCGATCCCGCATAGCTTCGCCTTGCCGCCTCCCGTTCCGGGCAACCTTCAGCATCTGCGACCTCCAGTCGACAGGTCCTAGCCATCTCTGAAGCTTCTTCCACCTCTGTCATCTCCGAAGCTTCTTCCACCTCCGTCATCTTCGTCCGAGCAATCTTCAGCGCCGTCGACGGGTCCTAGACATCTTCAAAGTCGCGAGCAAGAAGGCTTCAAAGTAGACGGGTCCTAGTCATCTTCAGCTCCGTTGACGTGTCCTTGTTCGCATCATCTTCTTCCGAATTTGCAGGTCCGTTCCGAGCAATCTTCAGCGTCTTTTTCCTGATTTTTGATCCATTTCCGTTAGATATATAATTATATGTGTAGATCTAGAACCCAAATATTCTATTTTGTAGGTCTGAGTTCAGATTGTTAAGGTTTCTTCAAATTTGTTGCAAATCAACCGGCAAAGGTAAACATTTTAATCATCAACCTTCTGTGATTGTTCAAGAGTATTCAAAGATTTTTTGTGTATGATTAAAACATTGAAACTGAACTCATTCTCTATAGTTATGGCTTTGGATAGGTTTGATCAGTTGCATATGATTCACCAAAATATTTAATTTTATTTGTAGATTGATTTTGATTCGAAAATATGAAGTTGTTAACAAGCGCGGGGAATCGTCTGTACCCACCGAAATTGATGTTGGTATTCATTTCATCACATCAATCTGTTTTGAATCAAAGGAGGAACTTGTTGCTTGGGCTCAAAAAATAGCAAAGGGATTGGGATTTGTTGTGACAGTGCTACTAGTAGACATAAGCCTAGAGTTATGTTGGGATGTGACAAAGCAGGTTATTATCGTGAGAAACAACGAGCTAAAGGATAGGTTAGGAAAAATATGCGTAAAAGTACTACAAAGAGATCAGAATTGTTAGAATCCCTCGATTGCGCGGTTATTCCTGCTCCTTTGGATAAGTGAATGACGATGCCTGAATGAGACTGATCATTGCATCTTGATACAATATTACATTCGTCCATTTCAGCATGTTTCAGTCTTTCACATTCTTGTCATTGCATCCGGCACCACCGACATTTCGGAGAACAATATTTATGGGATTAATTCATGGAAATCATTTTGTACAACTAAATATGCGTGATGACACACCCCTACCTCCAACTATCTCTATTTGGAGGAGGTATCATGCAGAAATTGTTGAAGAATGGTACACATTTCACATTTTATTAATTTTGTATTTTCAATTGATCCGTATGATAAATTAACACTTGCTAATGCTTAATACTTTTGGAGGTGTCAAGCTAATTAAAGAGGCTTCTCAAATAGGTTTTTCAATCGCTAATTGAATCAAGAGGTACTATAAAGTAGGCATTAAAAATTAGAATTATATAAACATATATGTTCTAAATCTTTGACAATTTTTATTGCAGATACAACAACTCAATCCAAAATTACGACTCAAAGAGGATTTCAATGATAACTTAAAAGTTTTTGCTATATGATGCATTTTGTAATATTTAATGTGAAGGGCTGTTAAAAACATTTGATGCAAACTATTGGTTAATATTTTGTTAAATAATTGTGAATGATTTTTTTTGGGTTTGCACGTAACAATTTGGTTTGCACATATAATTTTTAGGTTTGCACGTAAAATTGGTTTGCACGTATCCAAAATTGGTTTGCACATAACAATTACCTAAAATTAATGTCCTCTCTTTCTCCTCCCTCTCCCCCTGAAAGAGTTGGGCATATTAATAAAAATGACAATTTATTTTAATAGAAATGAAAATTAATGGCCTCTCTCTACTCTCTCTCCACTCTCTCTCTCTCTCTCCCCCCATGTGAAAGAGTTGATTGATGCCCCCTCTCTCTCCTCTTTGTCTCTCACATCTGGTGAAAGAAGTTTATAAAAACTGGCAGGGGTAATTTGCGGCATTCAAATGTTGCACCAAAAACAACTTTTCCTTTATCTATACTACTTAAAAAGAAATATGAGGTGACATATGAATAGCATGAGTTCAAAATTCCCCAAAAAATTTTGACCATCGGATATGACATAATTATTCCGGAACCGTTGATTTAAAAGGCCAAACCTAATACTAAGCTTTCATAAACCCACTCACGCCGCATCCATTCTTATCATGGCGTCCAGTCGGCCGATTGAAAACAAGGCGAAGACCGCCTTATTTTTTTTTAAATTAGGGGTATAGACAGCGGTTTATATATAAACCACTGTCTATACTCTCCTAGACAGCGGTTTATATATAAACCGTTGTCTATTGTAACATTACGTGTACAATAGACAGCAGTTTATATATAAACTGCTGTCTATTGTACAAATAGACAGCGGTTTATATATAAACCGCTGTCTATTGTACACGTAATGTTACAATAGAAAGCGGCTCTCGAATAGGGATATAAACGAAAGAATTTACCCCGTCTTTTTACTTTTTACCGTTGCTGGATCGTTTGCTGCTCTGTGCGAAAACCCTAAAGGCGATTTCTCCTCGACAAGTCGACATCTTCCTTAGGTTCGTTTTTACGATTTTTTTCTTGCTCTTCTAATTTATAAGTTGGAATGGTATAATTTCTAAGTTGAAAGATCATTTCATAATTCATATTTTCCTACTTCCTAATTCCTACTGCTTCTATAGTTCTGTATTTATATGTGTGATTGACTTAATGTGTGGTAGACTAGTATTACCTCAATATTATTGTGGTTTTGTATGAATTTTGTTTAGGTTTTTTGGATGGTTCAGGTTTTTTTAGGGCTTTCTTATTACAGGAAAATGACTGATAAAGGATCCAAAGTCAACAAGAGGCTTCACTAAAATGATGGGATTGAATAAGCTTAGAGCAGAGGGGAAGAAGATTTTTATTTCTGTTAATGATGATGGCCACATTATTCCCGGGCCTGAGTGTAATAAATTGATGAGTCTAATTGGTTCTCTTGTGAGGATGTATGTTCCAATCACATGTGCTAGATGGAAGGAAGTTGATAAAGAAATTAAAGATCGAATATGGGAAGAAGTAAATGTACGTAATTTTGTTATTAGCGATTAGATATAAGTGTTTTTTTTAGTTATTTATTAATATTATTGTCTATTATTTTCAGAATTATTTTGATAATGTTGATGGTGTTCGTCATGAATTGATGAAAAGCATGGGTGAAAGTTGGCAGTCGTGGAAATCTAAACTTTATATCCATTACGTAAAGGATGTTGATTTGGAGCATCGTTACAATGTTCCAGTCAAGTATAATTTTATACCTCTTGAAGATTGGAAAATTTTTGTTAACAATCGCACCACTCCGGAAGCTATGGTTATGTGTTCTTATTTCTTACAAAACTCAATGTTCTATTGCATCTACTAACTTTGTAAGCATTATACTCTAAGTATTAACAAATATTTATTTGTGTAGGAGAAAAGTAAACTTAACACAGAGAGAGAGCAAAAGCACAGAAGTCGTTTCATACTACTTCTAGAATGGGTTATTCTGGATTAGAAAAAAGGATGGTATTAGTATTTACTATTTAGTTCTCTACTTCTCTCTTGTATATTTTGTTTTAAAAATGTGTTTTTTCAATAATTTAAATGATAATTTATTTGCATTTTATTGTCAAGATTGAACAAGGTGCTAATGCACCAATTTCACGTGCGGAGCTATGGAAAGCCGGTCACAAAAGAAAGACTGGTGAATACATTAGTCAGGATGCAGCTGATTTGACAGCTAAAATTGTATGTTTAAATTATCATTTCATCATTTGTAAATTTTCATTTCATCAATTATCGTTTGCATTAATATTTATTGATTTCACTTAGGATGAGGTCTCGAGCCAAGAGTCTGCTGCAAGTGCAACAGAGTCACAGGTAAGAGATGACATCCTTGCATCTGTTTTAGGCAAGGAACATCTGGGCAGAGTAAGAGCTGGTGGCAAGTTTTTCACCATTACAAGTTTTTTCAAGAATGATAAGCGGAAGGAGAGAACAATAGCTCATATTGAAGATGTGGAATCTATTGTTCAAGAAAGATTGAGCCAACAACAAGAGTTATGGAGGCAAGAACAACAACAACAACATGAGCAGGCCTTTCAGAGCCAACTCTACCAACAACAACAAGCGCATCAAGCAGAGATGGCTAGCATGAAAAATCAAATCGATGAACTTATGCGCATGTTTGGTGCTAGAACCGAAACATCTCAAAACATGTCTCAGGTATTATTATGTATTTATGTTTAATTATTTATACTTTTATGAAATATCATGTTATCTTTATACTTTTATTTATAGTTAACTTTTATTTTTGTTTTGTAAGCAGACACTTGTATTAGCCTCACAAGGGCCTGAAACATCACATCAACCTGAAACGTCACATGGGTGTTTACCTTCTTCGGTATTATAAATTTATAATTAATATTTTTTGTTTTTATAATTAGTATTTCGTCTTGGGTGTCCGAAATACTAAATACTAATTATTTTTAATTCCACAGAATGCCAATGATGTCATTGTCCTGTTACCCAATTTCATTTCTACGATGGAGAAACAAGACAAAATAATAACTATGGTATTAGATCCAAATGTATTTGGAACTAAAGAATCAACACGTACATACTTTGAAGCTTCCGAGTTATTTGATTTTCTTAAAATGGAACAAATTGGAGTTAACATCATATTATCATATATTGGGTGAGTAATGATTATCAAATAGTACAAACCTAAGATTTTTAGTTAATATATATTGATTATGAATTTACATGTTTTTTACAGGTACATAGATTCACAACTAAAGAAGTTTAGATACACAAGAAATGTATATTTTCATAATCCGACATCCATTTTTGCTTTTAATGATAAGTTTGCCAAGGAGCGTATTAAATCACGAGGACAAGAGCTAAAAAATAGGCTTGCTCAACTTCAACCGGATTCTTTATTATTTGTGTCATATCATAGAGAGTAAGTATCAATAATTATTGCTATTTTTATTGTTATTCAAGTTATTACTTATTAATGATTTATTGATTTTATTTGTTAATTGTTACACAGAGTACATTGGATGTTGGCCATTATTGAAATAGATAACAATACAATTTATTGACTTGATCCTTTAAATAAGGACATTCGTGACGATATAAAAAATGTCATTGCACTGTAAGTTTATTAATTAATATTTTCTCTATTTGAAATTTAGATTCTGCTGTAAACTAATTTTTTTTTTAATATTTTATGAAGTGCATTGAAGGATTTGGCAAATGACCGGAAAGTTAAATTTCATAAACCAAAGGTTTTACAATGGAAGCCGGTAAGCTATAACCTATATATTGAGTATATGTTAAATAATTATTTTCATATTTACAATTCTAAATTCTAATGTTTACTATTTGTTTATTTATTTAGTGCTCTAAACAACCGGATAGTATTCAATGTGGGTACTATATCATGTGCTACATGATTGACATAGTTGATGCTCTTAGAAGTACGACAATGCCATCATGGGTAAGTTAACTGCATATAGTTTCATGCATGATAAATGATAATAAATGTGTTGAATTTATTTTAACAAATATTTTTGTTTTTATTGCAGATCTATGATGGAGTGGATGAATTTTCGCCTGAGAAAATAGATAATATGCGAAATAAGATTTGTGATTATATAATCACTACATGTGCGACATGAAAAATGATTGAAAGTTAGAAAGTAGAAACATATATTGTTTTATTGCTAAACAAATGTAATTGTGTAATTGTGTATGTATTAGTGTGTTGTTTTATACTTATGTAGAAAACTAGAAATAGAACTGTATGAAAATTGTAATTGTAATTGTGTATGGAAATTGATGTATGCACTATTTGTGTAACTCTGAATTTTATTGCTCTTGTTTCAGTTGTTTGTGAAAGATGGAAGACCAAAACATCAACAGTCTTGCTCCATCCGTTGATAGCAATGAGCTTGACCCAAAAACTGATCCTAAAAGAAAAGCAAATTCAAAGGATCATGGATGGAAGTATGGACATTGGCCTGACATAAAGGATAAAAATACCGTTAAATGTAATTTGTGTGATAAAGTATATAAAGGTGGGATCAAAAGATTGAAACAACACTTATGTGGCGGATATGGAGATGTGGCAAAGTGTTTTAAGACTACTTCAGAAATAGCAACTGAGATGTATGCAGCTTTAAATGATAAAAAAAAAACAAGGTGGATTTGACAGCTGATGATGATAATGTAAGTGAACAAGAAATAGAGCGAGCAGGTTCTCAAAATGTATCTCCGGCATTATCTACAGCTAAAAGTTCATTTGTCCCAAGTTCAGGTACAAGTGCCAAAAAGAGAAAAGTACTCCACCTTCCACAAAAATGGGGCCCTATGGATGCTCATGTAAGACGTGCCCCCGAAGATGTAGTTGATGAAAGACGTGTTAAAGGTCCTGCATAAACTACTATTGAGAGATGTTTTAGATCTCCAGAAGAGAAAAAGAGAGTTGATGGCTATGTTGCAGATTGGTTCTATGAATGTGGAATTCCTTTCAATGTTGCAAAGGCACGAAGTTTTGAAGTAATGCTTGAAGCAGTTGGACAGTATGGGTCTGGTTATAAAGGCCCTAGTTATCATGATTTACGAGTCCCTTTGTTAATAAATACAAAAGAGAAATTTAAGGAGATGAAAACAAAGTATCAAGCGTATTGGAGGAGATATGGTTGCACTCTTATGTCAAATGATTGGACGGACAGGAGAGGGAGACATTTGATCAATTTCCTAGTTAACTGTCCAGAAGGAACTTATTTTATGGGTTCCGTAGATGCATCCGGTCATATTCAAGATGCCACAATGCTATCAGAGTTGCTTGATAGTAAAATAACCGAGATAGGAGCAGATTGCGTTGTTCAGGTAACTTTTTTTGGTTATTTTAATTTTCATATTTCATGTTTAATAGTCTACAACTATAGACTATAGAAGTATAGAACTTTACATATATAAAAAGTTATGTTGTATGCAGGTAGTGACTGACAATGCCTCCAATTATAAGGCAGCTGGTAAAATTTTAATGGAGAGAAGGCCCACATTATTTTAGACTCCTTGTGCAGCTCATTGCATTGATCTCATGCTAGAAGATATAGGCAAGCTGCAACAAAACAAAATGGTGATAAGAAAGGCAAGGATGATTACAAATTTCATCTACAGGCACACTCGTTTACTTGATGCAGTAAGGACTACTATTGGTGGTGATCTAGTCCGACATTCAGTGACTAGATTTGCAACATCATTCCTTACTCTACAAAGTGTGCTTAAGCATGAGAAGTTGAAATTATTCTTTGTGTCACCTTCATGGAATGCTGCTAATCTGGCAAAAACCGAAGCCGGAAAACAAGTTGTTGAAGCAATACTTTCAACTGTTTTTTTTTTTTTGAATGGAGTAAGAGATTGCCTAAAAGGAGGAAAGCCACTAATAGCCGTGTTGCGATTAGTAGATGGTGATGAATAGGCCAGCTATGCCTGAAGTATATGTGGCAATGGAAGAAGCCAAACAAAAGATCAAAGATCATTTTGATAATAAAGAAAGATTATATAAAAAATTTATTGACATTGTTCAA
This sequence comes from Dactylorhiza incarnata, assembly GCA_033032865.1. Classification (NCBI taxonomy): domain Eukaryota; kingdom Viridiplantae; phylum Streptophyta; class Magnoliopsida; order Asparagales; family Orchidaceae; genus Dactylorhiza; species Dactylorhiza incarnata. The sequence continues at coordinate 5,677,518 of JAWHQI010000097.1, read as the reverse complement.
AATAGGTGGACAAATCAAATGGAGCAACATTTGTATAGGGCGGCTTTGTTTCTAAATCCAAACAAATATTTTGAATATGAGGAAAAACATCCCGATGATACTTGGAAATTTCAAGATGCTTTCAATGATGTTATTGAAAGACTAGTGCCCGACCAACAATTGCAAGACAAGATTGCAGAGCAAGGCACTAACTATAAAGCATCTCGAAATAGTTTTGGAAAGCCTATGGCTATTAGGCAACGAACCACCTTAAATCCAAGTAAGTATTGATTACGTTTTTATTTTTTCTTAAACTACTTATATGTTATACTAATTTATTTTTGTCTTAAATAAATAGTGGATTGGTGGGGTGCACATGAAGGACCGAATGTTGACCTTACAAAGGTAGCATTGTGCATACTTGACTTATGTTGTTTTTCTTCTAGTTGTGAGCGCAACTGGAGTACTTTTGAGTTTGTAAGTATACAAAAAATTAATTTAAAATTGAACTTGTTTTATCCACTAACAAATAACAAGTTTGCAACTATCTTGATTCAGATTCACACAAAGAAAAGAAATAGATTGGAGCATCAAAGGCTTAATGATCTTGTATACATCCAATACAATCGTCGTCTACAAGCACGATTCCAAGAAAGACGTGAAAAAGGAAGAAATTACAACCCTTTAGTGCTTGATGAGCTAGATTGGAGTAGTGAGTGGATGATGAACAAACCAGAGGAAGCTTTTGTTTATGATGATGATGATCTCCCATGGGAAGCTGCAGAGAGAGCTATTGGGACTGGGGCTCGAAATTTACGAAGTGGTGCTCAAGCTAATCTTGAACAAATATTTGAAGGGGATGAAAATCTAGATCATTTTAGCGTTGCAAATGATGATGAAGATCTTGTTGATAATTACGGGCAAATGATGAGTACCTCAAACCAACTAAGCTCATGCAATGCCAATGACGATTTACTAGATGATGATTCTATTTGATCTAAAAAATTATTAATGCTACATTGTTACTGTGTATCAGTGTATGATGATAACATTTTGGTATTGAGTGAAATGGTTGTGAATCTTGTGATTGTCAATTTGACATTATATATATATATTGATTCTAAAATCTGAATGTTATTTCTATTTGATTCTAAATGTTATGATGCTGAATGAAAAAAAACTGTGTATCTGAATGCTGAATGACTTCTGGAGTTCTGGGAGTGTTGAAAATTCTCTTTCAATCTTAAAAAAAAATGGGACTATAGACAGTGGTTATTTCAATAACTGTTGTCTGTAGTCCCCTGGCAGTGACTATAGACAGCGATTATTCAAATAACCGTTGTCTATATTCACTGTCAAGTGAATATAGACAGCGGTTATTTCAATAACCGTTGTCTATAGTCCCCTCTATAGTCACTGGCAGGGGACTATAGACAGCGGTTATTGAAATAACCGCTGTCTATATTCTTCATTTGTTTAAAAAAAAAAATTAAATGTCGCCTAGCATTTGCTCGCCTTATTGTCGCCTAGGCGTCCGCCTTGTCGCCAAAGCGTCAAGGCGGTCGGGGCTCGCCTTGGTAAGACTTGACGCCAAGATAAGAATGGCCGCATCCTCCTTCCCGATCCTCATTCCGCAAGAAACCCTCGCGCTCCCTCCTCCTCTCCGAACTCCATCCCCCCGTCAATAACTATCGTGATTTTCCTCTTCTTCACACTATTTTTGTCGGGCCTTTGCCGATCGCTGCAGATGAGCACGTCGTTCACCGAGGATCCTTCTCCGTTTGTCGGAGATTCTTCGTCGCTCGCCTCCGATCATTCTTCGGTAAGAATTTTCTCTTTTTGACGTTTCATACCGCCCTCTTAGGGCATTCACAGTGAGCGGTTTCAGATTTCCCATTTTTCCATTTCCCCGTTCCACCTTTCTTTGCGCAAATAAAATGATGGTTTATATATGACAAAAAATTTACAGGTTGCTACACCCAGTTTAATGTTGGAATATTTATAATATAATATCAAAATAATGTATATTTTTCGTTAAAAAAACATTATAATATAATATCAAGATCTTTGATATAATAAGATGAAGGAAACTTTTAAATAAAGAGATTAAAAATCGAGTTTGGGTAAGACGTGCGAACACTATCCTAAATAAGTTGTTGTTGAATATTCCGTGTTTATGTCCGCACGTGTCGAGCCTGACCCGATAAGGGCTAATGGGTTCTGTGTCGTCCTAGGGCATTGCTCTACGCTGGAGGTACTATAAATATGCATGTCAGATGTCTGATGAGGTATTGTAGAATACTTTGAGCGGAGCCGCCCTAACATTCTCAAAGTACTGTTTGCGCTCCTAGGGTTTTTCGCTCAAATTTTTTGGCTTCTCGTTCTCTCTTGCGTCGCTCTCATTCTCGTTCGTGCTCTTCTGCCGATCGAGGAAGAGGAGAGAAAAATATGCCGCTTAGAGGATGATCCATTCTCCTACTAGGAAACAATGAGATCGAGAGATTCGTTAATATGGGCAGAAGCCATAGATGATGAAATAGACTCGTTGCTGCAGAACAACACTTGACATCTAGTTGACCTACCTAAAGGTGCTAAAGTTCTTGGATGCAAGTGAGTATTGAAGAAGAAGATGAATAGTGATGGGACAATAGCTAGATTTAAAGCACATCTAGTAGCTAAGGGCAATAAGCAACAAGGGGGAATATACTACTTTGATGTTTATTCACATGTGTGTCACCTGTCCACTGTAAGAATTCTCTTAGCATTAGCGTCTATCGAGAACTTCATAGTTCATCAAATGGATGTAAAGACAGTCTTCTTGAATGGAGAGCTAAATAAAGAAATCTATATGGCACAACCTGAAGGTTATATCCAGAAAGATTTAAAGAATAAGGTGTGCAAACTAGATAAATCAATTTATGGGCTTAAGCAAGCGCCTAAGATGTGACACCTAAAATTTGACAAAGTGCTAAAGAGCTATGGATTTCAATCCAGCTATTCAGATAAATGCCTTTATCACCGTTCTGTGTCGAATAAGACTGTCATCATATGTCTCTATGTGGACGATATGTTGATTCTGGTGTCGAATCTTCCTGCAGTGAGTGATATAAAATCCACTCTAGCAAAAGAATTTGATATGAAGGACCTTGGTCTTGTAGATACCCTTCTAGGTATGAAAGTTAGTAAAGATAAGCGTAGTTTTACCCTTAGTCAAACTCATTACATTGAGCAACTACTTTCTACTTGGGGTTATAAAGAGTGTAGGTCTGTAGAGACACATTTTGATCATAATGTTAAATTGAGTCCGAATGCCGGGACCAGTGTTGATCAAGAAAAATATTCTAGAATAATCGGTAGTCTCATGTATGCCATAAGATGTACGAGACCAGACATTGTCTTTTCTGTTGGCATGCTGAGTCGTTTTACCAATAATCCAAGCAAAGAGCATTGGGATGCCTTAGATAGGCTGATGAGATATTTGAAAGGAACCAAAAATCATGCTCTGTGCTATACTGGTCATCCTCCTACAGTGGATGGATTTTCTGATGCCTCCTGGTGTTTAGAAATCAGTAACAGTAAGTCCACCAGTGGATATATATTCACTTTTGGTGGAGTTGCTATAACCTGAAAATCCAAAAGACAGACTTGCATAGCTTTGTCGTATTTGGAAGCATAATTGTTTGCCTTAGCTTTAGTTGGTGAAGAGACAGACTAGATCAGAAATCTACTTCTGGATGTTCCTTTATCTAGATTACAAGTCAATATTTTGAGCTTGTATTGTGATAATCAAACAGCTGTCCAAGTCGTTAAAAATGTCTTATACAACACTAAGAGGAGACATGTACGACTGAGACATGCTATGTTGAATCATTTGAAGGAACAATGAGTTATCACTTTGATTGATGTGCGATCGAAAGATAACTTAGCTGATCTACTGACGAAAGGAATGCCTAAAGATTGATTGATCAAAACAGTGGGGGAAATGAGACTAAAGGCGATTTAGCTCAGCCTTAGTTTAATGTTTTGATGCTTTTCAGATTTTCCTTTGTCATTTAGTAGCATATTGTGTCACGCTGATGCTCGTGGTTGCTGATCTTGAATCTGGTGAGTTGTTTCATTCCAATTTTGATGCTTATAACTCAACCTAGATTCTCTTTCTTACCTGGGAAGAAAGTGTTATTCCAAATTTTGATAACACAATAGAGCTGGGTTTGATTCTTCTTTTGTTAAATAGTATCATTCCAAATTCTGATGATATCTGGTTTAACTTGAGGGGAACAGTGACCGTGACATTCCAAACTGAAACACAAATATAGCTGAGTTGAGTAGAAGTCCATAATATCGTCTCTTATGAAACAGATAATGGATTCTGAACCCGGAACATAAATACTATGTGTAGGTGTTCTTCTTGCTTAATCATGTAGTACTAAGTTCTTATAGTATAACTAGTATACTTGAATTCATTCCGACAAGAAATTCTCTGTTTGAAACTTACAGGAGATGGTGCAGATGGAGGAGCATTTGCTGATTGAGATCCTGATAATTAAGGACAACCTACTGTACATCTGAGGACGATGACAGTATTGAGTGCTATTTTCTTTTATGTTCTTGGTTTCTTGTATCTTTGCTTAGAGTTGTTGTTTCCTATTTTCATGTTCTATTTTGGACTATTATGTTTTGGTGACTAGTAGACATTATGATGTGCTGGACTCTGTGTTATAGTTTTACCTTTATAGTTTGTGATGCTGCTTTGAATTTTATTATATTCATATGCTTGCATACAATTATTCCTATTGTTTAATATTGTTTTAACATGTTTGCGACACTAATGTGAATGATTCATGTACGTTTGAACATTGCACAAACCACCTATATCGAAGTCGGGTCTACACGGACATAGGAAGAGATTGTTGAATATTCTGTGTTTATGTCCGCATGTGTCAAGCCTGACCCGATAAGGGCTAATGGGTTCCGTGTCATCCTAGGGCATTGCTCTACGCTGGAGGTACTATAAATACCCATGACAGATGTCTGATGAGGTATTATAGAATACTTTGAGCGGAGCTGCCCTAACAGTTGCATGACCCTCTAGCGGAGTTATCAACCTATGCTCACTCCTCCAAAGTACAACACCCAATTAAATCCCCCAAAATTCATTGTGCGTAGACACTAAAGAAGCATGGAGCAACTGAACTTCCACTTGATGAAACAAATGTAAAGAGAGCAAGATCAAAAAAAACTTTAGGTGAATACAAGAGTATGAGAATATATGTTTCGTTTCACGAAAACCTTTAATATATGAATCTCGTAAAAATCGCAAGTAATAAATCACGTAATTAATTTGCAACATTTATATTAAGCAAATTTTATTCGTCTGTAGAAATACTTATATTCCTAACATAAAATTTAGTGAGACAAAACACGTACAGAAAATCGTGTACAAAAATCACGCAAGTAAGATTTAATATATGAATCTCGTAAAAATCGCAAGTAATAAATCACGTAATTAATTTGCAACATTTATATTAAGCAAATTTTATTCGTCTGTAGAAATACTTATATTCCTAACATAAAATTTAGTGAGACAAAACACGTACAGAAAATCGTGTACAAAAATCACGCATGAAAGAGTTTCATCCTTTCCCATGAAAGGATTTCCTCCAAGAATTTGAGCTTCTTTCATTTGGTTTTTAGCTTTTCTCGTCGAATGAGGTGGAGCCGAAACACCAAACACCCATGAAGACTCCATTAAGTATTATTGAAATAATTGATTTAATAATTACATTTTAACAATCTCTCACAAAAGTCGAAAAACAAAATTAACTTCATAATCAATAAGATTAATATTAATATTAATAAAATAATCATTTGCTTCATCGAGTTGTATTTAATGTAATGAGTATAGATGGAATAGTTAACTTGAACATACATTTAGTACTTATTTCATCTACCGAAAAATATAATATGTTAGAGGCTTTGAATTATAATATTTTGTCCGATAGATTAACAAAACACACATTAGATTGGTTATTCATTGAGTTATGACGATGATCACTTTAATGGTCATGCACAATCCTTGATTTTCATGGAAGTTAGTATGGTTCAACCTCAATCCCAAAGTCGCTGCTTCGCGAATACCCCCACATAGGTGGCGCCTCAAAAGATATTTTGTAATTAATATCTCACAAAGAAAAATGTCCTTGGAAATCAGTAAGAACTCAAAGTTCATCCTATATATTATATAGATCACTACATCATAGGAATGAGGAGAATATTTTCTCAACCTTTTTAAAAATTTGTATTCCCAACTACGCTACATCAACGACCTCGTTTCTACCATATTGAAGATAATTCATGCGATCTCTAATCGCATGGGTTGGGTATTCATCATTAGTAGCAAATCACGTGGGTTTAAATCTCATTCCCCTCGATGATAATAATATTTCTCCTCGGGACAATCCCTTGGTAAGATTATCAGTCATATTGAATTCTGACTTTACATAGTTAAGTGATATCACTTTTTTTCACTTCAGTGATTTATACTTGATTCTTATGAACTTGTTCATTTTAGAATTAGTAATATTAGAAACAGTTAAATTAATCACAGATTTATTAACGCAATGTAATGAAATAATAGAAATATGTTCTGGATAAACATGAATGTCATAAAGTAAAATTTTAAGTTATTCTGCTTTGGCATATGTAGTGTCAAAAGCTATAAACTCGGATTCCATGATGCTTCTAGAAATTACAGTTTGTTTCGTAGAGAATCATGAAGTGGCAGCTCCTCTTAAAATAAATTTATATCATGTCGTAGACTTAACATCCAACGAATTAGTTACCAACTTGACATATGAATATTTTTCTAGTACTTCGGGAAAGCCCATATATAATAAACTATAAACAATAGTCTCTCGAATGTATTTAAAGATCATTGTGAGTCACTACTCGGATTGCTGGCATAGCTACTTAATCTGCCTACGACATAAGAAATTTCAGGACTTGTGCGATTAGTAATATAAAATAGTAATCATATCATTTGAGCATATCCATGTTGATCAATAGGTTCATAATTTTTTTTTTGCAAAATTTGACACTAACGCCATAAGAAGTATAGGTTCATAATTTTTTTTATAAATTTATGTAATATTTTCTCAATTGAGTGGAAAAGGGACAATGATACATTTGTATCGGTTTTAACTAACTACATATCTAAGATGATATTAGCTAATCATAAGTCTTTCATATTAAATTTAGATGATAACTAAATTTTAATATCATTAATAATTCTTAATGAAATTTCAAAAATTAAAATATCATATACATAAAGACAAAGCAAAATAATAACATTGTCATCTTGTTTTGCGTAAATACATTTGTCATATTCGTTAGCTAAGAAGCCAAAAGATAATACGACAGAATCAAACTTTTGATGTTATTACTTTGAGGTTTGTTTTAGTTCATAGAGAGACTTAATAAGTTTGCAAACATTATGTTCTTGGCTCTTAATGACGAGTCTTTCACGTTGAGTCATATAGACTTATTCATCTATGTCTCCATGCAAGAAGACAATTTTGACATATTTAAATAATGATCATCTTATGGATGGAAGCTATGGATACTAGAACACAAAGTGATGTGACCCTATCTATGGGGGCATAAGTGTCCAAATAATTTATCCCTTGTTTCTGAGCATAACCTTTAGCAACAAGACGAGCCTTATACTTCTCTATCGAGTCATTCAACTTTTTTCTTAAAGATCAATCTACATCCTATGACTTTGCCACCAGAAAGTAGATCGATTGGAGTATAAGTTTTATTCTTCAATATAAAGTTAATTTTTATGTTTATTGCTTCCTTACAAGAGAGAGAGAGAGAGAGAGAGAGAGAGAGTCAGATCAGTTCATGGTTTCCTCATATGAGTTAGGATTTTCATTAATTAGATAAGTGAAGTAATCATCTCCAAAAGTTCTTTCGTCTCTAACTCTTTTACTTCTTCTAGGTTCATCAGTTTCTAATAAGTTTATATAAGAAGAGATTGGGTAGAGCTACAAGAAGGTTGAGATGAGTTAATTAATTTGTATGAAAATTTATCTTCAAAATAAATTGCATCTTTAGTATCTAAGATATTGTTATTAGAGATCTTACTAATATGAGAAATAGTAATGAGAAATCCATTAAAACTACTATCAAATGCATATCTTATAAGAAAAAAGTCTATGGTTTTAGGTCCTATCTTCTTTGTCTTTGTCTTAGGAAAGACTACCTCAGCTAAACACCCACACACACAAATTATATGAAGGTTAGACTTCCATAATTTGAATAATTCAAATGAGGTTTCTCACTGTGTTTCACTAGAATCTTATTAAGGATAAAGCAGAAGGTAAATAATGTTTCTCCCTAAAGATTTTCTAGGCCACCGGACTTTGCTAATATGACATTGACCATGTTTGTCAAAGTCAGATTTTTACGTTCAATTACACCATTCGATTGAGGTGAATAAGGAACGATTACTTGATGAATGATCCCCTGTTCTTGGCAAAATTAGATTAGTTCATTCAAAGTATATGTTCCACCTCGGTCGGATCTAAGAATCTTAATGGTGGATCTTAATTGGTTTTCTACTTCGACTTTAAAAATCTTAAAGTTTGAAAATACTTTGACTTTTATTTTTAATAGATATATGTAATAATATTTGATAAAGTCATCAATGAATGTTACAAATTATTAATTTCCACATTTAGTGGTTTGGTGGTTTAAGTCTCACACATCTGAGTGAATAAACTCTAAAGACTTCGAGGTTCTTTCAACTAATTTCAATGTCTTTCTATAAAAATTTAATTGTACACAAATCACACATCTAACACTTAGAGAAATATTAATCTTACCAATAAGATTTAGAAACATCATCATTTTCATACAATCATAGTTATCATATCCTAATCTAGCATGCCAAAAAGTAGTAGAGGAACTAGGAATCAAAGATAAAGAAATTTGGTTAACCTCCAAATTAATAACATTTTAACTTGAATAAACCATCACATACAAAGCATTTCCTAATAAAAATATTGTTCATAGTTATTACAACTTTATCTGACTATAATACAATTTTATATCCCTTCTCCACCAACAAGTATTCGCTCACTAAATTTTATATAACTCTTTGCACATAAAGCATGTCCTGCAATGCTAGTGTCGTCCTGAATGTCGACCTAAGATCCACTCGCCCGCATTCAAGGATTTGTGTTGAAGATGCATATCCTAGGATCACGCTTTCTTTATTAATATCCTAAAAGGTGACAAAACAAGAACAATTAAAACAAGTATGAGCATTTGCTTCAGAACCAAACACAAATTTGATGAACAAGTGAATGTAAGACTAGAAGAATAATCTATCCTGAAGATAGGTTGATCCAGTGCTTGGATCATGTTGGTATGCGACTTGATTATATAGGGTTTGTCGGTCACATGTCCTCTCTTCTTGTAGGAGCAGTTGGTAGACAAATGATTTGTACAGCTGCAAACAAAGCACCATTTTCCTTTACCTTGGTTTTGGTTGGAATGACTAGGTTTAGGATGATTGGTTTTTTTATGGAGGGAACCTGGGCAAAAATGTTTCTTAAAATTATTACCCTTGGGTTTGAGGTGATTGTGAGAGGAATAGGTTGCCATTAGATTCTGTGAGGTTGAAATTTAGAGCATGATATTTGGGGGATTTAGAGTTGTTATGCTTATGTTCTTCCTCTATGCGGATAACATTTTGAACTTGAACATAAGTAAGGTTTGATTGGTCATGCATAAGTCCGGTATTAAAATCAGATCATGAATCATGACGGGAATCTATAAAATATGCTACTAAATAATTTTTGGATAAGGTTGAATTATCAACTCGAATCTTGGATATCATCTCATCAAGTTAGTGAAATTGAGTATTGATAGGCTTTGAGGCATCAATCTTGAACTTGTGGAGGCTGGAGATATTGTATCATTCTATACCTGCATTGTCGATGTTATAGAGTGCTTCGAGTGCATACCACAAATCTATAATCGTACGATATCAATATTTACAACATCGACACAAGAGATTAACCAAACACTACTCTTTCACATCGAGTGTGTATAACATTCACTGATGTCAAGCAGTTTATGGGGTGATAACCAAACACTACTCTTTCACAAGAGATTAAATAATGTGGAATACAAACTTCTTTAGAATGTATGAATATTTACAATATATTCTCAAAATAATGTATATTTTTTCGTTTAGAATAATATTATAATATAATAGGATTTTTAAAAAATGAGATGAAGAAAACATTTATATTAAGAGATTAAGAAAATGAGCTTGGGTAAGACGTGTGATCACTGCCCTAACGAAGCTTCACCACTCTCTGACAGAGCTTTTAACCGATGCTCACTCCTCCAAGATACAGTACCCGGCTAGATCCCCAAAACTCTAATGTGGACGAACACAAAAGAAGCGCAAAGCACCTGAACTTCTACTTTATGAAGCAAATGTAAAGAGAGCAAGTACAAACAAACAATAGCTTTAGGGGAATACGAGCGTATGAGAATATATGTTTTGATTCAGGAAAACCTCCTATATAAAAGCCTCGTAAAAACTGCAAGTAATAAATCACATAATTAATTAACAACAATTATATTAAGTAAAATTTATCGTACATAAAATACTTATATTTCCAATGTAAAATTTAACGAGGCAAACCATGTATAGAAGAAAACCATGTACAAAAATTACACGTGAAGAGTTCGGCGAGGAGAAATCGACGTCTGTTGATTTCATATCGACGTCTATTGATTTCATATCGACGTATAGTAATCGACATACGTTGATACAAATGGCGGGATAAAAAAGACGTACAAAATTCTACCTACTTTGGAAGAAATATCAGCGTACGTACGTTGGATGAAGTAATCGATGTAAGTTGATATGTATTCGTCGTACGTCGAATTATAATGAAGGCAAACTAATTTTCCAAATTACAACAATTTTGTACAAAAAATACAATTCAATTATTCCCAAAACCCGAAACCCCAAATCTATATCCGAATCTGAATTCAGTCTGATCCGATATGCGCCAACGTGCATGTGTAGTCCATGGATTATCTATATGTTTCTTTCAACCTAATTATGATGATTGAATTAGTTTATACACACACACACACACACACACACACTTAAAATGATGTTCGATGACAATGTGATACTAAATGTTTATTCATTTTTTATGAAAGGGTTTTCCTTCGAGAATTTGATTTCCCTACATTTAGTTTTGAGTTTTTTCTCATTAATTGATGTGGAGCCCAAACATCCAACAACATGAAGACTCCATTAAATAATATTGAAATAATTGATTTAATAATTAAATTTCTAACATTTTGGGTCTGTTTGGGAGAGCTCTGGCGGATAGAAAAGTTGTTATTCGAATAGAACTGTTTTTATAGAGTTGTTTGAGAAGCAATATTTAAAAAGTTGCAGACTGTTTGGATGGTCTGTCCATAAGTGTTGATCGAATATAGCCTTTTCAATTGAAGCTATTTGGAAGAGCAACTTTTTGGAGAGCAAAAGCTGAAATGTTTTACATAGAGTTTGAAATAAAAATAAATGTTAACACTTGCTCCATGTTGCCTTCCCCATTCATTTCTGTTCACCTGTGCGATAAAAAATTGATATTATTCAAACTTTTGAATTTGATGACTTCTAAATTTTTTTTTAAAAAATGTCGAAATTTTACCTGCGAGCGTTGTATAATTCTTCGGCAATACTATCTCGTACAACAGACATATGATCAGCTCCCCTAACATCAAACATATCAGTTTCAACACCTTCCGCTGCTGCAGGGTCTTCATCCTCGGAGGGTATGAATGAAGACTCATCCGCATCGCAAGCATTAAATTCTGGGTCTCAGCGAGATGGATGTCTACGAATGAAGTTTTGCAATGTCATGGTCGCTTGCACTATTTAACGTTGTTTCTTGAAACTGTACCGTGACATTTTTTTAAGAATATGCCATTTTTCTTCCAAACTCCAAATGTCCTCTCTATAACACTTCGAAGAGATGAATGTGCCTTACTAAAATGTTCATTTCTGCCTTGGACAGGACGACTCCCACGAGCATAATCTGCCAAATGATATAACGTATCTGGGTATAGTTTTAAATAGCCCATCTTTAATGGATATCCAACATCCACTAAGTAATATTTATCTGAAATTAACTGAAATGTTAAACATATTAACATTGTATTGAATAATTGTAACATATGTGATTAGTTATTCAACAATTTACCTTCAGGGGGATGTGGAAATTTAGTCTATCGTCTGCCAATGCGCGTACAAATATGCAAATATCATGAGCAGATCCCTCCCATCCAGAGAGTGCAAATGTAAAGCACATATTAAATCGCAAATAACCATTACATTTTGCGTTGTGGTGTCATGACATCCATTATATCTTACTTGATCTTCAATGGGTATCCTCGCATCAACATGTGTACCGTCAATTGCACCAACGCAATCTTTAAAGAATGATATGTAACGAACATCATACCTTATTTCTGCAGGTATATCTCTGAATTGACGATCAATTGGTTTTATAACATCAATTGACAATAACAGTAGTGATCTAAAAGCTTTCGAAAAATATCTACTTATAGTTTCAGTTGAGTGCTGAAATTATTCTTTTGTTAATCTCACAGAGACTCCATGTGCTAAAATGTGTAATGTAATTCTTAGGACTTCTCGTGTGGTTGTGCGTTGCGATCCTTGTAACTCGTGATCTTGTTCGAGCTTCTGAAGTAAATCAATAAATATACGTTAATGCTGATGGATGCATTCCCTCCTATCTCTTTAGGACAGGATTGCTGAACCTCCAAGTTATCTTATGGACTATCTTCTTTCGCATCTATGTGCTCCACATCAGGTGACACACTGACAATTGATGGAACCCATGAATCTTCACATATTGTGACAACTTGATTGAACTTGTTGTACACCCGTAAAGGCCTTAGGACGCACCTGAAGAAAGCCCCGGAAAAGAGAGGAGGGGTCGACGGTCAAAGAGCGCGGTAGCACGCAGGCTGCACCCCCCGACCGCACCGCCCTTGGGGGTGCGGCCGGCCAAGTCGCACCCCCCAGGGGGGTGCGGCTCAGCCGCACCCCCCCCCCAAGGGGGTGCGGCCCGGCTGCACCCCCCAAGGGGGTGCGGCCAAGCCGCACCCCCCTTGGGGTGCGGCCAAGCCGCACCCCTTGGGGGGTGCGACCAAGCCGCACCCCACTTGGGGTGCGGCCAATCCGCACCCCCCCCCCTTGGGGGTGCGGCCAATCCGCACCCCCCTTTTTCTTTGGGGTGCGCGGTCGCGCCCACCCCTCCTCGGGGTGCGGTCTGGCGCCCTCTCCTCGCCAAAGGATCCCGGTCCCCCCTTTGGGGGGCAACTCCCCGTCCGCCGTCCGCCCGAGGCATCTTCGTGGTTCGTTGCGCACTTGGAGCACTTCAGCGCTAGCGCGCGCTCAGAACATTTCTGAGCGCGATCAGGAAGCTTTCTCACTTTTTGTCTTTGCGGCTTCTCACTTTTTGGGTTTCCGGCTTCTCACTTTTTGGGTTTCCGGCTTCTCACTTTTTGTCTTTCCGGCTTCTCACTTTTTGTCTTTCAGGCTTCTCACTTTTCAGGAACAGTCAGTCGCCTTTTTCGCCTCCAATGGAACTGCCCGAGCTGCCCGAGCTGCCCAAGCTGCCCGAGGGGCAAGGTGGTCATTTACGAAAAATGGCGATCCGAGGGCCCCAAACCGGAGAATATGATTCGTCCACCGAGCATTTATGGAAACTACCAACGACAAAATTACCGGGTCGCCCCCGTCCAAAGCTATAAAAGGAGCCCCGAGGCTTCATTTGAAAGGACCTTGACTTCTGGACCCGGGAGAGCTCCTTGCAGACTTTTGAGGAATTCTCCTTCGGCGCTTGAAGATCTCCTTCGTGGACTTGAATATCTTCATCATCCCGAAAGGCGACTAGCCTTCTCACTTCCGAAAGGCGACTAGCATTCTCAGAAGAAAAAGGCGACTAGCCTTCTCACTTCCGAAAGGCGACTAGCATTCTCAGAAGGAAAAAGGCGACTAGCCGCCTCACTTCCGAAAGGCGACTAGCATTCTCAGAAGGAAAAGGCGACTAGCCGCCTCACTTCCGAAAGGCGACTAGCATTCTCAGAAGGGAAAAAGACTTAGTTTTGCCGAGAGGTGGCCTGTCACCCTCGGAGCTCGTTCTCTCTCTCTCCAAATATTGTAACGAGCAGCGGCCTGTCGCGCTCAAGTTCTAGTTTCCAAGTTGTAACCCCAGAAGATAGTGAAGTTTGGTCGGCACAGCTCCGGCCGCGTGGTTTTTTACCCTTTTCGGGTTTTCCACGTTAAAAAGTCCCTGTGTACTCAGCAAATCTCTAATTGACTGTTTGCGCGCTTAGTTCGCTCACGAGCTAAGGTGGTTCAAGTGAACCGGTCTACCACGAGCCCTAAGCGTTTCGCAACAGTTTGGTGCCGTCTGTGGGAAACTTTCCCGAAAAACTCTTCGAGAGCCAACTGCTATGGCAAGAAAGAGTGCTCGCATTACTGAAGGATCGATGCCGGAAGGACGCGTCGACTCAGCTCCCTCCCACTCACTTATCAATGCACCTCCCGCGGAGGAGGCGCTGCCTGCACCTGCAGCAGGTTTGGAGGTGCGCATGCAGCAGATCGAAGAACATCAAGCTGAGATGTTGGCCCTCGTGAGGAATCTTGGGGCTCCTCAAGTTCCGAACCAACCGCCAGCTTTGAACGCACCGCCGCCCCCGGCTTTGAATCATGCCCCGAACGGGGAGGCTGTCCAAGAAGACGAAGCTTCAGAAGGATTCTCCAATGCGGCAAGTACCGCTCACCTTGGCCCACCAGCTGGAGGCCCAGAAGCTGATCACCGCCGCCACCACCACGGAAGAGCTGTCCGTGAGCAAGCAGTGGAAAGAGCTACGCGGGAAGAGATACGCAACATGATAGAGGAAGAGTATGCCCAAGCAGGACGACGTGCCGCTCTCGCCCGCCGTCCCGCGCATCATGGCTCCCCGCTATCACCTCAAGTCTTAGCCCATCCAAATTCCTAATGGCTTCAAGCTTCCCAACATCGAGACGTTCGACGGGACGGACGATCCACTGGAACACGTCAATCACTTCACCACCGTCATGAGGATTTACAGCGCTCCTGATCAGCTCCTCTGCCAAGTGTTCCCAGCAACCTTGAAGGGACAAGCGCGCACTTGGTTTCATTCCCTGCGGAATGAGGCCATCAACAACTTCACAGAAATGGCGCAGCAGTTCGTGGATCAGTTCATTGCCAACCGCTGAATTGCCCGGGATCCCTCCCACCTCTCAGGAATCCGCCAGAACGATGGAGAGACACTCAAAGATTTCTTCCGACGCTTCACTACCAAGGCTCGACAGATCCCAGGAGTCGACCTCGAGCTCCTGCGAGGAGTTTTCCTGGGAGGACTCCGCCCAAGTGGCTTCTACTCGGCTCTCATGAGAGAAACCGTACCAAGTTATCCCGACCCCGTTCATCGGGTTGAAGCACAGATAGCTGCAGATGAGGCTATCGAAGCACACCTTCGGCAATTCGAAGGAAGCTAGGGAAGGAAGAGAGGATCAGATCAAGCCCCTCGCGAACGAGAAGAACGCCGCGGCGATGAACGTCGGCGTAACCACCAGAGGGATCTGGGACCACAGCCGCCCAGGACCTACACCCCGTTGAACACCACCAGAACGAATGTGCTCTACGCCATACAGAACAACCCCGAGCTCCGCATGCCCAGGATACCCCCGCCAAATCCAAGGGGAGACCAGTCCAGGTACTGCGAGTTCCATCAGGGAACCGGGCATACCACTGAGGAGTGCACCAGACTCAAAGACGAAATCGAGCGCCTCATCCGCCAGGGACTCCTGGGAAGATTCCTACAAGGCCAGATTCCCAATCAGCCCCAACAGCCTGGGGATGCAGGGGAGCAGCCCCCCGCCCCCCGAGGCGCGGGGGGAGGAAGGCCGATGGTAGGAGAAATCAAGACGATCGCTGGACCCCCCGTCTCAGCATCACAGATCCTCTCAATTGCCCAGCATGTAAGAGACCACGAAGACAAAAAACTCAAGCAAGATATTACGATAGCTTTCAGAGATGAAGACTTGCAAGGGTTGCGGCTTCCGCACCAGGATCCACTCGTGATCAGCGCAGGGATCGAGGATCCCTGCTTCAAGGTGAAGAGAATACTGGTTGACAATGGAAGCTCGGTCGATGTCTTATTTCTCTCCACTTTGCAAAGTATGAAGCTCACAAAAGACCAGCTTAGTCCTGCAGCCGGGCCCGTCTACGGCTTCGACAACAGACCTATCCCGGTGCAAGGCATGATCATTCTCCCAGTCACATTGGGCGAATTTCCAAGACATTCAACGCACAACATCCAGTTCATGGTGGTAGAGTCCACCTCCGCCTATAATGCCATCTTCGGGAGACCGCTCCAGTCGATCTTTGGGGCAATCCCTTCCATTCCACACCTAGCTATGAAGTTCCCTACTGCCGCAGGAATAGGAGTCGTAAGAGGAGACCAAGAGGCAGCCAGGACCTGCTACCTGAAGCAGGCCCAACCAGCAAGGGAGACCGCTCTCAACATCAATAACTTCGACCTGCGAGACGAGGCTACTTTGCAACGAGGAGCGCCCGTTGAAGGGCTGGTAGAAATACCACTCTCCCGACGAGACCCGACTCGAACTGTTCAGGTCGGGTCACTCTTAACATAAAAAGAGCGAGAAAAGTTCACCACCTTCCTGCAGGAGAACGAGGACATTTTCGCTTGGAGCCCGGAAGATATGCCCGGGGTAGATCCTAACGTTATCTATCACTCGCTAAACATCAACCCTGCCTGCAGACCCGTGATTCAAAAGAAGGGGAACTTTGCCCCCCGAGCGTTTAAAGGCGATCGAGGAGGAGGTAGCTAAGCTCCTAGAGGCACGATTCATACGCGAAGCAGAATACCCCACATGGCTCGCCAACGTAGTCATGGTGAAGAAGGCCTCGGGAAAGTGGCGGATGTGCGTCGACTACAGCAATCTGAACCAAGCGTGCCCGAAGGACAGATTCCCCCTCCCAAGGATTGACCAGCTCGTCGACGCTACGGCAGGCCATGAGCTGCTCAGCTTCATGGATGCTTATTCAGGTTACAACCAGATAAGGATGAACCCCGCAGACGAAGAACATACTACCTTCCGCACCGACCGGGGAGTCTACTGCTACAAGGTGATGTCTTTCGGCCTTAAAAATGCCGGAGCCACCTACCAAAGGCTGATGAACAAGGTCTTCAAGGACCTCATCGGAGAAACGATGGAGGTTTACGTGGACGATATGCTAGTAAAGAGCGTCCACCGGCGCGACCACTTGGAAGACTTGGAAAAGTGCTTCCGGCTTCTCCGTCGCTTCCAGATGCGGCTCAATCCCAGCAAGTGTGCGTTTGGTGTGACGGCTGGGAAGTTTCTAGGTTTCATGGTAACCCATCGGGGAATTGAGGCCAACCCCGAGAAGATCAAGGCGTTGGAGGATATGTCGCCACCTCGCTCAATTAAGGAAGTACAACGCCTAAACGGGAGGATCGCTGCTTTGTCCCGTTTCCTATCACGAACGGGAGACAAGTACCTCCCCTTCTTCAAAATCCTCCGGGGAGCGCGCCATTCAGGTTTCCAGTGGATGGACGAGTGCCAAGTGGCCTTCGAGCTTCTCAAACAGTACCTGGCTTCGCCACCGCTTCTGTCAAAGCCCACCCCGGGGAAACTCTATTCTTGTACCTGGCCGTGTCGCCTACGACTCTTAGCTCAGTGCTCGTGAAAGACGAAGGAGGGGTGCAACGACCGATCTACTACCTCAGCAAAGTCCTCACCGACACCGAAACCAGATATCCGGCAGCAGACAAGACAACCTTGGCTCTTGTTTTCTCAGCTAGAAAACTTAGACCCTACTTCCAGGCTCATGCGGTCAAGGTATTGACGCAACTCCCATTGCGGGCAATCCTCCAGAAGCCGGAAGTCTCGGGGAGACTTGTAAAGTGGGTCGTAGAACTCGGCGAGTTCGACATCCAATTCCTGCCTCGGCCCGACATCAAGTCACAGGTGCTCGCCGACTTCGTGGTGGAATACACCATCCCGTCAGAAACAACCCTCATCAAAGACACCACCAGCCCCCGTTGGACCCTCTATGTCGACGGCGCCTCTGGAGCTGAAGGGTCCGGAGCAGGATTGCTCCTCATAAGCCCCGAAGAGATCACCCTGGATTACGGACTCCGGCTAAAGTTCCCCGCAACAAATAACATCGCGGAATACGAAACACTGATCGCCGGTCTCCGACTCGCCATCGACTGCAAAGCCGAGAACCTAACGATCTATACAGACTCCCAACTCGTGGTCTCACAGGTTGAAGGAGATTACGAGGCTAAGAGCGAACAGATGGCAAAGTACCTCGCATTCGCGAAATCACTTCTCCAGAAGATCTCATCGTATCAGATTCTACACATCCCCCGAGAGCAGAATTCCAGGGCGGATGCTCTATCCAAGCTCGCCACCTCACCCTCCAGCTACCAGTCTCGAAGACGCCGAATCGAAGAAGTCGTGATCCCAAGCATTCAAGGGCCATGGGAAATCGCAGCCATCCACCAGGAAGAGTCATCCTGGATGACCCCATTGCGAGCTTACCTCGAGCAAGGGCACCTTCCCGAAGATCGCCTAGAGGCGCGAAGGCTACGAATGCGGGCAGCATCGTTCACCATTATAGACGGGGAGCTTTACAAACGGGCATTCTCAGGACCATATCTAAAATGCCTGCCAGCGGGCGAGGCGGACTACGCCCTCAGGGAAGTACACGGAGGAGTCTGCGGAGAGCACCTAGGCGGGAAGGCATTAGCGCGGAAAATACTGCGTCAAGGCTTCTATTGGCCAACAATGAGGAAGGACGCGACCGACTTTGTCCAGAGGTGCAAAAGCTGTCAACTGCACGCCAACATGCCTCATCAACCCCCGGTCTCACTTTCCACGCTGCAGAGTGCGTGGCCATTCGCGCAGTGGGGGATCGACCTCCTCGGTCCCCTACCTCTAGCATCCGGGCAGAGGAAGTTCATCATCCTATCCATCGACTACTTCACCAAATGGGTGGAGGCGGAGCCCCTGGCCAAAATTACGGAAGAAAACGCCAAACAATTCGTCTGGAAGAACATCGTCTGCCGCTTCGGCATCCCGGCTGCGATCATTGTCGACAACGACACTCAATTCACTGGGAAGTCCTTCACCAAGATGTGCGAGGATATGAAGATCAACCTGCGTCACACGGCCGTGGCACACCCGCAAACCAACGGACAAGTAGAAGTCACAAACTGCACCATCCTCAAAGGACTGAAAACACGCTTGGAAGAAGCCGAGGGACAGTGGGTAGACGCGCTCCCGAATGTGTCGTGGGCATATCGCACAACAGAGAGGACTCCTACAGGGGAGACACCTTATAACCTCTGTTACGGAACTGAAGCTATCATCCCCGTCGACATCGGCGTTCCGAGTGCTCGAGTACTAACCTTCGACCCCAGCAAGAATGATGGACTGCTCCGAGAAAACCTCGATCTAATCCCAGAAGTTCGAGACAGCGCTGCTCACTGTGCTGCACTCTACCAAATGCGTGTCGCCCGGACCTACGACAGGAGGGTGAAGCCCAGACCAATCAACGTAGGAGATCTCGTCTTACGCAACATCGAGGCCGCCGGTAAAGGCCCCCAAGGAGATAAGCTCTCACCGGCCTGGGAGGGCCCGTACGTAGTCACCACAGTCGTGAAACCCGGAACATACAGGCTCAGGACGGCGGAAGGGAAGACTTTGCCACGCACCTGGAACGCTCAAAACCTGCGCCGCTTTTACCAGTGATCCAGGGACCTCTACCATGTACTAAGCCACGAGCTCAAGCTCGTGCAAACTTATCTTCAATTTATGTACAAGCCGCGAGCTCAGACTCGTGCACCTATCTTATATTACATATTATGTAAAAGCCGCGAGCCCAGACTCGTGCACCTATCTTATCTTACATAAAGCTATGCACCAAATGATTTCATACTGTAAAACCATATTTTGACACTTACACTCACTTAAGAAAAAACTTTATAAAGAGGCCCTGCCTCGGGGGCTTTGCACCGCCGTCGATTGAAGGTTCGCCCTTCTCCTCCGCCATCGAGTCCCAGCGTCGTAGGGGCCTGCCCCCCTTACGTTCGCCCCCGGTTTGAATACACCAGCTATTCACCGGCCACTTCAAGGCCCTGCCTCGGGGGCTTTGCACCGCCGTCGATTGAAGGTTCGCCCTTCTCCTCCGCCGTCGAGTCCCAGCGTCGTAGGGGCCTGCCCCCCTTACGTTCGCCCCCCGGTTTGAATACACCAGCTATTCACCGGCCACTTCGGGGCCCTGCCCCGGGGACTTTGCACCGCCGTCGATTGAAGGTTCGCCCTTCTCCTCCGTCGTCGAGTCCCGGTGACGTAGGGGCCTGCCCCCCTTACGTTCACCCACGGTTTGAATACACCCGCTATTCACCGGCCAAGCCGCGAGCACAGACTCGTGCAAAAAAACCGCGAGCACAGACTCGTGCAAAAAAGCCGCAAGCACAGACTTGCGCAAACTAATTTTCTATTGTGTAAAAGCCGCGGGCTCAGAACCGCGCAAGCTAATCTGTCATTTTGCAGAAACCCCTCAGCCCATACGGATATCAGAGCCGGGCAGCAAGCCCACAATGACCTCGGAAAACCAACACCCTCCGACATCAGCTCCTACCAGAAAAGCGCCGCACAGAGGACAATGGGTAAAGCCGCCGCAGAAAAAATCAAAACCTTCGAACTCCTCGCTCTGGAACTCGGACTCCGAAGGTTTGGGGGGCTTATGTTGTACACCCGTAAAGGCCTTAGGACGCACCTGAAGAAAGCCCCGGAAAAGAGAGGAGGGGTCGACGGTCAAAGAGCGCGGTAGCACGCAGGCTGCACCCCCCGACCGCACCGTCCTTGGGGGTGCGGCCGACCAAGTCGAACCCCCCAGGGGGGTGCGGCTCAGCCGCACCCCCCCCCCCCCCCCCAAGGGGGTGCGGCCAAGCCGCACCCCTTGGGGGGTGCGGCCAAGCCGCACCCCCTTGGGGGGTGCGGCCAATCCGCACCCCCCCCTTGGGGGTGCGGCCAATCCGCCCCCCCCCCCCTTTTCTTTGGGGTGCGCGGCCGCGCCCACCCCTCCTCGGGGTGCGGTCTGGCGCCCTCTCCTCGCCAAAGGATCTCGGTCCCCCCTTTGGGGGGCAACTCCCCGTCCGCCGTCCGCCCGAGGCATCTTCGTGGTTCGTTGCGCACTTGGAGCACTTCAGCGCTAGCGCGCGCTCAGAACGTTTCTGAGCGCGATCAGGAAGCTTTCTCACTTTTTGTCTTTGCGGCTTCTCACTTTTTGGGTTTCCGGCTTCTCACTTTTTGGGTTTCCGGCTTCTCACTTTTTGTCTTTCCGGCTTCTCACTTTTTGTCTTTCAGGCTTCTCACTTTTAAGGAACAGTCAGTCACCTTTTTCGCCTCCAACGGAACTGCCCGAACTGCCCGAGCTGTCAAAGCTGCCCGAGGGGCAAGGTGGTCATTTACGAAAAATGGCGATCCGAGGGCCCCGAACCGGAGAATATGATTCGTCCACCGAGCATTTATGGAAACTACCAACGACAAAATTACCGGGTCGCCCCCGTCCAAAGCTATAAAAGGAGCCCCGAGGCTTCATTTGAAAGGACCTTGACTTCTGGACCCGGGAGAGCTCCTTGCAGACTTTTGCGGAATTCTCCTTCGGCGCTTGAAGATCTCCTTCGTGGACTTGAATATCTTCATCATCCCGAAAGGCGACTAGCCTTCTCACTTCCGAAAGGCGACTAGCATTCTCAGAAGAAAAAGGCGACTAGCCTTCTCACTTCCGAAAGGCGACTAGCATTCTCAGAAGGAAAAGGCGACTAGCCGCCTCACTTCCGAAAGGCGACTAGCATTCTCAGAAGGAAAGGCGACTAGCCGCCTCACTTCCGAAAGGCGACTAGCATTCTCAGAAGGGAAAAAGACTTAGTTTTGCCGAGAGGTGGCCTGTCACCCTCGGAGCTCGTTCTCTCTCTCTCCAAATATTGTAACGAGCAGCGGCCTGTCGCGCTCAAGTTCTAGTTTCCAAGTTGTAACCCCCAGAAGATAGTGAAGTTTGGTCGGCACAGCTCCGGTCGCGTGGTTTTTTACCCTTTCCGGGTTTTCCACGTTAAAAAGTCCCTGTGTACTCAGCAAATCTCTAATTGACTGTTTGCGCGCTTAGTTCGCTCACGAGCTAAGGTGGTTCAAGTGAACCGGTCTACCATGAGCCCTAAGCGTTCCGCAACAGAACTTAATATCCAGCTTCTCCTTTAAGTCGGGCGCAATACCACCATATCGAAAAAATTTGGCAGAAGGAACAACTTATACATAATAAATACGGCAAAATGAAAAACACTTTAAAAAGCAATTTTTAGTTTGAAATTATTGATTTTGAGATGACCTTGATTTTTTCTGCCCACAATTCATCAGATGCAGCAATGGTTCTTTTCTCCGGGTCCCATCCTAAACCTGTCTCTCCATGTTTTAGTTCCTTCCACATCTTCCGGTCTTTCTTTAGATGATCTCATTTATTTTTCATTTGCATACGATCATAGTATTTTTCCAGTGCGTTCTTTAAACGAGCTAATCAAAATTTTCCAACCATCCTTGCTGAAGTGGGTGGTAGGTCGATTGCCCAACCTAATCTCTTTGATACAAAGTTTGCAGAAGATCACGACTTCGTTTAACTCCCAACTCGTTGATATTCCTCCCTCCTTTGGTTTACCCACTGTACTATAAATCAAAAAATTCAACAAAATGACATACATATTGTGAAACAAATCATCAAAATGAAACCACAAACTCATATACACATATACATATATACATATACACACACATATACATATACACACACATATATACATATATACATATACACATATACATATACACACACACATATATACATATGCATATACAGACACACTCATAAACACACGCACACACACACACACATATATATACATATACATATATACATGCATACACACACACATATACATATATACACACACACATATACATATACACACACATATACATATACATATACACACTCATACAAACATGTACACACACACACCCAAACACACACATACATACATACACACACACATATAAATATATATACATATACATATACATACACACACTCATATAAACATACACACACACACACACACACACACAAACACACACACACACACACACACACACACCCCCAAAAACACACACACACACATATATACATATACAGACACACACTCATATAAACATATACACACACACATCCAAACACACACACACACACACACATATACATAGATACACACACACACACACACACATATATATATATATATATACATACACACACATATATATACATATACATACACACTCATATAAACATATACACACACACATCCAAACACACACACACACACACACATATATGTACATATACACACATTCATCCAACACACACACACATATACATTAAAAAACACACGCCTACCAAATATGAAATTAAATGGTGCATGATTTTGATCCTAATAGAGAACCCCACAGGAAGTAGAAATCGGAATCGGAATCATCACCTGTACGTGGAAGAGATCGTGAATTGTTCGCAGCCGCTGGAGGAGAAAGGCAGACCCGGAGGAAGTGAGATCTGGAGTCCCTCTTAAATGCCGTAGAAATACCCTTGCAGAAATTTCGTCGCCGATCTAAAAGAGGAACGAGGAAGTCTCGCAGTCAGGAACACACAGAGATGGGAATCGTTCGCAACTGCTGGAGGAGAAAGGGAGACCCGGAGACAAAGAGATCTGGAATATCTTGTTGCCGCAAAGGAGAGCAGACGGGATCACACGGAGAGGGATCGGGAATGAGGGAGAGAGCGAAGCGCAGAGAAACCCTTGCTCAACGAAAGGGAGACAGGTCGGGAAGATGAGGATAGCGAGGCGCAGACGCTGGAGGAGAAAGGGAGACGGATCAGGAACGACATGCGGATCGGGAAACCTTCTCGCTGCTGTCTCGGGAAGATGAGAGATGAGAGCGTGATTTTGAGAGTGCCGAACGTGGCATTAGGATCGATTCCAAAATAGAGGAGAAAACTGAGGTTTTTAATCAACGATTTTGAAAAAGCTGCAGAAACAAACATCCTAAAATCAGCTCTGGCGGCTGGAAAATTGTTTTTCCAGCCGCCAGAGCTCTCCCAAACAGACCCTTTATCTTTTCTTCTCCAAAGGTGTTGGATGCGATGATTGACCATTCGAGAAAGACCAAAGCTTGTTTCGTGCGACCCTCGTACGTCCAAAGATTTACGAATTATAATAAATATTATATTCCTCAGTGGTTGGAGGTAACAGATTCAAACCATATATCGTATTATGTTGATGTGATTTATTGTGTTACATAAATTGCGTGTTTGTGTCAGATATTCAATGTTCTTGGTTTGTCTTATGCGATTATAGTTGTGCCCATGAAACATATCTTTGTTGGACATGTGTGTCACATCCCTTTCTTTGAGAATAACAAATCCCAAATTGTATTTGATCTTGTTTGTCGTGTATTTAGAGTGTGCAGGAACTATAGGTGCAATACTCCACAGGTAGAAAACAGATTGGAGATGACTCTCTAGAAAGTGTGCTAACGCTCGCGTTAGTTGTTAACGCCCAGCGATAACAACCGCTGAGAAAGAAACCGTTGAGATGGCGTTCGACGAAATGTGAAGGAAATTATGTGCGACGAAATCAGAAGGAAACTGCGTTAGACGAATGGAAACTGTGTTCGACGAAATCTGAAGGCGCTCGACGAAACCTGAAGGAACCTGCGTTCGACGAAATCTGAAGTAAACTGCGTCCGACGAAAGGAAAGTGCGTTCGACGAACTCTGAAGGCGTTCGACGAAAGGAGTTTCTGTTCGACGAACTGAACCTGCGCTCGACGAAATTTTACTTGACGAACCTGCGTTCGACGAACTTTGATTCCGTTTGACGAACGCGCGTTCGACGAAACAAGTTTCGTTCGACGAAATTGGTTTCTGCCACGATCCTGACGGTTGCGGTTGATGAAATGGGATTCCATTCGACGAAGGCGCGTTCGACGAAATTAGTTTCGTTCGACGAAATTTGGTTCTACCACGCTCCCGATGCTATGCACGATCTCAGTAACTGTCGTACACGTTCACTAACGCCGGCGTTAAATCCTAACGCCATGCGTTAGCTCCCATGGTTATTTAAAGACCTACTTTCGTTTTGCTCGTTGAGATTATTGAAGCCTTTATTTCCAGAGATCTGAGAGAGCTTCCAGAGAGAATACTTGTGCCAAAACTCCATTGTTGTTATGCTGCCGAAGATGGATCTCCCACAAAAAGCTTAAGGAGATTTTTGGATGAGGACTACGTCACGCTACATCCGAAGGACGATCGCTTCGACCTCACTCATATTACAGCGATCCTTCATCTCCAACACCAGAAGGTCTCATATATGGAGTTTTTATTATTATCTTTACTTTCATTCCATATATTTTTTGTAACCGTTTAGAGAATTCGCCTTGTGTTGGCGACTAGGTCTGGGTAGGACTTAGTGAGTAATTCGCCTTGTGTTGGCGACTAGGTCTAAGTGATTAGATCTAGGGGTGCTCGAGGCTATATCCGGGGAAGGATTGGCTAAAGCAGCTTGAGGCTATATCTGGGGGAAGGATAGGCTAAAGCCAACCGGTTTGTGGAGATACAAGTCGGTATAGAAAAGGAAAAATTGTTTTACTTTATACGCCTCCGATTTCTAGCGATATTGAAATCAAATTTATGTAAACACCTTTTTATATAATATAATCATGTCTCTTTTTGTGTTTACTTGATTTCCATCATTTGGGATAAGTTATAAATTGCAAATTACAATTGTTTCTTCCTTTAATTAGTTAAACTGTTATTTCATTCTAATTTACTCTAAACAATTTAGTAAATCGTCTAAAATTTTAAGTAAAGAATTTTATTCCCTTATTCACCCCCCCCCCCTCTAAGGGCGTCAATCGATTCAACAAGTGGTATCAGAGCAGATTTTTCCAAACGGTTTAAAAACCATGAATTATGGCGTCTTATGATCTCACTTTTTCCGAGGGTCAGGGAATTAGTTGACCTCCACTATTTACCGGGTCAGATTATAATTACTGGAAAAATAGGATGAGATGTTTTCTTATGACCCTAGATATTGAGGTATGAAATATGGTAGAAGAAGAATACTCTCCTCCTACAGTTGAAGTTGGAGAGATAACTTTAGATAACCAAAAGATAAATGGGATGATAGGGATAAGCTAAAATGCAAAAATAATGCCAAGGCCATGAATGCTTTATTTTGTGCGTTAGATAGAAATGAATTTAATAGAATTTCTGCATGTACTGCTGCATATGAAATTTGGAATCATTTGGAAGTTACTCATGAAGGTACATCGCAGGTTAAAGATTCAAAGATTTTCCAACTTGAGTCGGAATATGAAAAATCCCGGATGGATGAAAGTGAAGATGTTGATACTATGTACACACGCTTCACCAAGATCGTCAATGCCTCCAACGTTCTTGGAAAGACATTCTCCAATGGCGACTTGGTCCGAAAGATTCTTCGTTCCCTTCCGCCAAAATTCAACCCGAAGGTGACGACCATTTCAGAATCGCACAATCTAAGAACGCTCCAAGTTGAGAGCATCATTGGGAATCTCAAAACCCATGAGGTAGAACTCAAAATCCAATATGATGAATACAACAAGGAGCCAAAGAAGAAGGCGTTGGCACTAAAATCAAAGAAGGAGTGCAAAGAGGATGAGGATGAAGATGAAGAAAGCCTTTTGGTGAAGAACTTCCGAAAGTTCATGCGAAATCCGGAAAGGAGAAACACTTTCTGGAAATTTATCCAAAAGGATGCAAGATGGAAAGGTTCATCCTCAAAAAAGGAAAAAGGAGAGCGACGATGAAGAAGAGAGCTCCACCGGAATGCTTTCATTGTAGGAAGACCGGACACATTCAGAGCAAGTGCCCAAAGTTCTTGAAGGAGAAGAAGGAAAAATGGCACAAAGGGAAGGAGAAGAGGAAGGTGCTAAAAGCTAGAACATGAGATGACTCCTCCTCCTCCTTCGAAGAATCAAGCGGGTCTTCATCAAGCGAAGATGAGGAAGCAAACATGTGCCTCATGGGACATGGAAACGATGGCGACGACGCCAGTGTTCTTAGCGACACTGAGGTAACTCCTCCCACTTATATTGAACTCTTTAATGAATTCCTTAAAACTTGGAAAGCTTTTGATAAAAATTATGAAAGATAGTATTTTATTGAATCGTGAAAATGAATCTCTTATTAAAGAAAATCAAAAGCTTTCCAAAAAATTAATTGGTTTAGAAAAGAGAAAGGTTTCTTGCCAAGAGCATGATCACTCCACTAAATTGGCAAAAGATATTGAAGAGTCACTTTCTAAAGCCCCCTCTCATGTCAAAACTCTTACAAAAGAGATGTGGGAATTAGAAAGGAAATTAGAAGACTCTCTTTTGCAAATCAAAAATAATAAAAAAAGTTTTGAAAATAGGTGTGTCATGCTTGTGAAAGAAAATTCTTCACTTAAAGCACAAGTTCATGATCTCACCATGGCCATTAAAAAATTTGGAATTTGCCAAAAATCACTGGAAATGATTTTAGGGAACCAGTGTCATGGTTTTGGAAAATCTGGCCTCGGATATCGAGGTGAGGGCTACCGCCCGGCGTTAGCCACTAACGTCGGTGCTAGCACCTCGTACAAGAAGCCTGAATTCAATTTTTCAAAATGTTTTTCTTTTGTAAATCCAAGTTCTTCCAACAAGAAATTTTTTCATAAAAGGGTCTCAACCCCCTTTATTTCGTGTGCAAACTGTTATAGGTTAGGTCACACATCTAGTTCTTGCAGCAAAATAAAACAAAATACTTTAAAACAAATCTGGGTACCTAAGGCTTCCACTTATTCTATGGGTGGTACAACTTGGGTATCCGGATCTTTACTCTCATCTTCTTTCCAGATGTGCATGCAGGCTAAGGACAATGAAGACGTGTGGTACTTGGATTCAGGATGCTCCAAGCACATGACGTGCAATAAAGCAAAGTTCCTTAGCCTATAAAAGAAGAAGGGAGGGATCGTGACGTTTGGTGACAACGGAAAAGGAAGGATCATGGGAATTGGTACAGTTGGTAACAAATCCTTTACTATATCTAATGTTCTTTATGTGAAAGGATTAAAACACAATTTAATTTCTATTAGCCAATTATGTGATAAAGGATTAGATGTGTTATTTGAATCTTCCACTAATCTATGCAAAATATCTAATCCTACTACAAAAGATATTTTACTAACTGCACCAAGAATACATAATGTTTATCTAGTTTCTTTTCATGATCTTTCTAAATCATCTATAAAATGTTTTATCACTAAAAATGATGAATTAGAACTTTGACATAGAAGACTAGGGCATGCTAGCACAAAGCTCATTGTAAAACTTGCTAAAAGTAATATAATTAGAGGATTGCCTAGGTTAAATGGAACTTTACCTTCATTTTGTTCACCATGTCAAAAAGGTAAAATTTATAGATCCTCTTCAAAAGTAAAAAATTTCATTTCTACTACGAGACCCTTGCAAATAATTCATATGGATCTTTTTGGTCCCGTTAGCACTGCAAGTCTTGGTGGTAGATTATATACATATGTTTTAATAGATGATTTTTCAAGATATTGTTGGACATTATTTCTCTCTTCCAAATCCGATGCGTTTTGTGAATTTGCAAAATTATGTACTCGTATTCAAAATGAAAGTGATTTAAAAATTAAATGCATTCGCTCGGATCATGAAGGAGAATTTGAAAATGAAAAATTTACATCCTTTTGTGATATGTTAGGCATTAAACATGAGTTCTCTGCACCACGCACGCCACAACAAAATGGTGTTGTAGAAAGAAAGAATAGGACACTTCAAGAACTAGCACGTACAATGTTATGTGAATATAAATTACCTAAGTCCTTTTGGGCTGAAGTCGTAAATACATCATGTTATGTTATAAATAGAATCATGCTTCGCCCATCTCTTAATCTCACACCATATGAACTCTATTTTCAAAAGAAGCCTAATGTATCTTATTTCAAAGTTTTTGGTTGTAAATGTTTTATTATGAATACAAAAGATTGCTTGGGAAAGTTTGATGAAAATGTGATGAAGAAACTTTTCTTGGGTACTCTTCAACTAGTAAAGCTCATATAATGTTTTAATAAAAGAACTAGTAGAGTTGAAGAGTCAATAAATATAAAATTTGATGAGTTTGTTCCCTGTGTAGAAAAACTTTTCGC
The DNA here is from genome assembly GCA_033032865.1 of Dactylorhiza incarnata. Lineage (NCBI taxonomy): Eukaryota > Viridiplantae > Streptophyta > Magnoliopsida > Asparagales > Orchidaceae > Dactylorhiza > Dactylorhiza incarnata. The sequence continues at coordinate 5,647,978 of JAWHQI010000097.1, read as the reverse complement.
AGGCAACGAGGATGATCTCTTACAACCTTTGGAGCATGGTGATGAGGAATCTTCCAAAGAAGAAGAAGAGGAGGCCAAGGAAGATGAATATGTACCTCCAAGTGCCTTGAAATTCACAAAGGATCATCCACGAGAATTAATAATTGGTGAACCATCCATCACGGTAAGAACTCGCTCTTCTCTTCAGGAATCATATTCAAATATCTGTTTTGTTTCCGAAATTGAACCAAAAACCGTTTGTACCGCTTTAAATGATGAATTTTGGTTTTTGGCTATGAATGAAGAGTTAGAACAATTTGAGCGACATAATGTTTGGAAATTAGTAGAAAGACCATCTAATCACCCGGTTGTAGGTGTAAAATGGATTTTTAAAAATAAATTAGATGGTGAGTCTATAATCACTAAGAATAAGGCACGCTTAGTAGCACAAGGATATTCACAAATCGAAGGGATAGATTTTGATGCAACTTTTGCACCCATTGCTAGATTGGAATCCATTAGAATTTTTCTAGCATTTGCAAGCTTTAAAAGAATAAAACTATTTCAAATGGATGTAAAAAGTGATTTTCTCAATGAGTTTGTAAAAGAAGAAGTTTATGTTGAACAACCCCCCCCCCCTGGTTTTATAAATTAAAAATTTCCCAAACATGTTTATAAACTAGAAAAAGCGCTTTATGGTTTAAAACAAGCGTCATGTGCATGGTATGAAAGACTTACATCATTTTTATTAAAACGCGGTTATATTATGGGAAGTGCCGATAATAGTCTCTTCATTAAACATAATAATGATGATTTAATTATTTTGCAAATATATGTTGATGATATAATCTTTGGATCTACTAATGAAGAGTTGTGTAATGAAGTTATTAAAGTGATGAAAAATGAATTTGAAATGAGTCTAGTAGGAGAACTTTCTTATTTTCTTGGTTTTCAAATATCACAAAGAAATGATGGTATTTTTATATGTCAAACCAAATATGTCTATGATATGCTTAAGCGTTTTGGTTTTGAAAACCTTAAACATGCTTCTACACCAATGAGTGCATCACTTAAATTAGGAAAAGATGAATCGGGAATTTCAATTGATCAAACCTTATATAGAGGTATGATCAGATCCCTACTTTATCTTAGTGCAACTAGACCAGATATTATGTTTGTCATATGCTTATGTGCTCGATTTCAAGCCAATCCAAAAGAATCTCATTTAAAAGCGATAAAACAAATTTTTAGATTTCTTATTGGGTCATCTAGATTAGGATTATGGTACCCGCACAATAATTCATTTATACTTCACGGCTACTCCGATTCGGACTATGCTGGTTGTCTGCTTGATAGAAAAAGCACTAGTGGTACTTGTCATTTTCTAGGACCTTCATTAGTTGCATGGTCTAGTAGGAAACAAAATTCGGTTGCACTCTCCACCACGGAGTCCGAATACATTGGATTAGGGGAGTTGTTGTGCACAAGCTCTATGGATGAGCCAAACTTTAGAGGACTATGGTTTTCATCTTAAACTTATTGAATTAAAATGTGAGAACAAAAGTGCCATTGATCTCACAAATAATCCGGTACACCACTCTAGATCCAAACATATAGATGTGCGTCATTATTTCATAAGGGATCACATTAAAAAGGAAAATGTTAGGATAAGTTTCATTGGCACAGATTCTCAACTTGCTGATATATTTACTAAACCTCTTCCCGATGCAAGGTTTCAAATGTTAAGGTTGGAATTAAGAGTCTTAGACATCTTAGGATGAATAACATGTAAAATGCCAATGTTTTATGCAATTTGAGCAATCAAGACATCTCCAAAAAATACAAAATTTTTGCAAAAGACTACTCTAAGGACACTTAATAAATATCAAAAATCAGATTTTTCAAATTCTCAAAAAAAAAAATCGTGTACTGTTTCCAGCGTTATCCCTAACGCCAGCGTTAGCGTTGGTGTTGGAATTCTCTGATTTTTAAATTTCTAAAAATCCTTAAAAATATGTCAGTTTATATTTACTAAATTGTTTTTTGAATTTCTGAGATTTATTATCTTTGTTTTAATTTATATTTTAGAAAATCAACTACAAAAATTCAAAATTCAAAAATACAAAAATATACTTTTGTGATTTTTCTGTTTTTATTTCATTATTTTTTTTAAAACAACAAAAAAACTGTATGATCTTTATTGCTAATATCAAACATGATCTTTATTATATTATTTAGAATTATTTACAATGTTAACATTTATTCCTTCAAATTACTATGAACATTGTTTTGTTTATCATGCTTTGATATATCTATTTAAAGTGCATCAATTGTATTGAAAAATATGTGTAGAACCAAGCTTAGCATGCCTCTAAGTATGAGTAAATGTATTATGATTGATAATGATACCTTTCACTCACTTTTTTTTGGTAATCAACATATGTGTTTAAATCTAAAAATGCTTGTTTGTGTATTGTATTTGTACAATAAATTAAAATTTGCATAAGTTTATTACCTACACTACATTTGAATTGCACTTATGAAATTTTGAAAAGTGGTTAAGTTTCAAAAATTTTGGGTTTGCAAAACAAGTGTATTCGGATAATGTTGTCGCACAAATGTGAATAAAAAAATTATATATGTAGACAAATATAACTCCACCAAGCACTACTTGAACCTCCTGATAAGTCTTCATAAGCATTGTGAGGTTGAGCACCTTGGAAAGAATAGTAAAATGTCTTGTGCAATCCTTGATTAATACACCACTTTTTATAAAATAGTGTGCATTAAAGTGTGTGAAGTTAATTTACTTGTGTTTTATTGTGCACTTTACTTTACATATGTCTTGTATTTTGTGATTTTAAATCAGTTGTTAACATTACCCAAAATACACTTATGTGCACATCATTATCTTTCATAACACTTCTTCTCATAAGTATTGAACTCTAATGCTTTATCTATACTACTCTTTATATAACAAATGCACTAGATAACCTAGCATGATCTCTACAATGTTTTGGTATCTCTTGAACTTAAAATTAAGTAACATTGTAGTATATTCTTTTTTTATATGTTCATTTTCATGCTTGGTATCTTTATGTAAAACTATGAGATTTCAAAAAGGTAAAAACATATTTACATTTTGAACTTAAAACTCATATTTTTTACTTATGTTTTTCATGCTTACAAAAAGATGTTTCTCATAATCTTCCGCTTGCTTACAACTCTTATCTTTTTATTTGAAATCTCTAATATATACTATGCTGAAATTTTTTATCATTATCTATATTACAAAAGCTCGATCATGCTTTATCATTTATATGAAATGCCTCCTAACTGCCCTCACCCCACCTTCTTTTGATAATACCAAAAGGGGGAGATTAATTGAAGAAATCTACATAGGAGAAATATAGAAGAATACGGGGAGACTAATTCATGTAATCAATCATTTAGGGGGAGTAAAACATAAATTGCATTTATGTAGGGGGAGCATTAAGATAGGGAGAGTATGCACATTATCATGCATATCAAATCTCACATTATCATGCATATCAAATACTATAGTTGCACTATTATCTCGCTTATCATATTCTATAATCACCTTTAATGATTTCTTGCTAAGAGGATTTGTTATTATCAAAAGAGGGAGATTGTTGGACATGTGTGTCACATCCCTTTGTTTGTGAATAACAAATCCCAAATTGTATTTGATCTTGCTTATCGTGTATTTAGAGTGTGTAGGAACTATAAGTGCAATACTCCACAGGTAGAAAACAGATTGGAGATGACTCTCTGGAAAGTGTGCTAACGCCCGCGTTAGTTATTAATGCCCAGCGATAACAACCACTGAGAAGGAAAACGCTGAGATGGCGTTCGACGAAATCAGAAGGAAACTGCGTTCGACGAAATCAGAAGGAAACTGCGTTCGATGAATGGAACTACGTTCGACGAAATCTGAAGGCGCTCGACGAAACCTGAAGTAACCTGCGTTCGACGAAATCTGAAGGAAACTGCGTTCGACGAAAGGAAAGTGCGTTCGACGAACTCTGAAGGCGTTCGACGAAAGGAGTTTCCGTTCGACGAACTAAACCTGCGCTCAACGAAATTTTGCTTGACGAACCTGCGTTCGACGAACTTTGATTCCGTTCGACGAACGCGCGTTCGACGAAACAAGTTTCGTTCGACGAAATTGGTTTCTGCCACGATCTTGACGGTTGCAGTTGACGAAATGGGATTCCGTTCGACGAAGGCGCGTTCGACGAAATTAGTTTCGATCGACGAAATTTGGTTCTGCCACGCTCCTGACGCTATGCACGATCTCAGCAACTGCCGTACACGTTCACTAACGCCGGCGTTAACTCCTAACGCCACGCGTTAGCTCCCGTGGTTATTTAAAGACCTGATTTTATTTTGCTCGTTGCGATTATTGAAGCCTTTATTTCCAGATGAAAGTTTAGTTATAGTTCTCATTCTTATTATTAAAAGTCTTATTTAACTTTGTTTCAAATTAAGTGATATATATAAATATATATATGAGTGCTGATTGAGAAAGTAAAAAACAAGCACATAACCAGATGACACAAGATATATAGTAGTTCCCCAAAACCTGGGTACATCTACTCTTTTACTCACTGGTAGGAATCCACTAGGAGGTTGTTGATAAAGTGCCCTCTCACCAAGGTGATTTTGATAAGGTGTCCACACACCAAGGTGATTTTGATAAGGTGTCCACACACCAATGGGAGTTTTGATCAGGTGCCCAATTCACCTATAAGCTTTTGATAAGGTGCTTATAAACCAAGCTGCAGGTTTTTGCTAAGGTGCCCTGTCACCGGGAGTAAACTTTTGAAGGGAGTTTTAACCCTTTACAAGATGGGAAGGAGAAAGGGAAAAGATATATTGTTCTTCTCTTTTTGCTGAGAAGACACTTGAAAATCCTGATTGGATGTTGAGTTGGATCTTGATGAAGATGGTGAAGAGAGCTCCCCCTGTCTGATTTAATTGTGGAGGCTCCTTTTCTTGGTTCCAAATCCTCTATTTCAAATATATGGAGTGGATCACCTCTCATTGTTCTCTGTCGACCTTCTTCTTATTTATAGCTCTGTGTATTAAGATAATACTATAGGAGAGAAATCAATTAGTAGACAGAGTATTAGAAAGAGAGAAATATTTCCATAACTATTATATCTATAGAAGGAAAGAATTCATTTTGATTTCAAATAATATCCATAATCAACTAAATCAATTTAGCTAAGAATCAATTAGAGGAAAAGAATGATTCATAACGGCTATAAAAGAATAATATTATTCCATATAAATCAGATCTATAGAAAGAAGGAAAAAGATCTGGTGTTATTTGAATTTAACATAGTAATCGACGTACATCGATTAAAATTCGACGTAAGCGTCGAATTCATCCTGGCTGGACGTCGAGAGGAGAATAAGGAAGGTGCGTCGACTAGAAGTCAGAGCTACGTCGATATAGGATACGTCGAATTCTTATTAAAGTTACTTCGACTCATTCTGAAAGAAACGTCGACAACACTTCGACGTTGCGTCGAATACTATTCGACGCATATTTACTTAACCTTGATTTTTCTTTCTTAGAATTCATATTCAACTCATTTTGGGGGTTAAGACAAATCATTTTCCCAACACCAGAGATCTGAGTGAGCTTCCAGAGAGAATACTTGTGCCAAAACTCCATTGTTGTTGTGCCGCCGAAGATGGATTTCCCACAAAAAGCTTAAGGAGAATTCTGGAGGAAGACTACGTCACGCTACATCCGAAGGACGATCGTTTCGACCTCGCTCATATTACAGCGATCCTTCATCTCCAACTTCAGAAGATCTCATATAGGGAGTTTTTATTATTATCTTTACTTTCATTCCATATATTTTTTGTATCCGTTTAGAGAATTCGCCTTGTGTTGGCGACAAGGTCTGGGTAGGACTTAGGGAGTAATTCGCCTTGTGTTGGCGACTAGGTCTAGGTGATTAGATCTAGGGGGTGCTCGAGACCATATTCGGTGAAGGATTGGCTAGAGCGGCTTGAGGCCATATTCGGTGAAGGATATGCTAAAGCCAACCGGTTTGTGGGGATACAAGTCGGTATAGAAAAGGAAATATTATTTTACTTTATACGCCTCCGATTTCTAGCGATATTTAAATCAAATTTATGTAAATACCTTTTTTTATATAATATAATCATGTCTCTTTTTGTGTTTACTTGATTTCGATCATTTGGGATAAGTTATAAAATTGCAAATTACAATTGTTTCTTCTTTTAAGTTAAATTGTTATTTCATTCTAATTTACTCTAAACAATTTAATAAATCGTCTAAAAATTGAAGTAAAGAATTTTATTCCCTTATTCACCCCCCCTCTAAGGGCGCCAATCGATCCAACAATATTTTCTTAACAATAATTACAATTGAAAAAAATTCCAATAATGAAGTAGTTTATTTTTTGCTCTAGGAAATTTCCGATCATGGTCTATCCAACGAACTTGTCTCAAAAGAGAACGAAAGTTGCTCTAAGCGGTTTTATGTGCAAGTTATATTAAGTTTCAAACTTGGCTGATGCCTGAGCTGCCACTATCCAGCCAATGTATGAGCTTCCACTCTCCGGCAGATATAGCCTAAGTTGTCGACCGCCGATTGAGAGGTCGAGGGGATGAGAACAACTATTAATGTAGGCCCGAGCATATTATTTAAAACTTAAAGTTGCTCAAAAACCGCTCGAATATCGAGCTGAATCCTAATCAGTTACAATTGATTCATGTCAATTTGAGTTGATTCCATTGTTCTCGAAACATATTTCGAGTTGATTTCAAGCCGGCCCGAATTACTCGAAATATGATTCGAATTGATTGAAAGTGATTAAAATATAGAGTATTTATTAGTATATTATTATTTTAAAATTAAAACACTAAAACATAAACTTAAACTAAAGGAATAGTCTTAAACGTCTTCATTTGCTCAATTTTAAGGTGAATCAATTTAATTTTAAGCTTAATACGAATAAAGAGAATGTTGAAACCGATTTCTCGGTCTCGTGTGGAGCTCGGGGCCCTCACCGAAATGAGGGGCGGCTAGCCCTTACCGGTCCCTCGGGAGAGGTAAGGCCGACGGTTTGAGCAAAGAACAAAGACCCTAGTCTCAGCGAGGAGGTCCCTCCACTAACCCGGAAGATCGTTGAGCGCTTCCCCTCCCAAGCCAAAGCTAAGACTCGGGCACCTTGGAGAGCTAGAGAGCCCAAACCAAAGCGACCTAGGGAGAGAAGAGCTCAAAGATAATGAACCGCCCCTTCCAAGGTGCCCTTCAAGGTCTATTTATAGATTTTGGTTTTGTGGTCTGTCAATAGCCAACTCCCGCTGTCCGTTCTTACTATCCGCACCCCAAATTGGTCTGCTAACAGCCAAACTCCGCTGTCCGGAGGGGCTAACCGCAGACCACCAGGGGTTTTCTGGTAAAAGACCATCCCAATTACCAGCGAACCCGAGACCCTCGACCTGTTCAGCGAACATGAGGTTCGCCAAGGCCTCCTAGCGAGCTCCTTCGGCTGGCTGGCTCGCTTCTTCCCGGGCTCGCCCCCACCCGTGCTCGCCCTCGGTCGCCTGGCGAACTCCTTCGGCCGATAGGCTCGCCTGTCTCTTCGGCTCGCCCGCTGAACCACTCCTTAGCGGGTCGAGCTCGCCAAAATGGCTAACTGTACCCCAGAAATGGCTATTTGCACCCCAAGGGCCCGGACCTGCCCAGCGAGCTCCTCCGACCGGCTGGCTCGCCTGTCTCTACGGCTCGCCCGCTGAACCACTCCTTAGCGGGTCGAGCTCGCCAAAATGGCTAACTGTACCCCAGAAATGGCTATTTGCACCCCAAGGGCCCGGACCTGCCCAGCGAGCTCCTCCGACCGGCTGGCTCGCCTGTCTCTACGGCTCGCCCGCTGAACCACTCCTTAGCGGGTCGAGCTCGCCAAAATGGCTAACTGTACCCCAGAAATGGCTATTTGCACCCCAAGGGCCCGGACCTGCCCAGCGAGCTCCTCTGACCGGCTGGCTCGCCTCTTCCCGGGCTCGCCCCCTTCCTGGGTTCGCCTTCGGTTGCCTGGCGAACTGGGCAGGTCGGCTGGCTCGCCCGGTCGTGCGAACTTGGAACCCCTTTCCTGGCGAACATCGGGGTTGTACACAATCCCCGCTCTTCGCGAGGTTGTCCTGAGCTCGCGAAGAAACATCCAACCCTGGTGTTCGCCGATTCGGCTGACGTGGCGGGAATCTTGTGGTGGGTCCCACGCCCAAAGCTATAAATACCGTCCGCCGCGGCTAGTGATCAAGCTTTTTCTTCCCCATCATCCTCGCGGAAAACAACTTCTCAGAATGCCCTCCACGCTGAGCGCGCGAGATCGACTGAAGGCTTCGAGAGAGATGGCGAAGGCCCAGGTCGCCGAGCGCAACGCCTGGATGTTCAACTTGGCCACATCTCCTTCCCCACAGCCTAAGAAGGCCAAGACGGTTCGGATGTCGCAGGGGGAGGACGTGTCGTCGCCTCCTGCTTCGCCCCCGCCGCCGGATACCGGGCTTGCACAACAGGTATTCTTCGTCTAGACATTTTTATATCGCCTACCCATTTACTCCTTTTCCTCTCGCAGAACCCTCCACCCGAGGAACGTATGGCGGGCCTCACGCTGACCTCCTCTCGCCCTCCGTCCCCCGCAAGGTTGGGATCGCTAGACGCTGGGATCGGGACTTCGACTCAGCAGGCGCCGACCTCGCGACCCCGTAAGTCATGCGTATCCTCCCTTATCTCCGCTTAAGTCCGTGTGATATCTACACGTTGGTGGCCCATGCAGACACCCCACCGCCGAGTCCCAAGGAGAAATTCTCCGCCCCGGTGAACTCGCCGGTCCCGCCTAAGGTTAACGTGGCGACCCCTGGCTTCGGTCTGATGGGCAAGCGAAGTCCAGGCGGCTCGCTTCTCGACGGAGCCCAAGTCGCGGAGAGAGTGGTGTACCCTCCTGGTCTGGGGAAACCCCACGTCCCGGGATTCCGCGAAAACTTCCAGGGTCGGCCGGAGTCTTCGCGCAAGCCCTGTCGTGAGTCCCCCTCCTCGCCAGGTTAGCATATTTTCGCGAGCTCCCATCTCTTGCTCGCCCCCGGATCCTACTAACTCTTCCTTCGTTGAAATCCCAGGAGCCACCCCTGAGTCAGAGCACGGGAGGATGGAGATGTCACCCCCGCCTTCGCCTAGCCAGATTGAAGACTTCCTGGGTGACCCTGGCGACCCCGTACGGATGAAGAGTCGGGTGTCCGAGGTGCTTCAGAAACACGACATGATGTTACGCGAGTTGGAGGAGCGGTATGACGCGGACCGGGCTGCCTTTGACGAGAGATTCGCCGTGTTGGAGGACGCGAATGTGCGCTTGATCGCCGAGGCGGAGCCGGTGCCTCGCGCAGATGTTACCTCGCCCGGCGTGCACATCTCGCGGGGCGAGGATCAAGCACACCTAATCCTGCGCGAGTTTAAAGCGCTTCGCGAATATCACTATCCGAGAGTGCCGCCGCGTGCGGGCAAGCGGGGTCGGGGTCGCTGGAAATGGCTTCCTTACCCCTGAGGCTGCCGCGTTTTTAATTCGACTATCCTTTTGCTTTTATTTCTTTCATGACGCCTGTTGAACAATATCTGGTGTGGTAATATTCGCGAGTCCGTCGCGACTCGCCTTTTATCGTTTTTTCTTTTTTAATCTCTTTATTTCTGTGGTGTGCACGTGGTTTATTCGGTTCGTCCGCTGTGTTTGATATGATCGCCCTCGCGGAGCGCTTGCGAGCTTCTGTGCAACGCTATGCCCGGACCCCTTTTCCTCGGGGGCCGGCCTTGGGCGGGACACAATTACCGCGCGACGGCGAGCCCTGGCTCGCAAGACTGCAGTCTCTTTGAGCAGAAAACTACTTTATTTTAGCTATCCGCACTCCCGACGCTTCGATTCCCGTGCCCATCCGAATTTCTTATAAATAGTTCGGGTTCACTCTCCTACCCGTCGCATTTATTTCTCCAGTCTTCTCGCGTCTACGCTCATCTCCGTTCTCGCAAGATCGTGCTCGCGTTCGCTGCTTGTAAGTTGCCTCTTCCTGACTCGATGCAGACGAATCAGCAAATGGGAGCGGATGGCGAGAGCGAGGGGCGGTCGAAATGCGCCTCAGCGTTTCAAGCCCACGAGTTCTACTGCGCGAACATCACAGCTGAGGAGTATAAACTCGCGGTGGACCGCTATCTCCCAGAGGGTTATTCGGCTCGCTGTCCGAGTGAGAGATCTGCATTGAACGAGACCGGGGCTGACGAGCTCGCGATCCCCATCGCGCACTTCGAGAACGGGTTGCGACTCCCTTTGTGGCCTGAAATTCGTCAGGTACTTCGCCCAGCCCTCTCGCTGTTTCGTGCCCGCTATAGCAACTTTCTCATCGTTCTTTGTAGGTGTTGCGGTATTATGGGGTGTTACCGAGCCAGTTGACCCCAAATGCGATCGCGGATATTGTCGCGTTCGCCAGTTACCTGCGGGAGGAGAGGATCGAGTTCAGCCTCCTCGTCTTCCGCAAGGTATTTTCCTTCCGCGCCTTCCGAGACGGGACCACCTATTTCGCGAGTCAGCACGTCACCGTCTGCGAGACGGTGAACAAGAGTCAATATTGGACCCAGAAGTTCCTCCTGGTGAAGGGACCCTTCGGCAATCTCCACTTCACCCCCCTCCAGCGGGATGACGCTACTTACCGCCCTCCGAGCTCGCTGAGTGGTGCCGACGCCAAACTCCTCCAATACCTCTCCGGCAAGAACTTTGAAGTCGCCTATCTGCGGCGCAATGTCGACTCGCTGCTCGCCGTTCCTCAAGGGGAAGGAAGGGCTCGCTCTCGCCCCACTCTCCTCTCCTTTCTTCGTTGAATAACGCTCTTACTTTACAGGCGAGCGCGAGATCCCTGTTAATCCCCCGCACGCACAAGGCGTCACTCTCACGACGGACACCCTCGCGACCGCGGCGGCAGAGGCTTGCCGCGATCTTCCCGCCGTAGGGTCCGGCAAGAAGCGGCCTCCTTCTGCGAGTCAGCCGGGTTCGCGGTCTTCCAAGAAGTTGAAGGGAAAGACCCTCGCTACCAAGGATAGGAGCGCGGTCGTCTATCTAAGCGAGACCGACGGCTCGCCTCCTTCCCCTGCGAAAAAGCCTGACCCCCCGGCGGACCAGGGCGTTGGGAGTTCTTCCGTTGCCCCCCAACCCAAAGGCCACAGGAACTTCGGTCTGGGCGAGAAAGTTTCCGACATCCTCGGCGAACCCCTGCTCGCTTGGGACCCCAACGCCAACCGGATTTCCTGCTCCACCCTTCACCCCTCCTGGGTGGAGCTCGGTAAGGCCGGGGAGGAGGCGTTCTCTCTCTCCTTCGGCTTATATGGCCGCGAGGACGCCGCTGCTTATAAAGATATGGGGCCACGACAACTGGTCTATGAAGAAATGCGAGCCCAGTTCCGCTCGACGGAACTCGCGCATATGGCGGGGCGCCGCTATCTGCAGGCGGATAGGGATATTCGCGCGTACCGGGAGGAGCTCAAGAGAGCTCGCGAAGAGATCAAGGGTCTTAAGGAGAGGGAGGAGGTGACGGAAAGCCTTCTCGCCGGGATGCAGGGCAAGATGGTAAGTGACCCTTGGGTCTCTTTTCTTTGCTGTTTGCGACCTCTAGCCTTCTCTTAACTCATTTGATGCTCAGGATGCCGACGTAGCAACCCAGCTTCTCGCTCGCAACGGTGAGCTGGAGTTGGAGAATACTATGCTGAAGACCCGGGTGGACGAGCTGGTCCGCAGCGTGCTACCCCCCTCTCCTGGGCGAGCCGACTCTAAACAGAGGGCTGCCGAAGGCGAGGAACAGAGGCGGCGAGATGCGCAGGAGGTCGCCAATCTCGTCTTCACGACCCTTAAGAACGCGAGTCTGCTTGCGGAAGACGCGATGGAGTTCACAGCCGAAGATGTCTGTCCGGACCTCTTTGACTTGGCGCCGTGGTTGGGAGCCCGCAAGAACGGCGAGGGCCCCTCAGAATGAACTCCTTTAGCTTCCTCTCCTCTCGAATGTATATTATTCTTTTTGGGCTGGCGAGATCGCCGCCGAACATAGAAAAATCTTGAGTAATGCTAGTTATAATTTTTTCGTTGGTGTTTATGTGCATGCTCGCGTCTCTTTGCTCTTTCTCTCGCATTTGACCTTTTTTCTGCTCATGACAAGTTAAGCGACAGTGCTTCCGGAATGCCTGCGAATGCGGGTGTCTAGGCTCGCCTTCGCCGGGGCTCTCTTCTTATGGGTCTCGCGAGCCCGAGCTGTCATCGCCCGCGGGTATTGCCCGACGAACTCGACCTTGGCGAGCTGAGGCATCGGCATTCTGCGAGCCAAAAAAAAACCCCTGACTCTAGTGTCTCGACCCGTTACCTCAGGCCTTACCTGCCTCAATCCTTTCAATTTTGCGAACCCAACCCTTCTGGCTCTACCAATTCAATCTGTTATCTTAGCCCTTGACCCTTACTACCAGCCTTGGCATTCCAGCACCAATGTCCAACCTTGCCAGCCTCTCCAGAGATCAACCAGAACCCCCCGTCTAGGTGAGAGCCCGGGAGCGGAATCGATCTGGGGCATTCCAGCACCAATATGTCCAACCTTGCCAGCCTCTCCAGAGATCAACCAGAACCCCCCGTCTAGGTGAGAGCCCGGGAGCGGAATCGATCTGGGGCATTCCAGCACCAATATGTCCAACCTTGCCAGCCTCTCCAGAGATCAACCAGAACCCCCCGTCTAGGTGAGAGCCCGGGAGCGGAATCGATCTGGGGCATTCCAGCACCAATGTCCAACCTTGCCAGCCTCTCCAGAGATCAACCAGAACCCCCCGTCTAGGTGAGAGCCCGGGAGCGGAATCGATCTGGGGCATTCCAGCACCAATGTCCAACCTTGCCAGCCTCTCCAGAGATCAACCAGAACCCCCCGTCTAGGTGAGAGCCCGGGAGCGGAATCGATTTGGGGCATTCCAGCACCAATATGTCCAACCTTGCCAGCCTCTCCAGAGATCAACCAGAACCCCCCGTCTAGGTGAGAGCCCGGGAGCGGAATCGATCTGGGGCATTCCAGCACCAATGTCCAACCTTGCCAGCCTCTCCAGAGATCAACCAGAACCCCCCCGTCTAGGTGAGAGCCCGAGAGCGGAATCGATCTGGGGCATTCCAGCACCAATATGTCCAACCTTGCCAGCCTCTCCAGAGATCAACCGGAACCCCCCGTCTAGGTGAGAGCCCGGGAGCGGAATCGATCTGGGGCATTCCAGCACCAACATGTCCAACCTTGCCGCGGCCCCAGTACAGCAGTAGTTATAAGCATTAAATACAAAAAAAAGAAGAGTAAGCCATTTATTAATCATGACAAAGCGTTCAAGGGTAGAATCGTTTCAAGTCATCCCCACTCTGGGCTCGGTCGAGAGGTGCCCCTTCCACATCCTGGAGGTGATACCCTCCCGACTTGAGCACCTCGCTTACAATATATGGGCCCTCCCAGTTGGGGTTAAGCTTACCCACTGTGGCCCCTCTGCCGGCCGCATCGACCTTCTTCAGGACTAGGTCCCCCTTCTGAAAGTGCTTGATCCGGATATGTTTGTCGAAATATCGAGCCATCCGCCGTTTGACCTCTTCCTGTCTGATGGTGGCCAAGTCTCGGAGTTCTTCCACCAAGTCCAAGGACAGCTTCTGCTCTGCATTGTTACCTTCCAGCCACTCTTCATCCCCCTTGCTCGCGGCGATCACCCGGGGGGTCTTCACCTCAAACTCTATGGGGAGAACGGCCTCGGACCCGTGAGAGAGCTTGAATGGAGTCTCCCCGGTGGCGGTATTCGGAGTAGTCCGCATGGCCCAGAGGACGGAGGGTAGTTGTTCCACCCAACTTCCCCGTAGGTTCTCCACTTTCTTTTTTAGCAGGTTGACGATTATCTTGTTCGCCGCTTCCACTTGCCCATTGCTCCTCGGGTGGTGGACTGAAGCGAACCTGAGGTCGATGCCGAGCTGAGTGCAAAAGCCGACAAACTCTTCACTCGCGAACTGCGGCCCATTGTCCGTCACTATAGCTAGAGGGAGTCCATGCCTGCAAATTATTTCTCCCCACACAAAATTTCTCACAACCTGAGAGGTTACCTTAGCAAGTGCTTTCACCTCTACCCACTTGGAGAAGTAGTCGATCATGACTAGCAAGAACTTCCTCTGGCCGCTGGCTTGGGGAAAGGGGCCGACCAGGTCCAACCCCCATATGGCGAAGGGCCAGGGAGCCGTGATGGTCCGGAGTCTTTGGGCTGGGAGGAGCTGGAGCGGAGCATAGAGCTGGCATTTTGGACACTTTCTTGCGAACTCTGCCGCATCCCTGCTGAGAGTGGGCCAGAAGTAGCCTTGCCTCAACACCCTTCCTTCCAGGGTCCGACTCCCGGAGTGACTGCCGCACTCTCCGGAGTGGATTTCTTCCAGCACTCTCGGGACTTCCTCCTCGGAGACACAACGGGCCAGGAGTCCCGAGAGAGTCTTTCTATATAGCCCCCCTGCATGCAAAGAGTAATAGGCGGACTTATACCTGAAGCGTCTCTTGTCCACATCCTCTCCAGGGAACTGCCCGGAGGATAGGAAGGTGATGAACGGATCCATCCATGAGGCTTGTTGATCCACTTCCATCAATTCTCCTTCCTCGATGGAGGGCCGGAAGAGTTCCGAAGTCGTCCCCCCCGCTCGGGGACCGAACTTGGCTAGGAGGTCCGCCTGGGTGCTCTCCTCCCTTGGCACGTGCTTGATCGAGAAGGTGCGGAACTGCCCGATGACCCCCTTAACCTTTTCCAAGTATAGTAGGAGGGTTGGATCCTTTGCTTCAAACTCTCCTTTGATCTGGCACGCTACCACCATGGAGTCCGTGGAGACCTCCACGTCCTGCACACCCAGTTCCCGGGCCAGACGAAGGCCCGCTATCACTGCTTCGTACTCGGCCTGGTTGTTGGTGATTGGGAAATGGATGTTTAAGGCTTGCTCAATCCGAGTCCCCTGAGGACTCACCAGGACTATTCCCCCTCCATATGAGTGTTTTCCCGACGCTCCGTCCACCAATATTTTCCATGCTTCTGGGGGAGGTGGCTCGTGCTCCCCCACTTCGGCCGCGTAGTCAGCCATGAAGTCTGCCACTGCTTGAGCCTTGCTGGATGTCCTGGGTACGAACGTGATATTGAATTCGCTTAATTCCACGGACCACTTCACCAACCTTCCTGAGTGCTCCACCCCTTCCATGATTTTGCGGAGCGGATGGTCCGTTACTACTGTAATCGAATGGGCTTGAAAGTAAGGCCGGAGCCTCCGGGCCGACACCACCAATGCGAAGGCTAACTTTTCTAGGATCGGGTACCGGAGCTCCGCCTTCTTCAGCACTCGGCTGACGTAGTAGATTGGGAACTGCTTCTTTCCCTCTTCCCGGATCAGCACGGAACTTACTCCTTCGGACCCTACCCCTAGGTATAGAGATAGGTCTTCCCCTGGCCTCGGTCCCTGGAGCAGAGGGGCTTGGGTGAGCTGTTCTTTCAGAGCCTGGAAGGCCTTCTCGCACTCCGGGGTCCATTCAAACTTCTTGTTGCCCCGCAACACTTTGAAGAAAGGTGCACACTTTTCCCCCGCCTTGGAGAGGAATCTGCTGAGCCCCGCCAATTTCCCTGTGAGGCTCTGAACCTCCTTCGGATTTCTTGGCGACCCCAGCTCCATCACCGCTCTAACTTTGTCAGGGTTGGGTTCCACTCCTGCGGGGGTGAGCAAATGGCCCAGGAACTTCCCTCGGCTCGCTCCGAAGACACATTTCAGGGGATTGAGCTTCATCTTGTACCGCCGCAGGGTCCCAAATGTCTCTTCGAGGTCTCGGAGGTGGGTCTCGAGGTCTCGGCTCTTAACCATGAGGTCGTCGACATAGACTTCTAAATTTCTTCCTTTCTGCTCGCGGAAGACCCTATCCATCATCCTTTGGTACGTAGCCCCTGCGTTCTTGAGCCCGAAGGGCATCATCTTATAGCAATAACATCCATCCCCCGTGATGAAGGAAACATCCTTGACATCCGGGGGATGCATGCGGATTTGATGGTAACCTGAAAAAGCATCTAAGAAAGACATTACAGAAAAACCGACGGCTGAGTCAACCAGCGCGTCGATTCTGGGCAGGGGGTAGCAATCTTTCGGGCATGATTTATTAAGAAGTGAAAAGTCGATACACATACGCCACTTACCTCCTCCCTTCTTTACCATAACGACGTTGGAGACCCAGCCTGGATACTGGATCTCCGATACAAACCCGGCCTGCAGGAGTTTGCCCACCTCTTCGCGGATGGGTCCCTCTAGCTTGTCCGCAACGGCCCTCCTCTTCTGACGGATGGGGCGGGCACCGGGGTCGAGGTTGAGGCGATGGCACGCCACATCCGCGTCGATCCTGGGCATTTCCGCGGCGCTCCAAGCGAAGACGTCCACGTTCTTTTGTACGCAAGCCAGAATCTCCGCTTGATCTCCTGGGCTGAGTTCTCTGCTGACCCGGACTTTTTCCACCACCCCCAGCCGGGCGGTGACCTCGAGCTCCACGACCCCGTCCATAGCCTCCAACCGGGACTGCTCTCCCCAAGCCCTTTCCTCTTCGGCACAAGCGGGAGCTTGGGTCTCTTCCTTGACTTCCTTCCCTACCACCATCAGCTCTTCCGCCCTTCCCTCCTGGGCCTTCTCCTCTTCTTCCTTTCCCTCCGCCCGGGGTACCTCAGCTACCCCTTCCTGGGCATGAACTTCATCTCCCTCCTTCTCTCCGGCTACCTCCAAACCTCCAGCTTCGGCCACCTCCTCCATCACCTTATCCCACTCCTCAGCTTCTCCCATCCAGGAGATGGTGTTGACAGCCGTCACGTAGCACTGTTTTGCCACCTTGGGATCCCCCCTGATCCGCACCTGGACCCCTCCGTCGTTGAACTTGAGGCACTGATGAAAAGTGGAAGGGACGCAGCGGAACGCGCTGATGAGGGGCCGTCCGAAGATGGCGCTGTAACTGCTCGGGGCGTCCACTATGACAAAACGACAGTTCCGGGACTGCCCACCCAGGGTCACATGGAGCCCTACTCCTCCTTCTACTTCCTTCCTCTCCCCCGAAAATCCAAACAGAGGGCCATCTGAGGCCAACACCCTTCTGGGTTCCACCTCCATCTTGTCGAATGCCTTCTTGAAGATGACATTGACCGAACTCCCGTTGTCCACTAGGATTCGGGAGACGGTGAAGTTCTCGATTGCCGTCTGGATGACTAGCGCGTCGCAGAACGGGTCCTCGTAGCTCGGCATGTCCTTCTGGGTGAAAATAATTTTTTCGGTCGGGGGTGGAGCGGTGGATGTCGACGCTACGCTCCGGCGGTAGATGGTATGGAGACTAGCCTTGCGGGTTGCCTCCACCCCTACCCCCCCATGGATCACTCCGATCCCTCCTCTATTCCCCAGATCTGCTCTATCCTCGCATCTTTCCTCCTCCTCCTCTCGAGGTTCCACCTCCACGATCCATAATGGCTGCTGCTGTGGTGGCGCGGGCGCTCTGCCCCTCTTCACCTCCAGGAACTCCGGACAGGTGTCCGTTGAGTGGCCTTCCACATCGTGGAAGATGCAATATGGCACCGCCACTTCCCTTGCCCCGGTCTCTGCTACCCTGTTCCTTCTTCTCCTAGCGGCCGTCGCTTCTGCTTCTCCTCCCCTTCCCCTTCCTCTCCCCCGGCCAATTGCCATGGCCTGTTGAGGTGGGGGAGGTAACTGCATCGGGCCCTGCCTCCACCCCAACTGGGGGGGTCTCCATTGACCTTCGAAACGGTTACCCCTTCCTGGGCTGTAACCCCTTCCCTGCCCCTGCATTCCTCCACCTTGCGGCCTCCATCCCCCCTCCGGGGCCCGGGGCTCTTCCCTTCTTCTGACCTCTTGCTGCCTCATCTCCGGCTCACTGAGCTTTGCTAGCCTCTTGGTGAGCTCTGGGTTGGCTTCTTCGCTTGCTACTTCCTCTGCCACCCTCTCCATCAGCTCCTCATAGGAGACGGGGGCCTTCCTTTTTAACGCCATCTTGAAGAAACTTTCCTTCAACCCGACCGTGAAGACGAGTTGAAGTGCAAACCCAGGCACCTCCTGAGTGAGCTGCACTTCCTCCTGGAACCGATCCGCATACTGAGTCAACGTCTCCCTGGACTCCTGCTTCACCGCGAAGAGGGAATCAGTGTCCTTCTTCCTCCTTTTTGAAGTTGAAAATCTCAACAAAAAACTTCGGCGCAGGTCCTCGAACGCATAGATAGAGCCTGCCGGAAGTGAATGAAACCAGTCCCTGGCCTTCTCCTTGAGAGTGACGGCGAAGAGCCGACACTTGAAGGCATCGGACATCGGCCTGATGGAGACCGAGTCCTCGAAAGACTGCAGATGCTGAACTGGTTCATCTCTGCCATTGTAGTACACTCTATCCCATTCCCCGAATCCCGCTGGAACGGGTGCAGACAACACCAACTCGCAGAAGGGACTTCCCCCTCCTGCCATCTTTTCTCGCTCGGCTCGCGGACCTAGCTCGCTCGCCAAGCTGGGGATCGCACTCGCGAGGGCGACGCTCGCCTGAACCACCCCGACTGTCGCCGCATCCTCCTGGCGCGCGCTCGCCTGTGCCGCGCTCGCTGGGGCAGAGCTTGTCGGCACCGAACTCGCCGGTGCGGAGCTCGCTAACACCGGGCTCGCCGGACTGGCGAACAGCACTCGCCCTTCCCTGTCATGTCCTGGTTCAACTGCAACTTCTTTTCCAATCCTTCCTCCTGGTGCCCTCTCGCCGACGGCTGTTGGGGGAGTGGTCGCCTGAGGTGCCGGGGTCGCAAACTCACTTCGCAGAGCCGTGACCGTTAACCCCAAGGTGTCGAGCACCTCCTTCCTGAAATCCGCGAACATCCTAGCCATCGCTTCCTGAGGGGTCTCGCCGAACTCCTCGCCCTGCTCTTCATCTCCAGCCATAACTCTTCTCTGGGACTTTCTTGAACCAGCCACGCTCCACGCTCACCGCACCAAAATGTTGAAACCGATTTCTCGGTCTCGTGTGGAGCTCGGGGCCCTCACCGAAATGAGGGGCGGCTAGCCCTTATCGGTCCCTCGGGAGAGGTAAGGCCGACGGTTTGAGCAAAGAACAAAGACCCTAGTCTCAGCGTGGAGGTCCCTCCACTAACCCGGAAGATCGTTGAGCGCTTCCCCTCCCAAGCCAAAGCTAAGACTCGGGCACCTTGGAGAGCTAGAGAGCCCAAACCAAAGCGACCTAGGGAGAGAAGAGCTCAAAGATAATGAACCGCCCCTTCCAAGGTGCCCTTCAAGGTCTATTTATAGATTTTGGTTTTGTGGTCTGTCAATAGCCAACTCCCGCTGTCCGTTCTTACTATCCGCACCCCAAATTGGTCTGCTAACAGCCAAACTCCGCTGTCCGGAGGGGCTAACCGCAGACCACCAGGGGTTTTCTGGTAAAAGACCATCCCAATTACCAGCGAACCCGAGACCCTCGACCTGTTCAGCGAACATGAGGTTCGCCAAGGCCTCCTAGCGAGCTCCTTCGGCTGGCTGGCTCGCTTCTTCCCGGGCTCGCCCCCACCCGTGCTCGCCCTCGGTCGCCTGGCGAACTCCTTCGGCCGATAGGCTCGCCTGTCTCTTCGGCTCGCCCGCTGAACCACTCCTTAGCGGGTCGAGCTCGCCAAAATGGCTAACTGTACCCCAGAAATGGCTATTTGCACCCCAAGGGCCCGGACCTGCCCAGCGAGCTCCTCCGACCGGCTGGCTCGCCTGTCTCTACGGCTCGCCCGCTGAACCACTCCTTAGCGGGTCGAGCTCGCCAAAATGGCTAACTGTACCCCAGAAATGGCTATTTGCACCCCAAGGGCCCGGACCTGCCCAGCGAGCTCCTCCGACCGGCTGGCTCGCCTGTCTCTACGGCTCGCCCGCTGAACCACTCCTTAGCGGGTCGAGCTCTCCAAAATGGCTAACTGTACCCCAGAAATGGCTATTTGCACCCCAAGGGCCCTGACCTGCCCAACGAGCTCCTCCGACCGGCTGGCTCGCCTCTTCCCGGGCTCGCCCCCTTCCTGGGTTCGCCTTCGGTTGCCTGGCGAACTGGGCAGGTCGGCTGGCTCGCCCGGTCGTGCGAACTTGGAACCCCTTTCCTGGCGAACATCGGGGTTGTACAGAGAACAAATGTTCAATTTCGAGTTGCTCGGAATCGAGCCATTTCGAGTGGAGTTAGCTCGACTCAAAATTGATTTCGATTAACAACGGAGTTTGACTCAAATTTTTTAACTCCGAGCCGAGCCGAGATCAAATCACTCAAACTCGACTAAATATCAACCCTAATTAAGTCAAACCTATGTAGGGAGCTCATCATTAATTATTATTGCTATTAAATTATATATATAATCTTTAACTACTATATACACAAAGTTGTCTTTGGTGCAACATTCAAAATTGCCAAATATAGCTTCATTCTTTTTGTACAACCCATATTCGCCGAGTGGGCCTCTCAAGCCAAGTGGCGAGACCTGGGTCAGCTCGATCATTCGCCCCGGCTAGGAGGTGGAAGTACCCCCGGTTTGGTGGGGGTAAGGTGCAGAAGAGAAGGAGCTAGGCGAGTGGTGCTCTCACGGACCACTCGCCCGGAGGCGTGGGCACTCGCCCAGCTAGGCGGATGCCCAGCGAGTGGTGCCCTCACGGACCACTCGCCCAGGATGATTTAAGGGAGAAATGACCCTGATACCCCTGGTGGGCTGCATATAACCCTTCGGAACAGCGGAGTTAGGCTGTTAGCAGACCAATTTGGGGTACTGTTAGTAAAATTAAAAGGCGGATTCATGTTATTTGCAGACCAGCCTAGAAAAATCTATAAATAGACCCTTAAGGGCACCTTGGAGGAGATCCGATTTTAGAGAATCCTCTCCTCCAGGCTAGTTTTTGGTCGGCTGCTAGTGCCCTCCAAGGTGCCTGGTTGAGCTCTGGTTTGGGAGGGGAAGCTCTCTAAGATCTTCCGGGTGTGTGGCGGGACCTCCTCGCTTCAGCCTTGGGTCTATTCACATTCTCACATCCACCGTCAAGAGAGTCTAGTGAGGGAGAAGTAAGCATCGGCTACACCCCCAGTGGGTCCGAACTCAAGAGACCTGTTGCAGGTTTCAACATTTTTGGTGCGGTGAGCGTGGACCGTAGCCGGTGAAGGAAAATCTTGAATTAGGTTCGATGACAGGAGATGGCGGGAATGGTTCTGACTCAGGCCACTCGCAGCCACCCGCGACAGGGGAATGGCTGGAGATGTTTGAGAAGTTCAAGCGAGAGGTCCTGCAGACAGTTCTCGCAGCAAGGAGCGAGTGCGAGACCCCGGCGGTCCCCGTGGTTCCACCCCTGCAGATCGGCGAGAACGCACCAGGGCAGCGGCCGGGGAAGGAGGTGCCAGCAGAAGGAAGTGCGCGAGATCTCCCGGGGCGGCAGGTGTTCAGCAGTCTGGCGAGTGCTGAGGTGTGCGAGCTGGGCCCGCGCGAGAAGACCACTCGCCGAACAGGGGAAGGGAGCCCCTTTTGCGAGATGATCCTCTCGGCCCCAGTGCCAGAGGGGTTTCGTGGGCCGGAGATGTCCTACTACACCGGCAAGGAGGATCCAGTCGTGCACCTGCAGTGGTTTGAGGACATGACCTCAATCCTTCCCATGACGGATGTTTTTCAATGCCGACTCTTCGCAACCACCCTGAAGGAGAAAGCAAGGGACTGGTTCCACCAGCTTTCCGCGGGTTCCATCTACACGTTTGATGATCTGCGTCGAGGCTTTCGGCTGTGCTTCTCGACGTCAAAAAAGAGGAAGAAGGATGCGGAGGCTCTCTTCAAGATCAGGCAGAGGGAGGGAGAGTCCCTGGCACATTACGTGGATAGGTTCCAGGAGGAGATACACCTCGTGCAGGAGGTGCCGGGATTGGCCCTCCAGATGGTGTTCATCGTAGGGTTGCGAGACGGGTTCTTCAAGATGGACCTGAAAAGAAGACCTCCCTCATCCTTTGAAGAATTGATGGAGCGAGCAGCAGAAGAGATTGAAGGGGAGGCGGCCAACCCGGAGTTCTACAGGAGGTTGGCAAAGATGAGCGAGCCTGAGGTGAGGCAGCAAGAAGGAAGAAGGCAAGATGAACCCAGGGGTCAGGGGTTCGAAAGACCGCCTCGGAATTGGAGGAATCAAGAGCCCAACAACAGGTTGGGCTGGAGGCACCAGGAAGGACCGACGAGAGGTCAGGAAGAAGGATACCAAGGAAGAGAAGCGGGAGGAATGAATCCGGGGTGGAGGCAGGGTCCCAGACCCCCTCACCCCCCAAGGGAGCAAGCTATGGCAGTAGGCCGGGGAAGAGGGGCCAGAGGAGCAAGAGGAGGAAGAGGAAGAGCAGGGAGAGGGGGCAGGGTGGCGTTGCCTTATTGTGACTTTCATCAGGAAGAAGGTCACGCGACCGCCACCTGCCCAGAGTTCTTGGAGATGAGAGAGAGAGGTCAGCCACGGCGGCAGCAGGCCAGGATCGAGGAAATGCTCCCGGAGGCGGAAGAAGACCGATGCGAGGACAGGGCGGATACAGGAACCAGGGGGGAATCGGGGTGATTCATGGAGGGGTTGGGATAGAGGCCTCTCGCAAGAGGATCTTACAGGCGATGTTCCGAAGGGACGTCGCGTCGACTTCCCAGACCCCACCCCTCTCGGAGAAGCTCACCTTCTCCTCGGAAGACATGCCAGATTATGAGGATCCATTCTGCGACGCCCTGGTGATTCAGACAGCAATTGAAAATTTCACGGTCTCCCGAATCCTGGTAGATAACGGGAGCTCAGTGAACGTGATCTTCAAGAAGGCCTTCGACGCAATGGAGGTGGAAAAGAAGAGGGTGCAGGCCTCTGACGGACCGCTGTTTGGTTTCTCAGGAGAGCGGAAGGAGGTCGAGGGAGGTGTTGGTCTCCAGGTGACGCTAGGAGGAGTCCCAAGAAACTGCCGGTTCGTCATTGTGGACGCTCCGAGCAGCTATAACGCCATTTTCGGACGACCCCTCATCAGCGCCTTCCGGTGCGTGCCCTCATCGTACCATCAGTGCTTAAAGCTCCATAGTGGAGGAGTCCAGGTCCACGTCCGAGGAGATGCTAAGGTGGCTAGGCAGTGCTATGTGACTGCCGTCAACACCATTTCATGGATGGCGGATGCCGAGAAGATGGATGAAGAGATGGCGAGGCCGGAGGGGCCAGGAGAAGAAGTGGAGAAGAGAGAAGTAGGGGGAGAGGGCGATGCCCGAGAGGAGAATATGGAGGTCGCTCGTGAGGAGCAGGAGGTCGAGTTGTTGGAGGTCGCTCAGGAGGAGCAGGAGGTCGAGCCGGTGGAGGCGGAAGGAGTCGCAGAGGAAGAGGCCCGGGTAGAAGGGCGAAAAGCAAAGGGCCAATGAGAAGAGCCAGCCCGGCTCGAGGCGGTAGAAGAGGTGGTGGAGATGGAAGTCCTCACCCAGGAAGGGAGGGTGAGAGAGGTGCGGATCAGCGGGAGTCTCGGCCCGGAGGACAGGGTGAAGATGCTGGAGTGCATCCAGAGGAACGTGGATGTCTTCGCATGGAGCGCAGCTGATATGCCAGGCATCGAGGCGGACGTGGCTTGCCATCGTCTCAACCTCGATCCGGAAGCCCGTCCCATCCGGCAGAAGAGGAGGACCTTCGCCGGCAAGCTCGAAGGACCCATCCGCGAGGAGGTGGCAAAACTCCTCGAAGCAGGTTTTGTATCGGAGATCCAGTACCCAGGCTGGGTCTCCAACGTCGTAATGGTAAAAATGGCCGATGGCCGCTGGCGCATGTGTGTGGATTTTTCATTATTAAATAAGGCCTGCCCTAAGGATTGCTACCCCTTGCCTCGGATCGACGCGTTGGTTGACTCAGCCATCGGTTTTTCTGTGATGAGGTTTTTGGATGCTTTTTCAGGTTATCACCAGATCAGGATGCACCCCCCAGACGTCAAAGACGTCTCGTTCATCACCAGGGAGGGATGCTACTGCTATAAGATGATGCCCTTCGGGTTGAAAAACGTAGGAGCAACCTACCAGAAGATGATGGACCGGGTGTTTAGGGAGCAAAGGGGAAGGAACCTGGAGGTCTATGTGGATGACCTTATGGTGAAGAGCAAGTGCGTGAACTCTCACATCCAGGACCTCGAGGAGACCTTCGCCACCCTACGCAAGTACAAGATGCGCTTGAACCCCCTGAAGTGTGTGTTCGGGGCCAGTAAGGGGAAATTCCTGGGGCACCTTCTCACCCCTTGGGGGGTAGAACCTAATCCGGACAAGGTGAAGGCCATAATGGAGCTGGGGTCGCCGCGGAACGCCAAGGAAGTTCAGCACTTGACCGGAAGACTCGCAGGGCTGAGCAGGTTTCTCTCCCGAGCCGGGGAGAAATGCTCCTCCTTCTTCAAAACATTACGAGGTAACCAGAAGTTTGAATGGACAAAAGAATGCGAGGAGGCCTTCCAGGCCTTGAAGAGCCAACTCACCAAGGCTCCCCTGCTTCAAGGTCCCAAGGAGGGGGAGGATCTATATCTATATCTCGGGGTCGGGACAGAGGCCGTAAGCTCCGTCCTGGTTCGGGAGGAAGGCAAGAAGCAGCTGCCCGTCTACTACGTGAGCAGGGTCCTGAGGGAAGCAGAGCTCAGATACCCGATCTTGGAGAAGTTGGCCTTTGCTCTAGTCGTCGCGGCAAGGAAGCTCAGGCCATACTTCCAGGCCCATTCAATTCAAGTGGTGACGGACCACCCTCTCCGCCAGATCTTCGAAGGAGTGGAACACTCGGAAAGGCTCGCAAAATGGTCAATAGAACTAAGTGAATTCAACATTGTCTTTGTCCCTCGACTATCCATGAAGGCACAGGTGGTGGCTGATTTCATGGCAGATTATGCGGCCGAGATGAAGGAAGATGGGGCCCCGCGTCACGTTCCGTGAAAGCTGCTGGTGGACGGGGCTTCGGGCAAGAATTCACTCGGAGGAGGGGTGGTGCTGGAGAGTCCCCAAGGGGTAAAGATCGAGCAGACACTAGTGATACACTTCCCAATCACCAACAACCAGGCGGAGTATGAGGCAGTGATCGCCGGTCTACGGTTGGCCCAGGAGCTCGGTGTCCATGACGTGGAGGTCCTCACTGACTCAATGGTAATAGCCTCTCAGATCAAGGGAGAGTTCGAGACGAGGGAGCCTGCGCTCATAAGGTACTTGGCCAAAGTGAGAGGTCTCGTGGGAACGTTCAAAACTTTCTCCATCCAGCACGTCCCGCGGGAGGAGAGCACCCCGGCGGATCGGTTGGCCAAATCCGGTCCTCGGGCCGGGGGAACCCTGACAGATCTATTCCGCCCTTCGATTGAAGAAGGAGAACTCATGGAAGTAGAGCAACGACCCTCCTGGAAGGATCCCTTCGTCACCTTCCTTGCAACAGGAAAGTTTCCAGAGGAGGTCCCGGACCAGAGGCGCTTCCGATATAAGTCCGCCTACTACGTACTCCACGAGGGGGACTTGTATCGGAAGACCCTCTCGGGCCTCCTGGCCCGATAAGTTTCAGAGTAGGAGGTCCCAAAGATCTTGGAAGAAGTCCACTCCGGCGAGTGCGGCAACCACTCGGGGAGCAGGATGTTGGAGGCAAGAATAGTGAGGCAGGGGTACTTCTGGCCAACCCTGAGTAAAGATGCGGCAGCCTTTGCCAAGAGGTGCCAGAAGTGCCAAATGTTCGCCCCGCTTCAGCTCGTGCCAGCTCAGAGGCTAAGGAGTATCACGGCGCCCTGGCCATTCGCCATATGGGGAATGGATCTGGTAGGACCCTTCCCCCAGGCTAGTGGGCAGAGGAGGTTTCTCCTAGTAATGATTGACTACTTCTCAAAATGGTTAGAGGTCAAGGCGTTGGCTAAGGTCACCTTCCAGGTAATCCGAAACTTCGTATGGGGGGAGATCATTTGTCGACATGGGCTTCCACAAGCCATAGTCACGGATAATGGTCCGCAGTTCGCAAGCGAGGAATTCATCAACTTCTGTGGCCAGCTGGGGATAGACCTCAGGTTTGCATCCGTTCATCATCCCAGGAGCAACGGACAAGTGGAGGCGGCAAACAAGGTCATCGTGAACCTGCTCAAGAAAAAGGTGGAAAATCTGAAGGGCAATTGGGTAGAACAACTTCCATCGGTCTTGTGGGCCCTAAGAACTACCCCCAACACCGCCACAGGAGAGACCCCTTTCAAGCTCTCTCACGGCTGCGAGGCCGTCATCCCCATAGAGTTCGAAGTTATGACACCACGGGTAAAGGCCGCCGCAAGCAGAGAGGAAAGTTGGAGAGCCGAAAATGAGATGGAGTTGCAGCTCTCCCTCGACCTCATCGAGGAAGCTCGGGACCTGGTAGCCATTCGCCAAGAAGAGGTCAAGCGGCGGATGGCCAGGTATTTCGACAAGCACGTCAGGGTCAAGCAGTTCGAGAAGGGAGATCTGGTGCTCAAGAAGGTCGACGCGGCTGGAAGGTCCGCCGCAATGGGAAAACTTAACCCCAACTGGGAAGGCCCCTATGTCGTGGAAGAGGCACTAAAGTCTGGGGGGTATCGCCTTCAGAATGTGGAGGGCCAACCTCTCAGCCACACATGGAGTGGTGGCGATCTTAAACGTTTCTATCCCTGAAATTATGTATTGAAAATGTTTTTGAAATAAGAATATTTTGTTTAACATGTGTGTTTGAGATTGATACTGCAACTTGTAGGAAAAACTCCGAAAGCTCCCAAAATGGCCCCGAGCAGACCCGCTGTCCAGGCTCTCATCTAGCTGGCAGGTCCGAAGGCTCACTCGGTGGCAGGTTCCAAGGTGTTGAGAAAATGGCCCCGAGCAGACCCGCTGTCCAGGCTCTCATCTAGCTGGCAGGTCCGAAGGCTCACTTAGAGGCAGGTTCTATGTGAAAGAAAAGAAGGCCCTGAGCAGACCCGCTGTCTAGGCTCTCATCTAGCTGGCAGGTCTGAA
Source organism: Dactylorhiza incarnata (assembly GCA_033032865.1). Taxonomy (NCBI): domain Eukaryota; kingdom Viridiplantae; phylum Streptophyta; class Magnoliopsida; order Asparagales; family Orchidaceae; genus Dactylorhiza; species Dactylorhiza incarnata. Next base: position 5,620,914 of record JAWHQI010000097.1, on the reverse strand, counting down.
GGCTCACTCGGAGGCAGGTTCTATGTGAAAGAAAAGAAGGCCCTGAGCAGACCCGCTGTCCAGGCTCTCATCTAGCTGGCAGGTCCGAAGGCTCACTCGGAGACAGGTTCTATGTGAAAGAAAAGAAGGCCCCGAGCAGACCCGCTGTCCAGGCTCTCATCTAGCTGGTAGGTCCGAAGGCTCACTCGGAGGCAGATTCTATGTGAAAGAAAAGAAGGCCCCGAGCAGACCCGCTGTCCAGGCTCCCATCTAGCTGGCAGGTCCGAAGGCTCACTCGGAGGCAGGTTCTATGTGAAAGAAAAGAAGGCCCCGAGCAGACCCGCTGTCCAGGCTCCCATCTAGCTGGCAGGTCCGAAGGCTCACTCGGTGGCAGGTTCCAAGGTGTTGAGTAAATGGCCCCGAGCAGACCCGCTGTCCAGGCTCTCATCTAGCTGGCAGGTCCGAAGGCTCACTCGGAGGCAGGTTCTATGTGAAAGAAAAGAAGGCCCCGAACAGACCCGCTGTCCAGGCTCTCATCTAGCTGGCAGGTCTGAAGGCTCACTCGTAGGCAGGTTCTATGTGAAAGAAAAGAAGGCCCCGAGCAGACCCGCTGTCCAGGCTCTCATCTAGCTAGCAGGTCCGAAGGCTCACTCGGTGGCAGGTTCAAAATCCTCAGGGGGTGACCTCAAGAGCACTCGCATTGACCACGCGCGGGAGAAACGACCTCACTTCACTTTCATGATTACCTAAGCGAAACCCCGGTTTGGGCGAATGGTAAGGAAGTGCGAGTGGGGGAGGCAGCGGAAAGCGAAGGGGAGAGACACGCCCAGGTCACCCTCGAGCATTCGCTAGGTGGCCGGGACAGTTGCACTACAGTTTAAACGTCCTAATGAGCCTAGCGAGATATAGCGGCGAATGAGAAAGAATTAACGTCCTAGCGAGCCTAGCGAGACATAACAACAAATGAGAAAAAGTGGAGATAGCACAAAAATGGAGAGCACAAAAATCGTGGCCAATATACATATATTTCAAGGGCACTCGCCCCGTTCATGATTACATTCAAAAGATTTTAAGTAAAAGACGGCAAAAAACACGGTCCAGCTCAGGGGTCGGCAGGCTTCTCGCCAGAAGATCTATCACTCTCGCCTGAATCCGGTAGGAGGGCGTCTTCTCGCGGCTCGCCATCCTCATCTTCCGGGAAGGGGATCGGGACGAAGAGCTCGGGGACGACCTGCCGAGCAGAGAGGCATTAGACCTCTTCCTTCAGGTACCCAGCCTGCCGCAACACCTGCAACGCATGCTTCACGGCGCTCTGGGCGTTCTCCTGCATCAATTTCTCCAGCTTGTGGTGGGGGTAGAAGTGCCCCCCGCTCCCCAAGGCGAGTGCCAAGACCTCGGCTTCTCGCGACCGCTGGGCCTCGGCCTTGGCCAGCCGGACTTCGTCTTCAAGGCCAGCCACCCGAGCACGAAGCATCTCGGCAACCATGGTATCCTAAGAATAATAATAAAGGTGGTAAGAAGAAAGTACATCAATCGGCAACAGGCCACTCGCGGGGAAGGAGAAAATGTATATACCTCCGCAACGGGGCGGCTGGCGAGAAGGGTTTCCGCAGCTGCCAGCTTCGTCCTGAGTTCCAGCGCCTCGGCAGGAACGACGGTCCTGGACTCCTCAACCTCCGCCATGTTCCGCGCCAGTTTGATGCTCCGGCGCGAAGACATATGCGCGAGCTCGAGCGCCCGCAGCATGGCCCTGGCGGTCTCATGGGCGAGGACCTGAGTCGTCTCGGCATCGTAGACTTCAGCATCCTCCCGACCGTAGAGGGCATACGCGATGGCATAGGCCTCACCACTCGCGAGGTCGCTCTCTATCCACGATGGATGAAAGGGTGGAGAGCGAGACCCTGTTGGCGTTCCTGTCCCACTTTACCAGGGGGGCCCCTGAGGGGTTCACGTACTTCTCGCCGCTGGGGAAGTTCCGGTGGTCCCTGGGCAATGGAGGCGGCGACAACGACGATCCCGCGCGAAGGGTGGTCTCGCCTGGCGCACCCACCCCCGGGGTTTGAGTCTGAGCACTCGCCCCTAGGATCTCGTCCAAGACCCCCTTCCCCTTGGCAGAGGGGGGATTCTTTGATTTCTTGGAAGAAGAGGAGGCCAGCGCCCCCGATTTCCGCTTCTTTCCGCTAGGCTTGGAGGAGGGGGGTTCTTCCCGACAGGCATCCGCTGCATCCTGTGCGAAAGACACAGAAGCCCCAGCGGGACGCGACGGATGCAGGGGAAAGCTACGCACGCCTGCATAATATTGCGAGTGATTTAGCGAATGGTATAAGAGTCACAAGATCGAAACGAACGAAGTTCCGAAAACTTACCCTCGCCCTGCGGAATGAGCGGGAGCGAGTTGACGTTTCGCCGGAGATAGACGATGTCCATCCCGTGCTCCAAGATGTATTGGTGGAGTTTGGCCTCATGCCCCCCTAGGGTCGGGGGGGGGGGGGGGAAAGGTTGACTCCTCCTCCTGCACTGGGGCAAGAAGTGTATTCCCCAGGTTCCCGCTGACGAAAAGGAAGCGCCGAACCCAGTCATGATTCTTATTCGGGAGCCCGTAATGCTTGAGCGGGTTCAGACCCGAGAAGAACGAGATGTCGTTGGTACAGCGAAAGGTGTAGAGCTTGCGGAAGACGGGGAGCGAGAACTCGATCCCCTCTTCTCGCAGATAGCTCGCGTACCCGACCAGCATGGCGATGGAGTTGGGGTTGAGCTGGCCGGGCACGACTCCGTAATATCTGAAGGTCTGGCGGAGTTCTGGCCAGATGGGCAGGCGAAACCCCACCTCGAAGTGCTCTAGCGGGATCACGAGAGCACAGGACGAGATGGAGTTTAGGCGCTCGTCCGGCCTGGGCTTTCGCGCCTCAAACCCAGGCGGGATGTAATCCGCGACCGCAGTCAGGTAAGCCTCGTCGGTGAGGTCGCATGAATCGAAGGTGTGGTTGACGAACGCGCTGGCGCACCTGGCTCTGCCTTCCGCATCACCACCCATGACGCGAATGACGAAGGATAAGAAAGCAGCAGAGAAGAGAGAAGCGCGAGTGCTAGCGCGAGGAAAGAGAAGGAGCGGATGGTAAGGTATTTAATACGGTGGTTGAAAGGCCTATTTATAGAAGGGCTAAACGGCGTTTGGGCTTTCGAGGTAACGGGTGTGCAGATAGCAGTCGCGCCTTCCCGACGCCTCGGAACCCGGGCCGACCCCTCTCGCTCAGTAATGACAAATGCCCTGTGGCTATTCGCTCATCGACTACGCGAAAGAGGTTAAGAAAGCATTCGGCAATAATAAAACATTCGGCAATACCCAAGCAAGATATAGGAAATAAAAGACAAAGAATAGAGCATTCGCAAAACACAGGACATAAGATTATTACAAACGGAAATAAAAGTCCAGCATCCGCGCTACAGAAAGCAGAAAAAATTACAAGAAGGGCGAATGAAGACTGGCTCAATACTCCTCCCAGACCCACCGACCTCGCTTTCGCGACCCAGCTTCCATGGGCATTCGCGGGCGGTAATATGCGAGTATATTGGTGATCTCATGGGAAGCCAATTGGAGTTGGTCCCGGGCTCGCGCGGCGTGTGTTTCGGGAGACAACTCCCCTCCTTCGTCCCCCAGGCGCTCCACCGTTGTGAGAATGCGCGAGTAGTCCCGATGGAGGTCCTTTAACTCACGCGCGACTCTCAGCCGCACGTCGTCCACCTGGCCGGCTACGTTTCGCTGGATGTGGATGAGCTTCCCCAAGACCTCCGAGATCCGATCCTTCAGGGTCGCGTGATCCGAGGAGTCGCCCAGAAAGTCAGCGAGATCCCCAGGGGAAGGGAGAGGCGAGAGCATCCCCTCTCCCCCCTCGTAGTAGGAGTCAAAGGGGGAGGCTTCCCGATAGCCTGCGGAATCACAACTAGGTCAGTAGTGATAAAATATGCGAGTACGATAGGGGCGGGTGAGTTAACTGACCTGGGGTGGGGTCCTGGTGACCTGAAGGACGAGACGAATGGGGGTGCGTTCCAAACAACCAGGCGGGAGGTAAGACCTTTCCCTTTCCTGGACGGTAAGGCTGTGAGGTAGGAGCTGGAGCATCCGCAGGATCATTCGCGCGGCCCTGCTGACCGGATCCCTTCTGGGGGGACACCCTCGGCTCATCCGCAAGCGCGGAGGGGTTCGGTCGAACAGAGGAACTCGGAGGAATAGAGTCCCGCAGCGAAAGGTTGGGGTCGAGGGCTACAAAAAAACAGTGGTCAGCAGCGAGCAGTAGGAAGGATGAATCCAAAAGGGGTTACAACTTACCAGACTGAAATGAGGTCTCGCCCGGAGGAGGTGGAGGAGCAAGGTCCCGATCTGGAGGCCTCTCGCCCGGGGGAGGTGGCACCACGACACTGCTCGAGACGGCCCCGTGGCCGGTCTCGGGCATCGAGATCCCCTGCGAATGGTCAGAGCGAAGGCAGGGTAAGGAGAGGAACTAAACAGAGGGACGAGAGGAATCCTCATACCTACGTCCCGAGGTCCGGAGGATTCCTTGCCGGAAGAGTATCCGCTGGCGGAGTCCTCGCCGGAGAAGTGCCCGCAGGGGATTCCGAGGCAGTCTCGCCTCTCTGACGATTCAGTCGAATCGCCTTGGCTCGACGCGAGACGTAGGGGGCACTCGGGTCCCGCTTAGACATAATCCAGGGAGCAAATCTGGCTGCCTTGGGGGCAGTTACAGCTTGGGCCGCGGCCAGACGCTCGATCATCTCCAGCGAGAGGGGTCTCGCGGAAGGCTTGTGAGAAGACATTGATCTCAGTGAAGGGCTAAGGGAGGGAAGAAGCTCCGAATCGAGGGTTGTCAACGCTCCAGGAAGTTCTCACATGAAGAGATATATATAGGACAACGGTGGGCCCCACAGAATCTTGTGAGTCCAGTCAGCATGCACTCACCGAATACAGGGTTGGACTGTTCTTTCCGAGCGTAGTAACCACTCGCAAAGAGCGGAGATTGTGTACAACCCGTATTCGCCGAGTGGGCCCCTCAAGCCAAGTGGCGAGACCTGGGTCAACTCAATCATTCGCCCCGACTAGGAGGTGGAAGTACCCCCGGTTTGGTGGGGGTAAGGTGCAGAAGAGAAGGAGCTAGGCGAGTGGTGCTCTCACGGACCACTCGCCCAGAGGCGTGGGCACTCGCCCAGCTAGGCGGATGCCCAGCGAGTGGTGCCCTCACGGACCACTCGCCCAGGATGATTTAAGGGGGAAATGACTCTGATACCCCTGGTGGGCTGCATATAGCCCTTCAGAACAGCGGAGTTAGGCTGTTAGCAGACCAATTTGGGGTGCTGTTAGTAAAATTAAAAGACAGATTCATGTTATTTGCAGACCAGCCTAGAAAAATCTATAAATAGACCCTTAAGGGCACCTTGGAGGAGATCCGATTTTAGAGAATCCTCTCCTCCAGGCTAGTTTTTGGTCGGCTGCTAGTGCCCTCCAAGGTGCCCGGTTGAGCTCTGGTTTGGGAGGGGAAGCTCTCTAAGATCTTCCGGGTGTGTGGCGGGACCTCCTCGCTTCAGCCTTGGGTCTATTCACATTCTCACATCCACCGTCAAGAGAGTCTAGTGAGGGAGAAGTAAGCATCGGCTATATCCCCAGTGGGTCCGAACTCAAGAGACCTGTTGCAGGTTTCAACACTTTTACTCCAATGACTTAACATATATTATGAAAAAATGAAAATTCATAAAATATAATAACTATTTGTGTAATTACATAATATCCCTATAATAAAAATAATGATGAAAATTCATAAAATTCAAAAAATTTTAGTAGACCTCCTACACCTATTATGGTAGATAATCATTATGGCTCCAAAAACTAATTTCGAAATATAATGCTTACTTTAAAATGATCTTTTGTTAAAATATAAATATTTTTGACAAAAGTAATTATAAAATATTGATGTATATTTTTTTACGGTCATTTTTAGTACTCATATGTATAAGTTGCGTGGGAAGCCCGCCATCACCGGTCGGGTACTGTCGTATGTAGGCACATCCTGCTTGAATGCGGGCACAGCCCACTAAGAGTCAGCGAGCACGGGCAGAGCTGCTCGTAATATAATATAATAGAAGATAATGGATGAAAAAAAGAGTGAAATAACATTTTTATTGCTAATAAATTATGTATATTATTATACCCAATGACCAAATATTGTATGTCCGTGAGGTACTCTGAATCCGGATTAGTCCCGTTCACTGCCCTAAGAGGATTCATTTATCAGTCGAGCATCTCAAAAACCCCGGGCTCTCTCGCGCCTCCCTCTCAGATCATCCAGTCGATCGCAACGGCCCTAGGGGTTTGGTAGAGAAGAAACCAAAGCGACTGCATATAATTTCTGGTTTCCACTGCCAACTGCTCCTTCGCTTATGGCGCAGCCGGTAGATGTTCTCCGAGCTGCCGCCGAGGAGGTATCAACTTCTTCTACCAAGCGGCGGATTCGGATCTTCCGCGAGAACCTGCTACCATTGCTGCAGAATAAAGGTTTTCTCGTTTTCGTTATCCGTTCTGACAGCTTATAGATCTGCAAACATGATTAATGCTGGTCGGTGGATTCACTTAAACGGATGATAGTCGGTTCGGCACGAATTTGTTTCCTTACTCCTCGTTCCGGTTATCCGAATTGATATTTTTCGCGAGAGGGTGCACGGGCGTGTGGCGTTTTTTTAGGAGTGTTTTTAGGAGTGTTTTTAGGGTAGCATGATAGGAGCTTTTGTTGTGTCGTTATTTTAAGAATTTATGGGTTATTCTCTTCCATCATTGACGAGTGTAATTCGCATAAAAATATCGAATGCAAGGTTCGTAATCTTGGCATCTTGCTTGTTCAAGTAGCATCCATCAGTCTGTTGTCCACACTCTATCATTGGGCTACATTACACCACAATGAAAAAATAAAATGCTTTTATTGTAACCTTATATAATCTTATTCATGATTCAAGGGGACAGTTTTAAGGGTCTTTGGGGCGTCAATGTAGAGTAGCTTATGATTTTGAATGTTGTTATGCCCGATCCAGTGCTAGACGTGCATTTAATATGCTGGAAGCATAAATTTGCATTCACAACCCTTGATTGCATTGCTTTTCAATATGCTTATGATGGGGCAATACCAATCAACCAAAAAATAGATTAGTTAAGGACCTTAAATTTAATTGATTGCCCATGGTAAATTTTGGCAGTAACCAGGGGTGGATTTGTGTGTGTGTGGGGGGGGGGGGGGGGGGGGAGAAATTAAAAAATAAATAAATAAATTATTTGAGTAGCTCGTGCCCTAACTCCTCCCAGTTCCCATGCTCACCGCTCGACCCTCTCCTGCAGTCCCGCTCGTGACCAGCGTTGGTGCTCGCCCTGCGCAGGTGCTCACTCCTTTCTTCCCTCTCCCTCACTCCCGGAGCACGTAAGTCGTAAGCGCTCTCCCACTTCGGTGCTCGCTCTTCTTAGCAAATCGCACTTGCTGGTCGTCTCATCTAAACTCGGTTTGTAGTGTTATTAATATATATAATGCCACTTGCTCGTGTTACTTGATATTAGTGAAAATAGAGGGACATCTGCTCAACGAGGAGATGCTGAAGCAACTTATAGAAAAGTGTGTGTTTTTGAATTTGTATTTATCTTGCATTTGATGAAAGAATTCTTGAGAATCAGTGATGTTTTATGCAAAACACTGCAACATCAATCTCAAGATATATTAAATGCTATAAATTTAGTTTCAACAACAAAACCTCATTCAAAAATTGCGGGAATCTGCCTGAGTAAAGTTCTTACAAGATGTGAACATATTTTGTGAGAAAAATGAAATTGAAGTTCCTGACATGAATGCGCGATATAGTGATCGTTGGTTTCGAAGTTCACATGATTTTATTACAGTGGAACATCATTTTTGAGTGCACATTTTCAATGCCACAATAAATTATGTGTTGCAGGAGCTGAACTCTAGATTCAGTGAAAATTCTATGGAACTACTTCATCTAAGTATGACATTAGATCCAAGTGATGAATACAAATCTTTCAATATTGATGATATATGTGCCCTTGCAAAGAATTTCTACACTCAAAATTTCAGTGAGCATGAAATTTATGCGTTGAATATCCAATTGCAACATTATCAGTTTGATGTTCCTTCTCATAAGGATTTGAAGAATTTTCCTACAATTTCCAAGATTTATGAGAAATTGGTGAAAACAAAAAAATCGAAGACATACTATCTTATTGACAGATTGATTCAACTCATTTTGACTCTTCTGGTCCGAAATGTCATTTTCTGCTATGAAACTTGTTAAAACGAGACTTCACAACAATACAGAGGACGAATTTTTTGCAAATTGCATGACTTTATACATTGAGCGAGAAATAACAGAGAAAATTGACAAAAACTGTATCATAAATGAATTCTATGAAGTGAAAAATCGTCGTGCACAATTGAAGTAACATGTATGTGGTTGTTTGTCTTTTTGGCTTATTAAAGATAAATGATACATTTTGTGCAAAGTTTGTCTATAATATTTTTATGTTTAAAATTTTGTCAATTTTATTTATTTTTAGGCTTCACCTTATGACTGGCCCCTAGTTAAAATTCATGGATCTGCCCCGGGTAGTAACGTATCATCCTAACTTCCTTTGTCCAAATAGTTACTAGATTAAAGAAGTTATTTGATCATGATGTTTTTTGGTGCTTAGTGCTCCAAGTCTAATGCATAAGTTTTGACAAAGCATCGCAGGTTTGTGTGTAGTTGACATTGCCAGATATATGTGACATTTCCAGGATAAATGGTCAAACAAGGGAGTGAGGCGACAATGAAATGTGCTGTGGACCACAATAACTAGCAAACATGTTTATGACCATGGGTTACCAACTTCATCTCAATTTTTGTCCATGCAGTGAATTTCTAATTATTTGGATCTTGTTTGTTTTCATTGTGCATTTATATTGGCTCATCTATTATGTGATTTTGTTTAAAGACTCATATATTTGAATTTGAAGGTCATGTTGATTGTTTGTTAGAAATCTTTTACTTCTATCGGAGTCTAGCTAGCATTTGTGTTTGTAGAAAAGTGAAATTTGAAGCGCGATATTTTTATTACTTCTCATTAAGTTAACTAAAATAAGTTCATGTACAAACACAGTGTGAGATTAATCTATATAAGAAACTAAAAGAAGGATCTCCTAATCTGCCAAGGAAGTGGGCCTTTACATTGGGCCTTACATTCATATTTCTTCTATACTTCTTCGCAAGCTGCACCATACAAATTGTAGGCGTGAAGCTTAAAAATGAATTGTCGGTAGAGGCAGCGAGGCAAGGTCTTGGTGAGGATATCAGAGATTTGATCGGCAACGAGAACATGTTGTAAATCAATTTTGTGGAGTTAAGCTTTTCTCGGATATAGTGAGAATCTATTTCAATATGCTTGGTGCGTTCATGCAAAATTGAATTCTCGGCGATATGGATGACAACTTGATTACCACAGCTGAGGATGGTCGGAAAGGGGAGATTGACAACAAGTTCAGTAAGAAGACTCTCCAGTCAAGTGAGTTCAGAAACGACGAACACCATTTAACGGTACTCAGCTTCTGCAAAGGAGCGTACCACCACCTTTTACTTTTTGCACCACTAAGCGACCAGCTGCCCTCCAAATATGTACAATAGCTACTCGTAGACCGACGATCATCGAGGGAGCCAACATAATCCACACCAGAATAAGCAATTAATGATGGAGACGAGGAGGGCTTATACTCAAGTCTTTGTCCCGAGGCTTTCTTCAGATACCAGTGATTCACTCGACAACTTGAAGGTGTGATGTTCGAGGAGCATGCATGAACCGAATAACCACGCGAGCAGCAAATTGGATATCCGACCGTGTGACAATAAGATAAATAAGCTTGCCAGTAAGGTGTTAATAATGCTCTGGATTAGGGAGATGCAGATCAGAGTCGGACTCGTGAGCACAGAGCTTGTGGTTGGTATTCATTGTTATTTTAGCAGGCTTGCAACCTAAGTATCCGATATCCTGTAGAAGATCTATGCAGTACTTTTGTTGGGATTGCCGAGCTACCTCAATACCCAAGAAGTATCAGGTGACCCAAATCTTTGGTCTGAAAATGTGTGGCCAAGTGTTTATTGATCATAGAGATACCATTTAGATTATCGTCCATGAGGATAATATCATCAACATACAAAAGAAGTATCACCATGCCTGTTGGGCGTCGACAAGTAAATAAGGAGAATTATGCCGAACTCCGAGTGAATCCAAAAGTCCAAATGATCTTACTAAACTTGTCAAACCAAACTCGAGGCCATAAAGATTTCTTGAGGCGACAAACAAGAGAATCCCCCGTGATTTCATAATCAGGAAGTTGCTACATATAGACAGTTTTCGCTAAATCGCCATTAAGGAATGCATTTTTGATATTAAGTTGATGCATCTGCCACTGACGATGGACGACCAAGGAGATCAATACCCGTACCATATTCAACTTAACGACTGGAGAGAACATCTCTTCATAGTCGAGACCATATTGTTAAGTGAATCCGCGAGCCACAAGATGGGTTTTGAAGCGCTCAACCGTCCCATCAGGACGATGATTAACAGTGAAGACCCATTTACAACCCTCACGAGATTGGCCAGGTGGAAGAGAAACAAGGTCCCACATCTGATTAGCCCAATTGGTATTGAGTTGCCATTTAATCGTCCATTACGACTCTCCACCCCAGATACTCGAGAGCCTACTTCACAGAGGAAGTGGTGGAAATAGAAGGCAGGGAGGTCCAAACCTATGAATTTATGGGGATAAGCGATGAAAGGATACATAATGAGAAAGAGTATGAGCTGTAGAGGGGAGTACATTGTTATGAGCCTACTCGGAGGTTGTTGAAGGGGTGGCCAGTGGTGGAGATGACGGCGATAGAGATACTACAGATCCTTGACCGCGGCTGCCTAAACGGGGCGTGCTTAAGAGAGTGCTTCCAAGATCTCATTCAAAGACGAGGAAATAAACTATTTCATTGCTTACTCATACAAGAACCTTAGTGTCCTTTAAATAAGACTTACAACATACTTCAATGGAATAAATGACAGATTTGGACATGCGACTAAACATGACACCACATATAGATACAATATAAATAACGACATCATATAAGGATACGATTTTAAGACAGAATAAAAACATATCAAGACAATAAAAGCGACCCCACAATAGTGGGCGTGACGCCCATAACATCTCCTCGGTCCTTAAAATCGAGCTTGTCCTCAAACTCGAATGAGACTTGTATCGCTTGGTCATCGGGCTCTTTGATTTACCGCCAGAACAATTCCCAGTATCGTGTTGCTGTAGTGGAGGCAGGAGAGATGGCAATGAACGGACTGAACGGGGGTCCCCGACGATTGCGGACAAGGGAAAGAGATGATAGTTTGGGCGGAAAAAGAGTTGCATTGATCAGAAATGGCGGTGCTGGCTTTGGGGCGGGCAGTTGAAGAAATCGATCCAGAGGAGCTGACAAGGTAGGTGGCTGCAGAAGAGGCGACGATGCCGGTGACGAAGACGGCGAGGTGAAGCATACATGAGGTGGTGGTGAAAGGACAACCACCGTGAGCGGTGGTACGACTGCGACTGACGTTGGGAGCGGTGGAGGGACGACCGCAAGGGCTGGTAGTGGCGGTGGAAGCGACAGTGACATGGACTGCGACAGAAAGACGACTGCTGAATTCTTAATTTGGTGGAGCGTGTCGGCGTCCCGAAGACGTGTGTCCATGGAAACCATCATTTCCTTTATCGAACGAAGGACTACTATCTCTGCGACACTAAATTAGATGTGCTCCATAATTAATTGATTACTTAATTCAATTAAGAATTAATAAGTAATTGAATTATTAGTAAGTAATTAATTATGGAAATGATTAATCAATTAAAAATAAATTCATGAACGCAGGATATTATGGGACGGATATGCCACTGCACATGGCTCAAGAACGAAAGAAATCAACAGCTGGGCTCGGAATATAATAAGAATAATAAAAAAAAGGTGCGATGGTGGGTTGCTCAAGGGAGGCAGGCTGGTTGAGAGTTGCCGCGATAGCCACGTCGTCTCCCAATGGTGGCAAAAATACTCCAAGCTGGCGGCGTGAGACTCGAGAGAAGGCAAGATAAGTCAGCTTGCTGTGGATTATGGACTGGGTCAGAATTAATTAATTCCCAGGCCCGGTCCAAAATAGGAATAAATTAATTCCTATGCACCCCCACGCGTGAGTGCCGACCAGAAAAGGAAGGATCTCCCGCATCGGTGTCTGTTACACGTCCGCAAAGGGAATCAAGGTGTGTGAGGCTCGAGGCGTGTGGGGTTCGATGCGGAAAGGGGCGATGCCTTTTGCAGATTTCGACGCGTGCAGTTTAGTCGGCAGAGGACGAGACGTCCGCTGTTACCTGTATGCCGAAGACGCGACGAGGATGACGGGGAAGAACTTGCAGTCGATGATTTCTGGAGCTCACAAGATGCCGATGAGGAAGGATCTTGTAGGTCGACGGTCGAAGGAGCAGACGAACAGGGTGATGTGATGTACTGAACGCGCAGGTCGAAGGAACCTGCAGGTCGACTGTCGTAGGAGGTGCCGACGAGGATCTACAGATGATTGACGGGGGCTGTGCTCGCTTCGGACTAGAGGAAGTGCAACATGGGGCAACAGAGGACTAAGAGTTCTGATACCAAGTTGTTATGGGCCTACTCCGAGGTTGTTATGATACTACAGAGCCTTGACCACGACTGCCTAAGCGGGGCGTGCTCAAGAGAAAGAGCTTTCAAGATCTCTTTGAAAGACGGAGAAATAAACTATTTCATTGCTTACTCATACAAGACCCATCGTGTCCTTTAAATAAGACTTACATACTTTAATGAAAATAATTGACAGAGTTAGACATGCGACTGAACATGATACCACATAAAGACACAACATAAATAACGACACCATATAAGGACACGACTTTAAGATAAAATAAAAGCATATCAAGACGAAATAAAAGTGACCCCATAATAGTGGGCTTGACGCCCATAACATACATCCTCAGATTTGCTGTCCGAGGAGCGTCATTAGGAGGAGAAACTGTCTCAGGGGCATTTGAGCGAGGACGACAACAAGTGTATACGTTTAGAGGAGTTGGAGGTGGTGTCGATGGCACGAGTGGTGGTGAGTAATCGATAGGGACTTGGGCACGAGATATCATGTGGTAAGTTATTAGGAGGAGATGAGTAGAATGGTTGATTTTTCGAGAAAGGTGACATAAGCGAATGCTACCTTTTTTCGATCAGTGGGAGTGTAACACGCATATCCCTTTGGTGTGCGGGAGTACCCAATATATATTTAGTAGCACGTGTGGCCAACTTGTCCACAGGAGGTTCAAGATGATGTACAAAACAGACACCCAAAACACGAGGTGTCATAGGAAAGATAAGTGTTGCTGGAAATAGGATGGAGAAAGAAGTCACAAAGTTCAGGATGGTCGAAGACATGCAATTAATTAGATAGCTTGTGGCGGTGATAACGGAGTGCCAACAGATTTTCGGAACCCGCATTTGAAAAACAAGGGAGCGTGCAACCTGAAGAAGATGACAGTTCTTTCGCTCGGCCATACCATTTTATTGTGATGTACATGCATATGGCGTTTGGTGAATAATACCCAACGTATTGGAAGTTTTCTAGAGTTCGTGACTACTATATTCATGAGCATTATCAACCCGAATTTTTTTAATGGAGCTTAAAAATTGAGTATGAGTTTCAACGATGAATGAGCGAAAGACATTAATTCAGAACTATCACGTAGTAAATGCACCCATGTGATACGAGAATGATTATCAATAAAAGTAAGAAAATAACGATATCCAGATAAACTAGCAGTTTTATAAGGACCCAAAATATACGAATGAAGTAAATCACGATGCACATATAAATTAGAAAAAAATCAGGAAGAGCCTTCTGCAGTATAGTATGAGGAGCATGACCAAATGTCAGTGCTAATCAACATAAGTGACAGTGGATAAAGTTGAGGTGAGGAGGTCCAGGGTGTAGAGCTCATTAGACAGCCGTCCTTTACCAATGATATTACACACCCGTCGATCCTGCACCATAAAGGAAGACAAAAAAAGTGATGGAGCAGTCATGATCATGAGTAAGTCGACTAACCGAGAGAAGGTTAAATTCTGAACCAGGAATATGATGTATAGAATGTAAAGTAAAAACAGAGTGAGAGACACATCTCCTGATCCGTAAACTGGGGTGATTTCTCCATGGAAACAATGATAAACTTAAGACTAGCAGTGTCTGTGTATCGAGAAGGTTTCTGCGGAGTAATGTAATTTATGGCCCTGGAGTTCACTGAAGTCCACTATCCAGGAGGAGCTATGTGAAAACATGATACACCTTCATAGGAGGTAGATGCGACAGATCCAGAGGTACGAGTAACGAGCTCCTGCAAATGTTGGAGTTACTCCCCAAGGGTGTCATTGTCTGAGCGGGATGTGCTTGGAGCATCCACCACTGGAGAGACTCGTGATGAGGGTTCAATGGCTGCTATGAGAATCCATGTTTTCTGTAACATGTGACATCAGGATGGTTTGCCCAACCACAGTTGGTACACCGGCGAGTGTTTGTTTATTGGGACGATTTCAGCCATTATGCCCACCATCCAGAGACCATTGTGACCTCCACGATTCCTAGTAGGCGGAGGGCGAGCTTCGACAAAGTGGTCTAGTAGGGCAGGAGAGGGGGTCAGAGAGACATCGGTGGGTGGAGTTACCGTCAAAATCATGTAGCAAACATCTGATAGAGAAAGAATGGTGGGAGAGGATAAGATGTTGTCACAGACACTGTATAGATGGGTGGTATCCATGCCATCATCAACATTATGCCAACAACTTCCTTTTTAGCCCATTAGATAGCGAAATCCGAAGTCGTCGGCTGGTGTTGAATCCAAGCCTCGATGCGAGTCTTATACTGTACCATGAATGATGTTAGGTCACTATTCTAACCCGCTTCGACGGTCTGGAGGTCCTTAAAGAGATCAAACGGTTGTTCTTGGCTTTCCTGCCCAAAGTATATAGACTTCAGTTCATCCCACATGATCTTTACGGTCTCGTGGTGCATAACCATGCGATATGACTCACTCTCCATGGAATTCAAAATCCAGGATTGAACTCTGCCATCATCCCTGAGTCATTGCTCGGTAGGCTTAACAGGCGGGCTACGAGTTAGATGATGAAGACACTTGGTCTGGAGCACTCGTCGCACCGAGTGGACCCACTCAACAAAATTTTTCTTCCCAGTGAGTGAGATAATGGTAATTCTTAGTTCGTCATGGACTTTATATATGGGAGCTGGAGCGAGTATGGCCGGGATGGTGGACGAAACATTCGCCCCCATGTTAGCGAGCTAAGGGTGTGGACAAGCTTAAGCCTGGAATTTGGCGAGCTTTGGAAGCTGGGAGAGCTCAAGCAACACGTGCGAGCTCAAGCTAAAGTGTTTCATGAGCTCTGGTTAGGAGTCCAAGAGACCTTGATCGGAGGCGGCGAGCTCTATTGTGGAAGGAGGTGTCAATTTTCTGCTGAAGGAGAGCATGCCTCAACGAGACCAGGAGCAAATGAATCGGCGAATTCTGTGGCAAGATGAGTCAGCGAGACCATGAGCAGGTGAATCTACGAGTTCTGCGACAAGAGGAGTCAGCGAGTCTTGTGTTGGATGAGTCGGTGAGCCCCATGACAAGAGGAGTCGGCGAGCCCTGCATTGGATGAGTCAACAAGTTCCGCGGCAGTAGGAGCGGCGAGAGCAGGTGCTGGATGAGTCAGATTCTGTAGCAAGAGGAATCGATGAACCATGCACTGGATGAGTCGGTGAGTCTTGCGGCAGGAGGAGCATCGTGTTCTGGTTCTGGACATATGCTGTTAGCGAGCACACCAGAGGTCTGTAAGTCTATAAAAGGTGCGGGGGGGGGGGTGGTGGGTGGGTGGGGGGGGGGGGTGGTTGGGTGGTTGGGCATGAAATTGTGTCTGAGGTCGAAGAGATCGAACACCGGGTATCAGCGAGCTTAAACAAAACTTGGCGAGCTCCGTGGATTCAAAGCCAGAAAGTCCACGTGGCGGTCATATTTCACAGGAAACGGAAGTAAAAGCTCAACCGGCGAGAGCATGAGCTCAATCGGCGAGAGCATGAGCTCAATGGTCGAGAGTTTGACTTCAAGAATCGTGTGACTCTGATACCATGCAGGAATGCGAAATCTGAAGCGCGATAATTTTATTACTTCACACTAAGTTACAAATTTACGCCCACATATATATAGGTGGGAGGAGTGACACCTTAAGTCCAAACCATGGTGTGAGATTAATCTATACAAGAGAGGGATCTCCTAATGGGCCATGGAAGTGAGTCTTTACATTGGGCTTTACATATTTCTTCCATAGTGCTTATCCGGATTAGTTATACTTTCAGCTGCTGTTATAAAATTCATTTAGTTTAATATTTTGTATATATTGTAGGCCATGACTTTGTCTAAATGTTATGGCATTCTTCGTCCATGATTAATGGTTAATTATGTGTATGCAGGGTTTTGGTTGCTTTATTATGATCACACACGTTTGCTATTGTCTTCCTGTTATAAATCTATATTTAAAAATCATTACTTTTTTGTGTCATTCATAGAGTTATCCTCTGATGTTGCGGGACAATTGGTGGGGATAATTTTTGAAACATTATTAATATATGATGATCGGCCATCAAGGAAAGCCGTAGATGATTTGATTGTTACAGCTCTGAGAAGCACAATTTTCATGAAGTGCTTTGCTGCTGTACTTGTTCCATCAATGGAGAAGTATTTGAAGAACGGTAGTTCTATAGCATGCTTCAAACTCCTGAAGTGGTCATGCTTTCTCTTGAGATGGAGCCAATTCACATCTTTGTCGAAAGGAGGCTTCTTGAGACTTGCTACCACTCAAGCATTTCTATGTCAAATCCTTATGCATGGAAGCTACCGAATGCGCAGATCTTGCAAGAAATTGTTTTTCCATCTTTTTTTTGAGGTAAATTTTATTGTCATAGCCCTGAATTTTATGATTTGTGCCACTCTCGTTCAATTCAGTCATCAGTGTTTTATATGCTGTCCTTCCAGGCTACGCATATCTATGAGATGTACATGGAGGAGCTGAATGAATCGAGAATTCCCACAAGAGATAGTTTTGATCTTATAAGGATTTTGCTTGAATTTTCAATCAACAGCTCATCATTATTTACGAGATACAAGGTAGAAATTTTCATTTACTCTTTCAAATTTCATTGTTCACCTTATACTTTAATCTTTTTTGAAAGCAATTATTCCACTTGCACCACATGGTATTCTTATTTATCTCATCATCTCTTGTTTTGCTTCATGCAGCCAAATTTTCTCGAGCTGTATGCTAAGACTCTTTTGAATGCGAAGGACGAGCCATCTAGGGGGCTTGCCGAGTCTTTTCAACCTCTTTTCGTGCACATAGGGCATGAGGATTTTCAAAATCTAGTGGTTCCATCAATCAAGATGTTGAAGCGAAACCCAGAGATTGTAATGGAGTCTATCGGAGATCTTTTACGGGGTGTTAATCTGGACATGAGCAAGTATGTGATTGAGTTCCTTTCAGTAGTCCTGCCACAAGTTCGTCATGCTGATGTTGAAAGGAGGACCAAAGCTTTGGCTATTGTAGGCTGTTTGAGTCAAATGTCGAGTGATCCAAATACCTTATCTTCCATGTTCGATGCTGTTAAAGCTATCCTTGAAGGTCCAATTTTGATACATTATTATATGCACTTCTATACCGTATGACTGATATGTACCTTCATTGTTACTAGTTACCATGATTAAATTTAAAAATTAGTTACTAGGCACTATACTCCATAATCATTACTCTAGAATAATCAGGTTCTGAGGGAAAACTAGCTCTTCCTTATCAGAGAATTGGAATGGTAAATGCTTTGGATGAACTTTCAAGAGCACCTAGTGGAAAAACACTCAATAGACTTGCTCCTTTGGTCTCAACTTTCCTTTTGTCCTGTTACAAGGGGGATGGTAAATTTTGATTTTTTGTTTGTTTCCTTTTTCTTCAAGCCATCTATTTTTGTTTCCTTGCTGTGAGAAATTGCAAATGCAGGGAGTGATGAGGTGAAGCTTGCAATCTTGTCTGCCTTGGGCTCATGGGCTTCAAAATCTGGTGATGCTGTTCAGCCAGATGTTATCTCTTTTCTTACTTCTGGCATAAAGGAGAAGGAAATTCTGAGGAAGGGGCATCTTAAATGTCTGCGAATGCTGTGCAAGAATTCCGACTCATTAACAAAGGTGTGGGGATTGCTTATGCCACCTTGAGAAAGTACCTTTGAACAATACCATTAAAATGTTAAATTTTTTGCTTTCTTTGCTCATTTTCTTTCAGGCCGTGCCCTTGTTGGATTCAGTTGTTCAGATTGTTAAGACTGGCTTCACAAAAGCTTCTCAGAAATTGGATGGAATTTATGCACTTTTTTCTGTTTTAAAAATTGCTTCTGTAGATGCGAAAGGAGGTGCACTATCTTTTCTTTTCTTTATTTTATAAGTTATAACGTACATGTTTTATCTGTAATTTGCATAATATGAACCCCCATAACTTTGATAATTATGTTGCAGAGGAGGTTGTGCTCAAAGAGAAGCTGTTTCAGTTACTTGCTCAAAATGAGTCCTCATTAATACCTTTTTCACTGGTATGCCTCTTGATTTTGATATTTGATGGCTGAGTTGTGTTGGTAAATAAAAGGAGATGAAATTGAGTTTCCCTATTGGGTAGTTATTGTTAGTTCAATTTAACCTCTAGTTAATATATCTATAAAAAAATGAGCAGAGTATCTGCAGACTATTCAGGTTATTTCAACTATGCAGTGAATTTAGAGGACAAGTTCTATAAAGCATCCTTCATAGGATTTCTGTGAAGAATGCTGTGAGAGAACTTTTTTTCCATTTAATTTATGCATTTGTGCAAATATATATCTACTGATTATTAATATTTTCAGATGAAATCCTAAGCAATTGTTTTTTTAATCAAGTAGTACGCATTTACAATTTTACCAGAACAATTATCAACAAAGTTAGAATTATTTATCAAGGTATATTACTTTTTTGCATCTGACAAAATTCTCAATCTTTGATACACGTGTTTTACAAAATGTATAGGGATGCCCACACGTTAATTGTATACATTTCTTTATAATTGTCCTACAAGGAGTTTTTCATAATTTTTTTTATATTGTCTGTCCTTTTCATTGAGTTGCCTCCTTTGACACGCTCTGGACACTTTAACAAAATTATTTCAAATTAAGAACCACTATTTATTTGCATGTGTTTCTTATTTAATAATCTACTAATACAATCGTGACTGAATAATTAAAATAAATGGGAAATTTATTGCACTGCTCGAGTAAATTAATATGTTATTATTGCTAAAAGCACATGTATTCTGCGTTGGCTTCATGTAGGAGGTGACGACGCATGACATCAGTCTATATACATCTTCTTTTGCATTGTATTTTTATTTCTCGCATTTGATCTTTATTTCTTGTATTTTATCTTTTTGCGCACCTTAATTTACTTACACATTATGTAGCATGGGTGTGGGGTATACCAAAAATATTGTGGAACTTTTCTTTCTCACTATATATGTGGGGGAGGGGGGGGGGGGGGGGGGGGTTGAGGGGCTTAGATGGTAGCATGAATTAAACCTTATCTCTCCTCTTTATCTTCTCGCCCTCTCTCATCTTCTCAAGCTAGGACTATGGTTGAGCAAGGCTCCCCTCTTTCTCTTCCTCTCTCGGTCAAGCTGGCTTCCGTTGTATCCTCTGCCATTGGGAAGGCTAGGCCAATGAAGGGTTGACACGATCCTCTTCGAAAATTCTCCCTCTCAAGACCGTATACCCGCTCGCAATTAGATGGTAGCATGAATTACACCCTAAATTTCTCCTCTCAATCTTCTCACCCTCTCATCTTCTCAATTTAGGGCCAGGGTTGAGCAAGGCTCCTCTCTTTCTCTTGCTCTCTCGGTCAAGCTTGGCTTCCGCTGTATCCTCTGCCATTGGGAAGGCTAGACCAATGAAGGGTTGACACGATCCTCTCCCAGACTTTTCGCTCTCAAGACCGTACACCCGCTCGCAATCAGAAGGTCATAACATCTTGGTATCAAAGCCTTCTCCTTCCGCGCGTGCCTCCACTCGTCTCCTCCGCTTGCAAGCCTGTCGGGATCCTCTGTCTTTGCTCAAGCGCGAAGATCCACTAGACGCCTCTCGCTTAAGCGATGCTACGTTTGAGCTCGAGCGACTGCGTTCTATAGTTATGATCGAGTCTGCCGATTCGTACGATACTTCCACCAATCCTGGTGCTCCCGTCGACGGACCTGCTTGCTCCCAAAAGGATGATAACCGTGTAATCGATGACGCCCGACCATTAACGCTCACACTACTCTGCACCCGATTCTTCTCGACATTGACTTCAACAGTTACCGTGCCTCCGTAACTCCTCTCCTAGCTGGTTGACTTGACCACACCTATCTTCTAAGGTGTTCCCATCCATCTTACACTACTACCCCTTCTGTCACTGCCGCCCGAGTGCCCAACACTCTGATCTTGTCTTCCTATCCCTCTACCTCCACTTCTGCCACCTCTGGACAACCCCAAAGCCAACAACCATAGATGAAGGCAGTGGCACCCTCGTTTAGATTATGGAGGCAATGCAAAAGATGATGGCCGTCCAAGCTCAACAACTGTTCGCATTCGCTGCCCTGACTGCCTTCCTCGATGACATGCATCTGCCACCCCAACCCATACACTAATCCACTATGAGTTCCAATTAGGGGGGCCACAATACGCCATGCACTCAGAGTCTCATGGAATCGGTCCACATGAGATGGTGCGTGTTCCGCGTTACGTGAAGCTGAATTTTCCCTTATTTGATGGCAAGAGCTACCCCCTAGCTTGGCTCACACGTAGTGAGCACTTCTTCGCTAACCAACTCATGCTGTTGGAGGATTGGATAGAGTTGTCTTTTTCCACCTCATGGGCTCAACGCAGTTGTGGCACGTCCAACTTGTGCGAGAGACCCCCAATTTAAATTGGGCGGCCTTCAAACATTCCTTCAATCTGCGCTTCAGTCCATCTCTCAACAATTCGTTGGTCAACCTCGTCTCTCTCAAGCAATCAATGCCCGTCGATGATCACTTTGAGAGTTTTCATTTGTTACTAGCTCGTGTCCATTCTATATTACTGGAACATGAAGTGCCTATCTTCACTACCATCCTACATGATCGTCTGCTTCTCGCTGTCGATTTCCAATCACAACCATGAGCCTAGCCCGTATATGTGAGAAATGTCAGCCTCCAAGACGGGAACGAGGGTAGTCAGTGGGAGCACACCCCTTCTTCTCATCCCTATACCTTTTCCACTACACCCAAAGGAAAGAAATGAGCGGCCACCTTGCCATCTATCGCCTTTCACGAGCCGAGATAACTCAGCGTCACGCACAAGAGATTTATTTCAACTATGATGATTCATATACAATCAGACATAGGTGCAAGCATATTTTTTGGCTAGAAGTTGACGATCCCCCGGACGTCGACCGACAAGCATGGCAAGACGACGAGAAACCTGTACCCCGAGCTTGAGGAGAAGCTTGATCCGCACAGGGGAGGTGAAGTTATGAGCCCATGTTGGGGGTGATGACGCATGACATTAGAAGACGTGTATTTTCTTCTATTTGTACTATATCTTTATTTCTGGCATTTGATCTTTTCACCCACCTTAATTTACTCATACTATGTAGCCTGAGTGATGGGCATAACAAAAATGTTGTGGAACTTTTGCCTCTCACTATATATGCCAGTTTGTGTGTGTGTGTGTGTGGGGGGGGGGGGGGGCTTAGAAGGTAGCATGAATTAAACCACCCTAAATCTCTGCTCTTAATTTTCTCTTCCCCTCCCGTCTTCTCAAGCTGAGGCTAGGGTTGAGCAACTCTCCCTTCTTCCTCTTCCTCAGTCGAGCTTGATTCCCATTGTATCCTTCGCCATTGGGAATGCTAGGCCAAGAAAGGGTCAAGACGATTCTCTCTGAGAATTCTCCCTCTGAAGATCGCAATTCGCTAGCAATCTGAAGGTCATAACACACACACACATATATATATCTATACTATTACATAAAGAAACTTCGGATTGCTACAATAACCCATGTCTATCCGTTCGAGCATTTTTTGCGTTTCCCATTTTGCCCCTTGCAACTGTAAAATGACGATTTTGCCCTCCACAAAAAAGGGACTTGCACAGCCCAACCGTCTAATTCCGGCCCGTTATTAGGGGAAGCAAGCACATTCTTGTTATGGCGTCAAGACACACCAAGGCGAGCGCCGGGCGCCTTGACGCTTAGGCGACAAGGCGGACGCCTAGGTGTCAATAAGACGAGCAAATGCCAGGCGACAATTAATTATTTTAAAATAAATAAATGAAGACTATTTACAGCGGTTATTATAATAACCACTGTCTATAGTGACTACCAGAGGACTATAGACAACGGTTATTATAATAACCGCTGTCTATAGTCCTCTGACCGTAACTATAGACATCGGTTATTATAATAACCGCTGTCTATAGTCCCTTGGCAGTCACTATAGACAGCGGTTTTTATAATAACCGCTGTCTATAGTCCTCTGGTAGTCACTATAGACAGCGGTTATTATAATAAGAAAACTCTAAAAATCCCTAAACCATCCAAAAAACCTAAACAAAATTCATAAAAAACCGTAATGATATTGAGGTACTACCACACAATCAGTCAATCACACATATAAATAAAGAACTATAGAAACAGTAGGAAGTAGGAAAATATGAAATGACCATTCAACATGGAAATTATATGAGCAAGTAAAAAAATCGTAAGAACGATCCAAAGGAGATGAGAATCTTGCACAAAATCGCATTTAGGGTTTTCGCACAGTCGGCACAGAGCAGCAGCGACTGTAAAAAGTAAAATGTCGAGGTAAAATCTATTGTTTATATCCCTATTAGACAGCGGTTGTTATATAAACCACTGTCTAATGTAACCGGAACAATACAATAGACATCGGTTTATATATAAACCGCTGTCTATTGCATCCATAATGATATAATAGAAGGCGGTTTATATATAAACCGTTGTCTATTGTATGGTTCCGGTTACATTAGACAACGGTTTATATAAAAATCGCTGTCTATACTTGAGTAGACAACGGTTATATAAACCGCTGTCTATTCTCCTATTTAAAAGAAAAGACACCAGTCGCCTTTTTTTCAATTGGGCGCCTGGACGCCTAGGCGTCGCCTAGGAGCCATGACAAGGCGTTAACTGCAACACTACAAGCAAGCCTAATAACATCTTAATGGACAAAGCTTTATCTTCTGCCGGCGATGTGGGACTATACGGCGGGCTAGCTCAAAGCTGCCAAGTCCCTAAAATACTAGTCTGCCCTGCCCGCTCAACAGATCAATACATGAGGATGTAGAATAGGTTACATGGATGTACGATTAAGATGCAATCCTAAGTGAAGTGCGGGAGATAATTTTGTTACACACATGGACACTATGGACGTACTTGCATGAACCAACGACAAAATCAAAATATAGCAATAAATAATTAAATCGCGCTTAGATAATTGAAGCAATGCAAAATTATTTCATTAAGCGAACAAGCTTTGATTTTTCTCCGCGTGGAGGGCCAAAACGAGAGCGTGCGGTGAATGTTTCCTTACTGCGAATCACAAACAAATATAGAACAAAATACCACGAAGCAATTTATCCCATCAAGTATGAGTCATAACACCATATAATAATGCTGAAAACAAAGATCCATACAATAAATAACAACTCACAAAATACGGGAGTTGCCGTGGGAGGGGAGATCCGACGTCTTATGTCGAAGTAGTGGCTGTCCGGAGAGAAATCCAGTGACTACACTGCGGGCAGGAGTAAGGGGGCTTCTAGATCTGATTGGAAAAGGGTTTTAGGACGGCTGTACGTTCGGGAAGAGAGGGGAAAACATGGCTGGACCGTTTCCTGGGAGGGGCAGAGGGCAGGAAGCAGGGGAAATGCGGCTGACAACTTGATTTGGAATGGATGGGAGATAAACGACAAGGTGGCTGCAACAAGTGGAGTGGGGCGAGCTGCTATTTCAGAGAGGGGGCTACTAGAAGCGATTAACTGGAGGGAAGGACTGGGGGAGCAGGGAAACGGGAAAATAAGGATTAAAAGGGGCGGCCTGGCCAGTGGCTGCTGGGTGGAGTTCGGTTAGGGTTTTTGTGGATCTGTGGGGGTCGGATGGGGGGTTTGGAGGGAGAAAAATGAAGGCTATGGATGGGGGATACAAACAGATGATGAAAAATACCTAGAGCCTCACGGAGTCGGCACCGTGAGCGGATCGCTGGATTTCGTGACTCTTCTCTCCAAAATCTGCAATGAGGATGACAGCCCACATAACCTCCTATATATAATAAAAAGGCACTTAGGACACCCTCTATCAACGACTATGATTGGCTGTGGATGTGGAGGGCCCGATTACAATAAAACAGCTTAAAAAACAATAAAGTAATATATGAAATTGACTGGAAACGACGAGACGGGCGTATCTGTGGAGTCAGATCGTCGATCCAGAGATGCTATATATGGCAGGTGGCCAATTGACCCTGAACGGACCCAAAACTCGTCCTCCGCCGTAGGTCCGCTTCTCCATTCTGCATCATTCTCCCTGGCTTGAAAGAATTCAGCTCCTGATTAATAGAGATCAGAATCCTCTCGGTGTGTGCCAGGTAAGAATCGATGAGGCCCATCAAAGGTCGTCCGAGTATCGTCGATGACATAGCACCCTCGCTAATGGTACTCATGCCCCTTCCCGTCTGGCATCCGCTCCTGTGTCTGTCCGTTAGACGTGGCTATACGCTCGTAGGCCACGATATCATAAATGCTCTCAAAAGTCAAAATGTGTGATGGTGGTACCGGTGCGATCACAAGTGCAAACCGTGAAGCCATAGGCGACTGACCCAAAGGCAGGTGGGGCTCAGAAGTGGACTGGGTGCAGGACTGAGGATGTGGAGGTGTAGGCTCAAAAGGTTGTGGAGGTGTAAACTCAAAAGGATGTGAAGCTGTAGGCTCAAGAAGGTCTCCATGAAATGGGTCCACATACTTGTGAGGCTTGTAGTATAGCATAAGGTCCTTAACATTAAATATGAGATATATGCTCGTGCTCGTAGGGATATCAAGATCATATGTATTTTCTCCGATCCGTCTCATGATTGTGTGGGGATCCATTCGCCTAACGCTAAAACTTTTAGCAGGTCTCCCAAGGAGCCTCACATCACGGATTCTCACCATCACCTGCCTGCTTTCATGAAATACCCGCTCTTGCCAATGAACATCTGCATGCAATTTATAATATTTATTACCAGTATTGATCCTCCGCCGGACCGACTCATGAAACACATGTAAACGATGAACAATCGACTCAAGAAATACATGCAAATGATGAACAGTTGACTCAGCAGACTCATGCAAATGATGCAAATGAAACACGACAGACACGATACACTTGCTAGGGAAAATATAATAATGACCAAGATGTCTCTAAAATGTGGTGGCCTATCAGGAGGTTCTTTCGGTGGAATATAGAATATTCGTCTAGTGGGCGACGAATACCTAAATGACTTCTTGAGACATCGGTACTGAGTTGCAGAACTATGGGATGCCAAATACATCCCAAGGGTTGTGAGCTATCGGGAGGCTCACCTGGCGGTAGATAGAAAAATTCATCGTGAATAATGCCTTCACCCGAAGGACTGACGCAGATGGTGACAGAAGGACACAACGTAGGGATGTGTCGTGTATTACTCAAATATAAGACCCGTCAGGTGACTCTCCAGGAGGTATATAAGAGAAGTCATCTCTAATGTTCAGCTCACTAGTGCGAAGACACAAGCCAAGCATATGAAGTTGAGTGCTCCCTGGGAAGGGGGGCTCGTCAAATGGGTCTCTCAGGGACTCAACTAATGGTTTCCCAAGGGGGTCAATAATGACAAGATGTTCCTCTAAAAGAAAACCGTCACCAACAATAGTGTCTATGAAAATAAATGGGACATCCATAACAAAGTCAATGCTAGACCCATGACCCTCCCAAGGGAATAGTGGCTCACCAGGAGGCTCATCGGGGGGTTCAACAATGAAGTCAATAATAATGTGATGATCCTCCAGATGAGTATCACCGATAAAGGTGGTGTCATAAGCGGGTGAGGCAGTCACTACAAAAGAAATTATATATAAAATGAAATATCTAAAATTAAATTAAATAACTACATACAAGTGACGGTGCACGGGGGCGCTCCCCCGTGCCCCGCACGATAGTACTCTCTCGACTCTCCTCCTCCCGTCTGCAACGTGCTTTGACGATCGACCCCAGCTTCGCTGGACCTTCTCTCGCTGGGGCCCAACTCTTAGCCCGTGGAAGCCCACTAACTGCTTGCATTCAGCGCCTTAGACCAACGGGGCTGGTTAATTTTGACGTTCTTAGAACAATTTTATTATATACATACACATTTATGGAAGAATGTCAAATTTATTGTTACTATTAATAATTTTGCACTTATGATACTATATTAAACTAACATCTTCGCACAGGCTTTCCCCGTGCTCGATGCTCTCGTGCGGGCTTTGCTCGCATCCATGCGAGCTCCGCCAGCATGAAGTCCGTGATATGCCCGCGCTCGTCGCTCGCAGCTAACCTACATGATTGTCTGCGCCTCACTGTTGATTTCCAAACACAACCATGGGCCTAGCTTGTATCTGTGAGAAATGTCACCTCATGGACGACTCATATGGCACCCGCCAAGACGGGAACAAGTGCAGTCGATGGGAGGACACCCCTTCTTCTCATCCCAATACCATTTCCTCCACACCCAAGGGAAAGAAATGAGCGCCCACCTTGCCATCAAACGCCTGTCACGAGCAGAGATAACACAACGACACTGACAAGAGATTTATTTCAACTATGATGATCCATATACAATCAGACATAGGTGCAAGCATATTTTTTGACTAGAAGTTGACGATCCTCTGGACGTCGACCGACGAGGATGGCAAGATGTCAAGAAACCTGTACCCCAAGCTTGAGGACAAAGCTTAATCCTCACGGGGGAGGTGATGTTATGGGCCCATGTCGAGGGTGATGACGCTTGACATTAGAAGACGTCTATTTTCTTCTATTTGTACTATATCTTTATTTCTCACATCTTAAGTTACTCATACTATGTAGCCTGAGTGAGGGGCATAACAAAAATGTTGTGGAATTTTTGCCTCTCACTATATATGTGTGTTTGTGGGGGGGGGGGGGGGGGGGGGGGGTTAGAAGGCAACATAACTTAAACCCTAAATCTCTCCTCTTAATTTTCTCTGCCCCTCTCGTCTTCTCAAGCTGGGGCTAGGGTTGGGCAAGTCTCCCTTCTTCCTCAGTCGAGCTCGACTCCCATTGTACCCTTCTCCATTGAGAATGCTAGGTCAAGAAAGGGTCCAGACGTTCCTCTCTAAGAATTCTCCCTCTCAAGACCGCAATTCGCTAGTAATCTAAATTCTCCCTCTCAAGTCTGCAATTCGCGCGCGCACACACAAACATATAGATATATCCAGATTTTGAAAATACTGCTCAAGTAAATTAGCCGGGTTATGCTATTATTGCTAAAACTACATGTATTCCTCCATTGAAAATAATTAAGTCAATTAATTAATGAAGGATTGGTTTGCCCTTTTTATAAATTTGGTTTGTGAGATGTGCCCTCACATGTGACATACGTGTTTCGCCTCAAAATCCTATCTTCATATTTGGTGTGTGAGACCCCTCATTAGAGATATCTGCTTTTTTCCTCAAAATCTTATCTCAACCTTATTCCATTAATGTATTATTCAATCTCGTGGACTGAACACATTGTTGTACAAACTAAAAATTTCACACCGATCCATTGTCTATACGATGGAACCAATCCATGAGTATAGAATAGTTTTGTTAGTCAAACTACGTTAAAGCAAGAGGGTTGCACGGAGAAGAAGACTATCATTAATCTTTGAAAAACTTTCTCTCACCAAGATGCAATCAAGGGGTGGTTCCCTCGCCGGCCCGAAATTCAAAGTCCTAGAATCCAAAGACGGTGGAACATTCATAGAACCCATCCCTTATGTAGGAATACAACTCACACCTACAAATATTGCCAAAATGCTCTTAGTATCTTTTTGGGGTCCAACTTTACTAATGCAATTACTTTTTGGGTCACCGCTCTCGTGGTTGCAACAATGCAACTCATTGGTAAAATAACTTTTCCCTCAACATCATGTGAGAAAGTGAGAGCACACCAATATTGCTTGGGAACATCATCCTACGTAGTCTGTCGAATTCAACAATGGTAATATCTTCATCTTTAGCACCAAGGAGTATGTATAATTCTTTATTCAAACATTGATGTATAAGAGAATAAGGCTGCTTGTAGCAAAAACATAGGTTGTAACAACGGAGTTTTAGGTACTCCTGATGTGATAGTAGTTGAGGTTGGTGGTTCAGTTTGGGTGTTGGCATGTGAGGAAGGGGTGGATGAGTGGATAAGGGTCGAAGAGGTGCTGTTGGGGTTTCAAGTAGAGTGTGGTGGACGTTGGAAAATGGATCTTTATGTGCGATGTGGTTGGGACAGTGTGAAGAAGACGTAGGTGTGAAACCCCCTGAAAAAGGGGGTAATCATCGTGGAAAATTTAGTTTCCACAGAACGATCTTCTTGGATTGCGAGATGGTAGTTGATGCGAAGGTGTGCTCGAATATGTCGTTAAAAGCCATGCATGAAATAATCAAAATAATGGGCCGTTGATAATCATGGGCCCTGGTTCACTAATTTCACCAAATCGTGCACGTAACTGTCATGGAGGCATTCTACTAGACGATGCATATGCATTCAAAGGTTACCTTTTCGATGGGTGTCATCGTGGAAGATGAGTTCCTCCTTGAGCATGAGACATGTGCGGGGTCGTTTGGTGGAGACACCACATACAATACTCAAACTGCTTTATATTACTATTATAAACATTTGAAGGCTGGTATTATATAAAGAATCTTTTGCGCATAGGGAAGAACCCTCCATATAGATCTTGGAAAGAAGAACTATGTGCTTCTCAGGCATGTTTATAGTTCAAAGAATTGCTCAGTTTGGTTAATCAAATCTAGTTACTTATTTCTCTCAAAATGTGAATTTTCAACCGTCAGGAGGTGGACATCATACCATTTGGGAATGACATGTAGAAATAGTGGGCAAGGTTCGACAAAGGTCCCAAGACCAGAGAAGATGGCTGCAGACGAAGAAGGGATGACGTCGATGGGTGGCAAAGGGATGGGGTCGGCGGGGGAAGGGATGACAACCGTGCTTTGCAGTGTGGGAGTATGGCCATTTCGAAGGAGATATATGCCCGTAAGGGATGTCTCAGTGTTCTCCGCATGAGATGAGAGTGTGCAGGGCATAAAAGAGAGGAGAGAAAGAGAGACTGCCGTTGGAGCTACTGGGTCCCTAAATGTCTGTATCGGGGTTAAAATAGAGATGATTGATGCGCTTGTGCCGTGCCGTGGGGAGTTCAATTAGGAGAACCAGGGGCCGATATGAATGATCATAGTCTCGCTGGGAGCCATGATATCGGGATACCTATCAACTAAGCTGGGGATTGATGGAGCAAGGCAGACGATGTTGGGGCTGTTGTCTGCTGGTCATGCAAAACGTTAGCAAAGGTTGCTTGTGGTGTAGGCACTGGCAACACATTAGTGCTCGTTCATGAGGATGCGGACAAGCATTGGAGAGCAGAACCTTGTGGAGATGCTGAATATGGGTTTGTGGATCAGACGTTGGAGACACTGGAGCCATGTGACGCCTGAGGGATGATGGACCAACCGTTGAGTGGAATGTAACTGCTTGAAGCTGATGAGTTGGCGTACTAGATGAAGGAGCGATGCCATCACATTGAGCAAAGTGTGAGAGTTTGGAAATCCGATGTTGACCTTGCGACCTAGAGTTGTAGGTGGCGTGGAACGACATGACATACCGACTGTTAGAAACAAGAAGGTTGCACAAAGAAGACACACTAATACCATTTTAGAAATACGCTCTCGCCAAGAAACAATAGATGACTGGTTCCCTCGCCCAGCTGGGGCCTGAATCCTAATTTCCTAGAAGCCAAAGATGAATAAACACACATAGTTCTCCTTTATATATGGATACAACTCACGCGAACACCTATTACCAAACCATTCTGCTTATCATTGTTGCCTTCCAAATTAAACTGATCTCTTGTATCTAGTTTGTGTATAGAACTTCTCTTTCATATACTTTTTGATATGTGACCTGTTTGAACATTTGTCTGCTTAAATTACATTCTTCTATTTGATATGTCTGGGATACTTTGGATGGCTTGTTTCGGCAATTATCTGCCTCAAATTACGCTTCTTGTTGAAATGTCGAATGTTCTCCTTCCAATCGTGGACTCTTCACATAGTTCGATCACTTGCTTAAATCCTACTTTTTTTGTGTTGGTTATTCAATATAGTAAATAAACTAACTAGGTTAGCGTATTGGCTACAATTCACAGCATGTTTTGCTGATGAACATATGTTGTATTGAAAATAGCTTTTTTTGGTTACAGGCTTTTAATGCAACCTATCACTTCTCGGAGTTCCTAATTATTTATTAGACAATCTATAATGCACATCTTTTTTTTGTGCTGGCATTGACATCTTTGTTTAGCTTGATCTTCAATACCCGTTGTTTCTCCAATAAATTGTAATTTCATCTTTTATTTTATTTGTTACTAGGTTCCAAAACTCTCTAATGAAGATTGTGTAACATGCATGGATGTTCTTGAGGTTTTACTTGTGGAACATCAGTACAGGTATCTTAACTTTTTTTTTGGTGTAAATGAACATTTCAATCATGCTTAATTTTTGTTTTTGTTTTGGTTTCTGCGGAGACTGATTAATTTTTTTCCTTATGCAGAGTGTTGGAATCACTTTCTGTCAAAGCACTGCTACGGGTACCTCTTTTGACACATACAAATTATTTGGAAATTTTGGATTTACTTATTTTTGCATGTGTTTTCTCGTGTGGTGCAGCTACTGCTTTATTTCATCAGCCATCCAAGTTGGAATGTTCGTAAAGTAGCTAATAATGCTACGCGAAAGATTATTTCCTCATCAGTGGAGTTAGCGGAGGAGCTACTACTACAATTTAGAAATTGGTTTCCTCAATTTAGTGATAGAATTTCAGCTATGAAGTTAGGGTAAGTTTTTATTAAACTTTCACAGTATCATTTTGCAGTACCGCATAAATTAGGTTACTTTCGTTCTCACATTATCTCAATTATCGCATTCTATGTCCGGATATTTCACTGTAATCGGTTTGTTCGCTTCTCACAATTTTCTGACTTAGTTAATATAGTGACACAGAAAGTAGATTGGATTCCCAAACGGCAATTGTTCCACCTACTGAGGTTTTAGTGAAGTGTTTGCTATTGATCGCACCAACAGCGGTGGCTAGTTCTGGAACATATTCAATGCTTATTTTCTGTGCTCATCATCCATGCTTAGCTGGCTTTGGTAGAAATGATGCAGTTTTAAAGGTAATTGCTAAAGAAACGTTCTCTTGGTATGCAGAGCCCCTTCTATTTTACCCAAAATCTTCTAAGATGATTTATTAAATATATGGAGTAGAAAACCATTATTTTTAGCTCTTAAGCCCTACTGCATTTGGCCAGCTTATTGAATTATAATCAATTTTCGTTGTTAAGTTCCCATCAGATAATTTGTTGTGTAAAATACTAAAATCTGATGTATCCATTATCATTGAATGATTATCTTAAACTTCTATTGTGTGGCATTTCTTGCAACTAGTTTTAAAAAGCCTCTACTTGTGGATGCTCTTTAATTTTCCGAAATTCTAAGCAACTATGAAGGGTTACATGTTAAGATTATAATGTTTAATTAATAATTTGGTCTTCATTGGGCTGCTTATATGTTTTTTCTCAGGTGTGTTTATCAAGGAAGATTACAATAACTAAGAATCCTATTTCGATGTTATTGTTCTAAGAAATGCTCTATAAAATGCTTTAAAGATCAAGTAATTCATGTGTTTGCTTAATGCTCATCTCATACCATGGGGTTGTTGTGGCCTAGAAAATGACTTTGGAGCTGGTACAGTAGCTCGTCTTAGCCCGAGATCCACCAAGCACACTGTCAAATTATAATAATTAAGATTCCTATTTGGATGTTATTGTTCTAAGAAATGCTCTTTAAACTGCTTTAAAGATCAAGTAATTCATGTGTTTGCTTTTTGCTTATCTCATACCATGGGGTTGTTGTGGCCTAGAAAATGACTTGGGAGCTGGTACAGTAACTCGTCTTAGCCTGAGATCGACCAAGCACACGGTCAAATTATAGATCTAACAATAAAGTTTTACATGGAAAACCTAGTAGCGAAATACCACCGGGCCTAGCCCACTTGAGAAAATAACTATTATAACGGTTGGCTACACGAGTCCTGAATGTTCAAGAGATTACAATGAATGGCAAGGGTGTTTAGCACACGCCTAGAAAAACAAGTGTTTAGTCTCCTCAATGACTTTGAAATTTTATGTGGAAGTAGAGCTAAGAGGACTAGGAGTTGGAGAAAATTCCACATGTGGTCCTGATTCCGGTCTTTCTCGGATCCCAACAATGGAAGAAGTATGCCAACTCTTGCTGTGGACCTAAAGCTATTAATTTCATCCCCAAATTGATTTTACACTACATTGCGGAAATTAAGAAGAATTACACTCCCATCAGATTTGTGTTTGAATAAAAAGAGCTCAAGAGATTAAGTTGTAATCATCAATGAATGGACCTTTGAGCTTCTGAAACATTGGGAATATTGGAAGGACCCAAATATCAACTTTGGTTCAACCCAACTCATGCTAAGCTGAACCACACAGTTCAATCTTTTTCCATAGATGATTTACAAGCACTTTTCAGGAGGTCACCCATCCTAGAGCTACTCCCACTATAGCACATTAACTGTGAAGTTTCTAACATAACTGCAATTAAATGTGTCTTTAATATTTGAGGGTTTAAATTATTATTTATGTCCAATAATTTTTCCTCCAATTCCGATGCATGATTCAATATTCTTGCATCTCCTTTCTTCTAGAAGCCTACCATCCTAGATGTCTACTAGGTGCTACCTTTGTTCTGGTTTCAATACCCCAAAGATACTCACCGCCCTCATCAGATCCAAGATGTTACATGCCCTCCAACTTCCTCTTGGTGCGTCCCTGAATCATGCATCATACTATAGGATCACTACAACAAAGTTGCTTTACGGTGACGTTTTTAATAGCTTTAACGACGATTTCAAAGCGTCGTGATAGTTTTTGTAACGTTTATAAAAACGTCACCAAATCGTTGCGATTGCGGCCGCCGCCGTAGCTCATTGCGACGCTTTCAAAAAAAAAAAAAGCGTCGCGATTGGCAGATGCTCTTCATGACGCTTTTTCAAAAAACGTCGTGAATTGCAGTTGCTCTACCGTGACACTTTTCCAAAAAAACATCATGATTGTCAATTGCTCTATCGTGAAACTTTTCCACAAAACGTCATGTTAAGGGCACGAGAAAGAGAGAGGAGGGGGAAGAGAAATTAGAGGGGGAAGAGAGGGAAATGGGAATCATAATTTCCAAATACTTCAAGCCTGCCCAAAACACAATAGTTCTCCGACTTATACATTTGCCGTGCTCAACATAACGAAACCGAAACATAAAAGATACCCATAATATAACAAATACAATAACACCACTCGACACATGTCGGCTAGGCCGTCATGTTACGCGCGCCGCGCTCGCGATGTCGATACACCCGCCATACTGGTGGTCGCCCTTCACCCTCGTCCGCTTCGTCGGTGTTCGTAACAATTCCGCCCTCTGGGAAATTCGCATTGCCCTCAAGGCAGAAGTCTGGGAACTGGTGGCCCATATCCGCTCGATCCACCCATGTCGCTTCCGAGAGTGGGCGATCATGCCACACCACTAAGACCTGCTCCATTGGCTGCTCCGCACAGAGGATCGTGCGCGTGTCCGTAATACGCTGGGGAAGGAACACCGATTGGATGGCGCCGGATGCCAGCGGAGGAAGCGCCTCCTCGACTGGGTGATCATTGATCACCCGCTTGAGCTGTGAGACATGGAACATTGGATGAATGCGGCTCTCCGGATGTAGGCGAAAGCGGCACGCCTGAGTGCCCACCTGGGCGAGGATCTCAAAGTGGCCGTAGAACTTGGCCGCCAACTTGGAGTGGGTCCACGGGGTCACCGTCTCTTGGCGGTGTGGCCGGAGCTTAAGAAACACTGAATCACTCTCGGTGAAGTGGACATCGCGCCGATGGAGGTTCGCTGAGGCCACCATCATATCTTGGGCGCGCCGGAGGTGCTGGCACAGTTGACGGAGTATGGCATCACGGTCGCAGAGGAGGCCATCCACGGAGGCAACCGCGCATTCGCCCGGAACGACCCGTGTGAGGACGTCGGAGTTCTACCATAAACTGCCTCGAATGGTGTAGTGCCGTCGCTGGAGTAAGAGGACGTGTTGAAGGAGTACTCGACCCAGGAGAGCCACTCGGCCCAAGCACGCTAGTGATCACAAACAAACAACTCAAATAGGTTTCTAGGCATTGATTCATGACCTCGGACTGTCCGTCCGTCTGCGGGTGGTATGTTGTACTCATCCGAAGTTGCGGACCTTGCATCTTGAACAACGCTTGCCAGAATGAACTCAGGAAAAGGCGGTCGCAGTCACTCACAATGGAGCGTGGGAACCCATGGAGACAGACCACCACGTCAACCGTGAACGGGTGACGGAGCAGAATGAAATGAGCATACTTGGACAGGCGGTCCACGACCACCAGTATGCAGTCCCATGTCTTGGAGCGGGGAAGCCGGGAGATAAAGTCCATAGAAATGTCTTCCCAGATCTGAGTCAGAACGGGAAGCGGCTGGAGGAGGCCCCCAGGAATGGTAGCCTTGCACTTGGCGCGGTGGCATGGTAGGCAGGCCGTGACGAAGGTCCTGACCCGCTGGCCAATACAGCAACGCGGCGAGGCGGCGATACATCCTGAAGGAGCCTGCGCGACCCCCTTCTGGAGTCGCATGCTCGATGAGTAGGCGGGGGATCAACTGAGATGAGGCAGACAGTACTAGACGATCATGATAGTAGAGGCGTTCACCACAAGACGATAAGGTGGGCGGGCCGTGGCGTCCGCTCGCAAGGCCTCCACAATCGACTGTAACTCGGGGTCGGCTGCAACTTTGCGCTGAAGAATGGTGTCGTCCTCCCAAAATGGTCGGGAAATGACAGTCAAAATCGCCGTCTGCGGGTGGCGGGAGAGAGCGTCGACCGCCCTGTTGGACGAACCCGCTCGAAACTCAATGTAGAAGTCGTATCCCAAGAGTTTGACCACCCAAACCTGCTGCGCAGGGGTCGCAATCTTCTGGTGGAGGAGGTAGCACATGCTACGATGATCTGTCCGGACCATGAAGTGGCGACCAAGCAGGTAGGGCCGCCAATGCTGTACTGCTAGAACCAATGCCATCAGCTCAGACTCATATGCGGAGCGGGGGCTCACGGTGGCGGCAAACATACGACTAAAATAGGTGATGGGCTGTCCCGCTTGCATCAAAGCCGCACTGACGCCCGAGTCCAAAGCGTCGTACTCAACCACGAATGGTTGTGAAAAATCTGGCATAGCTAACACGGGGGCGGTGCTCAGTGCCTGCTGAATCTGGAATGCCGTCGCCGCCGCCAGCGTCCACTGAAAACTGTCAGTCTCTGACTTTTTCAACAAGCTGGAGAGGTTTGGCAATCTTGCCATTGTCTTGGATGAACTGACGATAGTACCCCGTGAGACCCAAGAATCCACAGACGTCGTGGAGTGATTGGGGTGTCGGTCACTGAAGGACGGCCCGAACCTTGTTTGGATTCATAGCTATGCCGTTTGGTTAGATGGTGTGCCCCAAATAACTAATCTCTGTCTGACCGAAGATGCATTTCTTGGGGTTCACACAAAAGTTCTCCAGGAGAGTGGTGAGAGTTGCCCGAATATGGTCAAGGGGGTACTGGCAAGAGGAGCTGTAAACTAGAATGTCATTGAAGAAAACCAATATATACCTGTTCAGGACCGGACGGAACTTATCATTCATGGTGGCCTAAAAAGTGGCGGGAGCATTCGTCAGGCCAAAAGGCATGACCAGGAACTCATAATGCCCGTTATGTGTGCAGAACGCTGTCTTTGGAACATCCTCCTCTCGGACATGTATCTGATGGTAGCCGGCGCTTAGTTCCAACTTAGAGAAATAGACCGCCCCCCGTAACTCGTCTAAGAGCTTCTTAATGTCCGGAATCAGATACTTATCAGGGATGGTGACCTTATTGAGTTCCCGGTAGTCCACGCAAAAGCGCCAGCTACTGCTCTTCTTGCGGACCAGGAGGATAGGGCTCGAGAAGGGACTGGCGCTGGGGCGAATGATGTCGTCCGCGAGCATGTATCCCACCAGTGTCTCGATCTCGCCCTTCTGAGCATGGCCGTAGCGATACGGTCGAACTGAGATGGATGAAACACCCCCTTGCAGGGGGATGCGGTGATCCTTCGGCATGGCTGGTGGAAAACGGGTCTTGTCGGCGAAGATGTCCAGAAAGAGTCCCAAAATAGCCTGCAACGCCGGAGCGGCCGGAGAGCTTTGGGCGGACTGCTCCTCCATGAGCCACAAGGAGGCCGCCCAATCCACGTCGATGGATTTCTGAAGGGACCGTAAGGGGACAGGCTGACAAAGTAAGGCCGAGCATCCTCCAGCAAGCAGGGCGTTCCCCCACTGAGGAAGCGCATAGTCATGCGGTCCCAGTTGACGCTCCAAGGGTGCGGAACCAATCCACCCCGAGAATAACATCCACTCCGCCTAGAGAGAAGGCGTAGAAGTCTGCCTAAAAGGGCTGTGACCTATGGTGTAAGTGAGGGCTGCGCACAGACCACCTATCGCCCGCCGCCTACCATCTCCTAAGTAGACTGAGAAGCGATCGACGACCTGCACTGGCAGCGCCAGATGATCCACCAGGTGCTGAGAGATAATGTTGTGGCTCACTCCGCTATCAATCATCACCACAACAGAGGCCCCGCGAAGCGTCCCCCAGAGCTTCATCGTCTGTGGGCCCGAGAAGCCACCGACGGTAAACAGTGGAAGGTCCAAGCGATGGAAGGTTACAACTGGGGGGGGGGGGGGGGGGGTCCTCGGTCACAGTATCCAACTCATGGGACTCTAAGTCTGCGAGCGTCACCTCGAGTTCCGCCTCGCCAATGAGGATCCAGAGGTCTTTCAGCGGACACTCGTGCGTTGGAGAGTAGGGTTGTTTGCAGTGGAAGCACAAACTCTTGGTACACAGATCATGGTACTCCTGATTGGGGAGCCGGGGGCGGGCCATATGCCTAGGAGGACGGGGCTGCGGTGCGGCGCAGCCAGGGGCCAGGGGTACCTCAAGCGCGCCAGAGGCATCAGAGGTGGCTTGCCCGTGTTCAGAGGCTGTGTCTGGAATTCCGCTTCAACCAAGCGGGCGAGAACCATGGCTTCCGCAATCGGCGGCGGGTGGTTGGTGCGGATATGGGCCCGAATGTGTGGGAGGAGCCCATGCATGAAGAAGCTGAGGCAATGGTCCGACGGAAGGCCCGACACATGCGTTGCGAGGGCGATAAACTCATCAATGTACTCGTCAAGGGAGCCCGTCTGGAGGACACCGCAGAGTCGCTCCATCGCGGAGCCAGAGTAATGGGTGTCATAATGGCGAATGAGCTCATGCTGAAGGTTCGACCAAGACATGGCAGGTTTGGATTGTCGTAGCCAGTGCACCTAGTGGAGGGCAGAGCCCTCCATGCCGATCAAAGCCGTGCTGATCTTCTGTGCCTCCGAGGTCTGCTGAATATCGAAGAATTGTTCGACTCGAGCAATCCATCCCATAGGATCGGTGCCGTTGAATGAGGGAACGTCAAAGGATCGAGGTCCTGGTGAGAAAACCCCGGGCGGGAGGGGGGGGGGGGGGCTGTTGTCTGGTAAGGATCCGGGGGAGCTCCGAAGAGGGACGACGAATCCGCGTTGATAGGTCGGCCGGCCAAGAGAGAGTCGATCTTTGCATCCATCCATAGTATGAGGGCCTGCAACGATGCGAGTGAGCCGTTGTGGTCTCCCAAACGATGAATGATGGCTGGATCTGTGGGTGGGGGCGGCGGTGTTGCGTGGGTGTTGACCATTGATCGCAGCCTAGGTGGAATGCACTCGACCGGGTGGAGGGAAGGGAACCGGGAAGCGGCCGGAAGCCCTAGGGAGCGGAGAGACGACGCCCGCTGGAGCAACATCTAGGGTAGGCTAAGCGAGCGCTGATGGCGAGGCGGGACTGCGACGCGAGGCGAGCGCTGGGACGCGGATGCGGGAGTGCGACACGCGAATGGCTATGCGGGAGCGCGAGTCGGCGATGAGTAGAGGGTCTGCTTAGACGCGGGTACTTCGGGCGGCGAACACCGCGGTCGGAAGGGTGCAGGTTGGACCAAATTGTTAAGGGAAAGAGAAAGAGAAAGGATGGGGAAGATAAATTAGAGGGGGAAGAGAGGGAAACGGGAACCACACTTTCCAAATACTTCAAGCCTGCCCCAAACACAATAGTTCTCCGACTTATATATTTGTCGGGCTCAACATAACGAAATCGAAACATAAAAGATACCCATAATATAACGGATACAATAACACCACTCGACACATGTCGGCTATGCCGACATGTTACGCGCGTCGCGCTCGTGACGTCGATACACCCGCCATACTGGTGGTCGACCTCGTTCGCTCCGTCGGAGCCCGTAACACATCATGATTGACAGTTTCTCTATCGTGACACTTTTCCAAAAACGTCATGATAGATAATTGATCTATCTTGACACTTTCTAAAAAACGTCGCAGAAAATATTAACTCTTACCACGATTTTTTTTTTGCAAAATGTCACCGTAATTAAAACTCTACAACGACACTTTTCGAAAAAAAGTCGTAACATATTGCATTTTAAGAATTTTTTTAAAACAAATAAAAGTTTGTGATAATCTAAACTCTAAAAAATAATTGTGCATCTAAAATCTTAATTAAACAACAACAACAACAACACTCAAGCCTTTATCCCACCATAGTGTGGTCGGCTATATGGATCCTCTGTCGCCATTGCGTCCTATCTTTAATCATAGTCTCACTAATGCCTAAGTATATCATGTCTTTTCTTATAGTTCCACTCCAAGTCTTTTTTGGTCTACTCCTCCCTCGTTTAACATGTCTAGTGACTAAACTCTCACAACGCATAACAGGTGCCTCTAATGGTCTCCTACGTACATGTTCGAACCATCTTAAACGAGCTTCTCGCATCTTCTCTACAATTGGCGCCACTCCTGTCTTATCCCCGATACATTCATTCTTAATTTTATCCAGTCTCGTGTGACCACACATCCACCTAAGCATTCTCATCTCCGCAACTCCCATTTTTTGCTCGTGTACACCATTCTCTGCCCAACATTCAGAACCGTAAAGCATTGC
Source organism: Dactylorhiza incarnata (assembly GCA_033032865.1). NCBI lineage: Eukaryota > Viridiplantae > Streptophyta > Magnoliopsida > Asparagales > Orchidaceae > Dactylorhiza > Dactylorhiza incarnata. Next base: position 5,581,159 of record JAWHQI010000097.1, on the reverse strand, counting down.
TGGTCTAATTGCAGTACGATAAAACTTGCCTTTATGTTGTAATGGTACTTTACGATCACATAAGATCCCAGACGCGTCTGTCCACTTCAACCAATCTAAAATCTTAATTAAAAATATAAATTTTTTTTATAAAATTAATTTTGATAAATATTTCAATTTTTTTTAGAGTGATATTAAGATATGTTCGAGTGTTTTTTTGTAATTTGATTTTCCAAGTAATATATCTCTAATTATAGCAAAAAGAATAAAATTTTTATTATAATGCTTACATAATATTGAAGAGTATAAACTTGCACAAAACCACATTAATTCTAAACAAAACTTGTTTCAAGTAATATAAACTTGCAAAAAACATATAATCATTCACTACATTGCTTTCAATATTATAAACTTTTAAATGTCTATTTAGTACACAAAAAGACATCAACTTGCAAAAAAATCTCTCGAAACAAAACAAGCACCATGCAGCTTTAAGACTTTGTTCTATAACCATTGACTCCATTGACTAGAATTTATAATGTGATCAATTGCCTGCATAACGAACAAAAAGCGGTTGTTGTTCGCAAATCGCGTTTGTCTATTGACAGATATTTTTGTTATCCGCAGATTAGTCAAGAAAAAGAAAGAATTTATGTCGTCCTCTTCACCTTCCTCACCACAGGAAGAGAGTAACCCTAACTATCTAAATCTTCCCAAACAAACCCTAGCTATCTAAATCTTCTCAAACAAACCGAAATCACATGAACAGTGAAGAAATCATCTTTCTTCCTCAACTCAGTCTCTATCCGCACATTTATTTTATGAATCACGATCCGTGCACACATTGAAGTGCTTAGAAGGTCGTCAGAGATGTTCCTTCGTTGTTGGGCCTTGCTCTTGGAGTACAAAGACATCGACTGCTCAAGTTTAAAATTGGTCTGCGGATAACAATTTGTAAAGTTGGTCCGCGGATAGACATTTATGTCTGCGAATAACAATTGCCCAAACAAAATTGAAACACAGCTCGAATCTTCATTATAATTGCATCTAAGGTTAAAATAAATAACAAATTTGCAAAACACCATAGCAATGTGGAGAACTAAGTTATTAAAACTCACCGAGGCGCAAAGGGGTCTTGGAGCCTAGGCGCAAGGCCCATGCGCTCGCCTGTCGCATGTGAATCGCAAAAAGTAAAAAAGACATCCCTGAGATTAACAAAAACCATCAAACAAACATATAGTTACTTTCTAGGTAAAAGATGAAGATATTTGGTCATTTAGAAAACAAAAGACCAAATTTTGATTTGCACTAAACATTAGAAACAGTGAACCAGAACCACTCGCATCCATTTCTGGCTATTAAATGAGTGTAGGGCACAAAAAAATTCGGAAGTTTGTGATGTCCAATATTGTCAAGCTATATAGGCATTTATGCACATAATCACAAGAATCTCATGGTTTCTAAACCGACAATCGTACGAGTCATTGAAGATAGTGAAGTTATTGATGCCAAAATAAAAGTAGTTTCTTCGTTGTTTTGAAGCTCTTTTGTAACCAAAACTAAACATATAGATTAGATGATGTCACTTCTCAAAAAAAAGTAATGCTCTATGATTTAAAATCTGATAATGTTCATACTTCATACCTCTCCTTGGCTGGCACCTTTCACCAGACCAGCAATATCAACGAACTCTATAGAGGCCGACACTGCATGCTGGGACTTGCTCAGCTGAGAAAGAACGCTCAGCCGCGGGTCTGGGACAACAGCAAATCCAACATTTGGCTCAATGGTGCAGAAAGGAATATTTGCAGCCCGAGCTTTCCCATTCTCAACCTAAATCACAGAAAATAACTTTCAACCAATTGGATGATAATCCAAAATTTCCATGATAACAAGCATTGAACACAAAATTAAACATTTCTACACATAAGGGAAACATTTTTTATATACGAGTCCGCAACACCTAAGCACATTGTCCACTATCATGGCTTCAATAAATGCTACTTCCACCCCCTTCATATTGACCCACATTCCTCAGCATATCGCAACTATTTTTTTCCTCGAATCATTTGTCATTCTAATCCCACCCTAGCAATCAAATATATACAACACGACCGTCTTAAATCTAAACCCTATAAAGGAAGGAAATGGATACCAAGTCATCAACGACTGGGCCATGGAACGAAACTGTAAATGAAGGAGACAAAAACTTCAGCAATAGTCGAGGGAAATGAACACCACTCACCAGAGTCGCTGCTAGGGCACAAAACTGCAAGTAACGAAGAAGGAAATGGATGCTGACGGGTGACGGCTAGGGCGCTTACGATGGAGACGAAAATGGAATAGGCGGTGCGGCTGATGCTTGTGACTGCAGGTGAATCGACGAAGGAGGCGAGAATCGCGAGTCGCGCTGGAAGATGGAACAAGAGAGTCGCCTCTTATTTCGATCCGTCTGTGCACGCGGGGATGCTCACCGTTCTATGCAAAGATAGTTGAAGAAGGAAATCGAAAAAAGAGGCGGGCAAAGAGCCGGGATGCGAGACCTAAACGTGAGGGGGGGGGGGAGAAAATAGATTGAGAATGGCCGAAATAAATTAAGCACTAAGTAAATTGGGGGGTGGAGTTTTTAATTTTCCTCCATAATTTTAATGTTTTCATGTTAATTAGGGTGCTGTTATGTGCAAACCAGCTTTGGATACATGCAAACTAATTATGCGTGCAAACCAAAATATTATAAGTGCAAACCAGATTTTTATGTGCAAACCAAAGATTTTTTTGTCAAATATTTATGACGTCCCCTTTTAATAGCTTTCCTTTATGCTATGCAACATCTTATGAAATATCTGACTTTGTGTTTCGGACTTCTTACCGCAATTTACGCATCCTCCTTTAAAAGTAGCTTTTAATTCTGCTTATTGTTGTGTCTTGCTTGTACGTTGCTAAACAATTCGCTTGAGCTCTTGAAGAGGATCAAAGAGGTGTTTTGCTTGCGTGTTGCCAAATATTTTGGATCAAACTATGATCTCATTGAATATCCTTAAGCGAAATGTTAGGATCCTAACGAAATCATAAATGTTAAATGTTAGGATCTTTTAACAAAATTATAGGATCATTATGTCAATATTTTCATATTTTCTGAACTCATTCAATCTACACACTTGTACAATACCTAACTTGAAACTACTATCATGAATTTGAACATAAGTACAACATAATAGTAACTAAAAAGAATCTAATACCTCTTTCTTTAATCTGAAAATAACTTCAATCAGATTGGATGCAAGTTGAGTAGTGATGACTGTGGATTTCCTTAACCTGGAGATCTGCAAAAACTCCAATCAGAATTTCTTTAACCTGAAATTAATCTAAAAACAATGGATTTCCAATTGAATATACCTGGACTACAGAATGGCCATATCCTGTAACTGGAGATTTCAGGAAAAATGTATGGATTTATGCTAAACAATTGATTAAACCCGGAGAAAACAACTGATTGATGCTAAACATTTATTTCAAAGTGGATTTCAGAATTAATGCCAAGAAAAAGCTGAATAGCTAGAGGCCGACTGAAAACCTGGAGCAAGGGGGAAACAATGGAGGATCGAAGGTACTGAAAACTTTTTTTTTCCAGAAAAAACTAGGCTTCTTCTGGAATGGAGGTGGCAAACCTGGAGGCCGACGAGAGAATGCGGCTTTTACGCGTTTGTCGTCGGCGGCGGGAAGAGCGAAGGTAGGCTTCTTCCTCGATGAGAGGGACGAGCGAAGCAGGCTTCTTCTTCGTCGACGGGAGGGAAGAGTGAGACGACATAACGGGGATCGGCAAAACTTTAGGTTTTGCTATTTCAGGAGCGACACGGGAGAAGCTCAAGCCCGGGGGGGGGGGGGGGTACTTGGTTTGCACATATCAGGTTTAGAATTACAAAATAAATAAGATTTCATTTTTATTTTATTATTAAAGTGGTTTTCACCTATCGATATATGGTTTGCACATAATAAGACCCATTAATTATTATATTTTTATGGCAAGATTAGATTAAAAAGGAAGCTCTTTCAAAATGCGAAGCTAATATACAAACAAATAATTTGGGCCCAAGGCACTGCTCTCGGACTCCGTAGGGGGCGCTGCCCACTTGACCCCCGTCCGCACACCGGTGGTACCCACAAAACCTCTTCGTATGGAGAATTTGACACAAGGTTGCAACAAAGCCTCAAAATCTCTGTGTATGGGCATTTGATACGATTTTAGGATCTCGAAACCCACAAAACTCTTCGTAGGGCCGAGCATTTGATACGAAGTTGGGATCTCTCATCTTAGACTATTCGTCTAATCTGCTTATTGATATAGTAAGCTTCGTTACTATCACGACTAGCTTCCTACCTTAATGGAACCTTCACCTAGCGTCTCATTGATGTAATCATCATATTCTCCCTACAGAAAGAAATAACTTGGTATGATCTCAAAGCATTCCATGGTAGCAATTTAACGAGATCATTGAGCTACAAGCCAAAAAATGGCTACCTGACGTGCCTACCCTAACCGTTACGCACACTTGTGGACCCGAACAAAAAATTCTCACTCTAGCTTTCCTCATATGGCGGGATCAAACATTCAAACACATTTATGTACTCCCAGAGTGGATTTTCTGTGTATTGAACTAAAATGAGCAAGGAATATTGTCTTTCTGCTAAACATGTTGTATTGAATTAAAAAATCTTGAGATTATTTATCTGAATGTAAACTTGATGTCATGCACTTCATGCTCGGTTAGTAAATGACATGATTGTAAGGAAATTTAGTTGTGTAATCATTTGATAAATTACCACTATATCACTTATATCCCCTTCGACAGAAGCTCTTCTGAACTGCTTGATAACAAACTTTCACACAAAGTCTTTTGTTTTGATGACATTTTAAAAATAATCGTCACCAAAGCTAAACATGTATGTTGACGTTTTTCAGGGAAAGCGTGACTAATACTAATTTTTTGTATTGATGATGTTAAAAAAAAATGTCGCTAAATAGAAAACTAACGGCGACGCTTTTAAAAACGTCACAATAAAAACGTCGTTGTAAAGTCCATATCTTGTAGTGGATGTATGACTTTGATAACATTCATAACAACCCAACCCACACCACCTAATATATTGTGGGTTTGGTTGTTACACACCGCAACTAAAGCTATGTACATCAAGTCTTTTGAACGAGGAATATGATACGACCCTTCGACTGTGACCTAGTTCGGCCCGGAAGAAGAGGGAAGTCCCGTAGAGGGTTGGCGTTGTGCTTGCGAGATCCAATGGTGCCGGGAAGGATTCCACGGGGAAGGAAGAGGCCAGATGGGGTGGAGATCTCCGAATCGGGAACCGGACGGAAGCGGCGCGCGGTGCGGGAGCGGAAGAGGCAGCGTGGTCGACGAGCGGAAGCGTAACGGGGGTCGGCTGGGTCGTGGAAATGTTACGGAAGAGGTATTTAGAGAGAGAGAGAGAGTAGAGAGAGAGTTTTGGGGATTAATTCTGCATGCATTTCATAAAGGCCCTCAACCCAATATATGGTTGAGCCCAAACCAAACCCAAGGCCCATACAAACTAAGCATAAAAACATCACATAAAAGATACAAGCCACCCAAAATGAGCGACTAATCGGATCTTGCCGGGGCGCGGCGCTTGTATGTTAACCCCCAATGTGGGTCCGTAACAGAATACAAATATTGAGGGAGTGAAATTATGGATGGGTAATATTGCAATGGTGAAGCCAAAATTTTCTTATTGGGATGCTTTTTAGATAAGGACATAATGACATACTCCTGATTACATTCGATTATTAGGCTTCTCTGGTTAGTACAACCTGTCCTATTTCTTAGGATACACAATCATCTTCAATAAATTTTAATTTAGAGACACATTAACTAGGTAAACAATTACATTACAACTAGAATCTCTACTAAATTATTTAATATAAAGGAGATTTCTAGATATTTATTGCAATGAAATACCTATTTGAGAATAAGTGGGGCTAACAGACCATTGTCTGTGAGAATTTTCTTATTATTAGGGCAAGGGGTATAAGTATTAAAGAAATGTGTCAAGTGGGTCATGTGATTAGTGACTCTTGAACTACAACCCAGAAGTTGACAAACGTACCTTACGAGAATTTAATCTAATAGAAACTCACCTGAATGCATTCATGTTACCTTTTCTTTGCAACACATAAATGAGTTGTGTTGGTGTGACATCACTTCCTCAATTTGTACCATCGTGTTTTTGTAATTTTCGACATTGAATCTCCAACAGACAAACAAAAAACAAGAGCCATTTCTTGTATTGCGAGCAACAATGAAGTTCGAGCAAAATGCACGAGAAAATAGATCTCGAGAGGAGGATGACAATGATGATGATAATCATGGCAAAGACGGTAAAACGTTGATGGAGAAATTGTGTTGGAAGTTGTCTGGAAGAGAGCAATGCTGAAGAATGTGAGCTATACTCCGTGTTTTGTGAATAATATTTGAAAAAATGTCCGAAAAACTTATCCAAATATGTTTGTGAAGGCGCTCAAAATCTTTTGTGGAGTTATTCATGGAAGCAGTGGCTGAGTTGAATCAATCTTGACATGCGGTGTGGAAGTAGTTGTAATTGGCGAAAGTGGCGACTATTATTCAACAAGATTGAGCAAATTAAATCATGAGAGTATTTTGACCGAACTGCGAGGATTGCAACCACACAAGCAGTGCAACAACATCAGGCGTGAGCAGAAGCGGAAGTTAAGAAAACAATGGAATGCAAAAGATGCTATATAAGAAGAAGCGTCTGCCAAGTTGGATTGCGACGCAAATATTGAAGAGGAAGATTCAAATTGCTATTAAGGCTATGGTAGAAGATATAGAGAAGGAGCCACTTTGTACCAAGTCAAGTTTCTATTCTATTGACCGTCCATTAAAGAACTGTTTTTGTCATTTAGGGTTTCTACCAGTTGGATGAGAAGATTATAATATAAATATGCTGATTTGGATAAGGCCAATGCATGATTGATAATTACACTACCAGTTGTTTTCACACATTCTTGGTGGCTATGCCCAATGTGATGTTGTTAGGAAGATGGAGGGAGAGAGATCTTGAGAAAGAGGCTAGGGAACTAGGGTTTGAGAGGGAGGGGGGGGGGATACCTGAGATATTCTTTCTTTCCTAACCAAGGGGGGTTCGCCGGCCGGCCAAGGGGGCCGGACGGCCCCAATAGGGGCTGAACCGGGTGGGTTCAGCCCCCCGAGGGCCGCTTCTTTAGATAGTGGGGGCTGAACCAGTTGGTTCAGCCCCGTTGTCACCTCCGGATCCCTTCCGCCGTCGCGTGTATTGACGCCCAAATAGGCGGGCGCCGTCCGGGGGTGTAATATTCCCTGCCCCATCAAGAACCAGCTTGTCCCCAAGGTGGTAATCAGGATAAAGCTCCCGGAACTCCATCAAATCCACCCAGGTGTTGTGTGCCACAGTCATATGCTTCCACTTGACCAATACTTCAGGACGGTAATCGGTTCCGCGATTTTTCCACTTGAGCATCAAGACCTCCTCAGGTAGCGGGCGTAGTTCGCCCGCTGATGTAGCCTCAGGTAAAAATGGACTAGCTTGAACAGTGGCGTCGATCTTCTTCTTCAGTAAGGAGACATGAAAGGTCGGATGTATCCGCGACCCCTCGGGCAATGCTAAAGTGTAGGCGACAGGGCCAACCCGGCGAGTGATCCGAAAGGGGCCATAGTAGCGGGGTGCCAACTTCTGGTTCGTCCTCTGGGCCACGGACAACTGCCTGTAAGGACGGAGCTTGAGAAAGACCTCATCACCGACCTGGAACTCCCGTTCAGTACGATGTCTGTCAGCCTGTGCCTTCATGCGATCCTGTGCTGATCGGAGATTCTCCCGTAGAGTCGCCAGAGTACGATCACGATCTCGAAGTGCCCGGTCAAAAGCGGGCAACGCCGTGCTGCCCAACTCATAACTGCTCAAAGAGGGTGGTGGACGACCGTAGACGACCTCGAATGAGATCAGCTTGCTGGCGGAATGGTACGAGGTGTTGTAGCAGTACTCAACCCAATGTAACCAACTCGTCCAGGTACGCGGTTCATCCAGGACAAAACAACGCAAGTATGTCTTAACTCCCCGATTAAGAACCTCTGTTTGGCCATCCGTCTGCGGATGGTGGGCTGTGCTGAAACGCAAAGACGTCCCTTGTAACCGAAAGAGTTCCCTCCAGAAATGTCCCACAAAAGTCGGATCGCGATCTGAGATGATCGCCCGTGGTATGCCATGAAGTCTGACAATCTCACGGGCAAAAGTAGAGGCAATGGATTCGCCAGTGTACAAGTGACTCAGGGCGATGAAATGCCCGTATTTGGACTACTTATCGACGACCACTAAAATAACGGACTTGCCCTGAGATTTGGGCAACCCGTCGATGAAATCCATGGAGACAGTATCCCAAATCTGATGAGGGATTTCTAACGGTGTAAGCAAGCCTGCTGGGGAGGTCGTCCCATACTTCTGACGCTGACACGTCTCACATTGCTGAACAAACAACTGAATATCACGCCGTATGCCTTTCAAGAAGACGTTTGCCCGGGCCGTTGTAGGGTGCGGAGTATATCGGCATGACCACCTGTGGGTGAGGAATGGAATTCATGCGTCATGGCTGTCCTACATGCTGACTGCGAAGGGATGACCACACGGCCCCGATAGTACAACCTGTCGTTCTTGAGATGATACCCCGAAATCGTCTCTTGTGCCTGTCAGAGAACTTCTACAATAGGTTGCAACTCTGAGTCACGCCGAACCTCCTCCTGTATCTCGTCCACAGAGTCAATCAGGGGTGCTGAAATCTGCACAAGGGCGCTCTCCGACAAACGGGACAACGCGTCCGCCACCAGGTTCTTCTTCCCTTGGCGATAGATAATCTCATAATCGTAGCCTAGAAGTTTGGTTACCCACTTCGGCTGAAGAGGAGAGGAGACCCGCTGGTATAGGAAATGCTTCAAACTCTGATGGTCGGTCCGAATCTGGAAGTGCCGTCCCAAAAGATATGGCCGCCAGAGGGACACTGCATGAACCACCGCCAACATCTCTTTTTCATAAGTGGATAGTCCCAGCGTCCGAGGGGCCAATGCCTTACTGTAAAAGGCGAGGGGTCGGCCCTCCTGCATCAAAACAACACCAATGCCCACCCCCGAAGCGTCTGTCTCCACCACAAAATCTTTGGTGAAATCTGGAAGTGCAAGTACTGGAGTGGACGTCATTGCCTGCTTGAGCGCCTGGAAAGCCTCTTCCGCCTCATCGTGCCAACTGAAGGAATCTTTCTGGAGTAACTGGGTGAGAGGCTTGGCGATCTTGCTGTAGTCCTTCACAAAGCGGCGATAGTACCCAGTGAGGTCCAAGAAGCCCCGTAGAGCCCGAACAGTCTGGGGTCGCGGCCAGGAAAGCATACTCTCAATCTTCTTGGGGTCGGCCCTAACGCCCTGAGCCGAGACCAAATGCCCCAAGTATTCCACCTCCTCCTAATCGAAGGAACACTTGGAGCGCTTGGCATAAAGCTGGTTCTGGTAAAGAATGGAAAAATCCTGCTCAACATGGGTGACGTGCTCCTCTCAACTGGCGCTGTATATAAGGATATCATCGAAGATGATCAACACAAAAGAGCGAAGCAGTGGGCAGAAGATCTCGTTCATGTTGGCCTGAAAAGTAGACGACCCATTGGTCAGCCCATTGACCATGACCAGGAACTCGTAGTGTCCATCATGTGTCCGAAAGGCCGTCTTGTGAATATCCCCTCCATGCATGAGAATCTGATAGTAGCTTGATCGTAGGTCCAACTTGGTGAACAGGCGCGCACCATGCTTCTCATCCAACAACTCTTCAATCAAAGGGATTGGGAACTTGTCTTTGACAGTCAAACTGTTCAACCCGCGGTAGTCCACACAAAACCGCCACGACCCATCCTTCTTTTTGACGAGGATGATCGGAGCAGAAAAAGAACTCGTACTGGGACGGATAAGACCTGCATCCAACATTTCCCGGACACTGCGCTCGATCTCGGCCTTCTGAATATGCGGATACCGGTATGTTCGGATGTTGACCGGCTCAGCCCCCTCTTTGAGCTGGATTCGATGATCCCGAAATCGCGGTGGTGGCAAAGTGCGTGGCTCCTGAAAAATATCGGCGCATTGCTCCATAAGAGGCTGCATCTGACTAGGTACCTATGACTGCTCTGTATCTGTCGACTGTGCCCGCATCAGAACCGTCATCAGGCTTCCTTCCTCCTTCAGGCGCTGTAAACTCCGAACTGAGATCTCCTTCACCGGGGATTATCTAAGGCCCTTCAAATAGAATTGCTTCCCATGTTGCACAAACTCCATTGTCATGTCATCCCAGTGAAATGCCACTCGCCGCAGTTGTCGCAGCCAGTGTACCCCGAGCACCATATTGGAACCTCAGATAGGGAGAAGATAGACATCTGTCCGACCGATATAACTCTGGATGTTAAGATCTACCCCTTTCATAACCCCTCACACTGCAACTTGCTTCCATCTGCCACCATAACCTGAAAAGCGGTGCCCGGGTCAATCACGTGTCCCACTCAGTGCGCCACCTCTGGATGAATAAAGTTGTGGGTACTCCCACTATCCACCAGAATCGTCACCTTCTCCTGGAGGATTCTCCCAGTCATTCTCATTGTCAGTGGAGCGTTGAAGCCTTCCATCGCCTGGATCGACACACCAAACTCCGTCAGATCCAAGTCTCCGTCCCATTCGGAGTCGGACTGTCCGCCGTCCTCCGTCTCCTCATGAAGCATAAAGACCTGTATCTTCTGGCACTTGTGTCTCAGAGTGAACTTCTCATCACAATTAAAACACGACCCTTTTTCTTTTCTGGCTGCCAGTTCATTCCAGGAGAGCCGTGTCACCGTCGGCTTGCCACCTGCTGGTTGATCCCGCCGCACAACTGCTGGGGCTGCGGGTGACCTACCCGTGGCTCGAGCTCTCTGTCTGTTGAAGTGTTCCTCTTGAATCCGTGCCAATGTAATCGCATGATTTAAAGTACGGGGCATATGCGCCTGTACTTCGTCACGAAGGTGCTCCTTAAGTCTCGAGATAAAGCAACTCAAGAGCGTCCTTTCTTCCCAATGCACGCGGTTCGCCAACTTCTCGAATTTAGTGCGATACTCCATCACCGTCCCCTTCTGACACAGTTTCTGGAGGAGGGCCTCGAAGTCCTCGTAGTCAAGCGGCCCAAATCGGGCTGTAAAACCCTCCACAAACTCCTCCCACGACACGTACTCCCGTCCCCGTAAGAACCACTGCGTCCACTGGAAGACATCGTCCTCCAGATGAAAAGAAGCCAACTGGACCCACTGTCCCTTCGGTACAACCTGATAACTGAAAAAGAGTTCTACTTTCTGGACCCACTCCAATGCATTCCCCCCCCCCCGTTGAATCGTGGGAAATTCATGCGGGTTAGTTTGTGGGGCATGTGTGCTCTTGGAGCGGGTTGGCCGGGCCAACCTTGCCCTTGCACATTCCATGCCGGTTACCTCGGCTCCATCGGGTTAATGTTGGCTCCCGGGAAGCCCTGAAATTGCTGGCCGCCCCAAGGACCACCGAAACCGTAGCCCCCTTGATGCTCGACGCCATGCGGGGGTGGCAAGATGCCTCCCATTCCTCCCACTGGACCTCCTGTGGCCCTCCCTGCGTCAGCCAGTTCCCTTCCGGGCCGCATCCAGGCCGGACGGACCCCGCCGAACCTACCCTGCTCGCTGCCGCCTGCCGGTGTGTTGCGCCCAGGGCGGAGGACCCGCGCCTGTCTCCGCTGCCCAGATCGGGGCTGGGGCTGATCCGATACCTAATGAAGCCGCCCCGTGTCCTCCCCACGTCGTAGCCGTGCCAGCGACCCCGCCGCTATTCGATCCTCTTGATCCCGCAACTGTACGCGCGGGATCGGCCGATCCCGCTAAATCCCTCCCCGATTCCGCCTGATTTTGCAAACCCGCGACCTCTTGATGTGTCTGCGCCTTCCCTTTTAGACTTTGCGCAAGGAGCGCCTTGATTTCATCCATTCGCGCGTCGATCCGTTCTTCCAATCTCTGCGTAGAAGCCCTCATGTTCTTTTCGATGGTTGCCACCGAATCCGACAAACCATTGTAGTTTTCTTCTAGAGTTTCCAATTGAGCGGTGTCCTCCTGAGTGCGTGTGGTAACCATGGTGGAAAATCAAATGCTTTGATACCAAATGTTAGGAAGATGAAGGAGGGAGAGAGATCTAGAGAAAGAGGCTAGGGAACTAGGGTTTGAGAGGGAGAGAGGGGGAAAATACCTGAGATATTCTTGCTTGCCTAACCAAGGGGGGTTCCAGGTATATTTATACCCGGACCCAAGGCCGGCCGGCCAAGGGGGCCGACCGGCCCCAATAGGGGCTGACCCGGGTGGGTTCAGCCCCCGAGGGCCGCTTCTTTAGATAACTGGTTCAGCCCCGTTGTCACCTCCGGATCCCTTCCGCCATCGCGTGTATTGACGCCCAAATAGGCGGGCGCCATCCGGGGGCGTAACAGATGTGCTTTCTTATAATTATCACGGCATTGCCATGAATAATGCTGATTTTGTATTATTTTATACGAGCAGTTGTGCGTGTTCCTTCCTGCTTCAGCAACGACAAAATACACTCTTTACTCACCATCTTCCTCTGTTTCATCGAATACAAAATGAGATTGAACATATATGCTTTAAATTTAATCAAATTTACAGTCATACATAAAAGAATGTATATATATATATATATATGGTTAATTACCGGGACCTCCCCTAAGAGTTTGCATAATTACAGGTTGCACCCCTCTATCTTTCAAAATTATCTTTGAAAATTACATTTACCTTCTCTCCAAGTTTCTCCCGTTTACAAATTGCCCCTTCTGTTAGTAGTATGGATGGAAAAAGATAACATCTGTCAAATTATGTCATGATATTTAATTTTACCTTTTGTAACGACTCTACTTTGAAAAGGGTGATTTTTTTCTTTGGAAATGTAGATGGAAAGTGATAAAATATGCCAAATTATTTTATAATATTTCAATTTTACCCTTTGTAATAACTCTACAATGAAAGGAGTCCGTTACATTTTAGCCTTTGTAATTAATCTAGAATCATTATAATACAATAAAGTTGAAATAGGCTGATTTTATCTTTTTCCATCCATATTTATATTGGAAGGGGCATTTTTGTAAACTGGGAAAACTTAAAGTGGGAGATAAATGTAATTTCGAAAGATAGAGGGGTGCAGCCTGTAATTATGCAAACTCACAGGGAGGTCCCGTCGTCCCGGTAATTAACCCCCTATATATAATATACATATCTTGATATCTGTACATATATAATATACATATCTTGATATCTATATCTATAATGGAAAAACATCCTTTGGTGAAATATTCATATTTTCAATTTTACCCTTTATTACAAAATTTCCATCACAAGTGAATTTAATTTGTATGTTTTTATTTAATTTTAAAAAGTATGTCTTCGTCCCCTCAATTTCTGTTGAGTTTTGTATTCGGCGTGACAAATTTTTGTTATCTTAATCCAGCTTGCTTTATGGGGTCTATCCATAAGACCAACTGCCCAACACATCACTCTTCCAAAAAAATACAATTTATGATATTTTTTAATTTTAAAGACAATATTCTGGAATTTTGAATTAGTTGGAGTTTTAAATAATAAAACCATTTTAAACTATATTTTGTCATAATTAGAAAATTAACAGATTTATGCGTATATATTTTTATAATGTGTGTTGTATTTTAAATTCTTTTTTAAATTTGGTAAAATATACAAGCATTTTTTCATTTTTTTTCTGGGACCGCCTCCTCCTTCTCAACTACACCCATTCTTTCTAACGTTATTGCAATTAGTACATTGAGCATCGATGAATTCTCTCCTCCACTTACAAAAATAGGGTGACGTGAGGTGGACTATCAGCTCGTCTATTCCTTCACCTAGAACTGTGTCCCTATAATCAACGAAAAAGAATGTCCGTTCCTAAAACCCTGATAGAAGATCAGCAAAGAGAGAAGACCCTTTTGTCAGATACAAGGTAAAATGGCGAAGGGTACTCTTCATACCTATGTTGGATCAACAATTTGTGATATATTACTGATCAATTAGCAATGACTCCTTATATTTATTGGACGGAAGATCAATGGTTCTTTGAATTTAGAAATTTCCTCTTTCTTCTCACATGTATAAATATACACAGATCTTATGTTTGAGGTTGCCGATGTTGCAATAGTTGGGTGACAAACATGATTGTGCGATTGGGGATTGGATCATGTGCAAGGTTAGGGGGTTGGCACTGCGGCTACTGGACTGCGATCGTGGCTGAACCTTTTAGGATGAGGTCTGTACTCTGCTCATGTTTGCGATTTGCTTGGATGCAAGGCGGTTGCATCTTGGAGCAGGTATGTAGGAGTGCTGGGAACAGTCGGGTTGAACCACATGATGATCTTATTGTGGGTACAGGCCGCATGTGGGCTGAAAAACACATGGCTGCAGAATGGATTCATGTGAGGGAGCAGGTATATAGCTGTAAGTTTGAGTAAGAAAGGGAGGGATCACGTGTGCTAGGCCGGGGGCATGAGACAACATTTACTGGACAAGACTGCATGGAGATTTTGGGGTGAGTGATGATTATTAGATTATTGGTTATGTATCTTATGCTAGGTGACTTACCTAAGGCCGCGGCCTCCTGATATGAAAGATATTCTCTGGAGAAGGGAGGTTCATTGCAGCCCATATTCCACTACAATGGATGACATACATGTATTTCGTGTACTATCATTGGATTCCTTGTATCAGTATTTATCAAGCACTCATCTTAAAAAAATGTGTAGCTGCACCTGCTGAGAATAGGAGTGAGGATTGATGATATTTCAAAGGCAGAGCTTGTCAGATGCATATCATCATTTCTGTGGAGTGCTTGATCATTGAAAACAATGAAATTTCTAGTTGTACTTGCCTTCAGCTATCTTTTTATTTTTAAAGTTAAACGCTTGTTGATGAGTTTGCCATTGCATATGCTTATAAATTTTATTTAGAGATATTTTTCTTCTTAGAAGTGGATATACCACTTCTTATAGAAGTTTCCATGGTGTGAATTTTTGGTGACATCCCTAAATACCTGTTTACTGGATTTTTTTGTTTTCTTTACATTTTCTATAGCATGCTTGATTAACACTTTATTAAAGTTGACCTGTCATAGGAATATTTAGTCCTAGCAAAAATATGGCTTCTACATTCACTGTAAGGTGTTTCATGTACATGTTCATCCACTTTCTTTCAAACTGTTTTGTGTCTATTGTGAATAGTTACCGATGCATGATGTCACTCTTGAATGCTCGGAATAGATTATTGATGATGATGATGGTGATCCTGAGTAATTTTTGCACAATAATGTTATTTTAGCATCTCATGGTCATAATAAATATTTATCTGGCTTCTTTTACAGAGGATCCAAAGAAATCTTCGAAGGCATAATATTGATATCATTGAAATAGTGGCTGCAAATATGGGCTTAATTTGCCAGGTAATCTGCCATGTTAGTTTTTAACATCAGGCTTCTGTACTTAATTGTATGATAATTATAAATCCAATTACTAAAGCTTTACTTCCAGTCTAAGTATCAAGCAAATGTGTGCTATTACCATGATGTTGCGTTCATGATATAGTAACAAAGATGATAATGATGTTCAAAATGACTAACATTATCTTATTGCAGCGTCCCATCTGATTTCATTGAATGGAATATACCTGCTCCTAGTGGCTTAGGGTAGAAAAAATGTATAATATATTGAACAATTTACCATGTTTATTTATTCTGAACTGTGCATGCACCTTCATACGCTCCTTCATAGTTATTTTTGCTTGTCTGAGTAATTATGAACTTTTGGTTGATTGCGTACACGGCGCACTCTGATATCATATTCAGCATGTGCATATTAGTTTATTTGAGATGTATTTAGAATCAATTTTCAAGGAATTAAGAGCTACAACAATTAACATTCCCAATGGTTATCTAATATTGGATAGTAGATTGCAGAACTTTGTGGTGTAATAAACTGCAAGAAGGATGCAGTAATGAAAATGTTTAAAAATAAATAAGAACTTGGATTAAAATATAGATAAATAGAAAAGTGTAAGTATAGTGTTTGTCCAGGAAACACAACCCTGTCCTTGAGATGGATTGATATTAGAAGAGTAAATTTTGTTGACGTAGATTAAAATATTTATAATCATATTTTCCATGATTTTTATGCCTAGGTTTGAGATATCTTCTGGGTGCAAACCATCGTACTTAAATACTCTACTTTACCGAAGGTTGCTCTCGATTAAGGATGACATTAGTCTTAAATATTTTAGGCCAAATATTTTATGAGTGAATTGGTTGTCGATTGCCAAGGTTGTGACGCCTAACTCCCATGGAATGATGAATATCCGGGTCAGCTAATAGAATGGCTAATAGAAGAGAACTTGCACAAAGAATAGCCAAGTCTGTCCAAAAATTAATAGCTTGAAAACAGTTGACAAGACCACAAGAGTAACCCAAAAGCTATACATCAGGCTTGCATAAAATATGCCTATATTGTACCGGTATGGAGAAGGGATATGAGATACTATATGGTACGAATACGAGATTCATGATTAAAAAAAAGAATTAGGGGTATGCTTTTGAATTTAATTATTTAAATATAAATTCATGTTAAAATTAAGATATATTTGACATTCACGTCATTTTTTTTCAATCATTATATCTAGTTTAGGTATCCAAAATTGTATCATACATGAAAGAAAGTTTATGTACTCAATTGGCTCCCACCATTTATCATCCAAACACATGTCATTCTACATATCATCATCACAACATTTACAAGTTTTGAGTATTTTCGAGAATACTTCAGCGTATCCTAGAGTATTCAAGAGTATCTGGAATTTTTTTTATTTTAAATTAAGCGTAAAAGTTTCCAAAAGTTTCAGGGACAGGTTCCTGAGAATTTCTGAAAGTTTTCCGATTCGGAAATGTTTTGAATACAATACGTAAAGCAGTTGCAAGTATCCGTGCTTCAGAGAAATCTGTCCAGCCAAAAATGGCCACGGAGTACCAAATACGACATAAATAAACCACAAATAAGTGAAATAACACAAGAACTTCAATAGGAATAGGAAATTTACTTCTCTTAACTTTGTTAGAAACATTGCCAAAACCACAAAATGATGACCAAAATTTGCTCCAAACAACACTCTAAAAACTAGACAAAAAGCTTTAAAATTGTGGGAGAAATAAATTTATGGATGGATGTAATGTTTGCTCAGAGGAAGATATGGCTATACCTGCCACTTTCCCTGATGAGAGCTCTTGCCACTCCCATGGACACCGTGCGATAAGAGAAAAATGAGGAGAAATCCTTCTCCTAGGATAAGCCATCAGTCCCTTGCTCAAAACACGGTATCGTATCCCTTGGGCCATCGACCTCTTAAAAATCAACATTACCAGGATTGCAAAACTACCATTTATAAACAAATTTAAATATTGCATGTTCGATCCTCCCTAGGATTTAATTATAAAAATTAGGAAAATAATTTATTCACCCAAAATAAACTATAAGGGCTTGGATGCCCCGCTTAATCAAAAGTAAATGATTGGTCGCTCTATAGATGCATTAGTTCCCTCTTGAGGAGGGTTTGTCCTCAAATCTAGTAGCTCTTCATTCTCAACATGCAACGATTGATCGCGAATATTGAAGGTAACATTCACATTGTATTCTATAATCAGTTCCAACTTGTATGCATTTTTTCTAGGCCTCTCCAAGGCCGTCAATGGACCATCATCTTGTGGCATGAACTTTGAAATTTTTTTGCTTGGAAATCTCTCTTTCTCAAGGTGCACCTAAACTAGGACCTCTGGTTTGAAAATGGTAAGCCTCCTATGCCGATCAACATCTCTCGTTTTTATGTTTCATTCTTACTTACGCTCTATCGGAGAACAAATTTGTTCATGCAGTCCCTTCAATATTTTTTGCCAGCTCCTTTCTTTTAAAGCAAACCTTGTCCAACATATACTGGCATCCCTCATCATCACTCCTACTGTCCAATCATCTATCACTCCATGGACAGTGTTTCATGTTTCTATCCTTATCAATTGTAACCATCAAATGCCTCCCTTCATCTTGATGCCTTATTTCTTGCCTGTATCTGGTGCTTTATCTATGAATGGTGATTTTGAAGTGCCTCCGACAATTTATAATATTTATAGTATTCATATACTAAAGGAATGATATGTGGAAATATGCTTGAATTGAGCTTCCAGTGACAGCATTGATCCGTACCTGAGCTGTCTTTCACATGTTGGTAAAAGATACCGATCCTTTTGGTAATAACTATGACCAAATCTTTGTAATAACAGCATTTGTTTTTTTTGTTCTTATCTTGTTCGAATTATCTATATTGCTGGCGGCCTATTTCTGTTAAATTTCACTCTCGAGTGTTTTTGGGAATACTGATTTTTTTGTTTTGCTTTGCAGGATTTATTGGGGTCCAAAGGATTAAAAAGCTCTAATTCACTCGATCAAATTGCTGCCTTACACTCATTATCAACATTGATGAGGATTACACCCAATGACACCTTTTCAGAGTTTGCAAAGGTTTGTTTCATTCAGTTTTTGTCAATATGTTTCTATTTAAGTAGTTGAACTTCCCCTCTCTCCTCATTTTGCTTGTTTTCCAGCACTTTAATGAGCTTCCAGACATCCGTGCACATGATGACTTGTCAGAAAATGATATCAAGGTATTCAAGCTCATCAGCAGTTTTGCATAACTCATGGTCATATTTTGATTTTATGTCCAAGTATCTTACTTTAGAACACTTTTCATTGTGTACTGTTAAATGTAAATAGGTTGTTAAATGTAAGTAGGTTGTTAAATGTAAGTAGGTTGTTAAATGTAAGTAGGTTGTTAAATGTAAGTAGGTTGTTAAATGTAAGTAGGTTGTTAAATGTAAGTAGGTTGTTAAATGTAAGTAGCTTGTTAAATGTAAATAGGCTGTTAAATGTAAATAGGCTGTTAAATGTAAATAGGCTGTTAAATGTAAATAGGCTGTTAAATGTAAATAGGCTGTTAAATGTACATTGATATTTTATCGGGGTATACGGGTCATTGTATAAACCCTATCTTTAGGCTCATATATGGATATATTTGTCTATGTCCTCCAAAAATGACGCGAGATTTTTCTATCAACTTCACATCGTAACAAAGTTGGGTCACAACTCGTAGACTTCTCTGATCGCTGGGGCGCTCATCGCATACACGCGATACTTCATTTCAAGCTGTCCAGACATCGCTGATTTTCGAATCGTCCAACTTTTGACTTCTTTGATCCCCGCGGCTTCATCCTAGAAGTCTGATACTCCAATTTGAGCGGTCTGGGATATTGATACACGCCAGCCAGCCTCCGTTGACCTCCGTCCAGACCTTGTCGATCTTTATCCAGGCCTCGTCGACCTCGATTCACGTATCCAATGCCTTCTGGACTTTACGAGCCCTCCAACCTTGTCGATCTACGATTCTTCTCTAGACCTAGGTTTCCAGGCATCATTGGTCTACAATAACAACGTTTTCAGGCCTCGTTGACTCTGACCAACATTCGAGGCCTTCTAGATGCTCGATTCATGCATATCACATTTTCTTCAACCTCAAATTTATCCTTCAGTCACTTGGGAGTTCTCAACAGTCCCTCCAGTTCCTTCCCTGTGTTCTAAGGGCATCCTCAACTCTTCCTTTCCTCCCTCTATCAACATCGAATCTATCAACCCTAGTAACCCCACTTCCCAAAATCATAGTCAATATGTCCTCAGATTCCTCTGCTGCGTCGATCACCTCAACTGAGTCCTTGTTAAGACTGTCTTCCATCCAAAGGCTTCCTCATGCCATTACCACAATGAAATTAAATGATAGGAGCTATAACTCTTGGTCTGCTGCCGTTTAGATCTGGTTCATGGCACATGGACAAAAGTTGCCATGAAAGAGTTATCAAGTCACCAAAATTGATCAACTAGCCTCTTGGAAAATAGACAATCAATTACTTCCCTTTGACAATCAATTGAGCCGACCCTTATGCCTATCTTTAGGGCATTCCTCACATGTCCTGGCGCATGGACCAAGACGAAGAACCTTTACCAAGGTGACATCAGTCGGGCGTTTGCCATTATTGACAACCAGTTGCAACTGAAACAATCCGACTCCAATATTTCATTTAGGCCTTTGCGGTGGACTTCTTGGATCTTCCGATCTTCTTTAAATATCAAGGTCCATGAAATGCAGCAGGACGAACTCTTAGCAATCATGTTTCTTCACACTGTTAAATCTGTTCTTGACTCTGCGAAGTCTCCGATTTTAGGCAGTGCTACCACTTCTACACTCACAAATGTATACTCACGGGTGACAAGAGCCTCCTCAGTGACACATACCCTGTTGGTGCAAAAAATGCACCTCCACAACGACACGCTAGAGGGAGCTAGGGGGAAGGAGAAGGCTGAGAGTTGTCAGTTACTTTACGTCCGAGGGATGCCTGAAAGCGACTGGCTACCGAGCGGCAAGGGCAGACTTACCCGCCGCGACGAATGTCTCTCTTGCGGCGGGCACTTGAATTGATGAAGGATTCAGTTACAGAGGAAAAAATGGAGCCTTGGGAGAACAGGAGACCGCTAAGGCACTAAATTTGAAACCGCAGCCACATGCGTCTAGCTTGAGGATTCGAATTCGCGTGCTTGAGAAGTACTGTTCACCCATATTTATAGGCTCGGGGGCTTGCCCAAACGGGCATGGCTAAAATTACCGGCTGCCCGGGGTACATGAGAACCAGGCAACGGTAATGAGATACAGGGGGTGCGAATAAAAGAACAAACACCTAATCGCGCCGTCCGGCGGTTAGTCTTGAGTCCGGATCAGTGCAACCTAGACCTCTGCAGCTAGGTGACTTGGCGAACAGTGCGGCTAGAGTAAGGCTTAACCTCACTTACTGCCCTTAGGGAAATCCTGGTCGCGGGATTTCGGGTAAACATGATCCTCGCACATTTCCAAATTTCTGGGAATTTAGGAAATGTTGGCTTTACCCGCGAGACCGCGACCGCCCTTAATGCTGAAGAGGCTATATACACGCCGGGGGTACTGCAGTCTTTAGAAAATACTTCTTTCCACGGGTCGCTTCTTTCCACCTGCAGTTAAAATTCTTCAGGGCTGGACTTGGCAAGAATCTAATGTCCAGAATTGCCCTTCTGTGAGGGGCCGTTCGGGTCGCGTCCTTCTCCGAAGAAGACTTTGGTGAAGAAGTCTACCACTGCAGTCCGCGAGGTAGGTGAGGGATCAAAGATAAATGAAAACACAGCTGTGGCTGTGCCCAAGCCCGTGGAAGATGCGTCGAAGGTAGTGGAGGGCGCACATGTGACCGCAAATCTGCGGTTAAACCAGTAAGCCCAGATGCTGATATCACCACCCTGTCTGGCGAGACCACGCTGAAGGCTCCGGGGCTGGACAATGCCAGCGTTGACTCAAAAAAGGTCAAGGTTGTGTCCAAGAATGGCGAGGAGATTTATAGCGACCAGAAGGCGAATTCATCTATTCCTATTGATGTAGATGCTGAGGAGTCTATCCAAGAGAGGATGCAGAGAATAGCGCTTGCCGCTGCGAATAAGTTACAAAAAAATACAAGCATGACGCTAGCCGCAGAGGCCGGTAAGAAGAAAAAGAAGCGGACTTCCCTGTTGATTACAGAGGAAAGGGTGCCAAAGAAACTGAAGAAACTTAAAAGTAAGAACTTATCTGCTAAACCGAATGCGGATAGCCTCCAGCACCGGGCAAGAGAGAAAGTGGAAACCCCTGACGCCACGCTGAAGACTCCTCCCGCCGATCTCGGTGGTCAAGTTGCTGGTTCCACGACCAGTCTGTCCTTTGGCGAGATCTTGAAAGACTTTGATGAGCTTGAGAAAGGTGACAGACTTCCGAATGAACATTTCACTGATGGCGCCGCGGTTAATGAAGAGGCGTTGAAGAAGAAGGTCGCGGAGGTAAAGGCCGTGTTGACCTTCGGAGGCGAATCGAGCAGTCAGCAGGTCGGGCGGTCTGCTGAAGATAAGGCCGAAACAGATCGGAGGCGGGTTGGAGAGACTTTGCTATCAGGTAAGATCAAGCCGCGGACAGAGCGGCCAGAGTCCATGATAATTTCTTCTGATGGCACCCTATTAACCAATGAGGATTTGAGTGCTGCGAAGCAAGAAGTTAAGCGAGTCTGGAGAGAGCAACAAAAGAGAATAGACCGCGATGACCGCGCTGGTGCTTCGACGGTTAGGCGAGATGGCGAGAACTCGCGTGTTCGCGATTTTGCCTTCCCGAGTACTTGTCATTGCTGCATCATTTTATTATATAAAAAATGGAATCTAACATTGCTTATCTCTTCTTACCACATATGCTAGTGAGCCAGGGCTTCCTCCAGCGAATAATATCGTTCCCGCCACCTCGCTGCCAATCATGGTTGCGAGTAGCGAGGCTCCAGATTACTTCGCCGAATTGTCCGCACAAATTCAACTGTTGAAGGAGATGTTGGAGAAGGAAAAGCTCGAGGTGATGGAGAGAGAGAAGGTTCTTCAGGTCGCCCTGGAGAAGGAAAAGCGAGAAAAAGAAGAGAGAGAATGGAATCTCTACGACCAGATCAAAACCTTAGCCTCTTCCTCTGAAAAGGAGAGAAAAGATTATGCTTACCGCGCGAGAGAACTGGAGAAGGAATATAAATACCTAAAGACTAAATGCAACAATTTGTCCCCCGATCTTTGTACGTATCGGCGGGCGGATTACCCGGCTAGAAGAGGAGCTTCTACCCTTCCCGCAGAACAGCAAGACGAACAGGTGATGTCGATGGAACACATGATTCCTATGAGTCGAGTGGACCGTGATGCTGCCCGGGTCCATCGATCGCTTATTGCGGCTCACCAACACTTATCGTGCTTGTACGCTAGTCTCATACAAATAGGAGATCATACCGCACACATAGAAAGAGATCCGCCTGACCGCGAATCTTAATTGCAAACAAATTCTATTTGATGTAATATGACTTTATTGGTGTGGATGCCTTGGTGATCTTGTATGATGCCTATTTTTTCTTTATTACCGGTGATGCTTGATCGTTGTGGCTTATTATAATGTTGCTTGATGCTTGCAATCCGCGCGGACATGCTTTTGAACTGTTTCTGGTTCGTTGATTCTTGCTTCTTGGCGAAATGCGCGGTTATGGACTTGAAACACATAGAATTCTTGTTTAAATTATTTCTTACAGGTGTATTTTGAAGCCGCGCGGTTTGGTTGATGGGATAATTTGATCGTATGGCTGCCTGTCCTGAATCTTGAGGCAAAGTCGAGGCTGCGCGGTCCGACGAATAAGTTTGCGGCTGGTATTGCTAAATGCAGATCAGAAAGTCTTATAAATATCGCTGCTTTCCGTAAATTCAACAGACAAATCGTTTGCGCCTTAAAAACACAAATTTGAGCGATTAAGAATTATGGTGTCCGCGCGAGTAGATGCTGCAACCATAGGTGCCGACTCCTAGATAACTATCTCTCCTTCCCTCCAACACCTCACTCCTTCATGTATCTTCACTGCAGTCTTCCAACCCCCTCACGAGGAATCACCGCTTCTTCCTTTTTCCCGCATCGTCGCTCCAGCCGCTCACGGAGGAACCACCCGCTTCCCCTGTGTTTCCGCCTCGTCGATCCAGCGAACGGAAGAACCACCAGTTTCCTCTTCCCCTTTCTTGCATCTTCATCCCAGTCGCACGATAACCCGTCAGCCCGATTCTCCCCTTTCCTACATCTTGACTACGGTTGACCCCGCTATGCAAACTACATCCGATCTATTCCTTATTCCGTGATTCCCACCACTTCCCATCCCTCTCTGCAACCTCCAAGCCCCCGGATACTAACTAACCCAGCCACACCCGACAACCCCTTCTCCTCCCACAGGGCCCTCCCCCGACATCCACCTGTGGTCGCAAGCCCACCGCAACCATCACTGGATTTCCCACCGCTGCAACCCCCGATCCTCATGGTTGTAAGTCTTCATTATTGTGGTGTTTGTCTCATCCTTATTCAGCATTGTGATTTAAATTGGATGTTTAATGCTTGAACGTTATTTCTTGTCGTAAAATTGTTTTGAGATTGCTTGTGATTTGCAGGGACTTATTTGCTTGCACACTCTTGTTTTAGCCCTCCGAATGAGGAAGCCTAAATTTGCTTATCCCAAAACCAATTTGTGCTGCCTTAAATTGATTGTTTATGATTTAAATCTTCTATTATTAGTGGTAATTTCTTGTTGGATTGTGAGTCATATGCATTCATCATCCTAGGCCCAATAGGGTCACTCTTCCTCGACATTACATATAGAGTTGCATGCTTAGTTTTTACCTTTAGCCTACTCTACATTAGTTGGTATTTTATTTTTTGTAGTGCGTGCATTCTTTCACGTCATTCTAGGGTTGGTCGTAGCTTCATTTGCACCTGTTGCGTGCTGGCTTGCATTGCATGTAGGGTTTGGGTATCGCGTATCTGTCATTTATAGACTCGTCCTGCGTCACTTTTAATTGTGAACTTATTTTAGATTTTGAAATATTAGATATGCTATAATTGTGAACTTATTTTAGATGTTGAAATATTAGATATGCTATTTTAATTCCGAACCTTTTACTTTACTGACTAGCACCATAACTATCATGTATTCTCCTTCAAATATTTTATTATATGCCACTAGTTCTTCTTTTCCATTGTTTCCAGCTCTTGCGTGGCACTTTCTTATGTTCTATATTATATTAAATGGAAGTAGCTCCCACCTTAACCGTGTAGCTTGTTGTCTCTTGTTCGTTGTCAATGAGCTCCCATGTTAAGTAGTTCCCACCTTAACGTCAATTCTTTCTCGCATTTTATGTAATAAAGAAAAGAAAAAGTGTTAGTTGTCAATGAGAGGAGAGAGGAGAGGGCTAATAAAAAGTAACAATACGGTGATAGAAAGAGAGCGATGAGAGGAGAGAAGAGAGAGCTAATAAAAAGTAACAATTCGGTGATAGAAAGAGAGCGAAGAGAGTGGATGAAGAGAGAAATATCATTGAGGGAAAGTGTGACATTTAAAAAACTGACATAGATAGACGAGAGAAAAGAGGGTGAGAGTGAAGAGGAGAGAGAAATGGGTGAATGAAAAAGGGTTTGACATTTTTGCTTTTTAACTTTTTATTTATATTTAAGAAAATGGAATTTGTAAAAATTTAATATCATACTACAAAGGATTTATGTACTCTAAAGATTGACTGCAGTGATTAAAAATTCAATAAACAAAAAGGGGGAGATTGTATGTGTCACAAATTTAAAATTTAGAGCATCTATGCTACACATAAATTAAGCTAGCAGGAGTGTATTGTGACCCTCGTGCATAGTGCGCGGTGATGGGAGTACACCCGGACGCCGTTCATTATCTTACCGTGCAAAATTGTTTTCCACCATATGGAAAAAGAGTACTATCACCGGGGAGACTGAAAGAGGCCAGGGGTCTTGTTGTTGCCGCAAACTACTCACTTGAGGATCCCATGCACTTCCGCAAGTCACAATTTTGTGCATCTCTTTTCAACTTGCGGGGGAGTGTCAAAATTAAGTAGCCTAACCCGGTTCACGAGGCTAGCACATGCACAAAGATCTCTCTCTCTCTCTCCACATATATATAAATATATTATTGAATTTTAACCGCAAGATACTAATCCATCGAAAGTACTAAGCCATTGAAGGTACACTCTCTAATGGAATAATTATATTAACGTGAGTGTGATATTATCATCTATTCGAGATAAGATATTATCATCTATTCGAGATAAGATATTATCATCTATTCGAGATAAGGGATTGATCATGAGTGAAATTATCTCTCCCATGTATAATTCCAAGAGATGGTTGTACTAAGTCAATCATAGGAGGAAAGGGATCACTGTGGAGGGTATATCACCTCCTTTAGAGATCGGGGCTCGATCCTTTATCCTTTTTCCCATCACAATCTACAGTAATGCCAATTATCCTACCTAGGATATCTAAGTGTAATGGTCTTTATGCTATCTAAATCAACACTCTAAATGGAGTTCAATATAATCTCCTTGAATATGAGTCAACACTTTACTTGAAGAAGTAAAAACTCTTTCATTCAAATTATCTTGATGTAGTTAAACTAGGAGTCACCACCATCTGGTGGATCTAATGAACTAATGACCAGTGGTTATGGATGGACATGGAAGAGAATGTGAACAGTCGGTTGAGCGCCCAAAATAGGGTTTGGATGTCGGCCATTCTCCTCTTTAACCCAACATTTGATACTCTCTCTTGTCATCTGTTACGACGTTGCATGATACAACGTTGCATCCGCCTGAGCACACCTTCTTGCAGGAGTCACAGTGGCGCATACGGAAACCACCCTAATTACTTTGTGTAATTAATTGGTATTAATTAATTAATATTAATTTAATCTTATTTTATATTATGGTTATGTGAGCCCCCCTCCCTATATAAGGAGGTGGTATGCGAGTGTTTATTTTTATCTTTGTATCATTAGGATTTGACTCTCATTTGAGAGAGGGGTCTTAGGAGGAACCAACCTCTTAGATCTTGGCCGGACTCCGCTCCGGATTGTATCCGTTTTCCCGTTTAATGCAAGCATGTTTCGTCTTTTGTTCGATGACGTATCAATGGTCCGACCTGCCGCCCTCCGCCCGCTGCCCTTTCAGCCGCCGAGTACCAGCAACCCCTACAACAACCTCCTCGCTCGGCTCGACCGGAATACCGACTTGCTGATCGACGTCCTCGCCCACCTTCGCCACCTACAGGGCAGTCGCCACGTTCGCGTGGTTCCCTTTCTCGAAGCACCAACAACCGCCTGCCCGCTCCAGTCCACGCCGCTTCCGGCCGCTGCTGCAGCAGCCTGGAGGAGCGAACCCTCACCTGTGCTGATCCCTACGTCGGCAGCCCCCACCTCCATCGGGCTCCATCGTCCGCTGACCGCCTGCAACGATCATCCAACGCCGATGCCGACACCCGCAGCGGAAGCTCTTCCCCCCAACACCGCTCTCGCACCGGTCCCGACCGCAACCGCAACAGCCCACGCCTCCGGCACTGTCAGCCTCCAGATCCAGCCCGCGCTTTCTCAAATAGCGACAACGCACAACCACAACTGTTCCCTTCCGCGATCATCTTCTTCCTCTTTGCGCGTCGAGTCCTCTTCCGTCGCCTACATCGACCTTTCGTTCGCATCGTCCGCTACTTTCCCTCTTGAGCCGCGCGCATCCTTCTCCCAGCCATCGAGCCACGCACCCGCTGGCAGCCTTTCTCCCCCTCTTTCCCACGCCACCCCCTGCTCTCGGGCCCCGCATTAGGCAGCCCCCTCCCAATTTAATTTTTGTCTCTTCCTCACTTATCTTTTCCCCTTTGCCCCATCACATCCCACTTTTCACTTCAATTCGTCTTTTTTTCTTCACCCAGGGCTGTACCCTCCTTTTATTTTTCAATAGGACGTATCACCTCCGTATAAACCCACCGCTGCCCCCCACAAAAAATAAACCTCATCTTCTCTCATCCACTCTCATCATATCCTTACACCGAGCAGCTACAAATTATACGTCCCTGCCATTGTTAAAGACCCTGACAAATTTTGTAATATTGACCTTGGGGCCAAGTTCAATTTTCAAGGGCGACATATTGTTACGACGTTGCATGATACGATGTTGCATCCGCCTGAGCACACCTTCTTGCAGGAGTCACAGTGGCGCATACGGAAACCACCCTAATTACTTTGTGTAATTAATTGGCATTAATTAATTAATATTAATTAATATTAATTAAATCTTATTTTATGTTATGGTTATGTGAGCCCCCCTCCCTATATAAGGAGGTGGTATGAGAGTGTTTCTTTTTTTCTTTGGATCATTAGGGTTTGACTCTCATTTGAGAGAGGGGTCTTAGGAGGAACCAACCTCCTAGATCTTGGCCGGAGTCCGCTCCGGATTGTATCCGTTTTTCCGTTTAATGCAAGCATGTCTCGTCTTTTGTTCGATGACGTATCATCATCCTACTTAGGATATGCAAGATTTCTAGCAAGAATATCCTCTTCCAAATTTTAAAGGGAAAAGTATGTAGAATTCTACGTGAAGGGTTGCATCAACAAGAGGACGAATTTCTAAATCCTTATTCATGCACACAAGGTAATCATCACACCATATGTAGAAGAGCAATCTAACAATAAGAGCAAACTAATGTTAGAGGAAAATAAATCTCGCCACCTCATTTTTTCTTCCAATACATGGAGACATTGTTCCCTTAGCAAACCTTACTTTCTACCCAACCACCCTTCTATAAACGATCCGCTATTCATGGTTAACCTAGAGCATGTCGGCCTCCTGCACAAACTCAATGGCAGAGATTGTGAGGGAGAGAGGTGAAGGGAGGAAGGAGATGTGCTGATAGGGAGAGAATGAGAAATAGGAGTGCTGTGTTACTGAAAAATGAAATATGATGGGGAAATAGAAGTTGCGCGCAGTTTTTCACAAGTATGGGCCGACAAAACACAAGCCTTAAGAGTGGGTTCTTCGGTCGAGGGAGTGAGGAAATCGTGACTTACAATTTGAGGGCTAGGGTTAAATATAACTAATGTATATATAAAGCCTTCCAACAATCTAAAATTTTCCATAAAACAATCAAGGCCATCCATCAAATTGATTGTGAATGGATGGTCAATAAAACTAGATCTTTGTTACAGACATGTTTTGGGGTGCAAATACAAACGAAGGAATAACAAAAATGCTAGCCTGCATCATAATAACAAGTTAGCGAAACATAATTCTGCCGTAAGAATTTTCATGCGTTTTAATTTTGAAATATTTCTATTTAATATTGAAATGTTTTTTATTTTCACATTGCTACTATTAATGAGTTTTCTTTTGTATTTTGGACCCATCCACTAATAAGGAGAGAGAGATAACTTAATTAAAGCTTCTTTGAAGCCCTAACTAATTTCCCTCGCTCTATTTCTCCCTCTTTCGGTACTCTCACGCACGCACGGCAGACCCTCGACATGGAGATCACCCAAACTGTTGACGACCCCCCCTTTGTTATCTCCACCGCCGTGATCAACCTCTCCTTTTCATCATTGAGGGATATTAGGGAAATTAAGGGGAGAAGTTATTCTCTCAAGGCTTCGATCCCTCTTTCTCTTAGTTGATGGTGTGATCTTTCGCACAAGTACACAACAAACTGGTCTCAGAGTCTTCCATTGGCTTGGAGTTAAACTTCGATGAGCAACGCGACATCCAGAGATGTTCAGAAAGCTGTTGCAGGACTGGACGACAACACACATCACGATTACTCAGATTTACACACTGATTGACTGGCTCTCTATCTCAAGGATGATAGAATTCGCGCCCCATACACATGCTGGCTTCGATTCGATGCAAGGTGGACCTCAAGCCGACCAGACAACACACACAACATAGCTTCTAGGTCCTTACCAAAATAAATTGATGTGACTAATTCACGAGGCTCTTGTACTACAAAATTATTTCCAATAATTGAAATTAACTAAATAATTGAATTAATAAAAAGTCTGGATGTTACGAGTTGTGTGAATATATTTTCATTAAATATGCTTAAAACCTGACCAAACACTCTCAAGGATTGGAAGGAGGATATAAATGGAGGGATGACGTTGATTCATTAAGTAGGCCCCTGACAGTTGAGATATAGTTAATAATGGTGCTGCCGAGAACGCAAAGCTCTAGAGTTAAGGAAGCCGTTACTGAAATGAGGAAGGATGTTTCTTATTGGGTTATAAATGATATGTAAGTGATACTTTGACGAAGGATGGATGTTGTGAGTGTAATCGTGACCTAAGGAACTCTAATGAGTAAGTGTTCATAAAAGGTCATAAAAATCTAGAACGTTGCGATGCACAAGCTATTATCCGTAAATAGTTTGCAATAAATACCTAAATTTATAAATGTGTCCACAATCATTCACAGTCAAGATTAGAGCGCTATAAAAACGGACAATTATAGGTCGAATTAAAGTTATGAGTGCTTCAATTAAATAATAAGCGACTAGGTCTCTCAAATAGAACAATTCATGGGCAAATATGTACGAAATAATATCCAAAATCATATGTTTTCATCAAATAAACAACAAGGAGTGATATTAACTTCAAAATATGAACTTACACTAGTATTAGGAGACCAGGGAAGTGACTTGTGGCTGAATTCTGTGCTGGACAGTTGAACTGTATCGGGAACACGCTGATTTCAGGGTGATGGAGTAGGGAAATGGTGGAGTGGGCTGGTGGAGGCTTTGGCAGATGTAGGTGAATTGTTTAGCGGACTGATAAGGCAATTAACTTACATGGCAGTGAATTCTGGGTGTTGGATGTTCTGGCGAGGGTTGGACGAGTGTAAATGCTAGGAAACTACAGGGCAAGTAGTGCTGGGGCAAAATATGAATTTGGGTTTTCTTTTTGGGTGAAAATTGGGTCTGGAAGGGTATGGATATCAGGATCAACAAGGGTTGGAATGCATGGTTGTAATACAGGGCCCTTGAGTTTCAAATGGGTAGGAATTATGACTAGCGGGTGGCACAGTTTTAGAATGGAGGTGGTATTATTAGGTAGTTATGGTTGTGGAATTGTCGAAAATAAGTAGTTATTAGGTGATTATAAAGAGGAGGGGCGGTTAATGGGTGGTTAGGAAAAGTAGTGTTACCTTGGCTTCGGCATCAAAGACCCATGGAATCGACGCTGTGGGATGACCACGAGAGCCCGGAATTTCCAAAATATGCGATATCTAGAAATTAGCCTATAGACCCCTATTTATAGACTTAGAACTAACTACGGATGGCCAAGAATGTCCGAAACATAAAATCATTAATTTTTCCTTAGATAAAAATATAAAAATATGTCCTCGTCGATCTAAACGCGACTACCGCTCGGATTGTCTCTACGACAATCTTATCTTTGCCTCCATCATATGTAGACTTGTGCGGGCTCCGATAAGTGCCGGCCTGTGCTTGATCTGTCATCCCCATCATACTTCTTTATTGTTTACGGCCAACATTATTAGACTTCAAAAATTTATACAATAGTTTACAGTTAAAATGTGTATATTAAACAACTATTTAAGTAATTTACTGGGTTTAGGAAATAGGAGCTATGATGATTCTTCTATACATTCTATTGAAGTTTATTTTACCTTGATAAAATAAGATTACGTTTCTTTGAAAAGATATGTTAATATGTTATCCCAAGTTAAATCATTATTGTAATTTGGAATAAATCTTTTTATTTTGGCAAGACTAAAGTGTTGATCTGCAATTATTCTTATGAGAGTTTCATTATGACATCATCTTTTTTATTATTAATATATTTATAGTTTTATAATTTTTATTTATGCAAATTTATGGATTTATCAAAAATTGCCTCCATTCTTTGATCTTGTGCCTACTATATTTTGTGCTTTGATCTTGTAAACCGCCAGCATTCATTTCAACTGAAGCTGTAGAAGAAATTTTGTTATGGATCAGATATTTTATTTGGTAATCAATAAATATGTCTCCTATATTTTGGTTTATTCTCCTGTTTATAGATATGGTAAAGGTAGATCTGTAGGAAAAATAAATTTTGAATTACTCTGAGTATTAAGCTTACTTATGTTACACGGTAATTTTTATAAAGAGTTTCATCAGTTAATGAAGTAACTAATTTTGGACGAATCAAGAGTACATTCTGATGATATTTTTTGTTAGTGTTTCATGCATTGGCATGCAAATTCTCCCAACCTGCCTATTTGTTGAGTTTTCTATTTCTTTCAGCTGTTTTTTTACTTCTAGTCACTTATCAACTAGTGTTTGCCAGATCTTTTATACTCCAGAAGGTATGCTATCAAGTGAGTTGGGTGTTTATGTTGCGGAGACTATTGTAGCCAAGAGCACAAAACTTGCAAAGGGCCGTTATCGTTTGTATGAAGACAACGATGATTCGGTATGATATATTGCCTTCATTTTACTGTTTTAGATGCTTGTCAAAAATGATGACTATCAATTTTCTCTGCAATCTTTGTAGGATAGTGTCAAATTCAGCCATCCTGTTCAGAAAGAGCCTAGCAGAAAGGATACCATGAACTCAGGGAAGAAAGATGCTGGGAAGGTTTCCAAGAAAATTGGTATGGGTTAATAAATTCTGGTCTTAATGCCATGAGCTCTTTAACTAATACTTTCTTTGCATTGTTATAGATAAGCCAAAAACTGCCAAGGAAGAAGCAAGGGAATTGCTGCTTATGGAAGAGGAATCTATTCGCGGGAAGATTCGGTGTATTCAGAACAATCTTTCTATGATGCTTAAAGCACTTGGTGAACTGGCGGTTGCTAATCCAGTCTTTGCACATGCTCAGTTACCTTCACTTGTGAGTCTTTTGAAATATTCAGCCTAATCTAGTTTGTATCATTTTGAGGAATTATTTCATTTTTTCTTTAGTTGCCTTGAAGCTTACTTCTTGTAAAAGCAACCCCCTTAGTTTTCAGAAGTTTTCATGCATGAATGATTAAATTCCAAGCAACCCCTTTAGCCCATACTTTCTTTTTTTCATGTATTGAGTGTAAGAACACTTCATTTTCTAGCGTTTTTTACATGTTATGTACTGTTATCCTTGTTAGAAATAAAAAACTTCCTTTCTTATCTCGTGGGCATAGAGATTTTTCAGGATACTAAAATTCCAATTAATCACTACCTTAAACAATGATATGGCAATGCTTTTAAAAGAGATGCTCATTCTGGCTTAATGTGATTACTAGATTATGGGTTACAACCCCATTGATTTGAATAAAATAGACATTTTTTGGATGTACGGTGAAGCATGTTCGGTGAAGCATGTTTGGTTGATAAGACATTTCTTAGTATTTTTAAATGATTTTACTGTGGGATTTTCCTTATGTTTAATGAAAGGAGATACCTAAACTTCATCCGGGGCATTCATGTTTTTAAGCACTTCGATTTGCTAACTTTGCAACTTGTTCACTAGGCTGTGAAACTAAACCAGCATTATCTCGTTCCTCGCACAGACCACATGTGGAATTCATAGATAGTAGCAAGGATTGTAAATGATGTTGTAAATTTTGATCCTAAATTTGGTTGGAAACTAAAACTAGTGTAAAACCTATAACCATATTTTCAAGAAAATAAACGTAGAAAAGTTTTGAATATGGTAAACATATTTGGATGAACAAATATCATTTAGTATTATTAGAAGCTAAGGACAGTGGGAATTTGAATCACTACACCAATTTTCTACTGTCCATTTAAGATTAATATTTAGATCTCATTACTATATTTTAAAATTATTACAGTGAATGAAAAATGACTATAATGCCTAGATGAATATAAGTATTTTTATTCTTGAGCTCTGTTTTAGAACCATTATGCAGGAGAGCAGTTGCTAGCATTTTAAGGTCTCATTTGGTTAGTTCAATGCCGATGAATGATTAAATTCCAAGCAACCCCTTTAGCCCATACTTTCTTTTTTTCATGTATTGAGTGTAAGAACACTTCATTTTCTAGCGTTTTTTACATGTTATGTACTGTTATCCTTGTTAGAAATAAAAAACTTCCTTTCTTATCTCGTGTGCATAGAGATTTGTCAAGATACTAAAATTCCAATTAATCACTACCTTAAACAATGATACGGCAATGATTTTAAAAGAGATGCTCATTCTGGCTTAATGTGATTACTAGATTATGGGTTGCAACCCCATTGATTTGAATAAAATAGACATTTTTTGGATGTACGGTGAAGCATGTTCGGTGAAGCATGTTTGGTTGATAAGACATTTCTTAGTATTTTTAAATGATTTTACTTTGTGGGATTTTCCTTATGTTTAATGAAAGGAGATACCTAAACTTCATCCGGGGCATTCATGTTTTTAAGCACTTCGATTTGCTAACTTTGCAACTTGTTCACTAGGCTGTGAAACTAAACCAGCGTTATCTCGTTCCTTGCACAGACCACATGTGGAATTCATAGATAGTAGCAAGGATTGTAAATGATGTTGTAAATTTTGATCCTAAATTTGGTTGGAAACTAAAACTAGTGTAAAACCTATAACCATATTTTTCAGGAAAATAAACGTAGATAAGTTTTGAATATGGTAAACATATTTGGATGAACAAATATCATTTAGTATTATTAGAAGCTAAGGACAGTGGGAATTTGAATCACTACACCAATTTTCTACTGTCCATTTAAGATTAATATTTAGATCTCATTACTATATTTTAAAATTATTAAAGTGAATGAAAAATTACTATAATGCCTAGATGAATATAAATATTTTTCTTCTTGAGCTCTGTTTTAGTGCCATTATGCAGGAGAGCAGTTGCTAGCATTTTAAGGTCCCATTTGGTTAGTTCAATGCTGATGAGTGATTGAAGGAATGCCATCCCCTACTTGTGCCGCCATGACTAGCGCTGAATGGCGAGCGGAATGGAAAAAAATTAGCCTTCAACATTACGCTTGGAATGCTTAAGGACACCTTTGTTGTTTGGGGATGCCGACTTTCTCCCTCCATTAGTGCCATACCAACAAGCAAGTGAAGCCAAACAGGACTTAATTTGCCATCAAGTAAATGCATTGATATCAGTTTATCAATTTCAGGAAGGTTTAGGTTGATTTGAAGCTCATCTACATTCAATTCAGGCTGTAGCAGGATTTTTGATTGGCTTGTATTGATCTTGCTACTCTATACCTCAGACTGATCAATATTTAGTTTACTCGGTGCAAGAAAAAAACAATCATTTTTGGTACATATTATATTTGGTTCTTCTCTTGATAATAATATAAGTACTTAACAATAAAGTTTACTGTCACAATATGAGAGGCTAAAGAAGTTCGATGTTTGTGTGTGGGTTGGGAACAATTACAGGGACAATTATATGGACATATATAACGATAGAGGAGACATGAGTGATGTAGTATAACCGTTAGGGGTGTGCGTGGTGCAGTTTGGTCACAAACCGCAACCACACTGCAAGGACGTGGTTTTGGCCTGAGCAAAATGCACTGCCCCAAAATTTTGTGGTGTGGTGCGACTTTGGCGCAGTGTGTTTTTTCATGCTAATTATTAAAAATTGGATGATGTAAGTTATAAAACTATACATTCTTTTTTGTATTATATATGTAGAGAAATGATATAAACCTTGCATATACTTCTTGAATATGTAATTACATGTATGAGTACAAATATATAGGAAGAGAAGGAGGCAAGTCACTCCAATCTCAAGATGTGGGACTAAACAAGAAATAAAGAAAAGATACACAATGGGCCCCTAAATGGGCTCTTTACATGGGCTTTTTACATCTCTTTTCTAACACTCCCCCGCAAGTTGGAGCATACAAATCGTAGGCACCCAGCTTGGATAAGAACTGGAGATACAGTGGCCGAGGAAGTGCTTTTGTCAGGATGTCAGCAGTCTGTCTAGCAGCAGGAACATGCTCCAACTCTATCTTCTTTGATTGCACATTTTCCCTGATGAAATGACAGTCAACCTCAATATGCTTTGTTCGCTCATGAAAAACAGGATTATTGGCGATATGGATTGCAGCCTGACTGTCACACCGAAGAGTTGCCGGAGAAGAAAGTCTAACACCCAAGTCACCTAGAAGACTCTCAAGCCAGGTTAATTCTGACACAGCGAGTAGAAAGCAGAAAGAAGACCGGAGACCGCTACTGTTCGACGAGAACAGCGAGTAGAAAGCAGAAAGAAGACCGCTGGCGAGCTGGGAGATCGCAGAGGGAGCTCGCTGGACTGGAGAGCGTGCTGGAGGTTACTGGAGAGCGCGCTGGGAGCAGAGGAGACCGCTGGAGAGCTCGCTTCGGAGGAGAGACCGCTGCGGGCTGGGGAGGCGATCTCTGGGAGAGATGCGGGTAGGGAGCAGGTCGTTGGAAGGGCAGCGGCGGTCTGAGCGGCGGTCTGAGCAGGTCGCAGCGCACCGCACGAGAAGAGGAGACCGCTCGATGAGCGAGAAGAGCAGCGACAACGGTCTTGAGTAGCGGACTGAGTGAGGAGACCGAAAGAGGAGAGCACAGCAGAGATCGCAACAGGGAGCAGGCCGTTGGGATGAGATTGCTGGAGCTCGGCAGACCGCTGGGAAGAGGTTGCTGGAGCTCGTAGGAGGAGGCCGCTGATCACTGTAGAGGAGGCCGCTGGAGGAGCGCGCAGGAGCAGACCGTCAGTCGAGAGAAGGAGCACACGATTGCTGGTAGTAGCTCGGAAGAGGGAGCTCGCAGAAGAAGCTTGCTGATGCAGAGTGCGGCGACTAGGAGAGCGCTCGCTGAGGAAGGTCGCAGACGAAGCTCGACCGAGAGAGAAGACCGCCAAGGAGGCGGAAGGAGACCGTGGAGATCGATTGAGTAGACCGGCAGAGGGCAAGAAGGTCGCGGTGGAAGCCACGAGCAGGAGATTTTCGGAGCTCGGGCGGTCTGAGAGATGCCGCTGTCAAGGAGAGCGGTTGGGCGGGACCCACGCGGCAGAGGGAGGAAGCTATAAAAGCCCAGCCGAGAGAGGGAAGCGTGGGTGGCTGGGAGCAATGCGGGAAGTAGCGGTAGGAGCTGTCTCAGGAAATGAGATCGCCAGAGGTCGACAACGGGAGGGTGGGCGGTCAGAAAACGGGAGACCGGAAAATTTGGACCGATGGCTTTGATACCATGTAGAGAAATGGTATAAACCTTGCATATACTTCTTGAATATGTAATTACATGTATGAGTACAAATATATAGGAAGAGAAGGAGGCAAATCACTCCAATCTCAAGATGTGGGACTAAACAAGAAATAAAGAAAAGCTACACAATGGGCCCCTAAATGGGCTCTTTACATGGGCTTTTTACATCTCTTTTCTAACAATATATATAAGATTGGATAATGCAAGAATATATAAATGACATGCTAATGGGAAATGTAAAACACATGAAAATTTAATTGTCAATGTGATTCAAATACGACCTCCTGGACACGCGTCTCACTTTGCTTATGTAGCCCAAGGGCATCAGTGCACTCGTATGTCCCACTCCCTATATATAGGAGTGTTAGCGGCTCTTTATGTTTCATCTTTGAGATCTTGTGAGTGTTAGACTCTCCTAGGTGAGAGAGGCTCTTAGGATGAACCAATCCTCAACGCCCGCACCCGACCATTTACTTCCGCGTCTTCTGATTGGTTCGATCCACTCCAACGCATCATCTGCGCCTTCGTCGACCCGATCACGGTCTGTCCCGCACATCCCGCTTCGACGCCGGGCCCCTCCAGCATGCCGCTTCGACCCCGTCTACCCTCCAACACCATCGTCAGCCCCACATAGGCCCTCTAGCTTCTCCTCCCACCTTCGGTTGGTCCGTCTGCGCTTCCTTCTGCTCCAACGACCTTCCATCTCATTCTTCCGCATTCTAAAGGCCCTCCTGCTAGAGCTGTCAAGGCTCCTGTTCTACTAAAACCGGAAATTGAGCCGTTAAGGTAACAATTCTTCAAATTAGGACCAAAACCTTATTTGATTTGGCCGGTTTGGTTTTGGCTTGGGTTCCAGCATAATTTTTGGAACCGTCGTGCCTACGGTTCCTGTTCAACAATAACCAAAATCAAATTATTCACAAGCGGTTTGGTCCGATTCTCTTCAGTTCCGGTTCGGTCGCATTAAATGTCACTTAAAAACATTTAAACTCTCATAACATGTTAAATATCACTGGTAGTTCATCAAATTACTCATCATATGGTTATATTCAGTTCTGATTGAGGGTTGCTTAAGTTCATATTACTAAAAAAATTATCTACTATAGAATTTCCATCAGTATAACATTATGCATATATGGTTATAACCATAACTACCTCTTAAAATAACAATCAACATCAATAATGAAAAAATATAACAGTAACTCAATTGAGAAGTTCTCCGGTTACACTCATCTTGAAAACTTTATAAAATGGAGTAAAGAATCAAAACCAAAACTAAAAGAAAAGGAGATAATTTTAGTTTCAGAATCAAATCTGGAACTTCAGTTTCATCCTCTAATAATACAGAGAACTCCAACTAAAGTAAGATAATTTAATTTTTGAGCTATCTCAAAGCCTTAAATTTCATTATTTGAACTATGCATTACAAAATCTAATAAACCAGTAGAGATTATGTCTACCGACATTATGAGCTTGCACGATATTTTGGTAGAATCGCCCTGCATCACTATCACACATTGATAATAATTATTACAACAACACTCAAGCCTTTATCCCACTATAGTGAGGTCTGCTATATGGATCCTTTGTCGCCATTGTGCCCTATCTTTAGTCATAATCTCACTAATTCTTAAGTACATCATGTCTTTCCTTATAGTCTCATCCCAAGTCTTTATTGGTCCACCCCGCCCCCGTTTAACATGCCTAGTGACTAAACTCTCACAACGCCTAACAGGTGTCTCTAATGGTCTCCTTTGTACGTGTCCAAACCATCTTAGTCGAGCGTCTCGCATCTTCTCTACAATTGGTGCCACACCTGTCTTATCCCTGATACATTCATTCCTAATTTTATCCAGTCTCGTGTGTCCACACATCCACCTAAGCATTCTCATCTTAGCAACTCCCATTTTTTGCTCATGTACACAATTCACTGCCCAACACTCAGAACCATAGTGCATCGCTGGTCTAATTGCAGTACGGTAAAAATTGCCTTTGAGTTTTAATGGTACTTCACGATCACATAAAATCCCTGACGCGCCTCTCCACTTCAACCAACCTACTTGGATTCTATTTATCACATCTTTATCAACACCATCTTTTTGAACTATCGATCCAAGATATTTAAAGCACTCACTGCGGGAAATATCTTGATCACCCAACTTAATAACGAAGTCATCCGTCCTTCTTGCACTGTTAAATTTAAGCTCCATATACTCGGTCTTTTCCATGCTCAACCTAAAACTCTAATAGTTATTAATTGTTAAAAAATTGTTGCTAAATGATCGTCTCTTTGAGTGCTCTGGCCGTCTCTTTGGAGTTGAGGATCGAATGAACGTTAACTTCAGGTAGATGGACGGAGGGATATGAGATTAGGAGATGCAGAGCAGCTGAAGAGTCAATTTGGAGTTGAGGAAGAGGAAGGATCAAAGGAGCTCACTGTAGATTGGAACTGGTAGTGGGCGTGACTATCAAAAATCCAGGATGAGTTTTGAGAGACTTTTGATTGAGTTTTGATATTACCTATATGTTCACAGCCTCACAGGATAAGAGTTTACGAAGGTATATTATAATATTATATAATAAACTATTGACGTGCTATTGTTATTCACTTATTCATGTAAAATCCTTTCGACTTGAATAATAATAAAATGATATTATAATAAAAATAATAATATTATATAATAAAAAATATATTATAATATTATATAATAAAAATATATTATAATAAAATAATAATAATAATCAACGAGTTGCGGTTTGGTTCTGCTTCGATCCGGTTTGGATCAGATCTAAAAATTATGTAACCGCTCGAGCCTTGCATGTTGGTTTTCTGGTTCCAGTCCGGATAATTAAATGAAGGAATCGCACCCGGACCATTGTTTTTCACGGTCCCAAAATTCAAACATGAACCAAATAATTTGCGAACGGTTCGGTTTGGTTCTTTGCGGTTCCGATTCGGTTCCGGTTCGACTCACGGTTTTTAGTTGTAAGTGACAACTCTGCCTCCTGCTGATTATACAGCCTTCTAGCGGCCCTCCAGTGCCTCCAACACCTCCTCCGGCGCCCCTCCAGGACGCCCTGTCCAACACCGATGGTTTCAGTGGCCGCGGCTCCACTTCCTGCACTTCTTTGTCGCCACTGACCCCGACCTTGCCTGTCCCCCCACCGCCGCACCCCATTCAACCCTGTAGCCCCTGTGTCCCCTCGGCCCCTCCGTTCCATTCCCCAGACACGTTCAGTGACCCTCCACACCGACGGACACCTTCGCCTTTGCGGACACCTATCGCTTGGATCAATTCGAAGCACGACATGAGGATCTCACTCTCCTTCGAGAGCTCACGGCCATGACGGTAAGCCACCCATCGGCCCCTCCCCCACCCTTGCCTTAACCCCCTCGACCCGTCCCAGACTACATGGGGTTTCCCCACCCTGCTATAAACATCCACCCGACCCATCTCCGTCGGGTCGAGATCCCCGTGTTCGAAGACACCGACCCTCTTGGTTGAATCGCCTGTGCCGAACAGTTCTTAGACCTTCAGTCCACCCCCTTCAACTAGAAGGTTCCCCTAGCCACTATCCATATGGATGATTCGGCGATCCATTGTGTGCGTTGGACGCGCCATCAGGTTCCTGACCTATCCTGGTCCACGCTGAAGGAGGAACACCTCCGCCACTCTGACGTCCGCCAGGCGGGCAATGCCTACAAGCGCCTCAGCTTCGTGCGCTAATCCGATATGCGACCACCTACATTGACGAGTTCATCGAGGTCGCCACACACGTACCCGACCTTTCGCTCATCCATTACCTGGGTTACTTCTTTGGGGGGTCTACAACCCCACCTTTGGGCGCGCCTCTGGGTCCACAATCCAACTACCCTTTCTCGCGCCATGGAGCAAACTTGTTGCCTCGACGAGGAACTCTACACAGCCCATCCGTCCTCCTCGTCTTGCCCACCCCACCTGCCGTTGCTACTACCTCCGTTGCCACCAAAATCTCCTCTGCCTCTTCCCCGCTTGGGTCACCTGCCCCCGCATGGGCCCTCACTGCTAGGCCCGCCTCTGCTAATTTCTCCGGACCCGCCTCCACCAGCGCCCTGACGACCCCACCCCTCATCTCCCGAGCAACACCTCGAGCTTCTCCGCAAGGGCCTTTGCTTTCGCTGCCAGTAACAGTACTCGCCTACCCACTTCCGTGCTTTCAAAGACTTGTACGTGCTGATTGGATCTGAAGACGACGGTCCTGACTTCGGAGACTTGGATCCTCTGACGCTCGTGGATGACCCATACGGATCTCGACCTCGTGGACAAGGTCATTTTTCGGGAGGGGAATGTTGATACGAATACGACTTCCTGGACATGCGTCTTCCTCTGCTTATTTAGCCCAAGGGCTTTTTTGTTTCATCTTTGAGATTTTGTGAGTGTTGGGTTCTCCTAGGTGTGGGAGGCTCTTAGGGGGAACCAACCCCCAAGAGTTCGAGTCAAGTTTGGGAACCAACCCCCAAGACATTTGTATCCCACGTTTATGTTCAATTATATACTTTCAATACTTGATAGTATTTAATTATCACCGTGTTTTCTCTTTGCCTTTATAAAAGACAAATGGTTTGAAGCAATATCGTCACATGACATTATTTTTCTTCTACACTTTCAACTTGTGCCTTTTTCTCATTCCCTTTATTAATTTTTACAACTTCAATTTGCAATTGCTTTCTCGTGCCTTTAATATTTTTTGATGTGAATGTCGGTTTTCGCCTTGTAGCCTAAGTGAATCACAATTCAAACCGACTTATTTAATTAATGATAAATGATGTTGTCGGCTTGTCGCCTGTGTGAAATCACAATTCACAAATTATTTAATCAATTCAATTATGCTTCATATTTGTTTTAACGTCCCATCTAATCTCACAACATTAAAGATTTCATTGTTAATATTTAACATTATTATTCTATATTTTATTAAATTAAGTTGACAAGTCGGTGCAACGTTATTTTTACGATTTTAAAATTTGAAAATCGCAGTGCACCACACGTTCGGTTTATTAAAGTCCTAAACTGCCACCGCACTGAAACTACGCAGTGCGGTTTAAACATCGGTGTGGTTTCTGCGAATCGGGTTGTTTTTGCTGTTTACATTTTTAATGCTCCACTTGCGGATGTTTTCGAGGGACAATTGGTGTAACACCCGAAAATAATTTTAATAAAAATTAAAGTAGGTTCCCCTGTGATGAGAATAATTAAGCTAGTGTCGTGATTTCCAAAATTGTCGAAAGTTTTTCAACGATTGAATATGGGTTGGATATCCTTACTCTTAAGGATGTCGAGCTCGTCACATCCGTTGTGTTCCTTTTTACGACTATGTAGGGACCTATTTGCTTGACATTAAACTTTTTAACAGGTCCCTTATGGAGTCTCTCCCCACATATTCAGACCATTACCTACTCACCTTATTGAAATTTTTTCCACTTGTGGCTTTCTGCATATACGTTTCATTACTATATGCAATATTTCGTCGGAGACTTATGTTACTCATGCAGATGATGGAAAAAAGACTCACTAGACTATTGCAAACTGTGAACAAAAGACTCACATGACTCATGCAAATGATGTAATTATGGGATAACAAATGCGACACTCTCTCCAGGAGGTGTCTCTACAATGCTTTGAATGTTCTTAAAAAGAGGTGACTTAGTAGGAGGCTCTTTGGGTGGGGTGTAAAAGTATTTTTCAAGTGTGCGACGAACACCTAAATGACTAAGTGATACATTGACACTCAGGTGCTAGTCCATAATGTGCTAAATGCCTCTCAAAGGATGCGACTAGTTAGGCGGCTCACCGGGTGGTATGCATGCAAAATTGTCATCGATGCGATGATTAGAATGAACATGGAGATTAACAATATGATGCGATTCTAGAGTTTCCGATCATCTTCAAGAAGGCAAAACTAATCAGGTGGCTCACTGAGAGGAGTATCATAGAACTCATCAAGAGCGTGGGGGATAATATGGCGTGTTATCAAAATATCGACCTATAATGTCTATGAAACAAACTTTACATAATTGGTGCTCAACTCAAGGTGTAACACCCGAAAACCACTATTTGTATATTTGTTTTTATTACTCAACGTGCTTATGTATGCTATGCTGCGCTCGAAAAACATTGCTTATGATGTTTACTTAAAAATTGTGTCGGTCTGCCGGTCGTCACATATGGTCCTCACTCAGGTGTGCAATTGAGGATATGACTTACAGATACTTAAGTAATCTAGTACTCATAAACGAGTCGCTCACCTGAGTCTCATCCTGACAAGGTAGTTGTGGCTTATCAAGAGACTCATTGGGAGGCTCCTCAAAGAATACACCAATCACGAGATGATCCTCCAAATTAGTATATCATCGCGAGGGGTAGTGTCCTCAAAGGCCGGTGAGACAACCACTACTAGATCAACACTAATCTCTTGACTCTCACTCAGGATATGACTTAACGTTACTATGTGAAGAGATTC
This sequence comes from Dactylorhiza incarnata, assembly GCA_033032865.1. NCBI lineage: Eukaryota > Viridiplantae > Streptophyta > Magnoliopsida > Asparagales > Orchidaceae > Dactylorhiza > Dactylorhiza incarnata. The sequence goes on along the minus strand of JAWHQI010000097.1, from coordinate 5,537,799 downwards.
TATGGAACCAACTCTTAAATATGGGCTTATGATTGAAGGACTTACTAGGTATTTATGTGATGTAGTGAAAAAATTACAACCACAGGGTCATTGGGCTGCTCATCTTCACTCTCATGATCTTACTCACTAGTCATAATAATATCACTCTCTGCCCACACCGTAGTCATGATTAAACGCAATCCTATAATCAAGCAGTATACTACTCATCGGGCATTGGACGTCATCAGGATGAGATGTATCGAAGTCAGGTGTCATGCCTCTTATGTACGTGGGAGCTCTACTAGACACATCAGTGGATTGACCTAAATTTCTAGACTTTATCCAGTTGAAGCTCAAGTTCATGCCTTTTAAGTCTGTTTTTAGGCGATAAAGTGAGCATCCATGCGATCAAAACAAGCAAGAAGCAATCAGTGAAATTCACATTCGACTCGTTTTTGGAACACTAGGATTGCTTACACATGATGTTATTCTTTGGTTAGCGACCTCTATAGGGCTCCTGATTGCTACTCGACCCTACAACAACAACAATACCCAAGCCTTTATCCCACCATAGTGGTTCGATTATATGGATCCTGTGTCGCCATTGCGCCCTATCTTTAATCATAATCTCACTAATGCCTAAGTACATCACGTCTTTCCTTATAGTTTCATTCCAAGTCTGTTTGGTCTACCCCTCCCCCGTTTAACATGCCTAGTGGCTAAACTCTCACAACGCCTAACAAGTACCTCTAATGGTCTCCTTTGTATGTTTTCGAACCATTTTAATCGAGCTTCACACGTCTTCTTTACATTTGGTGCCACTTCGGTCTTATCTCGGATACATTCATTTACAATTTTATCAAGTTTCTTGTGTACACAGTCCACACATCCACCTAAGCATTCTCATTTTAGTAACTCCTATTTTTTGCTCATGTACACAATTTACTGCCCAACACTCTGAACCGTAGAGCATCGTTGGTCTAATTACCGTACGATAAAACTTGCCTTTATGTTTTAATGGTACTTTACAATCACATAAGATCCTAAACGCGCCTTTCTTCACTTCAACCAACCTGTTTGGATTCTATGTATCATATCTTTATGTACACCTCCATCTTTTTGAACTATCGATCCTAGATATTTAAAGCACTCATTGCGAGAAATATCTTGGTCACCCAACTTAATGACAGAGTCATCCGTCCTTCTTGCACTGCTAAATTTAAGCTCCATATACTATGTTTTTTGTCCTGCTTAACTTAAAGCCCTTCTTTTCTGAAGTGTCTTGCCAAGATTCAAGCTTCGTGTTTACACCGTCGCACATCTCATCAACCAAAGCAATATCATCTGTAAATAATAAACACCAAGGTATTGCTTGTTGGATATGTCCGGTGAGCTCATCTAAGACAAGGGTAAATAGATAAGGGCTTAAAGCTGACCCTTGATGTAAGCCAACAGTGATACAAAATTCCACTATTAATCCTCCAGATTTCATTACCCTCGTCGGCGTCGTCGCTGAATTTCTATACATGTCTTTGATTACGTCAATGTATGATACATTTACACGTTTCTTTTCTAAAATTCTCCATAAGATCTCTTGGAACCATATGATAAGCCCTCTCAAGGTCGATAAACAACATATGCAAATCGTATTATTTTTTTCCGATAGTTGTCAATGTGTCTCCTCAAGAGGTTTATAACTTCAATGGTCGACCACCCTGACATGAATCTAAATTGATTCTCCAAGATGCCAGTCTCTCGTCTTACTCTTCTTTCTATTATTCGTTCCCATAGTTTGATGATACGACTCATTAATTTAATTTTTCTGTAATTGATATAATTTTGTATATCTCTTTTGTTCTTATACAAAGGTACCGAAATTCTTTCTCCATTGGTCTGACGCCCTCTTTGTCTTTAGTATCTTATTGATGAAACATGTAAGCCACAAAATCCCTTCCTTCCCTAGACATTTCCATATTTCAATGAGTATAATGTCTGACCCAACCGCCTTTTCATTTTTCATCATCTTCAGAGCATCATTTACCTCCGATGCTTGAATTTTACGATAAATAGTTACATTCTTATACTCTTCCGATTTACTTAATTCTTCCGAGCTCAGTTCATTTTTTCTCCTCATTATAGAGTTGATAAAAATATATTTTCTTCGCTCCTTAGTAACCACATCATTCGTCAAAACTGTATCTGTTTCATCCTTCATGCATTTAACTTGACTTAAATCCCTTGTCTTTCTCTCTAGGTCGAGCAATTTTATTTATATCGTACTCTCCATCTTTGGTATCTAGTCGTTCGCTTTTAAAATTCGTCATAAGCTCGACTTCTTGCTTTACTTACTGTCTTTTTTAGCTTCTTTCATGATGACTTTATACCTTGCTAAGTTTTCATCATTCCTTCAAGTGTAGAGTGCTTTATAACTAGCTCTCTTTGCCCTCACTTTATCTTGCACTTCCTCTCTCCACCACCAAGATTTTTTTATGTGGGGGCGTACGATCTTTTGACACTTCAAGTACATTCTTTCCACTTAAATATCTAGACATAACTTCTCATGTGACACTATGATCAACATAAAGATCATTAATTAGTTGTTCCATAACAGTTGCCTTGAAAGCAACCTGTTTTTTTGTCTTCAAGTTCCACCACCGAATTTTCGGCAACAGTTTTATCCTTCTCTTGAATTTACTATATTTAATTTGCACATCCAACACTACTAGCCTGTGTTGTGTTGTCAAACATTCTCATGGTATAACTTTTCAATCCTTACAAATCTTTCTATTCATTTTGCAAGTCTTAAAATAGTTAATTTGTGACTTATTTGATCCGCTCAACATAATTAATTGTTCTTCCCTCTTCATGAATCCATGGATAACCTATCAATTCTCCTACTCTGTATCACAAATAAAGGCCGAACTAGACATAAATCATCTACATATCCTTGCGAAGCAAATGAACGTGGCCCAAACCTTAAACTATGATACCAAATTTGATACTTGGTAGGCTGTGTAAGTGAACTCTAAACAATGCATACCCTGGTTGCAATTTCGGGGGAAATAAACTCTGTCTAACCTAAAGTGACGCGTGGATGCGGACAATGATCTAACACCAAATTGCAAATAATAATAAAAGCTTAAAACTCACGCAGTTAACACAACAATTTGCAAATAATTTTAAAAGTCGATCAAATTAGGCTTTCCTCCGATTAGAGGTCCAAAGCCTAACACACACAAGCGATAAAGGTTTTGCAAATCACGAAGTCCCGGAATTTATCAACTACTTGTGTAAGGCATCCAGAATCATATACACATCCAAGTCCATACAACATTAAAGAAAATAATGACACCTAACAAATTGGAACTCACGAGTGAGGGGCCTGTTGGCATAGGAGTGGAGATCCGATGGTTGTAGATGCGGTGGAGGTGATCCGGAGAGACGACAATTACTGGGTGGGGGCTTCCGTAGGAGAACGGTGGCTGTTTTGGAGCTTTAGGTGTCTGGTTTGGGTTTTAGGGACTGGTGTTTAGATGGGCGTATGGGGGAGGGAGGGTCAGCCAAGCCTACTGGGAAAGGAAGAGGGTCACCGCCCTAGGGGCTGATTATATGGCTGGCGGTTGACTGAAAGGTTGCATGAAGGTGGCCGAGGATGGTTTAGAGGCGCTAGAAGGAGGCTGCAGCATGTGGCGATCTCGGAGAGTTCTGGACTGGAGTTGTGATGCTTGGGGATTGGCTAGTTTTGGGCTGGGTGAGGATTTGGGGGCTGCTGGAGGTGGATCCAGTGATCTGCTTGGGTGTAAAGGTAGGGAAGATGGAAAAGTCTTTTTGGAGGTGGACTAGGGTGGGCGGCTGCCGGCTGGTGGTGTGGGAGAGGGGAGGAGGGATGGCAAGGGCAGTGACATACAAGAAAACAAAGGCACACACCAAGGAGTCGACACCTTGGGGTTTCGTGGAATCGGCATCACGAGATATCGCTGGATTCTGGGAAAAGTCTTCTCCAAAATCTGCAATTGCCATCAAAACCAACCCCTCTTCTATTTATATTAATAACTTGACTAGGGTAACGATCGCGCACGGCTATGATTGACCGTTCACTTAGTTGTCTTATCTCGCTCAATAAAACACAAGAAAACATAGAAATGTGGAAACGTCGTTCCGGACGCAACTGCTGGCTCAGATCATTCATCAAGTGATGCCAAATTTGGCAGGTGACCAATCAACCTCGAACGAGCCCAAAACTCCAGGTGCTCCAAAATGTCTCGCCGTTCCGCATCAATCTCTTTGTTACAACTCTTGATTGATTGTTGTATTTCTGTAAATGAATCATTCCAGCTAACCTCTTGGGCTCTTCCCCTAGCTCAATTTTGTTTATTTTTTGAATCTTATTAACAGGTAAAATATGTCGAGCCTTTGCTTCAGTCTAGGGTAGTAAATGATGCTGCATTTGACACCATGCTAAAACTTGCTAGATGTTTAGCTCCTCCCCTTAATAACTGGGCCAGTGAAATAACTGCAGCTCTTAACATAATTTCTTCCGAGGATTTACGAACTGTATTTGAACTTATTCCTCCTATCAATGAAGAGGAGATGAATAATGGGCCATCAGTGGGTATTTTTGAAAGGATAGTCACAGGGCTACTAGCATCCTGCAAGTCTGGACCGCTCCCGGCCGATTCATTTACCTTTGTGTTTCCGGTATGTTTCCTGCTTACGGTCTGAATTAGTTATTGACTGCAAAGCTTACATATTTTTTGTGCATTTTGATTGAATTTCTTTGATGTTTTACAGATTCTGGAGCAAATTTTACGTTCATCAAGGAAAACAGCTCTCCATGATGATGTTCTTCATATAATCTCTATGCATGTGGATCCTATATTACCTCTTCCTAGGGCACGAATTCTAGAAGTTAGATTTTCAGATCTCTTGGCTTTTAAATTTCATATGTGTAGCAATTCAGATAAACTGGATGGTGTTTACTTATTATCAACTTGTTTTACAGGTTCTTTATCATGTTCTTGGTATTGTTCCTGCTTATCAAGCATCAGTTGGACCTTTGTTAAATGAGATATGTCTAGGATTAAAACCCGATGAAATAGCAATCGTGAGTTCATTTATATTTTCTTAGTTTGCTTATTTGGAGAATTCTTTATCCGGATCTTTTATAATTTACAGGCTATGTGCGGAATTTATGCTAAAGATGTCAATGTTAGACTTTCCTGCTTGAAAGCATTAAATTGCATTCCTTCAATTTCTGGACATTCTATGCCTCAGAATCTTCAAATTGCTACAAGAATTTGGATTGCCTTGCATGATCCAGAAAAGGTGATATATTGTAATGAATTCCCAGCCTTCTGATTTTTCATGAAAAATTCACCGCGTAAGCTGATTTTCACGTAACATAAACATTTACTTTCTTTGATCTTCCCTTTATTACTTCGGTAATTATAATAGTTACCCACTATTTTTTTCATTATTACTGCTTATTTTTGATTTTAAGAGATAGTTATGGTTATATCTGTATATGCGTACTGTTATCCTTGATGGAAATTCTATACTTGATTGTTTTTATAGGACGGGGAACTTAAGCAACCCTCGCCGTATCTGGTTGAGAAACGTCGATGGTTGATATTAGGTCGAACATACATTCTTAAAACATGTAAAAAATTCTTGAAATAAATTTAAACGTATGTAAATAAGATTCTATATGATGAGTAATTTGATGGACTACCATTGATATTTAACATGGAAATTTTCCAAATCACAATTGATATTACCTTGACTCAAGCTTATGTTAAATTCCTCAGTAGTGAAATTCAAACCAACAATGTCCTAAAAAATCAATATTGTAGAAGTGGCTGTCAAACATGTTGAGGGTCAAATTTACTATCCCCATATAAGCTTATAAATTATTTGAACTCGCCTCCCTCTTCTTTTACACGATAAACTCCAAATATAATCCCCTCTTCAAAGAACATGTATCCTCTGATCCTCTTGCGAAGAACATCGATTCTCATTCTTACTTTCCCCATTCTGATGAGGAGTTGGTGGTGAATTGTGATATTTAAACCACACATTATACTCCATTTTGAAGGATATCAATCTTCTCGCAAAGCCCTCTCTCTCAATCTCTTATCCCGATGAGCAATAGCTCTTTGCCCGTGAATCCTTTAATTCCTCCCCCCTTCTCTTCTGTTTCCCTCTCTGTCGCCGACAAACTCCTATATTTCCTCTTGTTGGCAACAAACTCTTCTCTCAAAGTCTTTCTGGGCATTGATGTTGGGTAAGTCCTAAGACGACTATATGAGATAGCACACCATGCCTACGAATTAAATTTGCAATAACAAATTTTATATACAATATTAAAGACAAGCCACCATAAAACTGAACCCCAAAATAGGGAAACACGTAATACGATATATATGTGAGAGTGCGGTAAAATAACTACACAGGAGAATATTTCCTAACAAGTCACAAGAAACTTGCGAGCAACAATTGTAAATTAATAAACCCAAACAAAGAATAATCACACAATTTGATACTAAAGAAAATACAACCAATCAATAAACTTACAATGCTTATTGAGTAGAAGGATTGGTGTTACGGATGTCGATGAGGGGAGGGATGCCCCCTGATATGGCGAGTATATCAACGCCGTGAAAGGTTCGTCAAGTATACATCGGCGGAAGAAGGCCATTGGGGCTCGCACATTTATTTGGAATTCCATGTATTTTCTTTATGTTGGGGCAATTTAGGTATTTACTGTTAGCCCATTTGTTTCGGCCTAGAGGATGTTATATAAACACTCTTTGCTTTGTATAAGACATCTTGGAAGTATTATGAAATTGGAACCCTAGGGGTTATTTCTCTCATCTCTTCTTCCTCTCCCTTCCCTCTTCTCTTCTCGAAATTCCGCCAACCTCGCTAGATCTATCGAACATATTCCCCCGACCACGTAACATTTGGTCCGACCCGCCCTCTTCCAGCCGCGAATTTCACTGCTTCAAAACAACTTAGCAATCCCGCTCGACATGCTGTCGGATCATGCTCGACGCTCTTGCGCTCCAGCGCTTCCGCATCGTGGATGCTCACCACCATGGACGCGATTCCCCTCCTCACCGCTTTTTCCGTGACAACTGAAGCCCACCCCAGCCGACTGCGCCTCGCGCGGGTTTCTTGCAGCTTCCGCCGCCTCCTGTGGCCGACGAGATCAACCGCTGTTGTATCACTTGTTCGCCGCCTTGCGGGTATGCCCTCTAGATTCCACTATATGGTGCAGTCGGACGTGCCTGTTACTCAACCCCCTATGTATCCCTCCATCTCCTGCCGTCCCGATGCTCATGAGGCGTCCATCGCTTCCCTCCAAGCCCTAATGCAACAGATGGATGCTAAGTTTGACACTATCCTCGCTACCGGCCCCGATATATTCTCTACCTCCAATACGGAATACCCATCAGTTATAGACGCGCCTTCGGAAACCCCATGAAATCCCGTTCAACCAACGACAACCTTCCTTCAACTACATCGCTCTTTCGACGTTCCCTCCTTGAACAACACCGACCTCAAGGGGTGGATTGCCTGTGCGGAACAATTTTTCGACATTCATCAGACTTCAGAGTCGCATAAGGTTTCCACGACTCTCATTGGTATGGAGGGGTTGACCATCTACTGGGCCCGTTGGATCTGTCAATCAAAGCCCACACTCTCATGGTCGGACTTTCAACAAAATCTTATCCGTTGTTACGATGTATGCTACTTGGGAACCGCAGTGGAGCTTCTTTATGGCATTCGCCAAACGGGTTCCCTCGACGACTATATTGACGAGTTTATTGCCTTAGCCACGCATGTGCCGGGTCTACCTCCCAACCACTACCTCAGTTTTTTCATGCATAGCTTGCTGCCGTATCTCCGCGCCTGTCTGCGCACGCACCCCCGCTCTCCATTGCCGAAGCCATGAGCCTCGCCCGTTTTGTCGAAGCTGACTTCAACATCAGGATGATGGACACTAGACATTCATCCCATGTAGCCCCTCCTCGCCTAGCTGCTAGATCGTAACGACGTTCCACCCAACACAGATGGAGGCCCACAGACTTCCCAACGGTTCAGTACCGCCGCCGTGCCCTCACATGCTACCCACCCACTCCCACAGTTGCCTAATAAAGAATGCCATGATCTCCGTACGGGCGACAAGACTCCTTACTCACCGAACCATGACTGTCCCCTGAAGGAACTGCCGACCATCATTGGCAAGAAGGAACTTGAACTTGTCCTTGCTGATTTTGAGGCCTTGGAGGGTTAGGCTGATTACGACGACCTTCTGTTCGTGACACTACACGTCTTGACCTTCCGCTCTTCGTCGTCGGAGGGATCTTTGGCCCCAGACGATGAAGCTTCTTGTATCACTATAGGGGGACCCGATGATCATCACGATTGATAGTGTTTCTAGCCACATCTTTATCTCGGAACACTTAGTGGACCTTTAGCTACCAGTGACCCCCACCCCATGTTCTACGTCTGTTTAGCGGACGGACGCTGTCGGGCGACTGACGGCCTTTGCTCGGGGCTAGCCCTCACGGTGGGCATGTTCCTTCTCTTGGCCAACTTCTCGCCTTTGAGCTGGGTGGGGTGGATATTATTCTCGGAGTGACGTGGCTTCAAACCCTGGGCGATGTCCTGGGACCGCATGCCAGTGCGGTTCACTCAACCTTGGCAAGCGACATTGCCCTCTTGCGCCGGGCCGTCTCATTCCATTCTATTCAGAAAATGACCGACATTTATTTTGTCGCATGCTTATGACACGCGTCCGATCATAGGCCCCCGTGCCCACTGACACTTCCGGCCCTGCAGGCTATTTTGGATATGTTTTCAGATGTTTTTGCCCACACTGCTCGCCTTCCGCCGCCTCGCCCGTTGAACTATCTCATCTCCTTACAGGCGTGCGTGTCGTCCGTATCTGTTCAGTCCTACTGATCTGGCCACATGCAAAAGGATGAGATCGAGAAGCTCCTAGGTGACATGTTTGGTGCGGGCTTGATCTGCCACAATGGTAATCCTTTTCCGAGCCAGTTTTTCTATGTCCGCAAAAAAGATGACTGCTGTTGTAGCTCAACAAAGTCATCATTCCCCAACAAATATCCCATTCAGGTCATCCTGGAGTTATTGGACGAGTTACGAGGGGCTTCCTACCTTTTCAAGCCGTGCCTCCGCTCCAGTTATCACCAGATTCAAGTGCGAAATGAGGATATCTCGAAGACAGCGTTCCATAAGCACAATGACCACTATGAGGTCATCGTTGTGCCTTCCGTCTTGATGAATGCGCCCGCCACATTTCAAGCGACCATGATGATTTATTCTGGTCGGCCTTACAGAGGTACATTTTGGTTTTCTTTGATGACATCATAGTCTACAATTCCACCTGACAGGATCACCTCCATCCTGGGCGGACGACGCTTACCACCCTGCATGACCATGACTTTCTCGTCAATCCTAAAAAGTGCACTTTCAGACAGTCTAAAATTAGCTACTTGGGGTATACGATCTCCACTCAGGGCGAAGATATGGACTAAAACAAGGTGATGATCATCCTTTAGTGGCCCACACCCGAACCCTCTACGTTATTCTAGACTTTATGGGCCTCACTGGGTACCACCGCCAGTTTATTCGGGCTTATGGAAAAAATTCCAAGCCTCTCTCCATCATGTTGAAGAAGTCAGAGACCAACACTTTTTGGTGGACATCAGAGGCAACCACTGTCTTCCAGGTACTTCAGCAGCCCTTAACACCCCTCTGGTCTTGAGTCTTCTGGACTTCTCCCAGCCGTTCATCATGGAGTGTGATCCGTCGGGCATCGTCTTCGGTGCCGTACTGATGTAAGCGGGGCAGCTCATCGCTACTTCAACCGGATTTTTGCGGCCACCGTCTGCAATGAATCCGAGCTTATGGCGTTAGTATTTGCTGTTTAGCATTGCTGTCTCTACCACTTGGCAGACGTTTCACGGTTCGCATTGACCATCATAGCCTCTCTTATCTCCTGTACCGGAATATAGCCACTCCCGCGCAACATGTTTTGTCTGCTAAACTATTAGGCTAAAACTTCTCCCTTGAATTTCACTTCGGTTTCTCCAACCGCGCGACTGACTCACTCTAGACAACAACAGATTGCTAGCTTGACAGCTATTTCACGCCCCTTCTGGGACTACGAGACCCTTCTTCAGCGTCAGGTCTCTGCCGTTCCGCTCCTCTAGCTGATTTTCACTGCATTATGTGCGAATGCCACCGCCCGAACGCATAATAGTTTATTTTGGAATCAACTCCACCATTGTGGCCTTTTGGTTTTCTCTGCATTTTCTCAGTTCATCCCACACCTGGTACCGAAGTTTCACTCGACCTTGGAGGGAGGCCACGCGGGTGCCTTCTGTACATATCACCACCTCGCGTCATCTCTGTATTGACCCGACATGTTCCAATTGGTCAAGGCGTCCGTGCTGGCCTGCCTGTCATGTCCACACTGCCAAATAGGATGCCACTTTTCCTCTGGGTCTCCTCCAGCTACTACCCATTACGACTTGGATCTGAGACGACATTTTCATGGATTTCATTTCTCGGCTTCCTCGGTCCAAGAAGCTGGATTGCATATTAGTGGTCGTGAATCTATCCAAATATTCTCACTTCTTCTCAGACACATATTTACCGCACAGATTGTAATCTCAGTTTTTATTGATGGTTTTGTCCGCCTGCTTGGTTTCTCGCGCTCCTTTGTGAGCCATCATGATCCGCTATTTCTGGTTCCTTTTGTCCGTTGCTAGTCAAGATGCAAGACGCCCCACTTCAGATGAGTACAACTTATCATTCACAGATGGACGGGTAGTTCGATGCGATGAATCGCTGCTTTGAGACATACCTCCGTTGTTTTGTGTGCGACTACCCACAGGCTTGGGCGGATTTGCCATTCTGTGTGGAATATTCTTACAACACCTCCTTCCACAATAGTGCCTACACCAGTTCCTTTAAGGCTGTCAATGGTATACCCCCACCATCCCTCACCCACATTATCCTAGGCGAATGTCTCGTGGTAGCCCTATCTGATTTACTTTGTGTTTGCTACTCCATACTTCTCCAGTTGCGCCATCATCTTTAGTTTGCGTAGGACCAGATTGTTGCTTTTGCCAAACGTTATCGTCGGGGTATGCAATTTATTGATGGGGACTCCGTGTTCGTCAAGATTAGGCTGCACCACCAAATTTCGGTGACACCGAAGACTCAAGTGTAGTTTGTAGCCAAGTTATACGGGCCATTTGTGATTGTTGCACGAGTTTGAACCTCGGCTTACAGTCTCTGCTTCCCGCCCGACAACCGCATCCACCCGGTGTTTCACGCCTCTCAACTCAAACGAGTCATTGGAGACCATCTGGTCATAGCGACTCCCTCCGCCGGCTCCCGAGCTCACTCTACCTGCTAACTCGAGAGGGCCTGTCAGTCGATCAGGTCCCGGTGCATTTGCTTGGTCTTCCCCATCAAAGGACACATGGGTTGGCTGGTCTGCGTTTCACGCCTAGTTTTCAAACTTTCGCCTTTGAGAGGACAAGACAAATTTTCCAAAGGGAGACATTGTTATGGATGTCGATGAGGGGGGAGAGACACCCTCAGTATGACGAGTATATCACCAACGATTACAAATTAATAAACCCAAACCAGAGAATAAACACACGATTTGATACTCACACTTGTAGATGTCGGCCGACATGTCCGACATGTCGGCCGACATGTCATTTTTGAGGGAAAATCGCAACGTTAGCGACACAGATGAGAAAAATGGCGTTTTTCAGTATGGCGTCCGACATGTCGGGCATGTCGGACATGTCGGCCCGACATGTCGGTTTATGGCGGCTTATGGCGTCGACATCAGCTATAAACATTTATTTTTAATTATCACCCTATTAATGGCTAATAATACCCAAAAAAATACTAAAACCTTATTTATTTTCTCTCGGTTCACTTCATTTCTCGAACCCGTAAAACCTAAAATCCGATTATATAATTAAAATAATATATAATTAGAAAAAATAATTACCATCTATTATTAAAATCCGACATCCAAAATAATAAAAAACATATAAAAATTTATATATATATATAATATTAGAAAAAAATAATTACCATCTAATTAAAAACATATATATATATATAATTAAAATCCGACATTTTGAAATGTCCCCGATATATCCCCCGCAATCCGACATCCGACATAAAAAACCAAAACCGACATGAGTCCGACATCCGACATCTGCAAGCTTGTTGATACTAAAAAAATACAACCAATCAATAAACTTACAATGCTCATGGGTTAGAAGACGTGGTGTTACAGATGTCGATGAGGGGGAGAGACGTCCCCTGGTATGGCGAGCATAGTAACACCTTGAAAGGCATGCCAAAGATACATCGGCGGAAGAAGGCGATGAGGGCGCACACATATATTTGGAACTCCAAGTATTTTTTTTTTATGTTGGGACAATTTAGGTATTTACCGTTAGCCGATTTGTTTCGTCCTAAATGGTGTTGTATAAACCCTCTTTGCCTTGTATGAGACCTACCTTAGAAGTATTATGAAATTGGAACCCTAGGTGTTATTTTTATCATCTCTTCTTCCTCTCCCTTCCCCCTACTCTTCTCGGAATTTTGACATCCCCACTAGGGCTATCGAACCTAGGCCTGTAACGGTTTGGTTTGGTTCGGTTTTCAAGCAAAACCGCAAACCGAACCACCTCTATGTGGTTCCAAAATTTTGGAACCGAACCAAACCGCTCAAACATTGTAACCGAACTGAACCGAATGGTTTGGTTCGGTTTGGTTTGGTTTTGGCGGTTTAAATAATATGTAATTTAAGAATGTTTTAAAATCACAACTATATTCACAAAAAAGAGTTTATACTTAGAAATAAAAATAAATGTAAAACTTGCAAATTACTCTATATGAAGCACAACATGTCAATTTAAATGATATGCAAAAGCTTCACAAAGTCTGGGATTCACTGCAATAGCTGAAAATATTGAAGTTAAAAAAATTAGATATATAATTAATCAAATATTTAAAATAAATAATAAAATATAAACTAATTTTTTTTGTTATCTTACATGACTTAAGTTCGGCCATATCAGATAATCTTGCCTCAATTTCTTGTGGAATTGGCGAAGCCCGCAACCAATCTTGAGCACAAATCAAGCACTCGACAAATCAATTTCTTGTGGAATTGGCGAAGACTAAGCGGTGGAGCGGTGATGGGAAATCCTAGTTGAGCGTCTGAGCGAGAGCGATGAGCGATGCTTATTTGGTATTTGTTGTCATCTAAAAGCCGTGAATTGAAATAGGGATATAAATATATGATCAATTAATCAAATAATAAAAATTTAAAAACACTAAAATAGTGACCAAAATATGATATACTATGGACATAACTAAATCAAAATATGGATATAGTTAATTACAAAAAATATAAATGTAATTACATATTATTATACACTACGGTTTGGTTCGGTTCGACTCGGTTCGGTTTGCTATGCAAAACCATGAACCGAACCGAACCGTATGGTTTTTCTAAAATCAAAACCGTGACCGAACCGTGACATACTGAAGCCGAACCAAACCGTGCGGTTTGGTTTGGTTCGGTTTGGTTTCGTGGTTCGGTTGGTTTTTGCTTACAGGCCTAATCGAACCCATCCCCCTGACTATGTAACACTTTGTGTATGGTCGATGAGTTGCCGGTCCCCGGGGATGAAGCAACAAATCGGATCCGGACTATTGGACAACATTATTCCTGGACTAGGAGACACATTTAAAGAAGAGAAGATGGTAATATGAGGCGGGAGGGGGGGGGGGGGGGGGGGGGGGGGCTGCTGCTAAGGGTGCAAGCGGTTCGGTTTGGACCCAAACCGAAAAGGATTGGTTTTTTTTTCTCCTAACCGAACCACTTAAACCGATCGGTTCGGTTCAATAGTCGGGGCGGTTTTTCGGTTTTATTATAATAGGTTTAAAGTACATGGTTGATATCATTCTTTTTATATTGCGGTTATTTTAAAACAGCTTTTCTTTCATTATAAATTTAGATAAGTGAAAATGATATCAATTACATGATATATAAATAAATGAAATACATAAGTACTTATATGATCTACATTTTTCAGATTGGCATTAATTCTCAAAATTAGTGTAAACAAAATGCAAAACTATATAATTTCAGTATTGCTTCCAATCATCGAATGCAAATTAGTGCATTGTTGGTCTATATCTACCATGCACGGATACTTAAAAATGCTCTGCGTATCGGCTCGGACGCGTATCAGATACGAAAAACTCCCGGAAACGCATTTCCGAAACTCTAGGAAACGTAATTTTAATTATTAAAAAAAATTAAATGGGAATCGCGTATCCCTCTTGCGGGATACGTGATTCCCGTGCGATATCACGTTATCCCGCCTCTTTTATGTCACAACTCTTTTAGGTTTACGCTATTCTTACGGAGACCGCGAGCGTTCGCCCCATGCTGCTCTGCGCCGCCCCTGTTGCTCCCTGCGCCGCTCCTGCTGCTCTCTGCGCCGCCCCGTGCTGCTCCCTGCGCCCCCCCTGCGGCTCCCCGTGCGCCGCTCCCTGTGCCGTAAGAACTTCTTCTTCTTCTTCCTGCTCCCTGCGCCGCCCCGGCTACCTTAGTTTGTTAGTTGTATTTTTTTATATTGATTAAAAACGTTTCTCGTATCTTTTTTTTAAATATCACGTTTCCCGTATCCGTTTCGTATCGTATCCCGTATACCGTTTCCGTCCCCGTGCAACGTAGGTCTTTATAAATGAAGAGAATATGCGGTTTAAAAACTTTTTTTGAAGAGAATATGTATGATCAACAATTTTGAATTTATAATTCAAGTTTCTGTTATAATCCAAGCTCCTGTTACGAAGTAAAGAAGCTTCTGTTATCAAATTTGAATTTAAATCTCATCTATATCAATTTATAATCCAAGCTTCTGTTATCCATAGTAACTCTTAATATTGTAATTAAATGATTATAGGAATCAAAGTTGAGTGATAGCATTAGACAGTGAAATAGACATTCACTGCCAGCAGTAAGGGAATAGGTTATAGGCGCAGATGTTGTAGGGATAAAATTTTTTTTTTAAAAAGTACTGTTAAGGTGTTGCTGTGTGACCTTGAAGTCACAAGTTCGAGTCCTGGAAGCAGCCTCTTAGAAAAATGCAGGGTAAGGTTTGCCTAAATTTCACCCTTGTGACGGTTGATCTTTCCTACCTGTTGAAACGACATTGCCAGTAGCTAAAGTTCCACATAATGGGGCCCAATGTACTCAGCCATTTGAATCAATGAACTACATCAAAGCCCACCAAGGACTGACGTTAATGGAGAAGAAATTATGTTGTACATGTAACCGTGTGCCTTCACACATCCACAGGCTCTTAGCCTTCTCCCCATTCGCCACTGCTGCCTGCATTTTCAAATGATGGCGACATGGACAATTCCAACTGCTTTGCAATTAACTCGCTGATGAAGTTTATGCAGTAATCTGTTAGGAAGCTACTAGAGAGGGGGAAGAAACTAGAGAAGAAGGATGCTAGGGTTTAGAAGAAGGAGAATACCTTGAGATTATCATGCATTCCAACAAAAGAGGGGGTCCAGGTATATTTATACCCGTGCTCAGGGCCAGCCAACCAAAGGGCCGGCCGGCCCCAATGGGGGCTGAACCGGGTGGGTTCAGCCCCCCCTTGGGCCGATTCTATAGAGGGGGCTGAACCAATTGGTTCAGCCCCGTTGCCGCCTCCGTCTTGCCTCTGCCGCCGCTTGTATTGCCGGCCAAATAACCTGGCCTCGTCCGGGGGCGTAACCGTCTCTTCCCCATCAAAAACCAGCTTGTCCCCAAGGTGGTAATCGGGATAAAGCTCCCGGAATTCCAGCAAATCCACCCAGGTGTTGTGTTGAACGACCAAGTCCTTCCACTTGACCAGCAGCTCAGGACAGTACGACGTGCCTCGCCGTTTCCACTTGATCAACAGTACATCCTCAGGAATCGGGCGCAGCTCGCCCCCACTAGTGGCCTCAGGAAGACGGGGGTTGACATGGAGAGTATCACCGATCTTTCGCTTCAACAAGGAGACGTGGAAGGTTGGATGTATCTGATTCCCTTCGGGCAACGCCAACGTATAAGCAACTGGGCCAACCCGTCGGGTGATCCGAAATGGACCATAATAATGGGGTGCCAGCTTCTGATTCAACTGCTGTGCGACGGACAACTGCCGATAGGGGCGGAGCTTGAGAAACACATCGTCCCCCACCTGAAATTCGCGCTCTGTCCGATGCCTGTCAGTCTGGGCCTTCATACGATCCTGTGCTGTCCGGAGATTCTCGCGCAAGGTAGCGAGTGTGCGGTCACGATCACGAAGTGCACGGTCAACTGCTGCCACTGCCGTACTACCCGACTCATAACTGCACAGAGAAGGGGGTGGTCGCCCGTATTCTACCTCAAAGGGAGTGAGCTTGCTGGCTGGATTATAGGAAGTGTTGAAGCAGTACTCAACCCAATGCAACCAACTCGTCCAAGTCCGCGGCTCATCCATAACAAAGCATCGGAGGTATGTCTCGACGCCCCGATTCAACACCTCAGTTTGACCATCTGTCTGCGGATGGTGAGCCGTGCTGAAACGCAAGGAGGTCCCCTGTAGACGGAAGAGCTCCTTCCAAAAGTGGCAAACAAAGGTCGGATTGCGATCCGAGATGATCGCCTGAGGGATGCCATGAAGCCGAACAATCTCTCGAGCAAAAAGAGCAGCAACAGACTCACCCGTGTAAGGGTGGCTCAGTGCGATGAAATGCGCGTACTTGGACAATTTATCAACTACCACCATGATGACCGTCTTACCCTTAGACCGCGGCAAGCCATCAATGAAATCCATGGATACTATATCCCAAATCTGGTGCGGAATCTCCAAGGGTGTAAGTAGCCCGGCCGAGGAAGTGGTTTCGTACTTCTGCCGCTGGCAAACATCTCACTGCTGAACAAATAACTGGATATCCCGTCGCATCCCCTTCCAAAACACATTTGCCCGTGCCCGCTGAAGAGTACGGAGAACACCGGCGTGACCGCCCGTCGGGGACGAATGGAACTCATGCATCATGACCGTCCTCCAAGCCGACTGATAGGGTAGGACTACCCGTCCCTGATAGTATAGCCGGTCATTCTGCAGATGATAACCAGGGGCTGTCTCTCGTGCCTGCCGCAGATCCTCCACAATGCCCCGCAACTCGGGGTCTCGCTGTACCTCCTCCTGAATCTCGTCAATAGAGTCCATCTGAGGTGTAGAAAGTTGGGCTAGAGCGCCCTCAGGCAAACGGGATAGTGCATCAGCAACCCGATTGTCCTTCCCTTGCCGATAAACAATCTCGTAGTCGTACCCCAAAAGCTTGGTGACCCATTTCTGTTGGAGAGAGGAAGAGACCCGCTGTTCCAAAAAATGCTTCAAACTCTGATGATCAGTCCGTATTTTGAAATGACGTCCCAGCAGGTATGGTCGCCACAATGCCACCACGTGAATAACCGCCAACATCTCCTTTTCGTAGGCGGATAGGCCTAATGTCCGCGGAGCCAAAGCCTTGCTGTAGAAAGCTAACGGCCGTCCCTCCTGCATTAGCACGACACCTAGTCCCACTCCCGACGCGTCCGTCTGCACGACGAACTCCTTGGAGAAGTCCGGGAGTGCCAAAACTGGAGTCGTCGTCATAGCCCGTTTGAGTGCCTGAAAAGCTGACTCAGCCTCATCCTGCCAAGAAAAGGCGTCCCTCTGTAACAACTGTGTTAACGGCCTGACGATCTTCCCATAGTCCCGCACGAAACGCCTGTAGTAGCCCGTGAGTACCAAGAAGCCTCGCGATGCCCGAATAGTCTGAGGCCGTGGCCACGACACCATGCTCTCGATCTTCCGAGGATCGGCCTTTACCCCTTCAGCCGAAACCAGATGCCCCAAATATTCCACCTCCTTCTGGCCAAAAGAACACTTCGACCGCTTCGCAAAGAGCTGATGCTGGCGCAAAATGGAGAATACCTGTGCAACGTGACTCAAGTGGTCATCCCAAGTAGCGCTGTATATGAGTATGTCATCAAAAATATTAGCACAAAGAGACGAAGCAACGGACGGAAGATCTCATTCATATTAGCCTGGAAGGTGGACGGTCCTCCCGTCAACCCATTGGCCATCACCAAGAACTCATAGTGTCCGTCATGAGTGCGGAATGCTGTCTTGTGGACATCTTCCTCTCGCATGCGAATCTGGTATTAGCCTGATCGTAAATCAAGCTTGGTGAACACAGTCGCCCCATGTAGCTCGTCTAGCAGCTCTTCAATCAAAGGAATCGGAAACATATCCTTCACAGTGATGCTATTCAAGGCCCGATAGTCCACACAAAATCGCCAGGACCCGTCCTTCTTCTTAACGAGAATGATCGGAGCCGAGAAGGAACTAGTGCTAGGCCGTATGATGCCGACATCGAGCATCTCCCGTACGCTGCGTTCAATCTCGGCTTTCTGCATGTGCGGGTACCGATATGGTCTGATGTTGGTAGGCTCCATCCCTGCCTTGAGGATAATCTGATGATCCCGAAACCGTGAAGGTGGGAGTGTACGCGGCTCCTGAGACACATCAACATACTGCTCCACCAATGCCCACATCGGTAGAGGTACCTCAACTGATCCTGCTGCATCCGTCCGTACCCCCAACAATACCGCCATCAAACTCCCGGTCCCTTCAAGCTGCTGTAGACTGTGAAGAGAAATCTCCTTGACTGGTGAGGACGTGAGGCCCTTCAAACAAAACCATTTCCCGCTCTGCAAGAACTTCATTGTCATCTGATCCCAATCAAACGCAACCCTCCTCAACTGTTGTAGCCACTGAACACCCAGCACCATGTCCGAACCCCGAATGGGTAGAAGATAGACATCTGTGCGACCAACGTACCCCTGCATCCGAAGCTCTACTCCCTTGAGCACACCCTGACACTGTAATTTACTGCCATCCGCCACCATGACCTGGAAGGCAGCTCCAGTATCAATCAGATGCCCCACCTTCTGTGCCACATCCGGGTGGATGAAGTTGTGCGTACTTCCGCTGTCCACCAGAATAGTCACCTTCTCTTGTCGGACCCTCCTCGCGAGCCGCATAGTGAGCGGAGGGGGATGACACCCTTCTATAGCATGTATAGAGACCCCGAGCTCGGTCAGGTCCCAATCTCCTTCAGAATCCAGCTCCTCTGGCGCCAACTCGTCATCCGCGTCCTGATGTAACATGAAGACTTGGACCTTCTGACACTTGTGACCTGGAACAAACTTCTCGTCACAATTAAAACATAATCCCTTCTCCTTTCGGGCCTGAAGCTCGCCCCACGACAAACGAGTCACAATAGACCTCACAACCGCCTGCGGGTCTCTCCTGCCTACGACCGGGGTGGCAGCATGTCTCCCTGTCGCCCGCAACCGCTGCCGGTTGAAGCGCTCTTCCTGAATGCGGGCTAAGCTGATGGCGTGGTTCAAACTCCGCGGCATATATGCGTGAACCTCATCCCGCAGCTGCTCCTTCAGACCTGACACAAAACAACTTAGCAATGTCTTCTCCTCCCAGTGTACTCAGTTTGCTAGCTTCTCGAACTCTATCCGGTACTCCATCACCGTACCCTTCTGTCGTAACTTCTGCAGTAGCGCCTCAAAGTCCTCGTACTCTAGAGGTCCAAATCGGGCGGTGAACCCTTCCACAAAATCAGTCCAGGGTACATAATCTCGATCTCTCATGAACCACTGAGTCCACTGGAACGCGTCGTCTTCCAGATAAAACGATGCTAGTTGCACCCACTGCCCTTCTGGGACCTCCTGGTAGCTGAAGAACAACTCCGCTTTCTGAACCCACTCCAGTGCATCCCCCCTTTGAACTTGGGGAAATTCATACGTGTCAACTTCAGTGGCATGTGCGCTCGGGGCCCTGCCAGCCCTTGCCAGCCCTGTCCATGCCCATTTTGCCCCGGTCCGTTCCACGCCTGCCGTCCCGGGCCCACATGACCTTCCCGTGCCCCCGGGTAGCCCGGAGGTGGCTGTCCCGGGTGAGGAAAATGCTGTCCGGCCCACGGAGCCCCTCCTCCGTAGGCGCCGGGAGGAATGCCGCCCCGCGAAAGAGGAAGAATGCCCGCTGCACCTCTTGGAGCACGCACAGTCGTTCGCTGCCCTCCATCCATTTGCTGCCATGGCTGGCGACCACAATCGACTCCCCCAGCAAAAGCCGGAACGACGCCAGGGAGTCTGGATGGCCCACAGTCGATCGGTCCCGTGTAGCTGGGGCCGACACCTCCAGCGCCTCCAGCTGCGGCTGCCGACCACGCCGCCCCTCCTGGTGTCTCTCCGGTGGTCCCCCAAGGTCGGTGCAAGCCGCCAACAGCGTATCCCCCCATTCCCGACGCTCCCAAGCCGACGCGCGCCGGATCGGGCGTTCCCGATGCTTCCGCCGACCGATCGGGCCTTCCGCCGATCGGCTCTTCCTCGCTCACGGCCTTCCCTCTCAACATCGCCTTGAGCTCATCCATTCGTGCCTCTATACGATCCTCTAAGCGCTGCGTAGACATCCGCATCTCCTGCTCGATGGCTGTTACCGAATCAGCCAGTCCTCCATAGTTCTCCTCCAAGGTTTCCAAGCGGGTGATCTTCTCTTGCGTGCGAGTGGTGACCATCGTCGGAGGATGAAGGCTTTGGTACCAATTGTTAAGAAGCTACTAGAGAGGGGGAAGAAACTAGAGAAGAAGGAGGCTAGGGTTTAGAAGAAGGAGAATACCTTGAGATTATCATGCATTCCAACAAAAGAGGGGGTCCAGGTATATTTATACCCAGGGCCAGCCAACCAAAGGGCCGGCCGGCCCCAATGGGGGCTGAACCGGGTGGGTTCAGCCCCCCCTTGGGCTGATTCTATAAAGAGGGGGCTGAACCAATTGGTTCAGCCCCGTTGCCGCCTCCGTCTTGCCTCTGCCGCCGCTTGTATTGCCGGCCAAATAACCTGGCCTCGTCCGGGGGCGTAACATAATCGGGTTGATCTTTTGATTTTTTTGTACAAAGTAATCTTATTGTGTGCTTAATAAGATAGTAAAAACATAAGATACGTGCTCATAATTCGACATTATCTTTTCATCATGTTTAATATACCATAAAAGTAATCTTTCATTTAACTCTTTTCTTTTTCATGTAATCTTTTGAATACTCAGTTCTTACTTTTTTGATTCTATGGCAAGCTTGTTTGTATTTTCTCAGGTCGTTGCTGAAACTGCAGAGAAAGTATGGGATTGCTATGGATTTGATTTTGGCACTGACTATTCCGGTCTTTTTGACGCTCTATCTCATGTTAACTACAATGTGCGTGTAGCTGCTGCAGAAGCACTAGCTGCAGCTTTGGACGAAAATCCTGAAACTATTCAGGTAAGTTTTCTTAGGACATGTTTAACAATGGAGCTCACTTTTACGTAAATTTTTTCCTCATTGACCATGTTTTTCAGGAGGCACTTTCAACCCTTTTTTCTATATATATCCGAGATCTTGGAACAGGATCTGAGGTTGCCGATCTTTGTTGGTTAGGGCGACAAGGGACAGCTTTGGCACTGTACTCTGCAGCTGATATTTTGAGAACTAAAGATCTTCCTGTCGTGATGACTTTTCTTATATCACGTGCCCTGGTTAGATCACAGTGAACTTCAAATTTTATTGTTAGTTTTTAATCTTTTTCACGTTTTTATCTCTCTAGTTTTGTCCTCTTAATATACTTAGTATCAATCTATTTTTAGTGTCATAACTCATAAGTGCAAATATTGCTTTATTATGACGTGAAAATATTCCATTATGTTTCTTCCTAGTTTGCTTTATGTATACAGGCCATGAAATAGTTTGTAATAGAAAGGCTTAATATTACTTCTTTTTATGAGTACTTATGTTGTTCATTCTGTACGTATGCAATTGATTCTTTCAATTTTTTGGTGGTTCGAGGCTAAACAGTGTTCATCCTTCGGCGCAATCAACTTTTTCTGAAATATGAGCGGATCTGAAATAACTATTAAGACCCCCTAATGTGATGATGAAGATATCAAAAGAAGTACCAAATCAATATCAGACCCATCACTGTCATCTTTGTCACTCGCGCCTTTAGATAAGAGTTTTTACTGAAGAAATATTTTTTAGAGCAGGATTACTTGGAGAAATTTTCTTTTGCACTTCAATCTTCTATATCTAGCATTGTATCAGACTTTTAGGTTATTTTATCCTCCCTCACTCTAATTTTCTTTTTTTGCTTCGTCGAGATTCACCGGCTCTTTGCAAAACTTGTACACCAGTTCCCTACTCCACTATATTTCCTCGCTGTTCTAACCCACTTGGGATTCATTTACACTCTCATAACTGCTCTTTATGGCTTGTTCCTCCTTTCCTCTCCTTCTAACGGTCCCTCTTTTAAGAAGCTTCACGTTCGCCAGTCGTCAATGTCCTCACTCCTAACATGCCTTCTAAATCTTCTATTGCCCGCATTATTTTCATAAGCTTCTATCTTGTTGACCCTTTCTCACAATACTCTATGTTGCCTCTTTCATAGGCTTTTTGCTCTTCTGCCTCTATTTCGCACGTTCAACCCAATTGGCCACCTCCCCTTTTGATCTCTAAAATCAGCTTGGATTTGCGGAACATTAATGGTGGGGATAACCCACATGATTGACATTGGAGATTGAGCCTCCACTAGGCTGGATGTTTATGTGAACTCGCGCAGGAGACGCTGATCGGATTAGTGATCCGAGACCACGGGCGCTTCAAGAGCGCCCTTTTCCTATTTTTTGTAGTTTCTTTTATTTTTTGGACATCATTTATTAGTAATCAAATAATAGACATAACGATCAAATCATAGGCGTTCACGTCGGGTGCCATAATCCTCTTTTTTATAGATAAAGGGTGATGAAAGCCATTGTTAGCCATGTGAAGAAATCCAGAACTGACAATCATATTGTAGTGCGACGCCGCGAGACCCAGGGGTGCGACGTTCCGGTTCGTATTTTGTTTTCTCCTCCCATAACCCTATTATGACAAGATCCCATTCCCGTCCCCGCGGGTAGTCGCAAACCTCCATCTCCCCTTCTGCCGCAAAGCTGCGTGACCTGCAACTCAAACCGACGTCTCTCTGTAGCCGCCACAAACTCTCCATCTCTCGTCCTGCCACAACACCGCACTTCCCGCACCGCAAACCGACACATTCCTGCAACCACCGCAAACCCGACGCCTCCGTGTAGCCATCGCAAAAACGACACCTCCTCTCTCCATCCTACAACGAACCATCACCCTTCCCCTGCTGCCAATCGCTGCGCCGCCCGTCTCTACATTGCATCCAGCCGCAAGCCTGACTCCTTACAATCCCTTCATCTAGTCGTAAGTCCTCCTCCTACCACCACCACCTCCAGCGACAACCATTGTTTTAAATGTCCTACGACATGTCCGACATGTCTACAGACATGTCATTTTTTAGGGCAAAACGATATGTTTTTCTAAAAAAAATAGATTATATCCTTTTGTAAAATATAGGCCGACATGTCCGATTTTTCCGATATATCGACCGACACGACTTTTAAATATATCGCCCGCTATTTTATTTTATGTTATATTAGCAGACTAGCAGCATATGTTTAAATCACCTATGAATATTACATTATGTATGTTTAAATCGATTAAACTTATTGTTTCGATTTTTTTAACGTTTTATTCTTACAACCAATTTTGTATAATTGTTTCACAATTTTTTAATTTCATATTACAAAAATATGAAAATATTTAATACATTTATTTAGAAAAAAAATGAAAATATTTAAATCTTCTTTATTTGCAATAAATTTATTGTTATCAAAATAAAATTATTGTATACTATTAAATATATTTAACAATGTATCATTTTATATTTGTTAATAATATTTTATCTTAGATACTATTCGATTTTATTTTGTAATACAAATGACTCATTTTTTATCTATTTGTTATATTATTTTTCTATTTTTATAACATATAATTATAGTTAGTATACATAAAAACAAAAAAAAATTATTTATAAAATAAAGAAATCTGATATTTTAAAATATCCCCGACATGTCTCCGACTTCCGACACCCGACATTTAAAAACTCAATCCGATATGTCGCCGACATTCGATATTTAAAACATTGGCGACAACCGACCTTCATTAGTGCCGACCGTTAGATCATCTTATTCGTGAGTTTCTCGTATTGTGCTTCATCTTTTATTATTGAATATTTAGATGAATATTGCATATTTGTCTGAGGATCTTGACTTGTTCGTGCTATTGTTTCATTTTCTTATTATTCTATAAAACCCATTTGTGCAAGTTTTAGTTCAAAGCCCTTATGCGAAGAAGAACGTTTATTGTTCGACCAATTGAAACTGTTACGAATGCAGTGTAGCTCTGCTAACTTGTCGATTTAATCGAAATCTCTCGCACATCATATAGAAATATAAAATAGGTTATTCGAGTCCACCCAACCCCACTTACGTAGGTTTGCATTAATACTTGTGTAAATCCACAACCTACTATGTGTTCGATTTGATATCAGAGCTTTAGGCTTGTGCCATTTGTATGTTGTGTAGCGGTAAGCCTTTTCATCGGTCCATGTCTGACCTGAACATAATCGACGAGAGGACCACCAACTCCAACTCTGAAATGACACCACCAGAATTCTAACGACTAATTCTAGATATGTTCTATCAAGTGAACGCTTTATTCGACGATCTCCATACTCTCATTGAAACTCCGAGGACCAAGGCTATCAAGCCACTCCTCGGAGGAGAGAGGACACTTCCATCCCACCTGATGATCATTATGAAGAAGTGCGGGACACCCGCGAGAGCCTGCCACACCTCTGCGACGACCCCTTGATCACATTCATGACTGTCGATCTAGATCCACCCAGGATAGACCGTTCAGTCTACGGGAGGACTACTAGCCTCGACACCCATCCCCTCGTGTTTGAGTCCTGCGCCGTTCTGATTATGGGCGGGGAGACTACTATAATAGTTACCCCGTACACATAGAGAAGTACCACATGCTGGGGACGACATCACTCACCACATACATATTGACGCTCCTACCTTCGACGGCTACCTGGACTCGAAGGCCTTTAGTGACTGCCTCCAGGAGATGAACCACTATTTGGAGTGGTATGATATGACAGATAAGCAACGTGTTAGATTTGCGAGGATGAAGTTTATAGGCCCGGTGAAAATCTTTTGGACTAGCCTTGACAGATCACTTCATCGAGACTAGCGCCACCCTACTATCCGTTGGGAGGACATGAAGCACCTATTAAATGACCACTATCTTCCTGTCCCATATTCGGACCAGTTGCTGGATCAACTTTACGCGTTTTGCCTGGCCACACTATCTATGGTTGAGTGCATGTCTCGATTTGACGAGTTACCTGTGGTGAGTGATCTACGTAAGGAGACTAACATTACTGCTTCCCGAATCCGTTTTGGACTGAAGGCTGGGTTACGTAGGGAGCTTATTCCCCGTTGCTTAGATACCGTTGTGCAGATTTTCCAGATGGCCCTCGAATACGAGCAATACCTTCGATTAGCTTTACCCGGCAGGCTTTCTCTTGACCGGACAGGCACACCTGTAGGGCCACCTATGACTATTACCTCTCCTACTGGGCGCCCTCGTGTTCCCGTGGATGAAGAGAAAGGAGTTCTCCACCGACCTCCCGCGACTACTCGTCCAGGGAATGTCTAATGCTATCGTTGCTTCTGGAAAGGCCACATGGCATCCCAACACCCTACGAGAAATTTACTTGTTGTGGAAGGTGGGCCCAATGCTGACACTAAGGAGTTCATTGATGAGGATATTGTCGCCATTGGCGACGGCGGTTGGGAGAGCGATGTTGAGCGTTCCCTTGAGGTGCGTGTTATTTGAACTTTCCTCTACACTCCGCGTACTGATGAGGATTGCCATTGTATAATGATTTTCTATACTTTCTTCCCCATTGTAGGTGGTCCCTGCAAGCTGTCCGTCGATAGTGGGAGTTGTGTGAACATTGTGGCCCCGAAGACCTTAGAGCAGATGCATTTGGTTTCTGAGTCTCATTCCCATCCCTATTGTGTGATCTGGGTCGACAAGTCGACCATACATGTTACTCAGAAGTGTCTGGTTCCGTTTTCTATCGCCTCTTTCGAGGATCGTGTTTGGTGCGATGTCATCACAATGGATGTCGCCCACATTCTACTAGGGAGGCCCTGGATTTTCGATCATGATGTCACTTGCTTCGGTCTTTCGAAAACGTGTGTATTCTACGTCAAAGGTCGTAAGATTACATTGACACCAACCCTACCTAAGGAGAAATCCAAGGGGCGAGTTGCACCCTCCACTTTCATGAGTTCATCCAGGCTGCTGTACAGTCTACGTTGCAGTGAGTTTATGAGAGAGAGTTCTGACGCCCAATATATTCTACAAAGTATCTGCCACCATGTCTCCTTAGGACCCTACAAAGATTTCTAAGCCTCCACCCGAGATCTGGCGTCTTCTCGATTAGTACGCTAATATTAGATCAGATGACCTACGCAATGAGTTACCTCCATTGGGTGACATCCAACATGCCATAGACCTGACGCCAGAAGCTTTGCTTTCGAATCTACCACCGTACTGGATGAACCATGGTGAGCATGATGAGCTTAAGAGACAAGTTGGTGAACTACTGTGGAAGCAGTTCATTCGTGAGAGCCTGAGTCCGTGTGCAGCTCCTGCCCTTCTCATCCCAAAATGGACGGGAGATGGTGTATATGTATCGATAGCAGGGGTACAATAAAAATACTATTAAATATTATTTCCATATTCCCTGTCAGGACGATTTATTTGGCACGATGATTGGTTCCCATGTATTTTTGAATATCGATCCTCACAACGGGTACAACTAGATTAGAGTCCGCGGGGGAGACAAGTGAAAGACGATGTTTAATACCAAAGACGGTCTTTATGAGTGATTGTTCATGCCTTTTGGTCTGTCCAAATCCCCCAACACCTTCATGCAGGTCATGACCTAGATCCTTCGACCCTATATAGGCAAGTTTCTCGCCGTTTATTCTGATGCCATCTTTATTTATAGTCTTTCCCCCGTCGACCACCTGAGCCATCTGAGGCTTATGCTCGAGATTCTTCGCGAGGTGAAGCTATTTGTGGACCTGAAAAAGTGCTCTTTCCTGACTGATTCTGTGCACTTTCTCGGGTACGTAGTATCTGCGTCTGAAGTGTCTGTTGACCCGAACAAAGTCCACTCCACTCGTGAGTGTCCTGTTCCATCCACCATCACTGAAACCTGTAATTTTCACGGACTAGCCACCTTTTATAGGAGGTTTGTCTGAGATTTTAGTACTCTCATGACACCCTTTACGAGTTGTTTGCAAAAGGGAGATTTTCAGAAGCAGCCACATGTGTTTTCGAAGAGTTCAAGGAGAGACCGACGACTACCCCCGTTCTGAGATTGTCCGATTTCTCTAAGGTTTTTGAGCTAGCCTCCAATGCATCTGACGTTAGCATTGACAGATTACTAAGTCAGGAGGGTCACCCAGTTTCTTACTTTAGTGAGAAGCTGAACGAGGCTCGACAGAAGTACTCCAACTACGATAGGAAATTTTTCGCTGTTGTGCAGTCACTTAAATATTGGAGACACTATCTCCTCCCGTGGGAGTTTATCCTATACTCTAACCAGAAGGCTCTGCAGTATCTTGATTCATCGAAGAGGTTGGGGCATAAACATGCCAAGTGGGTCGAATACTTGGAGGATTTCCACTACATTCTCAAGCACCACACTGGTGTTGAGAACAAGTCTGTTGATGCTCTTAGTCGTCGTATCACCCTCCTCTGTACACTGACTATTAGTGTGATTAGTTTTGGCAGTCGCCTAAGGATTAACTTACCTGCACCGACTTTGGCGAGATTTATTTTGGATTCTTGAGAGATCTCCTGAGCCAATTGAGAGGTTCGATTTCGTTGAGGGATACTTATAGCATGGGTCTAATCTCTATTCCCCGGACCTCCTTTTTGGACTTTCTGATTTGGGAGTTACATACCGGTGGCATTGTTGGCTATTTCGACAGAGAGAAGACGATCACTTTGGTCGAGGTTCACTTCTATTGGCTCACCTTGAAGAAGAATGCGGAACGGGTCATACGTCACTTACCAGACTGTGAAGGGTTCAAAACAAGATACTGGACTATATACCCCATGCCGGTCCCACACCACTCTTGGGTTGATATTACCATGAATTTAGTACCGAGCCTTCTTCACACTTTGAGGAAGCATGACTCCATTTTTCGTTGGAGGTAGGCTGGGTTTTAAAGATTGCTCATTTTATCGCCTGCCGCAAGTCTGCATATGCGACCCACGTGGCGGCCCTCTTAATGCAGAGAATGTGAAATTTCAATATTTTATTGCTTCACATAAAAACTCAAAATACAAGTATTTGTACACAAATTTATTGGAAGGTGTGTAAATTCAACTGTAAACCAAGATGTGTGATTAATCTATACACGAGAAAAAATTAGCCTTTTTTACATGATTCTTCTACACACCTCCGCAAGCCGGGGCATATAGATCATATGCGCGAAGCTTGGAAATGAAATGTCGGTATAGTAGGGGCGAGGTAATGCGTTGGTGAGAACGTCAGAAACTTGCTTAACGTCGGGTACATGTCTCAAGTCCAGTTTGTGATGCATCCTGGAATCAAAGGCTCCCTGATACCAAACTGATGTAAATAAAAATTTAGGGTTTTGGCAAATAAGGTATTTTTAAATGCGATCAATTTTAAACGATGTAGGCCGAGCGGGCCTATGCGAGTTTTGTGCGCGAAATCAAACTCGTTATGAACGTTAAGAAATTCGTTAATTTTGTTCGGATTGACCTCTCATGTACTTACGAGTCGAATCCTTCGCGAGACGAGTACGACCACAAGCAAAATTCAAAAGCAATAATTTATGAAATAACAGTAATAAAGAAATAGTCAGAACGTCCGAGGCAAGCTTAAATTAGTTATTGAGTTGCATAAAATTATGCCAATAAATGAAGCACGAGGGAGGGCGGAGTTACCCCATGCATACACCAAGCTACGACGAGAAGTAGACCATTCCAAGTACGATGAACTATCAGATTTGTTATAACACCTAGGAGGCTTCTTTCAGGTAGACCGAGCGAATCAGAGCTGCTCTCAGTTGCCGGCCGAAGGAGGGGCTTTAACAGACGGAGGAGGAACAGTGGGGCCCCGCTGGATTGAGTCCACAACTACCTTCGTTGTCGTCGAAGTTGAGTGCCGAAGTCGACGACGACCAAAGGGGAAGGTGGAAGCCTTCGTCGAAGCAGGATCTCGATCGTTCTCTTGAGCAACGCCGGTAGACAGAGTTGACGACGTAGAAAACCTTTGTCGAAGTCGATCGTCTGGTAGTCGCCTTCGTCGGGATGGAGTGCCCAAACTACGATGGTTTTCCCAGTTAACAGTGGAAACGATTCGTTTTCTCTGAATTATTCAGGTCCCTTTTTCTTTCCAGAGGGGACCCTTTTAGTAAGGATGTAAAGTTAGGCTCCAATTTAATTTCTTTCTAAATTTATGTTTCCAAAATTTCTTTCTAAATTTATGTTTCCAAAATTTCTTTCTTCACTTGAATCTCATTAATGAAGAATAATTCTTGTATCTTTTGATTTGGGAAACTCCGCCATTTAACCTTATACGTCTTTAATTTGTGAAAGCTTGCTCTTTCCATCCTAGCTACTCAATTTGCCGGACCATTTATTCAGGATCTCATCGGGTGGTCAATCCGGTGAGCCGAAACTCAACATAACATCGGTGCACAGACAAATGAAATGACATAAAGTAAAATAACACAAAAAATATTGACCGCGTGATGATGTCACGCGTTCCCGGATGCGGCTCGATATGTTGCTTGATATGTGGCTCGATGTGCTTCCGAACTCGATATGTGGCTCGATCTTAGTTATTAAAGGCGCAAGGCGCACCAAGGCGCAAAGGGGTCTTGGAGCCTAGGCGCAAGGCTCAAGGCGCAGGCGCGCGCCTGACGAAGACAAGGCGTAACCACATTCATTTAAAAAAATAAGCATCAAACATCAATTCATCTTCTTGATCAGATTTTTCATCTATTCTACTCATTAATCATTCATTATTATCATTTATAACTCTTAAAAATAGAATTAATATGGTCGTTTACATCATATTTAAGTCTTAACACTCGATTATGTTTCTCAAACACTAAATCATGCAAAAAATATTGAGTTCTTACATTATTTCTTTCTTTCTATTGGGAAAAAAAAGTTTGCAACAGAAACCGCTCTCAGACGCGCCTTTTATACTCCAAAGGCGCAAAAAAGGTGCACGAAGGCGCAAGCCTCTGAGCCTGTTGAGCCTGGAGCCTTAGGCGCGCCTGAGGCGTGCCTTTAACAACTATGGACTCGATATGCTTCCGAACTCGATATGTGGCTCAATGTGCTTTCGAACTCGAAGATGACCAAACTTCCTTTGTCGTAGTTTTTGATGGCCCTGGAGTAATCTGTTTCCTGAAATAGACAAACACTTAATCTCCCTTTGAAAAGTACAACTCACGGCGATAATGAACGATCATGAATTTATAATTTTCAAAAGTTGCTCGCAACCTATTAGCAATAATTTTATGCATTTTTTTAAATAATTAGTATGAGCTTGCGCTTCGAATGAAATTCGTTCATAAAATGAGAGAGGGTGGTGGCCAAATAGATGAGGTATAAAAACCCATAGATAATCTCGGAAGGTGATTCATTAGGGGGGGCGATTTTTAGAATCTTTAATTGTGAATTTTGCTTGTTAAGGTACAATGTCCCATTGCGTTGGATTCGCCCCAGTTAAACATTTAAGAAAGTTCCCCAAAGTTTTATTAACGACCCCAATCTATCCATTAGTCAGAGAGAAATAAGCGCTACTAAACTCGAATTTGATTCTCATTCTGCCACATAGTGTGTTCCAAAAACACTTTTTAAAATATTTATTATATTGATGCAACTTAACAAGTCCGCCTATATCCAATTTAATAATAAAATTTTAAAATAAATCCCAAATTTATCATTTAAATTTTTCCATAGAAAACTTTTAAAGCGTGTATCCTTATTGGGAGTGAAACTTTTTGGAGTTCTCATTATCCTTAAAAGACGAGTTCTCTTAAATATATTGATAATTTGATAATAGTTTTTTTAGACACGTTTATATTTATAGGATAATGTAATGACATAAATTGACGTTAGCCAAATATAAAATCAATATATGGTGCTGATTCTACTATCAAGGGTAAGTGAATGTCAAACATAATGGCTACGGGCTCAAGGGCGGTTGATGACATCAGACTAGGAGAATCAGGAAATACAGTGATAGCAACAATGCCATTTAAGTTGAGTGACACATCATTAATAAGTTTCTTCTTCGAGCAGGGGCTCGGGAAGAAATTCAGTGCTTAAAGGTTGTGGGATCACATTATCAGTCGGGATGATCAAATGAGGTGGAAATAGTTCTTCTGGATTTGAGGCTCAGGAAGAAGCTCCTCGACTGTAGGGAGCACCATTATGGAGAGAGGTGTGGCCAATGTGCTCGCTTGGGTGGTAGGACAAGGGGACTCTAAGATCATACTTGTAGGAACACTAACGAGACTAGAGAGGTGCCTATTAGTAGACCTAAACTCAGTTTCCACCTTTTGGGCCAAACTAGAAACTACATCTAAATCGCGGTAAGTGTGCAACTCTAGTTGATCCTTAATGGAGTAGTGTAACCCGTGCAGGTAACGGGATACGGTCATCTCATCTCCCTCCTGAATATCTAGCTTAGACTGAAGGACTATAAATTCACTAGTATACTCATCAACCGACAAACATCTTTGTTGTAGATTTTTAAATCTACGATATAAAGTTTAGGTAGTCGAGGGAGACATAATGCTTGCGCAACTACGTTTTAAACTCAACCCAAGTAGTTATTGGAGGCAACCATAACTTTTCTTTCATGCGTTCGATTTGCTTCCACCAATCTAGTGCAGGTGTTTTAAGTATATGAGTCACATACTCGACTTGTCTACTCAAATATATTTGGCTAGTTATCATAAAACATTCCACAGTATGACACAAGTCTAGGCAATCCTCAGGTCCTAAACGCCCGTCAAATTCACTCGTGTGTGTGCTCTAGGCGGTTAGGATCAATGTGCTCGTCATGCCATGACTGCTTTATATTGGCGAGAGACGCTACCATTTCAGATAAATTTTTGATTCGAACATTTAAATCTTCTATATTACTCTCCAACCTTACATAATTTCCTGTTAAAAAAATTAAAACAACTTAATTTTTTTTCTTTGAAACACGGATCACCTATGATGCCAAACTGATCTAGGCCGGACCCTCGAGGCTATTTTTTTTAAATAAACTCGGGGGCAATTAGGAGAAATTCGAATCAGAGTTTTTTTTGCGCTCATTCTCATAACAGTCGAATGTTGTAAAGCTATTAATCAAAATTCGAGAGTGAAATTCTTTTTGTGCTTACGATTTAGGGTTTAGGGTGAATGAAATGTTCCACGGGCGAGAATTGCATAAAACAACTTATGAAAGGATTAACGATAATTTCGGATAACTAAGTGGAATAAGACAATCTTATAATTACTTAAGAGAACAAATAAAAATAGAGTAATGTTGTAGACTTTGAGATCAAGTGGATTTTACCAAAAGCATTACCGGCTGCAACAGGAGGGGATCGATCCACGCCAACAAGTATCAAACCGAATGAGGTAAATCTGATCGGTCACTGGAATGTGAGGTTGCGGTCTATAGTGGCGCCGGACCTGCGAGGCTAACGAGAATCCCCTGGAACTCAGTTGTCTACATCGACATGGGGTTTTTGGGCTTCACAGAGTTCATTCGTGGAGACGTTAATGATGAACCAGGGGATGACAGCGTCAGGGCGGCTCCTTGAAGACGATGGAGTCAAAAGCCTTTCTCACCGGAGTCGCCGCTGCAGGGGGTAGCGTGGTTGGCGAGTGGAGTTTGCAGGAACATGAACATGCAATATTTGAGAGTGCCTACTCGAGTTTTGTGCGCGCGAAATCACTCTTGAGTGTGGAACGTCGTTAAGATCGTTAATTATTGTTTGAGAGTGTACTCTTGAGTGCTTTACGAGTTAACCCGCCGCAAAATAATTCCAACCACACGCAAAATTTATGGATAAACGACAATAAAGAGATAACATGAACGTTCGAGGCAAGCTTAGATTAATTAGTGAGTTGCATAAAAATTACGCAAATAGTTGAAGCACAAGAGAGGATGGAGTTACCCCAAGCATACGTCAAGCTACGACGAGACGTTGACCACTCCAAGTATGGGGTACTGTCAAATCTGTAATAACACCGAGGAGGAGGTCTCTTTAAATTAACCCGGTCGAATCGAGTTGCCGACTGTAGCGAGCTATCGACGGAACACCATCAGACGTAGAAAGCGCAAAGGTGACCCGCTGGAATGCGTTAACAGTGGCTACGTTGTCGCCGTAGTAGTTCGACGAGGTGAACGACGACTAACGACAGATGGGCGTCGACGATGGATGACAATGGAGATGCGTGCTGGCGTCGTCGTGAGTGTCCGAGAAACTATGCTGCTCTGATCTTTGCTAGGGCTGATGCACCTTACGTCCGGCGGCGGAGGAAAATCGGAGTTTCCGCAGGCTGGAATTAGGGCGCCGGGTTAACGGAGGAACAACGAATGAGTCATTCTTTGCTTTTTCCTAGGCTGCGGTCTTCTATCACCGTGTGGGGGGGGGGGGGGGATTTAAAGGAGGAATTATAGCTTCCCTTTTAAAATGCCCAATGAGTCTTTCCTCATATTTTTTCCTCATATTCTGTCCAGGTTGTCGTTTCCTAAACTCACATGCCTTCCTTTTTTCAAATTATTCCCAGATTTTTACCCAGACTAACCTCCCATTGAATATTCTTAATGTGGAATATTTTTATATCTTTGATTTGCGTTTATTCTCTATTTAATCTTATGCGGCCATAATTAGTTTAAGCTTGACAGCTTAGATTAATTAGTGAGTTGCATAAAAATTGCGCAAATAATTGAAGCACGAGAGAGGGCGGAGTTACCATACCAGATAAGCTGTAGTGTTGTTCTAATAGATGCATCTCAAGCCCTAATGTTCCCTACCATACGCTGAGAAACGAAGTTCTCCATACCACCACTATTAATAATAATGGAACATAATTGTCCCTGGATGCGTGCAATAGTGCGTAAAATATCGTGCCTCCTAGGGTCGTCATGAATAGACTCGCCGAGGGTGGCCAGACTATAACGTAAGACACAGACTAAGTGTTCATCGTGTTCATCCTCTACTTCTATTATATTCTCAGACTCGAGCTCAGGTTCAGGCTCAGAGTGAGATTCATTAATATAAACTCCGTATTCAGGCTCATGTCCATCAGTAGAATCAATAATAGCGATAAAGTGGCGTCGCAGACACTCAGATGATTTGTTCCCCGACTCCATGCACTTGAAGCATCAGAATACTCCAGTGTTGGGCTTTGCCCCAATAATCTCCTTCCCCTTGGAAGGGATATTGGATGGGTTCGGAGTCCCGACAGTGATGAGGGTGATAGGAATCTAAGATCCTAGCAGTGTGGGCAGTGGTAACGCTCAGTGGAGGTCTATCAGTAGACCTAAGTCTGGATGTCCGCTTCTATGAAGACCACTCTACGGGCGTGACTCGAGATCTCTCCCAGGTTCTTATAATCAAATAACTCTAACTAATCTCCAATGGAATATCGTAACCCGTTCAGATAATGAGAAACGGTCATGTCATCGTCCTCTCGAAGATCGAGGCGAGATTGGAGTACAAAGAACTCATTCGTGTATTCATCCACCCATAGTTTGTCTTGTCGTAGGTTGTGGAACCTATAGTAGAGGGTTTGCAAATAATCTTGTGGAACGTACCTCTTACACAGTTGTGTCTTAAATTTAGTCCAGGTGGTGATCGGGGCATGCCTAAATTAAATCTTGAACGCTCTAGCTGACCCCACCCTAAATTAAATCTTGAACGCTCTAGCTGACCCCACCAAACGAGAGCGGATCCCTTCATTCTAAGGGTAGCATACTCAACTTGCCTAGCTTGGGGCAATTTCTTCCAAGCTAGGAAACGGTCCATCCTATCGCACCATTCTAAACAACCCTCGGGTTCTAATTGCCCTTCGAAGTCACCTACATCTAACTTTACTCATACATCCCATTGGGGTGGATCCCTAACATTTTGGTGCCCTTGTTCAAGTTGTCGTCGATTAGGGTCTTCGATTTCAGGTTGCCTAGGGTTATGATCCTCTTCAATTTGGTGTGGGGTGATTCCTATCTGTTGGTTGGCCTCTAACGTGATAACATGTGTGCATATCCCATTTATCACTTGTCTCACGTCTCGCATGTTCGCGGTAACATTTATACTCATCGCCTCAATTGTTTTAGTCAAATTTTTAATTTGTGCCCTCAAATCGGCAACACCATTTTCTAAATTACCCACACGATTTTCCATTAAATAAATTGGTTTAAATTTTCATAAATTTAGAATACCTTTTTTTAAATTAATTTTAAATCTTTTATAAATTACTTTTAAATTAAAATAATTCAATTATTTAAAAACCATTTTTTTGTGAGATTACCGGAGTGGGAATATAAAGAAAATTATTTTTTAGTTTTATTTTAAAATTCAAAATCAAACAAAAATGATTTTTTTTCATTTAAGTTAAGATTTAAATTAAAAAGAAAATTTAATACAACTCTTGATTAAAAAAAATTCTATAATTTTCTTATTTTTTTGAAAACCCGAATCGCTTGATTCGCGATAAGAGCGAATCAAAAGTCCTCTGATACCAAACTGATGTAAACTAAAAAGTTAGGGTTTTATAAAAATATGGTATTTTTAAATGCGACCAATTTTAAACGATGTATGCCGAGCGGCCTAATCGAGTTTTGTGCGCGTGAAACCACTCTTGAGGGTGGAACGTCATTAAGATTGTTAATTATTGTTGGAGAGTGTACTCTTGAGTGCTTTACGAGTTGATCCGCCTCGAAATAATTCCAACCACAAGCAAAATTTACAACTAATAATTTATGTATAAGCGATAATAAAGAGATAACGTGAACGCCTGAGGCAAACTTAGATTAGTGAGTTGCATAAAAATTATTCAAATAATTAAAGCATGAGAGAGGGCGGAGTTACCCCAAGCATAGGCCAAGCTACGACGAGACGTTGACCACTCCAAGTATGAGGCACTGTCAAATCTGCATTAACACCGAGGAGGTCTCTTTCAATTAACCTGGCCGAATTGAGTTGTCGACTGTAGTGAGCTGGCGAAGGAACACCAACAGACGGAGGAGGCGTAAAGGTGGCCCGCTGGAATGCCTCAACAGTGGCTACATTGTCGCCGGAGTAGTTCGACGTGGTCGACGACGACTAACGACGGATGGACGTTGACGATGGATGACGACGGAGAGGCGTGCTGGCGTTGTCGTTAGTGTCCGAGAAACGACGCCGCTCTGATCTTGCTTGGGCTAATGCACCTTACACCCGATGGAGGAGGAAAATCGGAGTTTCCGCAAGCTGGAATTAGGGCGCCAGGTTAACGGAGGAATGACGAATGAGTCGTTCTCTGTCTTTTCCCAGGCTATGGTCTTTTGGCACCGTGGTGGGGAATTTAAAGGAGGAATTATAGTTTCCCTTTTAAAATGCTCAATGAATCTTTCCTCATATTTATTTCCTCATATTCTGTCCAGCCTGTCGTTTCCTAAACTCACATGCCTTCCATTTTTCAAATTATTCCCAAATTTTTACCTAGACGAACCTCCCATTGAATATTCTTAATGGGGAATATTTTTGTATCTTTGATTTGCGTTTATTCTCCATTTAATCTTATGCAACCATAATTAGTTTAAGTTTGCCTCAGACGTTCACGTTATCTCTTTATTGTCGTTTATCCATAAATTATTAGTTGTAAATTTTGCTTGTGGTTGAAATTATTTCGCGACGGATCTACTCGTAAAGCACTCAAGAGTACACTCTCAAACAATAATTAATGATCTTAATGCCGTTCCACCCTCAATAGTGATTTCGCGCGCACAAAACTCGAGTAGGTCCGCTCGGACTACATCGTTTAAAACTGGCCGCATATAAAAATACCTTATTTTTAAAAAAACCCTGATTTTTGGTTTACTTCAGTTTGCAAGGTTGAACTTTTTTCTGGATGAAATGACAATCAACCTCGATATGCGTGGTACTCTCGTGAAACATGGTATTATCAGCGATGTGGATGACAACTTGATTTTCACGGTAGAGACTAGTCGGAGAGGAGAGTTTTACACCAAGATCAGTAAGAATACTCTCTAACCATGTGAGCTTAGAAACAATTGAAGCCATTGAGCGATGCTTAGCCTCCGCAGAGGAGCGCGCCACCACTGTTCGCTTTTTACTTTGCTGGGTGATCATGTGTCCTCCCAAATATGTGTAGTATCCACTTTTAGATCGAGGGAACCATCATAGTCTACATAAGAGTAGACAATTAGTGATAAAGAAGAGGAGGGATTAGACACAAGCCTTTGTCCTGGAGCATTCTTCAGATACCAATGGGGCGCCAAGCCCTCCATATAGATAGTGACCAGGGGAACCTTCTTGTTGGTGGAGGTGGACTGAAGGTCGAAGAACTGTTCGGCGCGGGCGATCCAATTGAGAGGGTCGGTGTCGTCGAACACATGATCTCTATCCGATGGAGATGGGCCAGGTGGATGTCCGCAGCGGGGTGAAAAACCCCATGTAGTTCGGGATGGGCCGAAGGGGTTGTGGTGGTGGTGGAGGAGGGCCGGTGAGCGGTTTACCGCCGTGGCTGTGAGTTCTCTAAGGAGGAGAGTGAGATCCTCAAGCTGAGCTTCGAGTTAATCCAAGCGATGAGAGACTGCGAAGGTAGTGGCGAAGGCGTTCTCGTCGGCGTGGAGGGCCTATTGAATGAGTCACGGATATGGAACGACGGTTGGGCGTAGCATTAAGTAGCGCCGGGATGCTGCAAGAGCCGTAGGGAGGTCGGACACGACAATGACCAAAGGCGGTTGGAGCGGAGTTGGAAGGCAGATGGAGAAGGATGGCGTTGGAGGGCAGGAGCCACGTGAAGCTGAAGGACTCACTCAAATCGTCAGAAGACGACGGAGGGGCGACGACCTTTGGAATCGGCGGACTCAGACCAAGACTCTGTTTGTTTTGTCTATTGCTGATCGAAAAGGAGCTGTCAGAAATGAAGTTTGAAAAAGTAGTTGTTTTTGAAAAATGGAGTTTGCAGTAAAAATCTGTGTAAAATGAAGTTTGTAGAGCTGTGTTGGAAAAATAGTGCATAAAAACTGTTTGGTAAAAAAAGAGTTTTGTAAAATATATAATTTCCAAATGCAAAACATCAACAGTTATACGACATATAAAATAAAATAACAAGATTTTTAAGTTATTATAAGATACGACAGTCCTTGGTATTTTCCGGTTCCAGGTACCCTACTTGCAAACTGCGCTTATATCAACTAAAAAAATGAACACGTAAATATTTTAAATTTACCATTGTGAACGGAAGTTATAAACTATTAATAATTAATATTACCTTTCTGCTTCACCTAATTGTTGTGTTATAGAATCACACAACGCAATCATCTCGTCTACACTTCCAGTTGTATCAGTACGCACATCCCGATGTCCTTTTGTGTCATGTTACTTCGGATTAACAAAATTATAATCATCATTGCATTCGCTGAAATCATGATCCACGCGTGAAAGATGTCTGCGAATATAATTATGCACTGCCATTCACTATCACAATATCAGTCCGTTTTGCAAAATTATATGGATGCATGCCCTTCAAAATTGCCCATTTTTCCCCAAACACCGAATGTTCTTTCTATCACACTTTGCAGTGATTAGTATGTTTGATTAAAGATCTCTCTTTGTCCTTCGACCGTTTGACTACCGCGAGCAAAATCTGGAAGATGGTACCGAGTTTCAGGATTCAGTTTCAAATAACCGTGTTGGAGTGGATAGTCAACGCCGACTAAGTAATATTTTCATGCACGGAGAATATATAATGTACAACCGATTTTTTATAACTGAAATGAACAAAAATAATGTAATAGTTACCTCAAGGTGGGTGCAGGAATTTGTGTCTGGGATTACTAATTGAAAATATGATTATCGTCTGCTGATCCTTCCCAACCAGCCATAACGAAGGTAAAACACATGTTGAATTCACAAACAACCATAATATTTTGGGTTGTAGTTCCATGTCGTCCAATAAATGGAATTTGATCTTCAATCGTTATGCAAACATGACCATGAGTTCCATCAATTGCACCGATATAATCTTTGGAGAAGGGCATGCAACGATCACCCTGCAATATTTCCGGCAGAGTACTAGTGAAGTACCGATTTGCTGGGTTTATATCTTCTTCAGATAATCGCAGAAGAGCACGAACACGTCGAGTAATGTATTTGCTGATGGTCTCCGTTGAGTGTTATGTGACAATATGTACAACGTAATTACAAGCACCTCTCCAGTTGTGGTACGCATAGATCCGTTTAGTCCATAATTTACTTGCAGTGTATGCAAAAGATCAAGAAAGATCTGTTCCAACATCCTGAAAGAAATATGGAATCTAACATGAGCACCACATAGTAACTCTCACAACCATTTTTCACCAGTTTGCTTCGATGTCATGCACACGATTGGAGAGTTAAAAATAGAATTTGGTGATTGCAGTGTGACTATTGTCGATGTTAATACTAGATGATAACTTGCACAATAACGCCTTCTTGCAAGCTCATATTCATCACTTGAATAATCTGTGTCATCACCTGACATTATGCTGTTATAACGTACAAGTAACATCACTTGAGTACATAAACATGAATATCTGTTATAACGTACAAGTAATATCACTCGAGTACATAAACATGAATATCTCTGAAGCACAATAAATCACATCAAGAGTAAATAAGAGTACCGAGTACATGAGCTAAACAATAATAAGACAGCTGAAACCCCAACTAATTAAGAGTAATGAGTACACAAAAGTGAAAAACAAAGAACACGAACTAAATAAGAGCACTGAGTACAACAATAACGATACGGGCTGCCCGGTGCACAAAGCATCCCCGCGCAGCGAGGGTCCTAAGTTGTTAAAGGCGCGCCTCAGGCTCAAGGCTCACCAGGCTCAGAGGTTTGCGCCTTCGTGCGCCTTATTTGCGCCTTTGGAACATAAAAAGCGCACCTGAATGAGTTTTTTGCTGTAAAATTTTTTTTTCAAAAATAAAGAAAAAAATAACATAAGAACTAAATAATTTTTTATTGATTTAGTGTTTGTGAAAGATAATTGTGCGTTGAGACTTAGATATGATGCAAGTGGCTACATTGATTCTTTTTTTCAAGAGATATAAATGATAGTAATGAATGATTAATTAGTAGACTAGATGAAGAATTTGATTGAGAAGCTGAAATGATGTTTGATGTTGATTATTTAAAATTGATGTGATTGCGCCTTGCCTTCGTCAGGCGCGCGCCTGCGCCTTGAGCCTTGCGCCTAGGCTCCAAGACCCCTTTGCGCCTTGGTGCGCCTTGCGCCTTTAATAACTAAGCGAGGGTCCAGGGAAGGGTCCCACCACAAGGGTGAAATGTAGGCAAACCTTACTTTGCATTTTTGTAAGAGCTGCTTCCAGGACTCGAACCCGTGACCTCAAAGTCACACGACGACACCTTAACCGGTGTGCCAAGGATCTACTACTGTCACTCCCTGGTATAACGAGTCTGTGACATTTGACCTTTAATCCCTCTGGGAGGCACATAAAAGTTTCTCTATGATTCTTATGCATCATGAGCATAGTTGCAAAATCATAGAACTCATAATCTCCACATTTCGGGGTGTCTTCCAAGCTCTTCAAGTGTTTGCGAAATTGTGAATGGGCATGATGACTTTGGGGGCTCCATCAAACAACGACCAATAAATTTTGAAGATTCTACCAATTCATCCAATTTCGAATTAGATGCTTTCTTCTTCCCCTTGTGTTTTTTTTGCGCATGGAGATGAAACTGCATATCACTAGGGCCTGCTTGCTCTATATTCTCAACTGCATCAATATCATCCTTAGACATTACTCTCTCATCAATAGACTCTCGTGTCATGCTCTTAGAGTGAGTGGTGCACGCATAATCTTCGGTAACAACTACTGATCTAAACATCATGTTCAATTTTTCCTCTAGCTCTGGGTGTGTGCCTGCATATCGGATTTGGCACCACCTCGCATTTGGAAACATATTAGAGAATTTCAACGGAGAAATTGAAATACAAATTCAATTAATATATTCACCTTTAACCTCTGATCCCACCACTCGTCCGAAACATCTATTATTTTTCATGAGACATTCCAACCAAGTCCTGTCTCCCCACGTTTCAACTCATGCCACAAATTCCATTCATTTTTTAAATGATTCCACTTATTTTTCATTTGCACTTTATCGTAATTCTTTCTGGTCCGCTCTAGAAAATTCGCTACCAAATTAGTGTAACTGTCCTTGCTGAAAAGGATTGTCGGCCTATTGCCCAGCTCGATCTCTTTTATGCATAAGTCACAAAATATCATTATATCGTTTGACTCCCATATCGCCGATACCCCTCCCTTTGGTATTTCCTTCTACGAAGAAATTATTATAGAGCATAAGAAGCTCAGACAATCAAGATAACAACAAATGTTTTTTGCACGCTATAATATTTACACACTCTAATAAACTGCGAAGCTTAAACAATCAAGATAACAACAATCAACTTATAACAGTTAATGAAATTGACAAATGAATCTAGGATTATTATGCTCACAGAACACTGAAAGAAACAGAAGTTGATATTTGCAGGCATAACGAAATTTTGTACTTCATTATGTAGTTTTTCCTCTAGCATTGACGCTGAAATTGCATGTTATGTACTCACGTGAAATTGGTAGAATCTGCGATAGGAGATATTCATCCTGCAGAGCAAATAATATTTCCTATAGCATTGCTGCTGCTGAAATTGAAGGCTATCATTACTGTAGATCTCTTTGAGGGGAGTCTTCTGTGCTGAAATTGAAGGCGCTCATTCCGGTAGATCTCCAGTTATTTGCCGATGCAACATAACTAGCCAAAGAAATATTGTTTGCTCTGCTGAAGAGATATCTATTCCCAAAATCGAAGGAAAATAGAAAAAAATCGTAGAAACCTAAAATCGAAGAAAACCTAAAATCGAAGAAAACATAAAATCGAAGAAGAAAACCTAAAATCGAAAGGAAACCTAAAATCAAAGAAGAAAACCTAAAATTCTTATCCGATCTGCACACACAAGAAGAACTCACCTTGCAAAACAATGAACGGAGAAAGAGCGAGGGAGCGAGTTCTGTCGACGACGAACACCGTGCGGTGGAGCAAGGTGGGGGGCGAGAGCGACCTCGGAGGAGAGCAATGAAAGTCCTCGGAGGCGAGCAGCGAAAGAAGGCAGACACGTTGTTTTAGTCGGAGAAAAAAGTAGTTTTGGGTTGCGGCCGAAATTTGACCTATCGCCTACTTATTTTAAAAACATGATTTTCCATATCAGCAATCACAAACGCCATGTTTAATGGAATCTCCGTTTTCTGGCTTCAGCGCTAGAGCTGATCCACCAAAACAAACGCAACCCAAGTCGCTCGAAACAACATGTGGAATTGACTGAAGAAAAAGAGGAGCATGCTGGAATCGTTGGAAGCCGACGGATTGACGGACTCGCGGTGGAAGCAGACACTCAGAATTAGCGGCCGCGCGGATCGGTGAACACACTGGGATCGGTGGAAGCTGACACGCTGAAACACAGGTGGAAGCAGACGCGCGGAATCGACTGCTGGACGCGCGGTATCCGTTGAAGTAGGAGCATGCTCGGTGGAAGTAGGCGATGCAGGAGCAGGCTGAACGCGCGGAATCGCTGGAAGCAGACGATGCGACTGGAACATTAATCCAATTGGGGTTTCAACGCCCTAAATGAGGGGCAGGTCTGACAAATTGTACAAGCTAGCCGTATCAAGATCTAAAATATGGAACACAAACTTGCAATGCATAAAAGTAAACACAAATACAATTGAGAAACAAGCTCTCGCCAAGCACCCAGAGGCTTGGTCCTCCAAAGCACTCCCCTCTCCAAAGAGAGACTCAAAAGATAACTCTCACTACCTAAGAGGCTCTATATATGGAGGCCTCACTACCTAACTTGCACGGATACTTAAAAATGCTCTGCATATCGGATACGGGAAACGCCCGGAAACGCGTTTCCGAAACTCTACGATACGTTATTTTAATTATTAAAAAATAAATAAACTGCGAGCACTTTGCGAGCTGCGAGCGCTCTTAGGTGTTGATTTAGGCTTATTTTCTTCTATCTTATTGCTGATTCTGTATTGCCCTCTTCTTCTTATTGCTGATTCTGTATTGCCCTCTTCTATCTTATTACTGATTCTGTATTGCCCTCTTCTGTATTGCTTCTGCTGTAGAAATGTTGTAGAAATGTTATGTATTGCTGATTTAGAAATGCTGTAGAAATGTTAGGTATTGCTGATTTTAGA
Source organism: Dactylorhiza incarnata (assembly GCA_033032865.1). Taxonomy (NCBI): domain Eukaryota; kingdom Viridiplantae; phylum Streptophyta; class Magnoliopsida; order Asparagales; family Orchidaceae; genus Dactylorhiza; species Dactylorhiza incarnata. Next base: position 5,494,056 of record JAWHQI010000097.1, on the reverse strand, counting down.
AATGTTGTTTACTGATTTTTGCATTAGAAATTTAGTTCACTGATTTTAGAAATGTTAGAAATGTAGTTTACTTATCATTGTGATTATTTGTTGTTAGAAATGCAGTTAGAAATGCAGTTTACTTTATGTGAAGAGTTTGATGGTCAACATTACATCTTATTGAATGTAGTGATTGAGATGGTACCTTAGTTTGTTAGTTGTATTTTTTTATATTGATTAATACTTATATTAAAATAATTAAAAAAAATAAAAACGTTTCCCGTATCCGTATTTTTTTAAAAATCACGTTTCCCGTATCCGTTTCGTATCGTATCCCGTATCCCGTTTGCGTCCCCGTGCAACGTAGCTCACTACAGGACAGACATTACATGACAAAATACGTATCAGTTGTAACCATTGTTTGTGAGCTTAATGTCTTGATATTCAAATAAGTAACATTTGACATCTTCTCAGTGATATTCATACTTGCTTGCAAAACATATTTAAATATATCTTATCCCATGGAACAATCACTGTTGTGTTTGAATGTTGTTCTTAGCGTGGTTAGATTCCCTAGAGTTGGCATTTACCCCCTTTCATTTTTCCTCTTGTTATTTTGGCGATTTTTTTTTAATTCTTTCATGACATACTATGAAACTCTATTCATTATGCCTTTTTCTATGGCTATTTCAATTGCTTTGTTCTGTGTCTATTTCCATTGCTTCTTTCTATGGCTATTTCAATTGCTTCTATTGTTTTGATTATTCTTTTTTGCTCATCCAAAGTTATTTACCCTTCACTTTTACTGGTTTTACAATAATCCCATAAGCTTTTTAATGTGCCATTACTTTGTTACAAAACTTCTAATTATCTGTGCTTGCTTTTTAAATTGTTATAATGGTTATAAATCTGTCAAGGGGTTAACTGGTATTATGCATAATTCTCCAGGCTGATCCTAACATGGATGTCCGTGGAAGAATGATAAATGCTGGCATCATGATTATTAAAAAGCATGGGAAAGAAAACGTTCCTTTGCTATTTCCTATATTTGATAGTTACTTAAATAAAAAGGTTTGTTGTGCAAAATGGTTATCCCTATTAAATTTTTATATTCTTTATTTCTATAATATAATCTTGTGTCCACTTGATCTTTCAATATGAAGACGTCCGATGAGCAGAAATATGATCTTGTGAGAGAGGGTGTTGTGATATTTACAGGGGCACTAGCAAAACATTTAGCAAAGGTGAGGATTTGAGTTACCATGTCTTTGAGATTTCAGGCGTAGGTGATTTTCTTCCTTTACTTAAATATTTGGTATCTGGAGCAGGATGATCCTAAAGTGCATGCTGTTCTTGAGAAACTGTTGGATGTTTTAAATACACCCTCTGAAGCAGTTCAGCGAGCTGTTTCTGACTGTTTATCTCCATTAATGTCATTTAAGCATGTAAGTTTGATAGTGCTAACTTTTTCTTATAATTTTTTATGTTCTTCATAGTCATCCAAGGAGTGTTGCATGTTAGTTGTGTCTAACTGTTTATATGAGGTTGATATCAGCCATCTTTGTTCACTTTTATTTGCATCAGCTTAAGGATGCTGTCCTCCTAGTCAAATTTTTTATCTGCTGACATTTTAATTTTCAGCAGAAGATCATGAGAATAATGATTTTTTAATGATTCCTGATATTGAAATTATTGAGGAATTATACAATAAGGGTAATAAACCTTGTTAATCTCACACCATTTTTATGGGATCAGGATGATGGAGATATACTGGTTTCCCGACTTTTGGATCGTATGATGAATGGGGATAAGTATGGTGAGCGTCGTGGTGCCGCTTTTGGGCTTGCTGGTGTTGTAAAAGGCTTTGGAATAGCTTCCTTGAAGAAGTATGGGATAGTGGTCATGTTACAAAAAGGCTTGCAAGACAGGTTTTGCCCCACCCGAACTTTACATTCTGTTTAATTCAAAATTATAATAATATAGGCTGTATCTGATGATTTGAGGGTGTTGTGTTCTTTTGTATTCATTTCATGACTCTTTTACCCTATGTTTTGGAGTCTCTTCTCTTTTACTTGTTTGCGATTAAATTTTAATTGAAAAAGCTAGAGATATGCTAATACATTCACATCATTACATCTTGTTCTAGTACTACTCTCACTGCTTGTTTGCCAGGAATTCTGCAAAGTCTCGTGAAGGATCTTTGCTTGGAGTTGAATGTCTCTGTGAGAAGCTTGGACGGTTGTTTGAACCGTATGTACCTAGTGTGCCTACTTCGATTCTCTATGTTATATTTTATTGAAGTAACTTGTTTATAGTTACCGTATAATTGATTATTTTCTAGGTATGTCATCCAGTTGTTACCCCTGCTTTTGGTTGCTTTCTCGGATCCAGTTGGTGCTGTTCGCGAAGCCACAGAGTGTGCTTCTCGTGCTATGATGTCACAACTTACTGGTCATGGAGTGAAACTCATCCTTCCTTCGCTCCTGAAGGTATTCATCTACTTCCATCCTTATTTATGCTGGTCTTGGCTTCATGGTGTGATGGTGGATTACATGAAAGAGCTTTTTTATTGTAATTGAAAGCTAGTAGAGGTTGTTTCAAGATTTATGACTGAATTAATTTGCTTTGCTATTAGGATTTTATATTTGGATGTATTGTCATTTGTCACGAGTTATTATTTACTTTCTCGTATATATAAATTTATTGTGTTTCCTAGTTAGTCATGAGCTGAATGAAGGAAGCATGGTTATGTGCACATAAATCAAAATGGATTCTTGGGTCTGCCCTCTCTGATGTCTTTGGCTTTGATTTGAGGGCATGATTCCGCAGCAAACACGACGGTATAGGGGGCCACTATTTCAGTGGTACTCTGTGAGCAACCACTTTATGCATTTATTGTCAAAGGTTAGGTCTTTCTCCTCTGAGAGATGCCACTTTGTGCATAGTGCCAAAGGTTAGGTCTGTTTCCAATCTTCCACCGCCCATACCCCCAATGATTAGGAACTATATGGGTTCTATTGTTGTTGTTGTTCCTAGCTAGTCATTCTTTATGCAACTATTTATTAATGTGCTTAAATCATTAAAGAAAAAATTGTTTGCATCATATTCTCTTCTTTGATTTTATGGCATCAGAGCCTAGGCCGTGTTTCCGTGGGAGGATTCCTTTCCCTAACATGGATTTATGATCCAAATCTTTAACATCCTCTTCCACAAAAAGAGAGTTCTAGTGATGTCATTTCTGATGCGTATTTGAATGCATCGATTTTGTCACGACCCCTCTAAAAGCAAAAGACAGAGTGTGCTTCGGGCGGATCGTGATGCCACGGACATGAGGGGATGAAACACAATGTCTGTTAGGCGGGGGCTGAATTAACATTATTAGGTTTAAAATAATTAATTTGAAGAAAATATGTTTTATAAATATGTTGAAGCTTTAGAGTACAACATTGAAAAGAAAAATACATGTGTTTATATGAAAACCCAGATTTCAAAATACTGGTACCGATTCATGTAACGATGACCTCAAAAGGATGAACATGCAATAATATAAAATTTCAGTACAAAATTTATGGCCTAACAGTTGTCCATGAAACAAGAGGAAATGGTTGAATGTAATCATTACATAACAGAAATACCCAACATAAAAGAAATAATACATAGAACCTGATACAACAATGAAAATAAGATAACCTCCAGGAACACAGGAACAAGGTGCAGAGCGGACTCAGGTACCAGGCGGTGCAGTCCGCTTCCACAAAAAGAGAGTTCTAGTTGATGTCATTTCTGATGCGTATTTGAATGCATCGATTTTGTCACGACCCCTCTAAAAGCAAAAGACAGAGTGTGCTTCGGGCGGATCGTGATGCCACGGACATGAGGGGATGAAACACAATGTCTGTTAGGCGGGGGCTGAATTAACATTATTAGGTTTAAAATAATTAATTTGAAGAAAATATGTTTTATAAATATGTTGAAGCTTTAGAGTACAACATTGAAAAGAAAAATACATGTGTTTATATGAAAACCCAGATTTCAAAATACTGGTACCGATTCATGTAACGATGACCTCAAAAGGATGAACATGCAATAATATAAAATTTCAGTACAAAATTTATGGCCTAACAGTTGTCCATGAAACAAGAGGAAATGGTTGAATGTAATCATTACATAACAGAAATACCCAACATAAAAGAAATAATACATAGAACCTGATACAACAATGAAAATAAGATAACCTCCAGGAACACAGGAACAAGGTGCAGAGCGGACTCAGGTACCAGGCGGTGCAGTCATGGATGCTAAGGCTAATTCCAAAGCAACACGGAAAAAGCCTCAGAACAATAATACAAGTAAAGTAAAGTAAAATGAAGTCCTACAAGTAGGAGATCAGAAAAAGTACACGTACAAATTTCCAAGAACTACAAAGTTATCAAGACATGCAAGTAAATTAGGCAAGCAGAAATATCTAAAATTATTAGACTACTCCGGAGTAAAGTATAGATTCGATCATGATAATGACATAAGTTGGAACAAATGAAAAGTGTAGGTGTCTTTAGTTGATGCAAATGATTCATGATTTAGAAGAATTCAAATTCTGATTCAAGACTTGTCGGAGATTCAGAGTTGTTGCCCGTGGTCTCTATGGGGTGGCTCTTGCGAGCCCTCACCCTTTAACAAGGGAGTTCATGCTCGCTATGACCGGTCCTTTGTTCCTGTTAGAGATTCAAGAGGGAACCCAAATCAAAGAGTTGCATCAATTAAACACCACTTTTCATTGTTTGCTTATGTTATTATTGAATTAAATGATATATAATTTGGTGTTTTTTAGCGTATCAAGATATGCTACCAATTATTGATTCAGATATACAATATTAGAATTTACAAACATGAAACAGGGGGGGGGGGGGAAATCAAGTCATGGAACAATAATTACACAAGTCTTAGATCCTGACAGACATAAGAAACAAAATTCGATGACACAAAAGAAACTAGATAGAGAGTTGAAACTTGTGGGTTCAAGTATTCACGAGTGGTAAGTTTACTACGCATCATTTTCTAGGATACCAAGTATTCATTCAGATTAATCCATTCCAAGACACGATTAACTTCTAAGTAAACATGTGTATGGTTCGAACATTTTACATAAAACACAATTCATTTATTCGCTAGCAAGAAACCTTAACATTTGTCGTTATACCAATTAATGCTCATGCTCAAAAAGAACTACTAGTCTTTCAATTATCCATCAAATGAGTCGCAATTCATCTAAGTGGAAATCCAATTAAAATCATCATTCACATTCACAACTCGTGCTATTCCAAACGCGTGAAACCTCAAACTACTAACAAGTCAATTTAGGCATTCAAGGTTTAAATTTATTTGATGAAACATGTCTTCACTAAATTCAGTGTTTGCAAGAGAGGGATCTCTACTTGCTTTAATGTACCGCTGAAACTGACGGCGGTGGCTAAGCGGCACAAGCAAAAATCAGAAACCCTATTTCGAACCTGTTCAAGAACGACGAAAGCAATATTGGAGAAATTCACTGCGCTAACACAAACAATTATTTTACAAAATCTAAAGCACGAGAGGGTTTAGGAATTACCTCCCTCAAATGTGAGGGGAGAGGAAATTACCACGCGGAAACTGGGATTTGGAGGCGCTTAGGTTAGGGAAACCCTAAATCGGACAGGGCCTTGAAGAGATCCTGCCAATTAGGGCGACGGATGGCGCCGAGGAGCATGAAAACTAGAGATAGGATGATTATAAGATGTGCAAAAATCATAATGCAATTTATACACAACTTGGAGCACAAATTTGAAAATAAATCAAACAAAAATCTGAAAGGAGGGAAAGTGAGATCCTTACCCAAGGAAGTCGAGTCTGACCCCAAGGAGGATAGGGAAGGGGAACCCTAGCTGTTCCCCTCGCAATCACCGACCAAAATGACGAGGAAGAGAGGAGGAGGTGGCTGCCGACCCTTGACGAGAGGGGATAGGGCTGTCGGCCCTTGGAGGAGAAGGGGAATACGACAGATGGCCTCCTTGGAGGAAGGAGAGGCTGCTGTCGGCTTGAGGAAGAGAAGTTGTCGGCCAGAGCAGGAGAAAGAGGAGGCGAGGAGGAGGGCTGTCAGCCTTGAGAAGATCGGAGAAGGAGCAGGAGGAGGCGCCGACGGGAGGAGCAGGAGGCAGCGCCTGCAAGAGGAGTAGGCGACGGCGGCGCTGCGTGCGGGAGACGAGAGCGGGAGGCGGGATCGGGAGACCTAGCTGAGCGGCTTGCGGGAGGCCTGTACCGAGGATTTTTAAAACAAGGGGAGGGGCTGCAGTTAGCAAAATAATAAATCCTCTATTTTTTGTTGAGTTGTTACATTCTCCCCCACTTAGGAAGTTTCGTCATGAAACTTCTGAGGATTTCCTGGCTGGGGACTAATATGACGAAGATTCAAATGTCATTTATTCCAACAAGGTTTTGCACTTAAAGACATGGAAACTAACTATGAATATACTGAAATAGAAAGGAAAACAAACGCGGAGACTTTACCAAGATCAAGAGAAAAGTTACGGATACTTGGTACGCACATCAGATTTAAGTTCTCAAGTGTACTCCACAATCTTATCGGGTTCGGCCGAATATGAAGGATTGACTTCAGGGATCACATAGATTTCTTCAAATAGCTAGAAATTAAGCGGTAAGACTCGAGAATTCGAGAGCGGAAAAAATCTTTGCACGAAAGGAAGATAGAACACCAAAAGGGAAAAAAGGCTGAATGACGATTGAGTGACGACAAAAGTGAGTCACACTGGCGATGGAAGAGCACAAAACAACGCCGAAGTAATTTAGCAGAGTAATTTACAAGAAGACTCTCATTTCTCGCTGACACTTAGGAGCTAACTAGAAGGGGATACAGGTGGACCAAATGAGATTGATAGACAAACGGAACATGAAGTATTGATTACGAATACTGGGGTCTTGAAACTAGAGATTTTAACACATTACATACCGTCAGGTACATAGATCATGTAATAATTACAACATTTTCATTGGACAACTCTAGGTAATGATCATGCAAATGCAACAATGAGATCATGTGCGATGTCAAGCAAATAGTAAATTCATGTGTGTGCAATCATTATTGTTGTTCTTAGCTTCACACTTGTGCAATGATTTATGATATAAATGCAAATGAATGGATACACATGCCATGTTAAGTGCTAATTTCACTTAACATGTCATGCATATTATGATCTGATGCCATCACACTTGAAAATATTAAACTGCCCATATCCATTTAATATTCACAAGCAGTGACATCCTAGTGGAAATTCATATGCACAAAAATGTTAAGTTTGCCCATAACCCATTAACATTCGTGTGCATACTACTCATGCTTATGAGTGTAGTGTGTGTGTTTCAGCCGCGAACAACAGATAATGACAAGGTGAGTGAAGGATTGAAGGAATGATGCACATATATATACTTATAATAATATTCAAAATAGGTGAAAAATCATAAAATACTTTATCTTTAGAAGCTAACCTATCTCTGATACCAACTGTCACGACCCGTCTAATAACAAATATCAGAGTGCGCTACGGGCGGGTCGTGATGCCACATACATGGGGGAAAGATTCTCCATGTTTGTTAGGCGGAAGCTGAGATACTGATAAATAATATTCAAAATAGGTGAAAAATCATAAAATACTTTATCTTTAGAAGCTAACCTATCTCTGATACCAACTGTCACGACCCGTCTAATAATAAATATCAGAGTGCGCTACGGGCGGGTCGTGATGCCACATACATGGGGGAAAGATTCTCCATGTTTGTTAGGCGGAAGCTGAGATACTGATAAATAGTTTTAAAATAATTACGATCATCCATTTTCTCTGTTATCATGGACAACTGCTGGGCTATTTAATATATATATATATATATATAAGAATTTGACATGATTTGCATGCTCATTTGTCTGGATTTGTCATTGTATAAAAATCTGTATCTGAACTTGTATCATGAGTTATATTAAAAATACATGTGCATCTAATAATCTCACTGTCATATTTTAAAGCATCCGCTTAAAAATAATCTATTTTACTCTAAAGTAATGATTTTAAAATTATTTATCAGTATCTCAGCTTCCGCCTATCAGACATGAAGATTCTTTCCCCCATGTCTGTGGCATCACGACCCGCCCGTAGCGCACTCTGATATTTGCTATTAGACTGATTGTGACAAATTTTCCATGGAGTCATAGGCTCTATGACGCACTAGAAGCGAGAAACAAAGCCATATGAGCATAATTCAATCAAGAATAGAGGGTACAGGTACCGAAACTCATCCTTGCTTTCGGTGGTGGTGTTGCATACCGCATACAACATTGATTTTCGACGATGTTCATGACCTATGCTTTGGACCAGTTGGTCTTTCATTTCTTATTTAACTTTTTATTATTGTATTTACAATGGGGGATTTGGCTTTGTTCCTCTTTTTCTATGACGACTAGGCCTACATGCAAGGTGGATTATGAAATTATGCAAGGCTGACGCTGTCCTAGGAGAGGTTTTTCTCCCCCTTTGTGTGAGACCCCGAGCCAGACCTCACAGAAATTCTGTATCTGAGTCTCTTTGAAGCATTTATCGCAGCATAGTAATTTATGAGTACATGAAAAATATACATAAACAAAGCTCATACCTTTGCTCGTTCTTCAGTTCGAGTCAGTCTAGCTTTCCTCTGAGCACTCGGAGTCGCATCCGCTACCTAAAAAGATAAACCACGACGGGTTTAGTCATAAAAATATGACTAAGCGAGTAACATACCTCTTTAACTGCTGTACATGCAAGCAACAAACGCCAGTAACAATATGTATAAATATTCAATTTCAGTGTATCATAAGTTTCAGTAAAGTATTCAAGTCTAGCATGTATTCAATTCTAGCAGGTATTCAGCAATCAAAAGCAGTAACTACAGTGTTTATACTATAATGATTTCTGTTTCAATTTCTGGTATTCGATCTAATTCATATCATTCATTCATCTCAAACATTTCAGCATTTCAGTTTCATTTTCAAATTCAGATTTCATATTCTTTCGGATCATAGCTCATTCAAATTGTTTTCATTTTCTGAAGTAGTATTCTCGTTTTATCTTTAGTTTACTTTAATTCGGAAATCATAAGGGTAGCTGTAGATTCATCCCTTCTTGGTCTTCAACGACCTCTTGGCCTTCAACGGCCTCTGGCCTTCATCGGCCTCAAATCAATATCAAAAACACATTCCGCCGTAGTGTATTCACACCCCCACTACGGCTACAGGGTTAACCCTTATCATTTCAAATTTTCTTATGCATCGATGCAATCTTCTTATTCAATTATGTAGAAATTTATTTTAAATGTTTCCCTCAGAAGTTAATCATCGCTTATTCATTGCCAATTCAATATTTTCCAGCGATTCTTGGATTATCAGTGATTCAAAATTCGAACCATTTCAATTTCATGTCAATGCACAATCATTAAAATACTTTCTGTAGAGTAGAGAAATCTAATCAGGTGTATATATTCAAAATAATTCAAAGCTATGCATAATTAAAGAAATAAGTACTCACCAAGTTTCCTTTGCCTTTAATCGTACCAGGATTTTCCTCGGGTCTATCTCCGGACGCCATCCTCTGCAGTATCAATGAAATCATTTACGTTAGGGTTGCGTCGCGAATTAGTTACGATTTATTTCCTCTGACGATTACAACTACGACTCGAAAGGAGTTGCCTAAGGAAAGATAACTTAGGTGACTCACATAAAGCGTCAAAAGTCGAATCTACTCACTACTGAAATCAAAATTCAGCGGTTATACACAATACACACTAAAGAGGACAGCCCAAAGAAGTTCCAAGGCAGCCCAAAGAAGGTAGCCCCCTCCCAAAATTATCTTTAGCCAGCCAACAGGGGAGCACAAATAAAGCAATATCCCCCAAAATGTTAGTGTATTAACAGCAACCGCAACTGGAAAGAAGAACAACACTAGCCGATCACACACCATGACATTCAATCCTCTCAGAAATGATCAACAGAAAAGGAGAGGGGCAAAAATATCAATAGCCGGCCAACCAAAATAAGTTTCCCCTAATCATGAAGTTCCAATGTTCATAGCAGCAACAATTAACAGGAATTAGACATAGCCGGCCAAACAATAAAGCTAAAACCAAGTGAAAGAAAGCTACAACACAACCACCAACACAAGAGAGAGCAGCCTAGCAGCAGTCGGCCATAAGAAGTACAAAATAAAAGACTAGCAGCACTTGAAATCAATTGCCAAACCCTAACCGGCAAAACAAAATACCCAAATCCAGTGAAGGAGGAGCTATAGCATAACTCACAAATCAGCCCCAAATGAATTCCATAACTACTAGAAGAAGAAGGGGGAAAAGAAGGAGAGCTCACAGTGAAAGGGTTTCCTCTCAAAGCCGTCGGCCAATGTACAGAAAAACCGCAGAAAAGGCAGCGTAGAAGAAGGCAGCTGCTAGTTCTCGCTCTCCCAACACGGAGAATAGGAGAAGAGGGGAAATCGACGATGGGGAAGAAGAAGCACAGCCAGCCCTAACTCATCGAGCTCTCCAGGAGACGGAAGGGATGGGAATAATAAGCAGCCAGGTATCATAAATCCACCGCCTCACCGCCTCACTTAAATCCACTGCTTAAAATGTTGCCAGCCATGTCTATTTGCAGCCCAATATCAGAGCTAGTCGAGAAAAGCAAAGCCCAAATCAATTCAGCCACATCATAATAACTTAGCCAGCCCAAAAATCAGGTACAGCCACAATAACTCAGCCTAATCAAAACTTCAACAACAAGAAGACTATCAGCAGCCCAAATAGCCGAAATCCATTAAGTTTGAGCGCCAAACTCTTTAACCACTTCAATTCCACCATAAAACCCATATAAAACGAAATAAATAATAAAACGAAACGAGCGTCGCAAAAATCATCAAATATTCAAAACTTCAAACTTAAAGTGCGACGTCGTCTCGACACTTATTTTTATTATTTCATCATCGGGAATTTTGATTCATTAAGTTTCTTTTCTTTTATTTTGAGCCGTTACAAACTCTTCCCTTCTCATTGGAATTTTCGTCCTCGAAAATCACAGAAAGATAACAGTACTTTGAGCACGAACATTGTTCATATCGAAAGATAACTTCAAAAGCAGTTCAAAAGCTATTTACACTATTCACAACAAAACGTCTACTGACATATTACATAGCACAACACACGAGAAAGATGTTTTCACTTCCTTCCTTCCTTCCGCCCTTCCCAGGGTTGACCTATATTAAATGCTCGGGGCTCGATACGACGTTCTTCTGGAACTACTTCTTCTGGTGCCGTGGTGGATGCCAACGATTCAGCTCCGATCTGGAATAGCTTCTGCTGTGGAGGTCTTGGAGCGTCTCTACCTTCCTTCGATTGAGTCAACTTTGGGCAATCGGCTCGCCTATGCCCTGGTTGACGACAATAAAAGCAAACGCCTGCGAGACATTCGCCCTTATGAATCTTTCCACATTTTACACATACCTGAGCTGTCTGAGACGCCTGGGATACATTGCTACTTGCTGCATGGGCAACTTGCGATACCTTCCTTTCTTTCCATTGCGGCTCACTTACATTTTCAATCACTTCCTTATTCGAGCCTTCTCTAAGCCTCTTTCTGGCTTGTTCACGTCTCCACCGCGATTTCTCTGCATCAATTTCAACCAGCCTAGCTCTTTCCACTAATTTTCCATATTCAAGGATATCCATAGGCACCAAGAGAGCGCGAATTTCATCACGAAGACCTTGCTGAAATTGACGACACCTATCTTCTTCGGTTGCAATCAAGGAGTCTGCATAATAACCTAGTTTTGTAAATTCTGCCTCGTACTGCAGGACTGATTTACTTCCTTGCACCAAACGGAGGAATTGATCATGCAGCAACCTCTTCTCAGATCTCGGGACAAACCACGACATAAATTCTTGCAGAAATTCCCTCCAAGTAATGGCCGAGACACCACGTACTTCATACTTTCTTTTCATAATGCTATTCCACCATCGCTTTGCTTCCCCTTCGAACATAAATGCAGCTAAACCCACTTTCCTATTCTCGGGGCACTCCATTACGTCGAAAAGTGTTTCCATTCGCAAAATCCAATCTTCGGTTTCGAGCGGGGGTAAACCTCCTCTAAACGGTGGTGGCTTCAATTCTAGGAATTGTTTAAGATCCACATCTAATTGACGGTGCTGAAGCGGGACTGCAGGCCCTGCAGGATTTACAGGAACTATCGACAAATTACCAGGAACTGGATTCGTTGGAGGCACGATCACAGGAGGCAATTGCACGGGTGGAGGTACAGGATCAACACGAGGGGCAGATGGACCAGGTGCAAGTAGGGTTGGCAAGACCAACTTTAATGCTTCAGCAAGGGCTTGGGTGAGATCATTCACTGGGGGACGCGGTTGATTTCCATTATCACTCTCCGCTGACAATGTATCTTTATTTACCTCTTGTTCGTCTCGACCTCCATGGACTCGTTTACTTGCATAAACATGGACGGGGTCCTTGAAACACAATGACATTAGCATGTCAGACACATGTTCACGATTGTTTATGTATCATGTACTGATAACTATTTACTTGCTCGATAAACCTGCCTCTGATACCAAATTGTGAGGCCCCGAGCCAGACCTCACAGAAATTCTGTATCTGAGTCTCTTTGAAGCATTTATCGCAGCATAGTAATTTATGAGTACATGAAAAATATACATAAACAAAGCTCATACCTTTGCTCGTTCTTCAGTTCGAGTCAGTCTAGCTTTCCTCTGAGCACTCGGAGTCGCATCCGCTACCTAAAAAGATAAACCACGACGGGTTTAGTCATAAAAATATGACTAAGCGAGTAACATACCTCTTTAACTGCTGTACATGCAAGCAACAAACGTCAGTAACAATATGTATAAATATTCAATTTCAGTGTATCATAAGTTTCAGTAAAGTATTCAAGTCTAGCATGTATTCAATTCTAGCAGGTATTCAGCAATCAAAAGCAGTAACTACAGTGTTCATACTATAATGATTTTTTGTTTCAATTTCTGGTATTCGATCTAATTCATATCATTCATTCATCTCAAACATTTCAGTTTCATTTTCAAATTCAGATTTCATATTCTTTCGGATCATAGCTCATTCAAATTATTTTCATTTTCTGAAGTAGTATTCTCGTTTTATCTTTAGTTTACTTTAATTCGGAAATCATAAGGGTAACTGTAGATTCATCCCTTCTTGGTCTTCAACTACCCTCTTGGCCTTCAACGGCCTCTGGCCTTCAACGGCCTCTGGCCTTCATCGGCCTCAAATCAATATCAAAAACACATTCCTCCGTAGTGTATTCACACCCCCACTACGGCTACAGGGTTAACCCTTATCATTTCAAATTTTCTTATGCATCGATGCAATCTTCTTATTCAATTATGTAGAAATTTATTTTAAATGTTTCCCTCAGAAGTTAATCATCGCTTATTCATTGCCAATTCAATATTTTCCAGCGATTCTTGGATTATCAGTGATTCAAAATTCGAACCATTTCAATTTCATGTTAATGCACAATCATTAAAATACTTTCTGTAGAGTAGAGAAATCTAATCAGGTGTATATATTCAAAATAATTCAAAGCTATGCATAATTAAAGAAATAAGTACTCACCAAGTTTCCTTTGCCTTTAATCGTACCAGGATTTTCCTCGGGTCTATCTCCGGACGCCATCCTCTGCAGTATCAATGAAATCATTTACGTTAGGGTTGCGTCGCGAATTAGTTACGATTTATTTCCTCTGACGATTACAACTACGACTCGAAAGGAGTTGCCTAAGGAAAGATAACTTAGGTGACTCACATAAAGCGTCAAAAGTCGAATCTACTCACTACTGAAATCAAAATTCAGCGGTTATACACAATGCACACTAAAGAGGACATCCCAAAGAAATTCCAAGGCAGCCCAAAGAAGGTAGCCCCCTCCCAAAATTATCTTTAGCCAGCCAACAGGGGAGCACAAATAAATCAATATCCCCCAAAATGTTAGTGTATTAACAGCAACCGCAACTGGAAAGAAGAACAACACTAGCCGATCACACACCATGGCATTCAATCCTCTCAGAAATGATCAACAGAAAAGGAGAGGGGCAAAAATATCAATAGCCGGCCAACCAAAATAAGTTTCCCCTAATCATGAAGTTCCATTGTTCATAGCAGCAACAATTAACAGGAATTAGACATAGCCGGCCAAACAATAAAGCTAAAACCAAGTGAAAGAAAGCTACAACACAACCACCAACACAAGAGAGAGCGGCCTAGCAGCAGTCGGCCATAAGAAGTACAAAATAAAAGACTAGCAGCACTTGAAATCAATTGCCAAACCCTAACCGGCAAAACAAAATACCCAAATTCAGTGAAGGAGGAGCTATAGCATAACTCACAAATCAGCCCCAAATGAATTCCATAACTACTAGAAGAAGAAGGGGGAAAAGAAGGAGAGCTCACAGTGAAAGGGTTTCCTCTCAAAGCCGTCGGCCAATGTACAGAAAAACCGCAGAAAAGGCAGCGTAGAAGAAGGCAGCTGCAAGTTCTCGCTCTCCCAACACGGAGAATAGGAGAAGAGGGGAAATCGTCGATGGGGAAGAAGAAGCACAGCCAGCCCTAACTCATCGAGCTCTCCACGAGACGGAAGGGATGGGAATAATAAGCAGCCAGGTATCATAAATCCACCGCCTCACCGCCTCACTTAAATCCACTGCTTAAAATGTTGCCAGCCATGTCTATTTGCAGCCCAATATCAGAGCTAGTCGAGAAAAGCAAAGCCCAAATCAATTCAGCCACAGCATAATAACTTAGCCAGCCCAAAAATCAGGTACAACCACAATAACTCAGTCTAATCAAAACTTCAACAACAAGAAGACTATCAGCAGCCCAAATAGCCGAAATCCATTAAATTTGAGCGCCAAACTCTTTAACCACTTCAATTCCACCATAAAACCCATATAAAACGAAATAAATAATAAAACGAAACGAGCGTCGCAAAAATCATCAAATATTCAAAACTTCAAACTTAAAGTGCGACGTCGTCTCGGCACTGATTTTTATTATTTCATCATCGGGATTTTTGATTCATTAAGTTTCTTTTCTTTTATTTTGAGCCGTTACACTTTGCTCTTGTCAATCGGTGTCCCCCCTGATGGTGGCATGCACTCTTATCCGTTGAACTTACGTTCAACCTTATGTTACTCTGACGGCATGCTGCTATCTCCATTTTTCACTATTTGTTTGAGTTTTTGATGTAAAAAAAATGGCACTATGTTTTTGTTGGTGGATTTGCATGGTTTTGGTGCTCCTACTTTCTGATGTTTGGTAGGTTCTAGCGGGTTCAGGAGATTGAGGAGACGATTATATAAACTAGACACTAATCCGACAATTAAATTGTAATAGTTGACAATTATAAATAGTATGGTAGGGTAGCCACATTAAAGTTGATGTCCTAGTAAGGAAACAAGAAACGTATTACACATGCAAAAGTGCAAATAAATAAACACAAGCTAACTAAGCTTATGAGATAATTGGACACAAGGATTACAAACCAAATTTGTGAAAATAATGTATTAACACACAATTCAACCCAAAGAAATTACAACCAAGAAACATACTCACAATAATCATGTGGTAGAAGGCTTGGTGGATGTTTGATGAGATGCCGATGGCCGGAGAGACAACGGTGGACTGAATCTGTGCTCTCCGAGGGGATTTTTAGGTCTGGACTGAGTTGATTTTATGCTGAAATGAGATTTACATGGCCTGAGGATCAGATTTCAGTCTGTGGTGGGCTGGAATAAAGGAGGGGAGGGGCTGTCAAGGTGCAAGGACTGATTCCAGAACCTGGAATGCAGTTCTAGCCCTATTCTGCACTGAAACAGGGGCATGTAGGGGCTGTTCAGCAGTATTCCGATCATTCCTAGAGGAGTGGAGTGGTCGGCTGGAGTCTTGAATGGGATGGGGTTTGTGTTTGAGAAGAGGGGAGTGGACGGACAGTGGATTGGAAGGATAGGGAGAATGGTTATGGGGGAAGGTGGGGGCGGTGTATGGGGGAGAGGGGTCTGTCTGGGTGTTGGGGTGGATGTAGTGGGGCTGCAGTTGGGAGATGTTAAGGGGGAGTTTGGGAGGTAACTGTGCATTAGTGAAGGGCAGTTATACTGTGATAGGATAGTGGGGTGGTTATGAGTAGTTATGAGGTGTAGTGAAGGGTAAGTAATGCTTAGTTATGGTGGTTAGAAAGTAGTGGGGTAGTTAGGAAATTTTGGGGAATGGAGGGGAGGTGGTTATTGTCTGGTTAAGAGGTGGCTGACGGCTTTGGTGGTGGCTATAATTGAAGAAGGAAAGGGATGGGGGTGTGCTGGCTATGGGAAATTTGTGTGTGTGTGGGGGGGGGGGATTCCAAGTTTTGCACTTGAACTTCGGTGTAATTGGCTTCTTTTGGCCGGCGATCGATAGGGACGGGCGATAAAAGGGCAAGCCCTAGAATGGTAGAGGAGATGAGAGAAGGCGAAGCTTGGGGAAGGGGAAAGAGGAAACCCTAGAGGAGGAGGGGGCTTGAGGGAGAGGCGGAGGAATTAGAGAAAGAACTTCCGTTAATTCATTGATTGCCCTCTTACATGACTCTAGGGTCTATTTATAGGACCACAATGACAACAATTTAAATACCTAAAAGAAAAGCATAAAATATTTAAAACACCTAAACACTATGACTCGATCATACAATATTAAAACACCTAATTCACTCGACTCGATACAATACGACTCAATATAAAAAGACTGTAATACTAGATAACTAACGGCTTGAGATCCATAGCATTCGGCTTTTGTACCATGTGACCAAAAAGGAGAATTCACACTCAAACTTCTGATGCCTTCAAAGTAAGCTCTATATCCCTCTTTATAGATTTATGAGCCGACACGTATGGTCATGATTCTCCAATAACGGCGGTCTCCAAAACAACCTAAGCAAAAAAAAATCAGAAAAAAGTGCTAAAAAAATAACTAAAAGGGCGTTTGGGAAGATGGATCCGCCGTGGTGCAACGGATTAATTCGGTACCGTTGCTCTGCCGTTTGTTTGTCAGAGCTAAGATCCAGTGGATTAATTCACTAGACAAATGTTTTTCCGCAGGGGCCTTTCCATATGGACTGTGGATTGCGTGCCGCGGTCATGGTCCCGCGACCTTGGATCCACGCTCTTAGCCCTTGCCCCGCCAGACTCACCCTAAAATATCATGGATTGTTGATCTACACAAAATGCAGGGCCCCGATCGTTGTCTAAGCCCTTGTAAGCCCTATCAATTTCTATTCAAAATTTAAGGTTTTTTGGTGTTTATGCTACTTTATTTGGACTGGTTATGCCCTTTTTACTATTTCTGAAGATTAGATTTGCTGTCCGAAAAATATGTTAGCTGTTTTTGGATTTCTAGTGGGTTATTTTGGTGATTGCTTCATGATAATATGAAACTAGTTCTTATATTCATATACAACAACAACAACAACAACACTCAAGCCTTTATCCCACCAGTTCTTATATTCATATGCATTTAAATAAAGTTGTAAGGACTTTCACACTTGATTGAGGCTGTTTTCTTTGAGTTTTCCTTTTTATGGTTGCTGTTTTGCAAGGATGGAAGGTTTGAGGTTTTAGAGAAGAATGTTTAATCCTTGGAGAGTGACTTCCTGTAACATCGTTCTCTATAAAAAGTTGTGTTTTTTCCTTATTGGGGTTCATTTGCACTGTTTTAAGTACTTCCTTCTCACTGATTTTGTTTCAGACAGATTCGTATCAGTTTTGTGGTTACTTTTTGGAGTCATTAATTGTTGTTGATCATTGCTATCAAGCCTTTAATTCAAGACAGATTTTGAGAGAAATTCATTGAACGGTTTTGTACAAAATTTAACTCTTAATCAAGCCAGTTCATATCACTTCCTGTGTCTGATGATGGCGTAAATTCCCACATGCAAATGCAATGGCCTCATGCAGACACATGTGCAGGCAGAGATGACTCCTATAAGCGATGGGCCCCACCGCCATAAGTGCGAATAATACCGACTTCGTAGATCACAACATTTCCTGCATCTTCTTCAAATGCTGTCACAATCAACTCCTCTTTGGCACATGCACAAATGTGTCTTCTCTCTTCACATACAAATCTTCATATCCTTTTTTGAAGCAATGGACTTATTTGTTTAGTTTCCTTATCTATTGTACCCTGCAGACAGCTGAACTCTAATAGATCGCAATCCCTATAATGAGCTTGATTGCTCCCGGCAGTTCCAACTTTTAGAGCTCCTGATCCTATAGACAATGCCAACCTCCTCTGATGCCCTGTCTGCATGTGATCTTCTTCAATGACGCTTGCTACAACATTCACAAAAACCAAAAATGTGGAGAATGATAACTCTAAGCAGTAGAGTGCGTGATAGCTCTCAATTGCGTTTATAATCCCGAAGGATCTTCTCTGGCATTGTCTTAATTCCGAGTTGATTTTAACCTCTTAAATCCGACAAAAAATATTCCCTAAATCCTTATCTGTTTTCGTTAAGGGAGAATACCTCTTGTGGCTAAAAGGTGTGCAATTTTCCCATATCTTCAGCTCTTAACTCATGCTAAAAACACCTTGTTTTGACGCTCGAATACTTCCACCTCACATGAGTGCTTTGCGACCCATGATACTTCGGTTGCAAGAAGCTCCCATCTCATGATCTCGATCATGGTCCCCATTGACCACTACCACCTTTTTTGACTACATGTAATTTCATATTTAGAAAGTTGTTTAATTAGAAAAGAAGTGCTAAAAAGATCCAAAATATACAAAAATGCATAGGTTATTGGAAATGGTTTATTTCATATTAGGAGTGCAAATGAAGCCTAATAGAGTTGGGATACTGGACTCCGGATTTTTATCCCTAGACCCCTCACTCAAAGGTGGGCTTGCCAGGGCCAATTTCGCTGGGCTAGGCTTTGATTGGCTAGATCAGGCCCAATGATTTTTCTGTGCATTTAGATCCCATGATATATGACGGAGATTAAATTCCCAACATAATAGTTGTGCATTTAATGACCAACATTGTTGTGGGGTGCTTAGTGGTGCTTGACAATAAAATTGGAGGGGAGGGGGGTCACCCAACTGACCTAGAGTCTTACTGGGCCTGGCCGGGCACCAGGAATAGGTCCAACAATCATAAGTAAAGCTGTACAGGAAACAACTTGGGGAGATCGACATTCCGCTTGGAGGACGTTAGGATGCTGCTGATGGCGCTGGAGTCAACCTGGATGGCCGGATGCTGCCGATGGCACTGGAGTCAACCTGGGTGGCCGGAGTCTGCCTATGGTGCTGGAGTCAACCTGTGTGGCAGGACGCTGCCTTCGGGGCTATCCCTGGGGCCGATTGGCTTTGGGGAGAAGGGAGCTGGAGGATGGGCTGTGGACCTGTGTGGCAACAGCAAATATAATGTTATGAAAGAAAAAAAAATCCAAAAAGAGGAACTATTTTACAGGGAAATATACAAAATGAACTGAAAGCCCTTTCAAGTCATTAGTCATGACCCAACATAAATTTTGCAATATTAGGAAAGAAAAAAACCATCGTTAGAGCTAACTTTTGAACACACCATTAGGAAAAGAACGCAAAAAAAAATTGCGGCAAGAACTGGACACCGAAAATAGTTTTCAGTAGCAGATGAGTATAGGGCAATTCAATATGATTATTCTCCATTCAGTAGACTCGCTCAACATGGGCATTTGAACAAAGATAAAACATCCATCAGATCATCATCAATCTATTCAAAGAGATAATATGTCAAAGGCACCTCAAAATCATCATTTCATCGGTTCATCAATCATTAGGTTCAAACAATATGAAAAATGAAGAAAGACAGCATCCATCAGACCATGATAGTAACATTGAATAAAACATCATATAGTGTCCAATATAGTTATTGAAGGTTTCAAACCATGAACAAACATGAATAACATCATATGTTGTAGATGTTTGCTTAATTTAACATCTTCTAAAACTAGATCTCACATAACAAAGGATTCACCTTTTTAGAGTTTAAGGTCGATAGATGGGAAATGTGTGATAATTTAGATAAAGAAATTTCGATAGCCCATGAGAAGCTATAATTATCAGGTTCAATGTAGGAAGATAATACTAGATACTCTAGCAGTGCTTAATAAAGGAAATTTTCAGAGGAGCATGAAACGCTCGACATTGGAAGCTTCAACTGTTCATTGAAGATATCAGATGAATTATCAAAGAAGCTTTAATAGAGCTTGGCGGATGAATTTTTAACCACACCTAAAATGCTTGACAAAGGTAGCTTTCACGGTGCATAAAAGAATCAAGGAAATCATTGAAGAAGTTTTAGTAAAGCTTGACATACGAAGCTTCAATGAAGTAGGGAAGAGATCAATAGAATCGTCGAAGAAGCTTGTCGTCGGCAGGGGTCGAGAAGGGAGGAGTCAAGGGTTTCGACTTCAAACGTAGATTAATGCAGGACATACGAAAGAAAGTCATGCATTCTAGATTTTAAAAAGAAACTATTGCCCGATATATCAGGAAATATATCATCATATATATTGTGCCATGCCTATTTGTGCGGTGTTTTATTACAAAATGCCATTTAGCTTATAAAACATGATGTCGTGATTTTCTCTCTTTTAAACTGATCTGTTGGTTGACATTT
The DNA here is from genome assembly GCA_033032865.1 of Dactylorhiza incarnata. NCBI lineage: Eukaryota > Viridiplantae > Streptophyta > Magnoliopsida > Asparagales > Orchidaceae > Dactylorhiza > Dactylorhiza incarnata. The sequence goes on along the minus strand of JAWHQI010000097.1, from coordinate 5,473,289 downwards.
ACAACATTGCTGAAATGTGTCAAAGAAAATGAATATGTGATCAAATTCTTAAGGGTCAGTGAACCCTTTGGCACAACCTTTCGTCCATAAGATAATGCACAAAAAACCTTACATATGATGATATAAAAATAATCTTGTGTGTAGTAAAATTTGTGTTGAAACTCATGACACTGAAATTGCAACCCACACTTTCAAATGAGATCACACTCTAAATATATTGCTGGAATTTATCCATGGATGTTCCAAATGATTGTATTCCCCCAAAAGTGTGAAAAATCTACACGAACAACATTTTGAGGTTTAGGTAACCAAAGTTAGTGTGTGTTGGGGGGGGGGGGGTGCCCAGTTGATCAAGTTGGCATCCATTCATTACCTTAGTATGGGGGCAGTCCGGTACAAAAGCATCCCCACGCAGCGAGGGTCCGGGGAAGGGTATTGGCAATAAATATAGTATTAAGCGATCAAATTTTAAAATTAGCAAATTTAGGATGTAAATTTTGCCTTTCAAAACCAAGTGAATCTTCCTTTAGGATATTAATTGTTTCTTTCAAAATCATGCTAAAAAGTAAGCATAGATGCATAAATCATCAAATTTAAGGGGTAAATCAACTTCGCTGCACTCAGGCTGAATAGGGCATATCATATCTATACGCCATCATTTGTGATATTCAATACTTATGGTCATGATTCGTCCATATAATCCACTCAACACACTTGATTCAGTAAGCCCACTATTAGTGTTGCTCTAGTGGTTTTGCTACTGATATTTGACTAAGTGCACCTACATATGGATCAAAGGCTCATTGTTGTTGAAGCCTTGAGCCCACTCAGCCTTTAAATAATTTTATGTAAAAAAATTTCTTTGAGTCAAAGCAAAACTCATGCACAATTGATGGATCATACTGGGTTATAAAGCTGCTCTTCAAAGTAACTGCCTGGAAACTCAAAAGAATTCAAATCGTCTTGGATATGAGCTGCTTGGCGGATGCAGGCAGATACATTGAAGAGTTGTAGGTACATGCAAAGATTTTTGCTCTAATGAAATTCACATTGCTTCGAGTTTTGTCAGAAGTGTAAATGATAAGGTCACTGGAATCGAGGCGCCTATGGAGGCTGCAATAATTAGGGTTTGTTAAATTAGATTGATGAGGTCACTGGTCCAAGGATGCATTTTATGGTTCATGATAAAAATATGACTCCCCGGGCCACCTCAACGTCCATCTATTTACCTATGTAGCCCCAGTGACATTTATGTAGTTAGGTCATATACCCACTTTCACCTATGTAATGGAGTGGATGAGTCTTAGGATATATCTTTTGATCTTCTAGATTTGAACTCTCATTTGGAGAGGGGCTTTAAGAGAAAATCTTCCCTCGGAAGCTAGACGCTAGCATACCTCTCGAGTTGTATCACTCGATTTTTAATTATTGAAATCTTGATTTGATAGATCGCGTTATCAATTGTTCCGACAATCCTATCTTGGCTAACTGTCGAGATTCCCCCATCCGTTAGTGTTCCGTCCAACTCAACTCTGCGGGTTCCATGACACCCTTACCTGCTTGGCACGCTTGCACAAAGCTCTTCTTATTTGATTCGCTTGCCGACGCCTCCTGCTGACCTCCACGTGACTCGAGGAGCACGATTTCCTCGAAATTGAATGGACTCACCTTCATTTACCTCCAATGACACGCCAAAACCAACGCCTTTGTCCGCCACATACACCACCACGATCAAGGTCTAAACTTGCATGAACATCTTCTCATCGTAGCTTCTTGCGCGCATCAACCGCCAACTCCTAGTTGCGCTCATTGCTAGTCCCACTTGCACAACTCTGCCCGATCCTCCTACCAAAACCTGCTCGTGTCTTTCGTCCCACGAATTCATCTTTTCGGTGAGCGCCGTCCCCTCCAGTGACTATTCCTTCCCTCCCGCTCCCGCGGCCTCCTCCAATTTGTCCTCCACCGATGCCACCCACATGGGTAGGCTCGAAGCTCGACTGAAAGACCTTATGCTTCTCCTCCGCTAGCTAGCGACCACCACCACCATCACCACTTACAGACCAACCATTGACTTCATGGGCTTCCTATACCACGCCGAGGACATTCACCCGACCCACCTCCGTTGTATTGGGATCATGGTGTTTGAGCACACTGACCTCCTCGTCTGGATAGCCCGCGTAGAATAATTCTTCGATCTTCAGTCAACTTTTGTAAACCAAAAGGTCGACGATCATATACATGGAATAACCCACGCTCCACGGGTGCGTTGGACGCGCCAAAACATTCATGATCTCTCCTAAACCACACTAAACAAGAAACTCCTTCGCCACTACGAACTCGGCAGGAAAGCACGAATGTGACAAACCTTTCTCCAGATCATTACATTGGGTGCTTCTTAGTTAATTTACAACCCCACATTCGAGCGCACTTTCGTTTCCCCACAACCCATCCTCTCTCTCCTGAGCTATGGAACAAGCTCATTGCCTTGACGCAAGCTATGGAACAAGCTCATTGCTACAACTGCTCAAATCCCACATACCACTCCATAGATTGGATCCACTTCTTCCAGTTGCCCCTCCCCTGATCGGTCCGCCACCACCTCCCATAGTCCTCCTTCCACCACTTCAACACTTATCGCACCAAACGTACCAAGAGCTCCACTGCCATGACCTTTGTTTTCGCTGCAAGAATGTATACTCTGCAACATACAAGTGCGCTCTCAAGGAACTGCGCTCGCTGATTCATGCTGAAGATGATGATTCTAACTTTACGGACTCAGATCCTCTTATACTTGTTGATGACCCCTTTGCACCTTGTCCTTGAAGGCAAAGTTTATTTTCGAGATGAGAGCATTTATACGAATACGATTCCCGAGGCTGCCCTCACTTACATCTATTTACTTATGTATGCCTAGTGACATGATTGTAATAAGATTGTATACCCACTAACGTCTATATAAGGGAGTGAAAAATGTTTTTGGATTATCTTTTGATCATATAGGTTTGAACTCTCATTTGGAGAGGGGTTTTGTTACGGACGCCGACGGGGTCGACGAGGACGAAGGGAGACTGCCAGTGTGGCGGGTGTATCGACGTCGAGAGCACGACGCACGCAACATGCCGACCTAACTATCAAGTGGGGGTTGTATCCGTTTTTTTAAGTATCGTTATATTTCAGTTTCGTTATGTGTAGTCCGACAAGTATATAAGTCGGGAGACTTTTGTATTCTGTATGTTTGGAAATATTTTGGAATCTCAGATTTTCTTTTCCTTTTTTCTCTCTAAGTTCTCCCTCTCTCTCCTCTCTCCCCCTCTTCAAATTCCCGTGCCCTAACAATTTGGTCTGACCCGCCCTCTTCCGACCGCGGTATCCGCCACCCGAAGATCCCGCGCCTAAGACACAACCCCGCTCTGCTCAAACCGTCGCGCGTCGTGCCTTCTCCCGCTCCCACGCCTCGCTCCCGCAACCGCGTCGGCCGCATCGTCGAACCCCGAACCGCCGCGCGACGGGTTTTCCGCACGGCTTACGCCGCGCATCTTGCTCGCGCCGCCCTCGCTCCAGTCGCTCTCCCTTCTCCTCCCTAGGGTGCCTCGCCAATCGCCATCTCCCGGTATTCCTCCCCTGCCAATCGTGTGTATGCCCTAGGCTGCGATCGATGCGCAACCCAGACGCAACACCGCCGCTTCCACCCACGGATCCAGCCATCCTTCGCCGTTTGGAGGACCACGACAACTCGATCGCCTCGCTGCAGGCCCTCATGATACGCATGGACACAAAGCTCGACTCCCTCTTGGCCGGCCGCTCCACCATCTCCGTGACATCCGCTGTAGAGTCGCCGTCCCTCCTCGGCGCTCCCCCAGAACTGCCCCCCCCCCCTCGACCGGGGTTCTTTCTCCGAGACCTCGCTCCTTTGATGTTCCCTCATTCAACGACACCAACCCCTTAGGTTGGATTTCCTGGGCCGAACAATATTTTGCGATACAACAGATCCAGGAGCCACACAAAGTGAGCACGCCCTTGATCGGTATGGAGGGCTCCGCCCTCCACTGGGTGCGCTTGCTCCACCAGGCCAACCCGACCATGACTTGGTCGGCCCTTCAACATGAGCTCATCCGCCGTTACGATAACCGCTACTCGGGCTCCGCCGCTCCCCGGTGGAGCGGCTCTGCAGTGTCCGTCAGACGTGCTCCCTTGACGAGTATATTGCTGAGTTCATCGCCCTCGCTACGCATGTGTCGGGACTTCCACCAGACCACTACCTCAGCTTCTTCATGCACGGGTTCCTCCCACACAACTATGCCCATATCCGCACCCACCATCCCCCGTCCATGACGGAATCCATGGATCTCGCCCGCTTGGTTGAAGCAGAATTCCAGACTCGTCATTTAGACACTGGAAAGCCGCCACTCATGCCTCCGACGCGCCCGGTCAACTTGCTCGTCGCCGCCTATCGTCCACCACAACTAGAGGCACCTCCGGCCCCCGCCCGGGCCACACCATCGCACCGCCCCCTCGACCTACGACCCACCCCTGACTCTCCAACCAGGAGTACCATTATCTGCGTACCACGAGGTTGTGTTTCTGCTGCAAGCAACTTCCCTACGCACGAATGCCCGCTGAAAGCCCTCCGGGGCCTCATTGGCGAGGACGAACTCGAGGTAAAACTAGCTGACTTTCAGGCCCTGGAGTTGGACACTGCGGCCGAGGACCCCCCGACACCCACCTTCCATCGTTTGGATCTTCCACTGTTTACTGTCGCCGGCTCCTCGGGCCCACAAACGATGAAGCTCCGGGGAGCGATCCATGGGACCACGATGGTGGTGGTGATTGATAGCGGATCGAGCCACAACTTTATTTCTCAGCATCTGGTGGATCGCCTGGTGCTGCCAGTGCAAGCCGCCGATCGCTTCACGACCTGCTTAGGAGACGGTCGATGGCGGGCAACATGTGGCTTGTGCATGTTGCTCACTCTCACCATAGGCCACAACCCCTTCTATGCTGATTTCTACGCTCTCTCTGGGCGGGGTGGATGTTATTTTCGGGGTGTCTTGGCTCCGCACCCTTGGCGACGTCAATGTCAACTTGGACCACATGACTATGCACTTCCTCCGTGGGGGAACACCCTGCTTGCTGGAGGGCGATTAGGCCCTACTTCGTCATCCTGTCACCTTACGGTCTCTTCAGAAATCCACTGACGTGGATTGGTCGGCCTCCTTGTGACACGTGGAGGAGCAGCCTGACCATTGCTATCCAACCGAGCCAGCGCTGCAGGCTATTTTTGACCTTTCTCCGGACGTCTTCGCCGACAGGACCCGTTTTCCCCCAGCCAGGCCGATGGGTCATCACATTCCCATGCAAGGGGGTGTATACTTTTCGCCGTCTCCGTCTGACCGTACCGCTGCGACCACGCTCAGAAGGGGGAGATCGAGACACTAGTGGGCGACATGCTCGCGGCCGACATCATTCGCCCCAATGCTAGTCCCTTCTCGATCCCGGTCCTCCTGGTCCGCAAGAAGGATAACAACAAACATTTTTGCGTTGAGTACCGAGAACTCAATAAGGTCACCATCCCGAATAAGTATCCTATTTCGGTCATTCAGGAGCTCTTGGATGAGTTACGGGGGCGAACTTTTTCTCGAAGATTGACCTACACGACGGCTACCACCAAATACGAGTCCGAGAGGAGGATGTTCCCAAGACAGCGTTCCGCACACATGATGACCATTATGAGTTACTGGTCATGCCTTTTGGCTTGAAGAATGCACCCGCCACCTTTCAAGCCACCATGAATGATCTGTTCCGACCAGTCCGGCGCAGGTATATATTAGTTTTCTTCGATGATATCCTAGTTTACAGCTCATCTTGGCAGGACCACCTGGACCATATTCGGGCAACCCTGACCACCCTCCTGGAGCTCTCCTTCTGTGTGAACCCCAAGAAATACGTCTTCGGTCAGACATATATTAGTTGGGGCACACCATCTCTGCAAACGATGTTGCTATGAATCTGGACAAGGTTCAGGCCGTCCTTCAGTGGTTCATGCCCCGCTCACTCCGCGACGTTCGGGAATTCTTGGGTCTCACAGGTTACTATCGTCAGTTCATCCGGGACTATGGCAAGAATGCTAAACCTCTCTCCAGCCTGTTGAAGAAGACCGAGACCAGTAGTTTTCAGCTGTCGCCGGCGGCAGCCGCGACATTTCGGACTCTCCACCAGGCCCTGAGCACCGCCCCCGTCTTAGTTATGCCAGATTTTTCATAGCCGTTCGTGGTGAAGTGCGACGCATCAGACTCGGGTGTCAGTGCGGTGTTGTTGTAAGCGGGGCAGCCCATCGCCTACTGTAGCCGTGTGTTTACGGCCTCCGCACGGCGCTGCTCCGCATATGAGTCCGATCTGATGGCCTTGGTTCTAGCAGTACAACATTGGCGACCCTACCTGCTGGATCACCACTTCACTGTCCGGACAGATCACCATAGCCTGCGCTATCTCCTCCGACAGAAGATTGCATCCATGCACAACAGATTTGGGTAGCCAAACTCTTGGGATACGACTTCGACATTGAGTTTCGAGCGGGTTCATCCAACCGAACGACCGACGCTATCTCCCGCCAACCGCGGACGGCGAGTCTGACCACCTTTTCCCACCCCTTTTGGGAGGACGCCACCATACTTCAGCGCGAAGTGGCAGCTGACCCCATGCTACAGTCGATTGCGAGGGGCCATGCGGTTAGGCGCCATGTCTCGCCCTCCGTATCGTCTGGTGGACGACCGGCTCTACTATCGGGGTCGTCTAGTCCTGCCAGCTTCATCTCAGCTGATCCCCAGCCTACTCTTCGAGTTTCATGCTACCCTAGAAGGGGGTCGCGCGGTCGCCTTCAGGACGTATCACCGCCTCGCTGCTTCGATGTATTTGCCGGGGATTTTCCAGCGGATCAGGACCTTCGTCGCGACCTGCCTGTCATGTCAGTGCGCCAAATACGAAGCTACTATTCCCCAGGGCCTTCTCCAGCCACTTCCCATTCCGATTCAGATATGGGAAGACATTTCTATGCACTTTATCTTCCGGCTGCCCCGCTCCAAGACGTGGGACTGCATACTGGTGGTCGGGGGCCGCCTATCCAAGTATGCTCATTTCATTCCGCTTCGGTACTCATTCACGGCTCCCGGGGTGGACGCTGCTTTCGTGGACGAGGTGGTCCGCCTCCATGGGTTCCCTCGCTTAATTGTGAGCGACCGCGACTCCCTTTTCCTGAGCGCCTTCTGACAAGCGATGTTCAAGATGCAGGGTATGCAACTTCGCATGAGCACAACATACCACCCACAGATGGACGGACTGTCTGAGGTCATGAATCGCTGCCTCGAAACATTCTTGTGTTGTTTTGTGTGGGACCACCCCGCGGGCTTGGGCCGAGTGGCTCTCCTGGGCTAAGTACTCCTTCAACACGTCCTTCCACTCCAACACCGATACCATCCTGTTCGAGGCAATTTATGGTAGACCTCCACCCGTCCCCACACGGACCGTCCTGGGCGAATGCGCGGTAGTTGCCGTGGACGGTCTCCTCCGCGATCGTGATGCCATGCTCCGTCAACTGTACCAGCACCTCCAGCACGCCCAAGATAGGATGGTGGCCTCAGCAAACCGCCGTAGGTGCGACGTGCAGTTCACCGAGGGTGATTCAGTATTCCTCAAGCTCTGGCCACACCGCCAGGTGACGGTTACCCCGCGGACTCACTCCAAGTTAGCGGCCAAGTTCTACGGCCCCTTTGAGATCCTCGCCCAGGTGGGTGCTCAGGTGTACCACCTTCGCTTACCTCCAAAAAGCCGCATTCATCCAGTGTTTCATGTCTCGCAGTTCAAGCAGGTGATTGGAGATCACCGAGTCGAGGAAGCGCTTCCTCCGCCGGCTTCCGATGCCATCCCATCAATGTTCCATCCCCATCATATTACGAACACACGCTCGATCCTCCGCGCAGAGCAGACATGGGAGCAGGTTTTAGTGGTCTGGCAGGATCGACCACTCTCGGAGGCGGCATGGATGGATCGAGCGGATATGTGCCATCAGTTCCCAGACTTCTGCCTTGAGGACAAGGCGAATTTCCGAGAGGACGGAATTGTTACGGACGCCGACGGGGTCGACGAGGGCGAAGGGCGACCGCCGGTGTGGCGGGTGTATCGACTCCGAGAGCACGGCGCGCACAACATGCCGACCTAGCTATCGAGTGGGAGTTGTTGTATCCGTTTATTTTGAGTATCATTATATTTTGGTTTCGTTGTGTAGCCCGACAAGTATTTAAGTCGGAGGACTTTTGCATTCTGTATGTTTGAAAGTATTTTGGAATCTCAGATTTTCTTTTCCATCTCTCTCCTAGTTCTCCCTCTCTCCCTCTCTCCAAATTCCCGTGCCCAATCAGGTTTCAAGAGAAAATCAGCCCTCGGAAGCTACATACGAGCATACCACACGAGTTGTATCCTTGGATTTTTACTTATCCAAGTTTTTGCATTTAATTGAAGCAAGGTCATGTGTGGTAGTAGGCTTTATGGCAAGGCACAATGCTTTAATACAGGCCACAATGCCAAATCGTTGGAGCATTTGAGTAAGTTCTTCAAGTTCTAATGCCATAAGAAATGTGCAATTTCTTTCATATTTTATATCTGGGCAACTAGCCTTATTTACGCACAGAGTTACAGTAAAATGATTAAATTCATAAATGGTTACTAAGGAAATCAGTGCGCTATAATGGGATATCATTTAATGCTATAATACACATGCTTAAATTCATAAATGGTTACTAAACCAATCAATTTGGCATGTTTGGATGCTGAGATGATGATCTTTGGCAAAGGGATTGATACATGTTAACAAGTATGCTAACACATTTCTTCACTTTGTGCCTTCCATATTTATTTTGATGTCCCTTTTTCAGACATTCCATTATTTTGTTTTTAAATTATTTTAATCATTAGACTGATCTCGCCATACCCCCAATGATTGGGGACTATATGGGTTCTATTGTTGTTGTATTAGACTGATCTCGGGTCTATTCAAATTATCGATTGATTGGATGCCTTACATTCTTTATTCTTGCCCTTGCTATTATTTTCCTTTTATTTTATCTTAAATGATACTTGTGTTTTAAGAGAAACATTTTACCATTTTCCTGAGAATTTAACAAAATGTCTACAATATGTATAGCTATTATTTCTTCATCTTCTTTAATGTTACACGATACTTGTGGAACGTAACCTTTCTGATTGGAATGCTTAGGGCCTAGAGGATAAAGCCTGGCGAACAAAAGAAAGTAGTGTGCAACTGCTTGGTGCTATGGCATTTTGTGCTCCTCAACAGTTATCTCAGTGTTTACCCACTATTGTCCCCAAGTTAACAGAGGTTTTCAGCAACTTTGGATGTATGTTGTATCTATGATTTTCAGCATTAGTATTGACCCTTTCTTGTTTTTTATTTTTTTGTAGGTACTTACTGACACACATCCGAAAGTTCAATCAGCAGGACAAGAAGCTCTTCAGCAGGTAGATTTACTTACTCTAAGGCTCAGTTCATTTTAACGGATTTGGAATTAGATATTGGAATTGGGACCTGATCAATTCCGACGTCGTTAAGAAGAAATTTTGATTACCATAAAATAATGAATACCACAGAATTCGGTATGATTTCCAATTAATTTCTTTTGTGTTGTCACCAAACAATGGAATTGGAATTGACTCTCAAATTCCAACTCCAGAGGCTCAATTTTCAGCCAAACGAACATACCTAAGTGTTACGTGTCAAATTTCCTTTTCTTTGAGTTAGACAGTGATCCATCTTATCCATCTTTTTTCAGGTTGGAAGTGTTATAAAAAATCCTGAAATATCTGCTTTGGTTCCGACCCTTCTCCTTGGTCTGAGTGACCCCAATCAATATACAAAGCACTCGCTTGACGTTCTTCTCCAGGTAAGTTTAGTGTACTTGAAGGATATTCTCAAATTTTTTTCTTCTAAAAGTAACTACATTTTAACTATTGTTTTTTGAAATTCTATAGACAACTTTCATCAACTCAGTTGATGCTCCATCATTAGCTTTATTGGTACCTATTGTCCATAGAGGGTTAAGGGAGAGGAGTTCAGATACCAAGAAAAAGGCAGCTCAGATAGTTGGTAACATGTGTTCGTTGGTAACTGATCCGAAGGATATGATTCCTTATATTGGGTTGTTACTTCCTGAAGTGAAGAAGGTATGTTTCTTTATTATTGGCTTATTTATTTGTTATTTCATTTTAATAATCTTTGTCTCCAAATATAGGTTTTGGTCGATCCTATACCCGAAGTACGAGCTGTTGCTGCCAGGGCAATTGGATCTTTAATCAGGGGAATGGGAGAGGAGAACTTCCTAGATCTTGTTCCCTGGTTATTGGAAACCCTCAAGTCTGACAGCAGTAGTGTTGAGCGATCTGGTGCTGCACAAGGGCTGAGTGAGGTTTGTGCATCTATCCTATTATCTTATCGGTTCTTAGGATGCATTTCTTATTGTACCATGAAAATATATTAGTTGAAGATGTGCTTAATTAAGTCTTCCTTGCGTTTTTTTCATGTAATTTATATTTGTTTGAAATTATGTGTTTTGGCAAATTTGGGACTGGCTTTGTCCATTTGGAGGTTTTTCAACATTGTTTTGGCAGTGGCTGCTGAATGTGGACTCTGATTATTTGGTCAGGGTAACTTGGCTGGTATTTTATGCCCGGGGAAGTTTCCTGTTAAATCTTATACATCTATATATGTTCACCACTACAATTTCTATTTTGGGATTTATTTGAGAACCAATGTCAGTAAATCAATGCAAATTAATAATTCTGATTTATTATCTTTAAAAAACTTGTTACTGTTTTGACTCCATATGGAAAATGTGCAAAAAGTAGGTTTAACACCTTATGAAACATCCGATAAGAAGAAATTAAAAGCGAAAATTCACAAAAAATTGCCTTTGAGCTGATTGCTATTATGATACTCTTAATTTTTTCTATGGCCATAAAATGTCTTTATTGGACATTCTATCTCTAGTTGCTCCTTTTGAATTTTACATGTGTAAGATTTCCAATTATTAATTTACCATCATGTACAAAGATTAAATGACATAACAATAGGGGCATTATCCTACTGTTATAAGCTTCCGATTGTTGGCGGGTGCACAGTCGTGGGAGGAAGAAGACCCAGAGACGGTCATCACTATCTTTTCTTGACCTAGTTTTCCCAATTGTGGGGATATGATAGGAATCAAGCTCAATCGAGGGAGAGGAGGGGGGGGGGGGGGGGGTGCTCAACTCCACCCTTATCTAAGGTGGAGTGGAGAGATATAGACTAAGGAAACCAAGGATTTAATCCATGCATTCCGTGATCCCTTGTGCTCACTTAAGTAATGAGCGGAAATGTTCAAAATATTACAATTAAGCCCCTCAGCCAAGTTATAAGACGTATAAGTATAATAGAGTGTGGCAAAAAGAAGATATTCTGCGAGAAATAAAAAGTACACGCGACTATGGACACACAACACCATCCCCATCGTGGACCCATAACATCACCTTCCCTTTGCAGATCAAACTTGTCTTCAAGCTTGAATGGGGAAAGGGTTTGGATCCCTGTTATCCTTGCATCTTCATCGTCGTCTGGGGTGTCATCAACTTCTAGCCAAAAGAGACATTTACACTCGTGCCTTGTTGTATATGACTCATCGCAGTTGAAACAAATCTCTATGCCTGCTGTTTTTCTAATTCTACTCTTGTCAGGCGCTTGAAGATTGAGGTACCACTATAATCCTCGCCATTGGTTGTGGTTGAGAAGCTACCGAGGTTATAAGGAGTGTCCTCTCAATGAGTGCACACGTCCCTACCGGAATTGTTGCTATATAGATTGTCCATGAGGAGACACTTCTCACAAAGGCAGGCCATGCTCATGGGAATTTTGAGGTCTCGCTGTGCTTCGTACTCTACATCGAAATGCAGACGATCCTGCAAGCTGGTGGTGAAGATAAGTACTTGATGTTCCGGTAGCACAAAGGGAACACGAGCCAGTAGTGTTTGAAAATTCTCCTAGTGGTCATCCACGAACCCCGTTTGTTTGAGGGAGTCGAGGTCGCCCAACGGTTTTCCATGGAGCGGTGTCTCGAAGCGCATATTGTAGTAGTGTTTGAAGGCTGCCCAATTTATATTAGGTGCCTCACACAAACTGAAGGTGTCATAACTACGCTGAGCTCGTTAAATGGAATATGCGAATCTTATCCAACCCTCCGGCAACGTGCACTTTTTGGCAAAGAAGTACTTGCAGCGGGAGAGTCGGGCTAGGCCGCCGCTCTTGTTGTCAAATATGGGAAAATCCAGCTTCACATATCGCTCTCGTTGGAGTGCATGGTGTAATGCAATCTGCCCTATTTGGAGCTCGTTGCAGTTTGATGCCCCGGTTGGGGTTGGTGACACATGCAATCTAGTGGTCACGACCTCAAATGCACCGGCATTGGAGGCTTGTTGCTGAGCTACTTGGGATGCTTGGTTAATCATGTTTTGGATTGACTCCATGGCCCGAGCTAGGGGAAGTTCTCCCTCGTCTATGACCGCTAGATTGTCTCGGGTTCTGCACGGATGTGGCAGAAGTGGAGGTTGAGGGCTGAAATGTCCGATTTTGAGTATCGGGCATTCAGTCGACAGGGGTTGATGTGGGAAGTGTTGTAGGAGGGTCGGGAGGCCCTGGAAGGTTAGTATGGGTCGACCAATCAGATGGGAGAGGATTTTTGATGGCACATAGAAAGCTAGAGTATCTGGTGCTGGGGAAGTCACATGTGTGCTGGGAGGACCACTTGCCGTGTCTCGAGCAGGACGATGCTGAATCGTTGTGTGGGCGTCGTGTTGGGCATGATCAATGACATCGACAGTTTGACAATGGATCGTGGAGGAGTCAGGCTTACACACGCTAGGTATCTGGCGTAGCTAATCGAGCAGTTCGTGCAATGGAATGTCGTGCTAAGACGATGATAGAGGGTCCCTCTGGGGCTCCGTTTGGAGGAATTGTGCGGAGGGAGTGGTTTCGGTGGGCACAAAATGTGTTGGCTCTGAAACCAAGTTACTTTGGGTTTCCGATTGTTTGTGGATGTGCGGGCGTGAGAGGGAGAACTCTCAGAGAGGATCCTCATGGCCTTTCGTTGACTTAGCCTTCGCAATGTGGGGATACAATGGGAGCCAAGCTCGACCGAGGAGAGTCTTGCCCCCGTAATCCTAATGTAAAAAGGAGATGAGAGAGAGACCAGGAAGAGGAAACTAAGGATTTAAATCATGCTTGCATTCCATGAGACCCCCTTCGCACTTATGTGTTGATAGAGAAATTTTCTCGGGTTACATAATGTTTAAATAAAATAGACGTGAAGAAGAGGATGCTGAGCGAGAAATGAAGATAATGAGTGATAAATGAAGATACATGCGATTATGATCACACGTTGTCACCCCCATCATGAACCCGTTGCACTTAGTTCTTTTTTCTTTTAGCCTTTTTATTTTTTTGGCTATTTACCTTTATAGTGTTGCCTCTGATTTTTCTTAGTTCAGCAAAATATTTTTGAACTTTTCCTGCTCTAATATTAGTCCTACATTCTATAGTAATCACAATTTATTTAGAATACCTTATCTATACAGCACCCTTTTACCGCTTGATCCTACCAGCATCTTTTTCTAGATTCCATTTCTTTCTTATACAAGTTCTGAACAATGTGAACCTATCACAGTTTCCTTGCGAACTTACCCTCTTGTCATTTTTGTAATCCTGAACTTGCACTAGGTTGATCATAAACTTGCACTTGTAATAATTGGTTACCTACTTATTATTTTAATACTACCAAGCACCCCTTGCAAATGCACGTGAATATATTGTCTAAAATTTATTAAAATTTATTAAGTGCTATTTATTAGGATTTATATAAATCTTCATGTATGTTCTTGTTGAAGAAAATAAATATAGCAATGCACTGTCGGAATATTAAGTTGTAGGCTGACTCCCATTTTCCAACTTTTGTATTTGAATCACTTTATTGAAAAGCTAACACATTATTAAATAGAGTATAGAGAATGCTAAAAGCAATTCTAATTTACCTCAGTCAAGACTAATGATTTTTTATCATTGAAATGTATTTTAGAATTAACATGTTTGCCTCTTTCACCCCAAATTGTCAATCTTTTAGTACATTTAATCCACTCAATTGAAAAACATTAAATTTTAAATTGTGGGTGACTTCTTCTGGCTGAATGCAATATTTTATAAGCATGATACAATTTTATATGGTGGTATTCAGAAAGTTTAGATAAGCTTATAATCATCAAAAGTAAATTTGGTAAGTTCAACTTTGAATGTTATAGAGAAAAGGAAAGCTTATAAATTATTTACAAGTATGAAACGGGGAAAAAATCTTCACACCTCTAAGGCTCTAACTATCCCACTGAAAAATCTAAATATTATGGCAAAAACAATAAAATTATTTCAGTAAAATATTACATAGTTTATTGCAAAAAATAGTGAATAATATCATGCTCAGCATCTTTTACACAAAATTAATTAAAGTAGTTTATCATCCCATTAAAAGGAATACTATCAGAAAATAGAAAACTAGATAATGTAATATTTTATCTAAAATATATTGCAAAGCTTAATCTAATACTTAAAATTTAAATAATATTCATAAAATATTTGATATTTAATAATGTATCATGAAAACTTAATGGGAAAATGACCAGAGTCTAGATTTCGTAGATATGATTAAATTTTATTTGAAATTTAATCGAAAGTACATATTGATTTAATTAGAAGTTATACTAAAATGCATACTCGGCAAATATCTCTCTAATTATCATACACCTAAATGATGTAATCCCTGAACCTCATTATAAATCCCAATAAAATCACATTGAAATCACTATTCATATTATACCCAATTGTAACTGACTAGTTTCAAGGTTTGCTAAATTTATTGAGTTCAATTTCTGGGTTTAACTAATACTTGGCACTACCTGTTGGAAAAGTATGTGTTTAAATTGGAATTTAATGACACATCGGGGTGAAGAAATAGAAAAAATATGTTGCCATCCATAACAAACTTATTTTATATACGTTTCCTTGTGCAATAATTACTTACCTGTGATATTTTTTCAGGTTTTAGCTGCCCTGGGAAAGGATTACTTCGAACAAATTCTTCCTGACATAATTCGCAATTGTTCTCATCAAAGGGCATCTGTCCGTGATGGACACTTAGCACTTTTTAAAGTGGGTTCCAGAATATTTTTTAAGGGGTTCTTAAACCTGAAGTTGTGTATTATTTTCTCATATCCATATCTTCTTTTTGCAGTACTTGCCAAGGTCCTTGGGTGACATATTTCAGAATTACTTGCAGGCAGTTCTTCCCGCTATATTGGATGGTGGGATTAAAGAGCTTTACTGAACCTGACTAGAATTGGATACAAGTTTCATAACTCTAATTTTTATTATGCTGCCAGGACTTGCTGATGAAAATGAGTCAGTTCGTGAAGCAGCCCTCAGTGCAGGCCATGTGTTTGTTGAGCATTATGCGACTACGTATGTTCGCCCTTTATCTTCGGACACTCATTTTTACTAGCACATGCTCTAAATGTTTTCTAACATAATCTTATTTCTTGTGTATTTTATAAAAGGTCATTACCTTTGCTGCTGCCAGCTGTTGAGGAAGGCATTCTTAATGAGAATTGGCGTATTAGACAAAGTTCTGTCGAGCTTCTTGGTGATCTTCTTTTCAAGGTAAGTTAATTTTCTTATTCGTATCAACTTTTTATTGCTTTTTATCTGGCCTTTTAATCCGAACAACTAGGAAAATAATAATTTTTTGGCATCTACCTTTGCAGGTGGCTGGAACTTCAGGAAAAGCAATTCTTGAAGGTGGTAGTGATGATGAGGGATCAAGCACTGAGGCCCATGGTCGTGCAATCATTGAAGTTCTAGGCAGAGATAGGCGAAATCAAATTCTTGCTGCAATCTACATTGTCCGTAGTGATATTACCTTATCTGTCCGGCAGGTAAGTAGTATTGATGCTTACATTGCAAATTACTATCTTTAATTTTTCTGTCTATACTTCTTTGTGGAACAATCTAAATTTACACTACCTCATTATAAAATTCTATGTCTCTGTGTCATGTCTCAGGCTGCCTTACATGTTTGGAAGACTATTGTGTCTAATACTCCAAAGACCCTAAAAGAAATTATGCCTGTTTTGATGAATACTCTGATTTCCTCACTCGCTTCACCTTCCCCAGATAGACGTCAGGTTTGCCTTTTGAGTTTCCCTTCTCATGTATTTGTACCTTTCATCTGTGTTATATTTTACCCCACCCACCACACACACACACACACAATCTCACCAACTCTTCTTTCGGTATTCCTATTGTCAGGTTGCAGCACGGTCTCTGGGTGAACTTGTCCGAAAGCTTGGTGAAAGGGTTTTACCATCTATCATTCCTTTCTTGTCACAAGGCCTTAAAGATCCTAACACTAGCCGTAGACAGGTGAGAGATAGTCTTGGGAAGGCATGTGTCCATATATATAAATATATATATATATATATATATATATATATATATATATATTTGTGTTTTTTTCGTTTTAAGCATGAATCCATACATTTTTGTTCTACTTTATTTTTATTTCTTTTTCAGTCTTGTGATTTTTAGACAACCATTTGATGACAATTGTTGTTAAGAGAATAACCTTTTTGTCATTGGTATTAATTAGTAAAGGTAAATCATGCTGGATTTGTGTTTTTATTCATGGGTTTTGTTACATTGGACTCCAAATTGCAAACTTAGTGTTAAAGCCCATGACTAAAAGCCCACATAGGGGCCCATTGTATTTTTCTCCTTCTTGTATTTAATCCCACATCTCCACGTATACATTCTTCTTTCTCGACTACTTTATATAAAAAGGGGAGAACCCATGTAACCATTTAGGATTTTTTGGAATAATATTATTTAGCATTTTAAATTCTCACATGGCTAGAGCAGGGCGAAATCGCTCGCTGTTCTCCTCTCGCGTGAATACTCCCGATCATTCCAGAACTCTTTCAAATTTTACGTGAACAGTCCCAACCTCACACGACAACAATCCCACTCCCAAGAAGAACTCTCATCACCACGCAAAGCTCGATGAGCAATCAGATTGAGCTCGCCATTTTTCGCTCTCCTGGCGCTCGACATCGTCGACCAAAATAAGCCCCCTACACATGATATTTATAGGCGCTCCACTGCAATCTCCCACGGACTGCATCTCCAGAGCTCGCCGATCCAGCTTGTCAAGCTCACGTGAACCCATCCAATGAAGAACTCACCTCCTGCGATTTGCAAGTCGAACGACTCCTTTTGCAAGCCCCTCCGACCCAACAATTTCTTCTCCCAGCACAAGCTCCATCCCGAGAAGTCCGCAACCTCCATACTGACAAGTCCACAACCTCTTCATCGCACGAACGTTATCCCATAGTCTTTGAACTTGCCGAACAACTATATCTTCATTTCACGAGCTCCATCCCGACTGTCTGTGAGCTCTTTGCTTGCACGATCTCTTATTGCGCTCTCTCACCGACTCCTTACTCACTGAACTCGCAGTCTACATGTTTTCAGCCGCATGACTCGCCGCCTAGAGAATCCTGCGCAAAACTCGCCGCCTGGAGAATTCCCATTCTGAACTCGCCGTCTGGAGAACTCCTTGCTAGCTGAATTCTCCTGCAACTCTATTTTTTTCCTGTGTGCTTTTGCGAGCTCTCCCTATGAACTCACTGACTCTTCTGCCTTGATCACGGAACCTACGTGTTTTGAACTATGGAAAATCCACCCCTCTTCTACGCCCGCCAACATTGCTCCTCCCGGCGCTGGAAATCTCGACACGACGTCAAAATTAACAGGACCCAATTATTGATTTGCACCCTCAACGCAAACAACTTCATCTCCCTGCCGCTCCTCCTGACCTCATCTCTTCTGCATATGCTGATTGGGACGTTATTGATGCGTTTGCTCGCACCTCGTTTGCAAACAGTCTTTCTGATGCATGTTTGTCCATCATCCGTCATGACGACTGTAACGACCCGAAGTCCACCACAATTTAAATCTTTCTTTTCTTCTGAGCAGGTTTTACGTAATTAAATAATGCAGCTAAGCGGATCACAGGAGTGGTACCAGTAAAAGACATAAAAGTACTTTTATTCATTTTTCGTAATATACATCATGCCCATACTTACAGGGAAAACCAAAATACAACAGTACATAACAAACTGAAATGTACAACGCTGAAATACTTTCTAACCCGAGGTCTAGACATATCTTCCCTTTGTTTCCTTTCTGCCTCCGCAGGTATCCTCCTAGTGGGGCCTAGCACGCTGACGGTCTAATCCTAAAAAGAAAATTGACAACCAGTTGGTTTTAGAAAACTAAGTGAGTTCCTTACCTCTTCGACCGCCCTACAGGCAAACACGAATAGTCAGCTATAAAAAACAATTCTATATATCTGTATAAAGTGTATGAACCTGTATAGTAGAACATGAAATAAAGTAGACAGGTACAATGTACTAGTACGCAGAAATAAATTATTTCTGTTATTTATTTTTTATATCTCATCATAGTTCATGTTCATTATCTTTCTTTTCGTTCTTTCGAAATACTGATGATCATTCTCAAATCAAACATCCGGGTCCATCAAATCAATGCCCTTTCTAGCGCTCAACAACTCAACAGACTTCCACGCATCCTAGATTGGATATTTCAGTATCAATTTTCGTAGGAGATTTACCCCTCCAACTGGGTGTAGGAATCTGAAGCTTACCCCTACTAGGTTGACCCTTAGTGTTTCGATGCGTCGACGCACACTTTTTTTTATTCATTTCATTTCATAGTCAATTCATAAATATAGGAAATAATTATATTAATTTTCCCTCAGAGATTCTATCGCTTGCTAATCCATATTTAGCTTTGTTAGCGATTTCATAATTTCAGTGATTCCAAATCTTCGAATTGCTATAAAGCCAAGTAATTCATATTCTACATGTTCATAAGCTAAAAGAATCAAATACAAACGAAATCGAAGCCGTAAGGACTCACCACATCTTTTCCTTTTCCCCTGTTCTTCGAAGGATTCTCGTCGCGTCTATCGCCGGACGCCATCCTCTGCAGTATCAAGTAAATCATTTACTTTAGGGTTGCGTCTTTAAATAGCTACTAGTAGACTCCCTAAGACGGCCACAACTACGACCTCTAGGAGTTGCCTAGGAAAGGACAATCTGGGTGACTCGAAAGAAACATGTAAAATCAAATTTCAGCCACTTAAACCAACTCACAAAAACCACTAATGGCAGCCCACAAGAGGCATAATCAGGGCAACCAAGAGGAGTCCTCAAAAATCAACAAAATAGCCTGCCAACTCAAGCAGTAACAGCTGCAAATGACACTTAATAGCAGCCCACATCGCAGCCACACGATAGCCCACAACTAGAAGCACTAGTAGCCAAATAACAACCACCAAAAATAGATTTCCTGAGTCCATACAATAGCCGGCCTGCACCATCAAAAGCAGCCAACAACAACACTCAAAACAGTCAGCCCTAAGCCAGCCCACAACAAGATCAACATCAGCTCAATGACAGCCAACAACAACTATCCACAACAACCAATAAACGAGCCAAATGAAACACAGTAGCCGACCCAATAGATAGGAGCAATCAAATCAAAATTCCCCATACATCTAAACAGAAATTCAAGGCAAACCAACCCAAAACTAGTTTCCAATTAAATGAATCAAGGCAGATTATTAATTTCCCCCAAAACTGAAAACCCTAACTCCAATCCTTTCTAGTTTCAGCAGCAATTGCAGCAGCTAGTAAGAACAAGAAGGGTATCTTTAAGAAGGAGAAGAGGGGGAAGAGGAAGAAGAGTTCATAAGGAGGAGTTTCAGCACAACCAGCCGACCAAATCCAATTCCAGCCAACAACCAGCACCAAAGCTGTAGGAGAGGAGCAACAATGTAACAACCCGGCCCAACCACCACACTGATGGGCTGGCAACCCGGCTCACAGGCCGGTCCATCTGCACACCAGTGGGCTGGCTGCCGCGATTGACGGGACGCGCCATCTCCCACACCTCGCTCGATGTGGGCCGCCCTTCCGGTCCGCTTTTTACAAGGGCTGCAACCCATACACCCCAACGCATCCCTGGCCTGTTTCTCAGCACAGTGCGTTGTTGATGGCGGGTCTCGATCCCCCGCCACCCTTGATGAGAAACCTTCAACAGTTCTCATCACCAACTGAGCAGCTCCCTGGCATTTGTGAGAAGGTTTCTACAATTGAAAACCTAAGATCTATGTGGAGGGAGGAGTCGAGGAAGAACGCACCGAATGTCCATGCATGCTACCCAATAGCCGTGTATGCGACATTTGTCCGTCGCTCCCGACCATAATCGGATCTCGCCGAAGAGGAGTCGGCCTCTTGGAGTGGGCTTGTTTGTTCTTCGGAGAACTGAGAGCTCGTTCTTTTGGCCTTCAAAGAGTAAGGGCTCTCCTCAGAAAATGCCCCTCGATTAGAGGGGTTCAGTTAGGAGAGGAGTTGGCGGATGGATCTGGAAGTAGTCGGCCATGGTTTTGTTGGAAAATGAGGTGTTGATCCATATTAGAAAGATAGCCTTGGACTTTTAACTCCCAGCTCAAGACCTAGGTCACCAGATCCAGACCTAGGTCACCAGATCCAGCTACTGTCATAATCTTCCTTAGTTATGAACTTCATGTTTCCACCTTCCATAATCTCTGATGATGAGGGGAAAGACGGAAGCCAAGCTTGGTTGCGATTTGAAGTATTATTTGACAAAAAATGGAGAGGGGGAGAGAGAGAGAACCGGGGCTCTTGGTTTGTGGGGTTGCTCATCAAAGAGGGAAGCTCGGGCTGAGGAGCTGACGACCATGGCTGATGTAGATAGAGAGAGAGGATCTGGGTGATAGAGAGATATAGAGAGAGAGAGAGTGGATCTGGGAGTTAGCATTGGAGTTGAAAGTGGTGGATGGTTGTGTTATGAACGTAGAAGGAAGAGAGAAAGATTGAGAGAGATCTCAGAAGAAGGGGAGATTAGGGTTAGGGTTGAGAGAGGAGAAAGGGGATACCTGAATAATCATCTGCATACCCCAACAAGAGAGCCCCGAGGTTATAAATAACCCGGGGCAAGAGGGGGCCAGCCCCCCCCTCTTGGCTCTTTTTATTGGTTGGGGGCTGAACCGGTTGGTTCAGCCCCATTGCTCCGTGTGGTCTTCTTCGGTCTTCGCATGTATTTATGTCCCGAGAACCGCAGCGCGTTCGGGGGCATAACATTCCCCTCTCCATCAAGCACCAGCTTGTCCTCAAGGTGGAAATCCGGAAACAGTTCGTGAAACTTCAATAGATCAACCCATGTGTTGTGTGCCTCAGTCAGATTTTTCCATTTAACAAGGATTTGAGGATGGTACTCCGCACCGCGTTTCTTCCATTTAGTCAGCAAAATTTCCTCCGGTAAGGGACGCAACTCTCCCGTTGTGGTCGCCACTGGTTGGAGTGGACTAGCCTGAACTATGTCACCAATCTTCTTCTTAAGCAGGGACACATGGAAGGTAGGATGTATGCGGGACCCTTCAGGAAGCGCCAAGGTGTATGCCACCGGACCAGCCCTCTGGGAAAGGTCCATAGTACCTTGTGCCAATTTTTGGTTTGCTCGTCGGGCGACGGATAGTTGCCGGTATGGTTGGAGCTTGAGAAAGACCTCATCCCCCACTGTGAATTCCCGTTTGGTTCGATGTCGATCTACCTGAACCTTCATGCGGTATTGAGCTGCCTGAAGGTTGTCGCGTAACAGAGCCAAGGTGCGATCCTGATCCCGCAGCGTCCGTGCTACGGCGGGAAGAGCCGTGCTGTCTGGTTCATAAGTATCCAACGTGGGTGGAGGACGGCCATAGACGACCTCAAAAGCAGTGAGGTTACTGGTTGTATGATAAGAGGCGTTGTAGCAGTATTCGGCCCAATGCAACCAACGAGTCCATGTGCGCGGCTCATCCATCACGAAACACCGTAGGTACGTTTCCACTCCCCCGTTGAGAACCTTCGTCTGTCCATCCGTTTGGGGGTGGTTGGCCGTGCTCATGCGCAACCTTGTACCTTGCAGCCGAAAGAGCTCTCGCCAGAAGTTGCTTACGAATACAGGATCCCTGTCTGAAATGATGGCTCGGGTACGCCATGAAGTCGAACAATTTCCGGAACAAATAATTCGGCGACAGATTCTCCGGTGTAAGGATGGCTTAATGCCAGGAAGTGCCCGTATTTCGAGAGCTTGTCAACCACAACCAAAATGGCGGATTTGCCCTGAGATTTAGGCAGGCCGTCGATAAAGTCCATGGAAATCGTGTCCCAATTGTGATGTGGAATCTCCAGCGGCGTAAGCAACCCTGCAGGAGAAGTCGTTTCATACTTCTTACGCTGGCAGATCTCGCACTGGCGGACAAACTGCTGAACATCCCGACGCAGACCCTTCCAAAAGACATTTTCCCGTAATCGTTGTAGAGTGCGTAGCACTCCGGCATGACCTCCGGTCGGTGAGGAATGGAACTCGTGCATCATGACCATCCACCAGTTCAGAGTGGATGGAATGACTACCTTGCCTTCGTGGTAAAGTCGCCCTCCTTGTAAGTGAAATCCTGGTGGTGTGGTGTGCCCTTGTTGGATAGCATCCACGATGGCCCGAAGCTCGGGATCTTGGATGATGCATCCTGCGTACGTCGGTTTACATCATTGGAGTACCTCCTCTTGTATCTCATCCAGTGAGTCGATCAGAGGGCCCGAGATTTGGGTGAGCGTACTCTCCGGCAGCCGTGATAGAGCATCAACGACCACGTTTTCCTTCCCCTGCTTGTAAATGATCTCATAGTCATAGCCCAGTAATTTAGTCAACCACTTCTGCTGGAGGGGAGAAGCCACCTGCTGTTCCAAGAAGTGCTTCAGACTCTGATGATCTGTGCGAAGCTTGAAGTGACTTCCCAGCAAGTATGGTTTCCACATTGTCACGGCGTGTATGATGGCTAACAACTCCTTTTCATAAGTAGACAGCCCCAATGTCCTTGTGGCTAAAGCTTTGCTGAAGAAAGTCAAGGGTCGCCCCTCCTGCATCAATACCGCTCCGATCCCTACACCCGAAGCATCTGTCTCCAACGCGCACTTTTTGCTGAAATCCGGAAGAGCTAGGACCGGTGTGGTCGTCATAGCACCCTTAAGGGTCTGAAAGGCCGTTTTTGCCTCCTCCTGCCATAGGAAGGCATCCTTCTGTAGCAGCAGAGTGAGAGGTCTCGCAATTTTTCCGTAATCCCCCGTGAACCGTCGGTAGTAACCGGTGAGTCCCAAGAATCCCCTCAAGGCTCAGAGTGTCGTAGGGCGGGGCCATGTCACCATACTCTCAATCTTTTTCGGGTCAGCTCGCACGCCTTGTGCCGAATCCAAGTGACCCAGATACTCGACCTCTTCTTGGCCAAAGGAGCATTTAGATCGCTTGGCATACAACTGATGCTGACGCAACATAGTGAGGACTTGCTCCACGTGTGCCAGATGTTCCTCCCAACTGCTACTGTAAATGAGGATGTCGTCGAAGAATATAAATACGAAACAACGTAGGAGAGGCCAAAAAATCTCGTTCATCACGGCTTGGAACGTGGATGGGGCGTTTGATAAACCGAAAGACATCACGAGAAACTCGTAATGGCCGTCATGCGTCCGAAAAGCCGTCTTGTGGATGTCCTCCTCCCACATCCGAATCTGGTGATAGCCAGACGAGAGGTCCAACTTGGTGAAGAGACACGCCCCTTGCAGGTCATCTAGCTGCTCCTCAATCATAGGAATAGGAAACTTATCCTTGATGGTCGAGCTATTCAGGCCCTGGTAATCCACGCAAAACCTCCATGATCCATCTTTCTTCTTGACCAAGATGATGGGTGAAGAGAAGGAGCTGGTGCTGGGATGAATAATACCCGACGCCAGCATCTCTCAGGCATTGCGCTCAATCTCGGCCTTCTGTATGTGTGGGTAACGATAGGGTCTGATATTGGTGGGTCCCGCCCCCGTCTTGAGCTGAATCTGGTGGTCACGGAACCTCTTTGGAGGGAGGGTATGTGGCTCCTGAAAGACATCTTCGTACTGGGATAGTAAAGACTGCATACATTCTAGTATCTCTGGCGTATGTTGTGGGGATGATGCGAGCCCCATGATCATCGCCATCGTACTTCCCCGTTCCTCCATCTGCTCCAGACTCCTGACTGAAATCTCCTTCAGGGGGGAGGATTTGACGCCATGCAGGCAGTACTCCTTCACCTGCTGAGCGAACTCCATCGTCATCCGATCCCAATCCAAGGTGACTCTCCTCAACTGACTCAGCCACTGGACACCGAGGACCATGTCGGATCCCCTGATCGGCAGAAGGTATATATCTGTGTGGCCTATGTAGCCCTGCATCCGTAGCTCAACCCCTCGCATCACCCCCCTCACACCTCAATTTACTCCCATCGGCCACCATGACCTGGAAGGCTGTCCCCCGATCGATTGGGTGGCCCACCTTCATTGCTACCTCGGGGTTGATGAAATTGTGGGTGCTCCCACTATCAATCAGAATTATAACACGCTCCTGGATTACCTTCCCCGCTATGCGTATAGTGAGGGGGGCTGTACACCCCACAATTGCCTGTATGGACACCCCGATGGCTTCTTCTTGCTCGTCCTCCTCTCTTAGCATGAAAACCTGGATCTTCTGGCACTTGTGCCCCGGACCATACTTCTCATCACAATTGAAACACAGTCCTTTTTCCTTCCTCGCCTGAAGCTCAGGTTATGCCAGCTTCGTCACCGTCGGTTGGCCAGGTGCCGAATGGTCTCTCCTCGCGGGTGTCGGGGTGGTCGTTGCTCGCACGGTAGTGCGGTTCCTCTGCCTATTGAAATGTTCCTCTTGGATCCGTGCCACGCTGATGGCGTGACTCAGGCTCTGGGGCATGTAAGCATGAACTTCATCCCGCAGATGATCCTTCAGCCCGGAGATGAAGCAGCTCAATAGTGTCTTCTCTCCCCATCGTACTCTGTTGGCCACCCTTTCAAACTCTGTACGATACTCCGTTATTGATCCCTTCTGCCGTAATTTCTGAAGAAGAGCCTCGAAGTCCTCATATTCCAACGGACCGAAGCGCGCGGTGAATCCCTCAGTAAACTCTGCCCAGGGTGCGTAGCCTCGGCCCCTCAGGAACCACTGTGTCCACTGGTACGCGTCGTCTGCGAGATGGAAGGACGCAAGTTGTACCCACTGCTCTTCGGGAATCTCCTGATAAGTGTAGAATAATTCGGCCTTCTGAACCCATTCCAAGGCGTCTCCGCCTTTGAACTTAGGAAAATTCATGCGTGTGCGCTTCAATGGCATGTACGCGCTCAGGTTCACCTGTCCGTATGCACCCTGCTCCCGTCCACCTCTTGCTGGTATGCGATGCTCTGCGGGCGGGTTTAGTAGTTCTGGAGGTCCGCGAACACCCATCCCTCCTCCGAAATGATGTCCTCATCGGATTCCCACCTGTGGTGACTGATTGCCCCATTGGCCGTTGTTTCCGTGGCCTGTGTTGGGTCCTAAAGCTCGAGGGAGCGGAAGAAGACCCGCAACTACGATTGGGGCGCCTGAAATTCCTGCCGATCGGAAATTCCCCGCCGGTCCTTCGTCGGTGCACCATCCGCCCCTGCGGCCTATGTTGGTCTCGTTCCAGGCGGCGGAGGCCATTCTCGAGCCGGACGCTCCGTCTGGGAGCCCCCTGTTGGCGCTGGGAACGACCCGTCCCCCCACTGTACCGATCGGTGTGCGTCAGCCTCATTCCAGGCAGCTGAGGCCCTACCCGAGCCGGACGAGTCCCGCGAAAGCCCCCACTGCATCGATCGGGACCCTGCTGCTGCTGCGCGTGGATCGGGCCGCGATGTTTCTGCAATGCGGAGACATGCGCCCGTTGTTTCCGTCGGGTTCGTTGTTCGCCGTCGCCTTCCCCCTCAAATTCTGTGTTAGGAGCGCTTTGATCTCCTCCATGCGGGCGTCGAGCCGTTCTTCCATTTGCTTCGTGGACATCCTCATGTTTTCCTCGATCACCACCATCGTATCCTTCAATCCGGTATAACCCTCCTCTAGGGCTGTGAGTCGTGCGACATCTTCTTGCGTGCGAGTGGTCACCATGGTCGCAGGACGATAGCTCTGATACCAAATGTTATGAACGTAGAAGGAAGAGAGCAAGGTTGAGAGAGTTCTAAGAAGAAGGGGAGATTAGGGTTCGGGTTGAGAGAGGAGAAAAGGGATACCTGATTAATCATCTGGACGTCCTCATGGTTGGGGGCTGAACTGATTGGTTTAGCCCCATTGCTCCGTGTGGTCTCCTTCTGTCTTCGCCCGTATTTATGTCCCGAGAACCGCAACGCGTTCGGGGGCCTAACAGGTTGCCGTGAGGAGGAGGTGCGCTGGAGGTCAGACTCGCCGGAGGAGGAGCTCGCCGGCCCTAGAGAGAGTAGATCTGGCTGGAGTGGAGGCTTGACGGCGCAAGGGAGGCGAGGAGATCAGGCTGAGGAGGGAAATGCCCTAACTCATACAACAAACATATATGTATATACTAATAATAATAATGATATTATTATTACTACTATTATTAAGATGCTATAGGAGACTCTATTAGGATTACACAAGCGCGCGTAGATTTCTCTAGGGATCTCGGAATCTGTCTCGGACTAGCTCGTTACGACCGTCCTGTCGATACAAACTCATCGAAACGAGTCACGGTCCGTTTCGAGTTCGTTTGCTCATTTTATTCTCCCTGGAGCGTTTGCGGCGAAACTTAAACGTCAAAACTGCTCAAATGACGTCAAAATCGCAAACGAATAAATCCGTTGAACTCGTATTATTGCTACGAGTCTAACAAAACTGATCGAGGTCAATTGCGAGGTCGTTTGATCAATTTCACCATTTTGGTTAAGTACACTATTTGCAAACCACCTTATAATTTCGTTGATTCTCATCGGAATCGTGCGCGGACAGTTTTGTTGAACTTGTATAGGCTTCACTGGTCTAACAAAACTGACTGAGGTGAATTCCAAGGTCGTTTGCTCGATATCACTTTTTTAGATAATTTCGTTACTTGAACTCGCGTCCGTATTATAGTTTCGCCGATACTCATCGGAATGGAGCATAGACAGCTTTGTTGAACTTGTATGGGCTTCACGAGTCTAACACAATTGACTAAGGTGAATTTCGAGGTCGTTTGCTCGATATCACCTTTGGATCATTTCGTTACTTAAAGTCGCGTCGACACGACAATTTTTCCGATACTCATCAGAGTTGAGTGCGGTCGACTCCGTTGCACTCGTATAAGCTTTACGAGTCTAACGACGCTAACTGAAATCAATTCTGAGGTCATTTAATCACTAAGCTTATTTTAGTCGCCGTAGCTCAAGGACAAGTGTGAAACACCTTGTAATCGGTTCATCGGGACAACAATGCCCCACTGCCCTCGTATATTCTTATCGAAGAGGTCGATTGAACCAGCTAGGTCCCGTAGGAGGTTCAATCAATCAGGTCAGAATTTGGGATGTTACAATCATTCCATTTGTTCATTCCAACGACCAACTGACTGCCATCCTTACCAAAGGTCTGAATTGCGATAAGTTCACTGATATACACAAGCTAGTGATGATTGACATCTTTCGTTTGACTTGAGGGGGAGAGTTGATGCTATGTTGTATTGTATTATCAAGTCGTGTTTTTTATGTCATATATGTGTAATACCTGATAAGGGTAATTTGGTCATATGGGTTCTCTTCTTTCACTCATGTATATATATGAGTAGGTGCCTTTGTTATTGAGTGTCTAAATAATATTTTATTTTTCATATTCCACTAATCCCTCTACACATTTGCTCCTAAATTGGCACTTCCTCATAGGCCTTTTACACATGTTTTTGAGAGCTGTACTGAGCATTCTACTGTCCAGTGTTGCTGTCTAGGTCTCCTTTCCTTTTTCCTAGTTCTTCTAGCATCTGAATGTATTTTGATCGTACTTTTATCTTCTTGTTGTTCTTATAATCTGTTACTTATTACTATATTATTATTTTTGGTTCAAGGGAGTTTGTATTGGACTTAGTGAAGTGATGGTGAGTGCTGGTAAGCATCAACTTCTAAGCTTCATGGATGATCTTATCCCAACAATCCGTACAGCCCTTTGTGACAAGTATGCTGTTCCACGTCATATTTTAATATTTCAGTGTTTTAGGACATTAAGTTTATTTCTGTATATTGTTCAAACATTTTTTTCCTACTTGCAGCATCCCAGAGGTCCGAGAATGCGCTGCCTTAGCATTTAGTACACTTTACAAGGTATAAAGAACAAAATCTATAACTTTTTGTTATTTGCAAGTTGTTATTCTTAAGTTGGTGTGGTTTACAGAGTGCTGGAATGCAAGCCATTGATGAAATTGTGCCAACACTATTGAAGGCCCTGGAAGACCATGAAACATCAGATACAGCTCTTGACGGCCTTAAACAAATCCTGAGGTTTTAGCTTTACTCTAGTAATTTATCCTCTGAAAATTTCAATGCTCTGCAAACTCTAGAAACTATTAGAGACAGGGAGTACCTTCGGGTAGATACCGTGCCCTCGGTCTCTCTAACCGATCGTACGCTTTCTCGTCGAATCTCTTTTCTGAAGTATACATTGCGAGTTGTAAGTTAGTGGAAACCCTAGCCGCATTTTATGATATGGTCACCCTTAGGTGACATTAAGCCAGCTTGACCTTTAACAGAAACTTCTGCTGATGACAATGCTTTTTTTTCAGTCTCAGGACTTCTGCTGTTTTGCCTCACATCTTACCAAAGCTGGTTCATCCCCCTCTTTCGTGAGTGTCCCTTTAATTTTACATTTACATTTTGAAAATGCAATTTGATATGATTTTTGTTGTTGTTGTTGTTGTTGTTGTTGTTGTGTCCACAGTGCTTACAGTGCTCATGCATTGGGAGCCTTAGCTGAGGTTGCCGGATCTGCTCTTAATTTTCATGTTGGAACAGTTCTTCCCACTTTATTGGTTGGAATGGGTGATGATGATGAGGTGAGGTGCCCTTAGATGTTAGATCTTGTGTTGAAAAGCTATTTTAATTTTTGACCGCACCATTATTGGCATTCCTATGACAACAATAGTGTTGGCTAGCATGTTTTTTTGTGTACTTACTTCTTTACCCCTTAGTTTTAGCCTATATAATGCTGCCTGTGCTTAAGGGCCGGATTTTCAAACTGTAGCTACAAATTAAATGACCATGTTGAAATGTAGCAATTGCCTATCAGGGGCTAAAATGGATCCTCACTACCTATTAAAACCATGAACTTATCATAATCCAACTAAAAAACACTCAAGTTAATAAAAACTCACTTTGTACTGTTAGTGAATCTTCATGCTAAAAACAATTAATGTTAGAGCCACTTGCAACAATCAATGTACTTTCTAAAGTTCAGGGCCAAACCCGATGAGTACCAAAAAGCTAGGTAATATGAGAAATGTAGTCATACTGCGCTTGGTGAGAATCCAAGTAATTAAGAATTTTTCATATAAATGACAATTCACAAAGAAATAAAGGACCATTAAAAGAGTTAGAAAGTTAAGTTGACGATGCAACTCAAGAATTTTTATCTCTTATAGGCATGCACCTGCTTAGGTGATGTCACAAACCGTCCAACTTAATTTGCTATCTTTATTTTTTTTCGTGCTTACCTCTCCTTCTGTGATCCATATATGTTTACTCAATCATGTCTTTCCATTTTTTGAATTGAAGAGATGGATTGTAGGTTGCATCACTCATGTTGTGTGCCAGCTTCTTGCGTGTTTTGGTTAGGAAAAACAAATTAGTTTGTGGTGGAGGGTAAGAGAAATCGATAAATTTGTGATTATGTGTGAGGATGAATACGGGACTATGGGAATAATGAAAGAAGGGGACCGCTGGTGGGGGGAAAGAGCGAGGGTAGTTGATATAATATTTATCATTTTACCTTTTCTCAATATTTGCAGTCGATCTTATGCATCATTTTTTTAATTCTTTCTAATTGTGTTTTCTCTTATGTGTGAAATCTATTCTTCATAAATTATCAGATAAAATCACATCATTCATATCATTTTTTAAATAATTTGTGCCATCTATTTTTTATACATTTTCTTCATTATTTCTCAATTTTCACTTGCATTTAGCTTAATTCTAGACAAAACTTTATTTTCTGCGAGAAAAAAATAACATAAATATTTATTTTTTAGGGCTTATCTTTTAGATTTTGAGTTAGGCCAATTTATGTTAAATCATGCCGATTGTGTCAGACTATTGTTTTTCCATCAGAAGACAAAGTGAGAAGATGATGCGAGGAGAGGTATGCTGCTGGGAAGGCCATCTAGGTGGGATCTTATAGCCATGCAGGATCTTTTAGCTTCATGCTCTTTGAGGGACACTATTTTTGCAAATGCGGACTAAGTCTTTTTGCTAGAGCGTTATGAGTTTGCATCGAATAAAATGAGTCATATAGCAAGAAAAAGGTTATCCATGTGATCAAGAGAAGATGCCGACCTAATGTTGCTGAGCATTTTATCTACGCCAGTTGGGTTTGGTTGTATATTTCTACGGTGAGAGTGAAATTCAGCAATTGCACTTGAAAGTTATTGTTTTTCTTGGACTTCATAGTGATATTTACAATGTAATGGCCCGAAGTCCGCCATAATTTAATTCTTTTCTTCTGAGCTGTTTTTCACAATTAAATAACGCAGCAATTCTAATAAATATACAAGAGAGGTACCGAGAGACAACATCAAATAACTTTTCGTTTAAATAAGCATAATTTACAACATATCATAAAATTCTAACCCGTATTCGAATCACATTCTTCTTTTACTTCATTTCTGCCGTAAGGGTCTTTCTAACGGGGCATGATCCGCTGATAGTCTGATCCTAAAAGATAAATCGACACCCAGTTAGTTTTGAAAACTAAGTGAGTTCCTTACCTCTTCAACTGCTCTACAAGTAAACACAGAGAGTCAGCATCAATAAGCAGTTATATATTTTGATATGGACATGTTCAGTAAAACAGTAAGTACAGTAAGTACGTACAGTAAACTAGTACAACAAAAATAAACTATTTCGTATCAAAATTCTTATTCTTCCATTCTTATGCATTTCTGTATTCAATTCAGGATTTTCATATCACTTTTCATTCTTTCGAAATACCGAGGGTCATTATAAAATCAATCATCTGGGCCCATCAAATCAATGTCTGCTCTAGGGCGCTCAACAACGCAACAGGCTTCCACGCCTCCTAGATTGGAGATTTCAGTATCAATTTCCGT
The DNA here is from genome assembly GCA_033032865.1 of Dactylorhiza incarnata. NCBI lineage: Eukaryota > Viridiplantae > Streptophyta > Magnoliopsida > Asparagales > Orchidaceae > Dactylorhiza > Dactylorhiza incarnata. The sequence continues at coordinate 5,441,838 of JAWHQI010000097.1, read as the reverse complement.
AGGAGATCTACCCCTCCCACTGGGTGTAGGAGTCTGAAGCTTACCCCTACTAGGCTGACCCTTAGTGTTTCGATGCGTCGACGCACTCTCTATTTCGTATTCATTTCATTTCGTATTCATTCATAAATATAGGAAATAATTATATTAATTTCCCCTCAGAGTTTACATCGCTTGCTAATCCATGCTTAGCCTTTTAGCGATTTCATATTTTCAGTGATTCCAAATCTTCGAATATCTTTAATTCAATGCAATTCATATTCAGTGTCCATGCAAAGAAATAGCTCAGAGTAAAGTAATTCGATGTATTCATATGTCAAAATATTCAAATGTATACGTAATTAAAATCGTAAGGACTCACCACATCTTTTCCTTTGCCCTTGTCCTTTGAAGGATTCTCGTCGCGTCTATCGCCGGATGCCATCCTCTGCAGTATCAAGTAAATCATTTACTTTAGGGTTGCGTTGTTAAATAGTTACGAACAGACTCCTAAGACGACCACAACTACGACCTCAAGGAGTTGCCTAGGGAAGGACAAACTTGGTGACTCGAAAGGAACATGTAAAATCACAAAAACTAACTCACAAAAACCACTAATGGCAGCCCACAAGAGGCAAGAAGGGGGCAGCCAAGAGGAGTCATCAAGAGCCAACAAAAGGGGCAGCCAATCACAACCAACATCAGCTAGCAACATCAGCCCTATGGCAGCCCACAACAATATCAACAGAAGCCCTATGGCAGCCCACAAAAACTATCAACAACAGCCCTATGGCAGCCACTACACGAGACAAATGAAACACAATAGCCGTCCCAAAAGATAGGAGCAATCAAATCAAAATTCCCCATACATCTAAACAGGAATTCATGGCAAACCAGCCCAAAACTAGTGCTCAATTAAACGAATCAAGGCAGAATTATCAACTTCCCCCAAAACTGAAAACCCTAACTCCAATACTTTCTAATTTCAGCAGCTAGCAAGAACAAGAAAGACATCTGTTAAGAAGGAGAAGAGGGGGAAGAGGAAGCAGAGCTCAGAATGAGGAGTTTCAACACAAATTGCCGGCCAAATCCAAATTCAACCAATAACTCGCACCAAAGCTGCAGGAGAGCAGCAGCAGCAGCAGCAACAACAGCACACGAGGGCAGCAGAAAATGGTTCAAACTCTCCCAGAACAGACGCTAGAAGGAACTTGAAGGAGAGGTGCAGCCAAACCCTAGGTATTCTCAGCTCGGCAAGGCTCCAGGAGGTGGGAAAACTGAAGTATCGGGATAGGGCCAGCAATAGAATGGAATATATGAGCTGAAAAGGCCACCGCCTAAGCCTTAAATATTATAAATTAATAACCAGACAGCCCTTTACAATAAGACTCATCCAGCCCAAATATTATAAATTAATAGCTAGGACCGGTCAAAGACAGCAAGAATGAGCATTAACCGGCCAAACCAAACCAACAACCAGCCCACATGGAAGTTCTGTTCCATTTCAGCATTTCAGCCAAACATAACCAGCCCAAATTATTTCTCCCCAACATTCAGAAATCATATTTCAAATTATCTTTATTGGAGACGAAACGAACGTCGCAAAATCAATCGGAAAAACTCGAACATCCAAAATTAACGTGCGATGTCAAATTGACACTGAATTTCTTATTTTCGTCATAGGGGAATTAAATATTTATTCTTTTTCTAATTCTCACAAGATATAAAACATATATGCTACAAAATCAAGTTCGGGCCTTACATACAGTTATAGGGTAGGGTTTGTGAGAGATGGTCGCCGCAATCTTTCGTCCAATGAGCACTACCTTTGTATTGTCTGCGGTAGAAGAAGAAATTTCTTACTAGACTCTTGATGATATAAAATAAAATTTATAATGTTGAATTTGTTCGTTAGTAATATTAATGATTGCCATTAAGCTCCATATATCTAGCAATGCCACCAAACTGATTTCTTCTTGTTGCTATTGTATTTTAGAGAGAGAGGAAGATAGAAAGGGCAGTGATGTAGGACCTGTCTAGTGGGGAGTGTGGTGAAAATTTTGAAGGCACACAAGATTATGATATCCGACCTGAGATTGCGCGCAACAATTAAATTAGGACATTGTTATTAGCAAACCACATTACGCTATTAGCAAACCATGGTTATTAGCAAACCATATATTTTCAAAATGGCTATTAACAAACATTTATGTTATTAGCAAACCTTCAAAAAAAAGCCAACATCAAAACCCTTGCCCATTCTCAAAAAGTGTCCAAAAAATACATTTCATAGAGTATTCTTGCTTTTCATTATCCAAAAAATACATTCTCCATAATGCAAACATCATAACCCTTCTCCATTCCAAATAAGTGTTAATATCCTCCTCCTCCATTCCAAATAAGTGTTGAATATCCTGCATAAAAATCATTCAAAATTGTATCAAAATAAAGTAGATTTGTGGTGGTAGTTGTCGTCATACCCAGTCATAGAATTTATTTGTTTGTTTTGTGGTGGTAATTGTCGTCGTACCCGGACGTAGAATTTATTTGTTTGTTTTGTTTGACACCTAGGTGACTTCTTCAAATTTTTCAACATATACGGAGCATCAAACAAAACAGTACCACAATGGTTAATGAAGAATTAAGTTGTTTTTGCTCTGTATGCAGTGGAAATTGGAGAAATGGAATCTAGTTCACCAGTTTCAAGTACTGAAAATTTAGAATTGATTGATGAGAGGTATGATGGATCAAGTTCTTGTTCTGAAGCAGATGATAAGTATAGTGCACCAATGAATCATATAGAACCAACTAAACCTGTCCTTCCGGTTAAAGGATCTGAGGTTGTTGATGATAGTCAAATAGCTGATCCAGTTTATGATTCTAGCCCCAGTGCAAAGTCTACGCTCTCTCACATTCCATTACCTATAGTAGAACGAGACGGGAGTGGCTGTTCGCGAATGAGGAAGGCGTCGTCGTCGAAGGGAGCGGCGGCGGCGACAGGAGCAACTGTTCATGAATGAGGAAGGCGTCGTCATCGACGGGCTGGACAAGAGGAAGAGGCGGCGGCGTAGAGGGGGGGGGGGACCCTAAATCGCACGAAAGAGGAAGACGGGAGCGACTGTTTCACGAATTGCGGAAGGGGGTTTGCTAATAGAGAGTTTTTAGAATTGAAAAAAAAAGACTAAAATGACTTGAACCCGGTTTTTTTTGGTTTGCTAATAGCGAATCTCGGTTTGCTATTAACAACGTCCTTAAATTATTAAGCCCTTTCAATGTGAGCACAATCAGGATTAGAAAATTCAAAGAAAGCTTGCAAATAATGATTAATGTGCGGGGAGCTACGAAGCACAGATACTTAAAAATACTCTAGGAAACGCGTTTCTAGAACTCTAGGAAACGTATTTTTAAATAATTTTTTTTTAATTTGGAATCACGTTTCCCGCAGCGGTAAAGTCTCACCATTTATCTATTTCATTTCACGCTTTAGGTTTACGCGGTTCACGTCCGTCGAAGCTGTCGCGCTGCTCTAGATCCCGCTCCACTCCCGCTCCAAATCCCACTCCCTGCTCTCGATCCCGCCCTACGTAAGCTTTCTTCTTCTTCTTCTTCCTCCTCCTCCTCTGCCTCTTCTTCTTCTTCCTCCTCCTCCTCTGCCTCTTCTTCTTCTTCTTCTTCCTCTTATTCTTCTTCCTCTTATTCTTCTTCCTCCTCCTCCTCTTCTTCTTCTTCCTCTTCTTCTTCCTCTTCTTCTTCTTCTTCTTCATGTCCTGTGTTCGAATCCTTGTTGCAAAAACAGTTTTGTTTTGGAGCCAATTATTAGCGTAGTATGGAATGATTTGTCACATTATTACTAATGAGTTAGTCTAAGAGAGGAGGGCTGGCTAATTGTTTTTTGCAAGTTGGATATTGACGGTTTTCCTATATAATGGCTGGTGTTAAGAGTTAGTAAATCTTCCAAAGATAGAACCATGCTCTTCTTCTATTCTTATTATAGTAGTTAGTAAGTATATTTATTCAATCTGTTTGACTTTCTATATTTTATTTATTATAGTTCTTTCTTCTTGCCAACATGAGGTCTGCTCTATACATCCTATATTTTCAATTATTCCCTGCGAATTAAAATGTTTAACCTATTAAGTGCAAATCATTTTGTAAAACTTCCATCAATATAACTTGATTGCCACTTCTTCTCTGCCTAACCACTTGACATTCATTTTATCTATCTATTTAATATGTATATTTTTTATCCTTTGACATTTGTTGTCTTTGTCCAAACCACCTAAATCTTTTTAGCATGGAGAGATTTTGGTTAGAAAGGTTTTGATAATGCTTCGATCAAAAAGAACATGCTATTTATATATTGTGTAACAATATAATGCAAGTGCAATCACAACTTGTTTCAAATAACACATTATAATGCTTTGTAGAATACTTATTTTCATGCTTACATTAAGTAGAATACTTATTTTCATGCTTACATTAAGTAGAATGCTTATTTTCATTCTTACATTAAGTAAAATGCTTATTTTCATACTTGCTTTAAGTAGAATGCTTATTTTCATGCTTACATTAAGTAGAATGCTTATCTTCATGCTTACATTAAGTAGAATGCTTATTTTCATGTTTACATGTACTCCTATTCATCTTAATACTCTTTTGTACATTACATGCTAGTTCGAGTTTATTTGCTAATTTATATTATTTAGAACTTATCATTGAGATTATTTGTTGTTTAAACTAGATCTTATCTTGCATAACATAGATTCAAGTAGTGGTATTAATTAAGCATTCTATCACGTATCCCCCTATCCTTATTTTTTAAAAATCATATTTCTCGTATCCATTTCGTATCGTATCACGTATCCCTTTTCCATCCCCGTGCTACATAGGTGGCGAGAGAGCGTTAAATCAATGTGTGCGATCTAAGCTCTTCAAATCACAAGAGTTGTTGGGAAAAACAACCCCGAACGGGTATCGCAAACAATATGCGTACAACAAGTACAGTAATGAAAATTATAACTCCAAATACAAACTTACATGTATATAAGGGTGCTGAAGGAGGAAGGCTCAAGGAAATACCCAGGAAGGAAGGGGAGAAGGTGTCATAAATTGGTCTGTGAAGTGAGGAGGGGGCTGTAGTTGAGTTGAGGGTTGTCCGGACTGTTGGAGGTTGGTCGGGGGCTCTTGGACGTTGTCCCGGGGGGGGGGGGGGGGGGGTATTGCTGGAGATGTGCTCGAGGCTAATGGAGGTGTTCTGGGGGCTAATGGAGTTGTTCCAGAAGTTGTGGATGGACTGGTGTAGGCTGCCAGCCTGCTGGAAGGAAGTTGGGGAAGGCGTGGCAGGGGTGTAATTGGGTCTTGGAGGAACTGGCTTCCAGCAGTGAGGGAAGAAGGGGCTTGGTAGAGATTTGGGGGCTGCTTTCTACAACAGCTTGAGGAAAGGGAGGGTAGCAGTGGGGCTTGGACTGAATTCAGCACTGAACAGGGTATGAAATAGAGCTTGAAATGTGAGTACACTGCAGGGACGTTGATACAGGCTAGCTATGCCGTATCACAAACAAGAACATGAATAAGAAATTGCATTGCATGAAATAAAAGATGCAACTCGAGATACACGTTTCCGCCAAGCACCCGAAGACTGGGTCCTCCAAAGTACTCCCCTCTCCAAAGAGACCAAAAGATTAACACTCAAAAGATAACCATCTCACCATCTAAGGGACCCCTTGTATAGATGGAGGCCCCACTACAAGATAAGGACATTGCATGACGAAATACATATCAATACTCCCCTCCCAAAAAAATGACCTTGTCCTCAAGGTCCATATGGGTCATCCACGGGCATCTGGTGGTCTAAGTCCCGGAAGTCATGACCGTTGCCTTCAAAGCCCACCAACACGCACAAGTCTTTGAACGCGCAAACGTGGATGGGTGAGTACGGATGTTGGAAGTGAAAGCAAAGGCCCTTGCGGCGAAGCTCGAGGTGCTGCCCGTGAGATAAGCGGTGGAATCATCGGGGCGTCGGTGGAGGAGGGGTTGGCAGAATTGGCTGCGACGGAGGCAGGTCTAGCAGTTGGGGCTCATGCGGGGGCAAGTAATCCAAGCAGAGAAGAGTGGTGGAGATTTCAGCGACAACAATGATAGTTGCACGACTGGTGGGGTGGACGGGACGATGATGATAGTTGGGCCGTGTAGAGTTCCTCGTCGAGGCAACGAGCTTGCTCCATGGCGCAGGAAAGAGTAGTCGGATTGTAGATCCGAAGGCGTGCCCGAAGATGGGGTTGTAGATCTCTAAGGAAGTACCCCAGGTAATGGTCAGGGTATAGGTCGGGTACGCATGGAGACCTCAATAAACTCATCAATGTAGGGTGCCACGGTGTCGAATTGACGCACGGAGCTGAGGCGCTCGTAGACATTTCCAACCTGACGAACGTCATAGTGGCGGAGGAGTTTCTCCTTCAGCGTGGGCCAACCGAGGTCAGGAACCTACTGGCGCGTCCAATGCACCCAATGGAGCATCGAACCCTCCCTATAGATAGTGGCCAGGGGAACCTTCCAGTTAGCGGGTGTGTGGACTGAATGTTGAAGAACTGTTCAGCGCGGGCGATCCAACGGAGGGGATCAGTGTCGTCGAACACATGGATTTCGATCCAACGGAGATGGGCCAGGTGGATGTCCGTAGCGGGGTGGAGAAACCTCATGTAGTCCGGGACGGGCCGAAGGGGTTGCGGTGGTGGTGGCGGAGGGGCCGGTGTGTGAAATCCCAAATAATTTCACACTAAGTCCTAAGACCCCTAAATAAAAATTTGCATGCTAATGAACCGTATACTATTGGAAATTTTATCTTGAGTCATGACAAATTTATTTAAATTTTTATGACAATTTTATGCACTCGTAAGAATTTTATTAAACGAAAGGTTCATCTTAATAAATATTTATAATTATCTATTATGAAACAAAAGCTCATGAAAAAGAAGTTAATTGTGAATGAGAATATTTATTGGAAAATTTTAGAAGTGTTAGATAACAAGAGATTATATTTTAAATACTCTTTATTTAACTTACCAAATTAAACTTAATTGAATCTTAGCCCTCAAATTCCCCTCCAATCTAAGGGAGGAAATTAATTGGGGACTTGAAACTATTCATATATTGAGTTCAGTCGTCACGTAATGAAATAAAACCGAGCCCCATTCTCTCGGTTCACGTAACCGAGTGCTCCACGCGAGAAAAGAAGAAGCTGACACCTCTCCTTCGCTCGGCGCACGCGTGGATGGCTTTCCACGTCTTCTCACCGCTCGACGACGCATGGAAGTCCTCCCCAGGGCGGCGACCAAGCCTCTCCATCTCATTTTAAGCCTTCTCTTCTTCTTTCACAGGTTCCTTTGCACAAAACCGTGATTCCCTTTCTTGCCCTAGTTTATTCCGAGACATATTGTGTTCCTCTTCTCTCCAAAGACTCTTCCATGGATTCTAGGAAATATGCAAGAAATGGAATGTCCCTAATGGTTAGGAGTGTGCGCGGTGCGGTTTGGTGCGGTTTTGGCCAAAATCGCAACCGCACCATAAGTGCGCGGTTTGGTCCGAGCAAAACCGCACCGCAAGGGCGCGGTTTGGCCCGAGAAAAATCGCAGCGCACCGAAATTATGCGGTGCGGTTTCGGTTTTGTGCGGTTTTTTGAGGTGCGGTTGCAGTTTCGGTGCAGTTTTTAGCATGTGATAGACATAGACACCAAAAAGATAATGTGAGGTGAAATATGATGTAAAATTTGGGCAAAAACATAGTTACATGAGTTATATTATCATGATAAAATGTGTAATACATATATTTTTAAAATAAAAATACTTCAAAATTAACTACAAGCTAAAAATAGATGTTTGGATACTACAATTCTCATGATATGACTGCTTTAATTTCATAGGAAATGACACATTCAATGCAAATATAATAAATATGAATGGGTTTAAGTCCTAGATATGCACAACACAAACATAATTGTAGTTTTATTTATCCTTCTAACATTGAAATATTATGAGAAGGCTAGTGCATACGCATTTATGGTAGATGAACCATTATGATACGATTTGCATTTAACAAAAGATTACAGATAGGCAAATTCATCAATAAATTGATAGAGAATAAACAAAATAAAGCAAGAAACAAACTATATGCACACCCCTACCAATGGTTGAAGAGGTGAGTTTTTCTCTTGCCCTAATTTTTCAAGTGTTTTAGAATTTCGTTCCTTTGAACTAAATTTATGAAATATGTAACACCCCAACCTAATTTTACCACAAATCAGCAGCCCGACCGGGCCTCGTGATTAAAAGTAAACTAAGAAGCGGTAATAAAATTGATACAATCAGGCACAAATGAAAAGTGCTAAATGAAAACTTACATCAGAATTAGTAAGATGAGCTAAGGGTAAAAGTGTACCTCAAATTCTGAACTTCATAGAGCCAACTAGAAATGAAATGAAATGAACATCTGATATACTGAAATGCTTAATAATGTTTGATATATTGAAAATCTTAAACAGTAAAATTACACTGAATTTCTGAAGGAAAGTAATGCAACAACCGGAGAAAAACAACTGAACGAGAAACGAACTATAAATATGGAGATCCCCAAATGTTTATCCTAGGCGCAACACCCCGCCTGTGACCCCTGTAATAATAAGCCCCAAAGTGGGTCAGCCCAATTGGAGATTAAGAAAAAACATTCCTCCTAGTGACACTGAAAAATATGTTGAAAGAACATGAATGCATACATTTGAAATAAGATTTTATATTATAGAAAACTATATGCTGATATACTATGCATGTTTTTCTAAAATAATACTGACAACATAAATATCTGTTCTAGTTTAATCGTATTTACTCAAGTTTCTGAAGATTGGTTGACTAAAAGGATTTCTAAGCTTTGGTCTATACTTGAGTTCTAGGTGGCTTATGTTTGTCCTTCTTTAAATTCTAAGCAGAGTGGCTTCTGATGCGCAATTCTAATCTAACGATTCGAGTCCTACTAACGAACCCAAGTGTTCTAGTGTCTCTTGGACACGGGCTCGCATCTATTAATCTTCTGAAAAGGGGGGTGTCGTCTCCCCAAAATTGAGGCTCATACGGTACACTACGCCCTATGAGTAAGATAGTGTGCCTCTATCTATCACGAGAGAAGGTTTCAATCGTGCCTCCTAATCATTTGCTGTCTAGTGCTTACTCTGCTTACGCATTTATCTGCGTATCTTAGGCAATGCATCTTATTAGTTAATCGAGTAGAATCCATATTCATATGATTGATATTTCCCGCTTCCTAAATATATGCGAGAGTATATGTTCCGTAAATTTCATAATTTCTGAAGGTCTAATTTATAGGGAAATATAAATATTATTTATGATGTACATTTATTAGTTGGATGTTCGCTGGGTTATAACTTTCAAACGATAGTAGCAGTTCCTTGTAATTATAATAATTTTCTGAGTTATAAAGAACATTTTTATGCAAAGCTATCTGGTATGTCTAGCCAAAAGGAATAAGAGTTTCTTACTGTGGCATTGCGGCGCTCGTACACAAGACGCGGCGGCATGACTCTTTTAAAAATATTCTGGTAACACAAAACCTTCTCCAAACTATGTCCACCCGCTCCTAAAATCTGAAATGTGACATAAACCCTAGTTAATTTAGTATCAATCTTCACGGGTTTAGACGATAACACTACAACGTTTCCAGTGTTAACACGTGAGTGGATAGAGTAATCCAACGAGGGAAAAATAAAGGGCTAGAACCAACTATCGGAGAGGGGCTGCCCTAAATTTTATAAGGAGAAGGAAATTCCGAAACCTCTTTCAACTGTAAAAAGGGAGAAAGGAACCGAAGATAACAACAAACGAACCCGCTAGCGGCTAAGAATGAAGGAAACATCAATGGCTTACCCGGAAAGGTCTTTTGGAGTTGAGAGAAATAGTAAATCGTTGCTCCCGTGGTTGGCTAGGATGCGGCAAGGATCACACGATTGAGAGGAGAGGTCGGGCGACTTCTGTAGGAGGAGGTGCATTTGCTTTCGCCTGGACTGGGATGGACAGCCTCCTGGCATAGTCGGCCGACATGAACGAACGAGAGAAAGAATCGCTGAGAGCTTGCCGCGGTTTCCACGATCGACTGAGAGGGATTGGGGTTATACGCGATACATGGGGTGCGGGGCTTTTAATCTAAGCGTCAATGCATGAGAGGTGTTGTTATGGTAACCGTAGGAGCTGTTATTATCTCTAAATGAAACCATGAAACGGGGAGGGGGATTTAAGACTTGGAGTTTATTACTAGAATGCCACTCAACATTATCACACTAAAGTTATGAGTGTAAAAGGGCCCGTGGACCTCTAAAACGCGCATAAATAAATTCCTTGAAGATAAATCATTCACTTGCACGTAACGGTTAACCATGACAAACTCATTCCTTGATTAGAAGTTGGCTCGATTACTTCCGCTCGTGATCGGACCCTGAAATTAAATTTACGCTCGCATTAAAATTACGGATGTTACAAAATATCTCTTCTATAGTCTTGAAATCATGAAAGAAGGTAATTATAGGCTAAGATCCATGCATTATGCAGGTAATATTGGTTTTGCCCTAATTCCAAAATACTTTAGATTCATGATATTTGTATCCAAAATATTGTTGTAACTTGTTATTGAAATTATAATGCTAAAGCCCCTTGTATACACTTGAACCAATGAGGTAGTCTATTCAATTTGCAAAATATGATTCATGCAATTTAATTCATCTTGCTTAATTTTCGGATTTGCATAGTAATGGCAAGACAAAAATCATTTAAAGACAAAATTCATGACATATATAAACATTTTTGTTGAAATAGCCCATAGGTTTGGCCCATTTAGTGGCCCATTTACTTCTCTTATTTTTAGTCCCACATTGTGTATAAGATTTCTCTCTCTCTTCTCTCTCCTATAAATATGTACTCTCCTTTTGTATACATACATGAAATACACAAGCTTTTGCTTTTTCCTACATGGTATCACAGCTACAGGTTCAAAAGTTCCCGGTCTCCTAATTTCTGACCGCCCACCCTCCCTCCCTCTTCCTACCGGTCTCTGGCGGTCTCATCTTTTTGAGACCGCTCCTCTGCCGCTGCTTCCCGTTTTGTTCCCAGCCCTCTCTTCCTCAGCTTTTATAGCTTCCTCGTGGGTCCCACTGTCTCCTCTTCTCCAGTCCAGCGGTCTCTCCCAGACCGCCCGATCTCTCCAAATATTCCCTGCTCGTGGCTTCCACCTACACTCAAGCCGTCTCCAGTGCTCTCTGCGCTCCCGTGCCGAGCTCCCGCGCGGTCTTCAAGCGACCTCTCCAGTGGCTGTCCAGCGATCTCCTCAGTGATCTGCCGAGCTCCCGTGCTCTCTGCGATCCAGCGATCTGTCGAGCTCCCGTGCCGAGCTCCCGTGCGGTCTTCAAAGCGACCTCTCCAGTGATCTGCCGAGCTCTCGTGCTCTCTGCGCTGCTCGCCGCTACTCAGCTATCCAACGATCTCCTCCGCGGCCTCTCATCCTGCGACCTCCTCGAGCGATCTCCTCCAGCGGTTTGCCGAGCTTCCGAGCGGTCTCCAGTACGATCATCGCAGACCGCCCGACCTCTGTGCAGCGATCTCCAGTACGCTCTTTGCAGACCGCCAGCGCCAGCACACTCGAGACCGCCAGCGAGCTCTTCTCCACTCCATCAGCGATCTCCCTCAAGCGATCTCCAGCAGCAAGCTCTCTCCTGCGGTCTAGCTCTCCTTCCTGCCGGCTTGCTCTCTTCTCTTCACATCGCCGCTCTCTAATGGGCTCATCTGCGGACTCCTCGACTTTGCCTCCTGCGGCCGCCCAACAGCCCACTCCTAGTGAGCTCAGTGATGAGCTGCGAATTACTACTATCTCCCTCTCCGGGAAGAAGAACTTCATTCCTTGGGGTCACTCCATCCGCCGGGTCCTCCAGGCCAAGGGTCTTCTCGCTCATCTTACCGATGATCCCCCGGCGACTACACCTCCTGAGTGGCTCAAGACTGATGGACGGTTCCAGACCTGGATCCTTAACTCTTTGGAGGGCGAACCATATGAAATGGTCATGTACCTGCCCACGGCCAAAGGGATGTGGGACGAGCTCCACTCTTTATACTCTGGCAAGGACAGTCTTCAAAGTCTCTTCGACATTATCTCTGATCTTCAGGCTCTGGACACCAGTGGACCCAACATTACCTCTGTTGTCGCTCGGGTCAAGTCACTCTCCGAAGCTTGGCTTCAACACCAGCCGCCCACCTCTGATCTCGCCACTCAGCGCGCGCAGAGAGAGGCCGTCTGCATTGCTCTGCTAATGGCCCGTGTTCCTCCACATCTTCTGAGTATTCGGGCACAAGTCCTGGCCTCGACTCCCACTCCATCCTTATCGGCTGTCTGCTCCATGCTACTCAAGGTATCACAACCTCCGGAGGCTCTTGCTCCTCCCTCACCGGCTCTTCTCCAAAATGTCCCTGCTCCTTCGTTTCCTCTTCCTTCTAGCCGGGGAGGTCGATCGGCCTACCGTGGAAGGGGCCGTGGTGGACGAGGACGGCCGAAGTGCTCGTTCTGTGGTCGTGATGGCCATTATGAGTCCACTTGCTATCGGAAGACTGGCAATCCTCCTCCTCCGAGACCGACTGATGCAGTCGTTGAAGATAGCTCCTCGGCTTCTCGCGCCGATCTTGAGGCTCTCCGCCTACAGTTTCAGCAACTCCAAGGGATGATGACTCCACCTGCCTCGGTCGCCTCCGTCTCCAGCCCAGGTATCATTTGTCTCTCCACTAGTCCTCGCTGGATAGTGGATTCGGGTGCCACTCATCACATCACCTCTCTTCAACCACCAACATATTCGGGTGCTCCTCATCCGAAGTGTATCACTGTGGCCAATGGAGCGACGGTCTCTGTGTCCGGCTCAGCTGACCCATCTCTCAGCCCATCAATTTCTCTCCGCTTGGCACTCCATGTTCCGGGCTCCCCGTTTAACTTACTCTCTGTTAGCCGTCTCACTACTGATTCGGATTGCTCTGTCACTTTTTCACGTTCTTCTTTTCTGATACAGGATCGACGGACGGGGACTACCATTGGTAAAGGACAGCTGCGCAACGGGCTCTACCTTCTCGACGATTCTCCCACCATCCTCGCCTCCGTCTCTTCTGCTGACTGGCATCAACGTCTCGGCCATGCTCCCCTCCCCATCCTCAAGAAAGCACTACCCGATGTATCTTTTTCTGCTTTTTAATGTGAATCGTGTATTTTCGGCAAACAGCCGCGTTCATCTTTTCCTGCAAATTGTACTCGGAGCTCCGCTCCTTTTGATCTTATTCATTCAGATATTTGGGGACCCTATAAAATTTGTAGTATCTCTGGATTCCGTTATTTCATTACCTTTATTGATGATTACTCCCGAACAACATGGCTATACTTACTCCGCGAACGCTCGGAATTACCTCGTGTGTTTAAGGCGTTTATCCTGGAAACCCGCACTCACTTCTCCACCACAGTCAAAACGCTACGCACCGATAATGCTCGCGAATACACCGGAAATGAGTTTTCGAGCTTATGCTCTGAATTCGGGATTATTCATCAAACCTCATGTGCCTACACCCCTCAACAAAACAGTGTGGCCGAACGAAAGAACCGACATCTCCTTGATATGGCTCGCTCGATCATGATTCACATGAACGTTCCGAAAATCTATTGGAACTTTGCGATCTCTACCGCCTGCTTCATTATCAACCGCCTTCCCTCCTCCGTACTCAACAATGCCAGTCCGTTCAGTCTTCTCTTTCCCTCTACCCCTGCCTTCCCTCTCACACCTCGAATCTTCGGGTGTACGTGTTACGTTCACTCCATGGGACCATCTACAGACAAACTCGATCCCAGAGCGACTAAGCAGATGTTTGTTGGATACTCCCATACTCAGAAAGGATACGTCTGTTACTCCCCTCTCACTCGGAAAATCTCGGTGTCCGCTGACATAACCTTCCGGGAAGACCTGCCATTTTTTCCCGCTCCAGCAACACATTCTACATCACCTACTCTCCCACAACCTGTCATGCGACCCATCCTCCCGGTTAACACACCTCCTCCAACACCTCTCCCTGAGCCAATCCCTACTCCGCCTCCCGGCCGGCCACCACTTATCCAGGTCTATTCCCGTCGCAACTCCCGCCCCGTTGCCCCTGCGCAGTCGTCCTCGTCCTCTGGTGCTCCAAGTCCTGCTGATCCGGTAACAGAGTCCACCGCTCATCCAATGGCGAGCTACGTGTCACTGCATCGTCTCTCCCCTCCACTTCATACTCTGGCCACTTCTTTATCGTCGGTTGCAGTTCCTAACTCTGTGCAGGAGGCTCTTCAACATCCTGGCTAGCGTGCCGCCATGGAAGAAGAAATGGCCGCGTTGTGGGCAAACCAGACCTGGCAACTGGTGGATCTTCCCCCTGGCCAGAAAACTGTTGGTTGCAAATGGGTCTTTGTCATCAAACACGCTGCGGATGGGACCATTGACCGTTTAAAAGCTCGCCTGGTGGCTCGCGGCTACACCCAGCAACAAGGTTTGGACTACGACGAAACCTTCTCTCCCGTCGCCAAATTGAACACCGTACGGGTTCTTCTCTCCGTCGTTGTGCACCGCCAATGGCCCTTACATCAACTGGATATTAAGAACGCCTTCTTAAACGGCGATCTTACTGAAACGGTGTACATGCAGCAGCCGCCCGGGTTTGAGACCACGGGGGAGTCTCGGACCCCGAAAGTCTGTCATCTTTTGTGGTCTCTCTATGGTCTCAAACAGTCTCCTCGAGCATGGTTCGACAAGCTCAGCAAGGTCCTTCGTGATGCAGGATTTACTCGAAGCTCGGCTGACTTCTCCCTGTTTACTCGCCACCAGGCAACAGGCACTGTTCTCCTTCTAGTCTATGTTGATGATATCATTATCACAGGCAACGACTCAAAAGGAATTCAGGCAATCAAGCAACAACTCAGCTCCGTGTTCCAAACAAAAGATCTGGGGAATCTTCATTACTTCATGGGCCTGGAGGTAGCCAGGCGACCAGATGGCCTTGTTCTATCTCAGAGAAAGTATTGCCTCGATCTTCTTCATGATGCAGGCTACTCCGACTGCAAACCCATCAACACTCCAATGGACGCAAATCACAAGATTTGTGCTCAGTCTTCTGACTCTGATCTCTTGCTCCAGAACCCGGAGTACTATCGCCGTCTGGTAGGAAAATTGATCTATCTGACTGTTACAAGACCAGATATCTCATTCGCTGTCGGTATTGTCAGCCGTTACATGCACGCCCCTCGTTCTTCTCATCTTCAGGCTGTGGAACGGATTCTCCGATATCTGAAAGCTGCTCCTGGTCAAAGCTTGGTATACAAGACCTCATCCTCAACTCCAACACTGGTGGCATACTCTGATGCCGACTATGCCGGATCTCTGGATGATCGTCGGTCAACCAGTGGCTTCTGCACGTACTTCGGAGGACATTTGATCACCTGGCGTAGCAAGAAACAAGCAGTGGTTGCGCGCTCCTCAGCAGAAGCAGAATACAGGGCAATGACATCTGTGGTCTCTGAACTTACCTGGCTTGAAAGTCTTCTCACGGATCTTGGGGTAAAACTTCCTGCTCCTGCTCTTCTACTCTGCGACAGTCAGGTTGCTATACATATTGCCAAGAACCCGGTCTTCCACGAAAGAACCAAGCATATCGAGGTCGATTGCCACTTTATCTGGGAGAAGGTACAAATGAAGAAGATCGAGCTAAAACATGTTCCTGGTACTGAACAAGTTGCGGATGTCCTCACAAAGGCACTGTCTAGTACTCTCTTCTATCAATGCTTATCCAAGCTTGGTGCATACGATTTGTACGCTCCAGCTTGCGGGGGAGTGTTGAAATAGCCCATAGGTTTGGCCCATTTAGTGGCCCATTTACTTCTCTTATTTTTAGTCCCACATTGTGTATAGGATTTCTCTCTCTCTTCTCTCTCCTATAAATATGTACTCTCCTTTTGTATACATACATGAAATACACAAGCTTTTGCTTTTTGCTACAATTTTCATTTGCCATAATTTGTAAAATATGTCGATCTTTCTTTCTTGCAATTAAGGGCCTGTTTGGCTAAGCTGCAGCACTGGGAGAAGCAGTGGTGGGAAACAGTGGTGCAGGAATCTGCTGTTTTGCAGTGATGGAAAAATTCATGAAACTGTTTGGAAAACTGCATTTGCAGTGCTGTGTGAAATAGTTGTGCATAATTAAACAGTAATGAAAATTAAACAGTAATGAAATTAAATAGGAATGAAAATTAAACAGTACACATAATTTACGAAGTCCAACTAAGAATTAAACATTTTGCTCGACACAAATATTTGCTATAAATATAATTCAATTAGATGACGTTCTCTTTTGTCCAACGCAAGTAAATATCATCTGCAAAAGAGAATCTTTTACGCCTGCCGTCATTTTTGAAGTCGAGCCACTCTCATTTCCTTTACTTCCACTCGTGCCACCATCACATTGTGTGTGCCCACTATCATTCATATTACCAGTGGGGTAGCAATACTCTCGACTACATGATCATCGTCATCGGAAATCGGCTCAGGTTCAGAAAATAAAGGGTGCATTTCCCCATGGATGAGATCCATGATTTTTCTCCCGTAGCAACTATCAAGCTAAACATCTTATCCATTTTGTCTTAAAGCTCGGGTGCTATGTCGCCATATCGAAATTTCTTGGCGGCCGGTAACATCTAAAATGAGGAAAAATGTTAACAGGAATATACATAATTGTATACAAGTTAAATAATAAAAAATGTACACTTCCTAACCTTAATGCGCTCTTCCCACCACTCATCTGAAGCATCAATTGTTCTTTTTGTTGGGTTCCAACCCAAACCAGTCTCCCCTCTTTTGAGATCCCGCCAGAGCTTCCACTCACGCTTCAACTGATCCCATTTGTTCTTCAATTGTGCGCGAGTGTAATTAAATGGTGTACGCTCTTTGAAAATTTTAATCAAATTTAGCCAACCATCTCTGCTGAAATGAGTGTTTGGTTTATTGCCTAATTCAATCTCTTGTATACATATGTCGCAAAATATGTGTACGTGCGCAGACTCCCATTGTGCCGAAATGACACCATCCTTTGTTTATCCATGACTCGCCTAAAAAATGAGTTGATGTTTTCTAATTATTTGCAAACTCTTCAATCATTAGACAACAAAATGAATGAGAAAAAAAGAGAAGTACATATTGGGCTAACTATAAATAAAATTAATAGTATATAATAAATTTACGATATATATATATATACATATACACATGCATACATATATATACAGAGAGAGAGATATCATAATAACTTTTAAAAGTTGGACAAAATCCTAACCCTAGCTATTTCTAAACATCAAATTCCTAACCCTAGCTATCAGTTTCAAGACAATTGTCAAGAACACATAATTTCATGAATTTGATGCATATTTGTATAGGAACTTTATAAATCTTGCCTGCAGCAATCTCTACTGAATTTCCAACAGGCCCTAACCTAAATCAAAATAAAATTGCCAAATTAAAAAAAATAGGCTCCAAAAATGCTCCCATAAATCCAAGTAAAACCTAACAAAAATCAAATCCAAATAAAAGTTACCAAAAAAGGATCGCCGGAGAAGATGGACAGGCTCGTCGGCGTTGAGGATCGCTGGAGAAGATGAACAGGCTAGGGCAAATCGCGAGAAATGAGATACGCGAAACGCTGTTAAACCGCGGAGGCCAATATCTGCGTCGATGGAGGCCAATATCTGCGTCGAGGAAAGAGTTAGGAGGAGATATCGGAGAAGTGCGCCGGCGAGGGGAAGAGGTAGGAGAAATATGCGCGAAATACATACCTTTCGGAGATGCGAGAGTTATCCGAGAAGAGCGCCGGGAATGCGAGAGCTATCGGCCGGAGATGACCCAATCGCTGCAGCTAGGGCATATGCGAATAATCGCTGGAGAGAAATGGCGGAAATCCTAATGTGTCGCTGTATCATCGCGAATCGGCCTCCCACCGCACTCCCACCGCAGCCCCTCTTTTTCTGTTTGGCGCTGATGTCTGTGCCGCAGCTGTGTGCAGCTACTGTGCTGCTTTACCAAACAGGCCCTAAATGTTAAGATCTTTCTTTTTGGAACTTGCAATGATAAGAACGTTTCTAATTGATAAATTATGAATTATACAAATAAATTTTCTTGCTTTAATTTCAAAGTTTTGTGGAACCTACAGTAGGATTATGGAATATAGAAGGAGATATTATGGTTATTAATTAGATGATCATTGTTACTCAATTTGTTGAAAGAGCATAGTGATGTTTGATCTCCTTTATTTAAAATCATGGTATGATAATGTATGCTAGGTAGTTAGCTTAAAGCGTTAAAATTAATAGTATTCTTCTTATTTATCTTGTGCTAATTCCTTTAGTTAGGTATATTTAATTATTCACTAGTCACTATGAAGCTCAAGCAACTTGATTTATAAGGTTAGATAACTAGAATTGAGAATTCACGAAATTTACATAAATCATGTGAAGAATAGACCCAACAATAACTTTATATTCCTGTATGGAAATTTAAAAGTGTAAAAACACTTACTTTTCATATTTTATACGAAAATCCATAAATGAAAAGACCAACCAGCAATTATTGTTGCTGTTTGGAATTTTTCTAAGCCTTATGAGCTTATTGAACCTAATATTTGAGGAAAATCTATAAAGTAAACGACCAACCAGCAATCATTGTTGCTGATTGGAGTTTTCTAAGTCTTGTGAGCTTACTAAAACTCATATTCTGGGGAAAATACATAATGTATGATAGGTAGTAAGCTTAAAGCATTAAAAAATAATTGTATGCTTCTTGTTTATCTTGTGCTAATTCTTTTAGTTAGGTATATTTAGTTATTGACTAGTCACCACGAAGCTCAAGCAACTTGATTTATAAGGTTAGACAACTAGAATTGAGAATTCATGAAATTTACATAAATCATGTGAAATAATAGACCCAACAACAACTTTATATTGCTGTATGGAAATTTAAAAATGTTAAAAACTCTTACTAGTCATATTTTATATGAAAATTCTTAAGGGAAAAATCCATCCAGCAATTATTGTTGTTGTTTGGAATTTTCTAAGCCTTACGAGCTTATTGAACCTCATATTTGAGGAAAATCCATAAAGTAAATGACAAACCAACAATCATTGCTTTCATATAAATCGTGATTAGTACCTACAAATGTTACACGGTGAGCGTTTTATTGCCGTGACTGTGAGCTCTCGAAAGAGGAGAGTGAGATCCTCAGGCCGTGCTTTGAGTTAATCCAAGCGATGGGTGTCCGTGTAGGCATCCTCGTCGGCTTGGTGGGCCGGGCCGAAGGCAAACCACAGCTAGGGGCTGAATGGGTGGTGGCGGTGGGCGACGACGAAGCCCAAGAAGCGGCACCGAGGTCGCAGAAACAGACGGCGCTGAGAGGGTGCCACGGGAGGAGGTACTGGAGGCGTTGGAAGCCGAGAGAGCGCAATAATAGCTGAAGAAAGCGCTGGAGTCACTAGAAGATACAAGGTCGTTGGCTCTGGAATCGGTGGACGCATGAGAAGCCGAAGGCTCGGGAAGGTCGCGATCGGGAGGCTCAGGTATGAGGAGTTGTGTTAACACCCTCATAAAGGAGATTTCAGGATCGATCCCTGGCCTTAACAACCTACCCATTGGTCAAAGCCCCAACGAGGGTTAGCCTTGGGTGATTTGGTTGGGGCGCTCTGACTGCAGTCTGGCTGGTCGGTCACAATCCCGACGAGGGTTAGCCCACCTTTCAACATTAATAAAAGTGTTGTTTCTCTAAGATAAACAAATGTTGGCTCTAGGTCTTTTAGAAAAAGAATTTGTGATCCTCCAATAAATAGAACAAAAGTTGTGTTTGTTTATTATAGAAAACAAAATTGAGCTCTAGATTTAAGTTTCTTTTTATCGTTAAAGTTATAAAGAATTTAACATAAATTTAATTGTGTTTATTTATTATGTATTTGAGAATTAGATGTTTTGAATCAGTTGTGTTTGTGCTTTTTCAATATGAATTTGTCTATGTTGGAGAAACATCACTATTTTATGTATTTATTATATGCGTGCGCTTTGTCCCACACCGCTTGTCTAGTGTTAGGTGATTATGTTTCACCTATATTATGCCCTATGTGGATGAATGAAATTAACTGCTTTTTACTCCAAGTTAGTTTCCGCTCCCGCTCGTCTTCCACTCCCGCGCGCGATTACTCCTCTGCTTCCGCTTCCTGTCCTAAGCAGCAACAACACAGTTTCTCTTTCCAGCAACGCGTTCTCTCCCAGCCGCAGCAGCGCCTCTCCTAGCGCGTTCTCTCTAGCAGCCGCAACAACGCCTCTCCCAGTGCGCCTCTCCCAGCAGCAACGTTCTATCGTCCTCTAGGGGCGCCGGTCTCATGGGTTTTTGATTCCCTCATTTCCGACGTTCCATATCCGGTTTTTGTTATTCTTCCTTCCATTTCTATTGGACATGTGGGTTCTTTCCCTCTTTCTATGAGAGCTGCCCTTATCTTCCGTCACCTCTTGTAATCCCTCGTGTGTGCCCTTGATTTCTATTCGAGTTCTTCTATGGAGGGAAATGACTCCACTACAAATATGTCTTCCGACGGACCTGCTCCTCCTCCGCCTCCGGCCTCCATTGGTTCGGGCCGTGCAAATCCTGAACATGGCAACCCTCAAATCACTAATATGAAATTGGATGGTTCCAATTACCTTCCCTAGGCACGCTCTATTATTCTTGCCCTCAAGAGTCGTCGGTTGTTTGACTATGTCAGCGGTACGATGAAGGCTCCGCCTCCTGCTTCTCCAGAGTGGCCTCAGTGGGAGTCTGAGAACTCTCTTGTGATGTCCTGGTTGCTTAACTCTATGATGGAGCCAATCGCTCAGAATTATCTCTTCTTGGATACGACTATGAATATCTGGAAGCGCGTAGACACCACCTACTCCTGCCGAGGAAATGCGGCTCAGATCTACCAACTTCGACGCCGAATATTCCTCCTGCGTCAGGGCGATCGACCTCCATCGGCCTACTACTCGGAGTTCACCCAACTCTATCAGGAGTATGATCACTTTGATTCTCTGACCCTTGTGTCTCCTGAAGATGAGGTGCTGGTGCGAGCAAAGGAAGAACAGAATCACATCTTCAAATTTCTTCACGGCCTACATCGGGATTTTGACCCGATTAACATTCAGATTCTGGGACGCTCTCCTCTTCCTTCGTTACCTGAAGCATACAACCTCGTTCATCAGGAATTTGACCGCCGACAGACTCTCCTTCCCGACTTTGCCACTGAGGGCTCCGATCTCGTCACTCTCTCACCTCGGGGTTCGTCTAGCTCGTGACACCAGATCGATGCCTCTGGAGAAAGATCACCTCGTGTGTGATTATTCTGGGAAGTCTCACCATACTAGAGATATGTGCTTCAAGGTCCATGGTTTTCCTTATCCCATGGGTGGTCTTGCTCCTCGCGGTGGTCGAGGCTCCGGTCGCTCCCAGAATCGATCAACCATGTCCCGATCTGCTCACTTGTCGGATGTTGTGGAGGATGCCTCTGTTCCTCTCCCTCTAGATTCTAACACGACACCTCCCGCTCTGTCAGGTGAAGAAATTCTGGCCTTCCGCCGGTTGATGCATGGAGCTTCTACTGGTCTCACCAATTCCTCTTCCTATGCCAATCAGGGATCTGCAGGTGCTCATTCTGCCTCCACTCACCTGTCCTCATAGTGGATCATTAACTCTGGCGTCACTGATCGCATGACTGGGCCAACCACAGGTTTTGTGTCCTACACCCTTCTGTCCGGCAGAGATAAAGTGAGCATTGTCGATGGCTCCTTATCTCCCATTGCTGGGAAAGGATCAATTCCATGCCCCTCTCTGACACTCTTCTCTGTGCTTCTGATTTGGATTCCTAGCATTGTCGCCTTGGACATCCCCCTATCTCTACTATGAAGCTTCTGCTTCCTGCTATTTCTTCTAGTTTATTTAATATTTTTCATTGTGATATATGTGAACTTGCTAAACATCATCGTAGTTCTCTCCCTCTTATGTCTCCACGCAACTCAGTTCCGTTTGCCCTTATTCATACTGATGTTTGGCGCTCAAGTCCTACTACGTCTATTTCTGGTTGCTCATGGTTTGTTTCTTTTATTTATTGTTACTCTCGTTGTACTTTGGTATATTTGATGAAACATAAAAGCAACGTGTTCTCTCTTTTTCAACGCTTCCACAACATGGTCACCATTCAGTTTGGTGCTACCATTAAGATCTTGCGCAGTGACAATGGTCAGGAGTTTATTGACTCCCGCTTTTAAAAATATTTGAGTGATTTCGGCATTATACATCAACCTCTTGTGTTTACATACCAGCTCAGAATGGGGTTGCTGAGCGCAAGAACCGACACCTTCTTGAGGTTGCCCGATGTCTTCTTCTCCGCATGAACCTCCCCAAATATTATTGGGGTGATACTGTTCTCACCACTGCCTATCTCATCAATCGTCTCCCTACTCGTGTCCTTGGATTCCATTCCCCCCTGACCACTCTGGGTGTTCGACCCTCGTCTCTCTCGCCGCCTATATTTGAATGCGTGTGTTTTGTGCACATCCATCCCAAGACCAAACTCGATCCTCGTGTATAAATTCTTGATCAATGGAGGAACAATATCACCATTTTGTTCTAAAAGATACCAAAGCCGATGATTGACTCATTCCATACTAGAAAGAATCGCAGTAAATCCTTTGATAACACGGATTCCTATTTCTCGATGATATCCCACGATCGAGACAATTGGATTAATCCCGTGAAACCGTTCGCTGAAGTGCATCTTCATTAGATACTCTCCTACCCAGAAAGGCTATAAGTGCTTCCATCGCAGTACTAAGCGGACATTTGTTACGATGAATGTCACCTTCCGGGAATCTGAAGCCTATTATGGGACCTCTCTTCAGGGGGAGACAAGTACTACGGAAGTGAGTTCCCCTCCTTCTGTTCCCTTGCCTATTTCTTCTCCATTACCTCTATTACCTACGGAAGTGAGTTCCCCTCCTTCTGTTCCCTTGCCTATTTCTCCGCCATTACCAGTTGTTCCTCCTATCCTTGTGAACCCAGTGCTGCCTCCTCTATTGCAGGTTTACGCTCGTCATAAAAGGGACACAAACACACAGGCCTTGCCCACTTTATTTGGGTTACCACTTGATCCATCTTCAGGTACTGACATAGGTAATTCTACTCAGCATCCTCTTTCTCACTTTGTGACCTATGACTCTTTGTCTCCGTCACATAGAGCATTTATCACCTCCTTGTCTTCCACATATATTCCTCGATCTTGGCAGGAAGCTCTTGAGCACAGTGAATGGATGGCAGCTATGTTGGAGGAAATGGTGGCCCTTGACAAGAATCATACTTGGGATCTTGTGCATCTGCCTAAAGGGAAAACTGCAGTGGGATGTAAGTGGGTCTTCTTTGTGAAGCAAAACTCCCAAGGCCTTGTTGAACGATACAAAGCCAGATTGGTTGCTAGAGGATATACGCAAGCTGCTGGTAATGATTATCAAGAGACATTTGCCCTAGTTGCTAAAATGAATTCAATCCAGATTTTGCTCTCATGTGCCGTGTGTAAAGGATGGAGCCTCAGTCAGTTGGATGTGAAGAACGCATTTCTTCACGGTGACCTTGAGGAAGAAGTCATGTCCCTGCCTCCTAGTGTTCTTCCAAAAGGGTCAGTATGAAAAGTTTGCAAGTTAAAGAAAGCCCTGTATGGCTTGAAGCAATCTCCACGTGCTTGGTTTGGGAGATTTCACCAGGCAATGTGTCATTCGAATATAAACAGAGCAATGTCGATCACACCTTGTTTGTCAAACACAGGGATGGAAAGTTGACTGCTCTTATTATTTATGTAGATGACATAGTGATAACTGGTGATGACACAGAAGAGGTTGAACACTTAAAGTTTAGGTTGGCTAAGGAATTTGAAGTAAAGGACCTTGGACCTCTCAAGCACTTTCTTGGTATAGAGGTGGCCAGATCCGGACATGTGATCTTTATATCGCAGAGAAAGTACATCCTAGATTTACTTGAGACGACTGGAATGATTGGATGTAGACCCGCTGGCACCCCGATTGAGGCCAATCACAAGCTTGGTAGAGATGGTGTAAAAGTGGTGGATGACATACCAGGTTTCCAATGACTAGTGGGGAAACTTATCTATCTCTCTCATACTCTTCCGGACATCTCGTATGATGTGAGTATCCTTAGCCAGTACATGCACTCACCAAGATCACATCATCTCGAGGCTGCATACAGAGTTCTGAGGTATCTCAAATCCTCTCCTGGCAAGGGCATTCTGTTCTCCCCCAACGAGTCGTTAACAGTAGAAGTCTATACAGATGCGGACTGGGCATGTTCTATTGATGATCGAAGATTTACATCAGGATATTGCTCTCTTGTTGGGGGTAATTTGGTGACCTGGAGAAGCAAGAAGCAACACGTGGTCGCTAGATTCATTACTGAGGTCGAGTTCCGTGCAATGGCACATGGGATATGTCAAGGGTTGTGGATTCAGATTATTATGAAGAACCTGGGTATGGAATGTGTTGGTCCAATCAAGATCTATTGTGAGAATAAAGCTGCTATCAGTATTGCTCACAATCCGGTACAACATGACCGTACTAAACACGTGGAGATTGACAGACACTTTATTAAGGAAAACA
The DNA here is from genome assembly GCA_033032865.1 of Dactylorhiza incarnata. NCBI lineage: Eukaryota > Viridiplantae > Streptophyta > Magnoliopsida > Asparagales > Orchidaceae > Dactylorhiza > Dactylorhiza incarnata. Next base: position 5,417,045 of record JAWHQI010000097.1, on the reverse strand, counting down.
TATGTTCCGCATACACTTTCGCTCACATGGACCCCCCGCATGGAAATCACCGACGTAGGCTTATGGACGCCGCCGCAACTATCTGGAGCTTGTGCATGGAAGCCGCCATGATTATTAGTATTTTATTTATGTGAACTAAGTGTGCAAATTATTTAATTAGTATTAATTAAATAGTTTTTAATTAATATTAATTAGATATTATGATTATTAAATGTAATGTCTTAAATTGTGTGCCCTCCCCCATCTATATAAGAGGGAGGGGTAGGAGTTTGATTGGTTATGCTGGAATTTATGCAAGTTTTTAGGGTTGCTCCCTAAGTTTCATCTTTATCCCTCCTCCTTTCGTCTCGCCTTCCACCGCCGGCCCTCCCCCTTGCCGGATTCTTCCTCTCTCTCCCAATCTATACGGTAACAATGGTCCGGCCTGCTGCTCCACCCGCCGTAGCGCCGCCGGCTCTCGACTCTCCTTCCATGGCTACAAGCACGCGTCTCCACACCGCCAACCCTAAAGATTACATCCGCGCCCGGCTCGACGGACACAAGGCTGCGCTGGACAACCCGCAGTCCTCCGTCACTGCCGCCCTCGCCAATCAGGCGCTCATTCTCCGCCGCCTCGACGCCCTTATGACCCCGCAAGCACCCGCACCCTCAACGAGATCAACATCTTCGACCGCCACAAGCGGTCTCTGCCCTCTGCCCTTGCAGCGCGCATGGGAGCCTCAGAAGGACGTGTCCTCCCCTGCCAGCGTCGAAGAGACGGCCACTTTTTTCCCTCCCAGCGTCGAGCAGCCAGCCCCACAGTCCCCCTCCAGTGTCGAGCATGCCGCCCCACCTTACCTTTCCAGCGTCGTCATCATCAACCAGCCCGTCCCAGCTTCCCCTGCCAGCGCCTCCGAGCAGACTGCAACCAAGCCTCTTCCCACGGCTTCGGCGTTCCCCATCGCCCTCGCCCTAGACTCGCCAGTCAGCGGCCCCGACCCCGATCCAGGAATTGCCTCGCCGCTCCTTTCCATCCAGCAGTACACGCCAGCCTCCCGCAGTGCTGCAGATTGCCTCGTCTCGCCCGCCGTCCCGCCAACCAATCCAGGCATCGGCGCGTCTTCCCCAGCCATCGAGTCACGCGCCCGCTGGGCTACTTACAGCAGTCCAGCATGTCATCTTTCCCATAATATCCTCACTTTTCCCGGGCCCCACACAACGCAGCCTCCTTCATATCCTTTTGTCTCTCCATCCACGCCATCATCAGCTATCACCCTCTCTCCTCCCCTCCAATTTCATTTCCCGATGCCTGCCATTTTCCCCACTACACGCCAATCCCCACTTTTTCACATCTTTTCTTCTTTATTCTCTCAGCATGTCCCATCTCTCTCCCTCTCATTAACTGCTACCTTCTCTCATCACCAACTTTATTTCTCCTCCATTGTCTTGTCCCATCAATTTGTTTGTCCTTTCCTCCTATCCCCTCTTCCAAACAAAAGCACACCAATCTTTTTCTCTCCTAGCTGCCGCCCCCCTTTCTACACCCATCCAGCATCCACTTTCACCCTCACAAGCCCACCCACTCTTGTTGTCCCCTTTTCCTCTAACCGTACTCCTCTAACACAAATATTCAGCCCAAATATTTCTTTTTTTAACACCTCTTCATTTTCTCCTCAAGGCATTTGCCACCGCCACTTGCAATGCACAACTCCGTTATCGTCAACATCCTTAAAGATCCCGATAAAAGCATAACACTCGACCTTGAGGACAAGGTCGATTTTCAAGGGCGGTATAGTGTTACGCATACACTTTTGCTCACATGGACCCCTCCACATGGAAATCACCGACGTAGGCTTATGGACGCCGCCGCAACTATCTGGAGCTTGTGCATGGAAGCCGCCATGATTATTATTATTTTATTTATGTGAACTAAGTGTGCAAATTATTTAATTAGTATTAATTAAATAGTTTTTAATTAATATTAATTAGATATTATGATTATTAAATGTAATGTCTTAAATTGTGTGCCCTCCCCCATCTTTATAAGAGGGAGGGGTAGGAGTTTGATTGGTTATTCTGGAATGTATGCAAGTTTTTAGGGTTGCTCCCTAAGTTTCATCTTTATCCTTCCTCCTTTCGTCTCGCCTTCCACCGCCGGCCCTCCCCCTTGCCGGATTCTTCCTCTCTCTCCCTATCTATACGGTAACAACATAGTTAGGGGGATTGTAAGTACTCCCTTTGTTCCATCGAATCAGCAGCTCGCAGATGTGCTTACTAAGGGCTCGAGTCAGTGCTCCAGTGACAAGATATTAGGCAAGTTGGGCATGACAGACATTACACACCCAACTTGATGGGGAGTGTTGTAGAAACATCACTCTTTTATGTATTTATTATATGTGTGCGTTTAGTCCCACACTGCTTGTTTAATGTTAGGTGTTTATGTATTCACCTATATTATGCCCTATGCGGATGAATGAAATTAACTGCTTTTCTCTCCAAATTAGTTTCAGCAGTCTACAACGTATATTTTCTCTTTAAAAAAGTGTCTATATATGTATATACATATATACGTGTTTGTATATATATACATATATACATATCTATCTCTCTCTCTCTCTCTATATATATATATGTATATATATACAATGTTTTAAAAATCGGACCAGTCGGTTCAACAGGGTTGAATCGTGAACTACTCTGGTCTAGTTGAGCATAAGGAACTGACCCAATCACGAATCGCCTTTGGACCGGTCAAACTGTTGCCAAATCGTAAGCGGATTTCGTTAACCGCCAGTGCCTTTTTTTCCTTGCAATGCGTTGGGTAAGGATTAAATCCGCAACCATCGGGTATTGGATAAATAACCCACATAACATTCTTGCACAAAAATATTCAAGGGGGGACTTTTTCTGCATGGATGTTATGAAATATTCTCTTACAGGGAGGTTTTTGTAATTTCAAACATAAGAGGGGTGCAACCTGTAATCTAGCAAACTTAGAGGGGAGGTACCGGTAAATGGCTATATCCCGACTTTACTACATTTTTTTTTTATTTTGTTGTACCACCATACCAGATACGTATCGTACTCGTATCAGTACCGGGCTTCGTAGGTCTATGGTGTATTTGGGTAGTTTTTAGTAAGTCTAATTGTTGGGACTTAATTACAACATTGTCATCATTGTAATCTTACTCAAAGACCCTTGGATCATCAATGAAGGGTAGCATGAATTGAGTCTTTTCTTGTTCCCCTGTATGAGATTGTGGTAGCTCTCTCTTTACGAGTACACACCGTCTAGCCAGCCATGGTTCCGGCTCCGTAGCATCTACCCCACCACCATATCCACCCTTACTCATCTTCGCCTACCGTGCTATGTCTGAGCTCAGAATAGAAGAGTGTGCTTTCATAGACATACTTTATCATTTACTCGAGTGCATCACTCTTCAATGTTTCCTGAACTATTTATGTTCATGAAGAGAAGTGAAATAATGGTTTCTTTACAAAAATGAAGTAAACTTCAGGTAACATTAAGGAAGAATATCGTTTTTAAGTGTGTTGGTATGCAGATCTTAAATTAATGGTGGAAAGAAGTGGGGATGGAATGACAGGGATCACGACACACATGACTACATGACGATCGGAGACGTCCATTTTGTGCGGATCGACAATCCATGAATCGTAGTTATTTTTTTGTATGTCTAATATTTATTTTCATGTATATGAGAGTTATCATGATCGGAGAACCATGACCGCCCATGGGAGACCCTTAGTTTATAAATAGATATAGAGGACTCATTTAGAAGGCATTAAAATATTGAGTGAAGAAGAAATTACTCCTTTCGATAACCGGCGCCGAAGCCGAAAAATTCTGAGTGTCGAAGCTTGAAGTTATCTCCTCTCCATCCCCTTCACACCTCCTAGCCGGCCACCCCTCCACCTACCTCTCTTGGCCGACCCCCTCCTTCCCCACCTCCACTAGCCGACCACCACCACTACCTCAAACTCCCCACCAAAATCCCTTCACCACCTACCCCATCCAATTTTATCCATCTTCAGTTTTCTAGCGATCGCCCGAAAACATTTCTGGCCGACAAGCCACCATCTCCACAAAATTCCTTACATTTTCCGTTTTCTGATGATCGCTGAAAATCACGTTCGGCCAGCCACCTCCCCACCACCACTTGACCACCATAACTACCTCCCCCACTAAATTCACCCCTCCTAAAATTTAGGATCTCCTAAATTTCCTCCATTATCACTATTTCCAATATGAAGGGTAGCTTTAGCGCACAGGTTAAGGTGTCGTCGTGTGACCTTGAGGTCACGGGTTCGAGTCCTGGAAGCAGCCTCTTGCAAAAATGCAGGGTAAGGTTTGCCTGCATTTCACCCTTGTGGTGGGACCCTTCCCCAGACGCTCGTTGCGCGGCGATGCTTTGTGCACCGGGCTGCCCTTTATCACTATTTTCAGTCTCTATCTCAGTTGGCTCCCTCTCTCTCTCAGCAGCCCCATGTGGAGCCACTTTCGCATGCCTCCCCTCTCCTAACCAAGCCGCTTTCCGGCCTCTCCAAGCCCTCTGGAGAATCACCCAGATCTGACTCCTTATTTTTGTAATCTTTAGTTATTTTTGTTTTTTTGTTCGTGTTGAATTGTTGTGTTAACTTCCCTACTTAAGGTTTATTAATTTGTAATCTTTGTCACCGAATTTTTTGAAACTCTGTAAGTTCCCGTTTGATTGAGTTATTTGATTGCAAGATTTCTTACATTTATACAATGTTATTTATTTGTTAATCTTTAACTACTGCGGACCATCCTTATTTTGATTTATAAAAGAAATTGATGCAAATCTAAAAAAAGTCTGATTTCATAATATTGCATTTAGAGTTCAACCATTTCCCCCCCCCCCCCCCCCCCCCCCCCCCGCGCGCGACAGGACCGTCCTGCACCAATGAAACAAGTAGATAGAATTGTCGATGAAGAATAGGTTGACCCAGAAAACATGGATAAAAATTGGTCAAACTAATGTGCATGGATTACGTTTCAATTGGGTAATTGTAGGTGGCCTGCATGTACACAAAATTTAGAAAATGCACACATTTACAAGTAGATAGAATTGTTGTTGAAGGATTAGGATGAATAATAGGTTGACCCAGATAACTTGGATAAAAGGTTGGTCAAAATAATTTGCATGGATTAAGTTTCAAAACTCATGCAACCCTTAACACTACAAAATGTTACATGCGAATAAATAAACCATGCCCTAAATAATTGGATAATGCTACCAGTGATGACGAGATATATATAGATCTTTTTAGGTCCCCATCCCTTCTCCTATTGGTTTGTGAGATTCGTTGTATAAACAAGAATGTTGTCATTGCTGTTATACATGTAATTAGTCATTTGCTAAAGTGCTTGTTTTGTTTGATTTTTTTTGCTAAGAAAATTTTCTTGCTGTGTAGTTTCAAGAACTACTGTTTATTTTGGTCTAGATGCTTAATAAAATTTTACTTTCTGCAATTTGGAAGTTGTTGTAGGAATTGGTTTCCTTTGCCAATGACCATTATCTCTTTTAAGGTTTTCCTTTTGTTATACATTAATTGAAGTTATTGGGACATGCATATTTTGTTGTGCTAATGGCTCGTAGTCATTAGGACTACCCCACCTGATATTCAAATCTTAAATCATAGTGATGGAGATCGCCGTCCTATATACGTCTGTTCCCGCAAGAGGTGATGATCCATTACCCGTTCGGATCCGAGTCCACTTTTGTCGAGATGGTCGTGTTCCGAGTCTTTTCCATGTATTTTTTTTGTTTCAAGTTGTATTTGACGCCCAATTGGTTTGGACATTATAAGTCGTCCGATTCGGGTATTCGATTAGTTATATACTTTTTATACAATTGCATGCATCGATTGAATGGGGAGATCATGGTTTTGATTCCAGTTTTGGAACCATCGATCCCCCCTCAATGCGACGTTGAGAGGTCCTACCTCGGTGCGACTCCAAGACACCGTCTTCCTCTACCTCCCTTCCCGTCGACCTATTGTTCACAACCCTCGCCTGCTCCCGCAAGCACCGTCTGTACCCTCCTCTTCAGCTGATGCCCCATCATCTCCCGCAAACCACTTCCCCTTCCTCATCTCAACCCGACAAGCCTCGCCTCCACTCTTTGCCATGACCCACCTCTGCCTCCCATCTCCAGTTCTCGTCCCCAGCCCGCCGCTAGCCGCCATTCCCCACTTCAATCCAGTGAAGACCAACCCTTCTCCACCTTACCTGACTCCAGCCGTCATACCCACTTCAATCAGTGACGATCAGCCCATCTCCACTTTTAACCGACACCAACCAAGCTCCTAGCTAGTCGACGCCCCCTCTTTCCATAGAAACGTCTGATCCTTAACCCCACTTCTGTTATCCACCCTATCCGAGCCCTCTCTTGGTTTCGACTCAGCAACACTTACTCCTAGGAGGGACCAACAGCCCTCGGATACCCACATTGCTACATTTTGTTGCCATCTGCTTGCACAAGTCATAGTTGGTGTTTGTGCTTCTTTATTTTGTTTAATTGGACTATATTTGGTGAATGTGAGAGCATATGTTTATTCTTCTATGTGATTGTCTGACTCGCGGGACTTATTCATCACACACTTACATTACTTGTGCCTCTATTGTTTGTGAAGCAACATTTGTTTTCTATTTTCTCATTTCCATTATCCGTGAACGAATGTGCTCCTGTACAAGTTTTATTTTAATTAATTGCTTATTGTTAATTTAATCGGGTTGTCTATTGCACTTGCACCCACATTAGAAGTGTCAGTAAGTGCACTTCATGCCACCTAAGGTTGCACTTTAGGGCATCCGTCATTCACAAACTATCCTGCATCACATAGTATGGTCTATAACACGTTATTCTTTTTGTATGCTAGGATGTACGTAATTCAGCGAAGAAGGCTGCTGAGACTGTTGTGCTGGCTGTTGACGAGGATGGGATTGAATCACTTCTTGCAGAGCTTTTTAAAGGCGTTTCGGACAGCCAGGTTTCTCCCTTTGTAAAAGCCTTTTAAGGGTTTTCTTAGTATTTTTTGGCGTTGTCTGAGTAAAATTTATTGCAGGCTTTGATGAGAAGGGGTTCTTGCTACCTAATTGGATACTTATTCAGTAACAGCAAACTCTTCTTGGTGGATGAGGCCTCTGAAATAATCTCTACACTGATTGTTTTATTGAGTGACTCAGATTCAACAACTGTTGTGGTAAATAAATAATGTCAAATTTCTTGGCGTATCATTGATTTCATTGCACTATTGATTAATTGCCATATTGTCAGGCCGCTTGGGAAGCTTTGGGTAGAGTTGTGAGTTCGATTCCCAAAGAAATTCTATCCTCATATATAAAGCTAGTTCGTGATGCAGTCTCTACGGCAAGAGACAAAGAAAGAAGGAAGCGGAAGGTGTTTTTCATAGTTAGAAATAATTTCTGCTGCTTTTGTTTTATAAATCTCATTTTTTTATTCTTCCTTGTCTTTGAGACATACCTTTTTGATTTGATCACTCCACAGGGTGGACCTACTCTAATTCCTGGGTTCTGTCTTCCTAAAGCCCTTCAGCCTTTACTTCCAATCTTCCTTCAGGTACCTTGGTTGCTAGAATCCTTTTGTGCTATAGTTTAATGTGGTTTTTGTGTAACAATATTATCAAGCAGAACTGATTAGTAATGTTGATCTATTGGTTGATATTTTTTAGGTGTTGTTTACTTGGACATGAAATTATAGGAAAAAGAAGCTCGATTCTCCAAACTATTTGATTTATTAAAGATTTACTGAATTCTCTTTTATCTGAAAAATACATTGATGAGCATGCTTCTCTCCGCCACATTACGGAAATATCTTCAGGCACTTATTCATAACAGGAGGTGTCTATATGAAAATGGAAGGTCTTGGACTAGTTGAGAGGAGATGGCTAGTGGCTCTACACATGGGCTGTGGAGGTAACCGTCGTTGGGCTTATTTGGAGGAGATGGATGGGCGACTTGAATGAGGATTGTTTACTTAGATTTACTCTAGGAGGGTGGGGCATAGAAGGGTACGTATAGTAAAAAATAAAATATTCTGAGCACTTCACAATTTAAATAGCAATATAACATAGATTACAGGTATAAATAGCCTGAAAATAAATCTAGTTATAGAGCAAGGGACACGCATATTTAGTGGTTCCCAACAAAGATTATTAGTATTCCCTCTCCTACAACTGTGGGAGCTTCTATAGTATAGTTATTGTAGTCCACTCTGACTTAAAATCCCCTTATATTGGAGTAGCAGTTTCGTCGTGTTTCTACAACTCAGAATACAGCACTTCATACTCCTACAAACTCAAAGTTTTGCTACTCACTTATCTTTTGTTTGTTGAATCATTTTTTCTTTTTTGCAATGTGACAACTTTGGAAGACTATTACACTATGATGTTGTTATGGACCTATTTCCGGGATCTCGTCGGAGATGACGGTGGAGGCGGAAAAACAAGGGGAGCCAAGCTCAACCCGCGGAGAGTGTGAGGGGAGAGGAAGACGGTAAGTCTTGCTCAACCCTTACCCTGGAATGAGGATGAAGAGGAGAGAACTAGATAGCGAGAAGAAACTTAGAGAGAGATATAGGAACTTTGATTAATTCATTCATATCCAATACATGAGCCAAGGGGTCTATTTATAACACTGCAAATGTCATGAGTGTAAATAACCTCAAAATAAAGAGAAAAAACACGAAATAATAAAACACTTCAAACTCGTACATCGACTCGTTTAATAAAAGACACCTAACATGAATGCATGACACTAATTAACGACATAGATAACTAGTTGTGTGAGACCATAAAATCACACTCGTCTTTCAAATCGAGCATGTTCCGCATGCTCGAACGAGCCTTGCACGGCATGATCATCTGGCTCTTTGATTTCCAACAAGAATAAATCTCGGTAGCGCATTGTTGTAGTGAAGGCTACATTGAGCAGCGTGTCGTCATCGTGTGCACAAATGTCATAAATGACTACAAGAAGTTGACGTGGCAGTCACACTTGCTAAGGAGACACGCCAGACATATCTGGAGTCAGGGAGAGTGTGCCTGATGGACGGTCGAGGGTGATGACGGGTCAGGATGTATGTGAGCTCCGGCAATCGAATGCGACGGTGGCGGGGGACAATCTCCAGAAGTAATGGCTCTACAGGGCCGACGGAGCAGGTGGCTGGAGCGGAGGCAACGGGGTGGTGATCACTGGGACTGATGGCGTCGACACAAACTGTGGCGGCGGCACAAACCCACAAATTGTGGTGACACCACCATTGGGCTAGGAGGAAACAATGTCGACTGTATGAATTGTGGGGAAGGAACAACTGACAAAGCTGATGGAACGTCAAGAACTGCGGAGAGCAGTGGAGCATCTTCGGGCGTTGGTGGAATCGATGATTGCTCTATTATGATCGGTGGCTGCTCTGGTGGGAACGGGCCTCCGAAGTTGACTCTGTCAATGCTGACGGTGAGTCGCGAAAGCGCGATGTCATATGATGCTAACATCTCCAGTAGCTGCATGTACATTGAACGTAGGATAATTTGCTCGTTGGAGTTATTAAGTAATCAATAAAAATAAAAAAATCAGCAGTTGTGAGCTTCGACTGTGACTAAACAGAACGAATTTAGGAGGCGTGCAGGGCACGATCTATGTCCTACGATGTCGATTGGACAGGTTCAGCGACTCGAGGGCGTGCTCTGGGTTGGCTGACATTAACACGCAAGGAGGCCTCGACTGAAGGCATGCGAGGGCAGCTCCATCAATCTCGCTAGATGGAGTCAATCAACCATGACAAACGGGTGCGGGTTCCGGCTCGAGGAAGCAGGCGTGGGATCGACACCAACCGCACATTGTTGGAGCGTCTGGGATAGTATCCTTTGTGGATGGACAATCACGTGATGAAACACATGAGTTGAGGGATACTTTGATGAGCGTTTGCGTCTAAGAGATCATCAATGAGAGTGTCTCCGGGCTTGAGAGTTGTTGATGGTGGGAGGTTGCAACAGAGGTGATTTCTTTGTTTGCCAAGGAATCCATTGGATGGGAACGTAAATCTTTGCGGTGGAGCGTGTTGAAGTTGAAGGAGGAGGGAGAGATCTGATACCAAAGTTGTTATGGACCTAGTTTTAGGGTCCCGTCGGAGGTGGAAGTGGAGATACAAAGGGAGCCGAGCTTATTCCACCGAGAATGCTAGGGGAGTGGAAGAATGAGAGTCTTGCTCAACCCTAACCTTTGAATGGGGATGAAGAGGAGAGAACTAGAGAAATGGAGAAGAAACTTAGAGCGAGATAAAAGAAATTCAATTAATTCATTCATATCCAATACCTGACCCAAGAGGTCTATTTATAACACTTCAAGTGGCATGAGTGTAAATAACCTCAAAATAAAGAGAAAAGCACGAAATAATAAAACACCATACTCGTACATCAACTCGATTAATAAAAGACGCATGACATGAACACATGACGATACTAATTAACGGCATAGATAACTGTCCATGTGGGACCATGACAAATGTACAATAAATTTAGTGCAATTATTTATACCTTTAAAACAAATAGAGTTTGTGGAAGTATCATGAAATCCTCTTCCGCTGCACCATTCAATGGTATATTTATAGCTATTGTAGATTTAAGAGAAACAATAATTAAAATCTGATAATGGAAAATTTTGTTAACCAATTTTCCTTTACTTACCTTCTTGATAGCCGGCTCAATTCATGAATATTTGGCAGCAAATCTAGAATTTATTCTATCTACAATAAAAGTCTTCCTCAACGGTCGTCAATAGTTCTGCTATTCTTCGAGCATGCTCTATTACACAAGTCGGACAATGAATTTTCTAAATATTGTTTGACAAATTTTACGAGGATTGCTTAACGACCGGAGAGGGGACCTTTACACCGAGATCAGTAAGATGACTTTCCATCCACGTGAGTTCAGAAACAGCAAACGCCAATGAAGAATGCTCAGACGCCACATATGAGTGTGCCACCACCGTCTGCTTCTTACTTCGCCAAGTGGCAAGTTGTCCCCCAAAATATGTGCATTAACCACTCGTAGGCCGACGATCAGGGGAGCCGACATAGTCTGCATCAGAATAGATAATTAATGATAGAGAAAAGGAGGGCTTATACACAAGCCCTTGTCCCGGAGCATTCTTCTCTTCATATACCGAAGGCTTCACTTGATTGCTTGGAGGTAGGACATCCAGTTCATGAAGCGGCCGACTACCCCAACAAAAAATGATATATCGGTCTGTGTGACAGTCATATAGATAAACTTGCCAACCAAGTGATGATAGTACTACGGATTAGAGAGAAGCAAATCAAAGTCGGATGTGTGAGCACAGAGCTTGTGGTTGGCATCTATTGGTGTGTCAACAAGCTTGCCACTTAAGTAATTGTGAAGAAGATCGAGACAATACTTCCATTGTGATAAGATAAGTCTATCAGGTTGACGAGCTACCTTAATACCCAGGAAGTAGCGGAGGCGGCCCAAATCATTGGTCTGGTAGTGTGAGGTCAAGTGCTTCTTGATCGTGTATATATACCGTTCAGATCATCGATCGTGATGAGAATATCAACATATACCAGAATTATCTCCGTGCTTGTTGGCGGCGACGAGTGAATAAGGAGAAGTCCGCCGAGCTCCGAATGAAGCCAAAATATCAAATGACCTTACTAAACTTGTCAAACCAAGTCCGAGGGGACTGCTTGAGGCCATATATAAATTTCTTATGGTGGAATACAAAGTCTCCCCTGTGGATTCATAACTAGGAGGTTGTTGCATGTACAGTCTCAACAAGATCGCCATTAAGGAATGCTTTCTTGATATCAAGTTGATGCAACAGCCAGTGATTGTGGATGACCAAAGAGATCAAGACTCGTACGGTATTCAACTTATCGACTAGAGAGAACGTTTCTTCATAGTCGATGCCATATTGTTGAGTGAAACCACGAGCCACTAGATGGGCTTTGAGGCGCTCAACTGTCTCATTAGGATAATGCTTCATAGTAAAGACCCATTTACATCCCACACGGGATTGACCATGTGAAAGGGAGACAAGGGCCCAAGTTTGATTGGCTTAAAGGACAGTCATTTCCTCATCCATCGTGGCCCGCCACCCTGGATGCTTGAGAGCTTCATGTACAGAAGAGTGGGTGAAAATGAGCGGTGAACGAAGACATAATGAGAGAAAGTGTGTGTGCAGTAGAATTGATACAACTCCTGATGACGATGGACGACCAAAGAGATCAAGACCCGTACGGTATTCAACTTAGCGATTGGAGAGAACATTTCTTCATAGTTGAGGCCATATTGTTGAGTGAAACCGCGATCCACAAGACTAGCCTTGAGATGCTCAACCGTCCCATCAGGATGATACTTCACAGTAAAGAGTCATTTACATCCCACACAGGATTGGCCAGGAGAAAGGGAGACAAAGTCCCAAGTCTGATTATCCCAGAGGGTAACCATTTACGCATCCATCACGACCTGCTACCCTGGATGCTGGAAAGCTTCCTTCACAGAAAATGAGGTCGAAATAGAAGAAAAGGAAGTGATAAATCTATGAAGTTCGGGAGATAAACGGTGAAAGGAGATACAATGTGAGAGAGGGTGAGCGGTATAAGGGATTGCATTCCTTAATGGCGATCTTGTCGTGATTGTCTACATGCAACAACCTCTTGGTTATGAAACCACGAGAGAGTTTCTTGTCTGCTAGAAATATATATATGACCTTAAGCAGTCCTTTCGGGCTTGGTTTGACAAGTTAGTAATACCGTTCGAGATTTTGGCTTCATTTGGAGCTCAACAGACTTCTCCTTATTCACTCGTCACCGCTCTACCAGCACGTTGATACTTCTAGTATATGTTGAAGATATTCTCATCACGGACGATGATCTGAACGATATATCTATGGATCAAACAACACTTGGACTCACTTTTAGGCCAAAATTTGGGCCACGTCCGATATTTCTTCGGTATTGAGGCAGCTCTGTGACCCGATGGACTTGTCTTATCTCAACGAAAGTACTGTCTCGATCTTCTTCACGATGCAGACTTCTTAGGATGCAAGCATGTTGACACGCCAATGGATGCCAACGACAAACTCTGCGCTCATGCATCTGACTCTGATTTTCTTCTCTTTTATCTGGAGTACTATCGTCGTCTGGTTGACAAGCTTATCTATCTGACTTCCGCACTACCCGATATATCATTTGTTGTTCGAGTATCAGTTGCTTCATGCATTCTCCTCGAATGTGTAACACCCTTGCCTAGTTTAGCAATAATCAAAAGCCCGACCGGTACTCGTGATAAAAAGCAAACTAAGCAACGTTAATAAAACCGGTACATAACATGAATAAATGAAAGTAATAACTGAAAACTTACATCGGAAGAAATATATAAAACTATAGGTAAAAAAGTACCTCAAACTGTTGATTCACAGATCCAACTAGAATTGAAAAGTACATATATCTGAAATACTGAAAATCTTAAATATTGCCTGATACACTGAATTTTTTTGATGTCTAATACATTGAAATCATATATAACTAAGGCCTGTTTGGGGAGTCTTCTCCCATAGGAGGCGGGCCGCAACTCCAGACTGGAGCCTCCGACTCCAATCCGAATGGAGCGCTTTGGTGCAATGGCAGACATGGCCAAACGCCGCCACGCCCGCACGACCATTTGGGCCGCCTCCGTCCAGCCTCCGCTGTTGTCGTGTTGGAGCCCAAACGACGCCCCAAACAGGGCCTAATACATCAAACGAAAGGAAAGACAACTGAAGGAAAACAAGCTAAGGTGTAGAAATCATTGAGAGCTTATCCTAAGAGGATCTCCCGACCTGTGACCCCTGAAAAGAAATGTCCGAAGACGGGGTCAGACCCACTGGAGTGTAAGAAAGACTCTTCTCCTTAATGACACTAAAATTTACGTAAAGAAAATGTGCATTCATGATTCAAATTTGTATTTTAAACTAAGGAAAATATAACTTAGCTCTATGCATGCTTTTGTATGAAAGTACATTTGAAAGTAAATCATCTTTTCTGTGATTCGATCTTATTCTAAATTTAATTTGAGTTCAAAATTATTATCATGTAGGGTTCTAGGTTCCGACTAGTAATTCAATTTTAGATGTCTTATAAACTCTTTTCTATTTAATCTTAATTGCAATGTTTCTTATCCACATTCTGAAGTTTGAGTCATTAAGGGCGAACATAGGTGTCAAGTGCCTCGGTCATGGACACGAACTCTCATCTAGTACTATCATGGTGTGTCGACTCCCCCAGTTGGGCTCATATGGTCTGATATGCCCTATGAGTATGATAGTGTTCATCTATCAATCACAAAAGGGAAAAACACCCAATCATGCCTCCTATTTTTCTTCATATAGTGGTTGTCATGATCGTGAAGAAACACCCGCTTAGAGCCACTACTTTGAAATGAGCCATTAACCCTTTTCTACAATTAATCTTAGGGGACCATTCCCATAATATTACTTTCATAAATTATGTATTTCATCCTCTTTATGCCTTTTGTATGGTCTTACTGTTTCTAATTTTAATGCGATGAAATAATTATACTAAGGCGATTTACTTTCTACTAGTGTCTATTCACGTACTATTTATGTTCATATCTTTATAGCACTATATTGCTTATGTCTATAAAGCGATATCGGATGGTTCGTGATTTATTAGTCTTAAGGTTCATATTATCAATATCCTAAAGTAAAATCATTTTTTTGCATTTCCAATTTTTAGTCATGTTATTGTGACAGAATGTTTAAGTTTATGATTTGCTAGCCTTCTATATATCTAAGAATTCGGTGTTCATAATATCATGATCTTTTTATATTTCCGTGCACAACTATTTAGCATAAAAATATAATACAATTATTAAACTACGTGATATGTCTAACTAAAGAGAAGTAAATTTATTACATCGGTATTGCAATGCTCGTACACACGGCGCGGCGGCATGATTCCTTCCAGAATATTCTGACAACTCAAATCCTTCTCCGATATATGCCAACTTGCACCTAAAAAATCTGAAATATGACATAAACCCTAACTAATTAATTATAAATCTTTTAGGGTTTCTTTGAATAGATCACAACATTCCAAGTTTTAAAAGGAACAAAGGGAAGTTTCGAAGGAGGAATAGCAAAGGGGCTTTTACCTCTTTCCAATCGTGGAAACAACAATGAGGTTTACGGATCAACAAGGGAAATATTTATCTACTATTCCTGAAATTAATAACAGGTCTGATTTCCACGGCTATTGAAAAGGATAAAACCGGCTAAGAAAAAATTTAACTTACCGGAAAGGGGGAGGATGCTATGCGGCCTTCTGGACATGAGCATGAATCCACGAGTGTTATGCATGCTGAAGACAAGCCAAAAGATGACAAGGATCGACCATCTGTGAGGAGAGGAGTCAATCGTGCTGGAGAAGAGAGAAAACAATCAGCCTGCTAGCCAACCAATCGACAGAAATGGGTCTTCCATGACTAAGAGGGCTGGTCGTCGAGGGATCCCATGAGAGGAGAGGCCGACAATGCTTACTGAAACGGTCGAGAGGGAAGTCGTCGTCTGCGAGAGAAACAAGAAGCGGCGGTTTCGTCGTTCGGCTAGGAGGCGAGAGCGACGAGAAATCTTAGCGGCACACGGTTTTATTTAACCTAATGAGGATACATAAATATATTAGGAGGCGTCAGTTATAATAGGTATATTGTGTCTCTCCTAATTAAACGCCGAGGTAAATTAAATCCTTATGCTTAATTTACCAATTCTGCTACAACACATTAAGGTCTCCTAATTTAGTGCGCTACACCATTTCAAATTCCAAATCGCTTCGAATTTAAAGTATATAATAGTTTTCTATCACATGACATTATTTAAATTATACATAAAATTGACCCTATGGGAATCAAATACCTCGATCCGACGACTACGTGAACGAAAATTACTCTCGATCGGGCCCTGCAATTTAAAATCATATTCATATTGAAAATTAGGGATGTTGCAGGATGTCCCACCTCCAGGCTATCGAGAGAATTCATCGGTATCCGAAGAATGCTCTAGGACAAGGGATTTGTGTATAAGCCCCGCTTTTCTCTATCATTAGTTGTATATTCTTATGTAGACTATGTCGGCTACCTCGATGATCGTCGGTTTATGAGTGGCTACTGCACATATTTTGGAGGACACCTTGTGGTGGAGACCAGCCCAGATCAGGTCGACGCAAAAGTTCCCGACGCCGTACCCGTCCGGACATCTACAGGCCCCGAGTTGTTGCATGTTAATCTTATTATTTTTGCACTTTATTTTAATTTGCATATTAATTTTGTACGCCTGCGTGCGTAATCATGCTTGGAGCTTCTATTGTATTCTCCATCATATATGTATATATATATACACTCACTTATATATATACATATATACACCTGTTTCTTATTTCTTCTGTTCAGCCCAAGCCGGTTCAGCACCTGCAACTGCTCATCTCCCCTTTAGGGCTCGCAACCCGCAAATGCTCCTCCCAGATAGGGCTCGCAACTCCCTCCCTCGACTTGGACGGCTGCACGCATCAAGACCCCCACGACAGCAGCTCCAACCGCCGCCATGCCACGTTTCTCTTCTCCGACGTCGGCACGCACCCGTGGTATTCTCGGAGTCAGTTTCCCTGTTTCGACGGCTATAAAAGATGGGGAGATCGAGGATCAGGAGGGGCGATATTGATGAAGGGAGAGCACTTGACGCGAGGTATTTTGGAATCAGTTTTAAGTTCGATATGCAGATCGTGTTTTTTTTCCTTCCTGTGACGGTGTTTTCGTGGGAGTTTGCGGGTCTTAATCTCCTACGCTGCTGTAATTCCGTTTGGAGAAGATGAACAGGGTCCCTCCTGTTGGTGAATGTATGTGTGTATGTTGAAAGATTGAAGTTGCTGTTGCTTAGCATAGTCCCGTATGTATTTTTGTCCTGGAGAAGATGAACAGTAACATTAAGGTTACTGTTCATGGTTAGTTTAATATTGTTGTAGGAAATTGATTTAACTACTTGCTTCGGTGGAGCCTCTTGTGAGAACCAGAAGGAAGTTTCTCTCTAGCGCTTAGTGATTTCGTGGAGCCAATCTCGTGTACGAGAGTAGGTGAATTTTGGTTGTGTGGTTTGTGGTTTCTCTGACGATTGAGTGAATTAGACTTCGTGGAACCACTTTCGTGTGAGAGTGAGCGAGTTTATTCCGTGGTTCCCGTGTGTGATAGCGGCCGACCTCGGAGCGAGAGATCGAAGGTGATGAGGAATTCCTCGCGGGATCGCCGTCGACTTCGGTTGCGGAAAGACGCCTCTTTCCGTGGGTAATTTGTTTCTTCCTCCTTTGTGTGCATCTATATTTTCTCTTTAGGTTAATAGATTCATTGTGGATTTTCGCCCGATTTTGTCAGCGAACGCTACGTCGAAAACTCCAAACGGAGACGTATTTGGAGTTCACGATTTCCGTTTGCTACAACAAGGGGAACGGAACGACAGTTGCGAACTTCCTTCTCCGGATTTAGAACTGAACCATAATTTCAAGAAAATTCATTTTGAACAAAAGTAGTAATTTTATGCTTTACGAAATCTAGTTTCTTAAGTTTTTAAAGTTCGTGCATGCCCGCTCAAATTTCAAATTTTTAATTGCACGCATTTAGCGATTCCTAGAAATAGCCGACAGACGCGCAAACCCTACGCGCCGTCCTGCATCAATTTGGTATCAGAGGTAGGTTCAGAAATTTTCTAAATTTCGAAATCCGCCCTGCGTAGAATAGGAACCCGCATAGCAGTTAATTTTCAAAAAAAAAAAATTTATTTTTTAATCATCCATCTTACTTGTGTGTCTTGTATGCATCTGTGTAGTGATATGTTAGTGAGATGCGTCAAATTGAACGTGGTCACCCGAGTTACGGAGACGAAGGTAATGAACCACCCCCGTGGTTTCTACCCTTCGCCCACCAAATGACAACGTTAACCGAGAGTGTCTATCAAGTGCGAGAAAGATTTAAAAACTTTAGTGGTAGGATGAATAGTCTAGAGGTACCCCCTCGAGGTTCAATGTCACCTCCCATTCGAGATTGACATTCCATTAGACCCCATCACGAAACCCCACACCACTACCTAGAAGGGTCTACACATTGGAGAAATCCTTTATTTGAGGATTACGAGTCCATTTACACCCACCCCCATGGAGCCCGCACTCGAGTGGATCCTGTTGATCCATCGACACCATATTATGAGGGTAGAGTTCAGTATCACTCCAGTTACCGATACTACACGTCACCTTTATATGAGGAAACTGAGTCGTTATATGCGCGACCACCCCCACACGTTCGTAGGACTCACGTCCAACCACGAGCACGACATGATCATGTCATGGACGCTCATCACGATTACCCTCAAGAATCTTGTAGAGGTCACCCTCGTCAAGATTACATTACACGTTGTGATCCTCCTAGTGTTCCGAAAACGAACATGTTGGTGTCCATTAAGGGTTGACGAGAGCACTCCTCTTCCCAAAGCAGGGAAACTTCACCCACTCTGCCTGATATTCTAGTACAGGATGTGTGGAGTCAACCCCCACGAGAGTCTGCCCCACTTAGTGAGACCACCATAGAAACTATATCTACATTGAGTGAAAACTTTTCACATACTTCACCCGAGATTCTAGATTCTCTATTGAGTGAAGAATTTTCGCACACTTCACCCGATAGCGCACCGAGTCACATCACGATTGAGAGTCGAGAGCTTTGTAGTGAGGGTGTCACCTCTCCCTTTTCCGGGAGCACAACCCCTTCTGATGGTTTATTTCTGGAGGACCATCACTCTACTGATGGGATCTTTGACGATCCTCCTATTGAGCCTACAGATGAACCACCTCGTCCATGTATAGCTGAGGTAACTGTGAGTAATACCCTTATGAATTCCAAGACATGGATACCTGCTCCATTATCACTCCTGATGTCGATAGTGCCTCAAAGAGAAGATTTTGAGTGTGACATCTATATAGTGAGGCTTGATCGTAAACATTTGATCACTTGCACTCTAGATGAGTTATGGGACGTACCACCTACTCACTTCATTGTAGAGTCGCGGCTTATTATCGGTGCATCTGGTTATCACTTTGAAGACCATCGTATTCGCGCTGAGTTTTCATATGTCCCACCTAGTGAGCCTCCTGATGCCTCACATTTCCTTAGTACATTTATCGTGACTATCACAACTCATGTGCATTATCGTTTATATAAAAGCACTCCATATGTTTTTGGAGCCTATACCGGTACTCGTCACGTTTGTGACGAATTCTATTATACCCCTCCCGGTGAACACCCAGATGAACCACATATGAGTTCACCGCAGATTTGGGAAGTACCTATCCTTAGTTGCACAGTCGAGTTTGAGGGTGCACTCATTGATTCGTTGATTTTATGTTTTATCACCCGCACTCGTAGAGACAGTCCACATACCATGTTGACACATCGTATCACTGATGTCTCTGATTTTCACTTGAGTGTTCATCAACCACGCGATGAAGTATTTTATGATCCTCCTTCGGAGCCTCCTGAACATGTACCTATCTCAGGAGTTGATGTTAGTAACTAAAACCTTCGGTTTGTGGAGTCAGTCGTGTTAGTAGTTCATTTCTTTGCATTTGCATGATTTGCATGAAACTGAGCGGAAATTGCATAGTATTTATGATTTATACGCAACTCAAGCTAACAAGCATAAAAGAGCTATTAGTTTCAAAGTGGATGACTTGGTGATGGTTCGGCTAAATCTGGAACGGTTACCTTCGGGTACTGTAAAGAAGTTAGCTGACCGTAGAACTGGACCTTTTAGAGTGGTCAAGCGGATTGGGCAAAATGCGTATGAACTTGAGATGTCTTCCGTTTGGGGAGCAAATCCGGTTTTTAACGTAGCCGATCTGACTTTATTCCACGATTATCCACATGAGTCTTTAGATGTTCCATTGCCTTCTCCTCCATTTGATTCTTCTGGGTTGGTGAGTGCTAGTGAGGAGCCACATTCCGGACACACCGACACTCATTCAGTTACTGACACGCCATCTGCAGTTCTTCCGTTTCCCACTGACAGTTTTCAGGCTGAGCATGAGGCACCAGGTGATTCCGTCATACCAGTTCCCAGAGACGCTGACAGACCTCTGCGACGGATATTAGTTCCCGAGCAGATATTGGATGACGAGACAGTGACCACTCCTGATGGCAGTTTTCAGAGATACTTGGTTCGTTGGCATGGCAGACCAGAGACCAAGACCAGTTGGGTCTTGGCCGAGGAATTACAGCGTCTGGATGCCGATCTTCTACACCACTACCGGTCGGAACACTCACCAGAGATGAGTGATTTCGAGAGGGGGA
The DNA here is from genome assembly GCA_033032865.1 of Dactylorhiza incarnata. Lineage (NCBI taxonomy): Eukaryota > Viridiplantae > Streptophyta > Magnoliopsida > Asparagales > Orchidaceae > Dactylorhiza > Dactylorhiza incarnata. The sequence continues at coordinate 5,396,606 of JAWHQI010000097.1, read as the reverse complement.
GAGTTGGTGGAGACCAGCCCAGATCGGGTTGACGCAAAAGTGCCCGACGCCGTACCCGTCCGGACATCTACAGGCCCTGAATTGTTGCATGTTAATCTTATTATTTTTGCACTTTATTTTAATTTGCATATTAATTTTGTACGCCTGCGTGCGTAATCATGCTTGGAGCTTCTATTGTATTCTCCATCATATATGTATATATATACACACACTTATATATATACACCTGTTTCTTATTTCTTCTGTTCAGCCCAAGCCGGTTCAGCACCTGCAACTGCTCATCTCCCCGTTAGGGCTCGCAACCCGCAACTGCTCCTCCCAGATAGGGCTCGCAATTCCCTCCCCCGACTTGGACGGCTGCACGCATCAAGACCCCCACGATAGCAGCTCCAACCGCCGCCATGCCACGTTTCTCTTCTCCGACGTCGACACGCACCCGTGGTATTCTCGGAGTCAGTTTCCCTGTTTCGACGGCTATAAAAGATGGGGAGATCGAGGATCAGGAGGGGCGATATTGATGAAGGGAGAGCACTTGACGTGAGGTATTTTGGAATCAGTTTTAAGTTCGATATGCAGATCGTGTTTTTTTTCCTTCCTGTGACGGTGTTTCCGTGGGAGTTTGCGGGTCTTAATCTCCTACGCTGTTGTAATTCCGTTTGGAGAAGATGAACAGGGTCCCTCCTGTTGGTGAATGTATGTGTGTATGTTGAAAGATTGAAGTTGCTGTTGCTTAGCATAGTCCCGTATGAATTTTTGTCCCGGAGAAGATGAACAGTAACATTAAGGTTACTGTTCATGGTTAGTTTAATATTGCTGTAGGAAATTGATTTAACTACTTGCTTCGGTGGAGCCTCTTGTGAGAACCAAAAGGAAGTTTCTCTCTAGCGCTTAGTGATTTCGTCGAGCCAATCTCGTGTACGAGAGTGAGTGAATTTCGGTTGTGTGGTTTGTGGTTTCTCTGACGATTGAGTGAATTAGACTTCGTGGAACCACTTTCGTGTGAGAGTGAGCGAGTTTATTCCGTGGTGCCCGTGTGTGATAGCGGCCGACCTCGGAGCGAGAGATCGAAGGTGACGAGGAATTCCTCGCAGGATCGCCGTCGACTTCGGTTGCGGAAAGACGCCTCTTTCCGTGGGTAATTTGTTTCTTCCTCCTTTGTGTGCATCTATATTTTCTCTTTAGGTTAATAGATTCATCGTGGATTTTCGCCCGGATTTTGTCAGCGAACGCTACGTCGAAAACTCCAAACGGAGACGTATTTGGAGTTCACGATTTCCGTTTACTACAACAAGGGGAATGGAACGACAGTTGCGAACTTCCTTCCCCGAATTTAGAACTGAACCATAATTTCAAGAAAATTCATTTTGAACAAAAGTAGTAATTTCATGCTTTACAAAATCTAGTTGCTTAAGTTTTTAAAGTTCGTGCACGCCCGCTCAAATATCAAATTTTTAATTGCACGCATTTAGGGATTCCTAGAAATAGCCGACAGGTGCGCAAACCCTACGCGTCGTCCTGCATCACCTTGTCACTTAGCGAAGTAAGAAGCAGACGGTGGTGTCACTATTCTGCGGAGGCCGAGTATCGTTAGATGGCGTCTATTGTTTCTGAACTCACGTAGTTGGAAAGTCTTCTTGGTGTAAAGCTCTCCTCTACTGCAATAGCCAAGTTGCCATCCATATCGCCGAGAATCCCGCTTTTTATGAACGTACCAAGCATATCGAAGCCGATTGTCATTTCATCCGGGAAAAAGTCCAATTTCACAAACTTGATTTGCGATACGTACCCGCTGCCGAGCAAATTTCTGATGTCCTTACCAAAGCTTTACCACGCCCACTATACCGACATTTCGTTTTCAAATCCCGTGTAGATGATCTATGAAAAAAAATCCCGTGTACATGTCGTCTTTTCTCATGTATAGATTAGTCCCACATTTTAGTTTGGACCTGTTCGTGTGTGTGTGTGTCTATAGTTGTTGGGATATGTACCATGATCGGGAGCACCGGTACCGAAGAAGTCCCGGTATGAGTACGTGGCCCTCTAGGAAATGTATGTAGCATTTTTCTCGTCGTCGAAGTCACCTACTTCGCCTTGTAGAGTGTTAGCATTATTAGCGAGTTTTTTATCCTTTTTTATTTCTGGTGTGCTATTAGCATGTTTGTATCTTTTATTCCTCCTCTATATATAGAGGAGCCTATTATTGAATGAAGTAATTTTTGGCTTGTATCCGGTTCAACATGGTATCAAAGCCGAGCAATCCCGTGACCTAATCTGCGCTTCCGCCTCGCTTCCGCCTCGCCCCCGTCTCGCCAGCGCTCCTCTCCGCGTCCAGCGTTCCGCCAGCGACCAGCGCTCCTCTCAGCGTCTAGCGTCCCGCGTCCCTCTCCGCCTTCCGCGACCAGCGCCCTCTCCGCGTTCCGTCAACGACCAGCGCTCCTCCCCGCCTTTCCGCCAGCGCTCCTCTCCGCTCGACAGTGCTTCATCCTCTCCTCATGGCGCCGGAATAAGTTCTTCTTTCCGGCGCCACCTTTCTCGTGATGCTTGAATGGCTGAAACCATTCACCCCTTGATGCCCTAATTTTTTTTTGGGGGCTTTCCTCCTATCCGGATTTCTATTCCGGTTCTCTCTTTCTCCCCGGATTTCTATTCCGGCTTGCCATGGCATCTACTGGAATGGATTCTCCCACTCTTTCTACCGGTGTTACCCGGATCCTCTCTCTACCGGTGTTTCCCCGGCTCTCTCTAGTGGTCCTTCTTCATCGGTTTTTTACCGTGGAACCACCGATCACAATACCTCTCAGATCACTACTCTCCGACTCGATGAATCCAATTATCTCTCATGGTCCCGTTCCATCACCCTGGCGCTGAAGAGTCGGCGTCTCTTTGGCTATGTCTCCGGCCACATGAAGGAACCTGACAGGACTTCTCCTGGATGGCAGCAGTGGGAGTCCGAGAATTCCTTGGTTATGTCCTGGCTCACCAACTCCATGCAAGAGTCCATTGCCCGCAACTACCTCTTTCTTGATAGTGCTGCTGATATTTGGCGTCGTGCGGAGTCAACCTACTCCCGTCGTGGCAATGCGGCTCAGATCTTTCAGCTACGCCGCCGGATTAGCTTACTCCGACAGGGTGACCGACCTCCTTCAGCGTATTACTTGGAGTTCACGCAACTTTATCAGGAGTATGATCACTTTGATCCCCTTGTATTTGTTAGTCCTATTGACGAGGCGATGGTTCGGGCCAGAGATGATCGCAATCGCATATTTGAGTTTCTTCATGGATTGCATCGCGACTTCGATCAGATCAGTGTTCAGATTCTCGGGCGACCGTTGATTCCTTCCCTTTCTGAGGTCTACAGCATAGTGCATCAGGAGTTTGATCGTCGTCAGACTCACCTGACCCTGTGCCAGAGAGCTCTGCTCTGGCTGCTTCTACCCCCTCTCTTCTTGGCACTCGTCCATTCCGTGATCTCAAGTTGAGGAGCTCAGATAAGGATCATCTTGTATGTGATTATTGTGGCAAGAATCGCCATACACGGGATACCTGCTTCATGCTTCATGGGTTCCCTACCCCAAGAGGGGGTGCTTCGCTTCGTGGCGGTCGTGGTTCTGGACGCTCCTCGGGTCGTCATGTTGCTCCCCGTGCGGCCCATCTTACTGATGCTACTGCTGATGCTTCTCATGGATACTCTGGTACTGATGCCTGTGCTACACCTGGTGGCTTCACGGCGGATGAGATGCTAGCTCTGAGACGAATGATGCAGGGTCTTTCTACGGAGCCTTCTGCCTCTTCCTCCTACGCTCATACAGGACTGCCAGGTGCTCATTCTGCTGTTTCTTCTTCATCCACCCAATGGGTCATTGACTCTGGGGCCACGGATCATATGACCGGGTCCTCTACAGGTTTTGTTTCCTATACTCCTCTTTCTGGGCGTGAAAAGGTGAGTATTGCAGATGGTTCTCTTTCCTCCATTGCTGGAAAGGGAACCATACCCTGCTCCTCCCTCACCTTGTCCTCTGTTCTTCACGTGCCTACCTTTACTCGTAATCTACTTTCCATTAGTCATTTGACCAACTCCATGCATTGCTCTGTGACCTTTCTTCCGTCTTCTTGTGTGTTTCAGGACCTGACGACGGGGAAGGTGATTGGCTCTGGTAGCATGGTGAATGGTCTCTATGTGCTTGACTCTGGCGGCGCTGATTCTTCCCCTCTAGCTCTTCATTCCAGCACTGTTCACCCTCTGTACTCCTGGCATTGTCGCCTGGGACACTCATCTCTTTCTGTTATGAAACTGTTATTTCCTGCTCTTTCTGCTACTATTTTAGAGTCTTTTGTGTGTGATGTCTGTAGTGTCAACAAACATCATCGTACTTCATTTAAACATGTATCTTTGCCAAGTTCTATTCCATTTGTTGTTATTCATACTGATATTTGGGGCCCATGCTTGCTCCCTTCTATTTCTGGTTGTACGTGGTTTATTACTTTCATTGATTGCTTCTCGCGCACCACATGGTTATATTTGATACGTCGCAAAAGTGATGCGTTCTCCGTTTTTCGACAATTCCATGCCATGATCGCCACCCAATTTCAGTCCAAAATTCAAATTCTTCGCAGTGACAATGGTCGGGAATACATGGACTCTCACTTTGAGCGCTACCTGGCTGACCACGGTATCTTATACCAGACTACCTGTGCGTATTCCCCTGCTCAAAATGGCGTTGCTGAGCGGAAAAATCGACATTTGTTGGAGGTTGCTCGATGCCTCTTGTCCACAATGCATCTACCAAAATTCTATTGGGGAGATGCGGTTCTCACTGCTGCTTACCTCATCAATCGTATGCCCACACGTGTCCTCGGGAACTCTACCCCTTTGGACACGCTGGGGGTGACTCCCACCCGCCTTCCTCCTAAAGTGTTTGGCTGTGTTTGCTTTGTTCACATCCATCACCCTCGTCCATCCAAACCTGATCCGCGTGCCCTCAAATGTGTCTTTATTGGGTACTCTCCTACGCAAAAGGGTTACAAGTGTTTTCATCCACCTACAAGAAAGGTGTTTGTTAGCATGGATGTCACTTTCCGTGAATCCTAATCATATTACCCTTTGTCCTCTTCCTCACCATCGGGTGTCCCCTCCGTTTCTCTGCCCATACCGCCACCATATCCCTCACTTCAGGGGAAGACTTTACCAAAGGAAGTGAGTCCTGCTATTCCAGTGGAGGTGGGCTCTTTTCCTATGTCTCCTCCTGTCTCTCTGGATCTTTCCTCCGCTATGCCTCCATCTCCGGTTCTGCAGGTCTATACTCGGCGTGCAAAGGGGACAAGCGCACAAGGGCCTGCTATGTTACCAGAACAGTCAGTGGATCCTGACTCAGGGCCTTCTGATTTACCGATTGCTCTTCGTAAAGGTATCCGGTCTTGTACCCGCCATCCTCTCTCTAATTATGTATCTTATGATTCTCTATCTACCTCCTATAAGGCCTTTGTCTCCTCTCTTGCTACTTCTTCTATACCTGTGTCATGGCAACAGGCTCTTGCGGTTCCTGTATGGCGTGAGGCGATGGTTGAGGAAATGAAGGCTCTGGAGAAGAACCATACATGGGATCTAGTCTCTCTTCCCTATGGAAAAAAACCTGTTGGGTGCAAGTGGGTGTTCTCTGTGAAACAGAACCCACAAGGGATTGTTGAGAGATGCAAGGCACGTTTGGTTGCAAGGGGTTATACCCAAACCCAGGGCATTGATTATCAGGAGACATTTGCCCCTGTTGCTAAAATGAATACCATCAGGGTATTGGTTTCCGTTGCGGTTTGCAAAAATTGGGATCTTCTGCAGCTTGATGTGAAGAATGTCTTTCTCCACGGTGACTTGGAGGAGGAGGTCTATATGTCTATTCCTCCAGGTCTCACTCCGGCTGGTTCTTCAGGGAAAGTTTGTAGATTGTTGAAGGCTCTATACGGACTGAAGCAGTCCTCAAGAGCATGGTTTGGCCGGTTCCACAAGGCGATGGTGTCGTTTGGATACTCTCAGAGCAATGCTGACCATACACTGTTCATCAAACGTAGGCTTGGGAAAATCACGGTTCTTATTGTGTATGTTGATGACATTGTCATAACTGGTGATGATCATGAAGAAATTCAGAATCTGAAGCTGAAACTTGCCAAAGAGTTTGAGGTCAAGGATCTAGGAAAACTCAAGTACTTCTTGGGAATTGAAGTTGCTAGATCAAAGCAGGGGATCTTCCTCTCTCAGCAGAAATACTCGTTAGATCTTCTTGAGAAGATGGGGATGAGCGGATGCAGACCGTCTGATACTCCGATTGAGGCAAATCACCGATTGGGGCGTGATGATGGAGTGGCGATTGAGGATATTTCAGGGTTCCAAAGGCTAGTGGGGAGGCTCATATATCTTTCTCATACTCGTCCGGATATTTCCTATGCAGTGAGTGTTGTGAGTCAGTACATGCATGCTCCAAAGACACGGCACATGGATGCAACACGCAGAATTCTTCGGTACCTCAAGTCCTCACCAGGAAGGGGAATCCTGTTTTCCCCGAGTACTGATCTCAAGATTGAAGTTTATACTGATGCTGATTGGGCCGGGTCAGTGGATGATAGGCGATCCACTTCTGGATACTGCTCTTTTGTTGGAGGTAACCTTGTCACTTGGAGGAGCAAGAAGCAACAGGTTGTGGCACGGTCTAGTGCCGAGGCTGAGTTTAGAGCTATGGCTCATGGGGTCTGTGAAGGCTTATGGCTTCGGTCCTTATTGAGCGACCTTGGTCTTGTTGAAGAAGGACCCATCCGTCTATATTGTGACAATAAGTCTGTCATTAGTATCGCTCACAACCCAGTTCAACATGACCGGACAAAACACATTGAGGTGGATCGACACTTTATCAAGGAGAATATTGAAAGGAGAATCATTTGTACTCCTTTTGTGCCCTCCAACGGGCAACTTGCCGACATTCTCACCAAAGGGTTGTGTGTGAATTCCTTTGACCAGATTGTGAACAAGTTGTGCATGTTTAATATCACTCGCCCAACTTGAGGGGGAGTGTTAGCATTATTAGCGAGTTTTTTATCCTTTTTATTTCTGGTGTGCTATTAGCATGTTTGTATCTTTTATTCCTCCTCTATATATAGAGAGCCTATTATTGAATGAAGTAATTTTTGGCTTGTATCCGGTTCAACATAGAGAATTTTATTTTTGCATCTACTTTAACTTTGGCTCTTTTTGCATCATTGTTACCGTTGTTGTTGTCGTCAATATCCTCAGTTTCTGTGTTGTAGCTACCTATTGCCTAGTTAAGAGATGCTGAAGAGATTTTTGCTAAAATTTTGACTTAGGCTCTAGTGTCATAAAATAAAGTATAATTTGATTCATAAGTGTCATATGTTAGTAAATTCCAAACCATAATAATACATTAAAACATAACACCTGGCAGTATAGAAAATTAATTATGACATCATAAATCGTGCAGCATATCTTAATAGATTAACCTCCAGCTCTTTAGTTTAGATAAATGATAAGATGAAAATGGCCAATGAATGATATCTTAGGATGGCCTATTTTCTCTCTGATCTAACATATACGTTTTTCTAATAGATCTACTAGTTTTTCTATACTGGTACTTCTCCAAGGCTAACCTAGCGTATACTCGTCAGATAATGCATCATAAAATTCTATATTTATCAGATATTTCTATTTTTTTCCTGCATGTTATCTATTTTTTTAGTATACATTGTAACATTTCACACGGCATTATAATAACTTAATGTTTGCATGCATAAAATGGCAAGTATAGTACCATTTTATTTCAATGTAATTGTTTTTTATATATCAGTAGTAACATATTACTTTTCCTTTCTCTGCTAAATACAAAGCCATGCCGCCTGATATTTTTCTTGACACCATTTTTGGTTTTTAATTTTTTTTTATTCACGAGGTATTCTCACGAATGCTAATCAAGTTACTTATAGTTATATTTGGACCTTTTTGTTTTTTAAATGTGCTTGATTTTTCTAACTGGTTATTTTTTGCCGAGAGTCTTACCCTTTTTACCTATGGATGCTTTGAATTTTACATTTTAGATTATTTGAATGTTCATTCTATCTTCCCTTCTCTGGAATAAATTATATGTTTGTCGGTGCTTCTCCAAGGCTAACCTAGCGTGTACCCGTCAGATAATGCATCATAAAATTCTATATTTATCAGATATTTCTATTTTTTCCTGCATATTATCTATTTTTTTAAGTATACATTGTAACATTTCACACGGCATTATAATAACTTAATGTTTGCATGCATAAAATGGCAAGTATAGTACCATTTTATTTCAATGTAATTGTTTTTTATATATCAGTAGTAACATATTACTTTTCCTTTCTCTGCTAAATACAAAGCCATGCCTCCTGATATTTTTCTTGACACCATTTTTGGTTTTTAATTTTTTTTTATTCACGAGGTATTCTCACGAATGCTAATCAAGTTACTTATAGTTATATTTGGACCTTTTTGTTTTTTAAATGTGCTTGATTTTTCTAACTGGTTATTTTTTGCCGAGAGTCTTACCCTTTTTACCTATGGATGCTTTGAATTTTACATTTTAGATTATTTTAATGTTCATTCTGTCTTCCCTTCTCTTGAATAAATTATATGTTTGTCGGTAGTTAAAAAGTTTGTCTCCTAATCCATTCTCATGCCATCCGGCAGGGCCTAATGAGTGGACTTGCTGAAACAAGAGAACAAGCTGCAGAAGGGCTGGGAGAGTTGATTGATGTAACCAGCGAGCAAACCCTCAAAGAATTTGTTATTCCCATAACTGGGTAGGTGATTGGTTATTATGCACATTTCTTTTATTTTTGAATTAATCAATATGGTAAATGCATAAATACGTGTCTATAAATATACTTATTAAGTTATAGTGCTGGGGTGATAGTAGACAGATGGTGTATTTAATGTGTTTAGGTAGAATAAACATCTCATCCAATGTTTTTTGTTAAGTATTCCACTTGTATCCAGAAACTAAATCACTCTATGTAGCCACTTACTGATTGAGATATATCCCATTTCCATTAAAAAATAATCTTTCATCAAGAATATCAAAGAATGAAAATGATTAGGTTGACATGTAAAAGCCAGTATTGAAAACTTTCTTATATCCATTTACTTCAGCAATCGAAATCATTGAAAGTTTCTAAATATTATTTATTCTATCTGTAGTCATATGCAAGGTCATATCATATAAAGATTATAATTTTGTTCTGTACCTTTTCATTCACCCATCAATGATATTTTGAGCATCAAACGGATAATTTAACATTCTTGAAACAATAATTAGGCCATCTTGTATACTATTAATTTTACATTTGTTTTTTTGACCTTAATGAGAATGGATTACCTTTCTCTTTGACCATACCCAGGAATTCAAACAGAAAGAGAATTGGTATTCTTCTAGAATAATGCTGCTTATGCAAATGCAATCAAAGTGCTATGTTCTACTAGTCAATAGTCATAATATCATTCAGAATTTTTCTTCTTGATAAAAAATATGCAATTGATTTATAGATCCATGGTAACGCTTTGGCCATTGAAAGATTATGAAAATTTTTAAAGGGAGCAGCCTGTTGTTTTAAAAAGCTTGCTCAAATTTATAAGTTTATGTAGTTATGCTTTATATATTGTGACGCAAGACGGTCCTATATGATGGGAAAAATATAGATAAAACTCCTACATGCAACCACACATATCCGACGGATTTTGCTTGCAATAATAATTAGATTTATAAATCAAAATAAACTTATTCCACAATAGTTAAAGCCCTCAAATAAGGAGACACGATAAGTTGTATAATTGCAAGAGTGTCAGAAAATTAAATAGCTATTTAAATGAGAAATCACCTACCAATCACCAATGAAAAACTTGGGGAGACACAAACAACACACAACATAAGCCTAGAGGCCGTGTCGGACTAAGGCGAACAGCGGGAAAGATCATCCGAGTCGCCTTCTTCCTAACACTCCCCCTCACGTGGATAACATGTGCATATAGGCATAACAACATAATAAGACTAAGACACAAATAAAAAACACTAAAAACAAAGCAATCACTCCATCATCACCATCAGCGACTAGAGAAACGAGCAACGGGATCTATGGCGACCGGCAAGATCATCAGTGGCAGCAGCAAGGCGGCCCAATGGAGCAGCAAGGAGGTCGACGGTATCTGGAGCCATTGTCCAGCTCTCAGGAAGAAGAGAGGGGCCAGCACGGGGGCAGATTTGGAGCAGGGAGGACGGCCCCGGATCAGCAGCAAGCACAAACAGATCAGCGAAGGAGAAGCTGGATGAGATCAGCGACAACGAGTGATGGCGAGCCTGCTCCGGCACAGCTGCAGCCGGACGGGAAGGCGCTGACGAACTGCAATAGGAACGTTGCAGACGGGATCTGGGAGAGGCTGCCCGATCTCATCGAGGAAGGGAAGATAGGAGGACTGGCCCGAAGCAGTCGACGATGGCAGAAGCAGTCGTCGATGGCAGAAATCGAAGACGATAGATCTGCAGTTGATGGAAGGAGCCGACGATGGAGGCATCACACGGAATCGACGGGATCTGTATCGTCGATTGGACACGGGATCCGCTCCCGTCTTCAGAATCGGACGATGATTCCGTCGACGGGAGCGAGAGCGAATCTCCTTGACGGGCCTTTCAACAGCGGCGGTGGATAGGATCGGAAAGAAGGAAGGCGGAAGCCAAAAATAAAAGCAGGAACACACACGGGATTTTGGCGTCACACAGCCAGAATTTTTTTACTCCGGCTCTGATACCAAGTTGAAATATGAAGAGGAAATATAATGGTGCAATTTATTCTTCCACAATTGGGCTAATTTATAGGACTACAAGAGGACTCACAAACTAAACTCATGATGTGGGACTAAACCCACACATATATAAAAATACTAATACTACTAAACTCAACTGGCTCCACGTGGGATAGAGGGCTTGAGAGGAGAGAGGGAGGTGAGTAAATGATGTGGCTGCACCTGCGGCTCAGATGGAGGGGATGTACTTGGGAAGCAGAGGGATTATGGGTTCAGGAAATGAGGGGTTTAGGAAACACCGTGTGCGCGAATCTGTTAATGGGTTCAGGAAATAAGAGTTTTAATTATATGGGATGAGGAAATGTAGGCTCGCGTGCGGTTTGGTTAAGGGAAAGGTGGAGGGATTCAGTTGCTAGGATGAAGTGGGATAGTGGGCTAACAATTAGGAGTTGTTTTAGGTGGATCCACGTGAAGGCAAAGAGAGATTTGTGGAGTGGGGTGGCTACTGTAATGAGGAGAACGTGTGGAGGGAGTTGAGGCTTGAAGTTGGGAATTAACTCCTTTAATTTAGGAGGTGGGGATAATGGGTGGTTATGAGGTAGTGGGTGGTTATGGATGGTGGAGGTGGTTGCCGGCTGGGTGGAGATTAGTGGTGACCGGAGGTGGCCGCCGGTTGTGGTGGTGGCCGCCAGAGCTATTTTCCGGCGATCGACGGAAAATACAAAATGAAGGGAAATCGATATGGGAGATGTAGGAGCCAGGAGGATCACCGGAGGTGACCGGAGACGTACTCCGGTGATCGCCGGAGATGGGATTTGTGGATGAAGATGGTTGTTTTTGTGGAGATCTTTATAGGGGGCTGTTAAGTGGGGGAGAGGAGAAGAGGAGGTGGCTGTTTCCTGAGGTGGAGGAGGAGGAGGGGGGTGGGGGGGGGGGGGGGGGGGAAACGTGGCTGCCTGCCTCTTGAAAGAGTGGTGATGCGAGGGTATGGCTGCTAGGTTGAAAGAGGAAGTTAATGTTGTGGCTCCACGTGAAGATTAGAGGGGAATGGGAAATGGGGTTGTTGCTTGATTGTGGAGGTGGTACTGGGCTTGGCCGGCTGTTTTAAGGGGTTGAGGATGGTGGCCGGTCACTTGGTGGAGGAATGAAGGAATAGACCCGAGCTTCGCACCCAGGGTTCGGCTTCGGCACCTAATGATCAAAGAATGGGCTTCAATACTCCATTCTTCAATGCCTAAAATGAGAGCCTTCACCCTCTTTTATAGACTCTAGGGGGGCAACGAACAGCTATGATTGGTCGATCATCCCGACTCAAAAATACATAAAATACAACTCGAAACGAAAAATGAAAAGAACAAATAAATTGACGATCGTTGATCCACATAAAACTACGAAGCACGAATACTTAAAAATGCGTCGCATATCGGCTCGAACGCGTATCGGATACGGGAAACGCCCGGAAACGCGCGGAAACGCGTTTCCAAAATGTAGGAAACACAATATTTAAATTAAATAAAAAAATTAATTGGGAAACGCGTATTCCCCTTGCGGGATGCGCGTTTCCCGCTATTTTATTCACGGCGTCAGGCGCACAGTCACGCCTCATATTAAATGGTGGCTAACTCTTACAAATAATTTCTTCTCCTTACAAAATCATTTTATGAATTTAATGGTAAAGAAGATCTTGTTTATGTGAAGAGTTTGATGATCATCAGTACATATTATGATATTAGTTCTCAATGTGTGCTTGTAGGCCCAATCTTTACTCTTGAGTAATCTGTGTTGATAATAAATAAATCAAACTAAAATGTGTGTTGTAGGCACTATAAATAATATTTGTGCTTTTGGATACCTCAAGGAATAGATTGCACGAGTTATTCTTCATATTTTCTCTTCCTGTGATATCCAATACCTTCTCCTAGCCTAATCTTTCCCATTGTGCCTAAACAACATAAATGTGCGCCAATTATTCTTTATTGAATGTAGTGACTGAGATGGTACCTTAGTTTGTTAATTGTATTTTTTTTATATTAATTAATACTTATATTAAAATAATTAAAAATTTTAAAAACGTTTCCGTATCCGTATTTTTTTAAAAATCACGTTTCCCGTATCCGTTTTGTATCGTATCTCGTTTCCGTCCTCGTGCTACATAGGCATAAAATGCACGGTTCCGATTCCCCATCATTTTGACTCCCCGCTTATGACCAGAGGAATTTGTGGGTGTTTTTCTTGATTATTTGGCATGCAATTTGATGTTTTCTCCATTAATCATTCCAGCTTTTGTCAAATATATTTCTTGTTGTTCAGATATGATTGACTAATGTTTCCTACCTGTAGACCTTTGATCCGGATAATAAGTGATAGATTCCCTTGGCAAGTGAAAGCGGCTATATTATCCACTTTGTCCATCATAATCAGCAAGGGTGGAATTGCGCTAAAGCCCTTCCTTCCTCAGCTTCAAACTACATTCATTAAATGTTTGCAAGATAGCACAAGGTTAGTTTTAGTAGAACTTAGGCTCTGTGTAGGAGAGCGTAGTTGGTGGCACCGGTGGAAAATGAAGCTCTAGTGGGAAATTGGCGTGCTTCCCTTCGGTGGGAAGTAGAGCTCAAAATGGTTATTTTATTCTTTCCCACTACACCAGAACTCCAAAATGGAGGTTATCTAAATACTTGTTTCTCTAGTGCGTGAATCAAGAATGCTACTATAGCCACATATTGGAGTACCAAACAGAGGAGTCTTAGGCTCTTTTCGGCAAGCTGGTAACTCACCGTTGCATCATTGACGGAGTTGGGACTGAGGAGCACCCAAAGAGGTAGAACGAGGAATGTCATTCTTTGCATTACACTGACAGGACGCAATGGCTCCAACAACATTCCTCGTTCCGCCGTTGGTGCAAGCCTACCCACCAATCAGGGTCTTTGTTTTTAGTATGAAAAAGATTTTTTTTCTAAGATTCCAAGTTGTGCACATTTAGAACGGTGCGGACAAGTTCAGCCCATGCTCTAGGAAAGCTTAGTGCTCTCAGCAATCGGGTCGACCCTTTGGTTGGCGATCTTCTTTCTACTTTGCAGGTAAGTATTTAGCTTATCTTAATTCATTAGATATTCATGTGTCAATCATATTATGAGCAATTGTTTCTCTTTCAGGCCTCGGATGGTGGGGTGAGGGAAGCTATTTTAACTGCCCTCAGAGGTGTTATTAAGCATTCTGGGAAGAGTGTAAGCAGTGCAGTCAGAGTCCGACTATGTACTCTCCTCAAGGACTTTATTCAAGCTGATGTTGATGAAGTTCGAGTATCTGCAGCAAAAGTTGTCGGCACTATGTCTAAGGTCAGATAAAATATTAAAGTAGTACTACCGATTTGATCTTCCTCTACAGATTAATTCCAGCTTTTTTTCGTTGCTTAAAACAAAGTTATTTGAATCATGTCTAAGATTGGAGAAAATACTTTGTAGGACCCCAGATTTAGTGTTATGCTATTGCTTAATTTAAAAATTGGATGTTTTATCCGTTGGGCTTGTTAAATTTGCCTTTTTTCTAGATAAAATAGGTTTTTTTTTTCTTCCTTGCATACTATGAAAAGTAATTGTTCGCAAAACGGGGCCCTTGTTATAACATTTCTAGCACAACGTTTTGTTTTCTGCTCTGATTTGGCCATTCCATTGTGATTTAATAATTTCCATGTTATTTGGTGCATTTGATACATTTCTTTTTTCTGATAAGATTGATTGATTTCTGTTTGTTCTTGTAACTTCAGTACCTGGAATACAGTGAAGTCAATCTTCTGCTGCAAACCTTGTCTGCCTTATCCACCTCACCGAATTGGAACAATAGGCATGGCGCAGTGCTTACTCTCTCTTCTATGTCTTTGCATGCTCCATCTATGATATGCCGGTCCTCATTATTCCCAGATATTCTGGATCATCTCAAGAGTTCCTTGAGGGATGACAAGGTATGGTGTTCTCCAAGAGTGTTATTTATGTCCAAAGATGGCAGAACTTATATCTTCTCTCCGTATTTTAATAGTTCCCTGTTCGTGAATCTGCAACGAAGGCATTGGGAAGAATTCTTTACTACGAGGCCAAAAATGAGGAACAGAAAAGTACTATCGATCTTCTTAGATTACTTATTGTAGCTTTGCAGGATGATTCCAGTGAAGTTCGGAGACGATCTTTATCCAGTATTAAAGCAGCTGCAAAGGTTCATGGCTTTGAGCTTTTCGACGACCTTCATTTTGCCTATATTTGATAGCTTTCTGTGCTAAATTAACTAAAAATTATGATATTATCAGGTTAATCTTTCTATGGTTATTTCAAGCATTTCGAGTTTGGGACCTGCTATTGCTGAGCGTTTGAAAGATGGTAATATTTCCGTACGGCTAGCCGCCGAACGATGTGCTCTGCATATTTTTTCACTTACAAAAGGTATATCATCTCTTACCTTCAGACTCACAGAGCACCATATATGGTGTTGTGCTACTATTTATACTTACTATGAAAAGCCTAGCTTCAAGTGTCTGGTTGTATTTGTATCCTCGCTTCCACCATTTGTTCTTAATTTATGATTTTGATACTCATTCGTATACGAAAATAGCATCTTAATTAAAAAATAATCTAATATTTTTTGACATTATTTTGGTAATTTCACCCTTCTTGGCTCTATCTGGCTTGATACTAGTTGGGAATGAATGTCAAGACCCCCAAGACAAAGCAGTCAAATTTAGCATCTACTGCTTTAGAGTCTGTTTGGCGGGTCGGCAGCTCGCCTGTGCCTCGTCGTGGAGGTGAAATCGGGGAGCACTCAAAACACACGGAACAGCTTTCGTCGTTCCGGGCGGAATACCAAACTGCATTCTGCCCTTTGTCTCCTATTGGATGCAGGGGCTCCCGCCGCATTCCTTGTTCCACCGTTCCATCATTGGTGTGAGCCGGCCCGCCAAATAGCCCTTAATTCCATTGCATGCACCTCTTGAAATGTGTTTAATCCATTATGAGCAAAATAATACTATCTCCAGTCTAAATTACACCTTTCAAATACTTTGCAAGTTATGGTCAACCATATCTGTCCTTCCTCCCATAATATAGCAGTTAAGGATCTCCATCCTCTCTTCTGCTTTTTCTCTTTGAGAAACAAGTTACCAAAGATGCATGACCTCTTCATTCTATCGTATGCTTAATTTTTGTTCCAAGTTTGGGGATTTATTGAATTGTTTTATCTTGGTAAGACTTTTGAATAGCGAATTTGATGTTTTCTTCCTCAACCTTTTCAATAGGCGCAGATTATGTGCAAGGAGCTCAGAAATATATCACTGGCCTAGATGCTCGCAGAATATCAAAGTTCACTGAAAACAGGTATTTTTAAGTACCTGCCTTGTTTGGATATGTTTTCCCTCCCTTAAAATTTAAGTGTTTTAATGCATAAGTATTCATTACTCTCACAAACAAAAATAAGATTGTCGGTATGTATTCTTCTCAGTATGCGGTTGCTTTATTATATTATATAAATAGGGTTATTTACGGTCCCCTCGAAGTTTGTGTAATTACAGCTTGCACCCCTCTAACTTTCGAAATTACAAAAACCTCCCCTCAATGTTTACATTTCATAACATTCATGTACAAATGTACCCCCTTGCAGTAAATCTTCAGAGGGGGTCTTTTTGTGCATGAATATTATGAAATGTAAATATTGAAGGGGGTAATTGTAATTTTGAAAGTTAAATGGGTGCAAGCTGTAATTACACAAACTTCGAGGGGAGGTCCTGATAAATAACCCTATATAAATCTAATATATATAGGAATAATTATCAAAACTTCTCCTGAAAGTTAGCATAATTATAGGTTGCACCCATCCTACTTTTGAAATTACAAAAACCTCCCCGGGTGTTTACATTTCATAACATCCATGCACAAAAATATCTCCTCGGAGTAAATTTGCTAATTACAAGTTGCACCCCTCTATCTTTTGAAATTATAAAAATCTCCCTTCTGAGTTTACATTTCATAACCTGCATGCACAAAAAATACCCTTTGGACGAGAGCTCGAGGGGGATATTTTTGTGCTTATGAAACGTAAGCTACGAAGAGGTTTTTTGTAATTTTAAAAAGTATAGTGGTGTAATCTAGAAGGCTGTAATTATGTAAACTCACGGGAGAGGTTTGAATAATTAATAGTATATATATACAATGTTGTGGATATCTTCCTATATGGCCGACATGTCGGCCGACATAAAGGTCTCGGGAACAAAACGACATTTTCGATATTATTTTACAAAATATCCTTTTGGAATATGTCATATGATATACCGTTATTGGCCGATATATCCCGACGTTATATAGTCAGACTTATTCAATTTATTTTATTTAGTGTATGTAGTCCAATAGACAATAAAGCGAAATTGTTTCGTGGATAGGTTGTTTTGTGTCCTTCCTCTGACTTTTTTCTATGCCTCCATCCGTCATTGACTTCGAGTCCGCTTGGCCTTTGGATTTTAGTCTGAAGGTTCCTTATCTTCCATTGTTATCAACGACTTCATGACTTCCTCCTGTTTTCTTCCATGCATCATACGATTATTAATTGTATAATTAAAATGTTAATAATAGTTTGATTTAGAAGTTCAATAAATGTTAAATTGTTAATACATTAATATATATAAATTAAAAATGATTATATTTATATATAATTATGTATATGAATAATTAATTATTAAAACCCAACATATGAAATATCCCTGATATATCCCCCGCCATATTAAAATAACATGAAAAACCTAAACCAACGCGTCTCTGACATCCGACATCTGCAACATTGTATATATATACACACATAAATGGGCTCCATATTGTGCCCAATGTACTTTACCATTTAATTTATTACTCAAGCTTGATTGATGTAAATGAACAGCATTAAATATTATAATTATTATTAGATGAATAGTTTAATGAATAATCAGGCTATATTTAGATTGTCTGAGTAAAATATATGTCACGTGAGATCATCATGACCTAATTCTTTTCAAGGACACTTTTTTCTCATGATAAAGATGTTTGAAATTCCTTGTTAAGGTTATGAGTATTATTGTATTTGTAGAGTCTTTTAAGAGTCTATGGGTTTAGTCCCGCATCACCTGTTTACTTTTGTGTGTCTATATATGACTTATTTAATGCCTCTTTGTGGATGAATAATATATACCTTTTATTTCATTTCTTATATTCCAACATGATATCAGAGCGAGGTTGACTCCCTAAAATTTTGTTGCCCTAATTGTTGGCTACTTAATTCTCTTAAGGGCTTACGCTCGTGCCACCATTTGATTCCTCTCGTTCTCATCGACGCGTCGTGCTTCTGCTCCTGTTGGGCAGTCCAGCTTCCGCTCTCGTCGTCGTGATCGATTTCTGATTTCGTCGACGAGAGCGATTTGTGTTCCCCTCAACGACGGAGATTTCTCCTGTTCCCGTCGCTGAGTCTTGTTGCTGCCCTCGTCCTTCTATCTCGTCGACGGAGAGCTTATTGTTGCGTCTTCTTCCGTCGACGATTGTGTTGCAGTTCCCATCGAGTGTTTTCGCTTCTATGTCGCTTCCTGTCGGATTTCTTTTGGGCTCGACGATACTTCTCCTTTGCCGATCCAATAGGGCTTCACCTCTGTTGATCTTGTCGGGCTCCCCTTTGCATCCTGTCGCAGATCCCTGCATCTCCCTGTCGCGAGGATCAGGAGCTGATCCCGTCAGGCTTCTACTGTGTTGATCCAGTCGACGACGTCCTTTGGTCCTCTTTGCTCCCGATCCCTCTGCTGATCTCGCCGGTGATATGGATCCTGCCCGCGGTCTTTATCCATGTCGTTTTCTCGTCAATTTTATGTGTCTTTAATCGTCTTTGCAGTGTTGTTGGTAGTGTCGTCTTAATGTTTGTGTGTTTTGTCTTTTTGCATGTGTGTTCCACGTGAGGGGAAGTATTTGAGACGAAGACGACTCAGATGGTATCTCCCGACTCTCGCCTTAGTCCCACACGGTCTTCCCGGATTGTCTTGTTTTATTTGTCTCCCCATTTTTCTATGTTGATTGGTACATGTGTTGTTGTACGATCATTGTTTGTTGTGCTAATTTCAGTGGGTTTGTGTCGTGGGTACCATGTCGTGCGGGACTATGCCGTGTGGGACCGCCCTTTGTGTGGATTATCCCCGGTTGCCTATTTGATGATTAGCCCTACATCTTTCGTTACCTTTCACATGTTGTGTGTGTTGATGATGTCTTATTTAATGTCCCTTTGTGGATGAATAATATACACATTTTATTTCATTTCTTATATTCCAACACTTCTACGGATGAATAATGATCACAATGCATCATGATTTTTAAGATCTAAGGTGTAGACTGTTTATGGGTGCAAACCCGCATAGTTAATTACCCCTCCTATTCACATGCGAGTAGTCTTAATCGATGTTTTAAATGTCGGCCGACATGTCCGACATGTCGGCCGACATGTCTGATTTTAGGAAAAAAACGATATAGATTTTAAAATTGTTTAAAAAAAATCGTTTTTAATAAAATTGGTAATCGGGTAAATTCCGATTAATCGGCCGATCCGATAAAATTTCTGCTCGCCCGCATTTTGTATCTTCCGGTCTTATAAAACATATTAAACATCGCTGCCCTAATTTATCGCTGAATCTGCGCCGCGTGAGTGTGCTCCCTCCTCCTTCTCGCTGTTGCGAGTCTTCTCTCTCGCGATCTTCCCTCATCCAGCCAGCGTTAGTACTCCCTCATCCAGGCGGCGTCCATCCTCCCTCAACCAGGCAGCGTCCATCCTCCCTCATCCAGGCGGCGTCGATCCTCCCTCGTCAACCTTCGGCAGGTATTCTTTGTTAAGTAGTCTCTCTATTTTTAACTTTTTAAGGTATTCTTTGTTAAGTTGTCTCACTCCCCCTCTCTGATCTTGCAGATTTTACTCCAACACATAGATAGTGATAACCTCCCCTTCGGGCACGGTTTCAGGGGTGAGGACGGGGTCATGAACAACATTTTGTGTCCATTGCATTCACGACCACTACAGCAGCTTAGTTTATTTAATATCATCACTTAGCCACCCTTCACCAACTCACAGTTCCAACACAATGCCGTTTCATTCTCGCATTTCACATTCACTAGCAATTCAGAGCAATAAATCATCCAGAGAGAGAGAGAGAGAGAGAGAGAGAGAGAGAGAGAGAGGTTGAATTGCCGAGATGTCTTTTGACTTAAGCCCAGCATTTTGGAGTAGAACACAAAGAACCTGCATGTATTCCATCATTAATTGCTATTTCTGCTTGTATAACCATTAACCTGCATGTATTCCATGATAATATAAGATGCAACGGGAGACAAGATTCTGTAGTTTTTCCTTATTCCAAGTCTCTTGTTCTTTGATCTGTTGTGTTAAGAATATTCCTATACTTGATCTTTACCCGAGATCAGTTTTGTTCCCCCACTAGTGATACTGTTGTTGGACATAAAATGAACTTTAATTCCTCTCTAATATATGAGTCATATTCTTAAGATGACGAGGGTATTCTTCTACTTGAAACTGTTACCCTTAATAAATATTAGTTCATTGTATTAGTTTCAGTCCATCATGTGAACATGAGTTGTGAATTTTAAGTATGAAAATATTGGTGTGAGATGATTTCTTTCATCTAGAATTAACAATCTATATATTCAACATAGTATAAGTGTGTATTTTTGTTTCAATGTTTAGCATCTACGTTGTCATTAACTACTTGGATTTATGTGCATCTGAATCCTGCCAAGGGGGCTTTGAACTTTATTATTACTAATAACATGATAGCTGTTACATAAAAACATGATAGATGTATATTTACATTTTACATATATTTATATATTGTAGTTTTAAAACCCGACATTTTCAAATGTCTCCGACATGTCTCCGTCGTCCGACATCCGACATTTAAAAACTCAATCCGATATGTACCCGACATCCGACATTTAAAACATTGGTCTTAATAAATGAGGTTGTTATCTTCTATGTATTATTGGCTCAAGTAATATGTTGGGGGTATATACTTATGTGAATGCGGCATACCTGATCAAGATCTTATAGTTATTCTGTGTTCTTTTCATTTATTTATGTGAGGGAGAAAGATAATTAAGGGAGAGAGGTTAGGTATTTTCGCTATGTTTTTTGTGGACCCTAAGGATCAATATCCTTGTGATGCCTATGTTAATTATAATTTAAGCTCCGTTTGGCACGTCGTTTTTGCTGCTGTGAATTTGGACAATAACGTCATCGTTATAGAATGTATGTTTGTTATGACCACCACCAAGAAAAGAAAACTAGTTTTAAAGATCCTTAGGTGAGGTCGGGCATTCACGAACGACGGTTCATAACCACCGCGCGTTTACGACCACTACCACCGTGCCAAACAGAGCCTTAGTATCCCCTAGATTTTATTCATGATTAATTATGTTATAACACATGAAGAATCTATATAATATCCTGACTATATTATGTCATAAGCCTGAACTCTTGTACATCAAGTAATATCCTCGGCTATTCTGCAGCGATGAGTCCGACAACAGCGAAGATGATGCAGCAAACACAAGATGAGAGAGAGCTCGAAGATCATTCAAACCAATAATTTCGTAGGGCTCGAGAATTCTGCGGCTTTACAATAAAAACGCAATTTTGATGATCGAATTTGTGAAGAAGCAGTGTTTTTGCTCCAAAGTAGGAACCTGCTGTATCTTTTTACCCAGTGAACACACTGGCTAAATTAAGCCATTACAGAGGCAAAATATGGGTGCAGATAAGTTTACTGTTGTAAATTAATTTTGTCAAATCATACAGTTTTGCAGGTTACTGAACTTATTTGTTTTTATCAGGAAAAGAAATCATAAACATCACTTTTTTATGGGAGAGGTTTAAGGAAGTCTTCTTGTAATTACATTGTAATTGCTATGCACATAGTTGTGCATGTTGTGATGAAATATTTAAGTTCCCAATTAGGCTTTTGATTGGTGATTTTTTTTGGTATTTCTCATTCAAGGTGTTTGTTTGGTTGTTTGAAACAAAATTTTTTGCATTTATTATTATTATATATATATAAATAATTACCCAAACCTCCCCTGTAAGTTGGCATAATTATTAAGTGCACCCCTCTTAGTTTCGAAATTACAAAAACCTCCCCTTAAGTTTTCATTGCATTACAAAAACCTCCCCTTAAATTTTCATTGCATTGCATCCATGAACAAAAATACCCCCTGGATACTGTTCATTGAGGGGGGTATTTTTGTGCATGGATGTTATGAAATGAAAACTTCCGGGGAGGTTTTTGTAATGAAATGAAAACTTAAGAGGAGGTTTTTGTAATTTCGAAACTAAGAGGGGTGCTCTCAGTAATTTAGCAAAGTTAGAGGGGAGGTCCCGGTAAATGGCCCTATATATATCTCTTTATCTACATTAAAGAAGTAGTTTGGAGTTGTAGATTTAATCTTAGTCGTCCAATATGTGAAAAACTTTTGATCTCAGCCATCCAATGAAGAGAGAGAGAAAAAGAGAAGAGAGGGAGAGGGAATCTTTATAGCCCTCCTATACCTATATTTAGGGAGAGGACAAATGGACAGAGAAATTGATTTTTTAGGTAAAAATTTACAATTTTTTTACAAAATAAAAATAGAAATATTGATTCATATTTTTGTACGGTCATTTTAAATACTCATACGTATATTTTTGAATAAAAGATAAGTGCTCACATATGCAGGCGCAGCCCGCTAAAAGGCAGCGAGCACGGGCGAAGCCTGCGCGGAGCTGCTCGTGTGTGTGTGTGTGTGTGTGTGTGTGTGTGTGTGTGTGTGTGTGTGTGTGTGTGTGTGTGTGTGTGTGTGTGTGTGTGTGTGCTTTTAATGGTTATTTTTGGAAAATTTTAATGAGTTTATAAATGAGGCAATGGAGTGGAGAGGTACAAAAGATAATTAAAGAAGATTTGAGTTTTAAAATGCTGATAAAAATTGAATAGCACTATTTAGAGGTTTTTGTATTCATACATTATGGATTGAATAACAAAAAGTGGAAAATTATGGAGTCTTTTTTTATATTTATAATGAATTGAAAGATAGGAATATTATAAATTGATATATTAAAAGAAATGTGATAGTTTTGATGAAGATGCACTTGCATGAACTTTTAGGCCATTCTTGTTGGGTGTGTTGCTCCCTTTATATATAGAAATGATAACCGTAGTTGAGTTTTGTTGACACGAGATTGTTTCGGAGAGCTTTATTTTCTTGGTGTATCTACTAAATTTAAGAAGAAATATATTGTTAGTTTGATCATATTTATTGTGTTTTTGCATGCGCTGTAATTCTTTTTGAAAATGCACTACTCGAATCTGAGTTTATTTTGGTCGGATCAAAATTCCAATAAGTGATATCTGAGTCAGGTTTTGGTGAATCAATTAGATTTTTTTAGGGTTTGATTTGTGCGATAGGTTAAATTTTTTTAGGGTTCCCAAGGTCTAGAGGTCGCGTTGACGACTTACTACATTGTTGGATGCGAAGTGAGTGGACTTGTGGGGTTCAACACATGTTTTATTTTACATAACTTTTTTTACTTAGACTAGAGATTTTTGCGTGTTGAATAGAGGCAACGAAGAGTGTGCATGGTATTGCAATAGCTGATGTGCAGCTAAAGATGGGCATGAATTATTGCTCAGGGACGTCCGTCGTGTTTCTGATGTCTGGCTTAATTTGTTGTGAGTTGGGAGAGTAGATGCTGAGGGATTTGCATGTGTCTTTAAGGACGGAAGATTGAGATTGACCAAATGCCTATTTGTCATTGTTCGTGCTATCGTGTGGTCAAACCTCCTGATTTCATTTTCACCCGCTCCAACAAAATTTGAAGTTGTACATCAAGAAAGTTGACGCATCGGTTAGTTACTTCACATAATAGGTAAGAGGGAGATTTGTTGGGTGTGGTTATCTTCTTATGTGGAGAAGAGCACCATAGTTGACTTCCATTAACGAGTCTATTTCGGTGAACTTTTTTGTGTGTGCACATACTAAATTTAAGAACAAATCAAATATATGTCTACTATAACTGCTCTTCGTAAATTTGTGAACTTGTAATGAATTATTACTCATTAATTTTGTGAACCAACGAGTTAAAAGTAGAGTTATTAATCATAGACTTTGCCGACGAATGAGTAAATACTCCTCAAGTTTGTATATGAAGTTATTGCTCTTTAACTTTGTGAATTAAGGAGTTATTATTCCTTGGCATTTTGACCAATGAGCTATTTCTCTTTGACTTTGTGAACTAAAGATGTAGAATGTAAAACAACTTCCTTACTTTATAGACATGGTAAGTTAGAGAAAAGAAAGTCATTGATTTTGCCGAGGTATTCTTAACTTTTGTATATTCATCGGGCTCAAGAGCATGAGAAAGATAAGCTTGGCGATGCTCGAGCCGAATGAATATTGACCTTCGAATACAAGCACATAGAGGAGCTCGACTATAAGATCCATCCGCTCATTAGCATGGACAAAGCACAACCTTTGGTCAGAGTGTTGAATGGACTGGTTCGTTGCATAATGAATACATATTTTTCTTGGAATAATATGTTGATCTTCATTGGGTTCACATCAATGAGAAATTTTTGCTAAAACATATTCACAATTGGAGTGTTGCCAAACAAACAGAGTCTTAGGCTCCGTTTGTTTGAGATTTTTCTGCATTATGTTTTTTAAAAAACACATGTTTTTTTATGACTTTTTGAATAGCTTCCATTTGTATGTTTAACTGATTTCAGAATATGATGACTTGTTGTGGACTTGCAATGAATAGTTGAAGTTTTGATTGATTTATTTATTTATTGAATGGAACTCACTTTATGAAGAGTAAAACCAATATATTATAAGAGAAACTTGAGAAGAGGTGTGAATAGTTTTTTTATTTTGAATAAACAAGTTTACTATCAATTACATAATGTCTGAATAACTTATAAAACTAGTTGCATATGATGCCTTGAGTAAAGGATTTGATATTCTTTTTTACAAATTATTATTATATATTTTTGCAATATTTTAATAGCGTCATCATATCTCACCATTTAATATAAATGCAATTACTATTTTCATTTTCGCTCTCATATCTCACCGTTCGTCTGATGCATCGATTATTTTTCTCGAAGAATTCTAACCTAGTCCAGTTTCCCCACGCTTTAAATCATATCATAATTTTTATTTTTATTTCAAATAATCTCACTTGTTTTTCATTTGCATTTTTTTGTATTTATTTCCAATCCGTTCTTGTAAGTTCTCTACTATCTAACTCAATTTCTTTGATGCATAACTCACAAAATATCATTACATCGTTTGATTCTCATACCATTGATATCCCTCCTTTTTGTTTTCCCATCTATCAAAAATTAAATGAGATGAAATTTATTTCATTTCCATCAAAAAAAAGAACTCAAAACAATCTACATAAATAAAACATTCAACCAAAATTCTAGAGAACATCATAAACATCACATTTTCTACAACTATTTCAAGTGTCTCAAGCACAATACATAACAAAGTTGGAGTCTCTTTATACGGAAATGCATACTTTAATAAAAAAACTATGCATAATGTGGAGAAATACAGAAATGAGAGAATAAAATTAATTTATTTATTAACTTCTCACTTTGATATACAATTAGATACAAGACTTGTACATTTATAGGATGAAAGAAATACACAATACTTTCATTCTAAGGTGTGAGACTAAAGCTTAAGGAGAATAATGTGCTCTTGTTGGGCCTTACGGTGGGCTTTTGCACAGATTTATTTAGCACTCCCCCACAAACTGGAGCATATAGATCATATGCATCAAGCTTGGACAAGAACTGATAATAGAGTGGACGAGGTAAGACTTTAGTAAAAATGTTAGCAATTTGCCCAGGAGCAGGAACATATTTCAGTTCCAGTTTCTTCAGTTGAACCTTCTCCTGAATGAAGTTATAATCAACTTTGATGTGTTTTGTAGGTTCATGGAATACGAGAATCTTGACAATATGAATAGCAGCTTGACTATCGCAAAAGAGAGTTGCTAGACAAGAGAGTTTGACACCCAAATCACTCAAGAGGCTTTTCAGCCATGTAAGCTCTGATATACAACTAGATACAAGAGTTGTACATTTATAGGATGAGAGAAATACACAATACTTTCATTCTAAGGTGTGAGACTAAGCTAAGGAGGATAATGAGCTCTTGATGGGCCTTACAGTGGGCTTTTGTACATATTTATTTAACACAACATAATGCAAAACAATATCATCCTAAACTATAATGATATTTATCTCAGATATAAAGAACACAATGATGTTATTGAATCCAAAATGCAAGCCATAAATAGTGAAAGAAATACAATCATTACACAATAATCCATAAAATTAACACTCTTAATATATGTTTGCATAAAATTCATTTACTTTAGAAACCTCTCCAAGAGCATTTCGCATCATAAGTCGTTGAATTAACTTTGATGAACCATTGCTTATCATCTTCAATTCTGTTACAATTCGGTGTGACATATAAGATATGATTGTAACTGTGTCTTGTTACTTCTATGATACTAACACCAACAACAACAACCATATATGATTGCTCAAAAATAGAATAAATCTTCTTAGTATAAATCTTCGACATTTGTTTAAGTAATAGACAATTTGAATTTTATGGTTATATTGTCATGTTTGTATCTAAAGTCTTCATCATGTTAGGACATCATATGAGAATATGTTGTCCTCTGATTATCGTTAATGTAATACTTTCAGCAAGTTTGCAGATGTCGGATGTCGGACTCATATCGATTTGGGTTTTTTATGTCGGATGTTGATTGCGGGGGATATATCGGGGACATTACAAAATGTCGGATTGTAATTATATATTATATATCATAATTTTTTTAATTAGATGGTAATTAGTTTTATCTAATTAAGTTTAAACTAAAATTCATATGAGAAAATTAAATTACTAACAAGTGTTTAATCAATTTATAATAAATAAGAAATGTTGCATACCTTCATTCATGTAATAGTATAATACAACATCACAAAATCATATTAAAGTATTAAACATTTAAACTAAAAAGTATAGTCGTACATCAGCTTATTACCAAAATATTAATGTTCCACAAAATCTGTTACTCTTATATAAATCTACAATATTATTTTCCTGAAATCAATGAACGAACATTTGAGTAAGAACTATATTAAAGAATAAAGATTAATGAACATGACGGACAGAATTAACTTAATACAGCTCACATAAATAACATTATGATTCTTCATCAGTTGAGTAGTCCTCAGAAGTGTAAAACACTAGTGCATCATCATCAATGTCCTCAGAATTCTCATCCACATCCCTCTCGGACATGTCATTTTCCTTTCACTTTTGTCGTACATGCATGTTTTAAAGCCGGTCTTGCACTTCTCCTAGAACTCGCATCAACATCAATTATATCACCAATTTGAGTCCAAGTCAACCCTTCTCTAGGAAATACTTAGTCATCATCATCATCTCCAGCATCATCAGCAGGACCCGCTAACCACTCATCAACTTTTCATTCATCAATACTCTTTGCAGACAATGGATCTCGAGATGGATCAGAATATTTAGACTTCAGCTTAGAATTGAATTTCATAAATACAAGATCATTCAATCTTTTGTTTTCTAGTATATTCCTCTTTTTGGAATGAATCCATAAGTTCATAGGTGGATTTATTGACTGCCTCACTAATATTATTGAAATATCATCTCAAAAGTGCTCCAATTTCTTTCGCAACCGGAGGAACTAGTTGTCAAACTCAAGATTCTCATGGCCATTTTTCTCAAATTTGGAGTTTAAATTGCATAGAACTTCCACCAATGAGCTTATGGAAAAATAACAAATTATTAGTAGTTTAGTAAAAAAATAGTCCAATAATTGTTTGGTGAAAATATACCTGGATTAAACTCTGGCATTACTCTTTGCCTCTTTGCTATGTCCCGGGAAAATGCTCCTTGCTCTAGCTGATAAACTCCAACCTCAGCAGTAATGGCATCTTGCATAGGAATGTCATGAGAGTACATTCTAGTGATGCAGTCAATAAATCCATCCATGAACTTTGGGTCTCCATCTATCTCTTCCCTATTGGGGAAGTGGAAGAAGGGATTCAGTAAATAGCATGTTAGGTGTAGAGGGTTGCTCATCTTAGTCTCCACTCTTTTATCTATCAATTTCCATATGGGAAGATATTTACTCTCCTTAAACTCAAGAGCAGCAGCCTCCTCCTCTCTAGCTTTCTTCATATCACCATATAACCATCCCATTGAAGGTGTGTCCCCATTAGCTCTTATGAGGACTTTCACCAATGCGGCAAATACAAGAATAGCAAGCTCAACATTTAGCCAAAAAGTCTCACCCAAAACTGTAGTTGTAACCTAAAACTAAAGAGGATAGATATATGATAAGTAATTGATTAATTATATGCATAGATCAATAGGTAATACAATACTAAGATACATGTTCTCCCGCCACACTCCCGAATAATTTGGTAGCACCCCACCTTGCTGATGTAAACATCTCCCACAACTGCGGCTTTTTCTCATGGATGCTCTGTACCAAAAAAAATGTTGTAGCAAATCTGGTCACTCCAGGGCGCACAAGATCATGGGACTCCAAGTCTTTTGTAGTCTCCCTAAACATGTCAAGGGAGATAGTATGACCATATATAAACACTTACATAAGACGTCCCATTGCAATTGCATTTTTTATTTGCTTTAATCTAGCAATGTCCTAGAGAAGCAAGTTGATTGTGTGCAACGCATGGAGTCCGAAAGAGCCTTGACATCTTCAAAGTCGTCAACCTTGATATCGCCATATTATTGGATGCATTATTTGTCACCACTTGTATTATATTCTCCTATCTTGGGCCATCTGGGCTGGCAATCGCCTCATCCACAAAATCAAAAATAAATTTCTCATCACGTGTGGACGGGGACACATTCTTGGATAGATAAAATGTCACCCCAGCAATAGTGTGCACCACTATGTTCATGATGTTTCTCCCCTTTTTATCTGTCCATGCATCTGTAAGAATACTGCAACCATGCACCCTACATGTTTGAGTGAATGTACTTAGCTTCTCATTTGTCCGTTGACCCTCCATCTTCAAGAATTTCTTTCTCATCTCATATGGGGTTGGCCCCTTCATCCCTGGTCCACATTGCCAATTGCATGCAACGCCTGTTGGAAGGATATATCATACAAGGCATCGAAATGAATGTTTGTCTCGTATGCCCACCCAGTAATATACAAGCATGAGCCATCTCTAGCTTTTTTTATACTTACTATCAATTGTGGTTTGTACCACTTTGCTTCTCTTGGCGGGTTGGAGCTGGACAAATTGATCTATCGGTCCTTTAGTACCTACCCCTGCATAAAGACTCTTTTGCGAGGTTTCTTCTTTCTCATTATCCTCTCCAACAACTACATCTTCCAAAGCTGTTTGTAACCTTTCAGTCTTAGAATTTTTCGTTGCTTATGCAAAGTTTAAATATCCCTCAACCTTCTCTTTAATATCAGATGATACCGTCGAGCATGCCTTAACGTTGCCCCTTATCCCTGCCAAGTGATGCTTCAAGCGTGTAATTCCACCATTCACAATTTGCTTACAATATATGCATCGTATCTGATTGGTGTCATTTGGAGTCACCTTCTCACCAAATGCCCAACACGGATCTCGACCTACTATGGAGGAAGAGCTAGGAATCTTGCTAGAACCTTCTGATGAATGCATTCAACACAAAAAAAATTTAAATAATTTTGAATAAATTAAACTAATGACAACATCTGTGAATATTTTTAAAAATAGATTCCCGCAATATTGATGTTATCATTCATCAATGATTATTGATCAGTCTAATAACCAATGGCTCAACATTAATTTTGCAACATCAGAAATATTATACATTGCATATGTGTATCACGTAAAAAACAACGATATTCATTATTCTAAAATCCAAAGCAACCTCTTACCTACGATAACATCAATTGTCCAGCAGCCACAATGTCCATTATTCAATATAAATTGCAATAACAAACAAGTAGTTTAAATAGGGCAAAGGTATCACAAAAATCATCATCATTTGTTGCAAAAATAATGTTGAAACCTAAGTGTATAGCTAAATAGTTTTTTTCACATCATATGTTGCAATGAAAAATAACAAAAGCCACAATGCCACAATCGTAGAGGAAGGGGGGAGAGAGAAATAGAGAAAGAGAACTACAATGCCAAAATACCCCAAGTCCAGCACAACCACAGCCAGCTGACTGCCACCCAGCCACAATGCCAGCTGACTGCATAGAGCAAACATTTGCCAGCTGACTGCATATAGCCATAATGAACCAGAGAAATAGAGGAACCCAGCCACATGCCCATTTGCCCACAATGCCGAGAAATAGAGGAACCATAGAGCCACAATGCCAAGAAATAGAAGAACCAGAGAGCCTCAATGCCAAGAAATAGAGGAACCAGAGAGCCACAATGCCGAGAAATAAAGGAAGAGGGGAGAAAGAAACCGAGATGAAGAGAGGAAGAGAGATAAACCTAACAGTGTGTCGAGGGATGAGCCAAAGAGCCAGAGAAATAGTGGAATATATAAATATATAATACTCACAATGTGCCGAGGGATGAGCCAGAAAGACAGAGAAGAAGACAGCAGATGAGAAGAAGATTGCAAACGAGAAGAACCAGAGAGCCAGAGAACCAGAGAGCTAGAGAACCAGTGCCTAGATGCGAGATTCACCAGAGAACCAGAGAGAAAGTGTCGAGAATAAGATGAAAGTCTGGAAGAAGACGAGAGCGAGAGAGAGCGATTAGGGCACGGTAGGCGGAATGTGAGACGATAGGTAGAATGTGAGAGGATAGGTGGGTTAAGTAAAAAATTTAATATATAAAATTAATAATATAATATATATATATAATATTATACCGCCATAACCCGCCATTAGACGCAATATTGGGCTGACATGTCTGACATGTCGGCCGCAATATTGGAAAACGCCAGATTTGCCAAATGGGGCGGAAAAGTGTCGAACCCCCCTCAAAATGACATGTCGGACGACATGTTAGACTTGTCGGACGACATCTACAAGCTTGATTTTCAGCAAACTTATTGAGTCACTACTTTCTATTAACGCTTTTCTTTCTAGATAAAATAAATTATATGCATCACTCATACAAAACTCAAAATTTGCAACACCCCCAACTTCATCGGCTAGAAAGTTATATGTGTCGATTGTTCTAATACCCACTTTGGTCATATTCTTATGAAGACTAGCTTGGACATCATATATGTTGCGATGAGACTTCAGCAAATGCGTGTCATTTTCTGAGGCAGGTGAATGATTATATTCCTCTACGAACTTTGTTATGTCACATTTCTGACCATCTTTATCGGCATTGAAGTGTGTAGACCAAACTTTTAGTGAGGGTATCCAATTTGTGGTATTTTTCTGTTCATCATTCAATGACTTTGAAATCTTTAGACCAACTTTGGAGCAACTATACCCTCGACTCTTAATATAAATATGTTGTTTTCGCACAATAAATCCAATTTTATGTGAGTATGCTCACAAACGTCATATTTACCTACACAAAAGATAACAACTTATTTTAGAAAGTGAAGCATTAACTTCTACATTATTAGCATATACATTATCAACTTATACATCAACTAACTTATTTAGGCTTTGATAGTTTGACACGTAAATCCAAACAAAAATTGGCATTATATCTGAGCTTAGAAGACCATCGATAAAATCAAGGTCTAGCTAACTCATCCACTGTCTCTTGCATAGAGGTGTGCTCAAATAACCATGCCTACAACATGGAATTTTATTAAGAGTTAATTGTGTAATTCTTACCACTAATACAATAGTACATCCTTCCAGAAACCCAAGTTTGTCTCTTCTTTTCTAGTAGCCCCAATTTTACTCAAAGGGCCAAACTGGAAATGGAGGAAGTTATGGATGGTGGTGTAGGAAACGCCGGGTGCAGGGACGGAGCCTTCCGGCCGGTCGTCTTCCTCACGGGAAGAGGGGAAGAGGGCGACGGGCGCGAGTCCTTCCGGACTGATTTCTCTCGCACGGAGAGGGGAAAACGGCTAGGGCAACAGTGAAAATCTTTAATCATCAAAATTGACCACACCAAAAATAACTCACACCTCTTATACTATGAGGGGAAGACCACGGCTATTAGCACACCTGCTAATAACACACCACATAATAGGTTCAAAAGCAAATACAATAGAAAATACAACTAGCATTCAGCATGAAAGAAAAGTAATTAGATGGTTCGAGGCTTCCAAAGTGGGTCGGTCTTCTCAAGCCACGCGATTCTGGCCTCGCCGGGGGTTGCGTTCGTTGCGGGTGCGTCGGCTACAATACGTCCTTCACCATTCGCCCCCTCTTGGGAAGCACTCGACCTCGAGTGCTCGGGGTAAAGCGGGATGTCCGGATAGAAAGGGGACAAATCGCTCACGTTGAAGGTCTTGGAGATGTTGAGGCTCGGCGGAAGCTCGACTACATATGCATTGTCGTTGATCTTGCGGGAGATGGGGAAAGGGCCGTACTTCTTCGGCATGAGCTTGTGGTGATGTCCCGCAGGAAGCCGCTCCTTGCGGAGGAAGACCATGACCATATCTCCCTCCTTAAAAATTTGTTCATGACGGTGCTTGTCCGCCATAGCCTTGTATTTGGCGTTGGACTCAAGTAGCTTTAGCCGAGTGTCGGCTTGGATGTCGCGGGTCTCTTCCTCCAGCTGTGTTGCTGAAGGAGGTGTCGTCGGTAGGCGGGCTAAATCGAGCGCATGCCGGGGGCTTTGGTGTAAACAATGGAGAACGGTGAGCGACCGGTAGAGCTGTGCACGGCATTGTTATAGGCAAATTCAGCTTGTGCGAGGGCGTGGTCCCACTACTTCGGGCGATCTTGGCAAATGCAACGAACGAGGTTCCCCAAAGTCTTGTTAACGACTTCGGTTTGGCCGTCCGTTTGAGGATGGGCGGAGCTACTAAACTGGAGGGACGTGTCAAACATCTTCCATAACATCGTCCAAAAGTGGACAAGAAACTTGGGGTCGCGGTCGGACGTGATAGTGGTTGGTACGCCATGCAAATGAACCACCTCTCAGAAGAAAAGACGCGCAATGTGAGACGCATCGGATGTCTTGCGGCAAGAAAGAAAATGCGCCATTTTGGAGAAGCGATCCACCACGACAAACACTGAATCAACCCCACATTGCGTGTGCGGGAGGCCCAAGACGAAATCCATTGAGAGATCCTCCCAAACGCCGGAGGGGACCGGGAGGGGTGTATAGAGCCCAGTGTTGTGTGCATGGCCCTTGTACTGTTGGCACACATAACACTTCCGAATGAAATTTCCCACGTCCTTTGCCAATTGTGGCCAGAAATAGCACTCTTGGAGGCTGGCAAGTGTCTTGTCTCGGCCCAGGTGGCCACTCAGTCCGCCCCCATGCAAATCGCGAATGAGCTTCTCCCGCAAGGAGGTGCGGGGAATGCACAGACATTTTTCCTTAAGCAAGAACCCATCGAGTAATAGGAAACCACCATGTGAGCCGCCTAACGAGCAGGCGCGCCAAACCTCTTGGAAATCAGTGTCGTCGGCATACAAATCGGCGAGGGTATCAAAGCCGATGATTCCGTGATGCATAGTTGCTAACAAACAGCTCCGCCGGCTAAGTGCGTCAGCGACCATATTTGAAGTCCCCGGTTTGTGATGAATAATATATGGAAATAGTTGAAGATACGTGGTCAAACGAAGGTGCATTCCGCCCATGCGCTTCTGACTGTTGATAAACTTGAGAGCTTGATGGTCCGTGTACAAGATGAACTCCTTGTGCAGCAAATAGTGCTCCCAATGCTTGAGGGCCCGGACGACGGCATAAAATTCTTGATCATAAACGGCCCATTTCCGCCTGGCATCACTTAGCTTCTCGCTGAAGAACGCAACCGGACGCTTGTCTTGGGAGAGAACCGCTCCTATACCAATGTCGTTGGCGTCACTCTGCACTTCGAAGAGCTTATCAAAGCTGGGAAGCGCCAAAACCGGGGTCGAGCTAAGCTTCTGTTTGATCAAGTCGAAGGAGCGACTGGCCTCTTCCCCCCCATAAGAACCGCCCCTTCTTCAAACAATCGATCATTGGTGCTGATATGGTGCTAAAATCACGTATGAACCGTCGGTAGAACGTGGCTAGGTCGTAGAACGACC
The DNA here is from genome assembly GCA_033032865.1 of Dactylorhiza incarnata. NCBI lineage: Eukaryota > Viridiplantae > Streptophyta > Magnoliopsida > Asparagales > Orchidaceae > Dactylorhiza > Dactylorhiza incarnata. The sequence continues at coordinate 5,362,483 of JAWHQI010000097.1, read as the reverse complement.
GCAACTCCGAGAGTGTCGTTGGGGCCGGCCAATCTCGGATCGCTTGGATCTTCTCTTCATCAACTCGGATGCCATCCGCCCCCCATAATAAATCCCGCAAAATTCAGCCGCGGAGCGAGGAAGGTACACTTTTTGAGATGAATGAACAGTTGGTGCTCTGCCAACACTCCCAACACAGCACGAAGATGTGATAGATGATCCACTCTGCTCTTGCTAAAGATCAGGATGTCATCAAAGTAGACGACGACATACTTCCCCAGAAATGGTCTCAGTACCTGTGTCATGAGGCGCATAAACGTACTTGGAGCGTTAGATAATCCAAAAGGCATTACCTTCCACTCGAAGAGACCGTCTGGCGTTTTGAAAGTCGTCTTCCACTCATCACCCGGCTTGATGCGGATTTGGTGGTACCCGCTGCGCAGGTCTATTTTGGAAAAGAACTTGGAACCATCCAACATGTCCAGCATGTCGTCAAGGCGCGGGATGGGAAAGGAGTACTTGATGGTGATCCGGTTGATTGCGCGACTGTCGACGCACATCCTCCACGAACCGTCCTTCCTGGGCACGAGGAGGGTTGGGACCCCGCAGGGGCTGAGGCTCTCGGAGATGAACCCCTTCTTCAACAACTCTTCCACCTTCTCACGCAGGATGTCATGCTCTTTGGGGCTCATGCGGTAGTGAGGCAAGTTCGGAAGGCTAGCTCCCGGAATGAGGTCGATCTGGTGCTGTATATCCCGAAGAGGAGGGGGATGGTCGGGTAAGTCCTCTGTCGTGATGGCTCGGAATTCGTGCAGCAGTGCTCGCACGTCCGGGGGTGCGGCTTCCACCTCCTGCTCGCTAGTGGCGTACAAGTCGTAGGAGACGAGGGCCACCACCTCTTTGGCCTCCGCAACGTCTCGCTCGAACAAGAGGGGTCTTCATGCATCACCAACAGACTGCGCCCCTTATCCGAAGGCGGACCGGCTTCGGGTTTCCCTCCAACCTGAGCAATAATGTGGATCTTCTTGCCCTCCCAAGTGAAGGAGTATACATTCTCACGGCCCTTATACAAAACATATGTGGCATACTGCCACGGACGCCCTAAGAGCAGGTGGCTCGCATCCATCTCCATGACGTCGCACCAAACGTCGGCCTAGTAGTGCTTTCCAATGGCAACAGGAACGTGGGAGCGGTGGGTAACCCGCACTGAGGGGTCGCGCTGGATCCAACCGATGGAATAGGGGTGCGGGTGAGGCTCGGTCGGTAGCTGCAAGTAGGAAACCAACCGGCTTGCAACAAAATTCTCGCAACTACCATTGTCAATTAAGACATCACAGATCTTCCCCTTGATGTTGCAGTAGCTCCGAAAAACATTGCTACGATGGACGTGTTCATCTAGCCGCGGTGTAAGAAGTAGACGATGAACCACGCACACGGCGAAGTCGCCCTCCTCGTCATACCCATCAACGACCTCATCGGCCTCCTCTAAGTCGTCCTCCATCTCCTCGTCCGGGGCTACAGCGTGGACGGGTTGGCAAAGTAGGGGGCAACGGGAGGCGAAATTACCAGGTTGCTGGCATTTGAAACATGTGCCCGATGATGCGCGGTCAGGTGCCTGACCCTTTGGTGCGGAAGAGGACGTCGGCACTGTTGAAAATGTTGAAGTGGAAGTTTGTGGAGTTGGCGGTATGGGGGGAGACCGCGCGGTCTGGTCTGACTGCACGGTCTTGCGGTCTCCTCTAGCGGTCTGACCTCTCTGGTCTAGCAGCGGGCTATTCGGTGTGACCGTCGTTCTTCTGTCCAAGGGTGCCGAGGTGAGGCCGCGCGGTCTGGTGCTTGTGACCGCGTGGTGGGGGCAGTCCGGTCTGGTGGCTGTCCGGTTTCTTTGTGGTGCGCGCGGACTAAGGTCCTCTTAGTCGCGCGGTCTCCGGTTTGTATTCACATAGCTGGTCCTTCGGCGATCAGCTGGTATATGCGGTCACAGGTGTTTTTGGTCGACTTGGCGGGCCATTGTCCTAGTCGGCCTAGTGTGTTCGCGGTCTTTGGAGGAGGTCGGGTGGCGAACACAGGTGGTGAGCGTCATGACCGGGCAAGTTGTCATGATCGCGCGGATTCTGTTGAAGTCGGCGAGCTTACTAAGCAGGAGGATCTTTTGCTGATCGCGCGGGTTGACCGGTCTGGTCGCGCGGTCAAGGGTGGTGACCCTATCTCATAGGGTGGTGACTGGATCAGGTCTCACGCCTATAAATAGGAGTCACTGTAGCAGCAAATACAATCGCACCAAGTGTAAGCTGAGCTCACGTCCTGTTCTTGCGGTCTCATTTTCTTGTGACCGGCCGGTTTGCTGATCGAACTTGTTTTGTGCAGCTTATGCGGATTGTGTGGGCAGCAGCGGTCATCTCCTCTTCTGAAGGTGTTCGGGCGATCTCGCGGCTTGCAGTGCGGGTTGCTGGAGTTCGGGAGGATTAGTGGCAGATCGCGGGGTTCTCAGTTGGTGTTGTTCAAGTCGCAGGCAGGCAGTTCGGGCGGTCTCGTGTTCTAGTCGAGCGAACTCACAGGTCGGGCGGTCAGGCGGTCTCAGTTGGGCAGACCGCTGGTTATCTTTCTCAGCTTGTATTTTCTCCTATTTTTTGTGTACTGGCGAAATCATGTCTCGTCATGTATACCTCGCCCTATAATGAAGAATTTTTGCTTGATCAATAAAGATTGTGTTTGTTTCATGTGCTTCTGGTTGTTGGCTTGAATTTTGAGTTATACTATTCCTGCGCACTCCTAGATCTACGGAAATTTTCACATGGTATCAGAGCCAGGTTGGAGTGGATAGAGCAGTGAATAACTCATAGTTGCCATCGCCTTTGTGAAGAAGGAACCAGTGGTAGAGCCATGGAAGCAAGGGGTCTTGGAATTGAGATGCTCATCTCGACTAACTTTAAGAAGTGGAAGTCGTGTATGCAGAGTTATCTTCTGGGTGAGGACCTCTGGGAGGTGGTTGGAGGAGAGAGCACGGAGGAAGTTATCCTGATTGGGGACAATGGTCATGAGGTGAGAAATTGGAGGCGGATTAATGTCAAGGCAGAGTTCGCTTTGAAAAGGGCAATATCACCTGACCTGTTTGATCACATCTTGGGGTGTGGATCAGCTGCTGAGATCTGGAGATCCCTGGATGGGCTGTTTAACAAGAAGAATGTGGCTAGACTTCAATTCCTGGAGAATGAGCTGGCTAGGTCAGCTCAGGGTGATCTTTCTATTTCTACGTTCTTCCTGAAGATGAAGAACCTGTGCGCTGAGATTTTAGCATTGGATCCTGATGAGCCAATTTCTGAGGCGAAGCTGAAGAGGCACATCATCTGTGGCTTGCGGAAGGAGTATGTGGCCTTTGTGACGTCAGTGCAGGGTTGGGCAAATCAGTCGTCTCTGCTGGAGCTGAAAAATCTGCTTGCATCACAAGAGAGTCTGGCAAGGCAGATGGCGGGGGTGTCAGTGTCTGGGGGAGATGGCGAAGTTCTCTTCACAGGAAAGAAGAAGAAGTGGGATAAGAAGAAGACTGCAGGAGGCAATGGGCCTTCAACTTCTAGACAGCAGGAGTGGGGCTATGCTCCCACGGCTGAAGGGAAGAAGAAGGTGGAAGAACCCAAGTGCTTCAGATGCGGGAAGCTTGGCCACATAAGGAAGGATTGTCGGGTGAATCTTCAGTCGGGGCATGCTGCTGCAGGAAAGGAGGAAGCTGAGGCCAGATAGAATGATGGAGGATGGGGAGGAGCCTTCTCGGCTTCTGTTGGAGCTGCGGCTCCTATCAACTATCAGGAGGACTGGATCGTGGACTCGGGGTGTGATCATCATCTCACTGGGGATGAGTCGAAGCTTACTTCAGCGCAACCTTACTCAGGTAACGATGCCATAATAATTGCTGATAACATCGTGCATAGTGTCGAGAAGGTGGGGGTTGTTTCCTTGGGCAGTGATAGAGGGCCACTAACGTTGAAGAGTGTCTATCATGTGCCCGGAATAAGGAAAAACCTCTTCTCCGTGACCAACGTTGTTGACGCTGGGTATCACGTTCTGTTCAGCCCAACAGAAGTGAAGTTTCTACGAAATGTGGAGGCGGTGAAGGCGGAGGTCGTTCATTTGGGGAGAAGGACAAAAGACTTGTTCGTCTTATCGACAAGTTCTTATGTTGACAAGATGAGGATGAATGATAGTGTCGTGATATGGCACGAGAGGTTGGGGCATGTAGGGATGGACAAGCTGAAGGCTATGGCGGTGAAAGGTCTGGTCAAGGGCCTGCCTAGTCTATCTTCCTACGGAGATGGTCATATTTGCGCAGGATGTCAGTTCGGCAAGTCTCATTGACTACCGTTTGACAAGTCGCAGACAAGGAGTAGTGTGTCGTTGGAGTGCATCCACGGTGACTTGATGGGACCGACTGGTACCCCAAGCCTCGGAGGCAGCAGATATATGCTGGTGTTGATCGATGACTACACCAGATATGTCTGAGTTTTTCTTGAAGGAGAAGGCGGAGGCGTTTGCCAAGTTCGTGGAGTTCAAGGAGCTTGTGGAGGGTCGGCTTGGCCTGCGGGTTAAGAAGCTAAGGACTGACAATGGAGGGGAGTTCACCTCTGGTGAGTTCTCTACTTTTTGCAGGAAGGCAGGCATCCGGAGGGAGCTTACTTGTGCGCATACTCCACAGCAAAACAGAGTTGCAGAGCGGAAGATCTGTCATCTGACGGAGACCTGCAAGTGTTGGTTGCATGCCAATAGTATCCCAAGGTCGTTCTGGGCGGAGGGAATATCTTGTGCTGCCTACGTCATCAACAAGATGCCTCTTAGTCCCATCAACATGTTGACCCCGCATGAGATGATGTTCAAAGAAAAGCCAAGTGTGGCACACCTTCGGGTGTTTGGTTCCACCTGCTATGTGCACGTTCCAGATGCGCTTCGGACGAAGCTAGATGCGAAAGCAAGGAAGCTAGTCTTCGTGGGTTATGATGATCGGAAGAAGGGCTGGAAGTGCATGGACCCGGAGACGCGGAGATTTGTTGTATCTCGCGACGTCGTGTTCGACGAGGTGACGTCTTACAAGGGCAGCTCTGTTGTTGAGCTACCAGAAAGCAGGGTGGAGGAGCCGGAGATAGCTGTGGAAAATATTCAGGTGGAGCTGCATGTGTCACCAGGTGGCCCATCAATATCTAGTTCTGAGGCGGAGGCTTCTGGATCAGGAAGCAGGGGGAGCGATGCTCCGAGTATGTCTGGAAGGGGAGCTAGGGAATAAGCAGCTAAAGATACTGCGAGTCAGGGGAAGGCGTTGCGGAGATCGAAGCGAACGATCATTGCCACTGATCGCTATACAGGAGGAAACATGGTGAGCTTTGTCTCATGTTTCTTTGCTGGTCCCTTGGATGAGAGGGAATCATCGATCTTTGAAAAGGCCAAAGGCGTGGAGCAGTGGGATTCAGCTATGCAGGAAGAGATGAGTGCTCTTGAGAAGAATGAGACTTGGTCTCTGGTGCCCAAGCCCAAGGGCATCACCCATGTGACATGCAAGTGGGTCTACAAGCTCAAGAAGAAGGCGGGCGGCAGTATCGAGCGATACAAGGCTCGCTTTGTGGCTCAGGGATTCTCGCAGCAATACGGTGAAGACTATGAAGAGACATTCAGTCTGGTGGCAAAAATGACTTCAGTTCGGTTTGTGATTGCCTTGGCGGCATTTTGGGGATGGGAGATTTGGCAGCTCGACGTAAAGAATGCATTCTTGTACGGTGAGATTGACAAGGACATCTTCATGGTCCAGCCACCAGGCTTCGTGTCTGAAGATTTTCCTGACTATGTATGCAAGTTGAAGAAGGCCCTGTATGGGTTGAAGCAAGCGTCGAGGTCGTGGTATGGAAAGATTGCAAAATATCTCCTATTCTGTGGGTTTGGTGCTTCAGACTCAGACTCAAGCTTATTCGTCAAGAAGAGCGGGGAGCTTCCGGTCATCGTGCTGCTCTACGTCGACGATATGATCGTGACGGGGAATTCGAAGGAGGGGGTAGCAAAGCTTCTGGCAGAGCTATCTATCAGATTCGAGATGAAGGACTTGGGTGAGCTTCACTATTTCCTTGGACTCGAAGTGCAGAAGAAGGGAAGTGGAGTGCTGGTGTCCCAGGCTGGATATGCAGAGCGAATCATGGAGCGGTTCGGCATGAAGGAAGGGAAGTGAATTTCCACACCTCTGTAGAAAGCCATGAAACTTCGCAAGGATGAGGGGAGGATTCTGGAAGATCCGCTGGTGTTCCGAGCTCTGGTTGGGAGCTTGATCTATCTGATGATTACCAGGCTGGATATTACGTATGCAGTTGGCAGGGTGAGCCGTTATATGGCGGAACCACGGATGCCTCATCTTCTAGTGGCCAAGAATATATTGAAGTATGTCAAGGCGACTTCGGATATGGGTCTCCTTTACAGGAGGGATGCGGGCTTCAAAGTGCATGGTTACATGGATGCTAATTATGGGGGAGATTCGGATGATCGGAAGTCGACGTCTGGATACGTCTTCATGGCGGGCCCCACGGCTATATCATGGTGCAGCAAGAAGCAGGATTCTGTGTCTGTCTCAACCACAGAAGCGGAATACAAGGCTTCGGCCTTGGCAGCTCAAGAAGCCATCTGGCTTAGGAGGTTGGTGGGAGACATCCATAAGGAGGTTCGTGGTCCGACTCTGCTCCGCGGCGACAATGAGAGTGCTCTAAAACTGGTTACTAATTCAGTTTGTCACGCGAGGACCAAGCATATCGAGATCGAGCATCACTTCATTCGTGAGAAGGTGTTGGAGGGGTCTCTTTCGGTCGAGCATGTTCAGAGTCAGGACAACATTGCTGATATATTCACAAAGGCGCTGGTGAAGGGTCCGTTTACTCGGCTAAGGAGCTTACTTGGACTGTTTTCAACTTCCCACTTCAAGGGGGAGTGTTGAAAATGTTGAAGTGGAAGTTTGTGGAGTTGACAGTCTGGGGGGGAGACCGCGCGGTCTGGTCTGACCGCACGGTCTTGCGGTCTCCTCTGGCGGTCTGACCTCTCTGGTCTAGCCGCGGGCTATTCGGTGTGACCGTTGTTCTTCTGTCCAAGGGTGCCGAGGTGAGGCCGCGTGGTCTGGTACTTGTGACCGTGTGGTGGGGGTAGTCCGGTCTGGTGGCTTCCCAGTTTCTTTGTGGTGCGCGCGGACTAAGGTATTCTTAGTCGCGCGGTCTCCGGTTTGTGTTCGCATAGCTGGTCCTTCGGCAATCAGCTGGTATATGCGGTCACAGGTGTTTTTGGTTGACTTGGCGGGCTGTTGTCCTAGTCGGCTTGGTGTGTTCGCGGTCTCTGGAGGAGGTTAGGTGGCGAACACAGGTGGTGAGCGTCATGACCGGGCAAGTTGTCATGATCGCGCGGCTTCTGTTGAAGTCGGCGAGCTTACTAAGCAGGAGGATCTTTTGCTGATCGCGCGGGTTGACCGGTCTGGTCGCGCGGTCAAGGGTGGTGACCCTATCTCATAGGGTGGTGACTAAATCAGGTCTCACGCCTATAAATAGGAGCCACTGTAGCAGCAAATACAATCGCACCAAGTGTAAGCTGAGCTCGCGTCCTATTCTTGCGGTCTCATTTTCTTATGACCGGACGGTTTGCTGATCGAACTTGTTTTGCGCAGCTTCTGCGGATTGTGCGGGCAGCAGCGGTCATCTCCTCTTCTGAAGGTGTTCGGGCGGTCTCGCGGCTTGCAGTGCGGGTTGCTGGAGTTCGGGAGGATCAGTGGCAGATCGCGGGGTTCTCAGTTTGTGTTGTTCAAGTCGCAGGCAGGCAGTTCAGGCGGTCTCGTGTTCTAGTCAAGCGAACTCGCAGGTCGGGCGGTCAGGCGGTCTCAGTTGGGCAGACCGCTGGTTATCTTTCTCAGCTTGTATTTTCTCCTATTTTTTGTGTACTGACGAAATCATGTCTCGTCATGTATACCTCGCCCTGTAATGAAGCATTTTTGCTTGATCAATAAAGATTGTGTTTGTTTCATGTGCTTCTGGTTGTTGGCTTGAACTTTGAGTTATACTATTCCTGCTCACTCCAAGATCTACGGAAATTTTCACAGGCACCCGGTATGCAGTCTCCTTGTCGGTAGTGTCCCGGCTGCTAGAACCTGAAAGATCAGTCCACGGGCGGCGAGAGGCCGCACGGTGTTGTGGCACTGTTGTCTTCTCCATTTGCTCCTCCTTGAGGGTCATGTTGTAAGCCTCATCCACCGTGCGCAAAACATGCAATCCAATCTTTTCTCGTATGGAGGGACGTAGCCCATGTAGGAAACGAGTAACACGTTGGCCATCTGTCTCGGTTAGGCCGTTGCGGTCCGCAAGTCGGCTTATCTCTGCCAGGTACTCCGTTACCGTACGAGTTCCTTGCGAACAATTCTGGTAGAACTGAAACAAGTGATGGTCGTAGTCGGGTGGGAGGAACCTATTCCGCAACAACTTCTTCATCTTCAACCATGTGCGGACGGGGGCCTTGCCTTGGCGGTTGCAGTTGAGTTGAAGTTGGTCCCACCAAACCGCCGCGCCGGATTTAAGGCGGTAAGCGACCATCTTCACTTGGTGGCGGTCGTCGATCTCGGCCATCTCGAAGAAACGTTCGTGTTCCAAAATCCAATCGAGAAAGTCCTCGATACCCAGGTTACCATGAAAGTGGGGAATGTCCGCGCGCAAGCGGTATCCTGGTTGGTAATGAGGTTGTTGGTCACCCCCGCGATAAGGATTGCCGCCGTCGGGAAGGTCCTCATCGGAGCTGGACTCGGAAAGGGTTGGGTGGAGGGGCGGTGCAGCCGGAGGCACGCGGCCACGGCGGTATTGCCGCCCGAAGAGATGATCTGCTGGAGCGTTGGCGTCGGCGGGAGGTGGAGGCGGGTTGCGGCCTGGCTGTAGGTTGTCGAGGGCGGCGGTGAGGGTGGCAAGTTGGGCGGTGATGCCATTGATGGCCGCCCATAAGTCGGCGTCGTCACGCGGGGTGTCGCCCATCTGCAGGATGCAGCGTCGAGCGAGCGGAGCGGGAGGAAACAGCGTCGATGCAGCGAGCGGGAGCATCGAGCGGCGAGCGAGTGAGAACGCGACGAGGCGCGCGCGAGCAGGAGGAAACAACGCCGAGCGTAGGAGTCGACGGAGAGCTTTGATACCAACTGGCGTAGGAAACGCCGGGTGCAGGGACGGAGCCTTCCGGCCGGTCGTCTTCCTCACGGGAAGAGGGGAAGCGGGCGACGGGCGCGAGTCGTTCCGGACTGATTTTTCTCGCACGGAGAGGGGAAAACGGCTAGGGCAGCAGTGAAAATCTTTAATCATCAAAAATGACCACACCAAAAATAACTCCCACCTCTTATACTATGAGGGGAAGACCACGGCTATTAGCACACCTGCTAATAGCACACCGCATAATAGGTTCAAAAGAAAATACAATAGAAAATACAACTAGCATTCAGCATGAAAGAAAAGTAATTAGACGGTTCGAGGCTTCCAAAGTGGGTCGGTCTTCTCAAGCCATGCGATTCCGGCCTCGTCGGAGGTTGCGTCCATTGCGGCTGCGTCGGCTACGATACGTCCTTCATCAGATGGCCTTCGGTCAATTATACTCTCTAAAGCCCTCTAATCCTTGAAACTTCGGACATCTTGAGATTTTTAAGCCCTTCAAAGGAAAGAAAAATACGCATGTATATATTTAACTCTCCGGAGCTCTAGGGTTGGAGACCAATCTTCGTTTGCTCAAATAACGTCGTTATCATGTCTTTTTTGCTTTAAGTTGTCAAGGAGTTCTCTTAAAATTAAAGTCTTAGCCTCAATTTGGAAGTCAAAGTATAAATGTCACTTCATTGATGGTGAGTTTTACATAGAAATTGCCTAACGAGAATGTCTTCTTCTCGGTGGAGTAAGACCTTAATAAGAAATACAAAAGTGGTATGTTTTGTAGAATGTTGAGATAGTTGATTAGAGGAAGCAATCTTGAATTTAGCTGTGTGTGGTAGTTTAGGGTGTAGTCTAATCACCTAGAGGGGATGAATAGGTGCTTCAAAGTGTTTGTCTTTTTAATTTGTTGATTGTTTTAGCTCAAAAGTAATAAAGATAAAAAACACAACACAGAAAACACACAAAGATTTATAGTGATTCCCTAGATGATGGGTACTTCATTGTCCCCCTTCACCTATCTAGCAGTGTGCTAGACTCAGTCAAATCCTCCAAAAACTCAGATATATCAGATCTTATAGCTCGGGAACTCAGCAAGTCCCCTACCTCAGATTACCTCCTGGAATCCTACCTCAAGTGCCAGCAACAACTCTACCTCAGAGTGCAAGCACTCCTATAGCTCAGATCCCCGACAAGGATCCTACAACTCAGATTTCCTAAGAAATCCTACAGCTCAGGTCTTCACAGACCCTACCTCGGACATTCAGCAAAGTCTTACAACTCAGGCCTTTTTACAGACCCTATACTCAGGCTGTCAACACAGCCCTACAACTCAGATCTCATGGAGATCCTACAGAAGAAGATTAGAAGAAGATTTTATAGACTTAGACTTTGAAAGATGGAGCTTTGAATAACTTGAGTCTTTTTAGGCCTTTCTGAATAGAAAGACTTCTTTAGTAGTAGCACAGGATCTTCAGTAGATGAACTTTCTGATCAGGATCAGTATTGAGCTTTCTTGAATGAAGAAGTCTTCTTTCTCTCAAGAGTGAGAGCTTTCTTGTTGAAGCTTTGATTCTTCTTCTTTCTTTCTTTGAAAAGAGCTTTCTTGTTACTGTTCTATTGCTTTTCAATTTCTCGCCGATATGTGCTCTAAAAGTTAGGGTTAGCTGACCCTATCTTATCCTTTTATATCACTGATTCTTCTAACGGCCGAGGTCTGAAAAGGTTGTCTCAGGCCGCTTTTCAGACATGGCTGATTTGACATTTACTTTTGTCTTTTCCGTCGATTTCAAATCCCGCCTTTTGAGCTTGACAAGACGATATCGTCGTGTGAAGATAGTTGACACAACAATAAAAGCCTTAGTAAGCTTTCTTGATTCTTTACAATGATATTGTCGTGTGATACTTGTTGTCACGCTGATATATGACTTATCTAGCCTTTCTTGAGTCTTCACAACGATATCGTCGTGAGATACTTATTGTCACGATGATATAAGGCTTAGCTAGCCTTTCTTCAGTCTTCACAATGATATCGTCATGTGCATTTTGTTGTCACGGCGATATATGCCTTTAGCTGTCTTTTCTTGAGTCCTTACAATGACATCTACCTTAGTTGACTGCTCTTGAGTTCTTACAATGATATCGCCATGTGTACCTTGTTGACATGACGATATATGTTGTTGGGTAAATTGCCCTCAATATTACCTTGATTTGAAGAGGCATCAATTTCAATGCTAAGGACATATTGTATTTAACAAAGCTATACTTGTGTAGGATATACAGACACAGGTAACTCAAAAGGAAGGGCCAAATATGGCCTTAGATGAGAAGAAACCATCCACAAGGAGATTAAGATCTGTCTCAGCAGAACCGTTGAGACGAAGGGTCAGAACCGCTGAGACGAGGAGCCGTCTCAGCGGATCCACTAAGAAGAAGACTGGAGCAACCGCTGAGAAGGGGACTGGAGCTGCCGCTGAGACTGGAAGCTGTCTCAGCCCAACCGCTGAGACTGGAAGCTGTCTCAGCCCAACCGCTGAGACTGGAAGCTGTCTCAGCCCAACCGCTGAGACAGATCCAAATGTGCTGACGGGATCTGCTTTTGGCGCAAACGACAATTGAAAGGGAAAAGCAACTCCAATCTTCCCCATACCGTGTCAGAAGGATCGATATAGCCGTTGAAGCCTTCTGGAGGTATAAAAGAAGATGCTAGGGCATAACAACAAGCACTGTTCCATTGAAAAGCTTTTGCTGCACGCCACAATCGAGCATTCACGTTTCAGTCAGTTGAAGTTGTTCTCTGAAGCTGAAGTTAATCTTCTAAGGGAGATTAGTTAGCTCTTCCTGTACAAACTCAAGAAGGGCAAGTTCAACTTCTGCTTTGCTGAAGGAGAAGATCAAGGTGATGCAAATCTGAAGCTGTTGTTTTTTTCAGATCTGAAGAAAGGATTCAGAAGACCTAAAAGTAAACCTTTTGTCTTCGGTTTTTATCTCAAACTCTTTTATATCTTTGTAAGGCATTGTTGCCTGAGTGAAAGGTTGTTGAGCCTGTGTGTAAAGTTGTGTTGACAGCTTGAGTGGTAGGACTTCTTGATAGGTCTGAGGTAGGAAATCTGTGTGATTTCTGAGCTGTAGGAGTTACATAACTCTGAGGTGTAGGGCTGTTGAGCCTGAGGTGTAGGGCTGCTGAGCCTGAGGTGTATGGCTGCTGAGCCTGAGGTGTAGGGATGCTGAGCCTGAGTGTAGGGTTGATGTGCCTGAGGTAGGATCACTCTTGATCTGAGAAGTTCTGAGGAACTTGTGGTGTAAGCTCAAGGAGCCAATATTGGAGTTTGTGGCCTTGTCTAACTCACTGTTAGAAAGGTGAAGGGGGAAAGAGGACTACTCAAGACACCCTGTCTTGAGGAACCTCTATACATCCTTGTGTGCTTTCTGTGATTGTGTTTTCTACAGTTAGAAACATTAGGTTTAAACAAAGAAAATAAGTAAAACCTATTCACCCCCCCCCCCCCCCCCCCTCTAGGTATTATTGACTACACCTATATAAACTATCAAGTGGTATCAGAGAGAGGTTGATCAAAAAGACTTAACAGTCTGATCAGATCCTATACATGAGTAGTCAAATCTGAAATCCAATGGCCAACAGTGGAATGAAGAAGGAGTTGGGGTCAATGAAGTTGCCCATATGCTCCAAAGAAAACTTTGGGATATGGAAGCAAAGGGTAAGGGTATTCATGGAAGCCTCAGACCCAAGGATCTTTTTGACTGTCAAAAATGGTCCTTATACCTTTGAGAAAGTCTCCACTATTGACCCTACTAGAAAAGTACTTAAGGTATTTTCTGAGCTGACCAATGATGAGATAGCATTGTACACTATGGACATGAGAGCCCAAAACATAATAGTAAATGCCATTGATGACACTACTTTTCAGAACTTGGTCCACTGCCAAACTGCCAAGGAAATGTGGGACACATTGGTTGTTTATATGGAGGGAATAGCTGAAGTGAGGGATGATAGAATGTCACTCCTCAATCAAGAGTATGAAGCCTTTAGACAGTTGAGCTAGGAGAATATCTCAATATGCTATGAAAGGTTCTTTAGGATTGTAAATGAACCAAGAACCTATGGAAGGGTGTTCACAGATTATGAACTCAATGACAAGTTCCTTAGATATCTAACTAGAGAATGGGACACTAAAATCTGTGCAATCAGGGAAGGGGCAAGACTTAGAGAAACCCCCACCCATACACTGTTTGGGAAACTGCTCTCATATGAGATGCAGCTTTCTGCAAGAAAGGAGGATGACTCTTCCTCCAGGGCTCACACAAGGGAGAGATCTGTTGCTCTCAAAGCTGAAAGCTCTAAGAGGAACAAGGTTAGAGTGCAGTCACCTCCAAGAAAGGCTGCTGAATCTGAGAAATCTGAGAGCAGGAAATCAGACAGCTCCTCTTCTGATGAGGAGTTTGCTGCCTTCACAAGGCAGTTCAAGAAGATGATCAAGAGAAACAATGGAAGAACAAACCTTCCTCCTCTTCTCATCCCAAGAAGGATCATTACAGATCTGAGAGGCAACATCCCAAAGGGGACAGGTATGACTCTAAGTCTAGTAAACATGTTTCAACTAACATAATTTGTTATTGCTGTAGTAAGCCTGGACATGTCATTGTTGACTGTCCAGTCAAGAGAAAGGAAAGAGGTGACAAGAAGCCTCATAACCAGAAGGAGAGGAAGGGAGAAAAATCCTTCCTAGCTAAGAAAAGCAAGAGCTGGAGTGAGTCTGAATCTTCATCTTCAAATTCAAATGGTGAGGAGGAATCCTACTTGGGGTTGTTTGCTGATCAGGAGGAAGAAGACTATCCTGCCGCCAGGATAGGAATCAGGGCCCCTTTATCACATTCAGATAGTGATGTAGAGGAGGATGAGGTCACTCCAGATGACCATGGGCTGATGGCTATAACTTAAGATGAGGACAGCCACAGCAATTCAGAACATGAGCAGGTATTGATACATTGCATTTCTTCTTCTTCTGATTATGAAACAGGTCAAGAATCTGAATCTCCTCCATCTAAAGTTGGAAGTGAATCAGGTCCTGAGGAGGATGTCAATCAATTGATTGATAGGTATGGTGAACTCCTGGAAGCTCTGAAAAAGAGCAAAAAGCTAGCCAAGAGGCAAGCTCAAGAGATTACTTCCCTAAAGCAATCAAACTCTGAGTGCATTGAGCATGCTACCCTGCTAGCTCTAATGAGCAAGGAGATTGGCAAGCTAAGGGGAATGCCAATCATCCATGTGGGCACCATAAGCCACAAGAACAAGATCATTAAGGATCTTGAAGAAAAACTCCTCAAGGAGAGGATGCTAGTGGCTAAGTTCTCCAAGCCCAAGACAGTGATGCCTATTATTGACACCTTCAACTCCCATGACATGAGAGGTGTTGGTTTCAACAAGGAGGCAGCTACTAGCAACACTAAGGGAAAGGTCAAGGACTTAAAAGAATCTAAGACCTCCTTTGTGAAAGTCTTGATGCCCTCAAACAAGTATGATCAAGAAAGTATTCATGGTCACTTATTAAATGGAAGTTCCTATAACTTGAGCAAGAATGCTCACAGCTATGGAAATAGAAAGGAGTTAGGCTTGAGTGCCTTCAAGGCTTTGCATGAGGAAATTCAAATGGCCCATCATGGACCCTTTGTTTTTGGAACCTCAGCCCCTTCACTCAAGATAATTAAGGCTGTCAATTCTAAACATTGTTCAGCAAAGTCCATGCATGTTGACTGTCCTGTAACCAAGCCAAAAAGCCTAGTTTCTGTTGCCATCCACACATGTTTAACTACCAAGCTAAAAGGTGTTGATGTCAAACAAAAACAGGCTGCCTTGACTGATTATAGGAAGGTAAAAAGTCATGCCTTTACTGATAAGAAAAAGAAAACAGCAGCTGCATCCCCTACTGAACAGAAACAGGAAGCTTCATCTTCTAGGACTGTTCAGAAGAGGAGATAATATATATGAGTGTTGGTGTTGTGGCAAAGTGGGACACTTTGCAATTGATTGTTGGCACAACTCCAATGTGCCAAAGGCAAAGATTGAGCCTCAAGCCAAACTAGCCCTTTCTAGGAATATGCCTTATGGTGTTAACCAGAACCTAGGACCCAAAATCAGTTGGGGTCCTAAGGTACAGTAAATTCTATGTTGCAGGTTAGTTCAAGTACCAGTCTCAACCAAATATGGTACTTGGACAGTGGGTGCTCAAGGCACATGACAGGAACCAAGGATCTTCTAAAGGATTACCATCCAGTGAAGAATGGACCCAAAGTTATCTTTGGTGGATCTGAAAAGGGAGTCACCAAAGGATATGGTGATTTCAAATGGCATAGTCTCAATCACAAGGGTAGCTTATGTTGAAGGGTTGCAACACAACCTTGTAAGCATAAGACAACTATGTGACTTAGGCTATGTCATTGAATTCCACAATGACAAGTGCTTGATCAAAAAGTCTAATGACTTGGAGACCATTCTCTCAGGCACTAGGAGTGGGAATGTTTATTGCTTAGACTTTATTTGCAATTATTCTATCTCTTCTGTGTGTCTTGTGGCTAATGAAAGTGAGTCTCTCTGTGTCCAATGGCACAACTCCAATGTGCCAAAGGCAAAGATTGAGCCTCAAGCCAAACTAGCCCTTTCTAGGAATATGCCTTATGGTGTTAACCAGAACCTAGGACCCAAAATCAGTTGGGGTCCTAAGGTACAGTAAATTCTATGTTGCAGGTTAGTTCAAGTACCAGTCTCAACCAAATATGGTACTTGGACAGTGGGTGCTCAAGGCACATGACAGGAACCAAGGATCTTCTAAAGGATTACCATCCAGTGAAGAATGGACCCAAAGTTATCTTTGGTGGATCTGAAAAGGGAGTCACCAAAGGATATGGTGATTTCAAATGGCATAGTCTCAATCACAAGGGTAGCTTATGTTGAAGGGTTGCAACACAACCTTGTAAGCATAAGACAACTATGTGACTTAGGCTATGTCATTGAATTCCACAATGACAAGTGCTTGATCAAAAAGTCTAATGACTTGGAGACCATTCTCTCAGGCACTAGGAGTGGGAATGTTTATTGCTTAGACTTCATTTGCAATTATTCTATCTCTTCTGTGTGTCTTGTGGCTAATGAAAGTGAGTCTCTCTGTGTCCAATGGCACAAGAGACTTGCCCACATTAACTATAAGACAATGTATATATTATTTTCTAAAAATCTTGTTGGAAATAGTCCTAAACTAAAATGTGTTAAAAGTGGTCCCTGCCATGCTTGCCAAATGGGTAAGCAAACTAGGACCACCTTTAAGAGTATTGGCTCCAAGGATACTGAAAGGTGTTTATACCTATTGCACATGGACTTGTTTGGTCATTTGCCAATTCAGAGCCTAGGTGGGAAGTTGTATACCTTGGTAATTGTAGATGATCATTCAAAGTATACATGGGTATTCTTCCTTAAGAAGAAGTCAGATATCTTACATGTCTTTATAAATTATATCAAGGCTATTCAGAATGATCTACTATGTACTGTGGTCAGGACAAGAACTGACCATGACATAGAATTTCAATCTGAAGACATGACAAAATTTTGTCAAGAATTTGGTATCACCCAAGAGTTCTCCTCCCCAAGGACTCCACAACAAAATGGTGTGGCTGAGAGGAGGAATAGGACCTTGATAGTAGCTGGGAGAACATTGATTAGTGACTCCTCACTCCCAGAATACTTCTGGGCTGAGGCAGTCAATACAGCCTGTTATGTTCTCGGTAGAGCCTCCATCAATAAGGTCCTTGGGAAAACCCCTTATGAGATTCTGAAAGGCAAATAACCTACAATTTCTTACTTTAGAATCTTTGGTTGCAAATGCTACATTCTAAATAATGGAAAATCTCAATTAACAAAGTTTGCAGAAAAATGCAATGTGGGGGGTTCTTGTTGGGTCAGCTCACATAGTAGAGCTTATAGAGTTTATAACAAGAAAACACATGTTGTAGAAAAATCTATGCATGTTGTGTTTGATGAGACCAGCCTTCTCTACAAAGAATGGTCTAGTTCTTCTATTTTGACAGGAAATGAAGAAGGGATGCATGAGCTGACTATCCAAGACAGGCCCAGCAGCAGCAAAACACAAACAGCTGCTGCAATTCCTGAAGAAGAAGAGGTACAAGAGGGTGAAGTCACAGCTGAACCAGTGGAACAACCACAGCCTTCAAAGGACCCTCTTCCAACTGCTGCAAGGCACCTAAGAGATCATCCAAGAGATCTAATAATTGGAGATCATACCCAAGGCATATTGACAAGAAGCAGAGCTCATAATGAAGCACTATTCTTGAGCTTCCTTTCTCAAATGGAGCCCAAGAAGTTTGAAGAGGCCAATCAAGACACCTTCTGGATTGAAGCCATGCAAGAAGAGCTCCTACAATTCAAGAGATGCAAAGTATGGAAGCTGGTGCCAAGACCTCAGGGACACAATGTGATTGGCACCAAATGGGTATACAGGAACAAGCTTGATGAGAATGGTACAATCATCAAGAACAAGGCCAGATTAGTAGCCAAAGGATACAGGCAAGAGGAAGGTATAGACTTTGATCAAACCTTTGCACCAGTTGCAAGGTTGGAAGCAATTAGGCTATTCCTTGCCTATGTTGCCCACAAGGGGTTCAAAGTCTACCAGATGGATGCCAAATCAGCCTTTCTCAATGGAGACTTGAAGGAAGAGGTATATGTTGAACAGCCTTCAGGTTTTGTGCATCCAACTCTAACTTATCATGTTTACCTTCTTAGGAAAGCATTATATGGTCTCAAGCAAGCTCCAAGAGCTTGGTATGAGACTTTGTCCAACTTTCTCCTCAAGAACAAGTTCATGAGGGGAAAGATTGATAGCACATTGTTTCTTAGGGAAACAAGGGGCAAGTGTCTCTTAGTCCAAATTTATGTTGATGACATAATCTTTGGGTCTACTGATGACAACCTCTGCAAGAGATTTGCCTATCTAATGCAGGGGGAGTTTGAAATGAGCAGTATGGGTGAGCTCAAATATTTCCTTGGGCTCCAAGTGAAACAGTCTGATGATGGAATTTTCATCTCCCAGACCAAGTACACTAAGCAGCTCATCAAAAAATTTGGGATGGAATCAGCCTCCACCATGAGAACACCCATGGGGTCTAATGTATCATTAGACAAGGATGAAAAGGGAAAGGCCTTTGATGAGTCTATGTACAGATGCATCATTGGATCCCTATTATACTTGACTGCTAGTAGGCCAGACATTATGTATTCTACATGTGTTTGTGCTAGGTATCAAGCATGTCCTAAGGAATCTCACTACACCTCTGTGAAGAGGATTTTGAGATACCTTAAGGGCAGCTTGCATCTTGGCCTTTGGTACCCTAAGAACAATGACTTTGAACTAACAGGCTTTTCAGATACAGATTTTACAGGTTGCAAAGAAGACAGGAAGAGTACAAGTGGTACTTGTCAATTCCTAGGGAGAAGATTGATATCTTGGAGCAGCAAGAAACAAACCAGTGCGGCAATATCCACAGCTGAGTCTGAATACATTGCTGCAGGTAGCTGTTGTGCACAACTCCTTTGGACACAACATCAATTGGAGGATTACAACCTCAAGGTAAGGGAATCTCTTTTGTAGTGTGATTCATCCAGTGCAATATCTATTGCTAAAAATCTTGTCTCTCATAGCAGGACTAAGCACATCGAGATTAGATATCATTTTATTAGAGAACATGTAGAGTGTAAAGACATCTGTCTTGAATTTGTCCCCACTGACAAACAAGTAGCTGATATCTTTACAAAGCCACTGGATGAATCTAAATTCAATGCTTTCAAAATTGATCTTGGCATGCTTAGTATAGAATAGTCCTAAATGTATGAGTAATAGTTATCACTGTTGATGATTATGCATGGTGAATTATCAAACTTTACATTATTGTACACTACAACGTACTTAGTGACATGACTAGGACACATCTTCAACCAAAATATCTACATTAGGTCTAAACTCTATGATCAGCTAAACTGCAGGAGTATGTTCAGCTGAATCAGCTGAGAAAAATCCCAGCTGAACTGCTGAGACGAGCAAACTGTCCCAGCGGTTGATAGTTCACTGTCCCAGCTGAACCGCTGAGACAAGCAAAATGTCCCAGCGGTTGACAGTTCACTGTCCCAGTGGCCTAGGTCCCCGTCTCAGCTGAACCGCTGAGACGGGGTATGTTCAATATGAAATCTGATAATTAACCCAAAACTCCTTCACACAATAAGGTAATTAAGTCTAAAAGCCTAGGGTTAATAAAAACGAAACTGAAATTCTATAAATAGATACACTATAACTTAAAACACACCACAAAGCCAAACCCTTAGCCGCCGAGACGATTCGTCTTCTCTCCCGTCTCAGCGCCTCGATTTTCTGCTTCCATGGCGCCAAAAAGCTCAAAAGATCTCCTGGAGGGCTATGAAATCGTCAGAGATGGATTCTCTCATGCCTCAGAAGAAATACGACACGTGATTCATCTAATGGAAGCTCAAGGTCTGGAGCATATAATGTTTAAACCTTGCTGCATTCTCAGAACTGAAGTTCTGGAATGGTTCAACAATGTCAAATTATCTCCCTCCAAAACCATTCCGAAGTCCAAGATAGGAAATGAGAAGGTAAAGATTACAGCTAAAAGGTTGGAGAAGGGACTGAAATTGTCTCCCTGCAGTAAAACTGAAGAGGAAGAGATATCTGAAAAGGATAAGAGGACTGCCCTAAAGTGGACAGGATACAGTGATACTAAAACCAGTTGTCTGAGGAGGAAGTTCTTCAATAAACAGGGGAAGCTGTTGTCTGATATAGTGAGCAAAGCTATCATATGCAAGCCAGGTTCACATGATACTGTCTCACAGTTCATGTTTGAACTAATGACTAAGATAATTCTGTCCAAGAAAACCTCATGGGGAGAAGTTATCTTTCAAAGGATAAAGGAATTTCTACAAGCCCCCAATATGGGAAGAATACTATCTCTGTACCTACAGAATAGTCATTCAGAGACCTTTGCAAACTCAAAGGGGTCAAATCTCAATTATCTAAAAAGAATGGACATTAAGACTCTGGATAGATTCTCCAGAGTGCTCCCTATGAGCCAGTCATCTGTGGCAAAGGAAAAGAAGAAAGAGTCACCCCAGCAGAAATCAGATTCATCCTCAAAGTCAGATGGGTCTGACAATGAGGACATTCATGGGTCTGACCTTAGATCTGGCAGCAACCCAATGAACATTGATAATAAAGATGTCCCCGGGACAAGAAGGGATGAGGAGCCCCAAGGAAGAGTTGTGCCCAATCCTGAGCCAACTCAGATGAATGTTGATCCAGCTGTTCCTCAAGCTGAAGATGAATTTCCCAACTCACTTATCCATGGTAAATTAGGACTTCAGTTAGGCCTCTCCTCTCTATCAATAGTATAGTCTAGGTGTCCAATTCATCAATCATTTTTCAGTTGACCTTAGACAAAACTCTCCTCCTATGGATGCCCCAAGTGAGGGGGAGCATAGCCCAGCCTATGAAGGAGGAGGTGGGTATGCAAGTGGGGGAGAACATCAACAGGAATCAACCCCTACAAATCTACAAGGTACACCTAATGCCCCATCTGAGGGGGAGCAGATCCCTGATGATGGAAGGGCTAATGCTCAAAGTGGAGCTGAAGAGCTGGTTGAAAAGTATTTGACCCAAGAAAAACCAGCTGCTGTTCTGGACACATCTGTCCTATTAAACTCAATACAAACCATGATTGAGGGTCAAATGTTGTCTATAAAAGAGATTGTTGTCGAAAAGGTCCATGATGTCTCTGCTCAGATAAGGGATAAATTGTATGCAACAAGAGCGCATTGACTCAGGAGATCCAGGCCAGTGAGCAAAGAATGGAGTCAAGAGTGGCTGCAGTAAGAACTGAACTGAATGCCCAGGTTAATGATGTCAAAACTGCATCAGATCATATCCTTCTGCAGATGACAAGATGGTTTGAAATGACCAAAAATACTGTTGCTGCCCAGCACACAGTTCTGAAGAATATTGCAGACCATCAAGGGGATTCCACAAAGGACATCACATATGTAAAGAATCAGCTCTACAAAAATGAGAATATCTGGGAAAAAGCTGTTGCCAGAATGGCACAAGTGGTCAACACATCAAGCAGCCAAGTCAAGTCCCACATTGACAAGGCAAAGGAATGCATTTTGGATGATGTGGACAGCACCTTTCAAACTCTCTCTTAATCCATATTGGATCAACACTCTAAAATAGAGAAGAAGATAGTGGAACATAGCAAAGAAGGGGAGGAGAAGATTCTCAATCTACATGCTAAGCTGAAAGGAGCTCACATACAGCTGTATAACAACATGGAGTCCTCCCACAAACTGATACTCTCCAATCAAGAAGAAGCCAGCAAGCAAATGGTGGAAGTGGTCAACAATGCTTCCAGTGCTATTCAAGACAATATCCTTACCATGGTCAGAAAGGTCACTGATAATCAATGGGACTCAAACTTAAAAGTGTTGCAAGGAACAAGAATTGCTTTGAATCTGCCAATCTTGAACCCTAGCAGAGATGAAGACTTTGACTTCCAAAGTCAATCAAATCTGATTGCTGATGAGAGAGCAGCAAAGAGAAGAAGGGTAGAGGGTATTCAAACTGCTGAAGAATATATGGCACAGAAAAGAATGGAAAGATTAGAGGATCCACTCCATGAAGATGACAATCTGGAGTTGGACACAATTGTTGTCAATACCTGGGTGATCCATGGCAATCCAATGAAGGACATTGACCATGTCTATTCAGCTGCTGAGTGGATCAAACACCTTGAAAGGGAATCTTTAAGGGAAAGGATTCTCAAAGAAAACATGGTAAGAAGGGAAACTCCTTTAAGGATTCCCACAAGATATCTTCCCAAGCCACTTCTGTACTTCAAAGTAAAGGAGAAGATCAAGGCTACTGCTGAAGCTAGGAAAAGAAAGTCTACAGATGGAGAAAGCTCTTCCTAGGGTCAATCTTAGAAGAACCAGCCTTGAAAAATTTTTTTGGATTGAATGTACAACTATAAGTTGAATTTTCTTTTATATATCTGTACTGAACATTTCAAGTGAAATGATATTTCATATTCTGATCATAATATTGTGTTTGTTACTATTGATATATGTACTCTGTATTTATTATCTTTAGTATCCAGTACCTTAAATGGGATGTTCAAATTGAAATAGATCAGCTATTACAGAAAATAGCTCTCCAATTGAGGGGAGTAAATTCCCTGCTCAGGTTGAGGGGAAGTTGGCAAATGCTAAGCGTGTATAGGTTAGCCTATAGGTTGATCCAAAGGGATCTATAGATATTGTCCATCTATCCATAGCAGGTTAAGGATGAAGAAACCAGAAAGGGGGAGATAGGGCCAGTTCCAATGCTTGAGAAAGGTGAGAAAGGACCAGTACAAAGGCCAGTGTAAATGGTTAGGGTGTTAGGGCACTTGCCACAGATCAAGATATGTTTTTGCTGTTTATGTACCTTAGCATTGGGGATGTTCTGCCTTCTTCAAATAGGGGAGATTGTTGGGTAAATTGCCCTTAATATTACCTTGATTTGAAGAGACATCACTCTCAATGCTAAGGACATATTTTATTTAACAAAGCTATACTTGTGTAGGATATACAAGCACAGGTAACTCAAAAGGAACGGCCAAACATGGCCTTAGATGAGAAGAAACCATCCACAAGGAGATGAAGATCTGTCTCAGCAGAACCGCTGAGACGAAGGGTCAGAACCGCTGAGACTAGGAGCCGTCTCAGCGGATCCACTGAAAAGGAGACTGGAGCAACCGCTAAGAAGGGGACTGGACCTGCCACTGAGACTGGAAGCTGTCTCAGCCCAACCGCTGAGACTGGAAGCTGTCTCAGTCCAACCGCTAAGACAGATCCAAATGTGCTGACGGGATCTGCTTTTGGCGCAAACGACAATTGAAAGGGAAAAGCAACTCCAATCTGCCCCATACCGTGTCAGAAGGATCGATATAGCCGTTGAAGCCTTCTGGAGGTATAAAAGAAGATGCTAGGGCACAACAACAAGCACTGTTCCATTGAAAAGCTTTTGCTGCACGCCGCAATCGAGCATTCACGTTTCAGCCAGTTGAAGTTGTTCTCTGAAGCTGAAGTTAATCTTCTAAGGGAGATTAGTTAGCTCTTCCTGTACAAACTCAAGAAGGGCAAGTTGATCTTCTGCTTTGCTGAAGGAGAAGATCAAGGTGATACAAATCTGAAGCTGCTGTTTTTTCAGATCTGAAGAAAGGATTCAGAAGACCTAAAAGTAAACCTTTTGTCTTCTGTATTTAGCTCAAACTCTTTTATATCTTTGTAAGGCATTGTTGCCTGAGTGAAAGGTTGTTGAGCATGTGTGTAAAGCTGTGTTGACAGCTTGAGTGGTAGGACTTCTTGATAGGTCTGAGGTAGGAAATCTGTGTGATTTCTGAGTTGTAAGAGTTACAGACTCTGAGGTGTAGGGCTGCTGAGCCTGAGGTGTAGGGCTGCTGAGCCTGAGTGTAGGGCTGATGTGCCTGAGGTAGGATCACTCTTGATCTGAGAAGTTCTGAGGAACTTGTGGTGTAAGCTCAAGGAGCCGAGATTGGAGTTTGTGGCCTTGTCTAACTCACTATTAGAAAGGTGAAGGGGAAAAGAGGACTACTCAAGATACCCTGTCTTGAGGAACCTCTATACATCCTTGTGTGCTTTCTGTGATTGTGTTTTCTGCAGTTAGAAACATTAGGTTTAAACAAAGAAAATAAGTAAAACCTATTCACCCCCCCTCTAGGTATTATTGACTACACCTATATAAACTATCATATGCCTTTGTTGTTTCTTTTTTTAATTCTCTCAATGATATCATCGTGTGTACCTTGTCGACACGACGATATCGTCGTGTTCTTCTTATTGTCATGTCGATTCTTGACTGACTTCTTCTGATGTCTTCTGCGAGTGACCACAACGATATCATCGTGTGTACCTTGTTGACACGACGATATATGTCTTAGATATTTTTTTTGGTCTAAAACATTATACTTAAATGATGTTCTAACCTGCTCATGTCACATCAAATATATATCAAATACAAATTGTACTTATCATTGACTTATGGACTTCTCCAAATCTAGAACATTATGGTCAGTGTTCCCAACAATCTCCCCCTATTTGAAGAAGTCATAACTCAGTCAATGATAAAGCACAATAATGACAGTAAGAGCAAAGAGCAGGACAGTAATTCCCTTTGCCTTGTGAATGTGCCAGGAGCAACACTGGTCTTCATCATTGAACTCTTTTCCCCCTTCGGAGCTTCTTCAGATAGGTCATTTTATACTACTTGAGCAGGGATCTCAATGTCAAGCTCCCCTTCACTTGCATCATCATCTATATGACATTTGTCAGTCATGTTCCCCCGTACTTACTGCTTCTTTTCTTTACTCTTTTCCTGCCTTCAAACAAGAATGTAATAGAATATAGTTGTGTTCATTAAGACGATGTCGTTTTGTGATCAAAACGATATGGCCTTTTCTTATGCACACTTCTTCTGTAAGTCACTCCTAGCTTTCACAATGACGACCTGCATGCTTTGCTAGTGACCTAGCATCTCTTAGAAGCAAATTGTAACAACAATGACAAAGAGCAGCTCATCAGAGGTTATTCCAAATTGAGCATACCCAGCTCAATTTTGAAAAAATTGAACTTTGCTTCATCCAGAGGTTTAGTGAAGATATTTGTCACTTGTCTGTTAGTGGGAACAAACTCAAGGAAGATGTCTTCCTTTTGTGCATGCTCTCTGATGAAGTGATACATAATTTCAATGTGTTTAGTCCTGCTGTGTGACACAGAATTCTTAGCAATTGAAATTGCACTGGAGGAATCACAAAACATAGGGTTTTTAATTAGCTGTAAGTTGTAATCCAGAAGTTGATGTTGAATCCACAACAGTTGTACACAGCAACTTCCAGCTGATATGTATTGTGATTCTGTTGTTGAAATAGTAACACTTGTTTGTTTCTTGCTACTCCAGAAAATTAGATTTCTCCTAAGGAATTGGCATGTCCCTGATGTACTCTTCTTATCCTCTTTGTAGCCTGCAAAATCTGCATCTGAATACCATGTTTGTTCAAAATCATTATTCATAGGGCACCATAGACCAATATGTGGTGTGCCCTAAAAGTATCTCAAAATCCTCTTTGCAACTGAGTAATGAGATTCCTTATGCTATGTCTGGTACCTAGCACACACACATATAGCATACATGATATCATGTCTACTTGTAGTTAGATAGAGGAGGGAGCCAATTATACATATGTACAAGGTCTCATCAAAAGGTTTCCCTTTCTCATCCTTATTAAGGGATATATTTGACCCCGTAGGAATTTTCATAGTGGAGGCACTCTCCATTCCAAATTTCTTGACTAACTCCTTAATGAACTTGGTCTGGGAGATGAAAATTTCATCTTCAAATTGTTTCACCTAGAGGCCTAAGAAATACTTAAGCTCTCCCATAATGCTCATCTCAAATTCACCTTGCATCAAGTTAACAAATCTCTTACAAAGGTTATCATCTGTAGAACCAAATATGATGTCATCAACATATATTTGGACTATGAGACTCTTGCCTTTTACTTGCCTTAGGAACAATATCTTGCATATCTTCCCCCTTGAGAATTTATTCTTAAGAAGGAAGGTAGATAAGGTCTCATACCAAGCCCTTGGGGCTGTTTTAAGCCATATTATGCTTTTCTAAGATAGTAAATATAATCAGGAAAAGTTGGATTGACTAAACTTGATGGTTGTTCTACATATACTTCCTTTTAAGGTCACCATTCAGGAAGGCTGATTTCACATCCATTTGGTAGACCTTGAATCCTTTGTGGGCAGCATATGCAAGGAATAATCTAATGGCTTCTAGTCTTGCCACTGGTGCAAAAGTATGATCAAAATCCTTCTTCTTGTCTATATCCTTGTGCCACCAATCTTGCCTTGTTTTTCACAATTACTCCATTTTTATTCATCTTGTTCATGTAGACCCATTTTGTTCCAATAATATTTTGACCTTTGGGTCTTGGAACTAACTTCCACACTTTGCATCTTTTGAACTGATTTAGTTCTTCCTGCATAGTCATTATCCATAATGGTTCTTCATTTGCCTCTTCAAATTTCTTTGGCTCTACTTGTGAGAGGAAACTCGGGATCATTGCCTCATTATGGGTTTTGCTCCTGGTTGTGACTCCTTGGCTTACATCCCCAATGATCAGATTCCTGGGATGATTTCTCAGGTTTCTGATAGCAATTGGCAGCCTTTCTGCATTTCCCTGTACACCACCTCCAGCTCCCTGTTCAGCAGGTTGAATTCCATGTTGCTCTTCCTCACTAGCTTCTTGTGTTTCTCCTGAAGATTGTCCTTCTTCTCTGACTATTACATCAGGCGAGGTGATCTCATTGGCAGCTAGCTTATCCACTATAGAAAGCTCTTTCATCTTTAGTTTAGTATGTGCAACATTAGAAGAACTAGACCAACCCTTGTAGATCATATACAACATGTATAGACTTTTCTACAACTTTAGTATTTTTGTTGAAGACTCTATAGGCTCTGTTATGGGAGTTGTATCTAACAAGAATACATTCACTACTCTTCTCTGCAAACTTAGTTACATGAGATTTGTCATTATTCAAAATGAAGCACTTGCTCCCAAAGATTATAAAGTGGGATACAGTGAGTTTTCTGCCCTTCAATAGTTCATAAGGAGTTTTCTTGTGATGTTTGTTGATTGATGCTCTATTCAGCATATGGTAAGTTGTTTGGACAGCCTTAGCCCGGAAATATTTTGGCAATGAGGAGTCACTCAGCAATGTCCTTCCATCCTCAATAAGAGTTCTATTCTTTCTCTCAGCCACACCCATTTTGTTGTGGGGTCCTAGGAGAAGAGAATTCTTGTGAGACATCTTGTTCTTGACAGAAGTTTGTCATAGCATCGGATTGGAATTCTATTCCATGGACACTTCTCATTTTGACCACTGAACAGTCCATCTCGTTATGGATAGACTTGACAATTGTCATCAAGATTTCAAGAGTATCTGACCTTTTTTGAGGAAGAAGACCCATGTGAATCTAGAGTGATCATCAACTATCACAAGGGTATATAACTTCCCTCATAAACTCCAAATAGGCATTGGACCAAAAAGATTCATGTACAGTAAATACAAGCACCTTATAGAATCTTTGTGAGCTATGCCCTTAAAGTTTATCCTAGTTTGCTTACTCATCTGACAAGCATGGCATGGACCATCTTTAGTGTATTTTAAATTAGGTGCATCTCTAACTAGATTCTCAGATAATAGCTTACTAATTGTTTTGTAGTTAAGATGAGCTAATCTCTTGTGTCATTGTACACAAAGAGACTCTTTCTCATTGAATACAAGACAAATAGACATGGAAGAAGTAGAACAATTAAAATGTAAACAATAAACATTTCCACTCCTAGTGCCTGATAAAATTGTCTCCAAGTCAATTGACTTTTTGATAAGGCACTTATCCTTGTGGAACTCAATAACATAGCCTAAGTCTTATACTTGTTTAAAACTCAGTCACTTCATTCTAGGTCTATGAAAATTTAAAACTCTATGTTTGAATACATGCAATTCAATTATATATTCGTCCAAATATTACTTAGCTTTGCACCTTGTTGTCGTAATTCAACATACTAGCATCATCACTTACCATTGGTAGAAATCAATGTCCATGCTAGTTATATATCTTGCAATGCTAAAGAAAATTATATTACTAAAGTCTAAAAATCATAATTTCCTTTATAGTTATTTGCATGAATAAAATTTTCTAAATGGATTTAAAATCAACAATCATCGATATAATTGTAAATCCAAAACTAATCATGCAATTATACCATAGTTTATATATTTAAGGCTTACACGCTTAGTATGTCCTTAATCATTAAACATATGACTTGTGTCTCACAATAGCGAGGGCGTAGGATTGTGTGCATTAGAGACCTAATCTCTAAGTCATGTCTTGTCCTTAACCGGGGAGGGTTCTAGTAGGGCCTTGCGAGGCAGTGGGGGGAAAGAGTGTGAGGTTGAGCGTCGTCTTTTGTATGTATATGGGATTAACACCCCAACCTACGGCATGTGTGCAGCTCCTAATGCCCATCCATCACTTAGTACGGGGCTAGAGTGTAGTCATGTTGTTGAGGTATCTTGATCTTAGATATACTTATATTATATTCATTGCATGAACATTATCTCACTCTTTATATATAAATCATGCATATTTGTTTTTGTTCTAACATTGCATCTTGTGTTTGCATATTTTATTATTTTGAGCTTTAATGATTTTACCAAACACAAGTACTTAAAAAATCACTAAACACATGCTAAAAGACCCTTCAAATCTAATCAATATACTCTGAAATTTCAACTGAAGGAAAGTCTCTATATAATACAAATGAATTATTAAAAAAAAATTCAAAACATCAAAATTTAGTATTCTGTTTTGGCGTTAAGAAGTTAACGCCTGGCGTTAGCTCCTTTGCTCCAAAATATTTTTTTTTGTTTTGAATTATTTTTGGTATTATTTTAATATTTTGTGTGTGTTTTATTTCTCTGTTTGTAAAAAGTTTTCTATCTTTTTATTTCCTTTAAAACAAAATTTTATTTTATTTTTAAAAAAATTATTATTATTATATGTATTTTCTCATGCATTATTTCTCTGACATAGAATATCATTTACTAAAAGGGCTATTAAAGACTTTTATGTTTTCCAGAGAATATATATATAAAAAAACAAATACAAAATTACAAAATAATTTCAAAGAACAAAAATATGTTTTTCTTTATGTGTGTTTATTGTTTTGTGCATATATAAAAAAAATCAAAAAATTTATAAAAACTGATTGTTATTCATTGACAATGTTAAGGATGATTAATTATATCAATTAAAGATTAAATACAATGTTTAATTTAACTTTCAAGTTTCTTAAAAGACATTGTTTTGTATTTATCATGCCTTGCATATTATCTTGTTATGTGCAATGAAATTGATTGTAGATAAATATGTGTAGAAACGTCTAGCATGCCTCTAAGTATGAGTAATGTGTTATGTTTGATAATGATTTATTCACTCACTTATTTTTGATAACCTACATGTGTTTACAATCTTATTCTTACATGATTGTGTAGTGTAATAACATAAATAATTAAAATGCTTAAATAGATTACCTACACAACATTGAATTGGTTATTACAATTCTTTGTCTTTCATGCACTTATTCATTAGAGAAATGTGGTTTAAAATGCTATGTTTGCAAAACAAGTGAATTCAGAGTCCTTGGTCACTAAACTAAAAAGAAAATAATAAATGACAAAGAAAACTACATCAAGCACTACTCACCCTCCTGATAAGTCTTAATGAGCATGGTGAGGTTGAGCACTTTGGCTAAGAATTGTAAAGTGTCTTGTAGCAAATAATTTATATATCACTTCTCTTAATACACCGGATCATAAATTTTTTTTTTGAAAATAAAGCTAAAAAGTATAAAAGTGATCCCCCAAGCACTACTTTGCACTCTGATAAGTCTTAATAAGCATTGTGTGTGCAGAGCACCTTGGTAGTTGTACTATTTATTCATGTGCGTTGAAATATTGTGGAAGTAATAGTATTTGTGTATTTTAATGTTGTGTTATTTCATTATATATGTCATGTGTTTTTGATTGATTCACTTGTATACTTTATCAAAACACTACTTTGTACACATCATTATCTTTCATAAAACTTTTACTCATGAGAATTGGATCCTAATGCTCATCTACTCAAATCTCTACAAACTTAAGTAAATGCACTAGATAACAAAGCATGATCGCTACAATGTTTATGTTTACTTGAAATGCAAATTTTATTACATTGTAGTTTGTGTATCTTTTCTTGATATTATGAAATCATGCTTGCAATATTATCTTAATGGAATGGCATCTCTTCAATCTTTAACTCAAACATCAACTTTTCAAATTTAAAACTCATTATCCTTTGTATGATTTTATCTTCTAAAAATGATATTTATGTTTAAGAGTGTTTATTCTTCTGCTAAGTTTACCCCTTATGCTCATTCATGCCTATTATTTTTAACACCATGGTTTCAACAAGTGGTATCTTAAAATAAGAATATTTACTTTATCATTTCTGTTATGTTGCTTACTACTTTATGTTCCATCATGCTTATATTTTTTTCTCAACAAGTAGTATTTAACAAACTTTTGATTGCATCTTATTTTTCTTCTCGACATAAAATATATTACTCCTTATTATACATATTCACTCCTAAACCCTTTTTTGATTCTACCAAAAGGGGAGATTAAATTGCATAAATCTAATATTTAGGGGGAGTGCATTATAATAATATTAAACAAAAAAGGTATATTTGTAGGGGGGTAATCATATAGGAGTTGCATACATTATGCTCGATCATGAAAATCCTTCAATAAGTGGTTCCTTATCTATCTTAAAAGATATACACTCATCCCTACCCACTTTTGTTAATAACAAAGGGGGAGAATAAATTGAGAAATCTAGTAAAATAGATATTTAGGGGGAGTAAATTAAAAGAAAACACTTATATAGGGGGAGGACTTCATATAGAAAAAGTATGCATTATAACTATCAATTCTATCACGCTCTTAACCTGTTATTCATGCATATATTATTACCTCACTTATCTATAAACACAAATGTTTTTAAGTTCACTAATTTCTCATACAGGTATTTGTTATTATCAAAAGTGGGAGATTGTTGGAGTCTATGTTCCGCATCTCTTGGTTTGAGAATAACAAATACCGTGTTGTATTTGATCTAGTATTTTGTGTGTTTATAGTGTGCAGGTTGTACAGGAACTATAGCTACACATCCCTATGAATAGTTTGCTGATTGGAAATGACTCTCTGGAAAGATAGCTAACGCCCCGCGTTAACTTCCGTTGAGAAGAAAACCGCTGAGAAGGAATGTCGTCGAGAACAAAGTCGTCGAGCTACGTTCGACGAAAGAGAGCTAACGCTCGCGGTATTTTTAACGCCCCGCGTTAACAAGAGGAGGAATGTCGTCGAGTTGAGGTCGACGAATCTGCGTTCGACGAACTTGGAGTTCCGTTCGACGAACTTTCCTACGCTCAACGAACTTGCGCTCGACAAGCTGCGTTCGACGAACGAGGAGTTTCGTTCGACGAACTGGACCTGCGTTCGACGAACTGGACCTGCGTTCGACGAACTGGACCTGCATTCGACGAACTGGACCTGCGTTCGACGAACTGGACCTGTGTTCGACGAACTTGGAGTTCCGTTCGATGAACTTTCCTACGCTCGACGAACTTGTGCTCGACAAGCTGCGTTCGACGAACGAGGAGTTCCGTTCGATGAACTGGACCTGCGTTCGACGAACTGGACCTGCGTTCGACGAACTGGACCTGCGTTCGACGAACTGGACCTGCGTTCGACGAACTGGACCTGCGTTCGACGAATTGGACCTGCGTTCGACGAAATGAGAAGGTTGGTCGACGAATTTGAAGGAGAACGACTCAATGCCAGCGTTGATTCTTAACGCCCGCGTAGAATCGACAAATTGCCACGATCTTGACGGTTGTGCAATTCCAGCCATGACTTTACACGTTCACTAACGCTGGCATTATCCCTTAACGTCGCGCGTTAGCTTCCGAGGCTATTTAAAGTACAGCTCCTCTCATTCCTCATAAGATGATTCCAGAATTCTGATACTTTTGAGAGAGGTTCGTGTACAACAATTAAGAGATCTCCATTGGGCTAACATGAAGATCTAAAGAAGATTTTGAAGGAGAAGGTCTACAACGCATATTCCATACGAAGGACGATCGTTTCAAGAATGCCAACATCTACATCGACTTCGTCTTCACCTTCAGAATTTCTTGGGGAGTTTTCTCTTTACTTATCTTGTAATCTTTTATTTTTCCTTTTGTATTTTGTGTGGAGAAATCGTTCGGTGAGAACGTCGGATTCCGGGAAGGATTCCGTGGGTAAATTCGTCTTGTGTTGGCGACTATGTCCTTGTGAGGCTTAGGGGGTAATTCGCCGCCTTGTGCGTGGCGACTAGGTCGAGGGTAGATCTAGGGGTGGCTAGAGGCCTTATCTGGGGATAGATAAGCTATAGCCAACCGGTCCTTGGGAGAAGGACCGGTGAAACAACAAAAAGTGTTTTTACATATTTTCGCCTTGATTTCTAGCGTTATAGAAATTAAACATTTGTGTATTCAATTTATTATGAAATAAAATCATGTCTTTTAATGTCTATTCAATTGATTTTATTTTCTCTTCAAGAATATTTTAATTTCTATTTTCATCAAAGTAGTAAAATTAACATTTGTATAATTATCTTTGAAATACAATAATTATTTTCATTAACTCTGATTTTCTGGAATTGTATTTCATTTAAGATTTCATAAGTAAAATCACTGTGACAATCTTTTTGTTCTGAGGAATATTCTCTGGAGAGCTAACGCGCAGCGTTAAGACTTAACGACAGGCGTTAGCAACAGTCAACAAAAAGTTTTATTTCAAATATTTAAAAAGGAATCTTCATTACAATCCTATCTGGAATATTAAAATATATTTTTCTATAAAATATTCTGAAACTTCAGTCTCAAACTCTGATAAATTTAATTAAAATCTAAATTCCATAAAACCCTTATTCACCCCCCCCCCCCCCCCCCCCCCCCTCTAAGGGCGCCGTAAGATCCAATAATTTTGACCAAGAGTTGACTTTGGTCAATTTCTTGAAATTGGGTGGAACGAATTTGTGATTATTGACCTAATGACCTTCCCTTAGGAGGACATAGGTGAGGTCTATTTGAGGTATTGAAGGTCAATTGAGTCTACTTGTGTTGAATAGAGCTATGTTGACCTAAGTTTGACTTTAGTCAATTTAGCCTATTTGGTTGACCAATTTATAGGGCTTTTAATCAAATGAGTCTCCTTTAGGGTTAGGGACATATTGGTGAGGTCAATTTGCACTTGTGAGTTCAATTTGGGCTAGTTTGACCTAAGTTACCTTGTGTTCACATGTGGGCATCACCTCACTCAATATGTCCTAAGGTCATCTCCTTGCCTCAACTCATCATTCTCACCACATGTCATGCCCTAACACTATCATGGTGTCTAGTAGGATTAGGAATGTTATACAGATTCCCTCCTGGAATCCTACCTCAAGTGCCAACAACAACCCTACCTCAGAGTGCAAGCACTCCTACACCTCAGATCCCCAACAAGGATCCTACAACTCAGATCCCCAACAAGGATCATACAACTCAGATTTCCTAAGAAATCCTACAGCTCGGGTCTTCACAGACCCTACCTCAGACTTTCAGTAAACTCCTACAACTCGAGCCTTTTACAGACCCTACACGCAGGCTGTCAACACAGCCCTACAACTCAGATCTCAAGGAGATCCAATAGAAGATGATTAGAAGAAGATTTTACAGGCTTAGGCTCTGAAAGATGGAGCTTTGAATAGCTTGAGTCTTCTTAGGACTTTTGGAATAGAAAACCTTCTTTAGCAGCAGCACGGGATCTTCAGTAGATGAACTTTCTGATCAGGATCAGTGCTGAGCTTTCTTAAATGAAGAAATCTACTTTCTCTCAAGAGTGAGAGCTTTCTTGTTGAAGCTTTGATTCTTCTTATTCTTCTTCTTTCTTTCTTCGAAAAGAGCTTTATTGTTACTGTTCTATTGCTTTTCAATTTCTCGTTGATATGTGCTCTAAAAGTTAGGGTTAGCTGACCATCTCTTATCCTTTTATATCACAGATTCTTCTAATGGTCGAGGTCTAAAAAGGTTTTGTCTC
This sequence comes from Dactylorhiza incarnata, assembly GCA_033032865.1. Taxonomy (NCBI): domain Eukaryota; kingdom Viridiplantae; phylum Streptophyta; class Magnoliopsida; order Asparagales; family Orchidaceae; genus Dactylorhiza; species Dactylorhiza incarnata. Next base: position 5,328,388 of record JAWHQI010000097.1, on the reverse strand, counting down.
AGGCCGCTTTTCAGACATGATTGATTTGACATTTACTTGTAAAGTTCGCTGTTCTAGAGGGCTATTGACAGCCCACCAAGGGTATCGGGGTAAATTCACCTGTAGAGCCCTGCTGGGCGAGTGGCCCGTGAGGGCGCCACTCGCCAGCCTCCCCGTGAGCTGGGCCCGCGAGATCTCTTCTTGCGAGTGGAGGCGAGCCCCCACTTGTCTCGCTAGTGTGGAATTGCGAGACCTCCCCCGGCTCGCCCTGGCTAAGTGCACCCAAGAACGGTTCTTAAAACACGCTACGTCGTCACCGCTCGCTACTTGCGAGTGAGATCCCTGGTCCGCCTGGCCTTGCCCTGACAGGATGCTCGCCGCGAATCGGCGAGTACTCTCTGAATCGCCCGTAGTTGATTTCTCTGTGAGTCGGCAAACACTAGGTTGTACAGTCGTGTGTACATTGTTGACACGACGATATATGTCTTTAGTTGTATCTTTTTGACTTCTCTCACTGATATCATCGTGTGTACCTTGGCGACGCTATGATATCATCGTGTTCTTCTTATTGTCATATCGATTCTTGACTAACTTCTTCTGGTGTCTTCTGTGAGTGACATCCAGCAATGGTCGTGCATGTTCCTTGAAAGTTGAAATTGTGCATCTGCAGTAAAGGTAACTACTACTTGGCATCTACACAATTATAATTTCAATGCATATAAGAAATTACGACTATAAATGGAAGAATCAAACTGTAACTAAGAATTTGCGACAGAAAATTATGACTGCAAAGTATGTAATCAAACTGAAACTAAAAAACCACGACTGAAAATTATATAAATAGACCGGAAACCTTAATAAAACAAACATACTACTGGTGAAAGATTCCTTCATCCAAAATACGACCAAGAACGGAGGAATTGAGCTGGAACTAAAAAATATGACTGAACATGGAAGAATCGAACTGGAACTAAATAAACTTACAGATTAAGAAACTGAAAATGGAAGAATCGAACTGAAACTAAGAAAATACGACTGGACATTACGACTGCAAAATATGTAATCGATTTGAAACTAAGAAATCACTACTAAAAATTAAACAAACCGACTTGAAACTCTAATGTAACAAACTTTACCTAGCTTGTCGTAACAGGGAGAGAGAAAATGACACTTATCCTGACACTTATTCTTCGTTCTGAGGTCAAGAATGGAACTGATGCAGCGCAGAAATGAGGAAGAAGAGCAGCTATTCTACTGAGCTAATGACTAGAAGGAGGTGAGGCGGAAATTTTTGAAATTTTTTCATCCTACGCTTGAAATGAGGTCGGACCTGCTCGAAAAAAAATGATATTTATGTCCGCACGTTGAGAATGGTGCGTTGAGCATACCAAAAAATTCCCCCGTTTCAACCTGCGGGCCGGAGCGGAGCGAATCAGTCGAAACAAACGGGACCTATGCTCTCAAAGATCACGTGACATGGATCTATGATCTGGGAGTACATTCACGTGCTTGCATGACAAATAATAGAAACCAAACTTGTAATAAAATAATAAAATCGGAAGAAAAACAATGAAAGAATAAAATTAAGAGATTTAAGCACCCCAAAATCAGCAACAGCACTTGAATAATTTTCGCTTTCACGTGCACGCTTTACAAAACGCAATTATTCAGTCACAAGCCTACAGCTCACCGCAGAAACCGCCAACTGCACACCGCAGAAGCCGCCAAAACTCTTCACCAAACAATCAGACAAACTCTTCTCTTCTTCTTCTTCTTCTTCTTCTTCACGGATCGAAGAAAGCTCTCTTGGTCCCGCACCTGTGCACGCACCTGCACCTGAGTCTAAGTATCAGGTACGACCCGAACCTGTAACCCATTATGAAACCCGCCATGACCAACACGTTCTTCCACTTGCCCGCACTCCCCAACCCCTCCTTCCTCAGCACCTCATCCCCGTCCAAAACGCACATTCCAAACCGCTCCTCCAAACACTTTCCGCCCCCCGAAAACTCGTTCACCAAAAACGCCTCGAACGGATACCTGAACAACGAGAGGTAGTTCATGAACACCCAGCAACCCGGCATCCCTTCCTTCCTTATGAAGTACCCGGAGAAGAGGAAGAAGGACCCCATCACGCCGGCGATCACCGAGTTCCCGACGATGAAATTTGGCGCCAGCGCGCTGAAACAGACGACGACCGAGTTCGCCGTGTACAGTATCAGCCATATGAGCAAAAGGAAGAATGCGAACGAGGAGAGCCTCCGGTCGAGTCCGGCGAGCCAGTACACCGGCGAGGCGAATATAACGGCTAGTATGAAGAGAAAAGGGAGGAAGACGATCCCGTTCGCTATGACGTAGGAGGATACTCTGTAGTTACCGCAGGCGGTTTCCTTCATGAGAATCTCTCTTTCCTTTAAGAAAATTGGGAGGCCTTCGGTGGTGCAGGAGAAGAGGAATGTGAGGATGAATGCGAAGAGGCCGACTCTGTCCCGAGCGCCGGCGACGTCGAGATGGAGGTGGTAGAAAATGGAGCCGAGGACGAGGCCGGAGAGAAACATCTGGAATGTTCGGTATGTGAAGAGCTCTTTTGTTCGGGCCACGTTTTTCGTGAAACGTTGAGTCAGAATCGCGGTTTCGACGACTCTGTTATTGGCGTAGTCGAATAATTCGAGGTTGATTGTGTTTTCTGCGTTGTTTGGGGGGATTTTTTGGGTGTGGAAGAGCTGCCGGAGAGTGGAGTGGTCTGCCTTTTCATTGCGGTGGAGGTGGGAGAGAGAGTCTATGGATTCGATGGCGAATTCGACGGGGTTGGAGTGGGGGGGAAGGGGATGGCCGGCGGCGGAGAGGCGGGTTATGAGTTCTGCGACGGTGCCTTGGTGGAGGACGGTGCCGTCGGCGAGGAGGAGGAGGGAGCCAAAGAGTTTGATGATGCGGGAACAGGGCTGGTGGATGCTGAGGACGACGGTTCTGCCGCGGGATTCGGCCATGGACCGGAGCATGTCGACGATCTGCAGGGCGGAGGTGGAGTCGAGGCCGGAGGTGGGCTCGTCCAGGATGAGGACGGCGGGGTCGTGGACGACCTCGACGGCGATAGAAACACGGCGGCGCTCGCCGCCGGAGATGGAGCTGACGCGGGAGGCTGCGACGGAAGCGAGGCCGAGCTCGGAAAGCAGAGCGTCGACGCGTGGCCGGAGGGCTGTGGCGGTTAAACCGAGACGAAGGCGGGCGGTGAAGGCTAGTGTCTCTCCGACGGTGAGGAGGGGAAAAAGACAATCTTTTTGTGGAACGAAAGCAGAGATGCGGCGGAAGGAGCGCTTCGAGAGGGGGCGGCCGTCGACGAGGATGGAGGCTGGGGATGCGGGGAGAGGAAGGCGGCCTGAAAGGAGTTCTAAGAGAGTAGACTTTCCGGCGCCGCTAGGTCCGACGATTGCCAGGATCTCCCAGGGCTTCGCGCGGCATGTGACGTTGTTTAGGACGTGGCGGACGGCGGGCGGAGGCGGGGAGGTTGATTCGTTGTCGGCGGCGGCGGCGGCGGCGGCGGCGGCGGAGTCGTCGCTGCTCCATATCTTCTTGAAAAGGCGGTGGCTTTGGTGATGAATGTGGATAGTGTAGCTGAGGGATTTGGCTTCTATTTCGCAGCCATGTTTCCTCATCGATTTTGCGAGCTCTTCTTTCTGGCTGCTGATCGGAGGCGAATAAGTTATGACGATCGATATATATATATATATATATATATATATATATATATATATATAGAGAGAGAGAGAGAGAGAGAGAGAGAGAGAGAGAGAGAGAGTTATGGACGTCAATTTTTTGAGTCATTGTCTGTGAATGATTAGGGAAGAAAATGCTTTGACAACCCCAAAGCATTTCATGAGCACTATTGGTGTATTTATAACTCTAGTGATTTGTACGTTATGTTGCTATTCATAGCCAAAACAAAAAAAAAACGTATTATCCATTCTATCAAGTTGTTTCATCTTTCTGGTACTGCTAAGTTATTAATCAAGACGATTAATCATGAACAAAAAACTCTATAATCATAAAAATATGATAAGATTTAAAACTCGTCACACTTTGTTGGGAAGTTGAACCCTTAAAACAAAAACAAAAAGAAATAGAAATGGAAAAACGACTGAGGGCATCAATAACATCCGTAGAAGTCCCTCCAGCGAGATACCTCCGGTGTCATGGCGGCGGAATGGAGAGCCGACGAGGTTGCACGCTCAGGCGAGGGGCGGGCAAGGTAGGTGTGAACTAGGCGAAATAGTGGAAGAGGCGCTGGTATCGGGAAAAAGACAGGGGGGTGCGATTACGAAGAGGTAGGATTTCTGATTTTTATTTTTAAAACTTAAAACATGGTCTGCGAATAGCCAATTTAGGTGTGCTTATATCAATCGCAATTTTTGGGTGCGGATAACGCATGCTCTCATCGTGTGGCAATAAATAGTCGGGATGCACCTCATTTTTGAAAGTCTGCTCCCTTTTACAAAATAAAAATTGGCTCCAAAAAACTTTCTACCATGGAGAAAGTAGAAGACGAACAAGAAGCCGCTACACTTCTTATATTCTTCACGGCATTACCCGATTGGAACTAAGTAACTAACATCTTCTCTTCTTGCTTTCGTCGCTGCAGCAAGCGACTGGAACAACGAAGAAGAATGCTCGTCGAAACGCAGCTGCCGAGACAGCATGGACAATGTAAGATATTAATTCCATGTGGATAATACTGCATGTGCTTTCGCCCCATTTATAGATTGAAAATTCGGCCAAATTTTCGGCTGGGAATCCAAACGGATTATTCCAACCGGATGTTCCTTTAATTTTTCGGCATGATTTTCGAACGGGGCGTTCTTCTTGCGGTTAATAGAAACTCTGGAATATTTTTTACCCAGGCCAAGGACACCGTGGTTTTCCCGATTATGCAATATGAGCATAAGCCTTGCACATAGCATTGTGAATATGAGCATAAAATTAGTTTTAGTGTGCGGAAATAACATTTTTTTCTATTGGACGGATACGGGATTATTAGGAGGAGAGAATTTGTTTCAATGTCGTTCTTAAGAGTTCAAAACCGACAATTGATGGATAAAAAAAGTGCGACAAAATGATAATATGCAATGGATGTTTGGCTTGCATTCACTTCAATGCTTGCTTACAAATAGAGTAAAAATTGGGAGGTACTAAAGTTTGTAGATGAATATAATCATCCACTTGCAATAGAAAATTGTCACATTTGTTGAGGTTTCATCGAACATATCTGACGTCAAAGCGAGTTTCCTTGAGAATATGACGAGAGTGGGGAGTAGAACAGTCAACGCATACAACTTTTTAGCTTATGAGTTTGTGGTTTTGAAAATGTTGAGTTTTGTAAGACTGAGATATATAATTTGGTTCAACGAGAAAGAAGAATAACAATAGAATGTGTCAACTTAATATGTTCATTAAAATTATTTGAGGAAAGATAATTGGAGGATAGCATGTTCTCATATGATGTGCAGACGGATGAAATGAGCAGTTTGACTTATTTCTTTTGAATCGACAGACATAGTAAAATAGATTACATTGTTTTGATGATATTATTATTTTTGATACAACAGATAGACTAAACAAATATAATTTGATGTGTGCTTCATTCGTTGCGGTTAACTATTACTGGCAGAATGTTTTTGTAGGTGGAGCATTTGTAGTAGAAAAATTTATTGAGACATTTTGTTGGGTTTTCAAGACTTTTTGAGGTTTTTTGGTAGTAAACAACCAACAACAATATTTACAAATCAAGATCAAGCGATTATTGCTATTATTGGAAGAATTTTTACAAAAAGTAGGCATTGTTTATGTCAATAACACATCTCAAAAAAAATATTATCAAAAGTTTCAACCTTCAACCATGACAAGATATCAGATCTTTATTTTATCAATGCATGTGCATATGTGATAGTAAGAATGAGTTCGAGAGACATTAGAGTGAAATGATGACAAGAGAGTTGGACGACGACATATGATTGTGTGATTTATACATAATGAAGTGATTCACTGGCATTAATAAAGACACTTTTGATCTTGGCATTTTATCAGCTTAAAGAAGTGAATCGGCTAACGATGGTTTACGTGGATGTTCAAAAGCAACAAGCTTTCTTGTTGAGTGTTTTATTGAGATGGAAAAGATGGTTTTTTTTTATCTTGTTGTGAATGCGAGCATGATGAATACTTCATATGCAAGCAAGAAAACATTACTTTAAAATTCAAAATTGTCTAGCTGAACATCGTCATGGATTGAGCTCAAATTAAGTAGCTAGTTATCTCCATCCAAGTTAACATTAGTGACTCCATGACAAAATATTGATTAGGAAAGTTGTTGGAGCTTAGAATTGGATTAGGTTTATGAGTCTTCATATGGTAAACATTTAATGGTACGTTCGTTTGGAAGGAATTTAGATCTTGGTATTAAAATTGAAAGTCTAGTTCCAATTGTGTTGTTCGTTTGTGGGGTTTGTGGAATTGAAATTCTAATGAATTCCATGAAATTCATTTTGAACTAAAGTCATGGAATTCTATTATAAGAATTGAATAATTTTGGTCGGGGCAAGTTTTTTGCCCGGGCGTGTGTTCTTCTCGCCTGAGCGTGCATTTTTCACTTGTGAGCTCTTTTTTCACTCGAGCATGCGCTTTATAGCATGGGCACACTTTTTTCGCCCGGCGCATTTTTTCGCCTTGGCGCACGTATTTAGCCTGGGCGACTGGGCATGCGTGTTTTGCCCGGGAGCTCCTTTTTTGCACGGGCGCGCATTTTTGCCCGGACACACGCTTTTTCACCCAGGTGCGCCCATTTTTGCTTGGACACACGCTTTTTCGCCCGGGCACGAATTTTTCTTCCGGACACGCATTTTCGTGCGGGTGCACTTCTTCTCCCGAGCGCGCGTTATTTCGCACGGGCGCCCATTTTTCGCTCGGGCGCGTATTTTTTGCCCAAGCGCGTATTTTGCGCCCAGACATGCATTTTGCGCACGGGGGTGCTTTTTTCCTCTATGGTGCGTGTTTTTTCTCCCGGGCGTGCGTTTTTCGCTCGGGCGCACTTTTGTCGCCCGGACGCAAATTTTTCACCCCGGCGCATGTTTTCTTCCGGCTGCGCGTTTTTCGACCGGGCGCGCATTTTTCAAACGGGCGCGCATTTTTAGACCAGGCCCGCATTTTTCGATTGGGAACGTCTTTTTTGACCGGACGCGCATTTTTCGCACGGTCAAAAATATTAGGTTTTTATTGAATTCATTATGCTATAGTTAATGTCAATATATGTTAAAGAATACTAGATTATTCAAATATATGAGCGATGTTAATTTTTTCATAATATATTTGAGAGAATGTTTGATTTTTTATCTTTAATAATAAAAAATAATAATTTTTAAATTGAATATTATCTAACAAACGAACAACAAATTTAATCAATCGCATAATGTTCTCTAATTCTATTTATTGTGCTAAGACTATGATTGGATTTAGATTAATTTCAATTCCAATATCCATTGGAATTGATATCCAATTTCAATTTCTTACAAACGAGCGGACCCTAAGGAAAAAAGCAAGGAAGGCGGCAAAAACAGAGAAAAAAATACGGAAAGTTGCATCAAGAGAAGCAAATGTAGTTGATTAGGCAGTAGTAGCTAAGGCTTCATTTGCGCACCGTTTGGAGGCGGCGTTTGCGGCAAACGCCGTCGTAAGGCGGGTAATCAAACGCCCGGCGGTGGCGTTTGCCGCGTCTGCACCCACCGCGCCCTGAGAAATGGAGCCTACCGTTTCGTTTCGAGCTCCGCCTCCTCCCCTCCGGTCCCAACCCGCAGTCTCCACCCGCCGTCTCCGCCCGCCACCGCCTAACCAAATGAAGCCTAAGAAACAGGGAGGGAGTTGCACTGTGAGGAACCATAAAATGAAGAAGCTGTGGAAGAAGCGTCAATCCTAGGACGAAAAGTCTGCCGATGAGGAAGATCATTTGACCAGATGCAGGCTTCGTTTGCCGCATGGTTTTTGCTCCGGCGAGCTTGGACAAAAACGCTACCGTCATAGAATTTATGTTTGGCATGACAATGGTTACGACCATTGCCAAGAAAATAAAACTAGCTCTGAACATAAAAGTGGACGAAGTTCCTTATGTGAGGTCGGGCGTTCACGAACGATGATTCATAACCGCCGCGTTCATGACCGCCGCCGTGATCCGAGGTCGTCGACTGTGTCAGGCGCACAAAACGGGATGATTCCTGTGATCTGTTGAAGTTGTCAATTATTTCGAGCAATCAAAATGAGAAGGTCCATGCGGAATCTCAATGTTGTTCTCCATCAAATAGGAAGGCAGCTGAAACAGAATGAGGACAGTGAAGATGACAAACACACAGCTTCAATTATTTTGTGCATGCATGTCATGAAATATAAAGTTATATGGGAGATTTCTGTAATTTCAAAAGATATATATATATATAGAGAGATGATCTAGAGGTGTGAACAGAAAACCGAAACCGAGCAAACCGACCCGAACCGACCCAAACCGAACCGAATTTGGACCGAACCGATCGATTCGGTTCGGTTTTGGTTTAGGGGGGCTGAAAACCGAGCTTATTCAGTTCGGTTTCGGTTTATAGGGTCGGTAAACCGAGAAAACCGAACCGATTATAAGTTTGGACTTGGAGTTTGTCCCGTCGGATGAAAACATGAGGTTATGAGCAATGAGTTTGAAGTTGAACCCGAAATAACGAGACTATGTAATATCTCTTATCTTATCTTATCATAAGTTTGTAACAATTACGCGAGCGTGAACGAGTAAATTAAATATATTGTACTTATTGATTTTTATTTTAAACTAATACTTGAACTTATTATATTAATTGTACTAGTTAATCTAAATATTATTGTGTTTTTTTTTTTGAATTTCCCTTCAATGTTGATGAACTGTTTTCTAGATTTACTATAAGAAAAGCACTTTGGCAAACATTAAAAATTATTTTGATGGATAATATGTTTTAAGTTTACCGAAAAACCGAACCAAACCAATCCATTTCGGTTTCGGTTTCGGTTTTGGGTGTGTAAAAACCGAGCCTATTCGGTTCGTTTTGATTTTACCTAAAACTGAACCGAACTGAACCGCTTGCAGGCCTCTCTCAGAATGAGAGCATTGATTTCTCTAACCACTAGCCAGTAATGCTAGCAGAGACTTGCTACAGCTTCAACAGCATCCGTCGAGCGGATTCTCGACAACTTAACGTCTCCATCAATTTCATTCCCTTGCATGTGACCAAGTGTTATGGAATGGTAACAATTGATAATAGAAGTTGGACAAGATATACCAATGATCAAACTCGTATTTCACCCCAAAAGTTTAAGCTCGTTGGCGCGAAAGACAATGGCATGGTTTTCTAACACCAACATGGCTTTCGTTTATCTCACGGCTTTCGTTTATTACACAAAAATATACGTAATCTAGATCGAACCATCGGCCTTGATACAACTTGTTAAAGAGGGGCCAAACCAACAACCAAGACTTGATTTTGGATAATATATAGCAGTAATCAAACCCATATTCTACCTGAAAATCTTAAGCCATGGGGGAGAACCAATCATATGGTTTTTCTACACCAACTATCAATTGTAATTTTCTTTAAGATTCTATAATACATTTTGTTGAAATAAAATATGTACAAATGCTCATAGCAAGGCCCAGATAGAGAGCTCATTATCTCCTTAGGATTTAGTCTCACATCTTAGAATGAGATTATAGCTCATTTCTCTCTTCCTATGTAAGTGTACAAATACTTGTACGTAGATTTGTGAGAGATTAATAAAAAAATATTTCATTTATTTCTCCCTGTTTCATGTTTGTCTACATGGTATCAGAGCGAAAATCGTTCCTAAAATTTTTTTTTTCTCCGCTTGTTACCGCTCGCTTAATCCATGCATGCGTAAGCGGACCGTCGGCCTCTTAGCTTGAGACTGCAAGACCGCATTTGTAGTCTTTGAGCCCTGCCTGGCTCTCGTGTGATCCCCTCCATCGTCAGCTCTCGGTTTCTTTTTATAGGATTTCCAGTTGTTCTCTGGCACCCACCGCCTTCCCCTTCTGACCGCCGGCATTTCAGGCACTCTGCGACCTCGCTAGCTGCTCCCGCAACCTTGTTCGATTGTCTGCGGCCTCACCGCGAGCCTCTCCTACTTACGTAGTGGCTTCTACGAACTCTCTGTTCGCCTCTACTAAGCTCCCTCTGCCCGCTATTCTTGACTGCCCCCTCTTTCCTGCGGTGGTCGTCGATCTTTCGTTTGTCGCATTGATCAGCCTTTTCCGCGACTAGCTTGCTCCCGTCCTACCTGCTCGCATGCGTGTCTGCTCGCGGACTTGCACGACATTTCCATTGCATCTTGTCTGTGTCTGCTTGCTCGCGTGAAACGCCTGCTCGCCTGATCGCAAAGACCGCACAATTTTTTCCCGCAACATCCTGTCTGCGTGTCTGCTCGCGGAGTCGGCTTGCTCGCCTAATCACAGAATCCGCCTGATCACTTGATCGTGTGACCATACTGCCATTGTATCAGCTCCAAGTCAGAAACTCCTTTCTGTTGCATGTGCTCGCAGAGTCCGCCTGATCACTTGATCGCGTGAACGCACTGATGTTGTATCTGCTCCAAGTCAGAAACTCCTTTCTACTGCCCGTGCTCACCTGGCCTTCACGGACTCCCTATTTCCTATCCGCTGCTTATGGCTTTGAACGATGCAAACTCCCTTCCGGCCCGTGCTGCCCCTACTCTCCCTGAAGTTAGAGATGAACTTTGCATCACTACTATATCTCTTAGCGGCAAAAAGAACTTTATCGAGTGGGTGCACTCCGTTCGCCGGGTTCTCCAGACTAAAGATCTTCTTCATCATCTTACCAAGGCTAATCCTACTGAGCCCATCGAGGAATGACTCTGTGATGATAGCTGCGTTCAATCCTAGATTCTGATTTTTGAATTCTATGGATAGCGAGTCATATCGTATGACCATGTATCATGTGACGGCCAAGGCGATGTGGGATGAACTTCACTCCCTCTATTCTGGCAAGGACAGTCTGCAACATCTCTTTGACATCATCGCGGACCTTCAATCTCTTGAACCAGGGGCAGATGGCGATCTGACTTCCTTTGTTGCTCGCTCCAAAACCCTTGTCGAGGTATGGCTTCAACATCAGCCTCCCACGACGGATCTCGTTGCCCAACATGCCCAGAAGGAAGTTGTTGGCATCACCGCGATGATGGGCCGTAGGCCGCCTCATCTCCACAGCATTCGTGCTCAGATTCTTTTATCCTCCACCATACCCTCCCTCACGGATGTGTGTTCCATGCTCTTAAAAGTGACACCACCTCCCAATGCTCCAGACTCTGTCTCTTAGGCTCTTTTCCAACACTCCTCTCCAGCTCACCCCCTTCTCCAGTAGCCCGAGGGGCTCACACTAGTTCTCGGGGTAGGGGTCGAAGCGGTCGCGCTCGCCCCAAGTGTACCTCCTGTAACGAGGATGGTCATTTCGAGGCCACATATTGTCGCAAGCATGGCGTGCCACCTCCCCCGCATGCCTTTATTGCAGTCAATGCTCCTACCAACAATCACACCAACATTGATGTCTTGCGCACCCAGCTCCAGCACCTTCAGGGGATGATCAGCCGTTCTTCTGGCACTGTTGCGTCTATCTCCAATGAAGGTATCTCCCGTCTCTCCCATAATCCAACTTGGATTATGGATTTCGGAGCAACACGTCATATTACTCCAAAGAAACCTTATAAGTATATGGACTCTGAGAATCCCAAGTTCATCATTGTGGTCAATGGAGACACCACCCCGGTTTTCGGATCGATCGACGTGCCCCTTACTTCCAACATCTCTCTTTGTTCGGTTCTTCATGTTTCGGGCTCTCCCTTCAATCTACTCTCAATTAGCCGTCTAACCAAAGTGTTACGCCCCCGCTACGCTTCACGGGGCGTCATTATGTTCGGCGGTGCAAGGGAGCGTCGACCAATGGGGCTGAACCAACCGGTTCAGCCCCCAACCAGTGAACCGGCCGGTCGGGGCTGAACCAAACGGGTTCAGCCCCAACTGGAGGGGCCGGCCGGCCCCTCTATGGCTCGGGTATAATTACCCGGGCTGCTCTCATGGGAAGGCAGACAATTAATCTCAAGGTATTCTTCTCCCTTCCTCTTCAAACCCTAAATCTCTCTAGTATTCTCCTCTAGATCTCTCTTCTCCTTCCTCCTTCCTATCATTTGGTATCAGAGGCTTCGTCCTCCGACGATGGTGACCACGCGGACACAGGAAGATTTTTCCCGTTTGGAAACCTTGGAGGAAAACTACGGCGGTTTGGCGGATTCGGTAGCCGCGATCGAGGAAGAGATGCGTGTGTCCTCGCAGCGGCTGGAGGAGCGTCTAGACGCTCGTATGGAGGAACTAAAGGCACTATTGAAGGGGAAAAGCGCGGCCGACGAGGGATCCAATGGCGGACGACCCGATCGGTCGGCTGATCTATCGGGAACGCCCGATCCGGGTCGTGTGGGCACGGGAACGGCGGCGACGGCCGGTGTTGCTGGCGTGGGGTCTTCCCGGCCTTGCGGAACCTCCGGCGACGGCGTGGGGGCAGCTGGCTGGGACGGCGGCAGCGGGAGGCTTTCCGCCTGGATCGGCTGTGCAGGTTGAATACGGACAGGCTTGGCATCCAGGTGGCGGTTCCGGCGGGCCTGTTCCTGCGGATTGGGGCCGGCAGCCGTGGCAGCGGGCTGATGGAGGGCCGGGAGCAGCTGTGAGGGCTCCAGGAGGTACGGGTGGCCTTCTTCCTAACCGGCGAGGCGGCGTTCTTCCCGTCGGGTACGGAGGCCACATTCCGTGGGTCGGGCAGCACGTTCCTCATCAGGTTCAGCCACCTCTAGGCTACCCAGGAGCGTACGATGGTCATATGGGCCCGGGACGTCAGGTATGGAACGGGCAGGGACAGAATGGGCTTGGACAGAGCGGGCAAGGGCAAGCGGGGCCTCGAGCGTACATGCCACCCAAGTTGACACGAATGAACTTCCCCAAGTTCAAAGTGGGGATGCAATGGAATGGGTTCAGAAGGTGGAGTTGTTCTTCAGTTACCAGGAGGTCCCGGAGGCGCAATGGGTGCAATTAGCATCATTCCATCTGGAGGACGACGCATTTCAGTGGACTCAGTGGTTCCTAAGAGGTAGAGATTATGTGTCATGGATTGATTTCGTGGAAGGATTCACCGCCCGATTTGGGCCCCCGGAGTACGAAGATTTTGAGGCACTACTGCAGAAACTGCGACAGAAGGGGACCGTGACTGAGTATCGGACAGAGTTCAAGAGGTTGGCAAACCGGGTACATTGGGAGGAGAAAACACTGCTGAGTTGTTTTGTGTCGGGGTTGAAGGAGCACTTGCAGGATGAGGTGCATGCTTATATGCCAAGGAGTTTGAACCACGCCATCAGTTTAGCCCGCATTCAGGAGGAGCGGTTCAACAGACAGAGAACCCGTACCACGAGTAGGCCACCTGCGGCCACAGTGGCAGCAGCACGGCGGGATCCGCCACCTGGTAGCAAACCAACAGTGACACGGCTTTCTTGGAGTGAGCTGGCCGCCCGAAAGGAAAAAGGGGTTATGTTTTAACTGCGATGAGAAGTTCGTGCCGGGCCACAAATGCCAAAAGATATAAGTTTTTATGCTGCATGAGGACGTGGTAGACGAGCCGGCTCCGGACGAGGAGTTGGAGGTGGACTTGGACTTGACCGAGTTCGGTGTTTCCATACACGCTCTCGAGGGGTGCGCTCCTCCGCTTACTATGCGTCTTGCGGGACGGATTGCCCGCGAGAAGGTGACTGTTTTGGTGGACAGTGGGAGCACCCACAATTTCATTCATCCAGAGGTGGCACAACGAGTGGGGCATATGATCGATAAGGGGGTTGCCTTCCATGTTATGGTGGCGGATGGCAGCAAGCTGCGATGTGAGGGGGTGCTGAAGGGTGTGGAGCTACAGATGCAGGGCTATAGCGGGTGCACCGACGTCTACCTGTTTACCCATTCGGGGCTCGGATATGGTATTGGGAGTGCAGTGGCTACGTCAGTTACGGAGGGTAACGTTCGACTGGGAGCACATGACTATAGAGTTCCTCCACGGGGAAAGCAGTTCTGTTTGAAGAGTATCATCTCGCCAGTGAAGGAGATTTCTCTTCGGAGCATGCAGCAGTTGGGTGAGGAAGGAAAGATGATGGCCGTCCTTAGGGAAGTCCAAACGGCCGATACCGCAAATTCTGAGGTACCAATTCAGTTACAGTCTCTTCTGATGGAATATTCTGATGTTTTCCAGGAACCACGCACATTACCACCACCTCGATTCAGAGATCATCATATTCAGCTTAAGGCGGGCGCCGAGGCCCCTAGTATCCGACCATATCGCTACCCGCATATTCAGAAGGCTGAGATTGAGCATAGCGTCCGCGAGATGTTGGAGGCGGGCATCATTCGGCCGAGTGCAAGTTCATTTTCAGCTCCCGTCATTTTGGTAAAGAAGAAAGATGGTTCATGGAGATTTTGCGTGGATTACCGGGCCCTGAACAGCGCCACGATAAAGGACAACTTCCTGATTCCTTTGGTTGAAGAGTTACTAGACGAGCTACATGGCGCACGACGGTTCACCAAGCTCGATCTATGTTCAGCCTATTACCAGATTCTGATGGCACAGGAGGACATCCATAAGACGGCCTTCCGGACACATGATGGCCATTACGAGTTCTTAGTCACGGTCAATGGGCTGACTGGCGGTCCCTCCACCTTTCAGGCGAACATGAATGAGACTTTCCGCGAGCTCCTGCGGAAATTTGTGCCGATCTTCTTTGATGACATTCTTATCTACAGCGCCAATTGGGAGGACCACGTGGGCCATGTTGACCAGGTTTTGGCCATACTTCGCCGTCACCGGTTTATGTCAACCGTTCCAAATGCTCCTTCGGTCAGGAGGAGGTGGAGTACTTGGGACACTTGGTTTCCGGTCAAGGCGTCAGGGCCGATCCAAGGAAGATTCGGAGTATGCAGTCATGGCCGTGGCCCGTCACAGTCCGTGCCTTGCGGGGATTTCTGGGGCTTACAGGGTACTACAGGCGATTCGTACGAGATTATGGGAAGATAGCTCGCCCCTTGACTCAGCTGCTGCAGAAGGATTCCTTTTCTTGGGATGAGGGAGAGGAGGCAGCATTTCAGGCTCTTAAGCAGGCCATGACCACCACTCCAGTTCTTGCATTACCGGATTTCACACAGGAGTTTGTGTTGGTGACGGATGTCTCTGGTGTTGGCATAGGGGCAGTTCTGATGCAGGAGGGACGGTCGTTGGCCTTCTAGAACGAGGCTTTGGCCCCCCGTACCTTGGAACTCTCCACTTATGAGAAGGAGATGTTGGTTATCATTCATGCTGTGGCTATATGGCGGCCATATTTGTTGGGTCGGCATTTTAAAATCCGCACCGACCACCAAAGCATGAAACATTTCCTGGACCAAAGGGTCTCTTCTCCTCTACAGCAGAAGTGGGTTACTAAGCTTCTCGGCTATGATTACGAGATTGTGTATCGAAGGAGTAAGGATAACGTGGTAGCGGATGCTCTTTCTCGCCTACCGGAGGGTAATCTCACTCACATTTCCGGACCGTTGGTGGATTCATTAGAAGATATTCAGGAGGAGGTCATGCGTACGACTACCTTACGTTCCTTGGTGGAGGCTTTGCAGCGGGGGGAGACGGTGGCCCCCGGTTATCATCTCCAGAATGGTCGGTTGTACTATCAGGGCAGGGTGGTCGTGCCCTCCGACTCAGCATGGAAAATGGTTATGATGCACGAATTCCACTCTTCACCGACGGGTGGCCATGCGGGGGTACTTCGGACCCTTCAGAGGGCGCGAGCAAATGTCTTTTGGGCTGACATGCAGCGGGACATACAGTAGTTCGTACGACAGTGTGAGATCTGCCAGCGTCAGAAGTACGAGACTTCGTCCCCGGACGGGCTATTGGTTCCTCGGGAGATTCCTCAGCATATTTGGGACACGGTTTCCATGGACTTCATTGACGGGTTGCCTAAATCCAAGGGGAAATCGGTGATTTTGGTGGTGGTGGTGGATAAACTATCCAAGTACGGGCATTTCCTTGCTCTCAGTCATCCGTACACGGGCGAGTCGGTTGCCGCACTATTTGCTAGGAGATTGTCCGATTACATGGTCTTCCGCATGCCATTATTTTTGACCGGGACCCTACTTTTGTGAGCAGTTTCTGGCGGGAACTTTTCCGGTTACAGGGTACGTGTTTACAGTGCAGCACGACACATCACCCTCAGTCGGATGGTCAGACGGAGGTTCTCAATAGGGGTGTCGAGACATATTTACGCTGTTTTGTTATGGATGAGCCTCGGACTTGGCCGGAGTGGTTACATTGGGCCGAATATTACTACAACACTTCATATCACTCTGCTAGTCGGATGACGTCGTTTGGGATTGTTTACGGGCGCCCTCCACTGACCTTGGGTAGCTATGAGCCAGGCAGCACCGCCCTACCGGCGGTTGATCGAGCTCTTCGTGATCGGGATAGCATGTTAGCTACCCTCCGGGAGAACCTCCACCTAGCCCAGGACCGTATGAAACTGCAGGCGGACAAACACCGCAAGGAACGGGAGTTCGTTGTGGGCGATGAAGTTTTCCTCAAGGTCCAGCCTTACCGGCAGTTATCTGTTGCTCGTCGGAGCAATCAGAAGCTATCTCCTCGATATTACGGCCCCTTTCGTATACTCAGCAGGGTGGGGTCGGTGGCTTACAAGTTAGCTTTGCCGGAGGGATCCCGCATTCACCCAACCTTTCATGTCTCCTTACTCAAGCGGAAGGTGGGTGCCAATGTCCAACCGAGTACTCTTCTGCCTGAGGTTACTGCTGCGGGCGAGCTTCGCCCCCTACCAGAGGATGTGTTAATGCTTAAATGAAAGAACCGGGGCGCAGAGTATCGGCTGGAGCTCTTGGTCAAGTGGAGGAATTTGTCGACGGCGCACAATTCTTGGGTGGATTTACTGGACTTCAAGGAGCTCTACCCCGACTACCACCTTGAGGACAAGTTGGTCCTTGATGGGGAGGGGAATGTTACGCCCCCGCTACGCTTCACGGGGCGTCATTATGTTCGGCGGTGCAAGGGAGCGTCGACCAACGGGGCTGAACCAACGGGTTCAGCCCCAACTGGAGGGGCCGGCCGGCCCCTCTATGGCTCGGGTATAATTACCCGGGCTGCTCTCATGGGAAGGCAGGCAATTAATCTCAAGGTATTCTTCTCCCTTCCTCTTCAAACCCTAAATCTCTCTAGTATTCTCCTCTAGATCTCTCTTCTCCTTCCTCCTTCCTATCACAAAGACCTTGATTGTTATGTAACATTTTCTTCCACTTCTTTTGGTGTGCAGGATCGACGGACGCAAACTATCATTGGTAAAGGGCAACTGTCGAACGGGCTCTACACTCTAGACATCCCTCCCTCAGTTCTCTCCTCTGTTAGCTTTGTTGAGTGGCATCAGTGTTTAGGACATGCCCCTCTCCAAATTCTCAAGAAATCTCTTCCCGATATATCCCTCAAAGACTTCACATGCGAGTGTTGTATCTTCAGCAAACAACAACATACTTTTTTTCTCCTCATTATACTCGGAGCGATGCTCCTTTTGTTTTAGTTCATTCTAATATTTGGGGACCTTATATAACAACGAATGTCTTTGATTATCGTTATTTTCTTACTTTTATTGATGATTACTCTCGCATGACATGGTTATATTTACTACATGATCGTTCTGAACTAACACGTGTGTTTCATACCTTATTACTGAGACTTACACATAGTTTTCAGCTCCATTAAAACACTTCGAACTGACAATGCGCATGAATACACTAGTCATACATTTACTAATCTATGTGTTGAGTTTGGGATCATCCATCAAACCTCATGTGCGTATACCCCAAACAAAATGGTGTAGCTAAGCGCAACAATCGTCACCTCCTTGAGGTCGCTTGCTCACTTATGTTTCAAATGTAGATTCCCAAGCTTTACTGGCATTTCGCGGTTTCTACAGCTTGCTACCTAATCAATCGCATGCCCTCCTCTATTCTCAACTTTTAAGACTCCCTTCAGTCTCCTTTTTCCCTCAACGCCTCCCTTTCAAGTCATGCCTCGCGTCTTCGGCTGCACCTGCTATGTTCACAATCTTAGCCCCTCCACTGACAAGTTTGCTCATCATGATACCAAATATATGTTCATTGGTTACTCTCGCACTCAGAAAGTTATGTCTGCTACTCTCCAACGATCGGAAGGTTGTTACATTTGTTGATGTTGTAACAGTCCTCGAAGACCAGCCTTATCATTCTTTACATATTGCTCCTCACATGCCTTCTACACTTCCGTGTTCTACTGTTCATGTTACTTCTCACCTACCACTATTACTCCAACATTGGCCACCATAACCACAAAACCACCTCTTCTTCATGTGTATACTCGTCGCCCTCCTCGATCTGATACTCTACAACAGTTGCCCTCTACTACTGATACCTCGCGGCCTGAAAATCCGGCACCAGTATCTACTGCTCACCCCCTGGCCAATTATGTATCCTTGCATCGCCCCTCTCCAGTTCTCCACAAATTTGCAACTTATTAATGCTTTATTTCCATCTCTAACTCTCTGTAGGAGGCTCTTCAACATCCGGGGTGGCGGGCAGCCATGGATGAGGAAATGTCTGCTCTTTGAGCAAATCAGACTTGGGATCTTGTCCCTCTTTCTCCTTGACATGCATGTGTGGGATATAAGTGGGTCTTTGCGATCAAACATGGTCCGAACGGGACGGTTGAGGGCCTAAAAGTTCAACTTGTGGCTCGGGGGTTTACTCAGCAACACGGACTCGATTATGATGAGACATTTTCACTTGTCGCAAAATTGAATACTGCTCGTGTCTTGATCTCCTTAGTTGTTCATCGACAGTGGCTATTACATCAACTGGATGTCAAGAATGTCTTTCTCAATGACGATCTAGTCGAGACTGTCTACATGCAACAGTCTCCTGGGTTTGAGACCACGATGAAGTCCCTTGTCTGCCACCTCAAAAAATCTCTTTATGGTCTCAAAATGTCTCCTCGAGCATAGTTTGACAAGTTTAGTAAGGTTGTTC
Source organism: Dactylorhiza incarnata (assembly GCA_033032865.1). Lineage (NCBI taxonomy): Eukaryota > Viridiplantae > Streptophyta > Magnoliopsida > Asparagales > Orchidaceae > Dactylorhiza > Dactylorhiza incarnata. The sequence continues at coordinate 5,309,202 of JAWHQI010000097.1, read as the reverse complement.
GAGATGTTGGGTTCACTCAAAGCTCGACTGACTTCTCTCTTTACTCGTCATTGTCCAACAGGCACAGTGATTCTCTTGGTTTATGTTGATGATATTTTGATTACGGGTGATGATTTCAAAGGAATACACATGATCAAGCGGCACTTGACCTCTGTTTTTCAAACTAAAGACCTGGAAATCTCCAGTACTTCCTTGGTCTCAAAGTAGCAAAACATCATGATGCCTTATCCTATCTCAACAGAAGTACTGTCTTGACCTTCTTCGTGATGTTGGCTATTATGAATGCAAGTTTGTTGATACTCCTATGGATATTAATCATATGCTCTGCGCTCATGCCTCTGACTCCGATCTACTTCTTCCGAACCCAGAGAATTATCATCGTCTTGTAGGGAAGCTGATTTATCTTAAAGTTACAAGACCTGATATATCATTTGTTGTTGGAGTTGTCAGTCGATTCATGCATGCTCCGCAGATCACTCACCTCCAGTCCGTCGAGCGCATCCTCCGATATTTGAAGACTGCTCCTGGACAAGGGCTTGTATACAAGGCTTCTTCTTCCTTATCTTGTATTGCCTACTCTGATGCTGACTATGCTAGCTCTCCGGATGATCGTCGTTCCACAAGTGGATATTGTACTTATTTTGGTGGACACCTTATTACCTAGCGCCACAAGAAGCAGTCTGTGGTTGGTCGCTCATCTGCCGAAGCCGAGTATCGTTTAATGACCACTGTTGTGTATGGGCTTACATGGTTGGCAAGCCTCCTAAGTGACCTGGGAGTCAAACTTTCCTCACCGGCCACTCTTTTGCGACAATCAAGATGCTATACATATTGTTAAGAATCATGTATTTCATGAATGCACCAAACACATCAAAGTTGATTGTCACTTCATTCGGGAGAAGGTTCAACTGAAGAAACTAGAATTAAAGCATGTTCTTGCTGCTGGGCAAATTGCTGACATTCTCACTAAAGTCTTACCACGGCCGTTTTATTATCAGTTCTTGTCCAAGCTTGGCGCTTACGATCTGTATGCTCCAGCTTGCGGGGAATTGTTGAAATAAAATATGTCCAAAGGCCCATAGCAAGACCCAGATAGAGAGTCCATTACCTCCTTAGGGTTTAGTCTCATATCTTAGAATGAGATTATAGCTCCATCTCTTCATATATAAGTGTACAAATACTTGTATGTAGATTTGTGAGACTAATAAAAAAATATTTCATTTATTTCTCTCTGATTCATGTTTGTCTACACATTTAAAGGACAGCATCAGATTTATGCACAATCTTGAACTTCTTTAAAATATTCAAGCCTTCCATGAAATTAAATAACAGTAGTACAAGAGGAAGACAGGTACCTTTTATATTTACATGGTTCTTACAAATATTTGGAGGCCAACTTCGCGGACACTAAAGAGCAGGATGTTTCACACATCAGAGCTATTCACATTGATCTCCATCAGTTTCTCCACAGGTTGACGACAAATGGGACACTTATTTGATTGGAGCCTCAATGATTTCGCGCAATCAGCACACATACACTGGAGATAACAAACAATTTCTCGAAATAAGTAATATAACAACGAAAACTAAGACAGACAGAAAAAAAAAGGAATAAATATGAAAAATTACCCAACCAATTTGCATAATTACAGAGACCTCCCATCTGCTACTTAAAACAAGCAGGATTTCCCCTCTTAAGTTCATGTTGTTAATTGACATCTTCAAAACATGTATTTTAACAATGTAAACTTAGAGGGGAGGTTTTGATAATTTCTAAAATTAGATGAGAGATTCATTTAATTATGCATAGTTGGAGGGGAGGTCCGAGTAAGCGACCCTAAAAGAAAATTCGATCTCTTACCAAATGCCTGCATGGAAAGACGGCGGTGCTCCTTTGTTCGGTCATGCAGATCACGCACTCTTTACCAATATCGTCATCCCCATCATTTAGAGGTTCGTCCGAAGAATTCACCAGGCCAAAGATTTCTTGCAGTTCGTAGCGTTCGCCGTCGATCCACAGGATTTGTTTCACTACTTTTACTTGAAATGCGCCTTTGTTATTCTTCTCAATGATGGCCAATGTAATCTGCACATGAGCGGGCGTGGATTGAGTGGAGTGATCAGCCGTTGGAGTTGGCAGGCGAGCTTCGGCATAGATAACCAGCGGAAAGATGCCTCTGGTTGATGGCTTTGAGAGGCTGTCTAGATCGAAGAAGGCTAAGTCAACGCCATCTCCGGACGGTTGACAGAACTTTTTGCCGGTTCCTTGCTCGAAGGGATAACTCCTGGGTTTGTAAATGCTCTCTTCAGTTGATGAAAAACTGCAGTTGGCTCCTTCTTTAGCAAAGTAGTATATGGTGACGCTACATCAGGAATAAAGCCATTGATAAATTATCAGTATATAGAACGGCTATTTTAGTAGCCACATTTTTTTCTTCTTCTATTGCAGATTATGATGTTTTAGCCTCCAAATCTCCCATGATAACCTCAAACAATAATAAAAAAAGCTGCAAATCTTTATTATCTTCGACGTACAGAAGTTTAAAAAATAATATTTATGAAGATCTAACATGGTGATCAAATCATTTTGCGTGTGTAGGATCTCCAGTTTGCAGTATAGAGCGGCAGTCGTACTCGGACGCATCGTTTTGTGCCTGTCTACAATCTTTTTTTCACATCGCTGCAGTAGAATAGTTAGTTTTCTAACAGCTGACACATAAAAAGGAGACTAAAAACCCGCACCCTCTTTATTTCCAGTTCCCTTGTGCCCTCCCTTGCTCTTTCTCTTCCAAACAAGTCACAGCGCCAACTAAATAAAAAGAAATGTGTAAGGCCAGTTTTTTTAAAATAATATAGATAGCAGACCCGCCTTTTGTTTTGTTTTTTTAAACGAAATCCATTAAAAAGCGTGGTAGGGAGCAAATTTTTTTTTTAAAACAACAAAATGCAAGGGAAAACGGTCATTTCACTGCAAACTGGTCAAACACTCTGTTATGATCCCGATTCTGTTCCGTTATCTATCGCTATTTTATATTTTTATTAATGTCGCATCTTTTATAGTTCATTTTACGCAAATCCTTTTATATAAGTCCAAGTGTGGGACTTGTATACTTTTATGCCCTCATGTAATTTTATTTAAAGGACTCCTTGGGTCATGAGAAGGTATGCAAGAAGTTAACTCTATTCCTTTTTTCCCCTTGAAGAGATTATATGGTAGTTCTCTCCTCCCGAGCATACCCCGCCTAGACAACCACGGTTCCAGCTCCACAATATCCCCCACCTCTGTCATCCCCACCTCCGACCATTCTCTGGCGACTCTATCGACGTTCTACGGAGAGCCCGTAACAACTTGGTATCATAGCTTTCCTCTTCTCTTCCGCCTGATCTAGTAACATACCCACCAAAAAAAAGTGATGCACTCATCTTCATCACGGTCAACACGCACTGGATCGTCTTCCTCAAGCTCAGCCACTTCCGAAGATTCCTCCAATTTATTTTTCTAATTTCGATGAATCAACGTCTTCACGTTCACGCTCATCCAGAGTTTTTTTACTATAAAAAATTATTTTTATCATCATTTTTATGTGAAAATGATGAGTGGACAAAAAAAACTTTCATACTTTATTCAAAAGATCTATCTTATAACAAGTATGTGGGTAAAGCAAAATCAAAAATAAAAAAAAAATAAAAAAAGTGAAGAACATTTTGGTAATGTTTTAAATGCTCATGTATTCTTATGCAAGAGTTGTGATTTGAGTTTGCATAACTTTTGTTTACCCCACCTATTATACCCAAGCCAAATGTTACAAGCTTGAAAAGTTCTAGTGATCTTAAGCATAATAATTGATTTTCATAAATAGAGAGAGTACAGAAGAATAAAATTTTGATAATTCATGTGATTTTAGTGTTTTAATATTTGAATAATCTGGTCTAAGATTGATTAAGTTGATTCAATTCAATTTTGATTATGATAATTTTTATTAGCTAATTAAAAACTTAGCTTTATTCTACTCTTTTTAACTTATGATTAATAAGTTATTTCTTATGAAACTCAATTTTTATTAGGTAAGTTAGATATAATCCTATAGGAATTTTCTATGTATAATTTTCATATCAACTTCACATAAATTGATTTTGCTCTAACTAGCAAAAACTCAAGTATAGATGTATTTTGTTATGCCCCCCCCCCCCCCCCCCCGCAAGCGTTACGATTCTCCGGGCATAAGTATTCTCGGCGACTAAAGGAGCACGCGCAAAGCAACGGGGCTGAACCATCCGGTTCAGCCTCCAATCATTAAAAGGGCCAAATAGGGGCTGAACCACCCCGGTTCAGCCCCTACTTGAGGGGGCCGGCCGGCCCCCTCTAGCCCCGGGTATTAATAGGCCCGGGGATCCTCCAAGACGGCTATCAAAGTATTATTCTTCAGGTATCCTCTTCTCCCTCTCCCAAACCCTAATTTCTCTTCTTCTCCCGTAGTTTCTCTCTAGATCCCTCTTCCCCTTAGCAAGTTCATATCATTTGATATCAGAGGATTCGCTTCTCCACCATGGTTGTGAGGACCCTGACCACAGCCTGGCGCACCAGCGCTGCCTTTCGTCCCAGGCCCCCACATGGGTCGCAGCCCATGCCACCCCAACCCCTCTTCGCGCCCCTTCGTCCACGGCGGGTTGTTGGAGACCACAGCCTCCCTTTGACGAGAAGTGAAAAAACTCTATAGTTAAGCGTGCTCAGACGGGAGCAATTCTGGGATGGGTGACCTCCTGGGAAGTCCACGTAGAGGCGCTTAACTGGATCACTTCTCGTCAAAGGGAGGCTGTGGTCTCCAACAACCCGCCGTGGACGAAGGGGCACGGAGAGGGGTTGGGTGGAATGGGCTGCGGCCCATGTGGGGGCCTGGGACGAAAGGCACGCTGGTGCGCCAGGCTGTGGTCAGGGTCCTCACAATGGTGACCACACGCACGCAAGAGGAAACCACTCGATTAGAAATCCTGGAAGAAAACTGCGTCGGATTGACGGACTCGGTGGCCACCATCGAGGAGGAGATGAGGGTGTCTACGCAGCGATTGGAAGAACGGATCGACGCCCGGCTAGATGAAATCAAGGCGCTATTAGCCTAGAATCTGAAAGGTAAGACGACGATGCACGAAGATGACGGCGGGTTGCAAAATCAGGCCGCCGAATCGAACGGATCGTTCAATCCCGTGCGTATAGGGGCGGGATCTAGCGGATCGGGAGCCGGCGTGGTCGGGGGCACCGCAGCGACATGGGGAACCAGCGGGGCTTCACCCGGGGCTGGATCGGTCCCGATCTGGGCGGCGGACACAGGCGCAGGTCCCCCTCCATGGGGACGATCCAATGGCGACAGGGAGATTGTGGCGTGGGCCGTCCACCTTGGACGCGGCTCGGCGGTGAGCATGGTGAAGCCAGGAGGGCTCCAGGCGGTCCAATAGGAGGAACGGGGGGCATCTTGCCTCCTCCGCATGGTGTCGGACCCCAGGGCGGCTACGGACTCGGCGGTCCTTGGGGCGGCCAACCATTTCAGGGCTTTCCGGGCGCCAACACCGGTCCGATGGAGCCGAGACGACCGTTTGCATCACGACAAGAAGCAGGGGAACACGGACGTGGAAACCAACGGGTGTACATGCAACCAAAAAGGACACGGATGAACTTTTCGAGGTTCAGAGGAGACGGGGACGCGTTAGAATGGGTGCAAAAGGCCGAATTATTCTTCAATTACCAAGAGATTCCCGAGGGGCAGTGGGTACAGTTGGCGGCCTTCCATCTGGAAGACGATGCCTATCAGTGGACTAAATGGTTCCAACGTGGCCGTGCTTACGCCCCATGAACGGAGTTCGTGGAAGCTTTCTCCGCACGTTTCAGACCACTGGAGTATGAAGACGTTGAGGCAACGCTGCAGAAGCTTCGACAGAAGGGAACGGTGACAGAGTACCGTACTGAGTTCGAGAAGCTGGCCAATCGGGTCCATTGGGAGGAGAAGGCTCTCCTCAGTTGCTTCATATCAGGGCTGAAGGACTATTTGAGAGATGAGGTCCATGCCTACCTGCCTCGCAGCTTGAGCCATGCCATCAGCATGGCACGGATACAGGAGGAGCGCTTCAACCGCCAGCGAAACCGCGCCACGGCAAGAGCCCCGACGACCCCAGTGACGGGTCGAAGGGAACCAACACCGGCAGTTAAACCGACAGTGATGAGACTTACTTGGCCAGAGTTGCAAGCAAGGAAGGAGAAGGGTCTGTGTTTCAACTGTGACGAGAAGTACGCGCCGGGTCACCGGTGCCAGAAGGTCCAAGTTTTTATGCTAAGGGAGGAGGACGATGGGGAAGGCTCTGCAGACATTGAGGAGGAGGACGGATTGGACCTAGCGGAGTTTGGAGTCTCTCTCCAGGCTATGGAGGGGTGCTCGGCGCCTCTTACTCTGTGCATCGCTGGGAAGATTGGCCAGGAGCGGGTGACTATTCTGATAGATAGTGGGAGTACCCACAACTTCATCAACCCCGCGGTGGCGCTGACGGTGGGACGTGCAGTTGACAGAGAGGCCGTCTTTCAGGTCATGGTGGCCGATGGAAGCAAGTTGAGGTGTGAGGGGGTGCTGAAAGGGGTGGAGTTGCGGATGCAGGGATACATGTGCCATACGGACGTCACCTGCTACCGATTAGGGGGTCCAACATGGTCCTTGGGGTTCAATGGCTCAGACAGTTGTGACGGGTGACCACGGATTGGGATTGGATGACACTGGAGTTTACTCAGCAGGGGACGGACCATTGCGTGCACGGCATACGAACATCCCTACTCAAAGAGATCTCTATCCGGAGCTTGCAGAGATTGGAGGAGCAGGGCAGCACATTGTCCATGGTACTAGGAGCGACGGCCATTGTACCAGTCACCTCTGAGGAGCCCGAGCAGATGCAGGGCCTACTGGCACAGTACGAGGATGTTTTCCAAGAGCCACACACTCTTCCTCCCTAGAGATTTCGTGACCACCAGATTCAGTTGAAGGTGGGGGCAGATCCTACCAATATCCGGCCCTACCGCTATCCTCATATCCAGAAGGAGGAGATAGAGCGCAGTGTCCGAGAGATGCTCGCCACCGGCGTCATACGGCCCAGTACCAGTGCTTTCTCTTCACCGATCATACTGGTGAAGAAAAAGGATGGTTCATGGAGATTCTGCGTCGACTACCATGGGTTGAACAACTCAACCATCAAGGACAAGTTCCCCATCCCGATGATTGAATGTTGGATGAACTGAACGGAGCGAGCCATTTCACTAAAGTGGATCTACGGTCCGGTTACCACCAGATCCGGATGAAGAAGGACATACACAAGACGGCTTTCCGTACCGATGACGGACACTACGAATTCTTGGTGATGTCGTTCGGATTAGCAAACGCCCCATCTACCTTTCAGGCGGTGATGAACGAGATTTTCCGGCCACTTCTATGCTGATATGTGCTGGTCTTTTTCGACGACATCTTGATCTACAGCAGGAATTGGGAGGACCATCTAGATCACGTTCGGCACGTGCTCACTATACTGAGGGAGCACCGGCTCTATGCCAAGCGTTCCAAATGCTCATTCGGGCAAGCAGAGGTCGAGTACTTGGGCAATCTGGTGTCCGCTCATGGGGTCCAGGACGACCCAAAGAAGATTGCTAGCATGGTGACATGGCCTCAGCCCATGACGATTCGAGCCTTACGGGGCTTCCTCGAGCTCACTGGATACTACCTCTGTTTCGTGAAGGACTACGGCAAGATCGCATGACCCCTCACTCAGTTGCTCCAGAAGGAGACTTTTCAGTGGCATGAAGAGGCGGAGGATTCCTTACATGCCTTGAAAAAGGCAATGACCACCACTCTGATTTTGGCACTTCCAGACTTCTCCAAGGAGTTCGTGGTCGAGACAGATGCATCAGGGGTTGGAATTGGAGCAGTGCTGATGCAGGAGGGTCGACTCTTGGCCTTCTTCAGTAAGGCACTGGCACCGAAGACGCTGGGACTTTCCACGTATGAAAAGGAGATGTTAGCCATACTCTACGCGGTCGCCGTGTGGTGGCCTTATCTTCTAGGGCGACACTTCCAGGTCCGCACGGACCATCAGAGCTTAAAGCACTTCCTCGAGCAAAGGTTGGCATCTCCATTGCAGCAGAAGTGGTTGACGAAGTTGCTGGGCTACGACTATGAGATCATCTACAAACAAGGAAAAGAAAATGTGGTGGCTGACGCACTATCACGTATACCAGAGAGCTCTCTCTCTCCCACGTTTCGGGACCAGTGATTGAGTCCTTGGATGAGATACAGGCGGAGGTGAACCAAGACACAGAGCTCCGAGCCATTGTGGAGGCACTCCAGCAGGGGCACACCACAGTGCCCGGGTACCACTTGCAGGGTGAGAGACTTTACTACCACGGTCGGGTGGTCATTCCCGCCACGTATGTGTGGCGTACTATTATGATACAGGAGTTTCACGCATCCCCGACCGGCGGCCATGCTGGTATTCTTCGTACGCTGCAGCGAGTCCATGCGAATGTCTTTTGGAAGGGCATGCGACGGGATGTCCAACAGTTCGTGCGGGAGTGTGAGGTTTGCCAGCGACAGAAGTATGAGACCACATCACACGCGGGACTTCTTACCCCGCTAGAGATTCCACGCCAGATTTGGGTCACGGTCTCCATGGACTTCATAGACGGCCTGCCCAAATCTCAGGGTAAGTCCGTCATTCTCGTGGTGGTCGACAAGCTGTCCAAGTACGGGCATTTTCTAGCCTTGAGCCATCCATACACTGGGGAAACCGTTGCTGAGCTGTTTGCTCGGGAAATCGTGAGACTCCATGGTATTCCACGTTCTATCATCTCAGACAGGTACCCGGTTTTTGTGAGCAAATTCTGGAAGGAGCTTTTCCGGCTGCAGGGCACCACACTACGCATGAGCACGGCCAACCATCCCCAAACTGACGGGCAGACGGAGGTTCTAGACAGGGGGGTCGAGACTTATTTACGGTGCTTTATGATGGATGAACCACGCACGTGGACCTGTTGGTTGCATTGGGTTAAGTACTGTTAGAACACGTCCTTTCATACGGCAAGCAAGTTCACTCCTTTCGAGGTGGTGTACAGCAGGCCACCACCCACGTTGAGTTCTTATGAGCTAGACAGCACCGCTCTTCCGGCCGTCGATCGGACGCTACAGGATCGGGATCGTACCCTACTGTTACTTTGGGACAACTTACGAGCCGCTCGGGAGCGCATGAAGGTCCAGGCAGACAGACACCGTACTGAACGGGAATTTGCAGTGGGCGACGAGGTTGTCCTCAAGCTCCAACCGTATAGGCAGCTTTCAGTCTCTCGGCGTGCCAATCAGAAACTATCGCCACGATTCTACGGGCCGTTCTGCATTATCCGACGTGTGGGTCCAGTAGCTTATACCTTGGCACTACCAGAGGGCTCTCGCATCCACTCGACATTCCATGTCTCAGTGCTTAAAAAGAAGATTGGAGACTCAGTTCAGGCCAGTTCTAGCCTACCAGAGGCCACTACCGCCAGCGAATTGCGGCCTTCACCGGAGGCCATTCTTTTGACCAAATGGAAGAAACGGGGCATCAAATGGAAGAATATGGCAGAGGTTCATAATTCCTGGGCCGACTTGCTGGAGTTCCGCGATTAGGTTTTTGGACTTCCACCTTGATGACAAGCTGGTTCTTGAAGGGGAGGGGAATGTTATGCCCCCGCAGGCGTTACGATTCTCCGGGCATAAATATTCTCGCCAACTAAAGGAGCACGCGCAAAGCAACGGGGCTGAACCATCCGGTTCAGCCCCCAATCATTAAAAGGGTCAAATAGGGGTTGAACCACCCCGGTTCAGCCCCTACTTGAGGGGGTCGGCCGGCCCCCTCTAGCCCCGGGTATTAATAGGTCTGGGGCTCCTCTAAGACGGCTATCAAAGTATTATTCTTCAGGTATCCTCTTCTCCATCTCTCAAACCCTAATTTCTCTTCTTCTCCCATAGTTTCTCTCTAGATCTCTCTTCCCCTTAGCAAGTTCATATCATATTTGATAATGCATAAATTATATATTTATTTAATATAATATTTAGTTAGTATTTAAATAAAATTGATTTGGATCCACTTATTTTAAGGCTTTATGGACACATTTTTGTCAATTCAGGTCATCAAAAGGGTCCAAAACAATTATGGAGCACTTGAGCTAGCTAGGAGGCTGATTTGGAGCAGTTTCATTGAAAAGTTCAAGTACACGCCCTAAGTACACTCCATGTACTCAGGGCGTGTTCGGAAAAAAGTAATTCCAGCATGTTGTGTGGATCAAAGGCGCGGCTTTAAAATTGCATGCCCCAGGTACACGATGTGTACCCCGGGCATGTACATTTAATTAGAGTAAAAGGACCCCTGACACACCGTGCAGTTATTGTAGCAGCTCGTGAAGAACACGCCCTAGGTACACGTCGTGTACCTAGGGCGTGTAAACCTGATTTATGACAAAAACGACGCCTTTCGCTCCAAGTCGTTTCTCGGGCTTTCAAGTTGGCGGTTTTTCCAGCTATACGCCTTGAGTACAAAAATGAGGAGCATTCTAGGAGTTTAAAAATTAAGTTTTACATCCAACAATCCTATTTTCCATCTTCAATTCTATAGCTTAGCTTCTCTTTTGTTATTTTCTAGTTTATTTTGGAGTTTTAACTATTTTCTTTTTGCAATTCAAGTTTCCTTGTAAGTCTCTTCACTTAGTTTTTATAATCATGTAACGATCTTTTCGATTCATAAGCTTTCTCTTAATGAAAATCTTGATTTACCTTTGAATAATTTTGTGTTAATTGCATATTGTCGATGTATGTCTTTTAATCTAAGATTCGTATTCTAGTTGATCGAGAGATCCGTGAATACGAGGAGATCACGCATAAGTAAAAAGTGTTGCATGCACCCCTAGAGAGAAGAAGACAAATCTTCCAGATTTGAGTCAAATCCAATAGAGTGGTTCACTTCATAAATCAATTCTTAAGGGTTTCAATTATAGAAAAAGATTTTGGTCGATGAACCTACGGTTAGGAGATATTATTCCTCGATAAAGGTGCTATCATAATTTAGGAACATCCACGGTCAAGGTTATTTGTTAGAAAGCTTACGAGTCAATTGAAAATTATTTTATTTTCATTCCAAAAGGATTCTAGATCAAGTGTTAATCCTTTAATCATCGAATTTTACTTAAGTCTTAATACATTGCAGTTTTCTTACAAACCACCTTCAAACTTCCATAGGCAAAATAATAATAATCTTGTGACTAAGAGTAATTAACAAACCCCGAGGAATGCAACACTTAGTATTTTTTCTTATATATCATATACTATAATACGATATGTGCATTTGCCTTATCAGATTATTTTTTGACATACACAAAAAATGTATCAAGTTTTTGTGAATAAAAATGTGTTGTCGTGGACTTTCTTCAGATTTTGAAAATGAAAATTTTACTAATTTTATCAATTTTATTGTTATTTTATTTTCTTTTTCACGTGATTTCCTAGAGCATGACCCAAAAGGAGATCTTCTAACAATTTTGATTATATTTTTGATCCCAAAATCGAGTGTATCATTCGGCAACGCATCCGATCTCGCGATCAAAGCTTAAGATCAACAATTGAAGAATCTGTATGGGATACTAATCTTGGAATCATGGGTGATGTCAATGATAATGCGGCTCAGCAAAGGACCGTGTTCGATTATGCACGGTCAAATTTGACTGGTACATAATCAAGTATTGTTCGTCGCGCTATTAAGAACTGTTAGAAAAGCCCATGTCGGAGGCCCATAATTAGGCCCATTATTGTATTTATTAGTGTATTTATTTCTCTCTCTCTCCTTTAGTCTCACATTGTGTATATGTTTTTCTCTCCTCTCTTCTCTCTTATATATATGTATTCTCTCCTTGTATTTGATAATGAAATAAATACACACAAGTTTCAGCTTTCACTACATGGTATCAGAGCGAAGTTCGGTCCTACACAATAGTTGGCTGCTCTGTTTTTTTTCTCTCTAACCGCAGCCCTACATCCTTCAAATCGCAACACTGCGGTTTGCCGCAATTCGCTTCTTTCTAACCGCAGCGCTGCGGTTAGAAATCCCGTGGATCCACCCCCAACCCCTCCTCCTCCTCGACCGCTTTTATAGAATCTCTCCTCTTCGTGGGTCCCACCTGCTCGCTGCATTCTTCAGAGGCCTCCTCAAGCTCGCCACGACTTCTTCCTACTCGCTGCATCCGCGTCTTCCTCTTCAGCTCGACACGGCTTCTTCAGCGGTCTCTGCATCCGCTTCCTCCTAACCGCACTCGACGCGGTTTCTTCCTTCTCGCGGCCTCTTCTGCTCGCCGCGGCCTCTTGCCGATCGCTTCTGCGGCCTCCTCAGCTAGTCGCACGGTCTCCTCTCCTTCTCGACAGCTATTCTCTGTCGGTCTCTCGTCTGCGGCTTGCTTCCTTGTTTAGCTCGTGCGATCTCTGCCGAGCTTTCCTCTAGCCGCACTCTCTTCTGCGATCTCTTCTCTAGTCGCATCTTGCCGGGCGAGCTCAAGACCGCCAGATTCAGCGATCTCTTCCCGAAATCGCCACGGTCTCATCAAACCGCAGCCGGTCTCCAGCCTTTTCTAATCGCCGCGGTCTCATCAAATTGCCACGGTCTCATCAAACCGCAGCCGGTCTCCAGCTCTAACCGCAGCCAGTCTCCAGCCCTCTCTAACCGAAGCAGCCTTCCTTGATATAATGGGCTCGTCTGAGAACTCCTCGACCGTGCCTCCCGAGACCGCCCCCCAGCACCCTCCTAGTGAGCTCCGTGATGAGCAGCGGATTACAACTCTCTCCCTCTCCGGGAAGAAAAACTTCATTCCTTGGGGTCACTCAATCCGCCGGGTCCTCCAGGCCAAGGGTCTTCTGGCTCATCTTATCGATGATCCCCCGGCTCCTCCTCCTCCTGACTGGCTCAAGAATGATGGTCGGGTCCAGACCTGGATCCTTAACTCTTTGGAGGGCGAACCATATGAAATGGTCATGTATTTAACCACGGCCAAAGGGATGTGGGACGAGCTCCACTCCTTATACTCCGGCAAGGATAGCCTTCAAAGTCTCTTCGACATTATCTCTGACCTTCAGGCTCTGGACACCAGTGGACCAAACATTACTTCTGTTGTCGCTCGGGTCAAGTCACTCTCCGAAGCATGGCTTCAACACCAGCCACCTACTTCTGATCATGCCACTCAGCGCGCGCAAAGGGAGGCCGTCTGCATTGCTATGCTAATGGCCCGTGTTCCTCCACATCTTCTGAGTATTCGGGCACAAGTCTTGGCCTCGACTCCCACTCCCTCCTTATCGGCCGTATGCTCCATGCTACTCAAAGTATCACAACCTTCGGAGGCTCTTGCTCCTCCCTCACCGGCTCTTCTCCAAAATGTCCCTGCTCCTTCGTTTCCTCCTCCTTCTAGCCGAGGAGGTCGGTCGGCCTACCGTGGAAGGGGTCGTGGTGGACGAGGACGGACGAAGTGCTCATTCTGTGGTCGTGATGGCCATTATGAGTCCACCTGCTATCGGAAGACTGGCAATCCTCCTCCTCCACGACCGACTGCTGCAGTCGTTGAAGATAGCTCCTCGGCCTCTCGTGCCGATCTTGAGGCTCTCCGCCTACAGTTTCAGCAACTCCAAGGGATGATGACTCCACCTGCCTCAGTTGCCTCCGTCTCCAGCCCAGGTATCGTTTGTCTCTCCGCTAGTCCTCGCTGGATAGTGGATTCCGGTGCCACTCAACATATTACGTCTATTCAGCCACCAACATATTCAGGTGCTCCTCATCCGAAGTATATCACTGTGTCCAATGGAGCGACTGTCTCTGTGTCCGGCTCAGCTGACCTATCTCTCAGCCCATCCATTTCTCTCCGCTCGGCACTCCATGTTCCGGGCTCCCCGTTTAACTTACTTTCTGTTAGCCGTCTCACTACTGATTTGGATTGCTCCGTCACCTTTTCACGTTCTTCTTTTCTGATACAGGATCGACGGACGGGGACTACCATTGGTAAAGGGCAGCTGCGCAACGGGCTCTACCTTCTCGACGACTCTCCCACCATCCTCGCCTCCGTCTCGTCTGCTGACTGGCATCAGCGCCTTGGACATGCTCCACTCCCTATCCTCAAGAAGGCACTCCCCGATGTATCTTTTCCTGCTTTTCAATGTGAATCATGTATTTTCGGCAAACAGCCGCGTTCATCTTTTCCTGCAAATTGTACTCGGAGCCCCGCTCCTTTTGATCTTATTCATTCCGATATCTGGGGTCCCTATAAAATTTGTAGTATCTCTGGATTCCGTTACTTTATTACCTTTATTGATGATTACTCCCGCACAACATGGTTATACTTACTTCGCGAACGCTCTGAGTTACCTCGTGTGTTTAAGGCATTCATCCTTGAAACCCGCACTCAATTCTCCACCACCGTCAAAACGCTGCGCACCGATAATGCTCGCGAATACACTGGCAATGAGTTTTCGAGCTTATGCTCTGAATTTGGGATTATTCATCAAACCTCCTGTGCTTACACCCCTCAACAAAACGGTGTGGCCGAACGAAAGAACCGACATCTCCTTGATATGGCCCGCTCGATCATGATTCACATGAACGTTCCTAAGGTCTATTGGAACTTTGCGATATCTACCGCATGCTTCCTTATAAACCGCCTTCCCTCCTCCGTACTCAATAATGTCAGTCCGTTCAGTCTACTCTTTCCCTCTACTCCGGCCTTCCCTCTCACACCTCGCATCTTCGGGTGTACGTGTTACGTCCACTCCATGGGACCATCTACGGACAAACTCGATGCCAGAGCGACTAAGCAAATGTTTGTTGGCTACTCTCATACACAGAAAGGTTACGTCTGTTATTCTCCTCTAACTCGAAAAATTTCGGTGTCCGCTGACGTAACCTTCCGGGAAGACCTGCCATTTTTTTAGCTCCAGCAACACATTCTCCTTCACCTAATCTCCCACAACCTGTCATGCAACCCATCCTCCCGGTTAACACACCTCCTCCAACACCTCTACCACAACCACTCCCTACTCCGCCTCCCTGCCGCCCACCTCTTATCCAGGTCTATTCCCGTCGCACCTCCCGCCCTGTTGCCCCTGCGCAGTCGTCCTCGTCCTCTGGTGCTCCAAGTCCTGCTGATCCGGTAACAGAGTCCACCGCTCATCCACTAGCAAGCTACGTATCTCTGCATCGTCTCTCTCCTCCACTTAAAACTCTTGCTACTTCTTTGTCTACTGTGGCTATTCCTAATTCAGTACAGGAGGCTCTCCAACACCCAGGCTGGCGCGCTGCCATGGAAGAGGAAATGACAGCTCTCTGGGCGAACAAAACCTGGACTCTGGTACCCCGCCCCCCGGATCAGAATCCAGTTGGCTGTAAATGGGTCTTCGTTATCAAACATGCTCCCAATGGCACTATTGATCGGCTGAAAGCACGCTTGGTCGCTCGTGGATATACTCAACAACATGGCATTGACTATGAGGAAACCTTTTCTCCGGTGGCGAAACTGAATACCGTTCGGGTACTCATCTCTGTTGCTGTACATCGACGGTGGCCCCTCTATCAACTGGACATCAAAAACGCGTTCCTCAATGGCGATCTACAGGAGACGGTGTACATGGAACAACCTCCCGGGTTTGAGACCACGGGGGAGTCACTGGTCTGCCTACTATTGCAGTCTCTGTATGGTCTCAAACAATCCCCGCGGAACTGGTTCAACAAGTTCAGTAAGGAACTTCGGGTACTTGGTTTCAAACAGAGCTCGGCAGACTCCTCTCTGTTCATTCGCAATCAACCAACCAGAACAGTCATTCTGCTAGTTTATGTGGATGACATCGTCATTTCTGGAGATGACATCAAAGGGATACAGAAGGTCAAACAACATCTCAGCACTGTCTTTCAGACAAAGGATCTAGGAAATCTCAACTACTTCCTAGGTTTAGAGGTCGCCAGACGACCTGATGGTCTCGTCCTCTCTCAGCGGAAATACTGCCTCGACCTTCTCCACGATGCAGGTTACTCGGGGTGCAAGCCAATCAACACTCCGATGGATGTAAATCACAGGATTTCTGCTCAGGCATCTGACACTGATCTTCTGCTACAAAATCCGGAGTATTATCGTCGTCTGGTCGGAAAATTGATCTATCTCACAGTTACAAGGCCAGATATATCATTTGTTGTAGGTATTGTCAGCCGATACATGCATGCCCCTCGGAGTTCTCACTTACAGGCTGTTGAACGAATCCTCCGATATCTGAAGACAGCTCCCGGTCAAGGCCTCGTGTACAAAACTTCATCTTCAACTCCAAATCTAGTAGCATATTCAGATGCTGACTATGCTGGGTCCATAGATGATCGGCGATCAACAAGTGGTTTTTGCACTTACTTTGGAGGACGCTTGATCACTTGGCGGAGCAAGAAACAAGCAGTAGTTGCAAGATCTTCAGCTGAAGCAGAATATCGGGCAATGACATCAGTAGTATCAGAACTAACGTGGCTTGAAAGCCTTCTCACGGATCTTGGTATGAAGCTTCCCTCACCTGCTCTCCTTCTCTGTGACAGCCAAGCTGCAATACACATAGCCAAGAATCCCGTCTTTCACGAGAGAACAAAACATATTGAGGTAGGCTGCCACTTCATTTGAGAGAAAGTCCAGATGAAGAAGATTGAATTGAAGCATGTCCCGGGTACTGAACAGGTTGCGGATGTCCTCACAAAGGCTCTGTCCAGTACTCTCTATCATCAGTGCTTATCCAAGCTTGGCGCCTACAATTTGTACGCTCCAGCTTGCGGGGGAGTGTTAGAAAAGCCCATGTCGGAGGCCCATAATTAGGCCCATTATTGTATTTATTAGTGTATTTATTTCTCTCTCTCTCCTTTAGTCCCACATTGTGTATATGTTTTTCTCTCCTCTCTTCTCTCCTATATATATGTATTCTCTCCTTGTATTTGATAATGAAATAAATACACACAAGTTTCAGCTTTCACTACAAGAACGATAATTTTGAATTGAAACCAAGTATAATTCAAATAGTACAACAATATGTACAATTTCATGGTTTACAAGACGAGGATCCTAACGCGCATATTGCTAGTTTTTAGAAATATGCGAGACCTTTAAAATTAATGGGGTCACCGACGACGCAATTAGGCTTAGGCTATTTCCATTTTCATTACGCACTAAAGCCAAACAATGGTTGAATTCTCTTCCTAGAGGATCAATCACTACTTGGAATATGATGACGGAAAAATTTCTCTCGAAATATTTTTCCGCACGCTAAAACCGCTAAATTGCGTAATGATATTTCTTCTTATATGCAAATTGATTCTGAAACTCTATATGACACATGGGAGAGATTTAAAAAACTTTTACGTTGATTCCCCCATCATGCACTTCCCACTTGGCTTCAAGTGGAATCTTTTTATAACACCCTAAATTATTAAAAAACAACAAATGATTGATGTCTCATCCAGTGGCACGCTAAATAATAAAACACTGGAAGCCTCTTAAGAGCTTTTTGAAGATATGACCCGGAACAATTATTAATAGAGTAGACCCCAGTCTCGCCCTAATAAACCGGTCGGGATGTATAAAGTTGACACTGTAACTAATTTGGCTTTGCAGATTGAGCTTTTGAACAAGAAAATGGAGATGTATGTTTCCTCTTCTACTACTACCTGAGAGCCAACTCAAGTTGCAGCGGAACAACTGGATTACATGGGTAATCCAACTTGACCCCCCTTCAACCCGAACAATAATCCGTACAACAATACATACAATTCGGGTTGGAGGAATCACCCCAACTTCTCTTGAGGGAATCAAGGGAATGTGATACAACCACCAAACGCAGATCCATCAGGATTCCACCACCGCAAGATCCAAAGCCGCCTTCTATCGAGGAGGCGTTTTCAAAGTATATGACCAACAATGATGCGAGCATTCGCAACCTTACCGGGTCAATTAGGAGATTGCAGAATCAAGTCGGACAATTTGATAAATTGCTTGCTGACAGACAACAGAGAGCTCTACCGGGCAATACGGAGCCCAACCCAAAAAAGCACACCAAGGCAATAACACTTCGGAGCGGAAAGGAGGTAACTACTCCTAAAGAAAAGGTTGATTTGGAGGTACAAATTTCTAAACCATTTCCTCTTATTAAAGAATTTCAACCTACTATCATTTACCCCTCTAAAATTAAAAAAGATCGAATGGATGAACATTACAGTAAATTTTCAAAACTTTTCAAACAAATCCATATAAATTTACCGTTTTGTGAAGTCATCGCACAAATGCCTAAGTATGTGGAATATCTCAAGGAATTATTGTTAAATAAAAAGAAACTTGAAGATATTTCGACCATAACACTTAACATAGAATATTCGGCAATTCTTTTAAATAAATTACCAAAAAAATTAAATGATCGAGATAGTTTTTCAATTTCGTGTCATTTTGGTGATTTATTAGTTAAGCATGTTTTAGTCGATCTCGGGGTAAGCATCAATCTTATGTTGTACAGTTTATTTAAGAAATTACGATGAGGAGAACTTAGTCCATCACATGTAACATCTGAAATTTACGTCGCATTTCATTTCAACTTTAGGATCTAATTGCGAGCAATAATGATCAGTGCTAGCGTCGAGTCGAGTTATTATTTGGGTACAATTTATTTTATTTTGCGTAAATCAGTTAAGCAAAAGATGACAAGTAGATGAAATTAAATGTTTTTTATTTGGCGCAATTTAGCGGTTCGCAGGTGCGTTTATCGCGGAAATAGTGACGTTATAATGAGGAATGGCAATTCTATAAATAAGTGAAAACCCTAAATTAATTCCTTCATAAGCAAGGGGCCAGTTCACTTCACTTCACGCCAAATCCTTCACGCGACCAAGCGCACAACTGAAACCGCCGATCCCTTCTTCTTCTTCTTCCGCAAACGTCGACTACCGAGCGTGGTTCCTTGCTCGTTTCTTCAGATCGACGGAACCCCATGGACGGAATCAGTCGCATCGACCCCCCTCCCTCCAGATTGCCGCATAAATGGCTTTTCCCTCAACCCTAGTCGGCAGGTGCAATGCAGAACCACGCGATTTTCTTGCATGAGTCCTCTTTTCACTCTCTCGCCTTCCTCCCTTTCAGAAGTTGTTTTCTCTATCTTCTTTAAACGGTGAATTTAATTTCAGAATTTTGGAGTCCCGATTTCTGCGATCAGAGGATTTGATCGATTAGGAGAAAAGGTATAGGCCTCTTTTCTTTTTCCTTTCCCAAATTTACTTGCTCTCTCCCCTCCTTTCATTTTTTAGAAGAAATATAATTGATTTCCTAGCCAACCCTAGAGGGAAGAGGCAATCCCTAGACTTAAGGGGTTCTGCATATGATTTCTATCAAGATTTTCAAAGTAATTTCGGTTCTTGATTTTAGATTGGCGTAGATCAGAGTAATTTGTGTTGGGAAAAACCCCTTGGATTTAACTTAAAAATTATCTAAAAGTGATTTTAACTCTTAGGTTTTAATTTCTCATTGTATAGTGAGGGTTGTCATTAGATGTCTTAGGATATCACACACAACTTGGAGTGTTAAGAGCAGAGCAAGACAAGCATAAATTGGGTTGAGTTAACAATTGTATCGAATAGTATTCGACGCAACTTCGACTTCATGTCGACGTAACTTAGACTAGAAGTCCACGCAACTCAATCTTTCTGTCGAAGAAGATCAAGTTGACACTACGTCGAAAGGATATCGACGTAGATAAAGGAGCATGTCGAAGCTGTCTTTGAAGTCGACGCAGCTTTGACTTCAACTCAACGCAGAAGGAAGAACCTATCATAGCCATCTGATGTCGACGCAACATCAACTACAATTCGACGCAAAGGATGAAGTTCAGAGTCAAATCTTCGACTCGACGGCTACGTCGATAAGTAATCGACGTAACGTCGATACCTGAGTTCAACCAGAGCTTGAAGGAATTTGAAGTTGCTTCTACAAGAACTCGAAGGTGCGTCGATAAGAGAGAAAGAGAAATCGACGCAACGTCAAATACAGTCTGAAAAAGGAAATCTTTTCAGCTGTCATTTTGGGACTCTCTCTCATGGCCCACAGTACTGAAGATCGTTCTACAACGGCTCATTTATGGCCTAGAATAGAAAAAAACAATAAAGAAGATAACAAAAGCTTTCTTGGAAAGGATCAAGACAGTTGGCAGATGGGTCGAGAACAAATGAGGAAAGGAAGAGAAATTGTCCAGGCCAATACATTTTCAGCACACTCTAAAAGAGGAAAGGAATTCAAATTAAATGATGGATAATAAATAAGAAGATTAGAAAGAAGAAATTAGAGCATTCAACACATATTTTGAATCTTGTCGATTAGGGTTCTTCTTCTTCTCCTTCCTCCTGGAACCCTAACAGACAGTGAATAACAAGAACTGCTCTCTCTCAGTACAGTGAAAAACAGAAGACTACTCTTCATCAAATATCATACAGCAGTCAGATTTCAATAGAAGAAAGAGATAGGATCTGAAGCTCATAACCTCTGCAAATCATCTCTATCAAAAGCAGGGGTTCATCTTTAACAGATCCAGAAAAGAGAAAACTGAAGCAGAAGGCTTCGTCAGAATTCTGATAGCAGAATTCTTCTCACTACTTCTTCCTTCTTTCCTTTACCTTTTTCTCAACTGTAAAAGAGTTTTAAGAATCCATCTTCCAAAGGATTCAGTGGTTCAAGATCTCCTTATTAAAAGATCTGTGGTTCAAGATCTCCTTATCAAAAGATCTGTGATTCAAGATCTCCTTATCAAAAGATCTGTGGTTCAAGATCTCCTTATCAAAAGATTTTTGGTTCTAAGAGTCTCCTTATCAAAAGACTCAGGCACAGGTGGTGCATTCCTACCAGGTGGTAAAAGAGAGGAGTGCCCACATTTTGGGGAACCTCTATAAAATTCTTTGTGTTTGTGTTGTGCTTTTCTGTGCTGTCCCATTTACTTTCTCAGCATTTACTTTCAGCAATCTTTATTTTATTTATTCTGCCTGTGGTTTTGGTTTGAGTGCATAACACATTAGTAAGTTTTATTGTCTGTACAGTTAAGATAGAAAAATTATTTAAATCTCTATTCACCCCCCTTCTAGAGGATTCTCAAAGGCACACTGTGCACTTTCAATTTGTGTAGTTATTTCAGTTGGAAAGAGGTCAAAGCCCCTTTCTGTTGCTTCTTTGATTCATTCTTTCCGCTCATACTAGCATTTAATATGTCACAATGTTCTAGCGAAATCCTAAATGGAAGAGGACGATTCCTAGATCCGTCCGCTTCACTTATTAATTCGTTTATAGTTCTATTTAATTTTCAATTATTATTTAAGCGTCGCGGCAGATTAGAGAAAACATTTCGGCAAGCTAAACGTCGCCACCCCATGTAAGAAATTCATTTCCTTTTAGTTAAACATATAAATCCATCTATGTATTTTCCTTAGGTGTTGTACAACGTTATTTATATATATATATATGAATATGATACGAATATGAAATTGTGTCTAACGCACTTCATGCATAGATGGGAATAGTACAACATAATTTAATCATCATATCATAATAATACTAATCATGTATACTAGAATGTAAGAAATATCAAGTCTTATAGTTAGACATATGGTGTAGATATATGAATGATTCCCTCCAATGTAATATTACTATGGTATGAAGAATAAAACAATGCGCGTAGTTATGGAGAACACATCTTATGAATAGATGAAAATAGTGAACTATAATTTCGTGATTGTATAACAAAAATACGAATAATGTTGATTAAGATGTAAGAAACTCTATTCTTTTTGGTTAGACATACTAGATAGTATTGCATAAAATGTTCTCTTATAGTTAAGAGAATACGTAGAAACCTGCACGTATCGATATGCAATAATAGTGATGATAAGAAATTATAAACTCATCAAGCGCCCAGTTAATGCAAGTAGATCATAAATAATGTATTTTCCTTTCAGTTAGATTCTCATGAAGTTTGTGAAAACATGCAGATCACGTAATTCATTAGAATGCGAGGAAATACTAAACCATATGAATATGTATATAAGGTGATTAACTAGTAAAAGGCACGACCTAAGGAAATCAGATGAATAAGTATGCAATCCAACAGCTAATGGAAAATAATTATGGGGCATGATCGAGACTTTCTCTCATGATAGATAGAGGCACAATATCTTACACAGGAAGGCAGTCTTGTTGATCACCACCCTCTTGACCAGCAGAAGACCTCGGTATATTCAGATCGGCGATATAAGAAGATAAATTAACAACGGGTTGTAGTGGAAGAGGAAGCAAACATCTGCTCCATTTTTTGTTCAAAAGCTCAACCTGCAAAGGCCAATTAGTTACGGTGTCAACTTCATACATCCCAGTCGGCTTATTAGGGCGAGACCGTGGTGTACTCCATTGATAATTGTTCATATCTTCAAGAAGCTCTTAAGCGGCTTTCGGTGTTTTATTATTTAGTGCGCCACCGGATGCGGCATCAATTATTTGCTTCGTTTGGTAATTGAGGCCGTTATAAAAAGTTTGCACTTAAAGCCAAGTGGGAAGTGCATGATGGGGGCATCGGCGTAAAGTTCTTTAAATTTCTCCATTGCGTCGTCGGTGACCCTATTAATTTTAATGGAGTCGCATATTTCTAAAAACTAGCAATATGCGCGTTGGGATACTCGTCTTGCAAACCATCAAATTGTACATATTGTTGTACCATTTGAATTATACTTGGTTTCAACTCAAAATTATTGTTCGCAATAACAGGGCGAACAATACTTGATTATGTACCAGTCAAATTTGGCCGTGCACAATCGAATATGGTCCTTTGTTGAGCCGCATTATCATTGGCAACACCCATGATTCCAAAATTAGTATCCATTATAGATTCTTTAATTGTTGATCTTAAGCTTTGGTCACGAGATCAGATGCGTTGTCGAAAGGTACGCTCGATCTCGGGATCAAAAATATAATTAAAATTATTAGAAGATATCCTTTGGGTTATGCACTAGGAAATCACGAGAAAAAGAAAATAAAAGAAAAAAATTGACATAATTAATAGAACCTTCGTTTTCGAAATATCAACGGAAAAAAAATTCCCCGGCAACACGTTTTTATTCACAAAAATTTGATACGTTTTTTTTGTATTTCCAAAAATAATCTGATAAGACAAGTGTACATATTGTATTATAGTATAGGATATTTAAGAGAAAATACCAAGTGTCGCATTCCTCCGGGTTTATTGATTACTCTTACTCATTAGATTACTATTATTTTCCCTACGAAAATTTGAAGGTAGTTTGAAAGAAAATTGCAATGTATTAAGACTAAGTAAAATTCGATGATTAAAAGATTAGCACTTGATCTATAATCACTTTGGAATGAAAATAAAATAACTTTCAATTGATTCACAAGATTTCTAATAAATAATTTTGACTGTGGAGGTTCATAAATTATGATAGCATCTCTCTCGAGGAATACTACCACCTAACGTTAGGTTGATCAACCGAAATCTCTTTTTATAATCGAAACCCCTAATGATTGCTTTATAAAGTGAACCCCTCAATTGAATTTGACTCTAATCTAAAAGATTTATGTCTTCCTATCTTTAGGGGTGCATGCAACTCATTTTACGTATGAGTGATCTCCTCATATTCACAGATCTCTTGACCAACTAGAATACGGATCTTAGATTAAAAGACATATGTCAACAATATGCAATTAACACAAAATTATTCAAAGGTAAATCAAGATTTTTATTAAGAGAAAGATTATGAATACAAAAGATCGTTACATGATTTATTTTATTCCAAAGTTCATCAAATGCTAAATGAAGTTTAGCTACTTATCATGATGCTAGAAATACAAAGAGTAAGAAGGAGAGACATGATTATAAAAACTAAGTGAAGAGTTACAAGAACACTTTGAATTGCAAAAAGGAAATACTTAAAACTTCAAAATAAACTAAAAACAACAAAAGAGAAGCTAAACTACAGAATTGAAGCTGGAGAATCGGATTGCTGGATCTACAACTTCATTTTAAAACTCCTGGAATGCTCCTCATTATATAGCTGAAAAATCTGGATTGCATGCCCCGGGTACACAGCGTGTACTCGGGGCGTGTAGCTGGAAAAACTGCGAACTTGAAAGCCTGAAAAACGTCCTGGAGAAGGCGTCATTTTGGTCATAAATCAGGTTTACACGCCCTGGGTGCACGACGTATACCTAGGGCGTGTTCTTCACAAGCTGCTATAATAACCGCACGGCGTGTCAGGGGTTCTTTTACTGTAATTAAATGTTACACGCCCTGGGTACATGACGTGTACATGGGGCGTGTAATTTTAAAGTTGCGCCTTTCGTCCACACGGCGTGCTGGAGGTGCTGGAATTACTTTTTGTTGAACACACCCTGAGTACACTGTGTACTTGGATTTTTCAACAAAACTGCTCCAAATCAGCCACCTAGCTAGCCCAAAGACTCCATAATTATTTTGGACCCTTTCGATGACCTGAAATTACAAAAGTGTGTTGTCAATAAAGCCTTAAAATAAGTGGATCCAAATAAAATTTATTAAAATACTAACTAAATATTATATTAAATAAATATATAATTTAGGCATTATCAAGCTTCGAATGGATTCTGCTTCAAGGGCGTAAATAGAGTTTACGATTCTTCTGCCAGAGAGCATCAGAGCACCGATTTCAAGTCGTTGATCACCAGCAATGTCGGACCGTACGCCGTCGATGGCTCACCGCGCCTGTTGTTCCGCTTTGACGTGGCTAGCCGCTAGTCGTCGGCACCAGGGTTGTTGCCCGATCCTTTCCGACTACCGATCCTACTGCCATCGCAAGGATTTCGTCGTCCACCATCCTCATCCAGCCTCCTGCGTCAAGCTTCTCCGACATCCCTGCTCCTCGCCGGCTAGCCTTGAATCCATAAGGCCTCTCCTTTCTCAAGACAGACGTTCCTCCCTTCTCGAGCCCAATACGCCCCTTCTTCCTTGAGCCGCCGCCTGCTGCAGGTCTCTGTATCGAGGCAAGCTATTGAGCCTCCTGCTCATCGAGCCTCACACCTACTCGAATGCAATATTGGATTAATTAATTGTTAATACCATGTCGCATTTCAGTGGATTAATTTGATTATTTCAAATTAATTTCGTAATTAACAGCATGGGCAATTTTGGGGACAAACTCAGTCAACATATGGATCATATGTGCATTCTTATGGCATCCCGTGCCGCCGAAAACCCGACACCAAGAAGCGCAAGCCCGACATCAGGTTGCCCTTGCCCCAATCGTCAACTCATCAACTGTTGTGACTCCGCTCTCTCGTCATCCGATCTCTGCGCAGCCACCGAGCCCAATGATTGCTCCATTGTAACCCATGTCGTCATTGACTCTTGTGAGCCTCCTCCAAACATAGTTGTTGCTTGACACGCCCCGGATCTCATTGGCTTTGAGCCCCGTGCCAATCGTTCTACCAGCCGTCTTCATCCAACACCCTCTGCTCCGGCCACAGTCTCTGTTGGCTCTGAGCCCCGCTTCAATTGTGAGTGCCACCATATTGGCTCATACACGTCAGACCACCATGATCCATGTTCCACGAGATCTTTCCTTGATCGTCCACAACCACCAGACAGTCATCATCAAACGGCTACCAAGCCGCCCTACTCCTCTAAGCCCTCTAACAACAATGTCATCTGCCGTGACATCTATGAGCACGAAATGAGCTCCCATCCCAATTACGCATCTACTCCGACCATACGCTACCAAGAATTGTTCTGGTGCGAAGTTAAGGAACCCAAGAATTACACCGTCGGGCCAAGCTCGAGCCTGAGGGCAAGCTCAATTTCAAGGAAGGATGGGATATTATGGTCCCGATTCCGTTCTGTTATCCGTCGTTATTTTATACTTTTTATTAATGTCCTTTTATATAAGTCCAAGTGTAGGACTTATTTACTTTTATGCCCTTATGTAATCTTATTTAAAGGACCCCTTGGGTCATGAGAAGGTATACAAGAAGTTAAGTCTCTTCCCTTTTCCCCTCGAAGAGATTATGGTGGCTCTCTCCTCCCGAGCACATCCCTCCTAGGCAGTTGCGGTTCCGGCTCCACAGTATCCTCCGCCTCCATCAATTCCGCCTCCTGCCATCCTTTGGCGACTCTGCCGACGTTCTACGGCGAGCCCGTAACACACTCTTCTATAGAGTATATATAGATTATTAGGTAAGAATATTAGAGGAAATGTCACTTAAATAAACAATGGAGAGTGGTGAGGGCTTAATAACTGAAATTCACTATCAGCATCCCATAAATCACTTGGTCAGTCTTTCAGGAAATAACAAACCAACTAGTCGTTATCTTGCTAAAATAATCTTACGTTCTTCTGTTGCCGGTGGAATCAACAATTGTGTGATTTGTTGAGAACAGAAACAAGAGAGATTGAGAGGATGAAGAAAGTGAATGCCTCCAAAGAAGGGGAGAAAAAGGAAGGAGGCTGTCAGGGGAAAAAACAGGATGAAGCCTATTGATGTACGATCATATCAGCCGCAGGAACATTCATAATATGAGTGTCATAACTTACACGCCAATCGTCATATATAATAAGGATATGTTATTTCCAAATGGTGCCTTACTTTAAACTTCAGTCAATTCGAGCAGATCACGATCATCAGAGGCCCAAAAAATTTTACTTTCGTCGTCGATAACATTAGGGTCGCTGGCTGGACGATTAGAGCCCGTCGTCATGCTCAAAGTGATTTCTCATATTTTTATGTGTTTTTTATATTTTTTGCTCAAAGTGATTTCTCATATTTTTATGTGTTTTTTATATTTTTTGAAGTTGCAGCTTGAGAGTTAGATGAAATCAATCGATTCGATGACTAGAGCCGTCGGTCGTGAGATAGTGCCAAAGCCCATGCCCGGATGAGAAGCCCTCCATCGTCCACCTCCTAGCCATCCCCGACACCCCATTCCACACACCCTTACCGACCTATTCCCCTCTCTTGTGTCCACACCGAGCATACAATCAGCCACATGACATTTGCGGTCTCTCCCTTCCCACAAACTCACCCCATCGAACACCCAACCAGTTGATACCTCCTTCCAGCCATCCCTAAGGTCCCTTCCGACCCTCCCACTGACCAGTCATCCACCTCCTCTCTCCCTGACCATGCACGATCTACCCCACCAAGATCCTCTCTCCATCCTCGAACGCCATAGACACTCCTGAGCCTCCATCCTTTGTCTAGCCCCTCCCACACTACACAGCAGTCCTCGATTTCGAACAACTTCTGATTCTCATCCCACGCCACCTAGTACCAAGTGAGTTTTCTTTTAGTTGTAATTGTCGTATTCTCTATATCGTGTGGCATGCGCGTATCAATTAGTAATATTTAAAGTTCATATTTATTCCTTTATTTCATTGAGCATGCACTGCCAATTCTGAGAGAATCATTCGACTATAGTAATGCTGATTTTCTTGGATTATAGACAATTGTGGTATCGTTGGTGTCTCAATCAAATATACCAGGTTTCCCTATCATTCGATAGCACTTAAAGGATATTATTCTTCATCTCGGGTCGGTATTCACCATTTCGTCTTCCATGACTTCAACTTTCCATCTCCGACCTTTGGCCGCCTCCCACGATAGCCTCCTGATGTCCTTCATACCACCATGTCATATAAACTCTAGCCACCATTCACCAGCCTACATGTTAGGATGGGCTACTGCCAAGGGCAGCAACACGTCGTTTCACTAAATGTACGAATAAAGACCGATTATAAGAAAAGAGGTTTGGTTTTCATCAAATCACCTAAATCCTAGAATAAGAGTTTATATTTTACTTTGGACACGGTAAAAATCTAAATTGTCCTCGTGAAGAGTTACGTTACTTTGAGCATAACGCCTTTTAATGCGAGGGCACGACCTTCTAACTTCATATGGTTAGTGTACAATCCCGGTATTCGCCAAGAGGTGAACAAGGGCTAAGGTGTCAACAGGCAGGAGAGAGAGCGAACCAGGTGCTCGCAGGAAGGCTCGCGAACCGGGCTCTCGCCGGCTGCTCGCAGGTAGGCAAGCGGGCCGGGCCCTCGTCGGTCGCCCGCGGGAAGGCGAGCGAGTCGGGCCTCGCAATTCGCGAGAGAGGCCCTTGTGGGCGGCTCGCCTAGGAAGGGTTCAGGATCGGTTTTACCTGAATACCCTTGGTGGTTTGCATTTAGCCTCTCCAAACAGCGGAGTTTGGCTGTTGGCAGACCATTTTGGGTTGCGCATAGCAAAAGTGTAAGGTGGAATCCCGCTATTAGCAGACCGTAAGCAAAAAACTATAAATAGACCTTGAAGGGCACCTTTGGAGAGGACTCCAATCTCAGTACTTTGAGCTTCCTCCTCCCTAGGTTATCTTGGCTTAGCTCTCAGGCTCTCCAAGGTGCCCAGTCTCAGCTTTGGCTTGGGAGGGGAAGCGCTCAAAGATCTTTCGGGTGTGTGGTGGGACCTCCTCGCTGCGACTAAAGGTCAGTGTCTAGTTCTGAAGCTCCGGTCTGTTCCTTCCGAGGGATCGGTAAGAGCTAGCTGCCCCTCAACTTGTTGGGGGCCCGAGCTCCACTAGAGATCAAGTTCTGGTTTCAACATTTTTGGTGCGGTGAGCGTGGAATGCAGCTAGTTCAAGAAAGTTCCAAGGAAGAGATGGCGGGAGACGACGAGCGAGAGGCGGGCTTCGGTGGCTCGCCACCATCCGGCGCGCCAGCAACGGTGGAGATGCTGGCCGACCTCAAGAGGGACCTGCTAGGGGCTTTTCAGTGTGCCCTCGCCACGGCACTTGGGGGTCTCGCAACCCCTGCGCCCCAGGTGGCCCCTCCAGTTGGAGTTGGCGAGGGCGCCTCGGGACAGAGGCCGGGAAAAGAGGCAATGTCCCAGGCGCCGGAGCGAGACCTCGCGGGGCGGGAGCATTTCCCCAGCCCGGCGAGTGAGAGCGGGGCCCAGGCGAGCACCGCTCCAGGAGGAGGGATCCCGGCCAGTGGGGTCCCGGCGAGCGGTCCCTCGGCGAGTGCGAGACCGGGAGTCGGTTCGCCCGGGGAGCTCGCGGGGCGAGTGGAGCAGGTCAAGTGTGTGAAGGGGGGAAGCCCTTTCTGTGAGTTGGTGCTCTCGGCACCACTCCCTGAGGGGTTCACTGAGCCGGCCATGACGATGTATACCGGCAAGGATGCTCCCACTCAGCACCTGCAGTGGTTCGAAGCATGGTCTCTATCAGACCTATGTCGGACGCTTTTAAGTGTCGACTCTTCGCCACCACCCTGAAAGAGAAAGCAAGGGACTAGTTCCACCAGTTGCCCTCCGGGTCGATCTATGCCTTCGAGGACTTGCGTCGTTGCTTCCTGCTACGCTTCTCGACCTCGAAGAAGAGGAAGGACCCTGAGGCGCTCTTCAACATCAAGCAGAGAGCGGGGGAGTCGTTGGCCCATTATGTGAATCGGTTCCAGGAGGAGGTCCTCCTCATCCAAGAGGTGTCGGGGTACACCCTCCAGCTCGCCTTCATAGTGGGGCTGCGGGAGGGATTCTTCAAGATGGACCTCAAGCGAAGGGCTCCCTTGTCGTTTGAGGAGCTGATGGAGAGAGCGGCGGAGGAGATAGAAGGGGAGGCCGCCAACCCCGAGTTCACAAAGAGGTTGGCACGGCTGGCCGAGCTGGAGGCCAAGCAGCCGGAAGCGAGAAGAAGAGAAGAGGTGAGGGCCCCGGAGATGGGGTGGAGGCAGCAAAGAGGGAGGCAGGGCCCGGGAAGGGGTTTCCACCAGGGAGGGGGCAACTTCCAGGGAGGCCAAGGAAGACCCCATCAGCTAGGGTGGAGGCAGGGCCCGAGGCCACTACACCACCCGCCTCAGCAGGAGATGGTGGTTGGGCGAGGGAGAGCAAGAGGAGGAAGAGGAGCAGGGGCCGGAGGAGCCGGTCCTAGGAGGAGGAATAGAGGGGCAGAGGCCGAGAGGAGGGGGCGGCGTTGCCCTATTGTGACTTCCACGTGGAGGAAGGTCACGCAACGGCCACCTGCCCAGTGTTCCTGGAGATGAAGGGAGCCAGAGCGTCGGCGCCGCGGGAGCAGCGGCCGGTGAGGATTGAGGAGGTCCTGCCTCAGGATGAGGAGGACGAGAGGTGTGAAGACCGGGTCGACGTGGGGACCCGGGGAGGGATCGGAGCGATCCATGGGGGGTAGGGATCGAGGCGACCCAGAAGGCAAGCCTCCATACCATCTATCGTCGTAGTGTGGCGTCGACGACTCAAGCCCCGCCCCCAGCAGAGAAGATCTCGTTCACCCAGAAGGATATGCCGGGTCATGAAGACCCGTTCTGCGATGCGCTAGTCATTCAGACAGCGATCGAGAACTTCACCGTCTCCTGGATCCTTGCAGATAACGGGAGCTCGGGCAACGTCATCTTCAAGAAGGCGTTTGACGAGATGAAGGTGGAGGCTAGGAGGATGCTGGCCTCGGACAGACCATTGTTTGGGTTCTCCGGGGAGAGAAAGGAGGTGGAAGGGGGAGTGGGACTCCATGTAGTCCTGGGAGGTCAGTCCCGGAACTGCCGCTTTGTTATAGTGGATGCCCCCAGCAGCTACAGTGCCATCTTCGGACGGCCTCTCATCAGTGTGTTCCGCTGCGTCCCCTCCACTTTTCATCAATGCCTCAAGTTCAACGCGAGAGGAGTCCAGGTCTGGATAAGGGGAGATCCGAAGGTGGCAAGGCAGTGCTATGTGACCGCAGTGAATACCATCTCCTGGATGGCCGAGGCAGAGGAATGGGATCGGGAGATGGGGGAGTTGGCGAGGCTCGAAGAGGTAGGAGAGAAGGAAAGAGTAGGAGAAGGTCAGGCCCAGGAGGAAGGGGCGGAAGCACAGATGGAGGAGGAGAAGGAGAGGAAAGAAGAGGAAGGGGCGGTAGAGCTGATGGAGGTTCGAGAAGGGAGAAAAGAGGAGGAGGCCGAAGCGCTAGCTCACGGCGAGGAGAAGGAGGATGATTGGGAGGAGCAGTCCCGGCTGGAAGCCGTGGATGAGGTTGTGGAGCTCGAGGTCACCACCCGAGCAGGGGTGGTAGAAAAAGTCAAGATCAGCGGGGAGCTCAGCCCAGAGGAGAAGAAGCATATCCTGGCCTGTGTACAGGAGAACGTGGATGTCTTCGCCTGGAGCGCGGCGGAGATGCCCGGGATCGATGCAGACGTGGCTTGCCATCGACTCAACCTCGATCCCGGCACCCGACCCATCCGACAAAAGAAGAGAGTTATTGCTGACAAGCTGGAAGGGCCCATCCGTGAGGAGGTGGGCAAGCTCCTCCAAGCAGGGTTTGTATCGGAGATCCAGTACCCAGGCTGGGTCTCCAATGTGGTTATGGTAAAGAAGGGGGGAGGTAAGTGGAGAATGTGCGTTGACTTTTCTTTACTTAATACATTATGCCCCAAGGATTGTTACCACTTTTCCCGAATCGACGTGCTGGTTGACTCGGCTGTCGGTTTCTCTGTGATGTCTTTTTTAGATGTTTTTTCAGGTTATCATCAAATCCGAATGCGCCCCCCCCCCCCCCCCCCCCCCGACGTCAAGGATGTCTCTTTCATCACGGGGGATGGGTGTTATTGCTACAAAATGATGCCCTTCAGGTTGAAAAACGCGGGGGCGACATACCAACGAATGATGGACCGGGTCTTCCGAGAGCAAAAGGGAAGGAACCTGGAGGTCTATGTTGATGACCTCATGATAAAGAGTCGGGACCTCGAAGAGACCTTCGGGACTTTGAGAAAGTTCAAAATGAAGCTCAACCCCCAGAAGTGTGTCTTCGGGGCCAGCCGAAGGAAGTTCCTGGGTTATTTGCTTACCCCGGCTGGGGTGGAGCCTAACCCGGACAAGGTGAAGGCGATCATAGAGTTGGGGTCGCCGAAGAATGCGAAGGAGGTTCAACGCCTCACGGGGAAGTTGACTGGGCTTAGTAGGTTCCTCTTCAGGGCTGGAGAGAAGTGTGCACCCTTCTTCAAGGTACTGCGGGGGAACCAAAAGTTCAAGTGGACCCCTGAGTGTGAAAAGGCCTTTCAAGCGCTGAAGGAACAGTTGACCCAAGCCCCATTGCTGCAAGGGCTGAGACAGGGAGAGGACTTGTCCCTATACCTGGGGGTAGGACTCGAGGCAGTGAGTTCAGTGTTGGTTCGGGAAGAAGGCAGAAGACAACTCCCAATCTACTACGTTAGCCGAGTGCTGAGGAAGGCGGAGCTCCGATACCCCATCATAGAGAAGTTGGTCTTCGCCTTGGTGGTGTCGGCCCGGAAGCTCCGACCTTATTTCCAAGCACATCCGGTCAAGGTGGTGACCGACCATCCCCTTCGTAACATCATGGAAGGGGTAGAGCACTCCGGAAGGCTGGCCAAGTGGTCAGTGGAGTTTAAGTGAGTTTGATATCTCGTATGTTCCCAGGTTGTCCATCAAGGCCCAAGCGGTGGCGGACTTTTTGGCGGACTATGTAACCGAGGTGGAAGAGTCCGAGTTGCCCAACTCGGTGTCCTGGAGGATGTTGGTTGACGGGGCCTCAGGAAAGCATTCCTTTGGAGGAGGGGTGGTTTTAGTAAGCCCCCAAAGGACAAGGATAGAGCAGGCGATCAACATTCATTTTCCCCTCACCAACAATCAGGCCGAGTACGAGGCCATGATAGCAGGCATCCGCCTAGCCCAGGAATTGGGAGTGCAAGAAGTGGAGGTCTCGACGGACTCCATGGTGGTGGCTTGCCAGGTTAGGGGGGAGTTCGAGGTAAAGGAGTCGACTCTTCAGCGATACTTGGAAAAGGTCAAGGGGCTCATAGGGCAGTTCCGGACCTTCTCGATCCATCATGTGCCAAGGGAGGAGAGTGTCACGGCGGACCTCCTGGCCAAGTTCGGTCCCAGGGCAGGGGGCACGGTGTCGGACCTCTTCCGACCATCCATCGAGGAGGGGGGCTGATGGAGATGGACCAGCGGGCATCATGGATGGACCCCTTCATCACCTTCCTGACATCGAGAAAGTTCCCCGAGGGGGATGTGGATAAGCGACGCGTCAGGTATAAATCGGCATATTATTCTTTGCATGCAGGAGGATTATACCGGAAGACGCTCTCGGGGCTCCTAGACCACTGTGTAGCGGAGGAGGAAGTCCCGAGGGTCCTGGAGGAAATCCACTCGGGAGAGTGTGGCAGCCACTCCGGGAGCCGAACCTTGGAGGGGAGAGTGCTGAGGGAAGGCTACTTCTGGCCTACCCTCAGCAAGGATGCGGCGGAGTTCACAAGAAAATGCTCAAAGTGGTTGTTCGCCCCTCTCCAACTCCTGCCAGCCCAAAGACTCAGAACCATCACAGCTCCCTGGCCCTTCGCAATATGGGGTTTAGACCTGGTGGGTCCTTTCCCCCAAGCGAGTGGCCAAAGAAAGTTCTTATTGGTGATGATTGATTATTTCTCCAAGTGGCTGGAGGTGAAGGCGCTGGACAAGGTAACATCCCAAGTAGTTAGAAATTTCATATGGGGTGAGATAATTTGCAGGCATGGGCTCCCACTAGCCATAGTTACAGACAATGGGTCGTAGTTTGCCAGCGATGAGTTCGTCAGCTTCTGCACCCAGCTCGGCATAGATCTTCGGTTTGCGTCGGTCCACCACCCGAGGAGCAATGGGCAAGTGGAGACGGCAAATAAGATAATTGTGAACCTGCTGAAGAAGAAGGTCGAGAATCTCAGAGGGAACTGGTTAGAGCAGTTACCCTCGGTCCTCTGGGCTCTGAGGACCACTGCGAATACGGCCACGGGGGAGACCCCATTCAAGCTCTCTCACGGGTCCGAGGTCGTCCTTCCAATAGAGTTCGAGGTGAAGTCCCCCAGGGTGGTCGTCGCGGGTAAAGGGGATGAGGAATGGCTGGTGGAGAACGGGGAAGAGCAAAGGCTATCTCTGGACCTGGTGGAAGAGCTCCGAGACTTAGCCACCGTCCGGCAGGAGGAAGTCAAGCGGTGGATGGCTCGGTATTTTGACAAACATATCCGAGTAAAACAGTTCGAGAAAGGAGATTTGGTGCTGAAAAAGGTTGACGTGGCCGGGAGAGGGGCCGCGGTAGGAAAGCTTAATCCCAACTGGGAGGGGCCGTATATTGTAGATGAGGTGCTCAGGTCAGGAGGGTACCACCTCCGAGATGTGGAAGGGGTACCCCTCGGCCTGGCCAGGAGCGGGGATGACCTGAAGCGGTTCTATCCTTGAACCTTTTATTGATTGATTACTTATTTGACCCATCACATGTTGTGTTCACTGTTTCTTCTAGGCATGGGTCCTCAAAGTTTTTATGCTGGAATGCCCTGAACGATCCCGCTGTCGGACTCTCACTAGCTGGTGGGTCAGGTTGATCTCGCGGAGAGGCTTGCAATGTGATAAGTTTTTATGCTGGAATGCCCCGGACGATCCCGTTGTCGGACCCTCACTAGCCGGTGCTTCAGGTTGATCTCGCGAAGAGGCTGGCAATGTGACAAGTTTTTATGCTGGAATGCCCCGGGCGATCCCGCTGCCGGGCTCTCACTAGCCGGTGGGTCAGGTTGATCTCGCGGAGAGGCTGGCAAGGTGACAAGTTTTTATGCTGGAATCCCCCGGACGATCCCGCTGTCGGGCTCTCACTAGCCGGTGGGTCAGGTTGATCTCGCAGAGAGGCTGGCAAGGTGACAAGTTTTTATGCTGGAATGCCCCGGACGATCCCGCTGCCGGGCTCTCATTAGCCGATGGGTCAGGTTGATCTCGCGAAGAGGCTGGCAGGGTGACAAGTTTTTATGCTGGAATGCCCCGGACGATCCCGTTGTCGGGCTCTCACTAGCCGGTGGGTCAGGTTGATCTCGCGAAGAGGCTGACAAGGTGACAAGTTTTTATGCTGGAATGCCCCGGACAATCCCGTTGTCGGCCTCTCACTAGCCAGTGGGGCAGGTCGATCTCGCGGAGAGGCTGGCAAGGTGACGAGCTTTTGTGCTGGATTGCCCCGGACGATCCCGCTGTCGGGCTCTCACTAGTCGGTGGGTCAGGTCGATCTCGCGGAGAGGCTGGCAAGTAAGTCGTCCATGTTGAGGGTCTCGGTTCGCAAAACCTCTCAAGATAAGGCCTAGGCGGGGCGAGCCCGGGGCTCGTTCGCATGAAAGTAAAAAAAGCAACATCGAACGGAAAATGCCTAAGTCCAATGGTAACAGCGGGACGGCTGAATACGGTGGTCGCAAGGCTTGTCGGGTCGGGCCCTGGCTCGCGGAAACACTTGGAGAGTCTTTATACAATGCCAAAAATCAGCGAGTCAGGGAGGTCCGTCGGCGTGGTAGTTGACCGAGCAACACTGGTCGCACGCAGGGGTTGGGCGAGTGAGGCAGAGTAACGTTGACCCCGCTCGCGAGGGCCCCTACGGGGCGAGCCAGAGGCGCGAAGCGGTCAACTCTTTACCCAGATGTGAAGGCAAACAGGCTTATCTAACGAAACTTCCAAGCGAGAGAAGCTACGTGAACGCCTTATTGAGTGTGCGCGAGGTAGGGTAGCGAGACAAAATAAACGGGCAATGAGATGGTGAACCTTGTAATCATTGCGAAGGAAAAGCGTGTGAACGCGAGCATGGCTAAGCGTAGAGACGCGAGCATGGCTAAGCGTAAGGATGCGAGCGTGGCTAAGCGTATGGGTGCGAACGCGACAGAAGATATTATTGCGAGCATGGAAAAAAGCGTTGACGCGAGCACAATTAAAAAAGTTATAACATAAGCGCGATCAAAAGCATAAGTGCGAGCATGATCAAAATGACAATTTGAAAAGAAGAATTTTTGTTTCATTTCTTTAAAGTCGTTACATGTAACGGCGAGCTCGCCAGTCAAAATGAAAATTTACATTGAAAAGCAAAAGATCAGGGCTGGCCGCCGGATAACTCCTCGCTCCCGCGATCATCGAGCTCTGGAATCGGCGCGAACAGGTCCGGGACGACGTCCTCGGCAGTGAACTCCATCGCGTCCGAAACCAGCAGGCTCGCCCCCTTTAGGGTGTCAAAGACGAGGTTGGCGACGCCCATTGAATTCTTGCGGGTCGCCTCCTTCTCGTCTGGCGATTGTTGGCGAGACCCGGTTCGCGGAGGGGGCGGGGGGAGCACCGTTGTGGTCAGCTCGCGGACCTGCGCCTTCAGGAACGTGTTCTCCGTTTCCAGGTCGGCGTTCCGCGAGAGGAGTTGTCTCGCGGTCTTGGCATCCTGCAAAAAGAAAAGTGTAAGTCAAACGGAACATGTAGCGAGCGAGACAGGAAGTTTGTATGGATCGCTTACCATTCCACCTTGGAGGCTGGCGAGGAGACCTTCGGAAATGGCCTCTTTCCCCTTGAGGCTCGCGACCTCATCTGCGGACTCTTGGAAAGCGCGTTGGAGGTCCTTAGCGTCCTTGTCCGACGTCAGGTATCGCCGGCCCACCATGTGGGTGAGCTCCATGGCCCGGAACTGGGCTCGCATGGCCTCGTAGACGAGCACCCTGGACCTTAGGGCGCTGAAGGCGGCGGCGGCCTCGCGGTCGTACAGCCCGAAGGCGAGGGCGAACGCCTCGCCCCCGATCTTGGCCCTCGACCCAGGAAGGAAAGAGCGAAGAGCATGAAATCCTGTTGTGGTCAGGGTCCCATACGAGCAGCGGCTCGCCGAGCGCGTCCGGAAGCTTCGCGCCGAGGCCGAAGTTCTTGTGACTCGTCGGCTTGGGCTTGTCGGAAGCATCCCCTGTCTCGCTGCTCTCCTTGGCAGCCTTTTCACTCGCGGGCGGAGGGAGTGGAATCTCCGCCTCACTGAGGTCCACGACCTTTTTCCCCTTAGTTGGGAGGGGTACCTCCTTGTTCCTTTTCTTGGTTGGGGGCTTCGCGGCGAGCTGGCTCGCGGGAGGTGGCCGCTTCTTGCCAGAGGTCGAGCCGAGAGGTTCTCGGCACGCATCGGCGGCCACGGTGGCGAGAAAGCCGGAGGAGAGGGCCGCGCTCATCGCATGCGGGGGGTGGATGGGAAGTTCCCGCTCTCCTGCAAAGGCAGCAATAGTAAGAGTTAGTCGCCAAAGTTAGAAAAAGTACAGGAAATGTAAAGCGCGCGAGTGCGAGTCAAACCTTCGCCTTGGGGCACCGGAAGGAGCGAGTCCACCTTCTGCCAGAGGAAGGCGACCTCGAAGTTCTTCCCGTCCAGGTACTGGTAGAGCCTCGCGTCATCCCCTCCGAGCGAGGCAGGGAGGCGGTAGGTTGCCTCGTCCCGCTGGACGGGGGAGAGAGGGATGTTCCCGAATGGTCCTTTGACAAGGACATACTTCTGGTGTCAGTAGTGGCTTTTGTTCACTATCTCGCAGACAGTGACATGCTGGCTCGCAAAATGGGTGGTCCCGTCCTTATAAGCGCGGAAGGAGAAGACCTTGTGGAAGACGAGGAGGCTGAACTCTATCCTCTCCTCCCGCAGGTAGCTAGCGAATGCGACCACGACAGCGATCGCGTTCGGCGTCAGCTGGCTCGTCAAGACGTCGTAGTACTTGAGTACCTGAAATTCACCAAAGAAAAGATAGCACGTTCTTTGCGAGGCGAGTAAGGAATGCGAGAGTTGAGTAGAGTACCTGGCGCACCTCCGACCAGAAGGGGAGTCGCAACTCATTCTCAAAATGGGCGATGGGGATGGCGAGCTCGTCGGAGGACGGCTCGTTTATGGCAACGTTGTTCGCCGGGCAGCGAGCTACAAACCCCGAGGGAATGCATTTATCGACCGTGGCGAGGAACTCGTCGTCGGTCAGTGAGGCGCAGAAGAAGGGGTAATCGCGATAGGCCCCGGCGCACCTGGCTCGCCCCTCGGATTCACCTTCAGCGACCATGTCGTTAATAGTGGCGAGTCAAAGAAGTGCAAGTGCGAGCTGAGATTTGCGAGAGAACCTGGAAGAGAGAAGAAAGGCTGGAGAGCAGTTAATGCGGTGGTTAGAAAGTAAAAGTCGGCAGCTATTTATAGGGAAGAAAAGAGCGGGAAGGTTTTGAAGTGCCCGGGGGTGCGGATAGCGGAATCGCGCGGTGACGTTTCAGCTTCCTGGTCCTTATCCACTCCGGGCGGGCTTGCGACCTGGCGAAATCCTCTGAACTCGCCGCTAGCGAGCCAAGCTGCAGAGAAAGAAAGCAAAAGTCGCGAGGGCGAGGCAGTAGCTTGCGAGCCAGGCATATCAAATAAAAATAAGCAGTATGCGAACGCGGTCAACACAACAGTAAAAATAACCAAAAGCTAAATAGAAAGCTCGCGAGCGAGCAAAAATTATCCTTATTACATTCATAGATTGTTCAAAACCCCCAAAAAAGATGGGGGGAGGGGGGGTGGTAAGAGCGAGCAACAAGCAGTAAATGACTCAATAATTGTGCCACTTCCAGCGACCACGGCCTCGCACCCCGGATCGCGGGGGCACTTTGGGGTAGTGGTATTCGCGAACCGACTGGACTTCACGCTGCATCAGGCGCATTTGATCCTCGATCCGCGCGAGGTGCACCCCGGGCGAGGTTACCTCGCCGCGAGCGACCTGGCGCATCTCGGCAAGGACCCGCACGTTCGCATCTTCCATCGCAGCGAACCTTTCTTCACAAGCGGCCCTGTCCACCCGGTTCTGATCATATAGCTCTCGCAGCATGAGGCCGTACTTCTCGAATAGCACGGTGACCCGCCTCTTCATCTGCTCTGGGTTGCTGGGGTCCCCTAGGAAATCCGCGACCTGGCCCGGCGAGGGCAGCGGCGATATCTCCTCCTCACCATGCTCCGACTCGGCAGGCGGGGTCAGAGGAATACCTGCGAGGAAGGAATCAGCAATGGAGGTGAGAAGGAAGCATTCGGCAAAGGTTGTTTGACCTGGCGAGATAAGAATGGTACGGGCTCGCGGGCAAGAGGAGCTCGGCTGGCCCTTGAAGGCTTCGGCGAAGGCGGGGGTGATAGATTTCTCAAGGCCGGGGCGGTGCATCGAACCGTCCGCGACCCCGGGTTCGGCGAGCAGCGACCCTCCCGGGCTCCGTTGGCCTAGGACGCCAAACCCCGGGGTGAATGTTGACGTTTCAGGTGGGGGTGGCGAGCCCACCGGAGAAGTGGTTCGCCTCTCCGAAGTCGCGAGAGGGGTCACTGCATAAAAAGAATGCGCTTTCAGTGGACAAAAACACAAAAGGTAGCGAGGCGAACAACTTACCAGGACGCGAGGAGGAGACTCGGGGGGGGGGGGGAGATCAACCCTCCCAGGGGATGCGAGGCGAGACCCGTTGGCGACTGCCCGAGGATATTTTCTTCAGGAGGAGGAATCTGCGAGTAAGGAAGTATTGTTAGACGAATAAAGTATAGATTGCGGAACCTGACAGTAGAACTTGCGAGCCGAGCTCGTGGCGGGGGGACGGGGACAGTGGTGACGACTCATCCTCCCCGAACGGCCACCGGACGGTCCTTGCCTTTTTGGTCTGAGGCGGGGGCGGAGTAGACTGCTGGGAAATCCAGGGGGCGAGCTCGGTGGCTTTGACTTTTTGAGTCGCCTGCGAGGCCTTGAGGCGGGCCAATATTTCCTCCCTTTTTGACATTTCGGCGAGTATGACAACAGATAGCGAAAGGGAGAAGAGGAAGGAAAAGTTCATGTACCGGCCAGAGAGAAGGGTATTTATAGCATTGGGCATGGGACCCACCAAAAGATTCTCACCACGTCATCATGGGTTGGCGAGCACCAGGGGTTGGATGTTTCTTCGCGAGCCTAAGGTAGCCACGCGAAGAGCGGGGATTGTGTACAACCCCGGTATTCGCCAAGAGGTGAGCAGGAGCTAAGGTGTCAACAGGCAGGAGAGAGGGCGAACCAGGTGCTCGCAGGAAGGCTCCCGAGTCGGGCTCTCGCCGGCTGCTCGCAGGTAGGCGAGCTGGCCGGGCCCTCGTCGGTCGCCCGCGGGAAGGCGAGCGAGCCGGACCTCGCAATTCGCGAGAGAGGCCCTTGTGGGCGGCTCGCCCAGGAAGGGTTCAGGGTCGGTTTTACCTGAATACCCTTGGTAGTCTGCATTTAGCCTCTCCAAACAGCAGAGTTTGGTTGTTAGCAGACCATTTTGGGCTGCGCATAACAAAAGTGTAAAGCGGAATCCCGTTATTAGCAGACCGTAAACAAAAAACTATAAATAGACCTTGAAGCGCACCTTTGGAGAGGACTCCAATCTCAGTACTCTGAGCTTCCTACTCCCTAGGTTATCTTGGCTTAGCTCTCAGGCTCTCCAAAGTGCCCAGTCTCAGCTTTGGCTTGGGAGGGAAAACGCTCAAAGATCTTTCGGGTGTGTGGTGGGATCTCCTCGCTGCGACTAAAAGTCTGTGTCTAGTTCTGAAGCTCCAGTCTGTTCCTTCCGAGGGATCGGTAAGAGTTAGATGTCCCTCAACTTGTTGGGGGCCCGAGCTCTACTAGAGACCAAGTTCTGGTATCAACAGTTAGGATTAGAGGTATATAACTAACACTCCTGTTGGGAAAAATCCCTAAGGATTTAATGAAACAAAGTTAGGAAATTGATGATATAGAACTCCTCAAAATGTTAGGTGAGAAAGTAATTTAATTCTATCTAAATGAAGTCATTGAAGTGAAGCAAAGTTAAGAAAAAAGTCCCTCAAGGAAAGCTCTCCAATCACGTCTGTTGATCGGCAATTGTTGGTCAGTGACCGGAGCGCTCAACGACCGTTGATCTCAAGGAAAAGCTCAATGATCAACAATCGTTGACCGCCGACCGTTGTTCGGTGACCATGAAGCTCACAGATCCATGTCTGAAATAACAAGTTCAGTAATCTACAATTGCTGGCCGTCGTTCATTGATCGGCGACCGAATCGCTAAACTAACAGAAGATTTGAAGAAGCCATCCCAATGATCACCGATCATTGACCGACGACCGCAAGCATAGCTCAGTGATCGTCAATCGCTGACCCCAGATCAAAGAAAGGCCAATCATAGTTCGTTGAACGAAAATCTGTGATCGTCGACAGCACTGCCCCTCCTAGGAAGAGCTCCTCTCAGCTCTGTTGACCGAGGCGCTCAACGACTATTGATTGAGTTTAAAGATTTTGTCAAAATAAAATATAGTTGTTGTAGTTCCCAGAATGGAAAGCGATAGTCCTCTATCACACATGCCTCTTTGGAACTTGCACAGATAAGGAAAAGAAGACAGAATATAAAAGCTCTTTCTATTCTGAAGGATGCCCTTGAAGCGTCAACAGAAACGAACGCAGCAAGAAACTCGACATCTTCTTCTTCCTCATTCTTCTCTCTGTAAACTGAATTTTCTTCTTCTGAGATTCAACTAGTCACACTTATCCAATGACAATTCAGCTTGATCTAAAGCATTCAAGTTTACTACAACCAACTATAAAGGGTTATCAGGATCTCTGATGTATTCCAAAATCTTGATTTTAATTTTAGAAGTAATTTTTGTGATCTCTTTAAAATAATGTGGCACAAGCGAGACACTCACGAATAATATCATGCAGCATTCAACCTTGGGATCGCAATCACGCATAAATGTCTAGCATTCAAACATTAATTTCACACAATTTACCTCATTCCACAAGCGACAACAAGAAAAAATGCACAAAAAGATTTTCAAATTATCGACAAACAGGCAAGTGGTAATTTTGGCAAGCTCTGGAAATTTTAAAAATCAATTAAACTAAAGCATAAAATCATAATAACCATAGGTGAGCAATGAGAATAAGAGGTATATCATAGGCACGACACAAATAGTAGAGGGTCCACGAGAAATACTCAATCGGGTCGGATGGAGGCTGAAATGAA
The DNA here is from genome assembly GCA_033032865.1 of Dactylorhiza incarnata. Taxonomy (NCBI): domain Eukaryota; kingdom Viridiplantae; phylum Streptophyta; class Magnoliopsida; order Asparagales; family Orchidaceae; genus Dactylorhiza; species Dactylorhiza incarnata. The sequence continues at coordinate 5,267,315 of JAWHQI010000097.1, read as the reverse complement.
GATCGTCACTCATGGTAGGTCGGGGAAGGGTCGCAGAAGCCCACGGGGGCCGGCGGAGGCGTCGGCGAGGCTGGATTGAGACCAGGGCAGTTGGATCGTCGGGCGGATGGATCGTCGGGCGGATGGATCGTCGGGCGGATGGAAGGAGACGGGTGAAGGAAGAGGTCGGGCTGAACTTTTTGGGAAATAGAGAAATTAATTCTCCATTCCCAAAATTTTGTCCAAGCTACCTTTTAGATGGGGGGCTAGCAATTTTATAAGAAAGTGTTGGCAATATGCTAGTATTTTATTTTATAGCTTATAATTACCGTTGTAACCCTGTATTTACCACTCCTATATATTAAGGAGTGGGGTAATTGAATAGAAATGATTTTCACTTTCGCCAACATGGTATCAGAGCAACCTTAGGGCGAACCCGCCGCTCGGGCGATCCGTCTCGTTCGTTCCACTCATTCCGCGCCTCCCGCTCGCCTACGTCTCTCGATCCGCTCGCATCTGCTTCGCCCTGCTCCTCCGCTTCCTCCAGAGCGCGTTCAGCGTCCAGCGCCTCCAGGGCGTCAGTGTCCAGCGTCTCCTTCCGTCGCAGATAGCGTCCAGCATCCAGAGCGCCTCCTCGTCTGCATCCGTCTCCTTCTATCGCAGAGGGGGACTCTCTCCGATTTGTGGGTACTTCTCTTGGCACCGGATATGCTGACCTAAGTTGAAGGCATTTTCGGTGTCGGTTTCTTGTGGATGTTCCTTCATGGACTTGGCTCACCTCTTTCTATAAGGGAAGCCCTTTGATTCGACATTCGGATCCATCGAGTTCTATTCGTGTCCTTCGATGTCTGAGATCAACTCTCTGAATATGTCATCCGGTGGAGGAGCACCTTCTACTCCTCCTATCCCTCTTATCCCACCAATCTATGGTGGATCTGGCTGTGTCAATCCTGATCATGGCACCCCTCAGATTACTGCTATGAAATTAGATGGCTCTAACTATCTTCCGTGGGCACGATCTATCCTCATTGCCTCAAAAGTCGTCAGTTTGGATATGTCAGTGGCACGACGAAGGAACCTCTGTCTACTTCTCCCGAGTGGCCTCAGTGGGAGTCTGAGAACTCGTTGGTGATGTCCTGGCTCCTTAACTCCATGTTGGAACCCATCGCGCGGAACTACCTGTTTTTGGATTATGTTGTTGATATTTGGAAGCGTGCAGAGACTACATATTCCTGCCGAGGAAATGCTGCTCAGATCTACCAGCTGCGGCGTAGGATATTCCTTTTGCGTCAGGGAGATCGTCCTCCTTCTGCCAACTATTGGGAGTTCACCCAACTCTATCAGGAGTATGATCACTTTGATTCTCTGACCCTGGTATCCCATGAAGATGAGGTGTTGTGCGAGCGAGAGAAGAACGTAGTCGTATCTTTGAATTCCTGCATGGGTTGCATCGTGATTTTGATCCGATCAGTATTCAGATTCTTGGACGCTCTCCACTTCCTTCCTTATCAGAGGTTTACAGTCTGGTGCAGCAGGAATTTGATCGTCGGCAGACTTGCTTGCTGACTCTGCCTCAAAGGGTTCTGCTCTTGCTTCCCGGTTCCATCCAGGGGCTCGTCCTGCTCGTGACAGTCGTCCCAGGTCTACGGAGAAAGATCTTGTTTGTGATTATTGCGGAAGGTCTCGCCACACCAGGGACACGTGCTTCAAACTCCATGGCTTCCCTCCTCCCAGAGGAGGACCGGTTCCTCGTGAGGGACGGGGATCTGGACGTCCCCAGAGTCGTCCCTCCAGGTCTGCACATCTTTCTGATGTTGTTGAGGACCTCTCGGCCCACCTCTCTCCGGACTCCACTTATGCTCCCCCTGCTCTCTCTGCTAAAGAAATTCAAGCTTTTCGCCGGTTGATGCAAGGCTCTCCTGCCGAGCAGCTCGGGTCGTCGTCTTCCTCTTATGCTCACCAGGGACCTCCAGGTGCTCATTCTGCCTCCACCTACCTTTCCTCTCAGTGGATCATCGACTCGGGTGCCACCGATCACATGACAGGGTCTACTTTAGGTTTCGTATACTACACCCCCTTGTCTGGTCGTGACAAAGTGAGCATCGTTGATGGGTCGCTCTCTCCTATTGCGGGGAAAAGATCCATTCCCTGCTCTTCTCTTACTCTTTCTTCTGTCCTTCGCGTTCCTACTTTCACCTGAAATCTTCTTCTTATTAGTCATTTGACTAACTCTATGAATTGCTCTGTGACTTTCTTTCCTTCCTCTTGTATTTTTCAGGACCTGAAGACGGGGACGGTGATTGGCTCTGGTAGACTGTGCAATGGGTTCTATGTGTTTGACCCTTCCAGCTCCACATCCTCAAGTTCCACTTCGTCTCTAAAGGCTCTCCGTGCGGATTTGTCCTCCGATCTAGATTCCTAGCATTGTCTCCTTGGACATTCTCTTATCTCTACTATGAAACTTTTGCATCATACTATTTCTAATGCTTTGTTTAATGGTTTTAATTGTGATGCATGTGAACTTGGTAAACATCATTGTACTTCCCTTTCTTTAATGTCTCATAGGAACTCTGCTCTGTTTGATCTTATTCATACTGATGTTTGGGGCCCTTGTCTCACTGCCTCTATATCTGGTTGCTTGTGGTTTGTTTCCTTTATTGACTGTTATTCTCGTTGTACGTGGGTGTATGTTATGGGTCTTATTATTATTATTATTTATTTCCATATATGCATTTATTATGTCATAAGAGAGGCGTCCTTATATGACGCATGATTGGTGTCGTGTCCTTTTTAGTCGTGTGTCCAAGTTTGTCGTTATTTCCTTTAGTGTTATTTCCTTTTTGATGTCGATTGTAAGTCCTATTTAAGGGACCTAGTGGGTCTTGTATCGGTATGCAAGAAATAAAGTATATTTCCCAAACCCTAAGAGATCTTGGAAGCTCTCTCTCTCTCTCGAGCACGCCCCGCTTAGGCAGCCGCGGTCAAGGCTCCATAGCATTTCCTACTCCGTCTTCTCCACCTTCGGCTACGTTTACGGCGGCCACCGAGTCGGTCCGTATCAACTTGGTATCAGAGGCAGGTTCCTCTTCGGCCATGTCCTTCACAGCAGGCGTCGACATCCCAACCAGACCGTAACTTCACGTCGCCACCACTGCCACTCGCACCTCCTCTGTCGCCCCTCTACTTCCTCACGAAATCATTCTGGAAGCCCCGTCGATCATCGATCCCCCACGCCATCTCGCGACGTAACTATCGCGTCTTCCTCAACGACGCCTCCGGCGGATCGTCCCTCGATCGGCCTGCCCCGGCAACGATAGAACTGCAGACTTATTCCCTCGCACGCGCAGCTCTTACGTCGAACACAGTGCGCCAGCTGAGCCTGTTCCCTCCTACATCGAGCACGGTGCGCCGGTGAGTCTTACCCTCACGCGCCCATCCGGTTCAAGGAATTAATTCCTGTTGAACGCTGCAACAGACACGCGGACCACATACTTAATTCCAACCAAGGCCACCTCGGGAGCATTATTTCGGCTATTGGAGTAATTTGTCCATCATTGGAAAGCGGCGTGGATCTCGCGGCACCCCCCAAACAGCCGCCTCCGAGCAATCTAGTCGTCCCGTCACCCGCTCCTTATCCCGTGCTAACTCCATCCACAATATGGGAGACTCGCAAGATTTTACGGCGGCTCTTCAGGACGTGTTACAGAAGGTTATGACCGCCATGGAAGCACGCTTTAGGGACACCGAAATCCGGCATCGGGACGATATGGCCACTATCACTGCCAAACTTAATGAGCTGACCGCCTCCCTCCCCGTTGTTACTACTCCACCCACGGATCACGCCAGCAGCAGTCAAGTTCCGCCACCGCCGCTCATTCGCCACGAGCCACCACCACAGACCCTTGTTCGCCCTGAAGCGGCTATTCTGCCACGTTATACCCGCTTGGAATTCCCCACATACGATGGGAAAACTGATCTCTTGGGTTGGCTCACAAGGTGCGAACAATTCTTCGGCCATCAACAAACTCCGGCAGTTGAACGGCTCCCTCTGGCTTCCTTCCACCTTCTCGACTCTGCCTTACTTTGGGCCACTCGCCTCCTCATTGATCAGCCGGGCCTAACGTGGGACGACTTCAAACGATTTTGCAGCATGCGTTTCGGCCCTCCCATCCGCAGCAACCCCCTTGGTGCCCTCACAACACTACGCCAGACAGGATCCGTGGACGACTATCTGGACCAGTATCAACTTCTTCTGGCACACGTCACGCTTTCCCCGGAGATGCAGGTGGGCATCTTCACCGCCGGACTTCGTGATCGCCTGCGACTTGATGTCGAATTTGAGGCTCCTCCAGACTTAGTGACTGCTATGAGTCTGGCCAGGCTATGTGACCGCCGCCTCCAACTGGCACAGGAGGGATATCCACCCGTCAACAGGAACATTCAGCAAGACCGCACCGAGGATCATCCAGCCCCACCAGTTCGTCGACTATCTCAGGCCGATATGATGAAACGACGCGCACAAGGCTTATGTTACAACTGCGACGAACAGTACACTCGCGGCCACAGGTGCAAACGACTTTTCTATCTGGAAGTCGAGGACTATGATGATGAGGGTGTCGGCAGACGCAAACACCATTGATCTCCCTCGAGCTTGAGGACAAGCTCAATTTGAAGGCCGGGGGAGATGTTATGGGTCTTATTATTATTATTATTATTTATTTCCATATATACATTTATTATGTCATAAGAGAGGCGTCCTTATATGACGCATGATTGGTGTCGTGTCCTTTTTAGTCGTGTGTCCAAGTTTGTCGTTATTTCCTTTAGTGTTATTTCCTTTTTGATGTCGATTGTAAGTCCTATTTAAGGGACCTAGTGGGTCTTGTATCGGTATGCAAGAAATAAAGTCTATTTCCCAAACCCTAAGAGATCTTGGAAGCTCTCTCTCTCTCGAGCACGCCCCGCTTAGGCAGCCGCGGTCAAGGCTCCATAGTATCTCTTACTCCGTCTTCTCCACCTCCGACTACGTTTACGACGGCCTCCGAGTCGGTCCGTATCAGTGTATTTGATGAAGAAGAAAAACGAAGTGTTTCCTCTCTTTCAGCATTTCCATAAGATGATTACTACCCAATTTAGTGCTACAATTAAAATTTTGCGCATTGACAATGGTCGGAGCATATTGAATCCCGATTTGAGAGGTGCCTGAGTGACCTTGGTATCATCCATCAAACCTCCAGTGTCTACACCCCCGCACAGAACGAAGTTGCTGAGCGCAAGAATCGTCATCTTCTTGAGGTGGCTCAGTGTCTTCTTATTCGCATGACCCTACCTAAATATTATTGGGGTGATGCAGTTTTGACTGCTGCCTACCTCATCAATCGCCTCCCTTCCCGGGTTCTTGGGCATCAGACTCCTCTGACCACCCTGTGTCCGTCCCACTCACCTCTTGCCTCGCATCTTTGGGTATGTGTTTTGTCCATATACACCCTAAATCCAAACTTGAACCTCGGGCCCTGCGATGTGTCTTCATCGGTTATTCCCCAACTCAGAAAGGCTACAAGTGTTTCCATCCTGTTACTAAACGGTCATTTGTTACTATGGATGTCACCTTCCGGGAATCTGAAGCTTACTATGGGACCTCACTTCAGGGGGAGTTGATTACTAGTGAAGTGAGTTCCCCTTCTCTTCCTTTGCCTATTGTTCATTCCTTTCCTTTTTCTACTCGACTGCATTATGATCCGGTGATGCCTTCTATCCCTGGGGATCCCATTGTTCCACCGCCTCCTCCATTGCAGGTTTACACTCGAAGGAGGGGTACAAATACAAAGGCCTTGCCCACACTTCCTGGGACAACACATGATCCGTCTTTCGATACTGATAGAGGTAATGTTTTTTCCACCCAGCATCCTCTCTCTCACTTTGTGACCTATCACTCTTTGTCTCCTGCACATAGAGCTTTTGTCACCTCCTTGTCTTCCATTCCCATTCCTCACTCTTGGCAGGAAGCTCTTGAGCACAATGAGTGGAAGGCTGCCATGTTGGAGGAAATGATGGTCCTGGATAAAAATCATACGTGGGATCTTGTACATTTTCCTCAAGGGAAAATCATTGTGGGATGTAAATGGGTCTTCTCTGTGAAGCAAAACCACCAAGGTCTCGTTGAACGGCGCAAAGCTCGATTGGTTCTAGAGGCTATACTCAGACTACGGGTATCGACTATCAGGAGACTTTTGCTCATGTTGCAAAAATGAACTCAATCAGGATATTGTTCTCATGTGCGGTATGTAAAGGGTGGAATCTCAGTCAGTTGGACGTGAAGAATGTCTTCCTTCATGGGGATTTAGAGGAGTAAGTCTACATGTCACTGCCACCTAGTTTCCTCCCCAGAGAGTCAGCAGGAAAAGTAAGCAGGTTAAAGAAAGCTCTGTATGGATTAAAACAGTCCCAGCGTGCCTGGTTTGGAAGGTTTCACCGGGCAATGATGACTTTTGGATACAAACAGAGTAATGCAGACCATACCCTGTTTGTAAAACACCGACAAGGCAAGTTGACTGCCCTTATCGTCTACGTGGATGATATAGTTACAACTGGCGATGGCACAAAGGAGATTAATCATCTGAAATCCCGATTGGCAAGGGAGTTTGAAGTGAAGGACCTTGGATCCCCCAAGTACTTTCTTCACATTGAAGTGGCCAGATCTAGGCATGGTATCTTATATCACAGCGGAGGTATATCCTAGACTTTAGAAACATCTTGGATGATTAGGTGTAGATCAGCTGACACCCCTATTGAGGCTAATCATAAGCTTGGGAGAGATGGTGGAGAGGTGGTTGATGACATACCGGGTTTCCAACGCCTGGTGGGGAAGCTTATCTATCTCTCTCATACCCGTCCGGACATCTCATACGTTGTAGGGGTTCTCAGTCATACATGGACTCACCGAGATCACATCACCTTGATGCTGCCCACAGGGTCTTGCGATACCTCAAATCCTCTCCTGGCAAGGGTGTTCTGTTCTCCCCCAACAAAGCATTAACCATAGAAATCTACACGGATGCGGACTGGCTGGTTTTATTGATGGTCGGAGATCTACATCTGGATATTGCTCACTAGTTGGGGGTAATCTGGTGACCGGGAGGAGTAAGAAACATGTTGTGGTCAGATCCAGTGCAGAAGCAGAGTTCAGAGCAATGGCACATGGGATATGTGAAGGATTATGGATTCAGTCGATTATGCGGGATCTTGGTATTGTGTGTAGGGGACCAATCAGGATTTATTGTGATAACAAAGTTGCTATCAGCATTGCCCACAACCCGGTCCAACATGACCGTACAAAGCACGTAGAAGTGGACAGACACATTATCAAGGAAAACATAGTGAGGGAGATCGTAAGTACTCCTTTTGTTCCATCCAACCAACAGCTGGCAGATGTACTCATTAAGGGTTTAAGTCAGTGTTCCTTTGAAAAGATATTGTGCAGGTTAGGCATGACGGATATCACATGCCCAACTTGAGGGGGAGTGTTGGAAATATGCTAGTATTTTATTTTATAGCTTATAATTATCGTTGTAACCCTGTATTTACCACTCCTATATATTAAGGAGTGAGGTAATTGAATACAAATTATTTTCACTTTCGTCAACAGAAAGGTTTTAGGCTAGCTTTTAATAAGCTAATTAATCAAAAAAAGGTTTCAAAAGTCCTCTTTATGATGGGGGTGTTGGCAGTTCAAGTGAGGGGAAGGTTTCAATAAGAAGAATAGTTTCAACTTTGATATTAAAGAATATTTAATGACATGGGGGAATAATTTATCAAAGTTGGCTGGTGGAAAGTTAATGCACGGGTCAGTTTTCCAAAGGATGAGAAAATCAGAGAAAGTAAGAGTATTCTAAGAGAGTATTTAAATGATAATAAAAGAGGAGATAATGGGGAATTTCAAAAGGAGGCCGGCTACTCATATAAAGGGAGAGAGGATTTACTTTTAATAAGGATATAATGAGGGTAGTAAATAAAGGAGTAGGTTTTAAAAGGTTGAATACTTGAATGAAAATAAAGTGGTTTTGATTTATGAATCACTTTCATTTGGTATTCCAATCATTAAATTTTAAATTTAGAAATTAAATATTTAAATTATTTAATTATAGTTTCGAAAATTAAAATAAAAAATGGTCTTAAAAATCATTAGTTTCAAAGCTTGCCCTAACTACCACTTTACCTAATTTGACGGACCAATTTATTCAGGGTCTTATTGGTCGGTCATGTCAATAAACCGAACAAACCTGCATGAAACAAAAGATACAAGCGCTTTTAACGAGCGCGAAAATACGAGAAAATAAGGTGCGTGAAGACATGCGTTATCAAATAACATATAATATTTCACAAAATAAAAATAAGATGCAGGTGCGACTCAGGTTTGCATCAATCTCCCTTCAAAAGAGCTACTTGGGTTCTTAAATCTCTCGAGGAAAAGATTCTATGAGTTGGAGTCTCAAGAAGAAAAGACTCATCGCCTTCGTGCAGAGGCAGTGCTAGCCCATAGATTTGTGGAAGAGGGGACGTACCCAGTTGATTAGGGAATCTCTATAAATCATGTGTCTTTCTGTGTTTTTCTTATTAGCTTTATGTTTCCTTCTATATGTTTTAACATATCTCTACTTATCTGGTAACCTAGCACATAAATCGAAAAGAAACCTAAAATATGACATTTGAGTGTCCTCTATTCACCACCCCCCCCCCCCCCACACACACACACACACACCGATAGAGAAGTATTCAGACATTTTATTCCGCACTTTCAACTCCCTTTAAACCTACCTTTGCCCTCCTCTCCTCCATTCTCGCATACATTTATATATTGTGTGAGTGTCATGCACCATAACTCGTACTTTCACAAACGCAACAGCTAAACATGGAAACAAACTGAGTCACTCAATTTAAGTAAATCAGACCCAAAACTTACACATATATCTAGCCAAGAAAAGTCTCTTCCCCGATATAAACTTGTCATAAATCATTCAAGTTGGAATCAATTATTCATAACCAAATTGGGCCTAAAACAATCCTCCGAATTAGTTCATGACATACTCTCATTCAATACCATTTAGTTTTATTACTAAGGGAAGATGCATGATTTCCTCCTGCACATGAGACTGGATACAACACCATCTCTTGTCAGAAACAAAAAAAAACAGTGATGTCCTAGAGGCACCAAGAAATCCGGCTACGCGACAATTTCCATTAATTTTTTAAGTGCAATAGAAATTATGGGATAAAATAAAATAATAATAATAATAATATTGATTTCAACTCGAAATAGATTATTTGAATTTGTTGGAGCTAAGTTTTTCTCGCTCCAACGAAAATGATCGCATGGTTTCTCTCAACTTCCCCTTAGCCTTTCTCTCCAAGGGTCAGGCCCTAGGCCACCTCACATTTCCAATTTTTCATCATTCCTCTTCTCACCAACATTGGTGGCGATGACGAAGGGTAGGTTGTGAAAGGGTGTGCCGACTCTAATGCAAACTTATGTGAGCGGTAACGGACAGACTCAAACAAACCTAAACTATATGATGTGTGTGTGATTGAATTGATCTGAAATCAAATATAGTAAAATTTGAGCAGGGTAAGCAACCAAACACAACATATGCAACAATTTTCAGATTAAGCAATCAAGACAGATTTTCTTTCGCACGAATTTTCAACTACAACCTTCGTGCACAGATTATTATAAGAAAATAAGAAAATAAGAAATGAAACAAGTGCGCTAGCAAATCAACACGTCCTACACATATATGATATGAATCCAATATTCAATAAAATATATGAATCAATACAAATTACTCACTAGCAGCAGGGATTCAGTAACGGTTGTAGACGTGAGACTTCAATTGTTGTCATCAACAAGGTGGAGGGTTGTAGTGGGATGGCGGGTAGGGGAGAAGAGGGGTGGTGAGGGATGCAGCTGGGGAGGAGGAGGGACTGTCGGCGAGGGGAAAGTAGGAGGATGTGGTTTTGCTGGTGGAAGGGGGGCCTTGCGGTTTTGGAGGAGGAGATGATCTGGCTGTGAGATACACAGGGAGGGTTGTTGTTGGGTGTTCAGGTGAGAAGGTGATGGGGTTTCTTATTTGCTGGTAGGGGAAGGTTGGCTGGTCGTCAGAAATGGAGGAAGGAGACGAGGACATGCGGCTGGAATTCGGCCGACGCCAAAGTTACAGGCACTGGAAATGTTGTCGGTCTCTGGTTCGACATGGGTAGGAGGAGATGGCGTGGGCTGCTAGGGTGGGGTCGTCGTCTTCCAGAGAGGAGATGACAAGCGGTTTGAAGAGGCGAGTGGCAGACAGGGATGACATCGGCTTCGAAGGAGATCGTAGAAGACAGGGGTGGTTCCTTTGATTAGATCGTGGAGATGAGTATGTGGCAAGGGGTATTCACGGGAAAACAAGGTAGTTAATGGATTAGTAAAACAAAAACTGAAATTAATCGGGACGTCGCACCCCGGGGTCTCGCGTCGTCGCACCACGATGTGATTGCATGCTCTGGATTCTCTCACAAAGAAAACAATCCGTCAAAATGGCAGTTATCCCCCTTATTTATAGTGAAAGGGAGCTAGGGCACCCGCTGTGAACGGCTATGATTGGCCGTTACACCAAATACCCAAATAACACTAAAAATGATCCACAATAAAAAAAACAAAATACATAAAATGTAGAAACGGTGCTCCGGACGCGCTTGTGGTGTCGGATAGATAATCTGATCAACGTCTCCTGCGCGAGTACACAAATGCGGGTCTCGCAGAGTGATGGTCCAAAGTTTTGTGACGATTTTGTGGTCGATCCCCATCAAGCGGCCATCGTTTCTTCTCTTGTTGTTGCCACAAACAGTTGTATTGGGTGGCCCTCGCCGTCTCCCCAACTTTTCAAACGCAATCAGAGATCACCCCTTTGAGATTCATTGGGGTTTCCTTCCCTTTAGGCATCCATATCCTAAGTCGAATCTTCTATCACGTCGGTCAGCCCAAGACAAGGCACTTTTCACAAGCGTTGTCGACTGCCGCTCTGTTTGAGAGAAGTTGCTTTGGGCAGAAGGTGTGGGGCTCAAGAGAGGGGGAAAGGAGTAGCTCATGGGATTAGATATTTCTAGAAATGGAAAGTAAAATTATCAAAAATTAATTTATTTTGAATCATATAATTGATAATGCATTAGCATAATAGGGAAAACTTAGTTTGGTGCCTGCGGGGCTCTTCTTTAGTAATAATATAGATTTTTGTTAGAAATCAGAATTCCGTAATAATTTCATTCAGAGAACAGTCCTTGATATATAGGAGTGCGACAATGCAAAGGAAATACAATAGGGAAAAAACAATTAAAGCATAAACTCCAACACTACCTCTCAAGTCAGGCTTGTGACGTCTGTTAAACCCAACTTGCCCATAATGTTCTCAAAGACTCTCTGACTCAACCCCTTAGTAAGAACATCAGTCAGTTGTTGATCAGATGGGACAAATAGAGTGCTCACAACTCCCCTTACTATGTTCTCTTTGATGAAGTGTTTGTCAACTTCAACATATTTAGTGTGGTCATGCTGAACAGGATCGTGCGCAATGTTGATAGCCGCCTTGTTGTCACTTGCCACAATAAAGCCTGATGGGACCACTGCTTTGAATCCCAAGTTCGTACATAATGGACCGAATCCGCATTCCTTCACATATCCCATGAGTCATAGCTCTGAATTCCGCTTCAGTACTAGACCTGGCAACAATATGTTTTTTACTTATCCAGGTTACCAGATTACCTCCAACCAAGGAACAATATCCAGAAGTGGATCTTCGGTCATCAATAGATCCTGCCCAGTCAGCATCTATGAAAACTTCAATGGTTAACTCATTACTTGGGGTGAACAAGATACCACGCCCAGGAGAGGATTTATGATAACGTAAGATCCAGGGGGGAAGCATCCAAGTGACGAGACCTAGGAGAATGCATGTATTGACTGATAACCCCAACAACATAAGAGATATTTGGGTGAGTATGGGATAGGTAGATAAGCCTTCCAACAAGCCGTTGAAAACCAGTGATGTCTGCAATAACTTCTCCATCATCTCTCCCTAATTTATAGTTGGCTTCAATTGGGGTATCAGTAGGTCTACGCCCACTCATCCCTGATGTCTCGAGCAAGTCAAGGATGTACTTCCTCTGAGAGATAAAGATCTAATGTTTGGATCTCGCGACTTCAATGCCTAGGAAGCACTTGAGATTTCCAAGATCTTTTACCTCGAATTTTCTTGTCAATCTTGTCTTCAAACTTGGGATCTCATTCATGTCATCCCCAGTTATGACAATGTCGTCCACATAGACAATATGAGCGCTCAGTTTTCCTTGCCTGTGCTTTATAAACAATGTGTGGTCAGCATTGCTCTAAGTGTAAACAAATGTCATGATGGCTTTATGGAACCTTCCAAACCAAGCCCTAGGAAATTGTTTTAGGTCATATAGAGCCTTCTTCAGCCTACAGACCTTTCCCTCAGATCCTTCAGCGGCAAGACCCAGAGGTAGAGACATGTATACTCCATCTTCCAAATCCCCATGGAGGAAAGCATTCTTCACGTCTCGCTCCTGGTGCTCTTTCAGCTCGCTTCTCTACTGTGGCGCAGTCACTCTCTGTCTCTGAGCTTGCCCAGCAGCTCTCTCACGGTTCACTGCCTCGCTCCTCTGCCTTTGTGCTCTCACCGGATGCTACTAACGCCTCTGCCTCTTAGACGGCTGCCACCGCCCCTGCAGGTATCTCTCCCTCCGACTGGTTATTTGACTCTGGAGCCTCTTTTCACATGACCTATGATGCCACCCACCTCTTGTCTTGTCAGTCCGTCCCTTCTGACCTTAGTATCATGGTAGCTGATGGTACTATTCTCCCAATCACCAGTCGTGGCCTACTTCATACCAGACATTTCCGCATTCCCGATGTTCCCTACATACCCAAGTTATCCATGAACCTTATATCCGCCAGTCAACTCACATCCCACGGTTGTCTTATTATTTTTGATGAGTTTGCGTGTCATGTGCAGGATCGTCTGACAGTGAAACTCCTTGGAGTTGGCCGTCGCCGTAACGGGGTGTACGTCCTTGATCGTCTCCATCTTCCATCCACTCCATCGTCACTGGCGGCTTCTACCTTTTGTCTTCCTTCGATGGGCTTCTTCAGTGGCATCATCGTCTTGGTCATCCCAGTGGTTCGCGTCTTGCGACTCTCATCTGTCATGGCTTCCTTGGTCGTGTTTCTGTTGATCGGTCTCACTCTTGTGCGGATTGTAAGCATGGCAAACAGCTACAACTCCCCTATCCGTCTAGTGAGTTTAGGTCTCGGCATCCTTTTGATTTAGTTCATTCAGATGTATGGGGTCCCGCACCTTTTGTATCAAAGGGCGGACATCGATATTATGTTATCTTTCTTGATGATTATTCTCATTATTATTGGGTTTGCTTTATGCATTCTCGGTCTAATTTCTTTCAGATTTATGTTACTTTTTCTGCTATGGTGCGCACCCAGTTTTCTGCTTCCATTTGTATTTTCCGTTCCGACACAGGGGGAGTACCTCTCTCATGTTTTTAAAGATCTACTAGCTACCCACGACACTCTCCCTCAGCATGCCCGACCCGGTGCCCACACTCAAAATGGCACCGCTGAAAGCAAGCATCGCCACATTATTGAGATAGCTCGCACCCTTCTCATTTCCTCCCACATCCCTCCTCACTTTTAGGTCGAGGTTGTTTCCATTGTTGTCTACCATATTAACTGCAGCCCTTCACTTTCCTACAAGGTCAGATTCTTGGTGAGTGTCTGTACTCTCGACCCCCACGTTACACTCATCTTCGTGTTTTTGGCTGTCGGTGTTATGTTCTACTCCCTCTACCATGGTTATCAGGATCGCGATCCGGATCGTAGGATCTTACGGTCCTACGATCCAGAATTTGTAAATCGATCCGGATCTTACCCAGGATCTATATCGGCACCTCTACGGCTGGGATCACGATCCGGATCTTAGGATTTGTAGGATCGCGATCCCGACCCGATTCTACCGATCCAGCCAAAGGGAACTAGAAACATGTCAAACCCTATCTCGACCTTATTCAACCGGTCCAACGCCCATACCCCATCGCTTAACCCTATCCCAATCCTGACCCCCATACCCCATCGCAAAATCATATCTTGTCGCTTTCCCCTATCTCAAGTTATGACTACAAAAGGAGGCCAAGGGCGACGTCTTCGCTCACTTCCAGTCCAGACAACGTCTTCCTTTTCCTTCCTTACCTAGTTCCATTTCAGGTGGCGACAGTGTCTTCTCTTCCATTCCAATGTATGAGCAATCCAATGGTCAGCTATCCAGTGGCTTCATGCTTCCAAGCCAACGTTTTCTCTTCATTTCTAACGTACGAGCAATCCAGCGGCTAGAAATCCAGCATACCAGCAATCCAGGCTTCTTGCTTCCAGCATACCAGCAATCCAGCAATCCAACTGATTTAGTTATTCAATTATTTTTTTATATAATTATTCACATACTGCTCAATTTAATGATTTGTTGTTAATTGAGCATGTAATTGGATGATACAAAGTTAATTTTATATTTTTAGTCTTAATTTATGAATGTTGTGGGAACTTGCGATCCTCGATCCGATCCAACCTCAAAACGATCTCACCTAGGATCTCGATCCTGATACCCTTGCACTCTACGTGAGCGTACCAAGCTATCTACTCAGTTTGTACCTTGTATCTTTCTTGGATACAGTACTGAGCACAAGGGCTATCGATGTTATGACTCTGTTGCACGTCGACTTCACATATCACGTGATGTCACCTTTGACGAGTCTCACCCTTTCTTTGTGTCCTCTATCTCCTCGACCTCGCACTCATCTGTTACTCCCTCTAATGTGCAGTCTCTCACCCTTCCCATCTCACTGCCTCATGTCTCCTCTGGTATGTTACCCTCCTCTCCCCTTGTCGCAGCATACACCATCTCCGACCTCTCAAGTCTCACCTTCTCACTCCTCCCCTTCGCCACCCACTTCTTCCTCTGATGCGCTCAACGTCCCCCTTCATATCACTACACTCGTCGTCCCTCTTCCATATCACTACACTCGTCCTCCCCCTCTTGTTCCCTCGCCTCTAGTGCCCCCAGACTCAGTGTCTGTCTCCTCCAGCGAGTGTCCTGTGGATGATCCACCTGCGCGTCGCAACCCACCTCGTGAAAGACGTCCTCCCGATCGCCATAGCGTTGCTACACTACCGCTGGACCTGCCTGCCCTTCCTGCTACTGCGTGTAGTGCTCCAGGGCCGACTTCCTACCGTGAGGCTGCTCAGATACCTGAGTGGCAGGTCGTTATGTCTGCTGAGTTGGAGGCGCTTGAGCACACTCGTACCTGGGAGTTTGTTCCTTCCAACTGGTGTTCCTATTACTTGAAGTGGGTCTTCAAGGTCAAGACTCGTCAGATGGTTCTGTGGAGAGGTACAAGGCTCGACTTGTAGCTCGTAGTTTTCAGCAGGAGCAGGGACGAGATTATGACGAGACCTTTGCTCCGGTCGCCCACATGACTACGATTCGTACTCTTATTGCAGTTGCAACTATTCGTCACTGGTCTTTGTTCCAGCTCGACATGAAGAATGTTTTTCTTCACGGCGACCTTCAGCAGGAGGTGTACATGCTCCCTCCTCCTGGTCTCTCCTCTCCTCCATGTCTTGTCTGGGGCTCGAGGCGAGCTCTTTACGGGCTCAAGCAGGCGCCCCGCGCGTGGTTTGCACGCTTCAGCTCAGTCATTACAGCCGCCGATTTTCAGCCGAGCCCACATGATCCCTCCCTGTTTGTGCACTCCTGCTCTCGTGGCTGGACTCTTCTGTTACTTTATGTGGATGATATGATCATTATTAGTGATGATCCTTCTCATGTGGCCTTCGTCAAGCATCACCTTCAGCAGCAGTTTCAGATAACTGACCTTGGACAGCTGAGCTACTTCTTGGACCTTGAGGTCACCTCTGCAGACCGTGGTTTTCAGCTCTCTCAGTGGCGTTACACATCAGATCTCTTAGCTCGGGCTGCTCTCTCTGACTCTCGCACCGTGGACACCCCTATGGAGCTTCACCTTCAGCTACGTCCGAATGATGGGGTTCCACTCTCCGATCCTACTCGATATCGTCACCTTGTTGGGAATCTCGTCTACCTTACTATTACTCGGCCTGACATTGCCCATGTTGTTCATGTGTTGAGTCAGTTTGTTAGCGCGCCTACTTTTGTGCATTATGGTCACCTACTGTGGCTCCTGCGTTATCTCTAAGCGACGACTTCATGTGTTATTTTCTTCTCCAACTGTAGTTCTCTGCAGCTTCGTGCTTACTCGGATACTACTTGGGTTCTTCACTTATTGCATGGAAGTCCAAGAAACATACCGGTGTTTCTAGTTCCAGTACTGAGGTTGAGCTTCGGGCCATGGCTACCACCACTGAGGACATTATTTGGCTCTGCTGGCTTCTTGAGGACCTTGGTGTCCCTTCTCTGGATCCCACTCCACTCCACTATGATAACATTGGTGTCATTCAAATTACTCTGAACCCGGTGAAGCACTCTCTTTCCAAGCATATCGGGGTGGATGCTTTCTTCTTACGTTAGCAATATGGTGGTAGCACTCTTGCTCTTTACTTTGTTCCTTTTGAGCAGCAGCTTGCAGATTTGATGACTAAGCCGCAGACGCGGACCCGGCATACCTATCTATTGTCCAAACTCTCGGTGTATGATCCCACGTGAGTTTGAGAGGGGCGTTAGCGATATTGTACACATTGTATATGGTAAGATATTTCTTAGGCTCACCATGGGTGTTGCGATCACCCTCTCATGTGTATATATATATATGTAGACATTATTGTTGAGTAATGAATGAATTCATTTTTCC
The DNA here is from genome assembly GCA_033032865.1 of Dactylorhiza incarnata. Taxonomy (NCBI): domain Eukaryota; kingdom Viridiplantae; phylum Streptophyta; class Magnoliopsida; order Asparagales; family Orchidaceae; genus Dactylorhiza; species Dactylorhiza incarnata. The sequence goes on along the minus strand of JAWHQI010000097.1, from coordinate 5,250,404 downwards.
TATCAGAGAGATCGGGGAAGAGAGGGTCTTGGCGGTGTGATCAGGGGATGTTATGGCTGGTAAGGAAGGGTTATGGCGGTGACAGAAGAGGAGCAGGATGGGAGCAACTGGAGATGGAGGGGAAACTTGCAGGAGGTTGGATCGGGAAGGGGTTCTTTGTTGGAGGCGGGTTGACGGCGATACCTTAATGTAACGGAAGATTAAAGATCGATTCAATCCTACTCTAAGTCTTTACTCTCTTCCCCTCTTCAAGATCATCCCATCTTCTCATCACACTTTCATCTCCCCACCTCTCTCAGCCTGATTCTCCTTATCCCTCATTAACTAGAACATTTCATCCTCTCCCGCCCAATTGAGTGTTTTCCTCACTCCCCTCATTAGAGTGTTCAGTTAGATATGAATTCTCCATCCATATTACAAAGAGATCTCCAATAAGTTTTTCAATATAGTGATTTTGTTACGAACGCACAGCGACGATTATATGGAGTATCTTATTTTGTATTTTTGATCCGCATGTATTTTTAATTTGTAAGATCATTATGGTAATGTGTAAGTGAGTCTCCCTCTCTATATAAGGAGAAGGCTTGGGAGTTTTAGGCATTTTTTATGCTTAGGGTTTTGGGATCTCTCCTTGTGAGAGGGACTTCAAGAAGGAACCAACCCCCTGGGGTTAGGAACGAGTATTCCTCATGAGTGTATTCAATTATTCGAGTTTTATTGCAAGCTAATTTTGTGTTGGTAACATTTGATCCGACCTTCCCCTTTCCGCCCAAATTTTGACGCCGGATTTGACGTCATGAGCAGTTCCACAGTTGTTTCGTTAGCCTACTCCCACTTCGGGCTTCGGCGTTGTCGCTCCCTGCTCGCAAACATTTCTGCATGCACTCGTTCACCCCATACCAATTACCAGGTGTGTCTCGCGTCGACCGAGATGCTTCCCAGCGTCACTTCAAACTAATATCTCTGACGGCGGGCTTCAACAGATCTCTCACTGCGTCACTTCAAACTGATCTCTCCCTGCGTCACTTCAAACCGATCTCTCCTTGCAAACGCATCCCAGCGTCATTTCTGGCTGTCGACTGATCTCTCCGTCGGCGGGCTCGACCGATATCTCCATCGGCAGGCTAGACCGATCTCTCTGTCGGCAGGCTCGACCGATCTCTCCGTTCGGCTCTGCCTGCATAGCCCGCGCCTGGCGACGACTCCAGCGACCGCGCAGGTATTCTGATCAACGATCCCTTCAGCACTGTTGTGGCTTTCTTCTCACGCCCTCCATCCAGCAATTTACTGCTTTCGACACGCCGTTTCTCCCCCAACCTGCAACAACTAGTAGGGACCCTGCTTCCCGTAGTGTCCAGAGGACCCCCGCTGCCCTTTCCCCATCTCCTTTTAATGCCAAAGACCCGTCACCCGATGATGGAATCCTGTTTCAAGGCCTTCGAACATGCGCCCTCACCACCATCAACTCTCGCATCAAGGGCTCAAGGCCCAAGCCGAGAAGTTCGCTTTGATTATGGCATTACTCCACAACATGCAATTCGGCCAGCACTCCGGGCCTAACACTGTCTCTGCCTTGAGATCCCCCAGCACATTGTCCGCCGAAGAACCCATTTTGGCGAGATTGCATCCTCCGCCTTTCCCCCGCATCGACATTCCCACATTCAACGGGACTGACCCCCTGGGCTGGATTGCCCGCGCCGAGTAGTATTTTGGCATTAACCAGACTCTTCGGGCACAAAAGGTCTCCACGGCTCCTATCGGCATGGAAGAGTTCACCCTCCATTGGGTCCGCTGGCTGCACCAGTCCTTTCCCGTCCACGCCTGGGCAGCTATCACTGAGGAACCCATTCAACGTTATGATCACCGCTACTTCGGCAACGTGATCGAACGCCTTTGCGGGGTTCGTCAAACCAGCTCCATTGACACATACGTGGATGAATTTATCGAGTTGGTCACCTACATCCCGGGTCTTCTACCCACCACTACTTGGGTTATTTCATGCATAGATTACAACCACATCAGTTCTCGCCTCCACACACCCACCCCGCCCCACCCATTCGTCTAGTATCAACCAAGCCATGGACCTTTCCCTACTCGTGGAGGCCGAATTCCTTGCGACATCCGGGGAACCTCATTCTACATCACCTCCTTCTAAACCCCCTACCAACCATACTTTGCCTCTCCTCCTAAGCCTCAACCACTGCCATCTCCTCTACTTTGCCCACCCATTATGCCTCCACGCAACCACCGTCCCATCCTAACTCATCGTCTTTCCAATCAAGAGTATCATGACTTGCGGAGTAGGGGTTTGTGCTTCTGTTGCAAGCAACCCTACTCTCCTACTCATGATTGGCATGTCAAAGAGTTACGCACACCATCAGTGATGACTTGGAGGAGATCGACATAGATGACTTTGACGTCCTTGCGATCACAGATGAACCGTCGGACGGAGCCCCAAGCACCTCAGCGGAAGCCAACCCGCGGGTGTATCACTACTAAACGGAGGGCGACACCTCGACCTTGGGGGTCAAGGTCGATTTTCAGGCGAGAAATGTTGTTACGCATGCACGGAGACGATTCCATGGAACATCTTATTTTGTATTTTTGATCAGCATGTATTTTTTATTTATAAGGGCATTATGGTAATGTGTAAGTGAGCCTCCCTATATAAGGAGGCTTGAGAGTTTTAGGCATCTTTTTATGCTTAGGGTTTTGGGATCTCTCCTTATGAGAGGGACTTCAAGGGGGAACCAATCTCCTGTGATTAGACACGAATATTCCTCGTGAATGTATTCAATTTTTCGAGTTTTATTGCAAGCTAATTTTGCGTTGGTAACATATTCCTTCTCTCTAAATACATAGTGTTTGAAATCCTTGAACTAAGAAGAGTGAATAAATCGATCTCTTTCTCAGATTATCGGAATCTCTTCTAACACACAACTAACATAAATGATAAAACATTGAAATTTTCATCATGCAGGAAAATTGGATTCCTTAATGCAAATATTAAAAAAACAAAACAAATGATTGATCTATAAAACAGGAAATTATCATTGTCATGACAACAATAAGTCATTAAAACATTTTGAAATGTATATAAAAGTAGAGTTAAAATGCAGTGGATGTGCAATAGCAAGCCGATTACCTGCCATCCACGACAGCATCATACACAAAGGAAACCAGATACTGCTCCTGGTTCTGCTCATCCACTTCTAACAAAATCATGTCTTTATGCAAATTAACATCATTCTTGACCTTCTTCGCCTTTTGGTGCTCAACATAAGGAGGAGGAGCCACTAATGCCGAAGAAGATGCCTCCGAGGAAGATGGATAGGGTGGTATGGCAGCCGGCCGCGGCTGTGCCCCTGAAGTCAACCAAACGTTCGCCTGATTCGGATTCCCCTGATTCATACGGTAATAAGAGGGAAAGATGTTCTGCCGCAAGGACTCTAAAGAGCTCATCAGCCCGCCGTACATGCTGCTTGGTTGCGGCCGGTACGCGTAGTAGTACGGTGGTGGCGGCGGAGGATGGCTGTAATAAGGCGTGGTGAAATTAGGTTGAGAGGGCGGAGGGTACGGATTGTAAGGAGGAATTTGTGTTGGTGGCGGTGGAGGAGGGATGTGAGGAAGATGTTGGGGGTAGGTTTGACGGTAGTCGTCGCGCCTCCGGCTGCGGCTCGAGGATTGGCCCATGGAGACTTCGATGGACTTCTTCTCCGATGATTTAGGTTTTCATGTTTCCCTTAGACGGAATGAGGAAGGGATTCATATAAACAGAAAGAAATCTTCTGTAGAATAGAGGTAGAGGAGAAAGGTTGAAAGGAGACGACCGCGTTATCGGCGACAGTCATCACCGGAAATATTTTGACTGCAATTTCAATTCATATATTTTGTTTTTGATAATTATTTTGTTTTTTAACAAAACTCCTGTTTTTTAGAATTAGCCTTTATTCGATCAGCAGCATTTCACCAGCAGTTTTCTATCAGCAACAGCACAATCAAACGGAGCATTGTAAGTGTGTAAGTGCAAATCTATTATGGTTAGGTGCAAACGGCCCAAAAAATACACAAAAATAAATCTGATTAAAATAATCAAAAAAACTCGTATGGCTTGGTGCAAACCCCGCCGCTAAACCTCGGACGCCTCCTCCCACGTCTATGCATAGCAGGCATCTCCGGCGGAAAAAGGCCCCTCGGCGGCGGGCAAATCCTCCAATAGCATCCCCGACTGAGATCGGCATGTCCTGAAGCATCGGAAGCGTCGGTCAAGCAGTAGGAGGCGGGAGCGGGCCGCTGCTCGCCCTCCGAAATGCAGGAAAGTGCGTGCTCTGGAATGCCGAAGTAGAAGATGGACCGATCTGGTTGTCGTTGGAGATCGTTCGCGACTTCCTAAACTCTTGTTGGGTGTCGTTGCCGCCCTAGTACTGGCGGCGGTCGTGGTAAATACCTACCCGATTTTGATTTTTTTTCATTTCGTTTTTCTCCCATTTCGTCTTTCCCATTTCGTTTTTCTCCCAGCCTCATCTTCTTGTAGATAGCATGCGCATCTTCAGAGTTCACAGAAGTGATGTAGCCACGAATAAGAGTATTATTTTTCCATGCTTCACTGTGTGATCTAGTTTATTTGACGTCACAGAAATAGGGCAGCGGCAAAATCAGCATAATCATCAGGGTCGAACAGCATCTTCCTGGCAAAGCAGCGGCTATCGGAGAAGCAAACCATGGTTAGCGGACCAGAGCACTGCCGGCGGGAACATGGATGAGTCTGTTAATGTATATTTGGACTCGTAACGGTGTTCGGAGGCTTAACGGGTCGTGTAGGATACGCGGATATCCAATACCCGTAGATACTCCTAGGGTTTGCCTATTTATACCCAGCTAGGGGCAACGGGTTCTGTGTTCCACATTAGACACTCTCCGGGATGCTTCGAGCGCACCTAACAATCTCGAAGTAACCCTAGCTGCTCTAAGCTCCCGCGTTCGGTTTCGCGTCCTCGTGCTCCCAGTCGGCGCCGCTCTCGCACAGAAGATCGCGATTCCTTCTCCCCGTCGCTGTGTCGCAAAAGCTCGATCGCAAGGATTGCCGCTCGTGAGAGGAGTTCGCTGTTTCCTCTCGCCGTCGCCGTGCGTGTAGGGGATTTCGCGATCTCACCCAGCCGCCAAACCTCGCCTGGAGAAGAGATCGCAAGTCCCTGCCTCCGCCGTTCTTGAAAGCTTTGTCGCGGTCTCTTCTGCCGGTTCCGAGCGCGCGTGCGTAGGAGAAGTTGGTTGCTGCAGTTCTTGGCAGTCCACCGCTCGCGAAGAAGGAGGAAGTTCCAGATCTGCCGCCTCTGTCGTGTGCAGTCGCCGGTTGTCGCCCGGATCCAGTGCCGCCGCTGTGCCCCTGTCTGCCCTAATCGCAGATCTGTCGCCTCTGTCGTGCGCAGTCGCCGATTTCGTCGGATCCCTTGCCTCCCGCCTCAGATCCGCAGCTCTCCCGCCGCCGCCGTCTCCAAGCACGATGTTGAAGGCGAACAACTTCTCCTCTCCAGTACCGATGACGAAGCTGGAAAAATTCACGGCGTCGGAGTTCAACACTTGGAAGTTGAACACGCAATTTGGGATGAAGTGTCTGAACGTGTTCTACACCGTTCAGAACAATCGTGCTGAGTTCATCGGGACTGAGCATGAAGAACAGTGGATCAGCAATGAGGATTTTTGTCGGGACTATTTGCTGAACTGTCTCTCCCCAAGCCTGGCAAGGACCTACTTGAAAATGACGACTGCAAAGGAGATATGGGACGCACTGGAGGAGCACTTCAGGCAGGAGGAGGACCTGTCCAAGGCTCACTTAGTGGACAAGTTCCACTCTTTCATGTTCGACGAGGAGAAACAAATTCTCCCTCGGGTATCGGATTTCGAACACATTGTTGATTCCTTACATAGCGAACAAATTTCTCTGCCAGATAGCTTTGTTGCTGGCACGATAATTTATAAGTTGCCTTCCACGTGGTATCATTTCAAAACTGAAATGTACCGGAAGAAGATGCAGGTTGGTCTGAATGACCTCGAGCGTTTTATACGCATAGAGGACGAGAATAGGACTCGACACGCGCTAGAAACTGTTAGCAAGCAAAAAGCTGCTGCTAACATGGTCACTAGCTCTAAGCGTGTGCCGAATCAGCAAAAGACCAAACCGCCCCCGAATAAACCACAGGTTGCGGGCCCCAAAAATAAAATCAAGAAATTTAAGGGCAAATGTTTCAACTGCAACAAGTGGGGGCACAGTGCATCTGATTGTAGGCTTCCCAAAAGAGAAAGAACCAAAGGACCACAAGAGGACAACCAAGCTAATATGATTAGCCTTGCTGAGCCTTCCAACTTTGTCGCCATGGTTGGAAATGCGCAGGTCAGCACTGAGTGGTACCTGGACTCGGGGGCAACTTGCCATGTATGCAACAATGCTAATCTGATGACAGGGCTCGCTGAGGCAAAGGAATCTGTGACCGTTGCGAACGGTGGGGTGGCAGATGTGCTGAAGGTGGGAAACGCTACACTACTGCTGTCCTCAGGTAAGTCTTTAACTTTAAGAAATGTTAAATTTATTCCTTCATTATCTGCTAATTTAGTGTCTGTTAGTCTACTTTGTGATGCTGGTATGTCTGTTAATTTTTGTAGCGGTAGAGTAACACTGTCAGTTAACTCACACTATTTTGGATGTGCATACGTCCAAAATAGAATGTACCGACTAAGTCTAGCTAATGAAATAGTTCAACAAATACAATCAAACTTAGTTAGCCCTAAGACTCTACATGAGAGACTAGGACACGTGAACTATAGGAAGTTATTCCAAATAGCTAGAACTCACCAGATCAACTTAGACACTAAAACCCCATGTGGAAAATGTGAAGTGTGTGCTCAGATAAAGATCATTAGGAAACCTTTCAGCGCGGTTACTAGGAGCACAACACCACTAGAGCTAATACATTCCGACATCTGTGACTTTAAAAGTTTCGTCACCAGAGGAGAAAGGAAGTATATGATCACCTTCATAGATGACTGCTCTAGGTTCTGTCACATTTACCTACTTAAAACTAAAGATGAAGCGTTTGAAAAGTTTTGGCTTTTCAAAACCAGGGTAGAAAACCAATTAGGCATGAAAATAAAGAGGTTTAGAAGTGATCGAGGAGGAGAATACATATCCAGTGAATTCAAAGGTTTTCTTGCCTCTCAAGGCATCATAGCCGAAACCACTGCTCCTTACTCACCCCAATCCAATGGTATAGCCGAGAGAAAAAATAGAACATAACAGAAATGTTAAATTCTATGCTCCTCACTGCAGGCATGCCTTCCGTTTTTTGGGGAGAAGCAGTCTTAACTGCGAACCATATTCTAAATAAAGTCCATCATGTTAAGTTAGATGTTACACCCTACGAGTTTTGGTTTAAGAGACCCCCGTCAATCACAAAATTTAAGACCTGGGGCTGTATAGCCTATGTCAGGGTTCCTGACCCTAGACGGTCTAAGATTGGACCTAGGATCAATACATGTGTCTATTTAGGTTGTGCTGAAGATAGTGCTGCAGATCGATTCCTTGATATTTCCAACAATATCATCATCGAATCTAGGAATGCAGTATTTTTTGAAGATAAATTTCTTAAAGATAAGAACCTGACACTCCCAGGTATGCAAGCATCTATTACTGAGGAGGGTCCAGAATCAGTACCGAGCACTTCCTATTCAGTTCTTGTAGACACCAGTGGCCTAGAGTCTAGGAGGACTTCAGTGAGAGAGAAAACTCCCAGGACCTTCGGTAGTGATTTTGTTACCTACCATGTTGAGGCCGATCCATCCACCTATAAGGAAGCGATGAGATCCAGGGATTCCCTACTCTGGAAAGAAGCTATTGAGGAAGAGATGAATTCTCTTCTACAGAACAACACCTGGACGTTAGTTCCCAAGCCTAAAGGGGCTAAACCGATAGGATGTAGGTGGGTTCTGAAAAAGAAACCAAATCCTGATGGTAGCGTAGCTAAGTATAAAGCACGCCTGGTGGCTAAAGGTTTCACACAAGTCAGCGGAGTAGATTATTTTGATGTCTACTCACCCGTGTGTCACCTAGCAACCATTAGGATCCTCCTAGCTATTGCAGCTATTGAGACCTTTATTGTCCATCAGTTGGATGTTAAGACTGCGTTCTTGAACGGAGATCTGACCGAAGAGATCTACATGAGCCAACCTGAAGGTTTCATTGTAGACGGTCACGAAAATATGGCCTGTAAGCTTTTAAAATCGCTATACGGATTAAAACAGTCACCCAAATTATGGCATGAGAAATTTGACTATTGTGTAAATAACATGGGATTTTTGTCCAACCTCTCAGATAAATGTCTTTACATACGTCATAGATCAGATAACATCGCCATAATATGTTTATATGTAGATGACATGCTAATTCTAGCATCCGATCAATCCGAAATGGATGACGTAAAGTCGGGCCTGATGAAAGCTTTTGACATCAAAGATCTAGGAATAGTTGACAGTATTCTAGGTATGCAGGTGAGCTTTGGGAAAAATGGCATTTCCCTAAGTCAAAGCCACTACATCAAATCCTTGTTGGATACATGAGGATACAGTGATAGTCGAGCTTTAGAGACACCATACGATTATAACAACCGATTAAAGCCCAATGAAGGAGCTGTAGTTAGACAGTTAGGTTACTCTAAACTGATTGGTAGTCTCATGTATGCTATGGTCTGCACTAGACCTGACATAGCCTTTACGGTAGACATGTTAAGCCGATTCACTAGCAATCCTGGCCAGGACCACTGGAATGCCCTAGATTGGCTAATGCGATACTTAAAGCACACCCAAAAGTATGCTTTATGCTATAGTGGTCATCCTCCAGTTTTGGAAGGATATTCTGATGCATCATGGTGCTCAGAAATAAACGACAGCAAGTCCACTAGTGGTTTTATTTTCACACTAGGAGGAGCAGCTGTAGCCTGGAAGTCCAAAAGGCAGTCCTGTATTGCTCTCTCTTCTATGGAATCTGAATTGTATGCTCTAGCTTCAGCTGGAGAAGAAGCAGAATGGATAAGAGATTTGGTTATGGACATTCCATTGACGAGCCTGAAACTGAGTTCAGTTGCAGTTTACTGCGACAATCAGGCTACAAAGACGATTGCCACGAACACTCTGTTCAATGGCAAAAGAAGGCAACTACGGATGAAACAAGCCTGGTTGACCACTCTCACTAGTCAAGGGATTATGACCCTAATAGATGTGAGATCGAAAGATAATGTTGCAGACGCTTTAACCAAAGGCTTGAATAGAGCTCTTACAATAAAAACATCGGGGGAGATGGGATTAAAGTTCATAGATGTATGAAACTTTCCTCCTGTGTTTATGTTTTAATAGTAAGAACCTATAGTCGCAACATTCAAGCATCTAATAAACAGACTAAAAACCTCAAATAACTTCTTGATGAAAACACAAGATGGCTAGATGCTGGTTATTCCACATTTGATAACCTAACATCTTCTCATCGTAAGTTGATTCGAGAGTTATTCAACTGGGAATCGAAAGTCGTTGTAACGGTTAATCTAAACATTTATGGTCATAGCACATTATTCCACATTTGATAATGTTGCAAATGATGGTGTGCCAAATCATTTGTTGATGAGGTACATAGTGACCATTAATGAGTAAGATAACAATGTTTGATTTATTAAAATCAAAACTTTAACTGGTCCTAGTTAGACTGGATAGAGATGCTGACAATGTTACTTCACTATTGCTACAAGCACTAAGCTCACACAGGTAGAGCTAGCTTACTTTATATGTTACTGCATACGTCTATGAATTCATTGAGTCTAATCTCATGAAATTCCTTGCAGGCACTAGTGGAGATGGAGGAGAGAAAGTGGTGTTCGACATGGATGCTGATGATCTACTCACTGAGTAGAATTCTTTATATGTTTTGATTCAGTACCTTATTTTCTTTTCAGACTTATTTATGTATGAGTAGCACTGTTATTTGTTTTTTGGATGTTTTATGATTCTGCTATAACAATCCTGCTTATGTTTAAACTGTGCTAACTCTTATTGCAATGTGTAAAGTCGAAAACATGTCTTTTAGTACCCTCCACTTTCTGCACTCCGAAACATACACGTTACTTGTCACAAATATAGGAGGAGACTGTTAATGTGTATTTGGACTCGTAACGGTGTTCGGAGGCTTAACGGGTCGTGTAGGATACGCGGATATCCAATATCCGTAGATACTCCTAGGGTTTGCCTATTTATACCCAGCTAGGGGCAACGGGTTCTGTGTTCCACATTAGACACTCCCCGGGATGCTTCGAGCGCACCTAACAAAGTCCACGAGCTCGAAAACAAGGCTTGTTTGCACTTAATAAGTTGATTTGTACGTAAAAAATTATGATTTGCACGTAACAATGATTTGTACATAAAATTACTCTTTAAATTTAGTCTTTAGACTTTCAAAACTTAAATTTTCAATCTCTAAACTCAAAAAGTAATTGGTTTAATTCATTTATCCTTTAAATGCTAATGAAAAAGTAGAATTTTGATTTTTTTTAAATAATATAATTTTTAGCAAAGATAATAAAAAAAGGGTAAAAAGTTAAATCAGTCCCTATATTTTATGCATTTTTTGAAATAAGTCTCGTTTCTTTTTTTTTAAGGTTTGAGTCCCTCTGCTATACCAAACATAAGAAATCAGTCCTTTATTGCCTTTTCGTTAACGGCGTTTACGATTTCTTTCATTTATTTTCAAACTAACATTTCCTAAAGCCCCCGTAAAACCCTATTTCCTTCTGTGAGCCCCCTTCCTCTCCCGCGTCAAGGGCGCGCTTCTCGACGACCAACATCGAGGGCGTGCTTCTCGGCAACCAACATCCTCCATGGCGACCATCTTCGGTAACATCCTCCTTGACGACCAACATCGACATCATTCTCCTAGGCAAAACCCTCACCAAAACTGGTTAGAGCGTTACCCTCATAGTTACCCCCATTCCTCTTTTTCGGTTCCAACATCGGCAGGATTTTTATCTGGCTTTAGAACAATCTTATTAGTATTAGGATTCGATTTTGATTTTTCACTTTCCATATATTCCTTTTCCCGCCTTTTCTTCGTGGGGCTTTGATGCATCCTGCGACGCATCCTAACTTACCTTACTATGCATTTATTTTATTTACGTCTCATGTATTTTTCTATTATGCTCGCCTTTATTTTCGGCTCATCGGGTTGACCGTCCAATGAGACCATGAATAAAAGGTCCGGTAATTTAAGTAGTTAGAACGAAGAAGGGCAAGCTTAAAATTATTTAAAACAAAACGCATTAAAATTAATAAGAGGAAAACCCTGAATTAATATATATCAATATAAGTACATATATATATATATATACGAGTGACGGTGCACGGGGGGCCCCCCGTGCCCCGCGCGACGGTACCCACTTGAAATTAGAAATTGGATATACGAGTGACGGTGCACGGGGGGCCCCCCGTGCCCCGCGCGACGGTACCCGGCCTCTGATCGGCGTGCTTCGCCCGCCCCAGAACGATGCATCGTTGCGGGCTTCGCCTGCATTCAAGCTGGCCAGTTAAATCGATACGTTGTTGTGAGTTGCTCCCGCATCAAGGCGGGCTGCGCCCACATCAATTCGGGTTGCACCCTTAACATATACATATGAGCACTCAAAACGACCGTAAAAAAATATAAATTAAAATTACATTTTTTAAAAAATTACGCTTACGTAAAAAAATTTATTTTTCTTCATCTCTCCCTCTCTCTCTTTTTCTCTCTCCTCTTCCTCTCTCTTCTGCCATCTGCCTCTCTCTCTTCTCTCTCCCTTTCTCTCTCTTTCTTTCTTTCTCTCTCCCTCTCTCACGCATACCTTTTTTTTTTCTTTTGTTCGAATCGGGAATGAGGAGAGAGAATTAGAGAGGTGAGAGTTTTGATCTAACCGTCCCTATTTATCATACCATATGTGACGGTGCAGATTTTTTCAATGAATTTTTATTTCAGGCTATTCGCAGGCCGTAGTATTTCTTTTTAATATAGTATATATATATATATATTTTTATTATATAAGTGAATATAGCATTTTTCGTGCTCTCATTTTCCATCGTTGGATCTTTCACATGTTTTAACCGAAGCATTTTTAATATAAAAAAATAAAAATAAACTTTCGGGGAGAGAGAGTGGGAGAGAGAGAAAGAGAGGAGAGAGGGGGAGAGAGTGCGGCGGAGAGAGAAAGAGAGAAAAAAAATAATCTTTTTAAGTATATACGTATTTTTTTTTACAAAATAAATATTGTAATATTGATGTATATTTTTTACGGTCATTTCGAGTACTCATATGTGTATATTGCGGGCGCAGCCAGCAGACGCATCGAGAACGGGCGAAGCCCGTGCTGATGCGGGCGAAGCCCGCCTGAATGCGGCTGAAGCCCGCCTGGATGCGGCCGAAGCCCACCCGACAGCATCGCGTCGGGGGTGGGTGAATCCCGCCGTCGCCGGCCGGGTACTGTCACGCTTGGCAGTATGGGCGGAGCCCCGTTTCGGGCACTCGTATATATATATTGAAATATCTCAAGGGAGATTTCATTCAGCAGAAGAAGGTTATTTTTGCCCAGATCATGTGGCTGAATTGGAAGAAAATGAATAGGAAATAAATTGTTTGGGAATAATAGGAAATGAATTGTTTGGGAAATTTATTCACGGAAGGCCATTAATGATTGACAGCCTATTTATCTGTGGATCGTTTAGAAGAGAGGTAGCCCGGCTAACAGAGAATTGAATTCAATTCTCTGCCTCACCAAAAACTACCGAGATCTTGCCGACCTCTCTCCACTCTCGCTCGCCGGAAGATCCGGTCATTAGCATCACTGTTCGTCCGCTCGGAACACCGTCCACATCCTCCGCTCGACTCCGCCAACCTGATTGAATCTCGGGACCAGGATCATCGTCGACGACGACTTCGGATCTTTATCCGACGATCTGCCCCTCATCTATAGCCGTCGACATCGCCTACTATTCCGGCTCCAGCTCGAGACATTGAGGTCGCAAGTGTTAACGCCCTTGCGTGAAGGTTTTGGTTTGAGCCACTGCCTCTGTCGTATCACTGTGACGTATTCCTCGCTCAAAATCCTTAGCTTTTTTTATGCGCCTCATTAAATAATTATGAGTTTGCTCCAAACGTTAAAGATTCAATCTCGTAAATACGTCAGAGATCCTTCCGAACGAAATTAGTGAATCTCTTAAAATTCGAAATCAACACATCACATCAGAAATACAGTGCGGAAGCAATCATAAGGAGAACCAACAAGACATGTATATACATAAGCAAAAGGTCGTAACCAACTGTTTACATGGGTGGCCCTGTGTGCTAAGGATAACTACTACATCCCCTACAATTTTTACATAGTCATATACCCTATGACTCACATCACGGAAGACGGGAGGTGATGTCGGTGTATCTGATTGGGCAATCTCGAGAGTTGGTATGCTGTCATGCGGTATGGGGGCTTCGCGCTGTCCCATCTCCTGCGAATGGCTATATAAACAACTGTTAGTCACAGAGTTAAGTGGAAAACGCATCTCCTCCCTGGATCCGTATCTTGGGGACGAGCTTAAGCACCCAAACAGTAAGTAGATAGCCGAAGCAAAAAGGGTTAGTAGCATTTGAATAACCGGAAGCCATAAAAATATCAACAATTATTTAAAAGAAACGCTCAGCCGGTAGCAGTAATAACATTAGTAACCACAATAGGCAAACACGTTGCAGGCATTCAAAACCCACTTACATAACCATGTGCCGACACAGTTTGGATCGCTTTTCTTCCAGCAGAGTAGCGAATCCCGCAGGCCTCACCGATGTGGTCGTCGGTGACAGTGACCAGTCCTGTCACTTTTGAGTGTGGTCGTACCGCACCACCCAGGCCCTCCCGTACAACCCAGTGTACTACTTGGATGTGAGCGACATCCGGCGATTCCAAAATTTAGGCCGACCAGTGGAGGCAATTCAACGGGTACGGAATGGTGATCACCCGCAGCATATATCTCCCTGTCGCCATGAGTCGTCAACTCTCCCGCACCGGCACGAACGGTCTGCGGGCGTGACCGACCCGCCACTTTTACCGCAAGCATTTCATAAACAGTTAATTAAATAATGAAAAACACACTTCGGGCCTGCCACGACCTTATTATATTGACCGGTTGTTCCATACTTGGCCGGGAGGCACAGTGATGTAGGCTTGGTCGTCGGTTCGCACTCACTAGCGTGATCAATTGGATCGCGCAACCGTCTCCTAAATATCACCCAACGGATGACAACCACAGCCACCTACGGATCGGATCCTTCACTATATCCAACACACAATCAGCCACAACGCAAAGGAACGGACGGAGGCGATAAGCCAACGTCGCCCCAAATAAAAGGATCAACGGGATCCGGACAAGCGGTTGTGTTGTCGACCACAAGAAGATCCCCCGAAAATAAAACTTCGGAAATAGGAAGATCTTCCCCAACAAAAGCGAAAGAGGATCGCCACTCGTCGAATAAAAGATAAAATCCTAGAGCGTTCCACTATCCCAAATGAAAATAATCACGAGAAAATAGCGTCGAGAAAATCTGTCACAATCCTACTCCACCACAAATAACTTGAGAGAAATCTCACAATGAGTAGGACACGTTACCCTTCCCGGAATCGTAGATCCAGGTTGTAGAAATTCCTAGATCGTTCACGGTGGTGGTCGCCGGAGGAGAGTCCTTGAAGTAGAGCACCGTCGCCTTCAAATCCGGCCGCCACGAGCAAGTCCAAAACTTCTTGAGAGAGGGCCAAAAGATGGAAGGAGGAGGGGCTGTTTGTGGTGGTCGGCCTTTGAGTTGTGGAGCACCGAAGAGGGGGATGGCAGCCAAGAAGCTGAGGGAGATGAAAGGGTGAGGGGCGGCCAAGAGATAGAGGAACAAAGGAGGGGAAAGGGACAACCGAGAGAGTTGGGAGTGGAGGAGAGGTGGTCGGCCAAGAGAGAGGAGGAGGGGTTAGAGAGGGGAGAGGTCGACCAAGAGAGGGGAAGGAGAGGGAGGGAGAAGTGGTCGGCCTGGCCGAACTTGGAGAGGAGAGGGGAGGGGGCGGCTAGGAAGAAGAAGAGTAGAAGAGATAGTTTAGGGCAACCTTTTTTTTATTCATCAAAAATCTGAAATCAACTATTACAAGAGGCCATATATAGGGCCATACAAAGGGAAAGGCTACATGCAGCCCAAATAAACATGGTTACTTAACTAAAGTCCAAAATAAAATGCAAAACATGAAATAACACACATTACTAATTATAATAAAGTGATTATAATTATAACTATTAATTCATGCGCCACGGTTGGAAGATGTAGCGGCGATGGCGCTCGCCATGGTTGGAGTGGCGTCGTCATCCGCCATCGTCATGGACCAAAAGTGCTCCAACATGAACCGTGTCGACTCGAACATAGACCATCAAGCCGGCTCCAATAATCTCGCGGCATCTTCCATCGTAGTCTTCAAATTTGCCGCCGCGATCAAAGTAATGCGTCGACGTGGAATCACAAACACCATCACAACCATCTGGCGGGTCCTTGCCTCCATCACGCAGCAGGCGTTAGGGCACATTATTTGGGGCTAACCCTTGGAGGAGATACTCAACTCGCGGTTATCCCAAACTAAGGCTCTATTAAACAGGACCGGTCGCTCATCAAAGCAGGACCCGGGCTAGAACTGTAGATATGATAAGTTACAGTATTTGAGCGCGGTAAAAGAAAGTGGTGCAAAGTAAGTTGTAGAAACGAAATGCTGAATTGTAAAAGTACTGAGAACGGACTGAAGTAAAAAAACTGAAATAATCGGACCAGTACGAGACTGGAGTACCGAAAGGAAACTAAATAAAGAGCAGCAATCATCGGACCAGTGCGAGACTGGAGTATCGAAAAGAAACTAAATAAAGGGCAGCAATCATCGGACCAGTACGAGACGAGTCAAAGTAATTGCAATAAAATGAAAGGGTTAGTAGTCCATCACTTCATATATAGGAGGCTTCGGTTCCATCTCCGTTCATATGAGAAAAGTGTTATTCTGTCTCCGTTCATAGGAGTCTCTTCCAAATTCTGCCCCTTTATTACAGTTCGACCATAGGTTGTAATTGCGTCTTTTAAACAAGGCTTAAGCGGATTGGAGAAACGTTATTACAAGTTTCTTAATTTCTCCGAATTGAGGCGATTTTCTATGTCCAAGGATTCTTCTAAATGCAGTTCGATGATTTGTAAACATCTCACATTGCTTTGAGCTTGAGTTTCTATTTTTATTCATCGATCGGGTCATTATTTATTCGTAACATCATCCAACGATTATAACGCGATTGCGTGTCACGATTTCTTCTCCCAATTTTTTTGAAAATTCGATAATATAAAACTCGACTGTTTCACTTGAAAATTTGGCGATTGTACCATGTCCCTCCAACCGTCCCCATATTTTAATAGTACCCATAAAAGAGTCCATTAAGAGCTAATAATTTTTTCCCAAGATTTTCTAACCCTTTTAGGGGTTTATTTTGTCCAAAGAAATCTTACTTATGCCATTAAAAATATCAATTCAATTTATAAAATCCCAAAGAAATTACAGTACCCCCTAGAGGCCCTAATCTAAGTCTAGGATTTTTCCCAATAAATTTCAAGATATTTAGGGCATTTATTTTGTCTAAACAAATATTGCAGAGGCTTTTAATAATGGCATGCTGGTGGCGCTCCGGCGGTGGAGGAGTGCATGCAGCACGTCGGGGGGGGGGGGGGGGGATAAGGAAGGAGGAGGGGAGGTATTCCACCTATTGTGGGGGAGCTCGGAAGGTGCTTGGGAGGTTGGCCATTAGAGGGTGGCGGGGTGGCGAGGGCTCAGGTGGTGTTTTCCGGCGAGGTAGCTCCGACAGGGGGGTATGGTGAGGGTGGGGTGTGCTCAGTAAAGGGGGAGGGGGCTTCCTTTATAGGAAAGGAGAAGGGACTCCCTTCCTTTCTCCCGATGTGGGACTAAAGGGGAGGGTCGGGGGAGATATTTCTCCCCCTCCATTAGTTATGGACAGCTGGCCATCTTCATGGGGTAGGGGGCAACTTCTCCTAGTGGCATGAGAAGGGAGGGAGATCATCCCTCTAGTGGGGTGGTGACTTTGGAAAAAGAGGAGGGGAGGAGATGGTGGGCTTTTGTCAAGGCCCATTTTATGATACACTTGCTGATTTTTGAGGTCCTAAGTATAGAGGGGTGGGGGCCAAATGTTGGTGTGTGGGGTGGAAGGGGTGGGGGGTGAAGCCCTTTTTTGGAAAATAATTCCAAAAGTAGAGATTTTTGAGGGTTTGACCAAAGTCAACCCTAGGGTGGGCCCCTCATGTTGGTCCAAGTCCAAGTGTGTCCAAATCGTTGGGTTATTGGTCAATGTTGGGCATTAAATTATCATGGGTGCGCGCACGCTTTTCGATGTGTCATAACGCTTGATTTGACCGTAGTTTGACTTTCCAACGTCGAAATTGGTTATAACAAATGTTGTTGGTCTTGTTTTGACTTCAGGAGTCCAATGAAACTGACCACGATTGATTTCGAGTTTGTTCGTTTAATATTTTGAAAAGTTCTTCGTGGCGGGCTACGAAACCTAAAATGGTCATATTTCTCATACAACCTCCGATTGTAATGAAACGAGTCTTGTTGCACTTGTATTGATTATACGAGTCTAACGCAACTGACGGAAGTCAATTCGGAGTACGTATGGTCACTATACCCCAACGACGTTGTTGTGACGCGTTATGATACTCAAAATGGTCGTTTTCTTTAAACGACATCGGATTGAAATGGGACAAGTTCCATTGCACTCGTATTGATTATACGAGTCTAACGGAACTGACGAAAATCAATTTGGAGTATGTATGGTCACTATACCCCAACGACGTTGTTGTGACGCGCTACGATACTCAAAATGGTCGTTTTCTCTAAACGACCTCGGATTGAAATGGGATGAGTTCCATTGCACTCGTATTGATTATATGAGTCTAACGGAACTGATGGAAGTCAATTTAGAGTATGTATGGTCATTGTACCCCAATGACATTGTTGTGACGTGCTACAATATTCAATATGGTTATTTTCTCTAAAAGACCTCAGATTGAAATGGAAGAGTTTTGTTGCGCTTGTATTGATTATACGAGTCTAACGGAACCGACGGAACTTAAATCATGGTTCCTTAGCACAATATCCTACAATCAGGTTATTTTCTATCCTTCGGGTTACTTTTATTGGGTCCACTAGGGTCTAGTGACCCAATAAAAGTCGGGATGTTTTAATCCAATAAAAATAAAAGGATTTACGTTCTCGAAAATTGCTTAAGGTAGGGGGTGACATACCTGAGAGAAGAGTGTAGGGTATCTTTCTCGAACGAGAGTTTCTCGTTCCCATGTAAACTCTTCGCGTCTGTAGTTTGACCATAAGATTTTGACCATCGTGGTGGTTTTGTTCCTTAGGTCCTTGACCTTGGAGTCCACTATCCTTACTGGCTCGAGCCGAATGGATCGGTCGGACTGTATCAGTGTCGGTGGTTTGAGAAGATGTTGATCCGGCTGTCGGAGGACACGTCTCAATGATGAGACATGAAAGATGTCGTGAAGGTTTCCCAATTCAGCGGGTAAAGCTAATCGGTATGCAACGGAGCCAATTCGTTCTATGATCTGATACGGGATCAAATAGCGAGGATCCAGCTTTTTCTGCTTCTTTATCCGGGAGATCCCGTACATAGGTTTGATCTTTAGGAACACCATATCTCCCACACTAAACTCCACCGGTCGATGGCGTGCATCATAATATTTTGCTTGGCGGCTCTGCGCTTCCAGCATTCGATCTCGGATTAACCTTATTGTTGTCGTGGTGTCATCTATGTACGTGACCCCCAAGGCTTCTGGGTCCTCATCTTGTGCCCACGACAACTGGGTTCGGCAACGTCTTCCATATAGAGCCTCGTATGACGCCATCTTGATACGTTCCTGGAAGCTGTTGTTATATGAAAAATCTACCAGGTGTAGTACCTATTCCCAGGGTTCGCTGTGTTATACTATGCACAGTCGGAGGAGGTCCCCATCGTCTGATTCATCCTTTCCGTTTGCCCGTCCATTTGAGGATGGAAAGCAGTGATGAAAGCTAATTTGGTCCCCAGATAAGCTTGCACCCTCCTCCATTCCTTCGAAGTGAAACGTCTGTCGCGGTCAGATACAATTGACTTGGGTACTCCATGGAATCAGACTACATGTTCTATGAAAAGCCTGGCTAGAACATCGACACCGTCGCTTTGTCGGTTCGGGAATAAACTAGCCACCGTTGTAAGGCGATCCACCACGACCCATATGGAGTCATTCCCTACACGAGATCAGAGCAGGTCGTGGACAAAATCCATAGAGACGTCCTCAAACTTCTATTCTGGTATGGGCAGGGGCTGCAGTAAATCTCCTGGGCTGCGACATTCTATCTTTACCATCTGACGGGTCTGACAGTATGCCACGTAATCGGTGACGTCCCTTTTCATACCCGACCAATCTAGCGTCCTCCGTAAATCTGTATACATCTTTACTACACCCGAGTGAATTGAATATCTCGATTGGTGGGCTTCACGAAGTATCTCTTCTCGGATCCCTTCGGCGGAGGGGATGAACAAACGATGCTTATACTGTAGAATATCATTATACAAACTGTAGTCATCTTGAGTGCCATCTTGCAGTGTTTGGATGATTAGAGCTGCTTCTGGATCGACCATCTGAGCCTCTCGTATTCTGTCCCGAATATCGCACTGTATTTCCATCCAGTATATCTGGGCTTGGTAGTCCATAGGATCCATGCGGGTGAAAAGGGTGATGCCTAAGTCTGCCAAGGATTTGATTAACTCCCCCGGTATCAGCTCTAGCCAGCTCCCGACTACTGGGGGTTGACGACTTAAGGCATCTGCAACTTTGTTGGCCTTGTCGGGGTAGCATTGGAGGGCGAAGTCATAATCGCACAGGAACTTAACGACCGACGTTGTCGGAGGTTCAGTTCCTTCTGAGTGAAAATGTACTTGAGGCTTTTGTGGTCGGAGAATATCTCGCATCTTACTCCGTATAGGTAATGCCTCCAGAATTTTAGCGTGAAAACCACAACACCCAATTCTAAGTCATGAGTTGCGTAGTTAAGCTCGTGAGGCTTCAATTGTCATGATGCGTAGGTGACTACCCTGCCATGCTACATTAGTACGACTCCTAACCCCTTCAGAGATGCGTCTGTGTAGATCTGAAATCCCTCATTGCCTGAGGGGAGTGTAAGAATTGGAGTAGAAGTTAAGTGGTTCTTTAATTCGACAAACGTCGCTTCGCATTCGGGGGTCCATCAGAACACAGTATTCTTTTTGGTGAGGGTAGTGAGGGGTAAGGCGACCCTTGAAAATCCTTCCACGAACTTACGATAGTATCCGGCGAGACCAAGGAAGCTCCTGATATCTGTCGCTGACTTAAGTATCAGCCAATTCCATACTGCATGTACTTTGGCCTGATTCACTGCCACCCCGTTCTTATTGATTGTGTGTTCTAAGAACCCGACTTCATCCATCCAAAACTCGCACTCGCTGAATTTTGCGAAGAGTGAATGTTCTCGTAGTTTGAGCAGTACCAATATTTGAAGATGCCTGGAATGGTCTGCCTTGCTCCTCGAGTAGATGAGTATATCTTCTATGAAGACGATTACGAAGTGGTCCAGAAATGGTTCAAATACTTTATTCATTAATGCCATGAAGGCGAATGGGGCGTTGGTCAGCCCCAAAGGCATCACCATAAACTTGTAAAGCCCGTAGCGGGAGCTAAATGCTGTTTTGGGGATGTCCTTCTCTCGTACCCAAAGCTGGTAGTACCCCGACCTTATCCATTTTGGAAAAAATGGATGCACCTTGCAACTGATCGAATAATTCATCTATCCTTGGTAGGGGATGTAAGACCCTCTTTTTTGCATTCGTTCCCGGGTCTTACCTCCCAGAACTGCCGTCTTACGGTGGCACCAACTCACGGGATGGTCGCCACCACAATACGCCGATTCTGCCGGCTTATCAACATCATCCAGGCCAACCATATATCACAGTAATAGAAGCGTTAAATGAAACAAGTCCAAAAATTCACATTATATATATATCATAATATAAATTTCCACAACGAGAAAGTACTAAATGAATAAGGGTTTATGCCAGTACATCAACATCCTCAGTACAAAAGTCACTCATCTATGTAGCTGCTGCTGCAACAATGGGTATTGACTGCATTGCTTCATCATATCCTCCTGCCTAGTCTCCTGAATGGGGTCCTGCGGCTCCGACATAATGGCTCCTAAAATGATATGGTCCTCCGACCGTTAGTCAAAAGACTAAGCGGTTTCCTCGTCCCCTCCTCGCGCGACTCCTAGGCACCGGGCAGGAGGAAGAAGCGGATGACAACAAGGGGTAAATCAACAAGTAGGTGACAGTGGGGCTAACTAGCATAAGTATAGAGCGAAAAGAATCTATTCTAACAGTTCTACTATACAGGCTACATAAGGAGTGTAATAGTCAAGAAAAACTATAATAGTAATCACAAAGAGCAACGAGCAGTCAATAACATTCGCAACAATATAAGTAAGAAAATCAGTGTGTATATATAGAGAAGCAACTACAAAAAAGGGAGCAGCTACGAATGTAACCTTAACTTATATGAATACTCATACAAACTTATAAGTTAAGGGATCTGGCACTAAGGTAAACTCATCGTATAAAAAAGCCCATACTAATTTATATGATGAGGTCTTGTTTATGAATTGATGCTATGCTATGTTATGCTGTGCAATGTAATGATGCAACTCACGCACACGACTTTGTACGTACAGACCTTCAGTTCTCACTTTTCGGAGGTAGCTAACCTTTCGGGCACCTCCCGTCGTGGTCAAACGGTGGCAGAGGAGCGGGCGTCTCCTCACCTAGGTGGGTATGACAAACTACCAGACCTAGGCCCTAACGTACGCTATGGCACCTGTCCTCGGTACTCGTGAGGTCTTGCGTACTCTTGCAGGATCCGAAGAAACTAGAACTTTATTTGGCCAGGTAGGGTTTTAGGGAATCCGTCCCGTCGGACGTGCGGTAAAACAACCTGACCCTTTAAACCTCTAACATTGTCGAGTCAATGAACTGCTGCCGGTGTGACGACTAGCCAGAACCGAAGACCCACCACATTCTATGCACATGCATTATGCATGATTTCTTTCATCTGAGCCTCCAGCTCGCAGGACCAACCAGTCCTCTGTTATATATACACCAAGTCTATTACTTGCAGGACCAACCCGTCCTTCATAAATACCGAGCCTACCGCTCGCAGGACTAACCCGTCCTCTATAACTACCGAGCATACGGCTCCATGGGTAGACTTGTCTGTTCCACTCTATGAATTACTGGTCGTCTAAGATGTATGTGCATGACTCGTTCATAATCCTAAACCATCTAGTCTCTTCTACTCTTTGTCGATATTAGAAGTTTAGGGTGCATCTTGGACTTCCCGAGGTCTACCCGATGAAGGGCTCGCTGCGGTACTAGGAAGTACGATGGGGTGACATCCCAAACCTCCCTTTCTCAAGATATTTATTATTATTGGTGACTACCCCTTTACCTCCCGCAACCTTTCTAATTACTTTAGAGCCCTTAAGATGAGTTATAGTAATTCAGGGGGAAACGTTGATCTTCAATTGAATCTCAACGCCGCCTAATACTTGCTGACCTAATCCTTCTCAGTTCATCTTTTTCACTTGATCATGATCTAGGACTAGCCCCAAAAGTTTAACACATACTTTGGTTACTGGTGTACAACCCGTATTTGGCGAGTGGGTCCCTCGAGTCAGTTGATGGGACAGGGGTCAGCCAGACCATTCGCCCGTACCAAGATAGGAAAAAGGATCCCCAGATTAGTGGGGGTAGGCTGCAGGCGAGTGGGAGCCTGACGAGTGATGCCTCCACGGACCATTCGCTCAGAGGCTTGATCATTCGCCCAGTCAGGCGGGAACTCGGCGAGTGGTTCCCTCACGGACCACTCGCCCAGAAGGCAGTGAGGAGGAAATGACCATAATACCCCTTGTGGTCTGCATATAGCCCTTCAGAACAGCGGAGTTAGGCTATTCGTAGACCAATTTGGGGTGCCTTTAGTAAATTTAAAAGGCGGATTCAGGCTATTTACAGACCAGCCTAGGAAAACTATAAATAGACCCTTAAGGGCACCTTGGAGGAGATCCGATTTTAGAGCATCCTCTCCTCTAGGCTAGTTTTGGTTGGCAGCCAGTGCCCTCCAAGGTGCCCGGTTGAGCTTTGGTTTGGGAGGGGAAGCTCTCTAAGATCTTCCGGGTGTGTGGCGGGACCTCCTCGCTTCAGCCTTGGGTCTATTCCGTTTCCAGCATCCACCGTCAAGAGAGTCTAGTGAGGGAGAAATAAGCATCGGCTACACCCCCAGTGGGTCCGAACTCAAGAGACCAGTTGCCGGTTTCAACATTTTTGGTGCGGTGAGCGTGGACCGTAGCCGGTGAAAGAAAATCCCAAGCTGGTTTCGATGACAGGAGATGGAGGAAATGGTTCTGACTCGGGTCACTCGCAGCCACCCGCGGCGGGCGAGTGGCTGGAGATGTTTGAGAAGTTTAAGCGAGAGGTCCTGCAGACGGTTCTCGCGTCAAGGACCGAGTGCGAGACCCCGGTGGTTCCAGTGGTCCCGCCTTTGCAGATTGGCGAGAACGCCCCGGGGCAGCGACCGGGAAAGGAGGTGCCAGCAGAAGGCAGTGCGCGAGACCTCCCCGGACGGCAGTTGTTCAACAGTCCGGCGAGTGCCGAGGTGTGTGAGTTGGTCCCGCGCGAGAGGACCACTCGCCGAGCAGGGGAAGGGAGCCCCTTTTGCGAAGATGATCCTCTCAGCCCCAGTGCCAGAAGGGTTTCGTGGGCCGGAGATGTCCTACTACACCGGCAAGGAGGACCCAGTTGTGCACCTGCAGTGGTTCGAGGACATGACTTCAATCCTTCCCATGTCAGATTCTTTCCAATGCCGACTCTTCGCAACCACCCTGAAGGAAAAAGCAAGGGACTGGTTCCACCAACTTCCCACAGGTTCCATCTATGCGTTCGATGATCTGCGCCGAAGCTTCCGACTACGTTTCTCGACGTCAAAGAAGAGGAAGAAGGATGCGGAGGCTCTCTTCAAGATCCGGCAGAGGGAGGGAGAATCCCTGGCTAAGTACGTGGACAGGTTCCAGGAGGAGATACACCTAGTGCAGGAGGTGCCGGGATTCGCCCTCCAGATGGCATTCATCGTAGGGCTGCGAGAAGGGTTCTTCAAGATGGACCTGAAGAGAAGACCTCCCGTATCCTTCGAGGAGTTGATGGAGAGGGCCGCGGAGGAGATCGAAGGGGAGGCGGCCAACCCCGAATTCTATAAAAGGTTGGCAAAGATGAGCGAGCCCGAGGCAAGGCAACCAGAAGGAAGAAGGCGAGAGGAGCCCAGGGGCCAGGGGTTCGAAAGACCACCTCGGGTTTGGAGGAACCAGGAACCCAACAACAGGTTGGGCTGGAGGAACCAAGAAGGACCAGCGCGAGGTCAGGATGAAAGGTACCAAGGAAGGGAGGCAGGAGGAGTGAATCAGGGATGGAGGCAGGGTCCTAGACCCCCTAACCCCCCGAGGGAGCAAGCCATGGCGGTAGGCCGAGGGAGAAGAGGTAGAGGAGCAAGAGGAGGAAGAGGAAGAGCTGGAAGAGAGGACAGGGTGGCGTTGCCTTACTGTGATTTTCATCAGGAAGAAGGTCACGCGATCGCCACCTGCCCAGAGTTCTTGGAAATGAGGGAAAGAGGACGGCCACGGCGGCCGCATGCCAGAATTGAGGAAGTGCTTCCAGAGGCAGAAGAGGACCGGTGTGAGGATAGGGCAGATACAGGAACCAGGGGGGAATCGGGGTGATTCACGGTGGGGTTGGGATAGAGGCCTCTCGCAAGAGGAGCTTCCAGGCCATGTTCCGAAGGGACGTCGCGTCAACTTCCCAGACCCCACCCCCCTCCGAGAAGCTCACCTTCTCCTCAGAGGATATGCCAGATTACGAAGACCCATTCTGCGACGCCCTGGTGATCCAGACGGCGATAGAAAACTTCACGGTCTCCCGGATCCTGGTGGACAACGGGAGCTCGGTGAATGTGATCTTCAAAAAGGCTTTCGACGCGATGGAGGTAGAGAAGAAGAGGGTGCAGGCCTCCGACGGACCACTGTTTGGTTTCTCGGGGGAGCGGAAGGAGGTCGAGGGAGGCGTAGGTCTCCAGGTGACGCTAGGAGGAGTCCCGAGAAACTGCCGGTTCGTCATCGTGGACGCTCCGAGCAGCTATAACACCATCTTTGGAAGACCCCTCATCAGCGCCTTTCGGTGCGTGCCCTCATCGTACCATCAGTGCCTAAAGCTTCATAGTGGAGGAGTCCAGATCCGCGTCCGAGGAGATGCTAAGGTGGCGAGGCAATGCTACGTAACTGCCGTCAACACCATCTCATGGATGGCGGATGCCGAAAAGATGGATGAAGAGATGGAGAGGCCGGAGGGGCCAGGAGAGGGAGAGGAGAAGGAAGAAGAAGGGGGAGAGGGCGATGCCCGAGAGAAGGTGTTGGAGGTCGCTCGTGAGGAGCAGGAGGTTGAGGTGTTGGAGGTCGCTCGCGAGGAGCAGGAGGTCGAGCCGATGAAGGCGGAAGGAGCTGCAGGAGAAAAGGCCCGGGAGGAGGGGCGAGAAGCGAAGGGCCAGTGGGACGAGCCAGCCCGGCTCGAGCCAGCAGAAGAGGTGATAGAGATGGAGGTTACCACCCAGGCAGGAAGGGTGGAGAAGGTGCGGATCAGCGGGGGCCTCGGCCCGGGGGACCAGAAAAGGATGTTGGAGTGCATCCAAAAGAACATGGACATCTTCGCGTGGAGCGCAGCGGACATGCCGGGCATCGAGGCGGACGTGGCTTGCCATCGTCTCAACCTCGATCCAGAAGCCCGCCCCATCCGGCAGAAGAGAAGGGCTGTAGCTGACAAGCTCGAAGGACCAATCCGCGAGGAGGTGACGAAACTCCTCGAGGCAGGTTTTGTAACAGAGATCCAGTATCCAGGCTGGGTCTCCAATGTCGTAATGGTAAAAAAGGCCGATGGCCGCTGGCGTATGTGTGTGGACTTTTCATTGTTAAATAAGGCCTGTCCTAAGGATTGTTATCCCTTGCCTCGGATCGACGCGCTGGTTGACTCAGCCGTCGGTTTTTCTGTGATGAGTTTTTTGGATGCTTTTTCAGGTTATCACCAAATAAGAATGCACCCACCAGACGTCAAAGATGTCTCGTTCATCACCAGGGAGGGATGCTACTGCTATAAGATGATGCCCTTCGGGCTGAAAAATGCAGGAGCAACCTACCAGAAGATGATGGATCGGGTATTCAAAAAGCAAAGGGGAAGGAACCTGGAGGTCTACGTGGATGACCTTATGATAAAAAGCAAGTGCGTGAGCTCCCACATCCAGGACCTCGAGGAGACCTTCGCCACCCTACGCAAGTACAAGATGCGCCTGAACCCCCTGAAGTGTGTGTTCGGGGCCAGCAAAGGGAAGTTCCTCGGGCACCTTCTCACCCCCTGGGGGGTAGAACCTAACCCGGACAAGGTTAGGGCTATAATGGAGCTGGGGTCGCCTCGGAGCGCCAAAGAGGTTCAGCGCTTGACCGGAAGACTCGCCGGGCTGAATAGGTTTCTATCCCGGGCAGGGGAAAAATGCTCTCCCTTCTTTAAGGCGCTAAGAGGCAATCAGAAGTTTGAATGGACGAGAGAATGCGAGGAAGCCTTTCAGGCCTTGAAGAGCCAACTCACCAAGGCTCCGCTACTACAAAGTCCCAAAGAAGGGGAGGTCCTACATTTATATCTCGGGGTCGGGGCGGAGGCCGTAAGCTCCGTCCTGGTTCGAGAGGAAGGAAAGAAGCAGCTACCAGTCTACTACGTAAGCAGGGTCCTGAGGGAAGCGGAGCTCAGGTACCCAATTTTAGAAAAGTTGGCCTTTGCCCTGGTCATCGCAGCCAGGAAGCTCAGGCCATATTTCCAGGCCCATTCGATCCAAGTAGTGACGGACCATCCACTCCGCCAGATCTTCGAAGGAGTGGAGCACTCGGGAAGACTTGCAAAATGGTCAATCGAGCTAAGCGAATTCGACATTACCTTTGTCCCCCGATTATCTATGAAGGCGCAGGTGGTAGCTGATTTCATGACAGATTTCGTGGCCGAGATGAAGGAAGACGGAGCCCCTCGTCACATTCCGTGGAAGCTGCTAGTGGACGGAGCTTCGGGCAAGAACTCTCTTGGAGGAGGGGCAGTGCTGGAGAGTCCCCACGGAGTGATGATAGAGCAGACGCTAGTGATACACTTCCCAATCACCAACAACCAGGCGGAGTATGAGGCTGTGATCGCCGGCCTGCGGTTGGCCCGGGAGCTCGGGGTCCATGACGTGGAGGTACTCACGGATTCCATGATAATAGCTTCTCAGATAAGGGGAGAGTTCGAAACAAGGGAGCCTGTGCTCATGAAGTATTTGGCAAAAGTCAAAGGTCTCGTGGGGACGTTCAAAACTTTCTCCATCCAGCATGTCCCACGAGAAGAGAGCACTCCGGCAGATCGGTTGGCAAAATCTGGTCCTCGAGCCGGAGGAACCCTGACGGACCTATTCCGTCCTTCGATTGAAGAAGGAGAGCTCATGGAAGTAGAACAACGGCCCTCCTGGAAGGATCCCTTCGTCACCTTCCTTGCAACGGGAAAATTTCCAAAAGAAGTTCCGGACCAGAGGCGCTTCCGGTATAAGTCTGCCTACTATGTGCTCCATGAGGGTGACTTGTATCGGAAGACCCTCTCGGGCCTCCTGGCCCGATGCATCTCGGAGGAAGAGGTCCCAAGGATCTTGGAGGAAGTCCACTCCGGCGAATGCGGCAGCCACTCGGGGAGCAGGATGTTGGAGGCAAGAGTCGTGAGGCAGGGGTACTTCTGGCCAACCCTAAGCAAAGACGCGGCAGCCTTTGCAAAGAGATGCCAGAAGTGTCAAATGTTCGCCCCGCTTCAGCTCGTGCCAGCCCAGAGGCTGAAGAGTATCACGGCGCCCTGGCCCTTCGCCATATGGGGAATGGATCTGGTAGGACCCTTCCCCCAGGCCAGCGGGCAGCGGAGCTTTCTCCTAGTCATGATTGACTACTTCACAAAGTGGCTGGAGGTCAAGGCGTTGGCTAAGGTCACCTCCCAGGTAATCCGCAACTTCGTATGGGGGGAAATCATTTGTCGACATGGGCTTCCGCAGGCCATAGTCACGGATAATGGACCACAGTTCGCAAGCGAGGAGTTCATCAGCTTCTGTGGCCAGCTGGGAATAGACCTTAGGTTTGCGTCCGTCCACCATCCCAGGAGCAACGGGCAGGTAGAGGCGGCGAACAAAGTCATCGTGAACTTACTCAAGAAAAAGGTGGAAAATCTCAAAGGCAATTGGGTGGAACAGCTCCCCTCAGTCTTATGGGCTTTAAGAACCACCCCCAACACCGCCACGGGAGAGACCCCTTTCAGGCTCTCTCACGGCTGCGAGGCGGTCATCCCCATAGAGTTCGAAATTACAACACCACGGGTAAAGGTCGCCGCAAATGGAGAGGAAGATTGGAGAGCCGAGAACGAGGAAGAGTTACGGCTCTCCCTCGACCTCATCGAAGAAGCCCGGGACCGAGCAGCCATCCATCAAGAAGAGGTCAAGCGGCGGATGGCCAAGTATTTCGATAGACACGTCAGGATCAAGCAGTTCGAGAAGGGAGATCTGGTACTCAAGAAGGTCGACGCGGCTGGGAGGTCCGCCGCGGTGGGAAAACTTAACCCCAACTGGGAAGGCCCCTATGTCGTGGAAGAGGCATTAAAGTCTGGGGGGTACCGCCTTCAGAATGTGGAGGGCCAACTCCTCAGCCACACATGGAGTGGCGACGACCTTAAACGCTTTTATCCTTAGTACCATGTAATAAATGATGTTTTTTGAATGAAAGCATTTTGTCTAAACTATGTGTAGGAAAATGATGCTACAGCTCGCAGGAGAGACCCTGGATGTTCCAGAGGTTGGCCCCGAGCAGACCCGCTGTCCAGGCTCTCATCTAGCTGGCAGGTCCGAAGGCTCACTCGGTGGCAGGTTCTATGTTCCAGAGGTTGGCCCCGAGCAGACCCGCTGTCCAGGCTCTCATCTAGCTGGCAGGTCCGAAGGCTCACTCGGTGGCAGGTTCTATGTTCCAGAGGTTGGCCCCGAGCAGACCCGCTGTCCAGGCTCTCATCTAGCTGGCAGGTCCGAAGGCTCACTCGGTGGCAGGTTCTATGTTCCAGAGGTTGGCCCCGAGCAGACCCGCTGTCCAGGCTCTCATCTAGCTGGCAGGTCCGAAGGCTCACTCGGTGGCAGGTTCTATGTTCCAGAGGTTGGCCCCGAGCAGACCCGCTGTCCAGGCTCTCATCTAGCTGGCAGGTCCGAAGGCTCACTCGGTGGCAGGTTCTATGTTCCAGAGGTTGGCCCCGAGCAGACCCGCTGTCCAGGCTCTCATCTAGCTGGCAGGTCCGAAGGCTCACTCGGTGGCAGGTTCTATGTTCCAGAGGTTGGCCCCGAGCAGACCCGCTGTCCAGGCTCTCATCTAGCTGGCAGGTCCGAAGGCTCACTCGGTGGCAGGTTCTATGTTCCAGAGGTTGGCCCCGAGCAGACCCGCTGTCCAGGCTCTCATCTAGCTGGCAGGTCCGAAGGCTCACTCGGTGGCAGGTTCTATGTTCCAGAGGTTGGCCCCGAGCAGACCCGCTGTCCAGGCTCTCATCTAGCTGGCAGGTCCGAAGGCTCACTCGGTGGCAGGTTCTATGTTCCAGAGGTTGGCCCCGAGCAGACCCGCTGTCCAGGCTCTCATCTAGCTGGCAGGTCCGAAGGCTCACTCGGTGGCAGGTTCTATGTTCCAGAGGTTGGCCCCGAGCAGACCCGCTGTCCAGGCTCTCATCTAGCTGGCAGGTCCGAAGGCTCACTCGGTGGCAGGTTCTATGTTCCAGAGGTTGGCCCAAAAGCAGACCCGCTGTCCAGGCTCTCATCTAGCTGGCAGGTCCGAAGGCTCACTCGGTGGCAGGTTCTATGTTCCAGAGGTTGGCCCCGAGCAGACCCGCTGTCCAGGCTCTCATCTAGCTGGCAGGTCCGAAGGCTCACTCGGTGGCAGGTTCTATGTTCCAGAGGTTGGCCCCGAGCAGACCCGCTGTCCAGGCTCTCATCTAGCTGGCAGGTCCGAAGGCTCACTCGGTGGCAGGTTCTATGTTCCAGAGGTTGGCCCCGAGCAGACCCGCTGTCCAGGCTCTCATCTAGCTGGCAGGTCCGAAGGCTCACTCGGTGGCAGGTTCTATGTTCCAGAGGTTGGCCCCGAGCAGACCCGCTGTCCAGGCTCTCATCTAGCTGGCAGGTCCGAAGGCTCACTCGGTGGCAGGTTCTATGTTCCAGAGGTTGGCCCCGAGCAGACCCGCTGTCCAGGCTCTCATCTAGCTGGCAGGTCCGAAGGCTCACTCGGTGGCAGGTTCTATGTTCCAGAGGTTGGCCCCGAGCAGACCCGCTGTCCGGGCTCTCATCTAGCTGGCAGGTCCGAAGGCTCACTCGGTGGCAGGTTCTATGTTCCAGAAGTTGGCCCCGAGCAGACCCGCTGTCCAGGCTCTCATCTAGCTGGCAGGTCCGAAGGCTCACTCGGTGGCAGGTTCTATGTTCCAGAGGTTGGCCCCGAGCAGACCCGCTGTCCGGGCTCTCATCCAGCTGGCAGGTTGGAGGGTCCACTTGGTAGCAGGATCCAAATTCTCTAAGGTGGATCCAGGAGCATTCGCAGGGACCACCCAAGCGAATGATAATCCTACCTCTCTTCCTGACTGCCCGGGCGAAATCCCCATCCGAGCGAATGGTGAGGGTACGCGAGTGTTTCGGGTAGCGGGAAGTCGAAGAGGGGCAACACACCTAAGTCATCTTCGAACACTCGCTGGGTGGCCGGGGCGGTTACTCTACGACCTAACGTCCTGGTAAGCCTAGCGAGACGTCACAGCGAGTGATAATCAAATTTGAGATAACATAAAAACTGAGATTATGCAGAAATTGAGATAGCATAAAAATTGTAAACCATAGATATATCTTTTGGGGGCATTCGC
Organism: Dactylorhiza incarnata; assembly: GCA_033032865.1. NCBI lineage: Eukaryota > Viridiplantae > Streptophyta > Magnoliopsida > Asparagales > Orchidaceae > Dactylorhiza > Dactylorhiza incarnata. Next base: position 5,219,141 of record JAWHQI010000097.1, on the reverse strand, counting down.
CCAATTCATGGTTACATCAGAAAAAAGAAAAGGTAAAAACGAAAAAAAAAAGGGGGGGGGGGGGGGGGGGGGAATACAGAGGGCCCCCCTCAAGGGTCACCAGACTCCTCCGAAGAATCTTCGCTCTCATCCTGGTCGGGAGCGTCTTCTCGCGGCGCGACGCCGTCGTCCTCCGGGAAAGGAATCGGAATGTAAAGCTCCGGGACTACTTGGCGAGTGGTGAGGCATTCGGCCTCCGGCTTCAAATACCCAGCCCGCCGCAGCACCTGCAACGAGTGCTTGACGGCGCGTTGCGCATTCTCCTGAAGCAGTTGCTCCAGCTCGTGATGGGGGTAAAAGTGCCCCCCATCACCCGGGGCGAGTGTTGTCATTCCAGCTTCTCGCAGTAGCTGGGTCTCGGCCTGGGCGAGACGGACTTTCTCCTCGAGGTCGGCCACCCGCGCGCGGAGCATCCCGGCACTTGTAGCATCCTGAAAAGAAAATAATAAAGTTATCATGATGAGGAGTATGGGACGGCTAGTGATAACCATTCACGGGAGTGAAAGTAAATGTACCTCTACAACCGGGCGGCTGGCGAGAAGAGCTTCCGCGGTCTTTAGTTTTTCCCTGAGATCGCTCGCCTCCTGGGACAGAAGAGCCCTGGTCTCCTCGACCTTGGCCAGGTTCCGCGAGACCTCAAGGCTTCGGCGAGAGGACATATGCGAGAGCTCGAGAGCGCGCAGCATAGCCCGGGCGGCTTCGTGGGCGAGAACCTGAGTCTTCTCCAAATCGAAGACCTCGGCGTCCTCCCGGCCATAAAGAGCATACGCCAGGGCATAGGCCTCGCCGCTGGCAATGTTGGTCTCCACCCAAGAGGGATGGAGAGTGGATAGCGAAACCCGGTTCGCGTTCCTGTCCCACTTCAGCAAAGGAGCCCCGGAAGGATCCACGTACCTCTCGCCGTTCGCAAAGTTACGATGGTCCCGGGGCAACGGAGGTGGCGGCAGCGCCAATTTGTCCGGAGGAGCATTCGCGCCAGGCGCGTCGGCCCCCAGGGTTGAGGGTGGAGCACTCGCCCCAGAGGATTCGCCCAGAACCCCCTTACCCTTCGCCGCAGGAGGACAGGGCGACTTCGAGGGAGGAGGGGAAGAAGCCTTCACCGACTTTCGCTTCCGGCTACTAGGCTTGGAGGAGGAAGGCTCCTCCCGGCAAGCATCCGCGGCGGCTTGCGCGAGAGGTAGGCAAAACCCAGGAGGGCGCGGCGGATGAACGGGAAGATTACGCACACCTGCATGATATTGCGAGTGGTTTAGGCGAATGGAGTAAGAATCACAACCAAAATGAATTCAAAAGTCTTGGAATCTTACCCTCGCCCTGCGGAATGAACGGGAGCGTGTTGACGTTTCGCCGGAGATAGACAAGGTCCATCCCGTACTGCAGAATGTACTGATGGAGTTTCGCCTCATGCCCCCCTAGGGTCGGGGGGCGGAAGGTCGACTCCTCCTCCTGCACCGGGGCGAGAAGGGTGTTACCTAGGCTCCCGCTGACGAAGATGAAGCGGCGAACCCATTCGTGGTTCTTGTTCGGGAGCCCGTAGTGTTTGAGAGGGCTTAAACCCGAGAAGAAGGAGATGCCACCGGTGCAGCGGAAGGTGTAGAGTTTGCGGAAGACAGGCAACGAGAACTCGATCCCTTCTTCTCGCAAGTAGCTCGCGTACCCGACCAGCATGGCTATGGAGTTGGGGTTGAGCTGGGCGGGCACGACCCCATAGTACCTGAAAGTCTGGCGCAACTCCGGCCAGATGGGGAGGCGAAAGCCCACCTCGAAGTGCTCTAGCGGGATTGCGAGAGCACAAGGCGAGATGGAGTTCAGGCGCTCCTCGGGCCTGGGCTTTCGCCCCTCGAACCCCCCGGGGACGTAGTCAGCGACCGCCGTCAAGTAGGCCTCTTCGGAGAGGTCGCAGGAATCGAACACGTGATTGACGAATGCGCTGGCGCACTTGCCCCTTCCTTCGGCATCGGCACCCATCTCGCAAATGAGGGAAAGGAAAGGAGCAGCAAAGGAGGGAGAGGTGCGAATGCTGGGGGCAAAGAAAGAGATGGAGCGAATGGTGATGTATTTATTACGGTAGTTGGAGGGCCTATTTATAGAGGCATTAAATGGCGTTTGGGCTTTCGAGGCAACGGGGGGTGCGGGTAGCAATCTGCGGCAGTCCGGCGCCTCGAAACCCGGTCCAAGTCTCTCTCGCCCATTAATAGCGAGTGACCTATAACTATTCGTTCATCGGCTTTGCGAAAATGATCAGGTAAGCATTCGCAAGGCATATCATTCGGCAGTACCAAGGCAGGTTATGAGAGAAGCAAAAATGGTCAGGTAAGCATTCGCAAAGCATATCATTCGGCGACAATCAGACAGGCTGAGGAAAGTAAATAGCGATAAATAGAGCATTCTCAGAATCATAATATACAAAGTTATTACAGACAAATATTAATGTTCGACACTCGCGGCGAGGCGGGTGGGAAAAGAAAGAGGTTATGGCGTCTGGGTCAGTACTCCACCCAAACCCATCGACCTCGCTTTCGCGACCCTGCTTCTGGGGGCATTCGCTGACGGTAGTATGTCATCATGTTGGTGATCTCGTGGGAAGCCAGTTGGAGCTGGTCCCGGGCTCTCGCCGCGTGCCTTTCAGGCGACAGCTCCCCACCTTCGCCCCCCAGTCGCTCCACTGTCGCGAGAAGCCGCGAGTAGTCCCTCCGGAGTTCCTTCAGCTCGCGCTTGATCTCCAGCTTCTCCTCATCCACCTGGCCGGCAGCATTTCGCTGAAGATATATAAGCTTCCCAAAGATCTCCGTGATTCGCTCCTTCAGGGTCACGTGGTCAGATGAGTCACCCAAGAAGTCGGCGAGATCACCTGGGGAGGGAAGGGGCGAGAGCACCCCGTCTTCCCCCTCGTAGTAGGACTCAGGGGGGGAGACCTCCCGATACCCTGCGAGATTATAAAAGGATCAATACGATGAAGTTAGCAAATGCGGCAAGGACAAGATAGAGGCCTCACCTGGGGCAGGTACCCTGTGGCCTGAGGGGCGAGAAGTATGGGGGTGTACTTCGGGCAAACCGGCGAAAGGGGGGAAAACCTTCCCTTTTCCGGGGCGGAAAGGCGGGGGAGGAGGAGCCTGATCATCCGCCGGAGGATTCGCGTTATCTTCAGCACGGAGGAGCTGACCCGGCTCCCGCTCGGGGTAGACCCTCTGTTCATTCGCTGTAACAGAAGGGTTCCGCTGGGTTGGGGAAGGTGGAAGAATAGTGTCCCGTAGCGAGACGTCTGGGTTGAGGGCTGCAAAAAGTTGAGGGTCAGAAACAAGCCGTCTCAAAGGTAAATCGGAAGGGTTCCAAAACTCACTGGACTGAAGTACGGTCTCGCCCGGAGGAGGGAGATGAGCCAGGTCCGGGTTAGGGGGAGGAACCAGGTCCAGATCTGGAGGAGGCCCCTCAGACTCGGGGGGTGGCGCCGCGACACTATTCAAGACGACCGCGTGGCCGTCCTCTGGCACCGAGGTCCCCTGCGAGTGGTCAAAACAACTTTGGAGTAAGGGTCCGAACTAAAAGGTAAGGTGGGAGGAATTCCCATACCTGGGTCCCGAGGTCAACAGGAGTACGCGCCGGAGATTCGGACACGGCCTCGCCTTTCTGACGATTCAACCGAATCGTCTTGGCTCGCCGCGAGACGTACGGGACGCTTGGGTCTCGCTTGGATGTCAGCCAGGGAGCGAATCTGGCAGTTTTCGGGGCGGTTGCAACCTGGGCCGCGGCCAGGCGCTCGATCATCTCTTGCGAAAGGGGTTTCGCGGAAGGCTTATGAGAAGACATTGGAAGTGGCAAAAGGTCAAGAGAGAGAAGAAATCCTGAGCCGAAATGGGGAAGTGGTCCAGAAAAACCTGACACGGGATGTATATATATATAGGATAACGGTGGGACCCACAGAATCTTGCGGGGCCCACTCAACAAGCACTCACCAAATAAGGGGTTGGACTGTTCTTTCCGAGTGGGCGAGCCACTCGCAAAGAGCGGGGATTGTGTACAACCCGTATTTGGCGAGTGGGTCCCTCGAGTCAGTTGATGGGACAGGGGTCAGCCAGACCATTCGCCCGTACCAAGATAGGAAAAAGGATCCCCAGATTAGTGGGGGTAGGCTGCAGGCGAGTGGGAGCCTGACGAGTGATGCCTCCACGGACCATTCGCTCAGAGGCTTGATCATTCGCCCAGTCAGGCGGGAACTCGGCGAGTGGTTCCCTCACGGACCACTCGCCCAGAAGGCAGTGAGGAGGAAATGACCATAATACCCCTTGTGGTCTGCATATAGCCCTTCAGAACAGCGGAGTTAGGCTATTCGTAGACCAATTTGGGGTGCCTTTAGTAAATTTAAAAGGCGGATTCAGGCTATTTACAGACCAGCCTAGGAAAACTATAAATAGACCCTTAAGGGCACCTTGGAGGAGATCCGATTTTGGAGCATCCTCTCCTCTAGGCTAGTTTTGGTTGGCAGCCAGTGCCCTCCAAGGTGCCCGGTTGAGCTTTGGTTTGGGAGGGGAAGCTCTCTAAGATCTTCCGGGTGTGTGGCGGGACCTCCTCGCTTCAGCCTTGGGTCTATTCCGTTTCCAGCATCCACCGTCAAGAGAGTCTAGTGAGGGAGAAATAAGCATCGGCTACACCCCCAGTGGGTCCGAACTCAAGAGACCAGTTGCCGGTTTCAACAACTGGTGTCCCGTGTCGTCTCATTTTTCTTTCCAGACTTAAGAGTCCAACCTTAAGCATTTCCCTATCTGCACACCGACCTGTCTGGGACTAGTTCCAAAGCAACTTGCCTACCCACCCTCCTATGTGGCACATGCCGAGTCTAAGGTTGTTGGGGATTGTGTGTCATGTCCACAGGATGTCCAAACCACTAAATTTGGGTTTACTATCCGCAGACCACCATGACGATGAGTATAACCTAAGACCCTTATGAGATGCAAATAGTAGTTGTGTTCGAGGACACCCAATTTATTCCTGTAACTCTACATGTCATGTTGTTGCGTTTCAAATTTCATTCTGATCCTCATCGATCTTGATGGCCTAATTACTAGTTTAAGATTTCGCTAAACGCACACCGTGCCTCTGTGACTAAATGGGTTTCTTGTATTACATCTTCCAAACCTTTGGGTCTAGGGCTCTGAAATTTTTATCACAACTCCATTCCGACATAGGTAAGATGTTAACAAAATTTCCTAATTACCCTGATAAATTTGCTCCTAAAATAAATAATTATTTCCTTTTTCTGTACCATTTATCACCCGAGGATTCTTATCCAAGTACTCAAATATTAAAATCCCACAATCAACTTTAGACAAAATATTATGAATGGCCGGGTTTCCAAATTTTTCCAACATATTTAAATCAACAATTTTAATTTATGAATAGTTTCCTCTAAATGTCACATTACAAATAAAGTACTGGAAATATACATCTAAAAATTTCATGAAAATTTCCTCTGATACATATTGATGAAACAAGGTCAAATCCAGAAATTCATAATTTTTTAATTTTCTAAATCAACAAAATCCATTTATGAGCAATGATCTCTATATAGTAATTTACAAGTGAAGTACCAAAATTGTTCATCTAAAAATTCTATAAAAATTCCTACTGACACATATTGTTGAATCAAGGTCAAATCCAGAGAATCATAATTTTACAACTGTTCTAAAACAACAAAGTCCAATTATGAGTAATGGTCTCTACATAGTAATTTACAAATGAAGTATCAAATTTATTCATCTAAAAATTCTATAAAAATTCCAACTAACACATATTGCCGAATCAAGGTCAAATCCAGATACTCATAATTTTTCAACTTTTCAAAAACAACAAAATTCATTTATGAGCAGTGGTCTCTATATAGTAGTTTACAAATGAAGTACCAAAATTATTCATCTACAAATTCTATAAAAATTCCTACCGACTCTTATTGCTGAATCAAGGTTAAATCCAGAGAATCACAATTTTTCAAGTATTTCTCATGACATTTATGTCATTAATTCAAAAGTATGACAGATGATAATCATGAATTTATGCAAGGTATATGACCACCAAATATTTATAACAAATTTCCAGAGACTCAAAATGATGTTACAAAAGATTCATCAAAGTTTCATAATTTCTTATTAAGTTTTATCCACAATTATTTCTAAATTACATAATGGGACTATATCTTGACTTAAGCCATCAATTAGGGTTTTAGACCCCCAAGACTCCCAATTTCCACCGAGATGATGTATTATACCATCAAAAATGTGTGGTTAAAATTTCAGAGGCTGAGGCCAAGCCAATTGGGCTAGGTTCACAAATTACCCATTTGGGCTATATGCACACCACTCCTTAACCATGCAAAGACATGCAAGTGGAATAACCCAACATGCAGTGTTTCATTTGCACTCAAATTTTTACCAAGGCTAATTGATGACACAATAAGCATGCCACCCAAATTTGGGGTCATTTTGAGGTGTCTAGCTCCTTAAATCGCATTAATTTGATAAATCAAATAATGAACAAAACTATAAAAAAATGTTCTCCTAAAAATTTGAATTTTTGACACAAGGTAGTCCTAGGGAATATACATGCATGCCCCAAATTTCAGTTTCATTAGAATTACCATTTGAGAGATATTAAAAATCTAAGTTCTGGTCTACTCTAACACCAGTCCCACCAAAAATGATGCTGAGGGAGCTAAAGTGCTCCAAATTGAGTGAACTCAATTTCTATAAATACTAGAGACCAAGGGCTACATTTTTCATGTTGGGCAGTTTATATGAATCTGCATTTAAGTATTTTCTAAAATTATTATAAGGCCAGGCAGAAATCTCTACATATCAGCAATTTAATGTAATTGTGGTATGCGCTTAACCAATCGGCCAGATCGGACGGCCACGGGATATTCTTCCCCAATGAGCTAAGGGCTCAGATTGCATAGCCCTGAAGCTACTTTAGCCCTTGATTCCGGCCGATCAAGGCCGTCTCCGGCCAATCCCTCTCGCCACCACCACCAGTCGACATAGGGCTTTCGACTGGTGGTGGCCGCTTGGCCGGAGATGGCCGAGGTAGCCCCCCGTCTATTTCATTTTTTTCCATCTAGAGGAACATGAAAAATCATATGGTGAAACCACCATTACCCAGTTCATTTTGAAATCAGAAGATGAAGATTTCTAGCACAGGAAGAGGGGTTGAGGAATCCGACCTTATCTGAGTTGATTGAGGGGTAGTTCCTTGATAGCAATGGCCGAGATTTGAGTTCCCATTCCTTGCTCGATCCCCCCTTCTATGTTCGATTCCTCCTGCAATCACGGGGCTTCTTCTCCTTAGAACATTCTGAAGCTAATCATGGGGTAAAATTGAGCTGGGGGAGGCTATATGCATGACAGCCATTTTTGACCACCCCCTTTTCTCCTCAATTCCAGCCACCTGGCTGTCCAACTACAGGGAAAAGCTGGGGGAATCTCTGGGAAGGCTCAGTGAAAGGCTTTGGCAGAGGAGTTGAGTGCCAAATGACACTCCTTCCTTCTTTCCCTCCTTGGATTCTTCCAAATTTGGGCAAATCTCCAATATGCCCCTTTGCATGTCACTTTTCTCCCCAAATATGAGGGCATTCATGGTAATAGGGTTTAGGGCTGCAGAATGGGCCTCTATTGAGGGCCTTATCCCATGGGAATTTGATTTAATTCCATATAAGCCCAATTTAGGCCTATTTGACCAAGTGTTGACTTGTTCAAATTGATGAGTGGGCTGACTCCACTTGATGGACATGAGTCCCATGACATCACCCAATGCTCATTGGGCCATGGTGTGGTCCCAATTGGGCTAATTGAGTCATAAGGTGTGATTTTGACCAAATGTCGACCTAAATTTGACCTTGGTCAATTTGGGTGATTTGGTTGACCAAATGATGGGGCTCTTGGTCAATTAATCCTCTTGGAGGGTTTGCCATGTAATGGTAGGTTCAATTTGGTCACATGAAGTCCTATTGACCTCAATTAAGAAGGTTTGACCTATTTGGGGGTAAAGTTGACTTTTGTCAATTTGATCAATTGGGTTGACCCCAATGGGTCCTAAATGACTCAAGTGACTCCCTAAGGGGTTTAAGAAAGGTTGGTGGGTTCAACATGTCATTTTGAAGCCTAAATATCAAATCCTAAGTCATGGAGTCAAATTTGGCTATTTGCACACCAAGATGATTTTCACCTATTCACCTTGGTTCTTAGGGCCAGTTTGGTCTCTTAGAGAAATGTCATGACCTTGTCATGACAAAATGCATCTCAGGGGTCTAGTTGTTCTGGGGATGTTACATGGGATATGTATTTTGGATGGTAAGCTTATTTAGTTCCCTATAATCAATGCATAGACGCAGTGATCTGTCCTTCTTCTTGATGAAAAGTACGGGGGCTCCCCAGGGTGAGGTACTTGGACGGACAAAACCTGCATCAATTAGTTCTTGCAGTTGTATCTTGAGCTCGGCCAGCTCCTTTGGGATCATTCGGTAAGGTGCCCGGGACAATGGTCGAGCTCCATGTGCAAGCTCGATCTGGAAGTCAACTTCTCGTTGCGGGGGTAACCCTGGAAGGGATTCTAAAAAATATCTAGAAAGTCATTGGACTACGGGCACATTGGTGAGCATTTGAATTTTGTCCTCCATTTTGAAGTAAATCATGTACATTTCGTCTTTTCATCGGATTGATTTGACAGTTTGTGTGAACGTTAGAATGATGCGAGTGACAGACGGTATACCTGCTAAAGTGATAGACTGTCCATTTGGGTTCTGGAGGTTGATTTCTCTGGTCGAGCAATTTTTTGGGCCTTGTGTCCGGCCAGCCAGTCCATCCCTAAGATGATGTCGAACCCAGTTATTGCTAGAATAGTTGTGAAGATTTTGAACTCCATGCCTCCTAGCATAGCCTGGAAGGAGCACTTTTCTGTGGACGTCATGTCTGACTCGTCCGGGAGTCAGATTCGTATTGACATTCCAGACGATCGGACGGTGTTCTCCTTGGTTGCGATGAAATCTCGAGAAAGGAATGTGTGGCTCCGGTATCGAATAATGTTTTGGCAGGGTGTTCTTCTACCAAAAGTAAACCTGGTAACATTTATATATACTATGATCACATGACTTCTAAAAATATACAGCTAGGATACATATATGTCAAAACAAAAGGCTATATCACATGTCTCCTACAAGATAACATCATCCAGGTATATTATCACTACTGTCGGAAATCTATACATATAACTACGTCCGGTGCAGGACCATGCTGGAGGTCTAGTGCGTATGCCTCAAGTGGTGTTGCCCTGCCCTATCTGGTATGGTCCCTCCTGCCTGCAGGTCGTCCTCTGCGACCTCCTGATCCTCGTTCACTCTCATATGCTAGCTCCATGTAATGCTCCTAAGCCTTACCTACCTATAGCTTGGGGGCAGAAAGCTCTAATATGCCCAGACAGCTTGCAAAGGAAGCAATTCCCTGCAAAGGGAACATCTCGTCGTGCGGCTGGTGCGGGCTGGGGTGTTGGAGAAGGTCGGGATGCTGGAGCTGGTCGGGGTGTTGGGGCTGGAGGTGCATGTCGAGGCTGAGGTGCCTGCATGTAGGGCTGGTGGCGATGACGCTGCCTCCTATCTCGGTCCTGCCTTCGAGGGGCAATCCCTCTCTCTCGTCCCTGGGCCCGGGGGACCTCCACCTGTCCTCTTCGCTGCTGGGCCACCATCCGTTGGTCCATCTCTAATGCGGCGCCATGTGTGGCAATCATGTGGAAGGTCGACTGTGAAATCATGATCAAGGCATGTCGTAGGTCGTCGCGCAGTCCTCGGTAGAACCTGACGGCTCTATCTCTATCTGTGGTTGCCAATGTCCCCGCGAAGCGGGCTAAGTGAATGAACTCACTCTGGTATTCTGGCACTGTCCTCTCTCCCTATCGGATGTGGAGGAATCGCTCCTAGAGTGCGACTCGGTCGACGTCTGAGATGAAGTGCTCCAGGAAGGCCTCAGAAAATTCTCCCCAGAGAATCGTGCTAAGTGGTCGCCCTCTGAATGTGGAGCGGCTAGCTTCCCTCCACCAGTTCCGCGCATAGCCTTCTAAGAACGTCACCACTAGGGGCACTACTACAATGGAGGGGCACATCATGCCGACTAGTAGTTCCTCAACCCTTTCCACTCACTCCTCTGCCTGCATAGCGGATTCAGTGCCTCGGAAGATAGGAGGCCTTAGCCCCCGGAAGGTCATCAGAAGGTCTGTGTGCACGGTAGGCTACTGGGGTAGTCGTAAGATGGCAGTCTAGAAAGTGGCCAGCAGTGCTGTCAATGTCCGTCCCAGGTCGGTGTCGGTGAATGGGACTACAGCTAGAGCAACCGGGTCTGGTGGTGTTGTAGGGTGGTACTGGTCCCTAGAGGATGATCTCCCGTTACTAGACTCCGGTATCTGGAGAAGTAACAGAAGAAAATCAGTACTTGCAAAAGTAAGGGAATTTTGCAGAAACTGACTGAAATGGAAGCGACATGTGTGTGGGTGTGCTACTGTGCAGTCTAAGATCCTTAAATTTCTAACCTAAAGGTCCACCAAGCTTCTGCTGCGTGGTTCGTCCCAAACAAAGAAATGGAACATGGGAAGGAAGGATCCAAAGACTGCCCCGTGTGGACGGATCGTGGTAGATCTGATCCATTTATAAGACCCCGCCCCCCCCCCCCCCCCCCCCCCCCCCCCCCCCGAACTGAACCCAGGTCGGGGGAAGCGGGTATTACTGCCCAAGACGGCCACTCAGTGTTCCCAGGTGGCAACGACCCACCCTCTCAAGCACTGGGTGGTCGCCTTGTCAGGCAAGAGAATCAACACATCACATCAGAAACATAGTGTGGAAGCAATCATAAGGAGAACCAACAAGACATACGTATATACATAAGCAAAAGGCTGTAGCCAACTGTTTACCTGGGTGGCCTTGTGGGCTAAGGATAACTACTACAACCCCTACATTCCTTAAGTAGTCCTATACTCTAGGACTCACATCACGGAAGACGGGAGGTGAGGCTGGTGTATCTGATCGGGCAATCTCGAGAGATGGTATGCTGTCATGCGGTATGGGGGCTTCGCGTTGTCTATCTCCTGTGAATGGTTATATAAACAACCTTTAGTCACAGAGCTAAGTGGAAAATGCATCTCCTCCCCGTATTCATATCTTGGGGACGAGCTTAAGCACCCAAACAACAAGTAGATAGCCAAAGCAAGAAGGGTTTGTAGCATTTGAATAACCGGAAGCCATAAAAATATCAACAGTTATTTAAAAGAAATGCTCAGCTGGTAGCAGTAATAACATTAGTAACCACAATAGGCAAACACGATGCAGGCATTCAAAACCCGCTTACATAACCCTGTGTCGACACAGTTTGGGCCACTTTTCTTCTAACAGGGTAGCGAATCCCGCGGGCCTCACCGATGTGGCCGTAGGTGACAGTGACCAGTCCTGCCACTTCTGAGTGTGGTCGTACCGCACCACCCAGACCCTCTTGTACAACCCAATGTACTACTTGGATGTGAGCGACATCCGACGATTCCGAAATTTAGGCCGACTAGTGGAGGCAATTCAACGGGTACGGAATGGTGATCACTCGCGACATACAACTCTCTTTCGCCATGAGTCGTCAACTCTCTCGCACCGGTACGAACGGTATGCGGGTATGACCGACCCGCCACTTTTACCGCAAACATTTCATAAACGGTTAATTAAATAATGAAAAACACACTTTGGGCCTGCCACGACCTTATTATATTAACCGGCTATTCCATATTTGGTCGGGAGGCGCAGCAGGCGTAAGGGCACATTATTTGGGGCTAACCCTTGGAGGAGATACTCAACGCACGATTATCCCCAACTAAGGCTCTACTAAAAAGGAACTGCGGCTCGTTAGAGCAGGACCCGGGCTAGAACTATAGATATGATAAGTTATAGAATTTGATCGCGGTAAAAAAGTTGTGCAAAGTAAGCTGATAAATGAAATGTTGAATTGTAAAAGTACTGAAAGAAAGGACTTAAAGTAAAGAGTTGAAATAACCGGACCAGTACGTGAAAGGACTGAAGTAAAGAGCAGCAATCATCGACCCACAGATCCCTCAGAAACTATTTAGCCTAGGGGCTGATAAGAAAATATTTTACGCGACGTAGGAGGCAAGCGCACCTATCGCGCGTAGTATATACGATTTAGAAAAATCATATCAAGGTCGTATTTAGTCCTGGGTCCCGTCGAGTATTGTTACTTCGAGCTACGACTATTGTTTTATCGAATATTAAAAATAAGTGAGTGTTTGCAATAATTAAAAACAAAAATGATAACAATCGCGGGCTTGGTGTGCGTTTAGCAAAAACCAAGAAAAGCGATAGAAAAGACAAAAAAGACGCACTAAATGAAAAACTCACGCACTCTACGGGAATTTAAATGACTAAAATTAAAGGACAGAAATTAAAGGAATGCAATCTCTACCCGAACGGGTAGAGGGGAAGTAAATGCGTGAGCAAGTTCTACCCAAACGGGTAGACGGGAAATAAATGCAGTGCAAGTTCTACCCAAACGGGTAGACGGGAAATAAATGCAGTGCAAGTTCTACCCAAACGGGTAGACGGGAACTAAATGCAGTGCAAGTTCTACCCAAACGGGTAGACGGGAAATAAATGCAGTGCAAGTTAAACTAAAACTAAGCTATTAAACGAAATAACGAAAACATAAACAATGAAAACACGAATAATAAAAACTTAAAGTGAAAATACAAAAACAAAGAAAGCATTACGAGGGAAAAAACGCTCCCTTTGAAGCGATTTTAAACGCAACCCGAATATCTCATTCTAAACTACCGTGTCAAGGAAGAAAAGAACGAAAAATTATGACGACGCATAAATTCGAATCTAAGCGAAAAAAAAACCGATGTTATGGCGACAAATAAATCTAGCTAAAGAAAGATAAATTGCAAAATTGAAGTGCGGATATGAAACTAAGTTTAGGAATTGAAATACGGTGCAAAAATAAAGCTAAGTTAGAAATTGAAATTGCAGTGCAGAAATGAAATTGCAGAATTGAAATTACGCTACGAATGAAAAAATGCACGAAATAAAAACTAAATTTATTTATTGCCATAATAACGGGGTTACACGAAATAAAATTACAAAAATAAAAACATTTAATTACAACATTTATAAAAACATTACAAAAAAGAAAATACAAAAAAAAACACTTAATTAATTACATAAAAAAAACATAAAAAGAAAATACAAAAACAATGGTGGAGAATTATTGTGGAAGATCACCCAAAAAAGGGCAATCCAAGAGGAGAGATTAGTGAGGGGGAGGGGCTCTATTTATAGGCAAAATTTTCAAATTACACGCCCTCGGACACGGGCGTGTCTGAGGGCGTGACACGGCTTGGGGTGCGAATAGCCAGAACAGCTGGATACAGGCTGGCATCTAGAAGGCTTGACCGGCGACTTTGGAAGTACACGGGCGTGACCATGGTACACGGCCTAGGTCACGGGCGTGACCTAGGTCGGCTGGCTGGAGCTTGAACTGGGCGTGACACCTGGCGTGTCCTTTGTTCTTCTGGAAGGAATTGATGGGTCACGGGCGTGACTAAGTACACGGCATCGGTCACGGGCGTGACTTGATTCTTCTGGAAGGAATGAACCTTTAGTGGCTTGAATCTGGGATGGACATTCAACACGGGCGTGACCAAGTACACGGCCTCGGTCACGGGCGTGACCGAAGGCGTGACTTGATGTTTGAGCCGGAAAAAGAACAGAGGGAAGAAAATGTTAGGGATTAGTGAACACGCCCTTGGACACGGGCGTGACCAAGGGCGTGACTTAACAAAATTACAGAAACTTTACAAAATGAAAATAAAACTAAGTTAAAAACAAAAATAACAAAAACAAACATTTTATTCATTAATTTACATATATTATTTACAAATCTAATTAAAATTATACTAAAATCTATATAGAAAAATGCATATATTTACTATTCATCAGGGGCCCACGGATCCCTCAGAAAAATAAAACAGTCACAGGAGGGGGGATTTGGGGTGCGCTTTGTCGAATCCCAACGCAGGGATTGGCTACCCGCACGCATGTTGGAGGCCTATCCCCCACAGAGGATCTGGAGCCGATCCGCTGCGGGGGGCGCGGATGTGGAGGCGGGCGGGAATTAAGATTCTCGCCGCCGTCCGATCTCATCGTGGAGATCGGACGACAGCTGCTGCTCCCCGGTGGTGCAAAAGGTGGCGGCCTCTGCCACCGCCGGCCAGCAGCCTCCCCCGGCTGACTCGTCGCGGGTCGGTGAACCGTCTGGCGGTGGTCGGAGGCTTCAGTTTTATTGAAATAAGGGGGGGCGGGTTGAGCGGCATGCATGGGTCGTCCCAGCGGATGCCGCGTCGCCCCTCCCGCCCTGATGGCCATCCTACTGCCCCTGGCCGGCTCGTCGGGGGTCAGGCCTCCCTCCAGTGGTGGCCCGGCGGCTTGGTGTCGTCGGCCTCCGCCGGGAGGTGTAAAACATCGAAAAAGGGAGGCTAATGGGTGCCGTCGGAGACGCGATTTTCTCCCCCTCCCTTAACTATGGACAGCTGGCCATCTTCATAGGGTAGGGGGCAACTTCTCCTAGTGGCATGAGAAGGGAGGGAGATCATCCCTCTAGTGGGGTGGTGACTTTGGAAAAAGAGGAGGGGAGGAGATGGTGGGCTTTTGTCAAGGCTCAATTTATGATACCCTTGCTGATTTTTGAGGTCCTAAGTATAGCGGGGTGGGCCCAAATATTGGTGGTGGGGGGAGGGGGGGGGGGGGGGTGAAGCCCCTTTTTGGAAAATAATTCCAAAAGTAGAGATTTTTGAGGGTTTGACCAAAGTCTACCATAGGTTGGCTCTCTCATGTTAGTCAAAGTCCAAGTGTGTCCAAATCGTCGGGTGATTGGTCAATGTTGGGGCATTAAATTAACATGGGTGCGTGTAAGGCTGAGCATAATATTCGAAACTCGAAAGTTGCTCGAAAATCGCTCAAATTTTTAGCCGAATCGGAATCGGTTACAATTGATTCGACTCAATTTGAGTCGATTCAATTTGACTCGAATCTGATTTCGAGTCGATTTCGAGCCAGCCCTAAATCGCTCGAAAAATGATTTGAATCAACTCGAATTAATTAAAAATATTATTTATTTATTAATATGTTATTATTTTAAAATTAAAAACACTAAATTTTAAACCTAAATAAAAATATTGAAGGTTTTAATTGTTTCATTTGCTAAATTTAGATGTTTCCCAATTTAATTTCGAGTCAATTACGAATAAAGAGAAAATTTGCTTAATTTCGAGCCAGCTTGATTCGATTTTGAATCAGCTTAATTCGATTTCGAGCCAGCTCGATTCGATTTCGAGCCAGCTCGGAATCGAGCCATTTCGAGTCGACTCGAAATCGATTTCGATTTCGAGCCGATTTCGAGCCGAGTTCGACTCGAAAATTTCGATTTCGAGCCGGTCCAAAATCGCTCGAACTCGACTCGATATCAGCCCTAGGTGCGTGCACACTTTTTGGTGTACCATAACGTTTCATTTGACCGTAGTTTGACTTTTCAATGTTGAAATTGGTTATAACGAACTTTGTTGGTCTTGTTCTGACTTTAGGAGTCCAATGAAACTGACCGTGATTGATTCCGTGTTTGTTTGTTTAATATTTTGAAAAGTGCGTCGCGGCGGGCTACAGAACCTAAAATGGTCATATTTATCATACGACCTCTAATTGTAATGAAACGAGTCTCGTTGTACTTGTATTGATTATACGAGTCTAACACAACTGACGGAAGTCAATTTTGAGTACGTATGGTCACTATCCCCCAACGACGCTGTAACGTGCTACGATACTCAAAATGATCATTTTCTCTAAACGACGTCAGATTGAAATGGGACGAGTTCCATTGCACTCGTATTGATTATACGAGTCTAACGGAACTGACGGAAGTCAGTTTGGAGTACGTATGGTCACTATACCCAACAACGTTGTTGTGACGCGCTACGATACTCAAAATGGTCGTTTTCTCTAAACGACCTCAGATTGAAATGGGGCGAGTTTCATTGCACTAGTATTGATTATACGAGTCTAACAGAACTGACGGAAGTCAATTAGGAGTACGTATGGTCATTGTACCCCAACGATGTTGTTGTGATGCGCTACGATACTCAAAATGGTCGTTTTCTCTAAACGACCTCGGATTGAAATGGAACGAGTTTCGTTGCGCTTGTATTGATTATACGAGTCTAACAGAATTGACAGAACTTAAATCAAGGTTCCTTAACACAATATCCTACAATCAGGTTATTTTCTACCATTTGGGTTACTTTTATTGAGTCCACTAGAGTCTATTGACCTAATAAAAGTCGGGATGTTACAACTTGTCTGCGTATATAATGTGTCGATATTGTAAACAAAATAAAATTACTGAGGTTGTGTGTTGGAGACTCATGGTAGGCAGGAAAGATATTGATACAAGACAACCGTTGATGGCACGTGTAGTAGGGATCTAGTGTTTTGAGATCCGGTCCTGCAAGGTGTAAACGAGTTGGTGGCTCGACATTTTTGTTGGTTCATGGAACCTGTACTGCGATAGAGAGGTTGGTAACGATAGCCTGATGTATCGTGTGCTTATAAATGAGTAGTTTGCATGATGTCGTACACACCACGTCCTCGCGAAATATCTTCAAGCGTTTTAGGTGACTAAAGTTAGATCACAATTTAATTAGCTTAAACTGATGTAGTTACTATTGAAACAGTTAGTGTCACTATTAGTTCGTTTGACTTTACAAGACAAAAGCGCTCATACAATCTAAATTCCATGTATGACTTGTAACGATTGAGAATGTTTATATGAGTTTGAAATTGTTATGTGTGAAGTATCTGTCCACACCCAACAGTATCCATAACTGTCTATGAAGAGTATGTTTTACTCTAATCTGAAAAACCCCTATTCCACTCACATTTTCGTGGACGAAAATTCTCTTTGTTTTATTGGTTTGTAACATCCCAAAATTCCAACCCGACCGTTTGAACTCCTAGGGAACCTAACAGGTTCAATTGAACTCTCTTGACGAGACTATTCGGAACCAGACTGACCTTGTTAGTCCGACTAACCAACTATAATTGGTTTACTCCGAATTTCGAACTACAATAATTAAAACAAACTTTTTGAGCAAATGAGTTCAGAATGGACTTCGGTCAGTGATGTTACACTCGTAAGACCAATACGAATTCAATTACGTTCGTTTCGTTGCATTTTGAGGCATATATATAAAGTTCACCAAAACAGTCGCTTCGAGCTACACGACGCCTCAAATATGACTTTTGAGCAAACGACCTTCGAATTCACCTCAGTCAGTTTTGTTAGACTCGGGAATCCTATACGAGTGCAACGAAACTGTCTGCGCTCCATTCCGATGAGAATTGGCGAAGTTATAACGTGAGCGCGAATTTAAATAACACAAAATATCCAAACAGGTGCCATTGAGCAAACGACCTTGGAATTCACCTCAGTTAGTTTTGTTAGACTCGTGAATCCTATACGAGTTCAACAAAACTATCCGCGCTCCATTCCGATGAGAATCGGCGAAATTATAACATGAGCGTGAATTTAAATAACACAAATTATCCAAAATGGTAAATCAAGCGAACGACCTCAGAACTGATCTCAGTCAGTTTCATTAAACTCGTAGAAATATTACTATTCCAACGGAGTCGCCCGTTCACGATTCCGACGTCATTTGAGTATTTCACATTTAAGTAAAATAGGCTGCAAACGCTCCGCGGAGCATAAAATGAGCAAATGAACTCGGAAATGACCTCGGAACTGACTTTGGATTGTTCTGGTGGATGCGTGTCAGCGAGACGGTTGAAACGAGCCCATCCGGGGCAAAATCCGAGTTCTCTAGAGCAAGATACGAGAGTTTGAATGTTAAAATTTAATAATAATAATAATAATAATAATGGTAATAATAATGGTAATAATATTAATACTAATATATATATATATATATTATTTTAAAAAAATACATTTTGTACCATGTGAGACTAAATTAGAACCATTCAACAGATCACAGCCGCTGGATCAAAGAGATATAGGCTGCAAATAGCCGTTTACAGCTACCACCATCTTCTCCCTCACGCAGGAATCCCGACCCCTCCTTTCTCATTTTTTTGGGGTTGCCGCCGGCAGCCTAGGCGGAGCCCACTGGTGGGTTCGCCGGGCCTCGACAAACCCTCCGGTGGTATCCCGGTGGCGCTCCGGTAGGGCCACCGCCGGCGAACAATTTTGGGTCTCACGCCCTGCCCGCTCGCCGCCGAACAACCCCCAACGAGTTCGCCGGGGTCCGGTGAACCCACCGGTGGTATCCCGACGGCGCTCCGGCAGGGCCACCGTCGGTGGTGGCCCTGCCCGTGAGATCCAGGTTACGGTCTCACGGGCAGGGCAATATCTTTAACTACTATATAGAATAAGTTGCCTTTGGTGCAACATTCAAAATTGTCAAATATATCCTCGTTCTTTTACTCCAATGACTTAACATATTTTATAAAAAAAATGGAAATTCCTAAAATGCAACGATTATTTGTGTAATTAAATCATATTCTTATAATAAAAATAATCATGGAAATTCATAAAATCAAAAAGTTTATAGTAGGACTCATACACCTACTGTAGTAGGTTATCATTAACCCTACAAAAACTAATTTCAAAATATAATAACTTATTTTAAAATATTTTTTGTTAAAATATAAATGTTTTTTTAAAATAATTATAAAATATTGATGTATATTTTTTACGGTCATTTTGAATACTCATATGTATATGTTGCGGGCGAAACCGACCGGGGGTGGGCGAAGCCCGCCGTCGTCGGCCTGGTACTGTCGAATGTTGGCGCACCCAGCTCGAATGCGGGCGCAGCCCACTAAGAGACAGCGAGCACGGGCGAAGCCCGTGCGGAGCTGCTCGTATATACTATAAAGGAATACATTTTGTATCATGTGATGCTGAATTAGAACCATTCCACAGATCACAGCCATTGGATCAAAGGGATATGGGCTGCAAATAGCCGTTTACAGCTACCACCATCTTCTCCCTCACGCAGGAATCCCGACCCCTCCTTTCTCAATTTTTTTGGGGTTGCCGGCGGCGGCTTGGGCGGAGCCCACCAGCGGGTTCGTCGAGCCCTGGTGAACCCGCTAGTGGTATCCCGGTGGCGCTCCGGCAGGGCCATCGGTTGCGGTGGCTCTGACCGTGAGATCCAGTTTTGGGTCTCACGGGCAGGGTCGGCCACGGCGGGGGCCCTGCCCGCTCGCCACCGGACAACCCC
Source organism: Dactylorhiza incarnata (assembly GCA_033032865.1). Taxonomy (NCBI): domain Eukaryota; kingdom Viridiplantae; phylum Streptophyta; class Magnoliopsida; order Asparagales; family Orchidaceae; genus Dactylorhiza; species Dactylorhiza incarnata. The sequence goes on along the minus strand of JAWHQI010000097.1, from coordinate 5,199,728 downwards.
CGACGAGTTTGTCAGGGTTTGGCGAACCCGTCAGTGGTATCCCGACGGTGCTCCGGCAGGGCCACCGTCGGCGGTAGCCCTGCCAGTGAGATCCATGTTACAGTCTCACGGGCAGGGCTATATCTATATCTATATCTATATACTATAAAGAAATACATTTTGTACCATGTAAGGCTTAATTAGAATCATTCAACGGATCACAACCGTTAGATCAAAGAGACATGGGTTGCACATAGCAGTTTACAACTACCACCATCTTCTCCCTCACGCAGGAATCCCGACCCCTCCTTTAACATTCTTTTGTAGTTGCCGTCGGCGGCCTGGGCGGAGCCCACCAGCGGGTTCATCGGGCCCCGACGAACCCGTCGGTGCTACCCCGGTGACGCTCCGTCAGGGCCACCGCCGGCGGTGTCCCTGCTCGTGAGATCCAGGTTACGGTCTCACGGGCAGGGCTATATGTATATATATATTTATATATATATACACACACACATTTTGTACTATGTGAGGCTGAATTAGAACCATTCAACAGATCACTATACGGAGAGCTTTTCTTCTTAATTCCTGATGCTTCCTCCTCTCGAGTAATCTTCTCAGTGCTGCACTTCTCCTCCCCTTCTCCTTCCCCCTTCCCGAGTTCTAAAGCATAAAATACAATGTTTTGTCTTCGGTTTGCAAGACAAGGTTGTTGCCTCACTCTTCTCGGGATTACCTCCTAGCTTGGGCTCGCTCGTGGTTTCTATTAGGCCCATTGGTACCTGATGTTGAGAGCTTACTTCGATCTCTTCTTCTTCTCTCCTTGGAATTTATGGTGGTGAGCTTATTATTTAATTTTCTCCTCTTCTTCTCTTGGATTGTTTCTCTTATTGTTATTTTGAGGAATATATTGGAGCTTTGTTTTTATATTTTGGGGAGGATCTTGGCTTTACGGCTTTGTTGGCTATTATTTTTGCTGGGTGCTTGTAAGTGTTGACGCCAGGAAAATCCTGACCTCAAGATTCGGACAAATGCAGTCGGAGACTACTTGCCAAGCGGCTCGAAGACATGGCTTGGCGGGAAACTATGAGGAAGCTAGAAGAGCGACGAACAGGACCCCAGGTGCTGCGGCAGGGAGGTCCCACAACGTACCCAGAAGCTCCGAAGAGACTTCCCCTCCAAGACCAAAAATGGCCGAGCAGGGTACAAGGAAGGCACCGACTTGGCTAGTACCGGGAGTAGCGGCCATGTGCGACAGGTTCCAGAATACAAGAGCTGGGTTTCAAGAGCTCAAGTTCAGGTGACAATTCAAGTACCCCTGGGGTCCTATTTATAGGAAAACCAAGGGGTAGGGGGTTTATAGCCCAGCTCCTGCCCGACGACTAGCGACATTGAGGCGATCTTCCCGGGCAAATGGGCGAGTATCACCTATGGTCGCCCACCTTTTGGCGAGTATCCGGGCTACTCGCACGAATGCACCCCTACTCGCCTATGCTTTCTTCTGCTCCTACGCTTGACGAACTCTTCCACTATGCCTGCTGACCGACTTTATCTTGGTATCTTGAACTGCTGACTTCTGTGTTTGACTCTTTGACTTTGACTTCTGTCTACGCGGCCTTGGGTGGACCCACTCTCGGAGAATGATGGTTGTACACAATCCCCGCTCTTTGCGAGTAACGTAGTTGCTCGGAAAGAATCATCTAACCGTCATTCGACGATTAGGCCTTCTTGCGAGTATTGACTGGTAGTCGGCATCCTGCTGGTTGACGCTCTGGCTCTATATATAGAGGGGGAGGGGTCTCTGATGGCAAGGCTTTTTTGATCTCGCTTCAAGATGTCGCGTAGTATTGCCGAGGAAGCTACCGCTGATTTGGCCGAGCTCGCTAGTCTGCTGCCACCGTCGCGAAAGTCTGCTCGCGACGCCGAGCTTGAGGACTTTCTCGCTTCTAGGAAGAGGAAGCGTCTTGAGAAGAAGAAGGAGAAGAAGAACAAGAAGAGGAAGAATGCCGACGCCCCTGAGAATGTCGCTGATTCTCAGGTCGGCACTACCCAGCAGGTACTCGCCGACTTGGGTCTTGGTCAGTCGGGCGGCTCGCCTGCTCCTAATCCTCCTGAGTCGAATGTTCCCCCGGAAGCGAGTACGGCTGGAATCTCGGCCCAAGTTCAAACTGAACTCCCTTCTTTACAAAGTGAGAGCTACTTACCCGCCGTCAGTTTGGTTTGAGTCATTAACATAAGCTGATGCTCTTGATACTATCTCGCAGATCTGCTACTTGTCGATGCTCGGGAGGAGCCTTTGAGCGACATTCCTCTGCGATCGTCGCCTATGATCTCGTCTAGGAATGGGGGAGGAACTCGTCGGGGTGGATCGGTGCGGATCCTTCACAGCTCTTCGGTGGATAAGAGGCCGATGAGCGAGCAGAGGGCTCCTTCAGCGAGTAACCTTCCTCCGCCGCCACCGCCTTTGCAGCAACCAGAGGTGGCGAGTAGCCCGCAACTGCCCGCGGACGAACTTCCTCCACCTCCTCCGTTCCCTCCTCCTGCCGATATGCAAGATGATCGTCGCCTTCTGTCTTCCTCGGCTCCCACCACCCATCCGGCTGAGTCCTCGCGACGAGGCGGGGTGGCGGGGTCTTCTGGCTTCTTCGCTCCCAGAGGGGGAGGGCGACCAGTGGATGGTCGCGGTCGGGGTGATGTGCATTCCAGCAGGGAGCACATCGGCAGATCGCACTCTAACCGGCGAGATGGCGCCCGTCGCAGTCTGTCCCCGCATCAGGGAAGGGGCTCTCCTCGTCGACCATCTCGGAGTCCTTGCCGCGACTCGCGGAATGATGCTCATCGGCCTGGTAGATGGAGTCGCTGTTTTTCCGAATATCTTCAAAGAAGGGTCTTCCCGCTACTTGTCACTAAGGTTTTGCTTTTATGTCTTCTTCTGCAGCTCGCGCTCACACCCCTATCGGGGCTCTGATTGACGGGGTCGGGCTTCCCTCCCGCGAGTATCAGGAGAGGGCTACTCGCGCCATCCTGAACTTGGAGGCGAAGTTGGAGCGTCTGACGATCAGTGAGTCTCATCGGCGTCTGACTGCGGTGGAAGCGCGAGTGGAGCTCTTGGCGGCTGCCGGCTCTCAGCGTCGTCTGACCGAGCTGGAGGTGCGAGCATCACGGCTGGAAGAGTTCGATACTCGCCTGGCTGGTGTAGAATCTCGCCTTCAGTCTGTCGGCGATCTGGAGCGCCGGGTTGGTAGGATGGAGCATCGCCAGCAATTGCATCATGACGAGTTGGTGGGGATGCGTGCGAGCACGGGCTCCGTTGGTCGCCTAGCGAGGATGGAGGAGCAGCTGCGACAAGGCAAGGATGCGATGTCCGTGGCCTTCGAGCATTTTAAGCGAGCTCGTAGTATGGGCTGGGCTGGGCGACAACCACAACTTCTCGATGCTAAGGCGAACCCCTAGGATCCTGTCTTTTTTCTTTTTGTAGTCGCTTAGTCGCCATCTGGCGAATGTCTGTAATTCTGAATTTGATCCTTTTAAGTAATTTGTTATTTGGCGAGTATGGATATCGCCCTTGCTACCTTTCCTGTTTGCTGTGATGTGGGGATTTACTTTTTTGTTTCTTTCCTGCGAGTATTTGTTGAATGTTGTGTTGATTTGACGAGCATCCTAGTGATCTGATGTAGGTACTCGCGCGTTCGGCACTGGTGATTGGACGTGTACCCTTGGTTTTGGCGACTTTCCTCGATACTCGCCACCCCTGACTCAAGCTCGCGGCGGCGTACGCGGCAAGCCAAGTTTCGTCGAGTACTATAAATAGGGGGTGGGTACGTATTTATTACGCTTTCGGCGATCTTTCCTTTCTTTACAGCGAGTATCTGCCGATTGTTCCCCTCCTCGCACCTGTGATACTCGCTTCTTCAATTCCTTTCTTCCTGAATGGCTGACGAGGCAGCTATTCGCCGTGCAAGTCATGCGAAGAACTTCGAGGTGACTTCTTTCAAGAAGCCGATTACTCGGCCGAGCGATCTGAAGGAGTTCTCTGCTAAGTATTTGTCGCCGGAGTATGTCTCCAGGCTTCCTCGCGAGGATGAACGCCTGAACTCCTTCTCGGCGACCGAGTTGATCTTCCCCATCCGCCATTTCGAAGTCGGCCTACGACTACCCTTGTAGGTCGGAGGTCTGCCAGATACTCCGCTATCACGGGATAGTCCCTGCCCAAATCAATCCAAATGGAGTGGCGATGATCATGGGCTTTCTCTGCTTCTTGCGAGAACATAAGATCGCCTTTGATCTCTCCGTCTTCCTGCGAGTATTTCACTTCGGCGCTACTGACGAGGGCGTCATATTTTTGTGCAGTCATGTCTGCACGCTGGTCGGCACGGCGAACAAGAACCATCGCTGGACCGAGCGACTAGTCGTCATCAAGGGTGACTTTGGAGTCGTGCCGACTTCATCCTTCCAGCCGGTAGAGAGTGCCTTCGCTGCTCCTTATCTGGAGGAGAGCCGGGAGAAGCTACTCGACAGCTTCCGAGGTCGCCTCCTGGATGTCGTCCTATGGAGGAGGAGAGTAGATGAGCTCGCCGAAGTGTTCCCGGGCGAAGGTAGTCTTCTGAGTGAGTACTTGGTCATACTCGCCACTTCGTCTTCAGTCGGCGTCTAAAGCTCTTCTCTTCATGTCTTGATGCAGCTACTCGCTCCTTACCGAGCGAGCTTCTTCCCTTGGCACCAAAGGCGGGGGTTTCTGCTCCGGTCGATTTGTCGCCAGGCGGCGATGAGCAGGATGTCGCCGGCGATGATGCTGGGCCCTCGAAGAAGAGGAAGGTCAAGGCGAAGCCCGCCGAGACTGCGAGGAAGAAAGAGGTCGCCAAGAGGGACCTGAAGGCGAAGGCGAACCTTTCGGAGGCTGGTGAGCCCAGCGATCATCCGCTCTTTGGAGAAGGCGTTCGAGGCGAGGATGCTTATGGTCGCCCTCTGGTGTCCTGGGCTGAGCGAGCCCACGAAGTGACTTTGAGCACCAACCTCCCCGCCTGGTCGGAGGATTGGGAGGATGCGGGTGAGGCGTTCGACGTGATGTTCGCCCTCTATGGTCGCACAGACGCCGAATTCCTGCAAGATGTTTCGGCCGAATATCTCGCCCATCAGAGCTCGCGAGCTTACCTGCGAGCTGCCGAGCTCGGTCACGCAACGACGAGGAAACTGCTTGAATACGAGCAGGTGATCAAGGTGCAGAGCAAGAAGCTCATCACCATGGGGCTGGAGGCTGCCAAGTGGAAAGATCAGGAGGTACTCGCTCGTAGCCTTTCTGATCTCTGAGATAGTCCCCTGTTGTGCCGATAGATTTTTGCTTAACCGCTGCTTTTTTACCTGTACAGGCCGCCGAGGTGGAGATGGCGAAGAAGGTGTCCCAGCTGGAGAAGGAGCTGGAGGATACTCGGCAAACCTTGGAGGCCGCCCAAGTTCGCATCGCCGAGCTGGAAACTCGGCCTGCCGAGCAGGAAACTCGGCCTGCCGAGCAACAACCTTCGTCAGCGGGCCCCTCCAGGGTTGGCAAACAGATTCGGATACTTGGCGACGATATGGCGCATATTCGCCGGGAGATCGCGCGAGCAACTGGGAAGGTGGTTCTAAGCAGTCTGAAGGCCGATGGCCTCTTGAAGCCGGAGGCAATGAACCTGACTGTCATGGACATCATCCCAGCACTACTCGCCGAAGAGTCCAACTCCCCTATGCGAGATCTTCCATCCTCATCTACCGATTCCGAAGATGACGATTCTGAGGACGAGGGTGATGATGGCAAAGATGTCGACGCTGACGGCGAGGATGGTGGTGATGATGGTGCATAGTCGCCTGGCTCCCTTTTGCAGATCTGTACAGCAATTTTTGTATATGTACTTATGAAAGTAAACGAATACAATTGTTTGCTCGCCTTTTGTAGTCGCTTTTTGCTTTTCTTCTTTTTGTGATCATGCCGAGTAGGCTTTTAGGCTCGAGGCGAGGTTGAGTGCTCGCTAGGCGACTAAACATAAGCGAGGTAGGATACGGCGGACGACGATCATACCTTGCTCGCTTGTTGGATACTCGCTTGTTTGGAGGCTCGGCCATATATACTCGCATTTTTATACTCGTATCTTCATACTCACCTCTTTGTACGCGCACCTGCATATGAAGAAGGATCTTTGAGATATGTACTTCTAAAACTTCATTTTGCACCTCCATGTTGATGCTGTTGAAGAGGTCGACACAGTAGGGAATGACTGTCGGGGAGGTTCCAATGGAGCACCTTCCAAGGGATCACAGCATCTCGAGGTCTCCATCCTACTTGGGGAGGTTCCAAAGGAGCACCTTCCCAGGGATCACAACATCCCAAGGTCTCCATCTTACTGCTCTTGCTGATGCTGTTGAAGAGGTCGACGCAGCAGGGAATGACTGTCGGGGAGGTTCCGATGGAGCACCTTCCAACGGATCACAACATCCCGAGGTCTCCATCCTACTTGGGTGTTGAATGTCAACCCAACCTGTTTCCTGTTGCTCAACAATTTGAACGGGGAGTTAAGCACACTTAAGCACATTAGCTCACACAATTGGAGGAAATAATTGAAAACGCATTGCTCTGTTACGGGCCTTTAGCCCTCGAGGGTGCACGACATCTTTACTTAAGGGTCCCCTGAGCTAGTTAAATCGATCATCTCTTCGCCGAATCGGGAGGTCGGCGTCCAGACTTTTCTCCTGGTAATCTCTTCAATCGGACGAGAAGTGCGGTCGGTGGGAACCGCGGCCAACGTGCAAGGGGGGAGCTGATCTCGGCCGTCATTGTAGAGGCTTGGACTTAAGGGAACGTACTACCGATGCACCGTCCCATCATCCGTTCTGGGTTTTTACGAGAATTAAGTCGGAGGCCAGTTTCCCAACATAACGCGGAGATCGGCTTCGCCTGCTTTCTTCCTTTTACTTGAAAACACATCTTTGACGAAGCAGATAAGGACGAGCACCACCTTTGCCGAAGTCGATTATTCCTTCGTCAGATTGGGAGGTCGGCGTCCAGACTTCTTCCTGATAATCTCACCAGTCGGATGAGAAATGCAGTCGGTGGGAACCGCGGCCAACATGCAAGGGGGGAGCTGATCTCGACCGTCATTGCAGAGGCTTGGACTTAAGGGGTCGTATAACTGAGGCATTGTCCCATCACCCGTTCTGGGTTTTTACGAGAATCAAGTCGGAGGCCTGTTTCCCAACCTGACGCGGAGATCGGCTTTGCCTGCTTCCTTTCTTTTACTTGAAAACACATAGTCGAAAGAGACAAAAGACTCACCATTTCCCATGTTTCAGGGAAGTGATGATTTTATTTATGGATAATAAATTTACAGGGGTGGGATGTGTACATACTCCCGTTTAGGAGCCAAACCCTTTCAGGCTGTCGCCGTTCCAGGTGTTTTCCAACAGCTCCCCTTTATGATGAAGGGTTCTTCCCGCCTTGGATTAAGCTTCCCGACTGCGGCGGATCTTCCTGCCGCGTCCACCTTTTGCTTACCTGAGAGATCAAAAAAGGGAACCGTCCAAGATCATCATCCTGCTCGTCTCGACCTCCAGGTTGTCAAATGTGTTCGTGAGAACGACGTAAAGATGACACGGACAGATCCCCCGTTGCACACCAGGATTCGATTGACGGTGAAGTCTTCGACGATCGCATGAATCACACGGGCCTCACGGAAGGGATTCTCATCCCTTAACACGCCCTCCTCTGAGAAAGTGATCTCCTCTAGCGAGGGTGGTGCTTGAGAGGTCGGAGCGACATTCTGGCGGTAGGCCTGGTGGAAATTCATTTTGCGGAAAGATCCGAGCTCCGCTTCTCCAAAACTCACTCCTACCTCCCCGGCCTTGATCCTTCCTTGACATCCTTGGCTGACCCTGTCCCTATTCCTCCTCCGGTTACCCTTCCGGTTACGTCTGTTCCCCTGACGGACAGCAACCATCGACTCCATGCATCCTTCCTCCTTACACACTTCTTGCCTAGCACGATCCCTCCCTGAGTAGTAATTCTTCGAGGGATTCCTGAACCCCTCCGGCACTGGCGCGGCGACGATCTCCTCGCAGAATGGGCTCCCACCCCCAATCTGATGACGATCTTCCACCTGACGACTATCATAACCATACTCGCCATAGGGGCGAGTACCCTGATACCTCGCCTGCTCCTCCGTCTCGCGGAAGCGGATCCCTTGCGAGGTCTGCTGGTAGAACTGCGACCTCCTTGGTTGCTCGGTCTCATCCTCCACATGCTCTTTTCCTGCTCGCCGAGGGGGACTCCTTCCCTCGGTCAGAACTGGGCGATGCGGCGAGGTCGCCGTGACCTCGGCGCGCGGCTGAAGCGCTGCTTGCATGATCCCCTCCATGCGCTGTGCGAAGCCTTCGAAAACTGCTAATGTCACGAACTCGCCGCCTGCGGACGAGTTGCCGACTACTTCCTCATGGTAGCCTACTACAACCATCTTTTTCTCTCCACTAAGCTTTCTTTCTCTGGCTACTGTCCACGCTCACCGCACCAAAGTGTTGACGCCAGGAAAATCCTGACCTCAAGATTCGGACAAATGCAGCCGGAGACTACTTGCCAAGCGGCTCGAAGAGATGGCTTGGCGGGCAACTATGAGGAAGCTAGAAGAGCGACGAGCAGGACCCCAGGTGCTGCGGCAGGGAGGTCCCACCACGTACCCAGAAGCTCCGAAGAGACTTCCCCTCCAAGACCAAAAATGGCCGAGCAGGGTACAAGGAAGGCACCGACTTGGCTAGTACCGGGAGTAGCGGCCAAGTGCGACAGGTTCCAGAATACAAGAGCTGAGTTTCAAGAGCTCAAGTTCAGGTGCCAATCCAAGTACCCCTAGGGTCCTATTTATAGGAAAACCAAGGGGTAGGGGGGAGTTTATAGCCCAGCCCCTGCCCGGCGACTAGCGACATTGAGGCGATCTCCCCGGGCAAATGAGCGAGTATCACCTATGGTCGCCCACCTTTTGGCGAGTATCCGGGCTACTCGCACGAGTGCACCCCTACTCGCCTATGCTTTCTTCTGCTCCTACGCTTGACGAACTCTTCCACTATGCCTGCTGACCGACTTTATCTTGGTATCTCGAACTGCTGACTTCTGTGTTTGACTCTTTGACTTTGACTTCTGTCTACGCGGCCTTGGGTGGGCCCACTCTCGGAGAATGAGGGTTGTATAGTGCTTATTTTGGACAGCCGACCAGGCCTCATTTGCTTGTCTCTTTTGGGTCCAGGGACTTGATTTTTAAGCATTTATGCGTATTAATGTGTTAAGGGTTGTGTGTGCGCGCATGTGCTTATTATTTACTTAGGGTTTAATATGTACTAAGGGCTAAGATTAAGGGTTGTATCAGTGGGTGTTGACTGTTGTGATTATGAATGTTACTACAACTATAATTATGGTGTTGACTGATGTGATTATGCATGTTATTTTTGTTGTGATTATGGTGTTTTTTGTTTTATAATGCATGTTATTACTGATGTGGTTTTTATAGCTGTGTATGACTGAATTTTGAGGTTGTGTGTGTGTGCTTTTAAAGGGTGAATGAGTGGCTTTTGTGATCCTTAATGGTGGTTGTAATTATGTGTGCTGAAGGTGGGATTTTTCTAAATTAAAAAGCTTTTAAAATGTATTATATATAATGGGGATTGTTTGAAGGTTGTTTTAGTGGCTTTAAAATAAAGAATTATATCTCTATCCTTCCTCATTTCAATTCTCTATTCTAAGTTTCGTCTCCTCTCTTAACTCCTTCAAACTTAAATATATGAGAGCTTCATCATTTCTAAGGTTGTTTTAGTGGATTTTAGTTCTCCGATTTTTCCTTCGGGTATGATATTCTCTTTTTATCTCGTGTCAGTACTCGCGTAAGATTTCCATGACCCTCGAAAAATAATATAACTTGCGAGTTATAGAGCCTTGCTCAAAAATCTTCTACGCTTGAGATGGCTTCCATGGAGAGGAGGGACAAGGGAAAAGAAAAAATGGATGTGAGTTCTTATTTCTGTAATTTACGTTTTATTTCAAATGCTTACTTTTTTGTTATAAAAAATACATATTTGACAAAAAAAAGTATTCTTTCGTGCATGCAAAATACACATGCTTATGAATGTTTTCGATATTGCAGTCAACATTTTAGAACTTTCAGTTTTCTCAGTTTTCGATTTTTATGCACGAATTTTCAATGTCGATTTCGTAGTGTTTTGAAGTATTTTTTTCAATTTAGTTCTCCTTCGATTTAAAGGTGCAAAATAAATTTAAGAAACATATGAATGGCACGATGAATCCATCTTTATTGCCTGGTTAAGATTTTAACTGTTAGCAGCATTGATGCAAAAAAGTAATCTGAAGGAAGATAATTAAATAGTTCATTTATCTAAGAATATAAGTTAAGCAAAATAAATAGTCATACATGCATGTAATACGATGAAGTTAAAGGTAAATCCGAGGAGGGTGAACCATCTACTAGCAATTATAAGATATGAGTTCCTTGGGAACTCCAAGATGATTATGGTCATGCAACAAATATTCGCAGGTTGGCAATAGTTAGTAGCCCTAACAAGATATTTTGCATGAGTCAGGCCTAAGGTAAAAAGAAGAGAAAAAAAAGTAATCTACTTTTAACATTATCGTTCAACAGAAAAGAACATAAAAGAACAAAGAAAATAAAAAGAAGCAAATTAAAATAGCAAACAAAGTTAAAACTCAACGGTAATGTAACCGCAGATAAAAGAATAAATAGCTCGCATGTAGTGTCATATTCATGTTAGTATTGCGCATGTTATCCATGATTTTCTTTTAAAGTAATTCATCTTTATCTCATGCTTAGTACTCTGCATTTATTTCAGACACCAGTTCTTTATTCATGTTATATGCACTTCTATATTATATATGCACTTTTGGTACTAATCCTCTTGCGCGCATTGTATGTAAGCAATTAAAAATGTAAGTATTCACTGAATATGTATGACTAATCAACTTTTTACTCTTATCATTTTAAGAAAACGGAGAAGAAATATTTAGCAGGTTGCACAAATAGAAAAATGACTTTTAGCCATTTTTTTGCCACGGGTCAAAAATTGTGGCTAATAGTTAAGTATTAGTCACGACTCCTAATTCGTGGCTAATAAACAATTATTAACCACAAATGTCTAATTCATAGCAAAAAAGAAAGTATTAGTTACAATTTGTTTAATTCGTGGCTAATATTACAGTATTAGCCACGGTTGCCTATTTCGTGGCTAATAATTAATCACATTTATTAATCCATTGCTAAAAAGAGTGTATTAGCCACGGTTTTGAGCAGTGGCAAAAAGTTTATTATTTATTATCATTTAAATTAAATTATTTATTGATTATTAGTTTAATTAACACTATAACAAATTAGACCTATAACAACGTTTTATTTGCGGCGCATTTTAAAATGCCGTTGTAGTTTTTTGCATTTTGTGACGCTTGTTGTTAAAGAACGTAACTAATATTTAATAATCATATTAACGACGTTTATGAACGAAAATGCCACGAAAAAGAAATGATTTCGCGACGCTTTTGCTTTATAGCGTCGCTACAATGTTAATTAAGCTTCGTGAAAAAAGGCAACCCGTAACCTTATTCCCCGCGTCATTTAATTTCTTCCCGATCTAGAGTTTTCCTCTGCTCTTCCTGTTGTTCTCCTCGCTGTCGCCAAAGGCCAAAGGCTCTTCCTCCCTCCATTGCAAGCATCTATCGCCGCAGTCCTCCTGGTCGAGATCTAAGGTTGCTTCTCTTTTCGTCGCAGTCCTCGTTGTCGCCAAAGGCCAAAGGCTCTTCCTCCATTCCTCCATTCCCGATCTAGGGTTGCTTCTGATCTTTGCGCATTTCTTTCGGATGCGAGAGAAGTACCAGATGTGGCTTAAAATAGTTGTTACCGTGTTCGAGTTCATAGAGCATCATAAGGGGACATGTCAGGATGAGAACTGCGCGCATGATAATATTAGTTTGGTTTGGTTCTGAGTTAGATGGTCCAGTGGCGAAGAGAGAGTTTTTGGGAATAGGATTTGTGGAGTTCATGGGCAGGACTAGTGATTTGGGTATCTCTAGTCTTATGTGATATCATGTCCGATTATGTATATGTTGGATATATAGTTGTATGAATATTGTAAGACATTATATAAAGTTGACATGTATATTATACAATTATATATATACACACACGCGAGTGACAGTGTATGGGGGAGCCCACGCGACAGTTCCTCGACCACTATATTTTCCCGGCGTGACTGCCGCTCGCAAACCCCCATGCGCACGACAAATTTGAGCCACAGACAGAGCACATCGTTGGGGTGGGGGGTGCGAGCTATATAAAGATTAAAGAGCTATATGAAGAGTTTCTGAACGTAACGGAATATTGTGGTGGCTATAAGGAAAGTGCATAATTATATTTGTAGACATTCATCTTTTGCAGAACCGAATTTCTATTCATGTGATGAAGATGCGACTTTGATTTTCCCAACGACGCGACAAACAAGGGCAGAGCAAAATCAAACAAACCATGGACTCGCTGCAAACAACGAAACTACCCTAAACATGATTCGTTTGTTGAAGAGCTATATGAAGCTACTATGCATTGAATTAACATGTTTATCTTCTATGTTCATTTAGAATCTGTTTTGTATTTGTTTTAGGACTGTTTAAAATTGTCGTTTAATTTAGTATTGGTGCTTTAATAACGATTAATCTTCGAAAAACCACCGCACCGATGTTTTATCAAATAACTCAATTATTTTTCTATTTCGAACTTGATTGCAAACATAATTTTTCCAAACAGTTTCTCCCTAGTTCTAGGAATACAATTTCTTACTAGAATGTTAATTGACATTTCATTTAAAGAACTCATAGTTTTTATTAAAACAAAATATTAGTTTTGATAAATACAAAACTTAATAAAAATTGAGGAGATGAGTGAACACGTTTAAATAATATAAAGAACACACAAATTAAGCTCACTTTAAAAATTATAATAACAAAGATGTTAAATTTTGAAGATAAATGTTTCCCCAAAGGATTTTTTTTTTCTTATTATTTAGTATAGATTAGAGGTGCTAATTAAGTATGGGCCCGGTTGTCCGGTCCGAATCTAGCCCGATTAGGCCCGGCTAGGCCCGGTCTAGGCCCAAACAAAGCCTGGATTTAAGCTACAGACCCAGCTAGGGCAAGGCACGGGCCGAAGCACCCGGTGCCCGGCCTATTACTCTATTACTATTTACTATTAGTAGTCTATTACTTCTACTCTATTACCAGTGTGAAGAAAACTGATTCAGCATGATTGTTCAATCTTCTCATGAATTTGTGTCTAAGTCATACATAATCAGTAGCCTATTACCTTGATTCGGCTTCGCGTAAAGCTTTCCCGCGTGTTCCTTGTTTGGAGAAAGCTGAACTGGTGTGTTCGAAGGAGATACAGAGTAGGCCAAATAGTTCCACGCGAAGCCGAATCAAGGTAAAGTTTTGATCATCAGTGCATAGAACCAGCTGAACTGTCAGTACAAGTCCTCAAAATTGTATATTAGCACTTGGGCAAAAAATGCAACTATTGGAGTTCCAAACACATAATTGTTTGTGTTTATCTGGAGCTAAGATGTTAATGTTGGTTTAATGTTGACACATTGCATTGGGCAGATTGACGACTTTCTTTGGTGCGTGTAATTTGCGGTTTTGCGCTACTTAATGACTAATTGGCTGTTTAGGGTGGACGGTGATAGTTGGAGCGGTTGGAGATGAATATAAAACAGAGTCCTTAAATGGAGCTCACTCTCTGCGGTGAGAATCAATCACAAAATGGTGTTTTGGAGATCGATGGTTCCAAATGAAAGCTATTCAAATGAGCAAAAATAATGATTTGTGTTTCTGAAAAATGTAACGAAGAACTAACGTCCAAACAAACGAATCCTAACCGTTATTGTGCGCCTAGATTCATGCAACTTCATATTCATGTTGATTTGGTACTTATGGTTTTCTCGATGATCTTAAGCTTCTTAATCAACTTACTAAAACTCATTAAACTTATTTGGCTATTAGCAAACCAAAATAAATCTAAGACTGGCCGCAGCGGCGCCCTGGACTTGTTCGCCCTAAATTTCGATTGGGCATGAATTTCATCAATTTCGAGCCTACTAAAATGATTTCGGGCGACTTGAAATTACTATGAGACACGAGGTTGAAGTCAAGAGCGATAAAACTCTGCACAAGTGAAAATAAAGTGCTAAATATGAAGAAAATTTGAGCGACAATTGAGCATCATCAGAGGCAATCACGGTACTGTATCTCGAAGCCGAGTTGAGAAACACTTGAGATCAATACTCGCATTGCACGACATGGTATCCATAAATTTTTTTATATAAAAGTATATTAGAACTATTATGTAACTTATTTTCTTCCTCATGATGGAATCTTCCAAGAATCAAAAGCTTGACAAGTTTTTACATAGTTATCCAAGCTCATTGAAGGAGGTGAAAGGCTTGCCTTCCTCAAAAAAAATAAATAATGGAGCACAAGCAACCATAAGAGGATAAGAGCTTCATCACCAAATAAAATAGCATGCCTCTCACTTTTATGAAGGATGGGCATGGAATCAAAGGAGGAGGAAGAGTTGAGCAATCCACCCTCTAGTCAACCAAATCTAGAGCTAAAGAAAAGGTCAATTTTTTTTCTAATAACATAACACATTTCATTTATCTTCTAGAAACGATCGTAAAGGCCGAGCTTTACCCAAGGTCCGTGGTCTGATTTGTTCTCTTAATCTTCTGATCATTCCACGAGAAGCTCCTAAAACCTTCCGAAAGATTTGAAGAAACTTCTAGAATAGGAATAATAATTTTAGGCAATAACTATATGCAGTCCCACTTTGGCTATGTGCAAGCCATGCAATTTGAAAATGGTTATATACACACCAAGTCCTGAACGAATTCACAGGTTCCTATGAGTTTTTAGTTTGACCTGCATATATCCTCGGACTGCATACAATCAAAACTGGCCTGCATATAACATGACCCTATTTTTAAACCATTATGAAAGTCACACAGAACCTTCGAGAATACATAAGATACCTTCGAAGAGAAGAAAATTACAACAAACCCCATCATGATGACTCCTTAACTCTCCCCGCTCTCTCTCCCGCCAGCCCACCCTATTCTTAAGTAGACCCTCTCTCTCTCTCTCTCCATCCCTAACCCTTTTAGTTGCACGCTCCCGCAGGCCGCACCCATCAATCACAAAGATAGTATACAACAAAACGTGCACGCACGAGATGGCTAACACCACGACGAGAAAATGACTATCAAGTGATAGTTCAGAATTTAACAAGCATATAATATATACAACCCACCTAGGAAAGCATATCTTGCTTCAGTCTGCCAATAGAGCTATTAACACAAAAAGGATTTACTACAAAATAATAATAATTGAGGCCCCCAAAGAACAAAAGAATAGAAGAAGGAAAAAATCATCATGCCAGGTGTTTGCCACCTGGCATTGCAGCTTTCCTCGTCAGGCTCCCGCAAAATCGCCGTCATCTAACGCAGGGACTCGGCGGGTGGTCTCGTACTCCGAAAGAGCCTCGATGCATCAAAATCTCTATGCATGCACAGCATTATGGGTTGCTCGATGCATTTGGTTCATCAGGTTCAGCGTTTCTTCGGGAACTGTTGCCCATATCCTTCGTCTTGTGCAGAAGAAAAGTTCCTGAGAGTATTGTGATGAATCCACAGAGTTCGGTCGCAATTTGCGTCGCATTCTGCGAATCCCAGTCCTAATTTGGATGATCATCACAGGAGCGGAAGTTAGACCGTGATATTTCGCAGCTTTTTTAGAATTATAACTCAGAATAAGCTAATTGATGGCTCAATGTGAACCTTACTATTGTCAAGATGAAACAATAACTTTACTAGTTTTCTCGCTTATGGATAATAGCATGGGGCCATTTACATGTACCTCCCCTCTAAGACTTCGTTTGGTGCGGCTTATTTGCTCCGGTGAGTTTGGACAAAAATGTCATTGTCATACTAAACATTTTACGCTCAAAACTAGTTTCTTTTCTTGGTAACGGTAGTAACATTTGTCATACCAAACATACACTCTATGACAATGATGTTTTTGTCCAAACTCATCGGAGCAAATAAGCCAAGCCAAACGAAGCCTAAGTTAGCTCAATTACAGATTGCACTCTATCTTTTGAAATTGCAAAAACCTCCCCCTGTAAGTTTACATTACATAACATCCATGCACAAAAAGACCCGCCTGAAAATTTACTCCAAGGAGATATTTTTGTGCATGAATGTTACAAGGGAGGTTTTTGTAATTTCAAAAGTAAGAGGGGTGCAACCTGTAATTATGTTCACTTCCCAGGAAAGTTTTGGTAATTATTACTAACATCATATGAATTTAGCTGTCCTTTCACAGGAAGGAAGCACACATGGAAAGTAGAACTGCTATAGATTCTCAACAGGTCTACAGAAAGACAAGTAAAAATTTATGAGCTGATACACCCAAGTAAGCCTCCATGTAAATGTATGTACTCTAGGTAGTTGAACATAAAAACAACTAAACCAATATTTTACTATTAGAGCCCAAACAGCAAGCCTAAAGTGAATTTCCTCGACCGGCGCAAACTTCATGTGTTCTTCTACCTAGAGTACACTCGATGATTTCCGAACCGAGAGGAACGAATCTACCTTCACCGGCGAATCACCCCCGGAAACTTAGTTTTGACGACGGCCTTCTTCAAGGTCAATCCTGCTCCCAGGCTTTGGCCTTAGAGCCAGACCTTTTCCTGAACACCCCCTACTTCTCCCGATAAATCGCTCGAGTTCATTCATGTCCTCAAATGGACATTATTTAATAACAAAACACGATATGATTTTTGTATAGAGAAAACACGCAATGCCTAAAATACAGCTGACATGTGATTTTTTTTATAGAGAAAACACAATATGTGAATTCAGATCAAACTCTTCTTGAAAAAACTACAAACATAAAATAACATGAATTAGTAAATTTTAGTTAGCCACCAGCACTAGAGGATCAAATAATAGACAATTCCACCAAGAAATGCATTTCATCAATATATACTTCTCCTTCACTGTAAATTTGTTTCCTTCAGAATTCTCCTCCATAGAAACCACCAAATAATAAGTTTTTTTATAATCAAACCGACCAAGCGTAGTTAAATTTCATACTAACCCACACCTTCTTTAATTAGTACTAAATCCACAAATAAAAAGCTGGTCTCAATCCAGAATCAAATCGTGAAGCCCCTAACGCAATCAAGCTGCAAAATCGATCAAAACCAAAGAATGAAGAGGCGCCAAACCTTCTCCACATTACCTCTGACTCCATATTAGAACATGGTCCTCGGTGATGTGGGAGTGGATCATTGGGCCTAGCTTGCTATGGAACCATATTAGAACACATAAAGCTAATTGGTTATATGTTCAGAGGCCCACGATCCATATTAAGACGTTAAGGCTACATGAATTTCTGGATGTGAGACTATTTTCTCAACACGCTCCCTCGCATGTAGTGTCTTTAGCCTTTAGCACATAATTTATTTTTCAATTGGGTGATGTGGGAGTTCGCTCCTGAGGCTAATTTATTCTTATACCATATTAGAAATCAAACATGCAACAACAACAACAACAACAACACTCAAGCCTTTAAATCAAACATGCAACATAAAATAAATTTATGTAGAGGGACCTAGGATTTGTAATAAGTGCACAAAACTATATGACCCCGTTCGTTTGGGCGGAATTGGAGAAAGGAATTTCCTCCGCCAATTCATACCTCAAGAGGTCGGAGTTAAAGATTCCGCCTAATTTTTTTCTCGCGAGTGAAGGAGTCGCGCCCCTTCCGCTATCGTTCTTCTCCGCGCAGTTCGGAGTCCGCCATTTTTTTCTTGCGAAGGAGACAGCGCCTCCCGATCGTAGTGAGCCGCCGGTAACTCACTTCCTCCTCCTCCTTCCTCATCTTCTTTTTCTTCCTCCTCGTTTTATTTTCTTTCGTCCTATTTGCGGCTTTCCCCCTCTACCGAACAATTGGTCAGAAGTACACTGGAGTTGTATATCTCCATGGATGTTGCAGGGCTTAGAACTAGCGCACATGCTTGTAAATCTTTACTGGTTTGTCTTCTCCGTAACAGGTCAATTGATGATGCCTTGCTTGTTTTCGAGGTAATGAGGAAGAAGGGACTTCCTACAGGCCATACTTACAGTTTGATACTCAAAGCTGTTTCTTGTCGTAAAGGTTGAGAACTAGCCATTGAAATGTTCAGTTCATTCGAAGAAGGTGAAGTTTCTAAGAAGATCTTCGATGTGGTCGTATACAATACAATGATATCTATCTGTGGGAAAGCTAGAAACTAGGGTGAGACAGAGAGGATGTGGAGTAGATTCAAGCAGATCAACTTGAGTGGAATCATGATTACCTATTCTTTACTCATCAGTGCTTTGTGCAGTGTGGTCAAACTGAACATGCTATTGATGCTTACCATGAAATGAGCACAAAAGGATTGGAGCCAGATGAGGACATAATGAAAGCAATTATTGCTTCAGTTTTTAATCATTCATAGCAACATTCATGGAGCTTGCAGGTAAAGGTATATCAACTCCGACCAATTGTTTTTGATGATTTCAGATTATTTCCCTTTGATTTAGTTTTTTTTGTCGGAGTTGATTACTGCTTTTAGCATTGTAAAAATTTGGATATCTGCACACAAATTTAAAGTTGATTACTGCCCTAATCTGTTACTTAAGTATGTAAAACCAACATGTGATTGTGTGTGAGAATGTATAATATAAATCTGCATCTGAACCAACCTGATCTGAATACTGCCATAAACCAACATATCTAATATAAACAAATTGCATGCCCTAATCTGATTACTGCCCTAATTTAGGTTTAGGATATCTGAACCAACATGAACATTCATTATATAAACCTGAATGTGAGATTGTATAATATCCATTATTATGTGTGAATTTGAGTGTTTGTATTTGTGAGAGATTCTATGTGTGATTTCAATTTCACCAACTGAATTCTAACATGCAACCGAACAGCGGAATTACTAATTCCAACTCCTATGACAGAATTCCAGCATTCAGCCGAACAACAAAATTGGAATCAACTTCAATTCCAATGTCTGTGGGAATTAGAATTGGACCAATTCCAAATTCTGCATCTAATTTCCTGCCAAATGAAGGGAGCCTATGAGTTTTTCGATGTGAGACTATATTCTCAACAAGTCCCCCTCAAATGTGAGGTCTTCGGCAGTTAACACATGAACGTTTTTTTTAAATTGAGTGGCATAGGGAGTGGGTCATGAGGTCTAGCTCGCTCTGATGACGTATTAAACACAAACATCCAACATAAAATCAAATGGTGGATGGGGGCATGATCTATATTAAGTGCACCCAGCTGTATGAATTTCCAGATGTGGGACTCACTCTTTCCACATAACCTCAGAAGACTATAAATTTCAATTAGACAGTAAAAGATGAGGAGCTAGAGAATTCCCCAAAGCATGCATTATTAAATTAGGCATGAATTGCACCTTGTTTATGAATCTAGCAAGTACAAAAAATTTATATATGTTAAAGTTATTGCAGTTATCGCATTATTAGAGTCCTTTAGGAGTGTTTGAGTTTAGTCTCACATTGTCAGTTCAAGTTTAAGAGTCTTTGCATGTTCTATATAATGCTCATTTGTGGATGAATAATATTGCACTTTTCTTTTTCTCTTTGATATTTCAACATGATATCAGAAGAGGGAAAGTGATTCCTCGCTGGTTTCCTCGTCCGGAGTCCTAGCGGCCTCGTTCGCTTCTCACGCGAGAATGTTTCCGTTGTTCTTCCGTTGCTCCACTTCTACTGCGTTAATCTCGTGATCACTGGCCTCGATGTTTTCCACAGACAACCTTGTTGCTACACCCGTCTGCCGCTCGTCGTTCTCCCGGCTCCGGATCAACGAAGGCAAGTCTCCTTCTCCATCACCGAGTAGACACTCTCATGCGTCTTCTTCGATCGACGGCTTTTGCTGTGACATTTTTTTCATCTGCCGCTGAAATGTCGAGCGCCAGATAAGAGCTGCTTTTGGGCTCGACGATCCTATCTGTTGCTTCTGTCATAGATTCCGCTAGCGGCTAATTCCGTCCGTCGCCGATCCCACATACGATGATCCAGTCGATGATGGCTTCCTCTGTTGTTCCCACTAACGACAATCTCCTGCCGCAGACTGGCGATCTTCTTGGTCTGCTCGCTGTTGTGATGTTGTTTCTGCCGACGTCTCCATCTTCCATTTCAGTCGATGGTTCATGCAGCTCTGTGACGATCTTTTGTCGGTGCCACCTCCTACAGCTGCCCTTCCAATTCCAGCCGATTCCATTCACCGCTACCCATTCCAGGGTGTAGATCTCTCACCAATGTTGAAGCCTTCGTGATGGTTCAGTCGTTTTAAGTGTTTTTAAGTGTCCTTATTTGGTTGTTGTTAGTGTTTGCTTAGTATGTTGTTGTTATGTCGTCATGCACGTGTGTTCCACGTGAGGGGGAGTGTTTTTGACGAAGGCGACTCAGATGGTATTTCCCGACTCTCGCCATAGTCCACACGGTCCTCCCGGATTTTGTATTGCGTTATTTGCGTCTCCCCATTTTTCTCCGATGTGGTACATGTCAGTAGGGTCTTTGTTGGTTGGCCTTATTCCAGCGGATTGTGTCGTGTGGGAATTTCCTTGGTGACCCGTCTATTGATTTTATCCATCGAGTCCATGGTCGGTGGACCGATGGTCGGTGGGACCGCTATGGTTCGAAATATCCCCGGTCGGACTATCCCCGGTCGGACTATCCCCGGCCGGACTATCCCCGGTGGCTCGTTTATTGATTTTATCCAGCAAGTTCATGGTCGGTGGACCGATGGTCAGTGGGACCATTATGGTTTGGAATATCCCTAGTCGGATTCCCCGGTGGTTCGTCTGTTGATTTGTCCCACTTAGCCAACCACCATTACCTTTCTTTTTTATGATGTTTTCAAGCTGGAGGGGAGCGTTAAAGTTATCACATTATTAGAGTCCTTTATGAGTGTTCGAGTTTAGTCCCACATTGTCAGTTCGAGTTTAAGAGTCCTAATATGTTCTATATAATGCCCCTTTGTGGATGAATAATATTGCACATTTCTTTTTCTCTTTCATATTTCAACAATATAAAATCATACAGAGAAGGAACCATTTCCCTAGATTGAAATCAGCTCTATGTTATGCCCCCGGACGGCGCCCGCCTATTTGGGCGCCAATACACGCGACGGCGGAAGGGATCTGAAGGTGACAACGGGGCTAAACCAACTGGTTCAGCCCCCACTATCTAAAGAAGCGTCCCTCGGGGGCTGAACCCATCCGGTTCAGCCCCTATTGGGGCCGGCCGGCCCCCTTGGCCGGCCGGCCTTGGGTCCAGGTATAAGTATACCCGGAACCTCCCTTGGTTAGGCAAGCAAGAATATCTCAGGTATTTTCCCCCTCTCTCCCTCTCTCCCTCTCAAACCCTAGTTCCCTAGCCTCTTTCTCTAGATCTCTCTCCCCCCTTCATCTTCCTAACATTTGGTATCATAGAATCGATTCTCCACCATGGTTACCACACGCACGCAGGAGGACATCGCTCGATTGGAAACTCTAGAAGAAAACAACATTGGTTTGTCGGATTCGGTGGCCACCATCGAGGAGAACATGAGGGCTTCTACGCAGAGATTGGAAGAACGGATCGACGCACGAATGGATGAAATCAAGGCGCTCTTTGCGCAAAGTCTGAAAGGGAAGGCGCAGACACATCAAGAAGTCGCTGGTTTGCAAAATCAGGCAGAATCGGCCGATCAACACCGATCTGGGAGGGATTTAGAGGGATCGGTCGATCCCGCGCGTACAGGCGCGGGATCAAGCGGATCGAACAGCGGCGGCCTCGCTGGCACGACTGCGACGTGGGGAGGACACGGGGCTTCAATAGGTATCGGATCAGTCCCGATTCGGGCAGCAGAGACAGGCGCGGGTCCTCCGCCCTGGGCGCGACACACCGGCAGCGAGCAGGGTGGGTTCGGCGGGGTCCGTCCGGCCTGGATGCAGCTCATCAGTGAGTTGGCTGACGCAGGGAGGGCCACAGGAGGTCCAGTGGGAGGAATGGGAGGCATCTTGCCTCCTCCGCGTGGCGTCGGGCCTTAAGGGGGCTACGGTTTCGGTGGTCC
This sequence comes from Dactylorhiza incarnata, assembly GCA_033032865.1. Classification (NCBI taxonomy): domain Eukaryota; kingdom Viridiplantae; phylum Streptophyta; class Magnoliopsida; order Asparagales; family Orchidaceae; genus Dactylorhiza; species Dactylorhiza incarnata. The sequence continues at coordinate 5,177,482 of JAWHQI010000097.1, read as the reverse complement.
TTGGGGAGGCCAGCAATTTCAGGGCTTCCCGGGTGCCAACATTAACCCGATGGAGCCGAGGCAACCAGCATGGAATGGGCAAGGGCAAGGTTGGCCCGGCCAACCCGCTCCAAGAGCACACATGCCCCCCAAACTAACTTGCATGAATTTCCCACGATTCAACAGGGGGGGATGCATTGGAGTGGGTCCAGAAAGTAGAACTCTTTTTCAGTTATTAGGATGTACCGGAGGAACAATGGGTCCAGTTGGCTTCTTTTCATCTGGAGGACGATGCCTTCCAGTGGGCGCAGTGGTTCTTACGGGGACGGGAGTACGTGCCGTGGGCGGAGTTTGTGGAGGGTTTTACAGCCCGATTTGGGCCGCTTGAGTACGAGGACTACGAGGCCCTCCTCCAGAAACTGCGTCAGAAGGGGACGGTGATGGAGTACCACACTAAATTCGAGAAGTTGGCGAATCGGGTGCATTGGGAAGAAAGGACGCTCTTGAGTTGCTTTATCTCGGGACTTAAGGAGCACATTCGCGACGAAGTACATGCGCATATTCCCCGCACTTTAAATCATGCGATTACATTGGCATGGATTCAAGAGGAACGCTTCAACAGACAGAGGGCTCGAGCCACGAGTAGGCCACCTGCGGCCCCAGCAGTTATGCGGCGGGATCCACCAGCAGGTGGCAAGCCGACGGTGACACGAATCTCCTGGAATGAACTGGCGGCAAGAAAAGAAAAAAGGTTGTGTTTTAATTGTGATGAGAAGTTCACTTCGGGACACAAGTGCCAGAAGATACAGGTCTTTATGCTTCATGAGGAGACGGAGGACGGCGGTCAGCCCGACTCCGAATGGGACGGAGATTTGAATCTGACGGAGTTTGGTGTGTCGATCCAGGCTATGGAAGGCTTCAACGCTCCACTGACAATGAGAATGACTGGGAGAATCCGCCAGGAGAAGGTGACGATTCTGGTGGATAGTGGGAGTACCCACGACTTTATTCATCCAGAGGTGGCGCCGAGTGGGACACATGATCGACCCGGGTGCCGCTTTTCAGGTTATGGTGGCAGATGGAAGCAAGTTGCAGTGCGAGGAGGTTATGAAAGGGGTGGAGCTTAACATCCAGGGTTATGTCGGCCGGACATATGTCTATCTTCTCCCTATCCGAGGCTCCAATATGGTGCTCGGGGTACACTGGCTGCGACAGCTGCGACGAGTGACATTTAACTGGGACGACATGACGATGGAGTTCGTGCAACATGGGAAGAAATTCTGTTTGAAGGGCCTTAGATCATCCCCGGTGAAGGAGATCTCAGTTCGGAGTTTACAGCGCCTGGAGGAGGAAGGAAGCCTGATGACGGTTCTGATGCGGACACAGTCGGCTGATACAGGGCAGTCAGAGGTACCTAGTCAAATGCAACCTTTTCTGGAGCAGTACGGCGATATTTTCAGGAGCCACGCACTCTGCCACCATCGCGATTTCGGGATCATCGAATCCAGCTCAACATCAGACCATACCGGTATCCGCATATTCAGAAGGCCGAGATAGAGCGTAGTGTCCGGGAAATGTTGGATGCAGGTCTTATCCGTCCCAGTACGAGTTCTTTTTCTGCTCCGATCATCCTCGTCAAAAAGAAGGATGGGTCGTGGCGGTTTTCTGTGGACTACCACGGGTTGAACAATTCGACTGTCAAAGACAAGTTCCCAATCCCTTTGATTGAAGAGTTGTTGGATGAGCTGTATAGAGCGCGGCTGTTCACCAAGCTGGACCTACGATCAGACTATTATCAGATTCTCATGCATGAAGGGGATATTCACAAGGCGGCCTTTCAGACACATGATGGACACTACGAGTTCCTGGTCATGGCCAATGGGCTGACCAATGGTCCGTCTACTTTTCAGGCCAACATGAACGAGATCTTCCGCCCACTGCTTCGCTCTTTTGTGTTGATCTTCTTCGATGACATCCTTATATACAACGCCAGTTTGAAGGAGCACGTCACCCATGTTGAGCGGGTTTTTTCCATTCTTCGCCAGCACCAGCTTTATGCCAAGCGCTCCAAGCGTTCCTTCGGTCAGGAGGAGGTGGAATACTTGGGGCATTTGGTCTCGGCTCAGGGCATCAGGGCCGACCCCAAGAAGATTGAGAGTATGTTTTCCTGGCCGCGACCCCAGATTGTTCGGGCTCTACGGGGCTTCTTGGGCCTCACTGGGTACTATCGCCGCTTTGTGAAGGACTACGGCAAGATCGTCAGGCCTCTCACCCAGATACTCCAGAAATATTCCTTCAGTTGGCGCGATGAGGCGGAAGAGGCTTTCCAGGCGCTCAAGCAGGCAATGACGTCCACTCCAGTACTTGCACTTCCAGATTTCACCAAGGATTTTGTGGTGGAGACAGACGCTTCGGGGGTGGGCATTGGTGCTGTTTTGATGCAGGAGGGACGACCCCTCGCCTTTTACAATAAGGCATTGGCCCCTCGGACGCTGGGACTATCCACTTATGAAAAAGAGATGTTGGCGGTGGTTCATGCAGTGGCCCTCTGGCGGCCATATCTTTTGGGACGACACTTCCAGATTCGGACCGACCATAAGAGTTTGAAGCATTTCCTAGACCAGCGGGTCTTCTCTCCTCTACAGCAGAAGTGGGTAACCAAACTTCTGGGCTACGTTTATGAGATTATCGATCGCCAAGGGAAGGAGAACCTGGTGGCGGGCGCGTTGTCCCGTTTACCGGAGAGCGCCCTTGTGCAGATTTCAGTACCCCTGATTGACTCGGTGGACGAGATACAGGAGGAGGTTCGGCGTGACTCAGAGTTGCAACCTATTGTAGAAGCTCTCCGACAGGCACAAGAGACGGTTCTGGGGTATCATCTCCAGAATGACATGTTGTACTATCAGGGTCGTGTGGTCATCCCTTCGCAGTCAGCATGGAGGACAGTCATCATGCATGAGTTCCATTCCTCACCCACAGGTGGTCATGCCGGTATACTCCGCACCCTACAACGGGCCCGGGCAAACGTCTTCTGGAAAGGCATGCGACGCGATATTCAGTTGTTTGTTCAGCAGTGTGAGACGTGGCAGCGTCAGAAGTATGATACGACCTCCCCAGCAGGCTTGCTTACACCGTTAGAAATCCCTCATCAGATTTCGGATACCGTCTTCATGGATTTCATCGACGGGTTGCCCAAATCTCAGGGCAAGTCCGTTATTCTAGTGGTCGTCGATAAGTTGTCCAAATACGGGCATTTCATCGCCCTGAGCCACCCGTACACTGGCGAATCCGTCGCCGCTACTTTTGCCCGTGAGATTGTCAGACTTCATGGCATACCACGGGCGATCATCTCAGATCGCGATCCGACTTTTGTGGGACATTTCTGGAGGGAACTCTTTCGATTACAAGGGACGTCCTTGCGTTTCAGCACAAACCACCATCCACAGAAGGATGGCCAGACAGAGGTTCTTAATCGGGGGGTTGAGACATACTTGCGCTGTTTTCTCCTGGATGAACCGCGTACCTGGACGAGTTGGTTACATTGGGTTGAGTACTGCTACAACACCTCGTACCATTCCGCCAGCAAGCTGACCCCATTCGAGGTCGTCTACGGCCGTCCACCACCCTCTTTGAGCAGTTATGAGCCGGGCAGCACGGAGTTGCCCGCTGTTGACCGGGCACTCCGAGATCGTGATCGTACTCTGGCGACTCTATGGGAGAATCTCCGATCAGCACAGGATCGCATGAAGGCACAGGCTGACAGACATCGTACTGAACGGGAGTTCTAGGTCGGTGATGAGGTCTTTCTCAAGCTCCGTCCTTACAGGTAGTTGTCCGTGGCCCAGAGGACGAACCAGAAGTTGGCACCCCGCTACTATGGCCCCTTTCGGATCACTCACCGGGTTGGCCCTGTCGCCTACACGTTAGCACTGCCCGAGGGGTCGCGGATGCATCCGACCTTTCATGTCTCCTTACTGAAGAAGAAGATCGGCGCCACTGTTCAAGCTAGTCCCTTTTTACCCGAGGCTACATCAGCGGGCGAACTACGTCCACGACCTGAGGAGGTCCTGATGATCAAGTGGCAACATCGCGGTAGCGAGTACCGTCCTGAAGTATTGGTCAAGTGGAAGCATATGACTGCGGCGCACAACACCTGGGTGGATTTGATGGAGTTCCGGGAGCTTTATCCTGACTACCACCTTGGGGACAAGCTGGTTCTTGATGGGGCAGGGAATGTTACGCCCCCGGACAGCGCCCGCCTATTTGGGCGTCAATACACGCGACGGCGGAAGGGATCCGGAGGTGACAACATGACTGAACCAACTGGTTCAGCCCCCACTATCTAAAGAAGCGGCCCTCGGGGGATGAACCCACCCGGTTCAGCTCCTATTGGGGCCGGCCGGCCCCCTTGGCCGGCCGGCCTTGGGTCCGGGTATAAATATACCCGGACCCCTCCCCCCCCCCCCCCCTGGTTAGGCAAGCAAGAATATCTCAGGTATTTTCCCCCTCTCTCCCTCTCAAACCCTAGTTCCCTAGCCTCTTTCTCTAGATCTCTCTCCCCCCTTCATCTTCCTAACATTCTAGTAACAGGAAAAATCCCGGCAGATAACGGTCATGATTCATGCTATGAGCTTGTATATATTTTTGTGTGAAAACAACAAATGATCATCGTTAAGGAAATATTAAGTGGAATACGCAATAGAACCATTAAAAAAATTCCTTTGATTAATCACCTTAAACATGATAATGCTTATTAGAATTGTGAGCGTGGTGAACATCACATAAAACAAGCCCCCCCCCCCCACCCACCCACCCACCACACACACACACAACTGTGAGGTCTTTGGACGTTAACACATGAACTTTTTTTTAATTGAGTGAAGTGATCTACATTAAGTGCACCCAGTTGTATAAATTTCCAGATGTGGGACAAATTGCCACATAATCTCAGAAGACTATAAGTTTCAATTGGGCAGTAAAAGATGAGGAGCTAGAGAATTCCCTGAAGCATACATTATTAAATTAGGCATGAATTGCACCTTGTTTATGAATTTAGCAAAATATATATATATATATATATAATCATACACAGAAGGAACCATTTTTCTAGATTGCAATCAGCTCTAGTAGCAGGAAAAAACCCCACAGATAATGGTCATGATTCATGCTATGAGCTTGTATAAATTTTTTTGTGAAAAAAACAAATGAGCATCACTAAGGAAATATCAAGTGGAATACACAATAGAACCATTATAAGAAAAACTTTGATTAATCACCTTAAACATGATCATGCTTGCTAGAATTGTGAGAGTGGTGAACATCACATAAAACACAGGAGAAATCACAGCTGTGTTATAGGTGTCCAATGCCTGCAGACATATATTTTAAAGTTTTAGTATGTATACATGTTGAAAACAACTAGAGAACACATGATCAAAATCGCAAAAGAAAAAAAAAATCAGGTCGAGGAAAGACACGTTTATTTGGAAGTTATGTAATTTATGCTTATTTAAAGACTTTTCTTTCAAACATTTCTAATACTCCGCTCATTATCGCGCATTTATTTTTAGTATTCTCTCTTCCCTCGAGCCTCTGTTTGCAGCGGCAAGAAAGAAGTAAAAACACAACCCTTTTACCGCCACCAATTATCGACAATTTATTCAGCTCATGTTGCAATTTTAAAATCCAGTTATTACAAATATTAAAAAAAGAAATTTAACATAAAAACAAAATAATATTGCAAGTCTAAAAGTACTCATACAGAAATGAAATTAAAAGACACTAAAAACCTGTTCCACAGAAAAACTCACGACCAACTACTCATCAAGAGAAATAGTGTTATAGCAGCAGTTAATGGGGATCACACTACGAGACAAGATTATCACCCATCCAAGCCCGTATTGGTCTACACTCACAGCAAACAGGGATAAGATCGTCATTTGAACGATTGGAGTTGGCAGTCGCGTCCAGATCAACTGCAGGATAATTGTTATGCATTTTTACGCATTTTATGTAAGTACGGCGACCATTATAATCAGACGATCAGAACCGTTCATAATGACCGCCCACATCTATAAATAAGTATATAAATGCTGATTTTGTGCATCAAATATTTGACAGATTTTGGATCGTTCAGTCATTCTCAAGGTGTTGAAACCGTTGAACCTAAGCGTCAAAATCTAGGTCTTTACATCCTCTCTTGGCCGGTAACTCCATTCCCCCACCACCCTACAACTGGTTGTCCATCACCTTCATCCTGCCAACCGTCGGATCACACTCCAGACCAAATGCCAAACCCCACTTTCTCAATCCACACTACAGGTTAACCGTCGGCCCCCCAACTCCTTAATCCACGGAAAATACCCATCCTAACACCAATCGAACCCTTCCCAGACCACTCCCTACACTACTCAGGCGCAGGTTTCAAGCTCTAGTCCCCACAAAACATCTACCAGCCTTCCCCTTTGATCCAGGCCACTCCAGGAATCCTTTCCCTTGTTCCATTACCCACAATAGTATCCCAGTCCCCCTCCAATCTGTCAGAATACCATCTGAATCCTCCCTGCTCCGATTCACCACAAACACCCCCTGACCTCCTCCCCAATCCCTCACAGCCCCTTCCCAAGGAATCTCTTCGCGTTGATGCCTATATTTCTCAGAGGAGACCACCATCGGGCATCCAAAACTTTATCTTCCTCCTTCGGGCCCCTAAACGCAGGCATGTCTGTGTTTGGAGTTAAAATGTTCTTCCTTATATGGATTGTACTTATATTGTTACTGACTTTTTCGGAGGTTGTTTTTCCCTAGAAATTTCATAATTTGCACGGCTTAGATCGTTGAGTATTTGATTAATGCACTCTCACAACGCATAAATTACTTAGTTGCAAGTTTTCTCAAAATCCTTTAATCTCGATAGCAGTTATATTGCAAGTGCTCATTAATTTAATTATTTAGTGCAATCTTGTTTGAGATATTATAATTGCTTGTGTGCACATCTTTAATTTGGTCAAACATCACCCATCACCTCACCGTACATTTTCTTTGGAATTCCACACGCGCATCACCTTGCCCTACGTCGGCAAATTTATTAGGGTTTGTTCAGTTGGACAGAATTAAGGCTTTGTAATCGGAATTGGAAGTTCAATTCTAATGAAAATAGGTCTCTAATTCTAATTTGAGGACCCCAATTTTGTCCAAATGAACGGACTCTTAGATTTACTCACTTTGATTGAACTATACATGAGAGTATTTAGCTCAATTAACCAAACCAAGATCTAGTCTAGCAAAAGAGTTAGCCTTAGATTATACCAATCCAAACTAGTAAGGCTTTGGCCCAAATGGAAATTGGCTAAGGTCTAACAAAAGCTTAGCTTGGCGAGGTTGCTAAATAAGATTAGAGAGAGCTTAGAGATATCGTTCTTATATCTTGATGACCTCTTCAATGTTGATCTTCTCTTATTTTTGAGGACTCTAAATGATCTTTGATCCTTTCTTCAAACCACCCTTTCATCTTTTTTCTTTGGCTAAGTTTTGGGGACCAATTAGGGCGGGAGAGATATAATGTGAACCGAGAGAGAGAAAGAGGAGAGAGAAAATATTTTCTTCGTGATTGTTGATGAAAATACTAATTACAAGTGGGTTACTTAGAGCCTAAATGAGAAGTAAAGAGAATAAAAATAGCCGAAAGAAACTTAGGATTATTACTTGATAACTTATGATATTGAACTAATTTATCATAAGGCTCATAACATATCAAGATGCTTTTAAATTTATTTAATGCATAACGGGAGAAATCTATATAATTCTGAAACTTCAAAAATAAATATAGTCAATGGCTTCTGATCGTCCACACCCAAACCCTCACTAAATTGTCGACCTCCTAATTTTACTAGAGAATCTTGGTGATTTTCCTTTCCTAAGACGAGCTGGGTTACAACTTACAAGATGATATGAATGGTTCTATCATAAGTATTTGAAAGTGTGGAAGAAATGTATAAGAAGCTCAATGCTAAAGGCCCACTTCTATAGCTCATTAGGAGTATTGTTTATCTTGAATAGCTTAGCTCACATTGTGATTTAGAGTTGAGGTGTCACTCAAATTATAAATACATGTATATTTAATTATCTAAAATAATAAAATCTTTACTCACATTGCATTTTCACATGTTATCAAAGCGTAGAGAAATAGAACGAGTAAAAAGATTATAGAAGAAATGTATAAGAAGCTCAATGCTAAATGCCCACTTCTATGGCTCATTAAGAGTGTTGTTTATATTGTATAACTTAGTCTTACATTGTGGTTTAGAGTTGATGTGTCACTCCTCACAACAATAAATATGTGTACATGTATTTATATTTGATTACCTAAAATAATATAATCTTACCTCACTTGCGTTGCGTTCTCACATGACATCAGAGACAGATTGCAATTCTTGAAGGCTCGTCTTTCACTCTTTTGATCCCAAGAGTGATGAAGCCCCGACCCTCACATTGCTTGATCTTGCAATCTCAGACCGCACGCGGTCTAAACTAGCTCAAAACTCGCCGATCAGAGCTCAATCAAGTCCACTTGGTGCGTCGAGTACTCCAGACTAAGGGTCCTTGTCATCATCTGACTCGAGACCCCCTGACTGAGCCCATTAAGCAATGGCTTCAGGATGATAATCGAATTCAGCCTAGATACTAAACTCTACGGAAAGTGAGTCATATTGAGTACATATGCACCATAAAATTTCAAAGGCTATATGGAATGAGCTTAAGTTTCTCCACTCTAGGAAAGATAGCCTTCAATATTTGTTCAATCTATTATGGGACCTTCAGACTATTGAACCTGATTCGGATGGCGATCCGATGTCATTCGAGGCACAAAATAAGACATTGAGGCCTGAATTCAACAGCAATCTCCTACACTAGATCCAACAATTAAGAGGACTCAGAAGGAAGAGTTTGGTACAGCTATGATGATGGCTAAAATACTACCACATCTCTTAAGTGTTTGTGCTCAATGGTCATGAAGGTTACTCCACCCATCGGTTTCTATGACTCATTCTACAATCCTTTTTCAACATTCTGCTGACCCCCCCCCCCCCCCCCCTCATAGTAGGCACCGGGGAGGTCGCATGGGCTCTCGAGGAGGTGGTGGGCGAGATGGTCAAAATCATCCTAAGAGACAATACTCGTATGTGTACTTATAGTTTTCGGGCAAATCACATTGAGGCAACTTGTTATAGAAAACATGGGTTCCCATAGCAGCCACAAAACCTCCTTACCAAGCTCTGCGGTGGTCATTCCCAGCACATCCTGATCTGAAATTGACACCTTCAAAGAGGAACTCTAGAGTCTTCAGGGGTTGGTTACTCGAACTTCAGAGTCCATTGCCTCTACGTCAAATGAAGGTATATCGGGTTTTTTCCATAGCTCGTCTTAGATAGTGACTTGGGCCACAAATCACATTACTCCGCAAAAACTCTTGCAGTGCACGGACATTGTTTGTCTCAAGTTTATTACAGTTGTCAATGGATAAACCACCCCAGTTAGCAGATCTGGAGATGTGCTTCTTACTCCTATTTATCTACGTTCTGATATCATGTTAAGAATGCAACGTAAGTGGGTAAATTTTTATTATTTCAAGTAATCAAATACAAACACATGTACACATATTTATAGTTTTGAGGAGTGACACCTCAACTTCAAACCACAATGTGGGACTAAACTATACAAGATAAACAACACTCCTAATGGGTCATAGAAGATGGCCTTTAGTATTAGGCTTCTTATACATTTCTTCTATAGAAAGCAAAATCCCTAATGTAAATAGCCTATAAAGTGTAGATAGTTTACCTTGTTGAGATAGTTCATCTGTGTTAAAATACAGATGATCACCACAGCCGTTAAAATCCAGGTTTGATAGTATACAAATTGATTCATTCCCTGAACTGTTAACTTTAAAGCAATACTAATTGCTTTCACACTCATAACCTGCAACAAAACACAAAAAATTTATAAATAATTTAATGGATAAAAATACACCTGATTTCATCGATATGTTAGCAATTGCGGTGTACCGTAAGTGAACCCATTAGTGAGCATATTCCAACGTATACAATCATGTGTGTCTGACCATAACGTGGAACTAATCGAATGATAAGGAAAGCAACCAACGCCACGGCCAAACATGCATAAACAAGGAAACCTGCATCAAGAAACCATAGTTTATCAAACACGTGCATAATTCCATGAAAATACTTTAAAAAGCTATATATGTGTAGGTCTAGAAAAGTGCAAGGTTGCAGACGTCGGATGTCAAGTTCATGTCAGTTTGAGTTTGAAATATCAGATGTCGGATTGCGGGGGATATATCGGAAATATTTTATAATGTCGGATTCTAATATTTAAATAAAATAATTCAAATATATACACATTTTTTTGTAAATATGTACAGTTATACACATAATATATTTTTATAAATTATACAATAAACATATATACACATAATGTATGTTTATAAATTACACAAGAAAGAGACGTCGACGACAGTAAATGACATAAATAACACCAAATGAGAGCAAGATGAGAAAGTCGAAAAAACAAAATATTGTCGTTCAATCACTTAAAAGAAATGGAAAAAAATATATTTTTAATAATCTCGCCAATATATTAGCGGCGAAATATGGCCCGATATATCAGGTAAAAATGATATATCGGGCGATATTTTCAAAAACAACATTTTCTCTTAAAATATCGATGTCGTGACGTTTTTCCCCAAAACCTTTATGTCAGCAAACATGCCAGGCATGTCGGCCGATATCTACAACACTGGAAAGGAGTAGTGTATAATTCTAGCTTGACCTGTTTTGGTAAGGTAGCATCTATACTATATATACATAAATTACAAAGGAAAACATTAGCGAGATGGTGTAATAGAGAGTAGCATCAAGCTAATCTCAAATGTTGGATTGATTTTCAAATCAAATGTTCTTTAGGCTTTTTAATCTTGTTAATCAAATCAAATGTCTTGTGACGGGGTATTGTCACTGTCAGGCCACGGGAATCCTATGCAAGACTGCTTGTATTTAAATAACCAAATTTAGTATAGATAATTTATAAATAAATAAATAGCAGTTGCCCTGCAATCGTTACCGGGAACCAAACGTCAGAGCAAACACCTGAATCAGTTCTTTTCGAAGGAAAAACAAGATTCAATATATTTCTTATCATACTAAGTCTATATGAACGTTTAAAAGAAGAGAATGACATATATTAATGGCAGATGAATACTCAAAGATACCTGGTTCAGTAGCAAGATACCACACTTCTTTTACTGATTCTATTTCTCTCTCTTTTGGGGCATGCAAAACAATAGTGGTGGAACCCACCACACAAAGAATACATCCTAGGATACCGAAAGCGTGCAACTTCTCGTTCAACATAAAATGAGCCAGCACCGCACTGCAATAAATATGATTTCAGTGCATTAGCAGGGTGGTAACCATATCTGAAAACCTAGAAACGGATCTCATCAAGAAACCTACCTCACAATGATACTCAGAGCTCCCAGAGGAGTCACAAGAATTGCGGGAGCAAATGCATAGGCAACAAAATTAGCTGCCTCCCCAACAATCACTGTAAATTAGTAACATATAAAGTAAAGTTACATACAGGAAAAAGAAAAGGCCAGCCTCCATTCAGCAAACTTTTATAAAAGTTAAATTCAACATTGTTCGGCCCTAACACGGCGGAAACAAATTTCATTTTTATTAGTTGTCTTTTTGTCCTCATAAACTCCAGAAAGATTGAATCACTTTGAATTCTGTGGCATTTTTGGAAGAAAAAATAAGCATTGATATGCATAAGCTTAAGGTATGTAATAAATGACAAACTATGTGGGGTTAAATTTGTAATTGACTATGTGAATACCACAACTCTAAGGATGGTCTAAGAAGAGGGGAAGACTTTATCTTCTAAGGATCACTACTATTATTTAGGCGTGCAAAAAAGGCCCTGCGGGCCCAGGCCAGACCCGGGACTGCAGGGCTCGGGCTTTATATATGCCAGGCTCAGGCCGGGCCTCTGCCAAACTGGGCCCAGGCCGGGCCCGGGCCTCGCTAAAATAAGGGGGCCTGCCTGAGCCTACAAGACCGGGCCCAAGCAGGCCCCCAAAATACTTAAATAATTAAAATTTTACATTATATAAAATTATATATATTATAATATATATAATATAATTTTTTATATATTATAATATAATTAATAAATTTAATGGCTGCCAAAAGACAGCTTAAAAGCTGCCTTTTGGCAGCCATTAGCTGGGCGGCCACACCCAGCATTTAATGTTGGGCGTGGCAACCCAGCATTTAATGCTGGCAGCGCTGCTTTGTGCTACCAGCATTAAATGCAGGGTTCTGCCCAGCTTTCTAGCTGGGCAGCGCCCAGCTTATTGTGCCCAACGGGCAGGCTGGCCTGGTGCCCGGGCTGGCCTGGGTCCGGCCCGGGCCGGGCACCAGGTCGGGCTCTGGCCAAATAAGGGGGCCTGGTGAGCCCCCTTAGGCCTGGCCTGGGCCTGGCTCAGGCCTAACCAGACCCGGGTCTAATCGGGCTCAGACCCAGGCCGGGCAACCAGACTCAGGCTTTTTTTGCACGCCTACTATTATTTACTCCATTTTAAAGCTTGTAGACGGATATTAAAGAGATAAAGAAAACCTTCAGAATCTTGTTTTCCTTAAATGTGGAGGAAGAAGTTAAAGAGTAAATGAAGCACTCAAAAAAAGCTACCAAGTATCATGTCTGGCATCACACATCTATATAGAACGGATTATTCATCCTTTCTTCGCAAAACCATTACAACTGCAATAGATATGATTCTGATTCCTACAAATGATAAAACAAAACCCTCGCCTTTCACAATCTCATAATTATCATGCCACATCTCATTTGACTATTTTCTCAAGTTTTTTTTGCCCAAGGGCACGTCAGTCTAAAGGAAGATGACAGACAACAACAACACTCAAGCCTTTATCCCACCATAGTGGGGTCGTCAAGATGACAGACAACACCTTTCCCACAATAAGCTCCAATTTGTAACTAATTCAATTTCCTTTACCTTAATTTTTTAAACTATACTCATTCTTTTTCATCTGAAAGAACAATATATTAGAGATGTGGAGCTTATTTAAGAGAAGATAGACTAGAATATAAGGAGAAAGAAGAGAAAGCCAGACAATAGAAAAAGAAATAAGAAAAGAAGAGAACAGAAAAAAATTTAAAAGTGTGTTGCTCGATCAGAAAAGGAGAAAGAAAAGGTTATTGAGAGCAAGTAAAGTTCCATCTCATTTACAAAGGGTAGAGCAAGAAAGAGTCAGAGAGCTCTTAAGAGTGAAAAGATCATATGAGATTTTAAATTGGTATCCGCGTCAACAACATCGCTAGGATCTCATGCTTCAACTAGATTCATCTTTGTGGAAAAATCAACAACATCATTTCGCTACAAGTTCTAAGTCTCTCTAAGAACTTATGTTGTAAAATTTCTAAGAGTCTTGTCTCTCAAAAGACTCCGACTTGAGTTCTAAGAGTCTCACTTCAAAAGACTCCGGCTTTAGTGAAAGCAATGATTCCCCATGTTGGTTGAACATTGGACGTACCCGGATTTTGGAGAACCACTGTAAAATTTTGTCTCTCTCTCTATAGTTTCAAATTTAAAAATTTCCGCACTTATTTATTTTGCTAATAAATCGTTGTGAATGTGTGTTGAGCATATAGATGAATTATCAATATAACCGATTACAAAGTCGAACTTTCAGTGTTCACTCTTTTTTTATGCAGCCTTAAATTTCTCTATAAAAGGACAATCTCTCCAATTGTGTATCACAATGGAGAACAATAAGAAACTCTAATATAGCGGCAGTGGAGTAGGAGATTGTGGACCACATAAGCCCTATGTTCTTTACTACCTGTAAATTTTCGCTCCCATTTCTTCTCTCTAATAATCGTAAAAGTGTTCGATTCCCAACAAAATACCATTTTTACAAGCAAAATCATCTAGATTTCAAATCCAGTAGATCAACGAACACTGCATTGTCCCTGGAAGAGATGTGAAGCTAAAGATATGACAGATGCAGCATCATAATGTACATACAAATACAGAACTATGATCATTGCTGTAACCGGAGCTGACTTCTTTGTCAACAACATACTTACTGGTTCCCATGCCAAACCACCACAAAGGCTCGTGCAAGTACGAGAACCCTCCCGATCCTGAATCATACAAAATGAATAAGAAAATCATTAGCTTCCCAAATGAATAAACGCATTCATCATCCTCTAGGGCCTAGCCAAAATCCAAAATGGCAAAGAAAAAGAAGCATTACAAAACACCCGATGTGTAAATGGCGGAATCGAAGTGCAGACGAAGAAGGGAGAGAACCCACCGGCTCGAACTCCTGTGGAGCCTGCCTTCTTAAGACCCTTCTTTTTCACAATGAAGCTGGAGCCGATGAAGATGCTGGAAGATAGAGCCAAAGCAAGCCCGCGGAGATTGTCGGCCGAGACTCCCATTGCCAGAATCCGCGCCGCTCCGGCTCAATTCCGACAGGAGCCAGACACCTGCGGTGCATCAACGTAAAATCGAACATCCAAAAGACGTGAAACGCATCATTATTTTTTCCTGGAAAGAAGATGGAATTAGATCAAAACCTCGTCAAATTTTCAGATTGTTTGAGAATTAGAGCCTCCTCAGAACACCATCAAGCTGAAGGGAGGCGTTCCGAGGATCAAAGGGTTGTGGCTTTGGGTCATGGAAGCTTCCGTGGGCTAGACACACACAGAAAGAGAGAGAGAGAGAGAGAGAGAGAGAGAGAGAGAGAGAGAGAGAGAGAGAGAGAGAGAGGGTGGATCGAAGGGGACGAGGGCAACGGAGTTTCCGTTACTCGTGCGTCCAGGGGGTAATCGAGAAGAGCCTCTCCACAGTTTCAAGACGAGCGGAGTTCCGAATCCCGGGTTCGCGGGAGAGAGAGAGAGAGAGAAGGAAGCAATATATGTATAGAGAGAGAGAAAATATAAAAGGGCGTTTTTGTACATAAATGCATGCTAAAAATAAGTAAATTTCGGCCATTGTTATCCGCACTACAGTTTTATCTATCTGCACTATTTTTGTATGAGTGATTACTCGCCTTTTGGAAATACGCTTTGTACATACATTTTTAGGAAAATTGTTCAACACGAAAGTTGTAGATCTCGTCGACATCTACAATTTCGTGTTGAACACTTTTCCTAAAAATGCATGTACAAGGCGTATTTTCAAAAATTCGCTGTAGTTAGGCACATGTTTCAATCAGGGCAGCAATACGTTTTTTGTGTGCATTTTTAGGAAAATTGTTCAACACGGAAGTTGTAGATCTCATCGAGATCTACAACTTTCGTGTCGATCATTTTTCTAAAAATGCACGCACAAGACGTATTTCCAAAAGGCACGAAATAAGTCATACAAAAAGAGTGCGAATAGCCAAAATCGTCGTGCGGATAACAATCGCCTAAATTTATATTAGCAGCCCGTTTACAAAAAAAATGTAGTATCAAAATCTCCTAAAACAATCGGTAACATTGTTTTTTTAAAGGTATATAGTTTATCAGATTTATGCTCGATTTAGCTCCAAATGACATAAATTTCAAAATGAAAGAATTTTAGATGTGATTTGTAGTGAAAGTAAGAGATTTAGCTACAAATGACACTCAAACTTTAAACATCAATAACTTTTGATCGGGTTGTCTGATTTTACCCCCACAACACCTTTTAGGAATGAGCTCGGATCCCTACATTCATTGAAGCACAAGTTTTACCCATTGCAGCTCATTTAGTTGTCGATATATAGCGGGTTGCACTGGTAATGCAAATTTTAGCTCCAAATGACACCTAAACTTGAAACAGTCATAACTTTTGATGAGGTTGTCTGATTTTTTCTCACAAAACCTCTTCGAAATGAGCTTCGAGCCATACATTCAATGGAGAGCAAGTTTTATCCAATCTAGTTCATTTAGTGGTTGATATACATTGAGTTGTAGTGGTAATGTGAGATTTAGCTCCAACTAGCACCTAAACTTCAAGCAGCTATAACTTTTGATCTGGTTGTCCGGATTTTGCCCAAAACACCTTTTTGCAATGAGCCCAGAGCCATACATCCTATGGAGAATAGGATTTACTCGATCGAGTTCATTTAGAGGTCAGTGGATAGTGGATTGCAGTGGAAATGAGGGATTTTGCTCCAATTGACACCTAAACTTAAAACATCCATATATTTGATCTGGTTGTCAGATTTTTGCCCACAATACCTTTTCGGAATGAGATCGGAGCCCTGCATCCAATGGACACCAAATTTTACCCATTCTAGTTCGTTTAGTGGTTGATCTACGGTGGGTTTCAGTGGTAATATGATATTTAGCTCCAAATGACACATAAACTTCAAACAGACATAACTCTTGATCCAGTTGCCCAATTTTTGCCCACAATACATTTTAGAATGAGCTCGGAGGCCTACATCCAGTGGAGAGAAGTATATAACCATTCAAGTTCATTTATTGTTCGATATACAGTGGGTTTCAGTGGTTATGCGGGTTGGTAATAAGGTATTTAGCTTGAAAGGAGACCTAATCTTCAAATATCCGTAAATTTTGATCCGGTTGTCCGATTTTCGCCCACAATACCTTTTCGGAATGAGATCGGAGCCTTGGCGAATAGTTATGCGGGTTGGTCATCAATGCGATAGTTATGAATCATTATGTGTCGGCGCCTTGGCGATAGTAATAACTGTTATGTCAAGCATACATTCTATGATTGTGACGTTTTTTCTCCAAACTCATGGGAGAAAAAACGTCATGCTAAACAGAGCTTTATAAAATTGATGATAATAAATATATGCAAATCATGGATGATTTTTTAAAAAAATATCGGTACTGATCATTTTATTTGGTCGCTAATTAATAATTATTAATAACAAATCATGAATTCATAAAATAGATATTCCTAAACTATTTTTTAGCAAATCATAGTAAGCAAAAGAAATATTTTCACCATATAATGAATAGTATACAGTGGCAGGCGCATGTGTTGTGGGTTGCTCGACGCTCTCTGTTAGACTGGTCGAATTGAACCGTCTAAGCTCTAGAGTGAGCCAAACGCGCAATCAGTTAAAGAAAAGTGAGACAACATGTAAGAAGACTTTTTACGTGAAAACCCCAGAAAGAGTGAAAAACCACGGGGCCGGATCTGTGCCGACCAATTTCACTATCTTTTTGGGTTTTACAAAATTTAGAATGCAAGAGGATGATAGGTTGTCGCTCGTTGCTAGAGATGTAGAGAAGAAAGAGAGAGAGAGAGAAGTCTCTAAGAGTGGAGAGATCTCCAAGAGCCAAAGTGAGATATTTGAGTCGCCTTTCGAATGAGATTTTTGAAGGGGAAAGAGATCTTCGAAGGCCGAAGGAGATCTTTGAAGGATTCTTCGAACGCCAAAGGGGAACTTTGAAAGATCTTCAAAGGAGCTCTCTAGGGTACTGAAAGCAAGGTCTCTTGAAATGAAGGTTTTGGGCTCTTTTTATAGCATTGGGCAGAGGTAGCCCGGTAATTTTGTCGTCGTAACCACTGTAAGCACCTAACGGGTGAATCATGTTCGCCTATTTGGAGCACACATATCGCCATTTTTCGGATATTCATGTCTTGCCCTTCGGGCAGTTAGGTCAGTTTAGGCAGCTTTGTTAATGGTGATGAGTGCAATGAACAAGACCTACAATCTGGGAACTCAAGAAGCGCGCGTCGGGAATGTGAAGGCATTCTGAGCGCACGGTGAATGCGGAAGCGTTCTGAGCGCACGGTGAACACGAAAACACTCTGAGCGTCGTGGACTTAGAAGTGTTTGGTGCGCATTGCGAACGGAAAACCGAGAAGGTGGTCGAGCGCCGTCAGAGAGGCGTGACCATAAGAGGAAGGTCGCGCCCCCCAAAGAGAGAATTCGCACCCCCTAAAAAAGGGAGGCGTTTCGACAGCGCCCCCTAAGGGGGCGCGGTTTCGACCGCACCCCTAAGGGGGGCTCGGTTTTGGCCGCACCCCTTCCGGTCGCGCCCCCCACGGGGGTGCGGTTCCGGCTGCACCCCCCAAGGGGGCGGGCCTAGCCGCACCCCTATGGGGGTCCAGGCTTAGCCGAACCCCCTTAGTGGGGTGCGTGCTTAACCACACCTCATATGGGGGTGCGGGCTTAGCCGAACCCCCTTAGTGGGTGCGTGCTTAACCACACTCTTTTAATGGGGTGCGGACCTAGCCGCACCCCCTTAGTGGGGTGCGGCTACGCAGCCTTGGCGCACCCGACAATGGCAGGGTACGACCTTGTAACTACCCGCGCAAGTGACGTCGCACGATGGTTGCGGTGGTTTCCCCCTCTCTTCCCCCACTCCTTGATCATGGGGTTGAGCTTGACTCCATTACTTCCACTTTCCCATGATGGAGCTCTGGCTAATCGCACCCCTGAAGCTTCTACAAATTTATGGGTGCATGTCAACTGCACCCCAAACAATTGAAGTTCACATTATTGCTTGGAGGAGTTTGAAGGTTTCATCACCTTCTTCGGGGCAACTTGGATTGAAGCCGTTTGGGTACGAGACGTGCCGCGCCATGCCGGGGTAAGCAACTCTTCAACCTATGTGAGAAAAGGAGACAGAGGGAGAGGGAGGCTGCGCCGAGGTAGCACGGCCGGCGCGCAGGTGACCGATCAAGGCGTTGATGGGCGCGCGTCGTGTGGAGTTTGGCCGACGTGCGCGCGATTGCGCATTGTGCAATGCACAGCCGCCGCACGGGTGGAGCGCGCGTGGGAGCTCGCCCGGGTGCGCACTGTTGCGTGTCGTGCGATGCGCGACCGACACGCCGGGGGAGCGCGCGACTGATGCCCGACCAGGCGAGCGTGGTCGCGCGTCGGGTGGCGGCTGTCCTGCATGCGTGCGGCCGGTGCTCGGCTGGTCGCGAAGGGTTGCGCGTCGGGCGGCGGGCTGCCGGTGCTCGGCCGGTCGGGCGCGGTTGCGGACCGGGAGACGGTCGGTCGGCGCGCGTCTGGTGCCCGTCGGGCGCTCGTGGTTGCTCACATGGTTGCGCCCGGCCGATGCCCGGTCGGACGCGCACGATTCCGCCCGGCCGACGCCCGGCCGTGCGCGCATGGTTGCACACGGCTCCCGACCATGCACGCACGGTTGTGCACGGCGCCCGGTCATGGGCGCACGGTTGTGAGCGTCCGGCGCCCGACCGTGCGAGCACGGTTGTGAGCGGTCGGCGTCCGACCGGTCTGTGCGCTTGTGCGTGGTTGTGTGTCAACGACTGCGTGCCGGGCAGTGTTTGGCCGAGGTTCGATTGCGCGCTGTGTGTGGTTGGTCGTGCGCCATGTGCTAGTCTTGCTTCGTGGCATGTGCGTTTGTTGGCCATCGAATATCTGTCATGCGTTGCGTAGTTCTTGCTTGGCGCTTCAGTAAAAAAAATTCTTTTATCTTTTTCAAGCTTCAAAATGGGACGACCAATCGAGGTCGATGCGGCTACGCTCAATTCTTGATAGTGCGCGAATTGATATGCGGCGAAAGCGCTTAAGATTGAATTCCAGCGTTGAAGTGAAGATTCCTTGAGAGGAGGAGCCCGCTCAGAACCCTCCGACCGGTTTCATGACTCTTTTGGAGAGTTGTTTGAAGTCTGGGTTCCGCTTCCCTACTTCCCTCCTTCTGAGGAGGCTATCGAAGTATTCTAATTCTGTGGAGTGCCGATTTCCCAGTTTACCCCCGCAGGGATAACAAGGATCATGGGGATGATAGTGCTCTTCCGGGAGCATGGTGCGTGATTTACCTTGGAGATTTTCAAGGACTGGTGCGAGGTTTTTACGGATTTGGGCGGCTGTATTGAAGTTTGCAACAATAAGTGGTGGTTCCGCTTCGGAGAGAAGAATGATTATCGGCATAGGAATACCCTTTATGGGTATGTTCGGAATCGTTGGGAGTTACTCGAACTATAGAGAGATCTTCCCGGTCGGTGTCGTCGGTAGACGTGGTGGGAAAATGACTTTTTGCCCATTTCGGGTTTTCTTGATCGAGAGGGGTTGGTGAAGGCCTTATATTGTGTTGCTAGCTGCGTGAAGGAGAGTAGATTACTCATGGTTGGGATTTCTTGGGATGTCGAGCGTGCGACTGTCGTTTCTTTTGTTCGTGGCAAGAAGAGGAAGATTATTTTCAAGAACGGGAGTTCTGGTTTGGGGCCCGTTTCTCCTGCATCGAGGAGCCATGATCACGAGGCTGGTCCCAGCAGCTGCGGGGTGGAAGTGATTTCGACCGACCCTAAGGTTGAGATTCTAGCATCTCATATTGTCGGTCATGTCCCGCAGGAAGACTTGTCACCACCTCCCCCTTTGATGACGGCTAGGCGAATCTCTTCTTCTCTTCAGGCGATGACTTCGCGGTGAGTGAGACTGTCTTTACTCTAGTTTTTTCTTTCCCTTCCTTATTTTTATTTATACATTCCAACCGTTCATTTTCTTTGCAGACCGGTGTTTGAACAACATTGTTCACACATGGAACGACTGTTATGTGAGCCTTAAGGATGACTACTTCGTTCTTCAGGAGGAGCTTTGCGTAGCGAAGAGTGCTTTATCCGATTTTAAGAAAAAGAGGGACCACGACCCCGCCCGCATTCGACAGCTAGAGTCAGACATTTATTCTACCCGAACAGAGGTTGAGAAGTTGCGAGAGGAATGTGGTGGCGACAAAGCACTTGTTCAGGATGCCCTTCGCCCATTATCGGAGGCCCAATGAGAGATATTCTGTCAGGAGGGAGAGTTGGGCTTCTTGAAGAGATAGGTGGATAGATTGTCATCTGCGGAGCAGAGCGTTGAAGAGATCAAAACTATGAGGGTTGCCGAGTTTAAGGACTCCTTAGCTTTTGTGGAGGAGACGTTCCTGATCTCGGAGGAGCTTCGTGCTGAGATCGTGACTAAAGAGGTGGAGCCGTTGCTGGAGGATGAGTGTGAAGTCGCCTTTCAAAAGGGCATCAAGAAGACTCTCTGCGTGATGGAGAGGAAGTTTGGGTGTGGTGTTGCTGGTCTTGGAGCTGGGGACCTCTCATATGAGGATCATTCTGATGCAGCCGAGGATTGATCTTTGCCTTTATTGTATTTACTGCTTACGTCTGGTTGCTTTCTTTTTCTGTTTTGTAGTCGTTTCCTACTATGTACAGCGACACGTTGATGACATTGTATCTTGTGACTCCATTGTTTTATGTAGTGTTTATTCTTGCGTGTACTGATAACTATATTGTTTTAGCTATTTTTCAGAACGGTGGTGAGGGGGATTGACACATAGTTGATGGCAAAGAGCGTATGCGTTCAAACCATAGGCAACCACGAGAGGGGCAGGTCCTCACGGTGTTGTGACCTACTGTGGTAGCGAAGAGCGGATGCGTTCAAGTCGGCAATGTGCGGTTAGATGGGGGACTGTCCCCAGAGTTGACAGTGAAGAGCGTAAGTGTTCAAAGTGTTGGCGACCGTGATCAGAGGGGTGGGCCCTCACGGTGTCGTGACCTGCGGTGGCGGTGAAGAGAGGATGCATTTAAGCTGGCAGTGCGCGGCCAGGGGGGTGTCCCCAGGGTTAACGGTGAAGAGCGTATGTGCTCAAACCGTTGGCGATCGTGCTAGGGGCAGACCCTTACGGTGTCGCGACCTATTGCAGCGGAGAAGAGCGAATGCGTTCAAGCCGGCAGTGCACGGTCAGGGGAGGACTGGCCCCAAAGTGTTCTTGCGGTGACAGAGTTAAGAGCAAACAAAACATAATGAGTTGAAATAAACTAGTACATGTGCAAGTGTAGACTTGCGACTTTTGAGTTAGTGATTGTTTTAATACAAACAAAGCGAAGGCGAAGATAATGTTGGGCTCTCCTACCTGGCTCTTGGTTATCCTGGTAGCATTTGGACGAGTTCTCCCAATCTGCGTGGTAGTGATTAAGGCGTCGGTCACTCCTGCGACTGGACCTTAGTTACCTTCTCCCAAGCTGCTTGCTTCTAGGTTGTTTTGTGAAAGACCTAAAGGTGCCCCAACTGGACGAGGCGCTTGATTTCGTCCTTCAAGCATAGGCATTGCTTCGTATGGCGTCCTAGGCCCCTGTGAAAGTCGCAAAACTGAGACTGATTCCCCGTGTTTTAAGGGAGCAGTCCTAGCCACTTGACGATCTTGTTATTACAGATTACAGATAAGATATGCTCGCGGGAGGCATTTAATGGGGTGTAGACCTGGGTTTTTTAGTTCATCATCCCTCTGGGACAGACTGACTGGCTCTGGTTAGGCCGACCGACCTCTGTGAGCGGTCATTGTCCCTTCCTCTTTCGACCCACAGTTTCAAGTTGTCGTAGATTGGTTGATGTCGAGAGGTCAGTTTCTGTTATCATTGTTAGGGCCACGCGGTTCTTCTCTGGGCGAAGCTTCTTTGAATTCGGGCTTTGGGAGGCCCCATGGCTAATCCAAGGAACCTCGGTCGTTGTGACGTTGATGTAACAAACTGAATTTTGGAGGATTTTTCCTTTGCTCGCCATGCGACCCGCCATAGAGGTGTCATGTTGCATCGTGTCGAGTAGGATACTTTCGAATATCACGTCATACAGTGAATCAGCTTCTGCGATGACGAACTGGACGTCGTATTGACTGGTTTTGGAAGTGTCCCTACGTGAATGGGGAGGACGATGTCTCATATGGTGGGTATTATCATTCCGTCTGGGAGTTCTGCATGGCTAGCTCTTAGCTTGAGGTTTCCGTCGAGGAGCTTGAGTCGTATCACAGTTATCAGATACAAGATGTTGAACGAAATGCGGTGGCTTATCAACGCCCTTCTTAATTCAAATGATGGGTTTCTGATGCTCGCGTGCAAGGCAAAATCCACCCCCCCCCCCCCCCCCCCCCCCCCGCGGAGAACCTTTTGATACGATCTTACGATGATGTCCTCTTGGTGTAACATCCCCCAAACAACTAAACCCCAGAGTTGGTTTTGTCATGACTAGGTCATGACAAAACCATAAGAAAAACTCAAGACCATGTGAGCTTGGGTGAGAAGGAGAAAACCCAAGTGGTCTACAAATAGCAGTTTTCAGATACCTAGCCTAGAGTTGGACTTTAGGGCCTCACCTTGAATCTTGACCCCACCATAGTATCCCTAACCCATTAGGGGTCTCCTTGGAGCACCAGGGACCCATTGGGGTCAACCAAAGGGGCCAATTTGACTAAAATCAACCATAACCCTAAATTGGTCAAACTAACTCAATTATGGTCAATTGGCCTCCACCATGCTAAATTGACCCTGCCCCTACCATTGTAAGGACACTAGGGACCTAGTGGACTAAAAAGCCTATCATGGGACCTCCAATTTGGCCAATTTTGTCAAAGTCAACTCTAGCCCTATTTTGGTCAAAGTGTCCCATTAAGGGGCAATTCACCCTCACCTTGCCAAATTGACTCCACCTAAACCCTCCTAACCCATAAGTGAGTCCAATGGGTCACTACCCACCCATTGTGGTCAACCCAAGTGGCCAATTTGACCAAAGTCAACCTTATCATAGAATTAGGTCAAAATGACCTACTTTACCCAAATTGAACCCAACCCACTTAAGCTAGACCCAATTGATGTGGTCCACCACCTAATGGGGATTAAATGCTACTGAGTTGTCCATTCAATTTGAAGAGAGTCGGCCAGGAGAGAGAGCCCAAATTGGAAGAGAGAGAAAGAGAGGGGAGTTATTGGGAAGAAGAAACCCCCAATCTGAGCAATTGATGGCTCCTTTCATCTCCCCTTGAGGAGAGGAGAAGTTTTCAGCTTCTTCCCGGCCTAATTGATGGCCAATTCATCCCCCCCCCCCCCCAAGTATAACCAAAATCCTAGTAATGGCCATTAATGGCTTTCAGGAATAAAGCCACCACAAGCTCGAATTTAAACCCCTATTACCTTCAGTGATCAGAGAGGAAGAAAACCCTTAACCTTCTAGTGAGAATCGTGCAGAGGAGGCCTAGATCGGCATGGCACCAAAAGCTCCACCACCGGCCATGGTGACTCACCGGAATACGCGCCACCAAGCCCCCACGCAGGTCTGATCCGCTTCCTCTCCTCTAGTGTTAGATCCTCTGATGATTCAGGGCTTGATCCGAGCTCAATTGGGCTCGGATCACGCTTCTGAGAGGGCTCGTTTCGAGCCCTCTTTCCCCCGCAAAATCCCTTCACTCCGGCCACCTCTGGCCGACCAACCACCTCTAATCGCCGGCCACCACCTCCACGAAGGTGGTGGTGACATTGGTCGGCCGGGGCGGCGCTCAGGTGGCCCGGAAAGTGAGGAGGAAGTGAGCCCAGGACGGTCTGTCACGCACCGTCTAGTACTTGGGGACGATGATGGTGAGCCGTTGGATCTTCCGCGATCTCATAAGCGCAGGCCTAAATGATTTAATGAAATGATTTGTATTATTCTGTCACATATAATGCAGTACCTCGTTTTAAATACTAAAAATACTTAGGCTCAGTTTCAGAGAAAATGTTCTACATAATAGTTGTAGGTATTTAGGTTAAATTTAAGTGAAAATTTGTTTCAGCCCAATAGGGGCACTATAGCCCCCTGTAGAGCCATTTTGCTAGGACTGGTCCCTAGGGTAGGGCAGTCGTCTTTCCTTGAATAACTCTTGATAGAGAAATGCTATGGGCATGAAAATTGAAACCTAGGCTATTTATACTAACCCCCTTAACATACCCAAAGATGAGAATTTTAGGAGAACATTTTTCTATGGTTTTTGTAATAATTTCATAAATCAAATGTTAATTAATTAATGGGTCTAATGACCTCTAATCCCCTCCAAATTTTGGTGGGTGCTCCTTAGGGTTATTATATGACCTTACTAAAATTTTCAGCCCAATTGGGACTGATTTAGTTGGGTAATTGGTTAACCCAAGTTGGGTCAAACTAGGTCAAAATTAGGGTATGGTGTTTATCTGGGGTTTTGTGGTCAAAACTCATCAACATGAGTTTAAACCTTGGTCACTGGTTTAGGATCACCTAAAACACCTCCATGAGTGAGTTGGGGTGATGTGGGGTGGATTTGCCCCAAAACCCTAGCTTTGCCCTTAGGGTTGCACTTTGAGTTTATGAAGGACATGGGGTCAAATGTTATTGAATGGACATGAAATTTGGTGTACAAGTTCAAAGAGTGTAATAATACCCTAGGAAATTTTAGGAACCCTTATTTCCCCTAAATTAGGTTATACCCCTTTAGAGCTTCCTAGTGTTAAAGAGATTTTCATATTCAAATGGTCTTGGATGATGATGAAACCTTGGTAGTGCCTTTATATTCATGTGATGGACCTCTGATAATTTTTGTGTAATTAATTAAATTAATTATCCAGTACTTTATTCACAAGGCACTTATTTTGATTTGGCCTTAAGAAAAATAATTGAGGGTCCAATACTCTCTGGAAAAATTTGCAACTTGGTGATAGGACTTTTGAAGGCATTAGGAAGCTCTGTAAATATTTGTGGAATTCTTGGAGATGGTTATCAGTAGGCTACTTCACAACATGTTCATATTAGGATTTAATTGGAATATTTATTTAGGTGAGAAAATGATTTCCATAAATTGTGAAACTCAGTCAGTAAGCCTTTATGATCATATTGGAGATCTGGTATTTCTTTCATAATTTTTGGAATTATTTAACAGTAGGCTCCTTCACAATTTTCCCTAGAAAGGGTTTCTTTGGAATATTCATTTATGTGATTAATTTGCCTTTATAAATTCTGAAATTTGGCAAGGTTGAAGAGGTTAAGGTCACCGGGGGATGAGTATTTGGAGTACCTCTACTTATGTGGTTCATATAGTTTGTTTGGTCTACGTATAGTAAAAAGGTAAAACTATGGTAATTAGTGGTCTACTAAAAGGAAATGGGGTTTACTTGGAGTACATGATCAGGTTGAAGAGGTTGAGGTCACCAAAATAAGTTCATGTGATGAGGGTGTACTTGGTGGGTTAAGGGTAAGTTGTGTTCGGGATCGACGAAAAATCGTCTTTCCCCTTCGAGTGTCATAAACCACCTAGGATTAATACAAATGAAACGGTGAGAGGGTTATGCATATGGGTAGATACCAATAATATTAAGTGTCTTGCGAAAGGGAGCCTTGGGGTGTCATCCCATTATAGATCTTAGTACCATAGCGAGCCCCTTACCAGGTAACCCTCGGGAAGTCTAAGACTAACCATAAAGTGTAGGAATAAATGACGGTGTAAGATTAACTTAATAAGACACACACCCACACCCCGTGACCACTGGCGGTTAGTTTGTTTGATTTTATGAGTGGTAGGCTCGGTAGTTGTAACAATAGACTAATTAGTCTGGTGAGCTTGTGGCCCAGTTGTGCTTGTTGGTATGGACGGGTTGTTTCGGCGAGCCGTTAGCTCAGAAGGTTATGATAACGGGCAGGTTAGTTCGGGGAGCCTTGTGGCTCAGGATATAGTAAGACATTTCTTATGTGCATAAGACATTTCTTAGTGTTGACGGTCATTGCACCGACGTCGAAACTTTGGCTCGGTAAGAGTGGTTAACACTTTACCAAGAAAAGTCTGGTGGACTAGCCAGTAAGAGTACGCAGGAGCTCCGCTGTTGTATTCTTAGCGTTGAGGCGTACGATAGGTCTAGGTTAGGTTGTGTAAATACCAACCTAGAGGTAGGCGAGGCCCAACTCACCGCTTCTGTTTGCCACTACGGGAGTATCCTGGGAGTTTTGCTAGCTCCAAAAAGGGGAAACTAAAGGTCTGTGCGCATAGAGTCGTAGTGTGTGAGTTGCACTTGTGTGAACATAACATTTAACTGCATATCTTGCATGTCATAGCATAAACATTGCATTTCAACCCCTACCCCTATCATATAAGTTGGTTATGGGACTTCTTATACGATAGACCTTGCTAAACGACCCCTTGGTCTATAGGTTTGTGTGGGCATTCCTATAAATCAACGGTTACTTTTCTTTACTTACCTTTATATAGTTATTCTACTTGTTTACTTTACTTGTTCTTACTCTACTTTACTTACTGATTCAGTTATGATATATATGTTGCGTAGTGGTAAACATTCCCTGTAGATTATATCCTCGTCATCTGCTATTGTTTACACCCCTTGATTGTCCTCTGCTTCATTCCTCCCGCTCGGTGCCTAGGAGTCACCGGGGGAGGGGTGGGGGATTGGCTTAGTCTTTTGACTAACGGTCGGTGGACCTTATCATTTTAGGGGACCAAGGAGATGTTGCAGCACCAGAGGCCGGTGCAGATGGAGACGGGACAGTCTAGCATGGGAGCACCATTGGCAGGATCCGCGAGCATCGTTTAGCTTTAGTAATGTAGTGAGGAATTGATGTACAGGGCATGAGCCCATTATTTTTATCGTACCTTTCTATTCAGACATTGGATGTGGACATCTCTTTATGATGATTTTACTTTTATGTGATATGGACTTGGCTTATATAAGTCTGCTTAAGTTGTACTTCTTTGTGATCGATAAGGACGGCAGGATCGGCGTTTTGTAGTGGCGACCTTCTTGAGTGAGGGTGTCACTGCAAAGCGACGGTTCTGGGCATAAGACCCGGGTTTCCAACAAAAAAAAGGGGTCTTACACTTGGCGCTTATCATGCTCCATCTGCCTTAAAGGGGGAGGTCCGTCCTCCCCGGGCTCCTTCCACGTCTGAGCTGTAACATCCCCCAGACAGCTAGACCCCCCAGATGAATCTGTCATGACAAGGCCTTGGTAGTGTAGAAATCCCTTTAACTTAGGAAAAATTAGGGTTGAAAGTGCCTTGGTCTGCAAATAGTAAATTGCAGCTACCCTACCTAGGGTTTGACCTAGGGGCCTTATCTTGACCCAGTGACCCCACCACAACATCCCTAGACCATTTAGGAGCCCAGGGGGACATTTAGGACTCATTGGGGACAGTCACACAGGTCAAGTTGACCAAAGTCAACCTTAAGCTCTAATTAGGTCAAAATGGCAATTCCTCGCTAAGTGCCCTAATTGACCACCACCATATTAAATTGACCCTACCCATAGTGTTATAATATCATAGGGGGCCCAATGGAACAAAAAGCCCCATGACTGGGTCAACCCTAGGGCTCAATTTGACAAAAGTCAACTTAGCCTGTTTTGGTCAAATCAACTCATATTGGGTCAACTAAGGCTAATGTGACCAAATTGACCCCACCAGTAGTTTCTAAATTTAATTTGGAGTCCAATGAACCCAAAAGCCCCATCCTAGGGTCACCCAATTGGTCAATTTGACCAAAAGTCAAACTTATCGAAATTAGGGCAAATCACTTGGACCTAGCCCAATCCCTTTGGGCTAGGCCCAAATTGATCAATTGACCAGCATAATTGACTGGTGATTAACCTAGGTGAGAGAGGAAAATCGGCCATGGTGATTAAGAGAGAGAAAATGGGGGTTTTTCCCAATTTTGAGGAGGGAGAAAGAGGTCATTCATGGCCATTAAGGTGATACACCTCTTGGAATCCCCCATTGATGACTCCTTTCATCTCCCCTGATGAATTGGAGGGAATTCTAGGAGTTTTCTGGAGGAATTGAAGGCAGGGGGAGGCATAAGGGTGGTCGGCCATGGGGCAGAGGAGGGGTCACTTGGTGACCTCTTAATGGAGCCCTCTTCCCATTAAATTGAGACCTCGATTAGCTTTAGAAGGGTTCAAGAAGTCGAAACCCCCCCTTACCCGAGAATGTTGAGCTCTCTATGCAGAGAACTAGGAGGCCACCAAAGCTTGTCGGCCACCAATGGTGAACCGATCATGGAAGCGACAAATCGCCCCCAAACAGGCCTGGTTCTCCTCCCTAACCTCTGTGGTGTAGATCTCAATCGTCGGCGACTCGATTCGTGGCCAATTGGCCGTGAATCGAACCAGCCAAGCCACCCGTAGATCGGGTTGGGCTTCCTCTTCCAGAACCCGATTCCGGCCACCTCCGGCCGATCAAACACCGCTCATCGCCGGCCACCACCTCAACGGAGGTGGTGGTGGCGTTGATTGGCCGGGGCGGCGCTCAGGTGGCCGGGAAATCAAAGATCAAAACAGCCCAGGCGCGGCAAATCCTGGTCGTTGGCTCATCGGGGATGGTGACCACGCGTTGTTCGATCCACGCAAAGATTTGCGCTGGCCGATTTATTAAGGATTTATATATTATTTATTAATTAATTTAATTGAATAATTATAACTGCAGTAGTATTTTAATTACTAAAAATACTAGATGCCCTCTACAGAAAAAGTGCCCAACATAAAAGTTGTAGGCCTTGACCCCTAGGATCATACAAAATTGGTTTCACCCCATTTGGATCCTGGTTTGACCTCAGCACCCATTTTAGTGCAAAGTTTGACTGAACTTTGAACGGATGCCCACACCAAACCACTAGCCCAAATGACTCGAAATTTTGGCTAGGAGTGAGTCATGCATAGGACTACAACATATCCAAAAATGGGAATTTTTGGAAAATATTTTCCTATAGTTTTGTAAAAATTTAATAATCTTTGTATAAATTATTTGGAGGGTCAAATGACCCCCAAACTCCACCAAATTTTGGTTGGGTGTTCTTAGGGTCATGATAAGTCCCTGGTTAAAATTTCAACACATTTGAGGTTGATTTGATCAGGTAATTAATTGGCTCAAGTTTTGATCTTTAAGGAAATTATTAGGTTAAAGGGACTAAGTTGAAATTGAGGGGCCAAACAACCTCCAATTGGAGTGGAATTTTGGCCACTGCCCTAACACCACCCAAATCAGCTCCAGATGAGTTTTGGGGTCATGGGGAGTTGGGTTGCCCTAGGACATGGAGTTGGAGCCCCTTGGTGTGCATTTAGCCAAGTAGAGATCCATTGGCCAAATGGGCCCATAGAGACTTGAGTCTTCTTGGGAAGGTCAGTGGGATCAATTTGAGACCCCATGAGGAAATTGGTGAGCATTGGAGTTGTTTTGCCCAAGGCCATAGGGTTGACCCCTATGGAGTGGAATTTGGGGTTGTGAAGGACATGGGGGTGTTTGTCCTTGGAGAGGAGTGTAATAGACTCCTCTGAGTTCTATGAGTGATATAACACCCTCACAAGAAGTTTGGGTGGATTTGGGGAAGTATGGACCCTAACCCTAGGGTAAACCTCAAGCGGTGCATATAGAGGTCAATGAAGGAAGAGGGGTCAAACCTTCATGGTTTGACCTAAAATTTTGGGGAGTTGGTCATGGTGACCAAAGGAGCCTCCCCTGTGAAATTGAAGAGGTTTAAGGTTGTATACCTTAGTGAATAAATCCTTGGGTAGATTTGTAAATATTTTGGTTTTGGGTTTTAGGAAAGATTAACACATAGGGGATAACTCATTTTCTGCCATCAATATGATATATATGGTATTATTCCCTGGAAATTCTATTAGAGCCATTAGAAGAATTTTGGAGGTCCAAATTATAATTATTCTTATTATTAGCAATTTTTGGGATGATTAATTTTAGGATGCTAGCTTTCTGTAAATTCATGGAACTTTGCTGGAAGTCATTTTATTCCATTATGAACCCACAGTAATTTTTATTTTTATTTTTGGATTGATATTTTTGGTACTTCTAGTTCAAATTGGAATTAATTGCAAATATGACCTTAGTGGAAATTACAAATGTAACCTCTATGGAATGTGGTCAAATTTCGTAGGACTGAATATTTTAGTATGATTCACATCTGTACAAATTTGCATAAGGTTTGGAGTTCATATGAGGGTACTTCCTTTGGAAATAATTGATGATTAATGGGTTCAGGAATTTTTAATAATTGCAACCCTTGCTGGAAAATCATGAAAATTCATATTTACAGATTACTAGGTACCCTTGATTTATGTAAAAAATTTAGTAGACATTGGAAGTCAGAAAAGTGCACTTATAGTTCAAACCTTAGGAAGTTGTATTTTGGGGAAAATTGTTTTAAATATTAATAGTGTTGGGAAAATTATGAAACTCTGGAGTTGATCTTAAGTAAGTAGCATGGACCCCCAATAAAAGTATTGAGTCAGTGGGTTGGTTATTTAATGTACCTCCCTTCACGAGCATCATAACTTTAAGGATGGTCTGCTTTTAGCAATTTAGCAATTTTGGGGTTATGGGTCAAATTGGAGTGTAGTGATTGGAGTTGTGAGTGTTAATTGGTGATAATATGACTATGTGAGGATCCTTGGAGTTAATTAGGGTTTGATGAGTCCTAGGGTGGTGGGGTGCCACCCTTGCGGTAGGTCATCTTGGGATTGACCAAAGATCGTCTTTTTCCTATTGAGTCTTAAAGCACCTAGGTTTAATTCAGGTAAAGTATTAAGTGGGCTTCTTGTGGGTAGTAACTAATAACATTAAGTGTCTTGGGAAAGGTAGTCTTGGGGTGTCATCCCGTTATAACTCCTAACACCGTAGTGAGCCCCTCACAGGGTAACCCTCGGGAAGTCCAAGACTAACCCTAAAGTATAGGAGTAAGACGTTGTACAAGGTTAGCTAATAACACACTCACCCACACCCCGTGGTTATGGTGAGAGCGGATTGCTAAGTCAGGTGAGCTTGTGTCTCAGTAGTGTTTGTTGGTACGAACAGGTTGGTTCGGCGAGCCGATGGCTCAGAAGGTTATTGATGGCGGGCAGGTTAGCCCAGGGAACTTATGGCTCAGAGGTAGGTAGTAGAACATGTTGCATATGCATTGAAGGTGGTGGGTCTTCGGTATTAGACGGTCGTTCACACCGACGTCAATACGTTGACTCGGCAAGTGTGGTATTTACAGTTAGCCATGAAAGTCTAGTGGTCCAGCCAGTAAGAGTACGCAGATGCTCCGCGGGTTTTGCGTTGAGGCGTACGATAGGTCTAGGTTAGGTAGTGTGAATACCAACCTAGAGGTGGGCGAGGCCCAACCCACCGCTTCCGTTTGCCACTACGGGAGTATCCTGGGAGTCTTGCTAGCTCCAAAATGGGGGAACTAAAGGTCTATGCGCATAGAGTCGTGGTGAGTGAGTTGCACTTATATGAACATGGCATAACAGCATACTTTGCATGTCATATCATAAACATTGCATTCAACCCCTGACACCTATCGTATAAATTGGTATGAGACTTTTTATACGATAGGCCCTGCTAAACGACCCCTTGATCTATAGGTTTGTATGGGCATTCCTATAAATCAATGGTTACTTTTCTATTGCTATTGTATTTACTTACTGCACTTTACATATTCTTTACCTGCTCTTACTATGCCCCTTTACTGCTTCAGTTGTATAAATATGCACATGTATAGTGTAGAAACATTTCCTGTACCACTGTCACCTGCTCTTTGTTATACCCTTTGCTGTCCTCCACTTCATCCTCCCGCACGGTGCCTAGGCGTCATTGGGGGTGGGGTGGGGAACATAAGGCTTGGTCTTTTTGACTAACGGTCGGTGGACCATATCATTTTAGGAGATCGAAGAGACGCAGCAACACCAGAGGCCGATGCAGTACAGGAGCTCAGGATTCAGGTCCAGTGAGTGATTAGGAGTTAGCTTCCGCGAGTGATCTTGTAGTGAGGATATGATGTACAGGGCATGAGCCCTTATTTATTGTAAACTTTGTTATATTTTATTCAGTTATATCATGTGGACATTTATATTTCATGTGATTGTGGACTTGAGCTTCTTATTTGTTCATGTATACTCTCTTCTTCGTGATCGATTTGGCCGGCAGGATCGGCGTTTTGTAGTGGCGACCTTCCCGAGCGAGGGTGTCACCGCAAAATGGCGGTTCTGGGCCTAAGACCCGGTGGTGTTAAAAAAATGGGGTCTTACAAGTGGTATCAGAGCAACCTCGATCCGAAGAAAAGAAGTCCACAAACCCTGGGCCACCCCGCGCGAGCTTAGTTTGAGGACAAACTAGCAGCGGAAGCAGTGGTGTGCCCATATGGGAATCGCATTGAAAAGTCCACTTCTAATTGAATCTTCTTAGTTAATTTCTCATACGAGTGTCAAGTTTTCTTTGGTAGCCTGCGGCAAACCCTGCCCCCAGCAGGGAATATCTCCGATCGCAAAGATCTTGTTAGATAGTCCCTTAGTTAATGAGTTAGACTCAACCCTACTAGGTTACGTGACTTACCTTGACAATTTATACCATGACCTAGTCTGAAATAGACCGTAAGTATAACTATTGGTGAAGGTACGAGGATACCCAAAAGAGGCTAGAGAAAGGAAGGTTGACACCTAAGTAGAATGGTATGAGACTCATAGACTCAATCCTCGTATATGTGTCATGATTACATTAAGACAACCACCGCGACAAACACCGAGGGTAGGATAAGAATTAAAGTTCGGAAGGGACCCGTTTGGGATTGGGTGACATATTGACCCTGATAAGGTTGTCATAGAAGGCACCTAGAAGAGTCTAAGGTGTGAAGCATACCAATGAGCCCCAAGATAGAACCCCAAGTCTAAGGTTGTATGCCCTAAGAATTGTTTGCATACTTGAGACGAATATAACTTGGTGATATTGAAGATACTCAGCCCAAAATAGATAGTGGCTTATCTTTTGTTTATTGGGGCTTATCTTTTGTTGATTGGGGGCTTGCCCTTTGTTTATTGGGGCGTACCTTTTGTTTATTGGGCAAATTAACGACGAACTTGGATTTCCCTTAGACTTAAGTTAGAAATTTTTTTTGTGTCATGAACATTATGATTTTGAAGTCGATCTTACTCAATGTTACTTGGAAGAAGATGAGATGGTGTAACAGTATGTTCGGAATAATGATCTGAAATATTACTAGGACAATGGATAAACATCGTTGATCAAATAATAACTTGACCTTAGTTGAATCATCGGAAATGTAAAGTCGTCAGGATTAATCACTCAGAAATCTTAGGCGATAACTTATTGGATTTGGAATATAATGTTTGAGTTTTCTATGACAGAAATGACCTAAGGTTATCTTACTTTTGACCATTCGAAAGTGATCGAGATTAGCATATGTAGAAGTGATGGGGGTTTGGTGAAATAAATGTGAAGATATTTTTTTTTTATGAAATTGACTTGTGAAAAATCTTAGGGTTTCAAAAGATTTTACCCGTATACCATATGAATCAAACTTCACATAGAAAATGATCGGGAGTCATCATACTATTATGATTGGTTAGCATATACTCATAAAGGTTCATAAGTGCACCCCCATTAATATTTAAGGATGATTGGGACGCTAGACGATTTGATTAGCTCCATCAATAGTAAGAACTGGAAAAGTTGTAGAGTAGAGATGATTGATTACTCGGATGTACCTGAAAGAGTAAGAATTTGTACGTGTGAAAGAAAACTTTAGAGGCATAAGAGTGCCCAGGTTAGAGTGGAAGTTCAAGGATAGATTGACCAAGGTAGCGAAGTCACCCCGGTCAGGATAGATGATACGACGGTGCGGGTCTTGCGGCGCAAGAAGATTTCATAGGTTAAGACATGTGGTAAAATTGGGGTCAGGAGGAGCACAACTTGGAGCCACTAGAGCTGGTGTGGCACAGATAGTCAGTGCTCTTCGAGCCAGGAATAACTTCAATCCTTAGGGGATGTTACGTTCAGTCATTCTCGGTGTAAACCCCGCAAGCCTAACCTGAATTTCGAGGACGAAATTATTTTTTTTGTTTATTGGGATTTGTAACATCCCCCAGACAGCTAGACCCCCCAGATGAATCTGTCATGACAAGGTCATGACAAGGCCTTGGTAGTGTAGAAATCCCTTTAACTTAGGAAAAATTAGGGTTGAAAGTGCCTTGGTCTGCAAATAGTAAATTGTAGCTACCCTACCTAGGGTTTGACCTAGGGGCCTTATCTTGACCCAGTGACCCCACCACAACATCCCTAGACCATTTAGGAGCCCAAGGGGACATTTAGGACCCATTGGGGACAGTCACACAGGTCAAGTTGACCAAAGTCAACCTTAAGCTCTAATTAGGTCAAAATGGCAACTCCTCACTAAGTGCCATAATTGACCACCACCATATTAAATTGACCCTACCCATAGTGTTATAATATCATAGGGGACCCAGTGGAACAAAAAGCCCCATGACTGGGTCAACCGTAGGGCTCAATTTGACCAAAGTCAGCTTAGCCTGTTTTGGTCAAATCAACTCATATTGGGTCAACTAAGGCTCATGTGACCAAATTGACCCCACCAGTAGTTTCTAAATTTAATTTGGAGTCCAATGGACCCAAAAGCCCCATCCTAGGGTCACCCAATTGGCCAATTTGACCAAAAATCAAACTTACCGAAATTAGGGCAAATCACTTGGAACTAGCCCAATCCCTTTGGGCTAGGCCCAAATTGATCAATTGACCAGCATAATTGACTGGTGATTAACCTAGGTGAGAGAGGAAAATCAGCCATGGTGATAGAGAGAGAGAAAATGGGGGTTTTCCCCAATTTTGAGGAGGGAGAAAGAGGCCATTCATGGCCATTAAGGTGATACACCCCTTGGAATCCCCCATTGATGACTCCTTTCATCTCCCCTGATGAATTGGAGGGAATTCCAGGAGTTTTCTGGAGGAATTGAAGGCAGGGGGAAG
The DNA here is from genome assembly GCA_033032865.1 of Dactylorhiza incarnata. Lineage (NCBI taxonomy): Eukaryota > Viridiplantae > Streptophyta > Magnoliopsida > Asparagales > Orchidaceae > Dactylorhiza > Dactylorhiza incarnata. Next base: position 5,141,876 of record JAWHQI010000097.1, on the reverse strand, counting down.
GCATAAGGGTGGTCGACCATGGGGGATAGGAGGGGTCACTTGGTGACCTCTTAATGGAGCCCCCCTCCCATTAAATTGAGGCCTCCATTAGCTTTAGAAGGGTTCAAGAAGTCGAAACCCCCCCTTACCCAAGAATGTTGAGCTCTCTGTGCAGAGAACTAGGAGGCCACCAAAGCTTGCCAGCCACCAATGGTGAACCGATCATGGAAGCTACAAATCGCCCCCAAATAGGTCTGGTTCTCCTCCCTAACCTCTGTAGTGTAGATCTCAATCGCCGGCAGCTCGATTCGTGGCCAATTGCCCGTGAATCGAACCAGCCAAGCCACCCGTAGATCGGGTTGGGCTTCCTCTTCCAGAACCCGATTCCAGCCACCTCCGGCCGATCAAACACCGCTCATCGTCGGCCACCACCTCAACGGAGGTGGTGGTGGTGGCGTTGATTGGCCGGGGCGGCGCTCAGGTGGCCGGGAAATCAAAGATCAAAACAGCCCAGGCGCGGCAAATCCTGGCTGTTGGCTCATCGGGGATGGTGACCACGCGCTGTCCGATCCGCGCCAAGATTCGCGATGGCCGATTTATTAAGGATTTAGATATTATTTATTAATTAATTTAATTGAATAATTATAACTGCAGTAGTATTTTAATTACTAAAAATACTAGATGCCCTCTACAGAAAAAGTGCCCAACATAAAAGTTGTAGGTCTTAACCCCTAGGATCATACAAAATTGGTTTCACCCCATTTGGAGTCCTGGTTTGACCTCAGCACCCATTTTAGTGCAAAGTTTGACTGAACTTTGAATGGATGCCCACACCAAACCACTAGCCCAAATGACTCGAAATTTTGGCTAGGAGTGAGTCATGCCTAGGACTACAACATATCCTAAAATGGGAATTTTTGGAAAATATTTTCCTAAAGTTTTTGTAAGAAATTAATAATCTTTGTATAAATTGTTTGGAGGGTCAAATGACCCCCAAACTCCACCAAATTTTGGTATGGTGTTCTTAGGGTCATGATAAGTCCCTGGTTAAAATTTCAACACATTTGAGGTTGATTTGGTCAGGTAATTATTTGGCTCAAGTTTTGATCTTTAAGGAAATTATTAGGTTAAAGGGACTAAGATGAAATTGAGGGGCCAAACCACCTCCAATTGGAGTGGAATTTTGGCCACTGCCCTAACACCACCCAAATCACCTCCAGGTGAGTTTTGGGGTCATGGGGAGTTGGGTTGCCCTAGGACATGGAGTTGGAGCCCCTTGGTGTGCATTTAGCCAAGTAGAGATCCATTGGCCAAATGGGCCCATAGAGACTTGATTATTCTTGGGAAGGTCAGTGGGATCAATTTGAGACCCCATGAGGAAATTGGTGAGCATTGGAGTTGTTTTGCCCAAGGCCATAGGGTTGACCCCTATGGAGTGGAATTTGGGATTGTGAAGGACATGTGGGTGTTTGTCCTTGGAGAGGAGTGTAATAGACTCCTCTGAGTTCTATGAGTGATATAACACCCTCACAAGAAGTTTGGGTGGATTTGGGAAAGTATGGACCCTAACCCTAGGGTAAACCTCAAGGGGTGCATATAGAGGTCACTGAAGGAAGAGGGGCCAAACCTTCGTGGTTTGACCTAAAATTTTGGGGAGTTGGTCATGGTGACCAAAGGAGCCTCCCCTGTGAAATTGAAGAGGTTTGGGGTTGTATACCTTAGTGAATAAATCCTTGGGTAGATTTGTAAATATTTTGGTTTTGGGTTCTATGAAAGATTATCACATAGGGGATAACTCATTTTCTGTCATCAATATGTTATATATGTTATTATTCCCTGGAAATTCTATTAGAGCCATTGGAAGACTTTTAGAGGTCCAAATTATAATTATTCTTATTGTTTGCAATTTTTGGGATGATTAATTTTAGGATGCTAGCTTTCTGTAAATTCATAGAACTTTGTTGGAAGTCATTTTATTCCATTATGAACCCACAGTAATTTTCTTATAATTTTTGGATTGATATTTTTGGTACTTCTAGTTCAAATTGGAATTAATTGCAAATATGACCTTAGTGGAAATTACAAATGTAACCTCTATGGAATGTGGTCAAATTTCGTAGGATTGAATATTTTAGTATGATTCACCTCTGTAAAAATTTGTATAGGGTTTGGAGTTCATATGAGGGTACCTCCTTTGGAAATAATTGATGATTAATGGGTTCAGGAATTTTTAATAATTGCAACCCTTGCTGGAAAATCATGAAAATTCATATTTACAAATTATTAAGTACCCTTGATTTATGTAAAAAATTTAGTAGGCATTGAAAGTCAGAAAAGTGCACTTGTAGTTCAAACCTTAGGAAGTTGTATTTTGGGGAAAATTGTTTTAAATATTAATAGTGTTGGGAAAATTATGAAACTCTGGAGTTGATCTTAAGTAAGTAGCATGGACCCCCAAAAAAAGTATTGGGTCAGTGGGTTGGTTATTTAATGTACCTCCCTTCACGAGCATCATAACTTTAAGGATGGTCTGCTTTTAGCAATTTAGCAATTTTGGGATTATTGGTCAAATTGGAGTGTAGTGATTGGAGTTGTGAGTGTTTATTGGTGATAATATGACTATGTGAGGATCCTTGGAGTTAATTAGGGTTCGATGAGTCCTAGGGTGGTGGGGTGCCACCCTTGGGGTAGGTCATCTTGGGATTGACGAAAGATCATCTTTTTCCTATTGAGTCTTAAAGCACCTAGGTTTAATTCAGGTAAAGTATTAAGTGGGCTTCTTGTGGGTAGTAACTAATAACATTAAGTGTCTTGGGAAAGGGAGTCTTGGGGTGTCATCCCGTTATAACTCCTAACACCGTAGTGAGCCCCTCACAGGGTAACCCTCGGGAAGTCCAAGACTAACCCTAAAGTATAGGAGTAAGACGTTGTACAAGGTTAGCTAATAACACACTCACCCACACCCCGTGGTTATGGTGAGAGCGGATTGCTAAGTCAGGTGAGCTTGTGACTCAGTAGTGTTTGTTGGTACGGACGGGTTAGTTCGGCGAGCCGATGGCTCGGAAGGTTATTGATGGCGGGCAGGTTAGCCCGGGGAGCTTATGGCTCAGATGTAGGTAGTAGAACATGTTGCATGTGCATTGAAGGTGGTGGGTCTTCGGTATTGGACGGTCGTTCACACCGACGTCAATACGTTGACTCGACAAGTGTGGTATTTACACTTAGCCATGAAAGTCTGGTGGTCCAGCCAGTAAGAGTACGCAGATGCTCCGCAGGTTTTGCGTTGAGGCGTACGATAGGTCTAGGTTAGGTAGTGTGAATACCAACCTAGAGGTGGGCGAGGCCCAACCCACCGCTTCCATTTTCCACTACGGGAGTATCCTGGGAGTCTTGCTAGCTCCAAAAAGGGGGAACTAAAGGTCTATGCGCATAGAGTCGTGGTGAGTGAGTTGCACTTGTATGAACATAGCATAACAGCATACTTTGCATGTCATAGCATAAACATTGCATTCAACCCCTGACACCTATCGTATAAATTGGTATGAGACTTTTTATACGATAGGCCCTGCTAAACGACCCCTTGATCTATAGGTTTGTATGGGCATTCCTATAAATCAATGGTTACTTTTCTATTGCTATTGTATTTACTTACTGCACTTTACATATTCTTTACCTGCTCTTACTATGCCCCTTTACTGCTTCAGTTATATAAATATGCATATGTATAGTGTAGAAACATTTCCTGTACCACTGTCATCTGCTCTTTGTTATACCCCTTGCTGTCCTCCGCTTCATCCTCCCGCACGGTGCCTAGGAGCCATTGGGGGTGGGGTGGGGAATATAAGGCTTAGTCTTTTTGACTAACGGTCGGTGGACCATATCATTTTAGGAGATCGAAGAGACGCAGCAACACCAGAGGCCGATGCAGTACAGGAGCTCAGGATTCAGGTCCAGTGAGTGATTAGGAGTTAGCTTCCGCGAGCGATCTTGTAGTGAGGATATGATGTACAGGGCATGAGCCCTTATTTACTGTAAACTTTGTTATATTTTATTCAGTTATATCATGTGGACATTTATATTTCATGTGATTGTGGACTTGAGCTTCTTATTTGTTCATGTATACTCTCTTCTTCGTGATCAATTTGGCCGGCAGGATCGGCGTTTTGTAGTGGCGACCTTCCCGAGCGAGGGTGTCACCGCAAAATGGCAGTTCTGGGCCTAAGACCCGGTGGTGTTAAAAAAATGGGGTCTTACATGAGCCTCTTCTTTGATTCTATGTGCACGGGCTTCATGCCATCCAATGAATAACTGGGATAGCTCGGTGAAGTTGTGAATGACTCCCTCTGGCAGGGACCGATACCAGTTGAAAGCGTCACCGCAAAGTGTCGTCGGCAAGATCTTGCAAGTAATTTGGTCTGGAAGTTAGAATGTCTCCATTGCGGTTAGGAAGTAGTTGACATGCTCATACACATTTTCTGCTCCGTGGAACTTCCTACAGTGTTGGAGCTTGAGCCAAGATGGAACGGGATATGTCAGGTTCCTCTCTGACATGGGGGATTGACTCGGCCGGAGTATGTCATCATCGGGAACTTGCTCCATCGTCAGAGGGGCTTGCTTGCCGGCCATGCCGAGCCACCGGGGTAGGACAAGTGCAACGACCGACGCTCCCTCTCTTGAGTTTGCGGGGAGGGAGGAACTTCCCATGTCTGGAATTGCCTGGTGAATGTCCATTACTGTCAGTCTCTTAGAGAGATTGCTTTCAGAGCTAGTCGAAAATGCTTCTTCCCACATATGATGTCAAACTGTTGCAGGTCGCTCGACACTCTCTGTTAGACCGGTCGAATTGAACCGTCTCAGCTCTAGAATGAGCTGAGCACACAATCAGTTAAAGAAAAGTGAGACAGCAGACAAGAAGACTTTTTACGTGGAAAACCTGGAAATGGTGAAAAACCACGGGGCCAGATCAGTGCCGACCAAATTCACTATCTTTTTGGGTGTTACAAACTTTAGAATGCAAGAGGGTGACAGGTCACCGCTCGTTGCTAGGGATGCAGAGAAGAGAGAGAGAGAGAGAGAGAGAGAGAGAGAGAGAGAGAGAGAGAGAGAGAGAGAGAGAGAGAGAAGTCTCTAAGAATGGAGAGATCTCCAAGAGCCAAAGTGAGATCTTCGAGTGGCCTTTGAAGGAGATCTTCAAAGGGGAAGAAGATCTTCGAAGGCCGAAGGAGATCTTCGAAGGATTCTTCGAACGCCAAAGGGGAATTCTAAAGGATCTTCAAATGAGCTCTCTCGGATGTTGAAGGCAAAGTCTCTTGAAATGAAGAATATGAGCTCCTTTTATAGCCTTGGGCAGGGGTAGCCCGGTAATTTTACCGTCGGAACTACCATAACAACCTGACCGACGAATCACGTTCGCCGATTTGTCGCACACGGATCGTCATTTTTCGTATATTCACGTCTTGCCCTCCCCCCCCCCCCCCCCCGGGCAGTTCGAGCAGCTTTGTTGATGGTGATGAGCGCAATGAACAAGACCTGCAATCTGGAAAATCAAAAAAGGTTAATTGTTGTGCGCGTCGGAAATGTGATGACATTCTGAGTGCGCGGTGAACGCGGAAGCGTTTTGAGCGCCCGGTGAACACGAAAGCATTCTGAGCTCGTCGTGGACTTAAAAGCGCTTGGCGCGCGTTGCGAAAGGAAAACCGAGAAGGTGGTCGAGCGCCGTCGGAGAGGAGTGACCATAAGAGGAAGGGTGCACCCCTCAAAGGCCGCGCCCACCAAAGCGGGAAGCCGCACCCCCTAAAAAAGGGAGGGGTCTTCGGCTGCATCCCCCGAATGGGGTGCGGTTTCGACCGCACTTCCTAAGGGGGGCGCGGTTACGGCCGTATCCCCCAAGGGGGATGCGGCTCTCGCCGCACCCTCTATGGGGGTGCGGGTTTAGCCTCACCCCCTTAGTGGGGTGCGTGCTTAACCACACCCCTTAGTGGGGTGCGTGCTTAACCACACCCCACTTTAGGGGGTGCGGCCCTTTGCCTCACCCCCTATGGGGGTGTGCAGCTTTGGCACCCCCTTAGTGGGTCGTGACTGCGCAGCTTTGGCCGCACCCGACAATGGCGGGGTACGCCCTTGTAACTACCTGCGCGAGTGATGCCGCACGATGGTTGCGGCGGTTTACTCCTCTCTTCCCAACTCCCTTGATCATGGTGTTGAGCTTGACTCCTCCACTTCCACTTTCTCATGGTGGAGCTTTGGCTAATCGCACCCCTGGAGCTTCTATAAATTTATGGGTGCATATCAGCATGATATTTTTTTGTGTGGACGGGTATCTAATTCATTTGAAAATTTGAACCACCAAATATTGAAAAAATATATTTATCTTATATTAATGCAACTTTTGTACATTATTTTCATATTATTAATGAGGTTTTTGTAGTATATGGCTATACTTTTAATAAAAAAATTAGGAAAAACTATCTATACTTTTTAATAAAAAAATTTATACAACATATCCAACTCCTTGTTGAGTATTTCGATCGGGAGTCCGGCATGGCAATGCGGGAGTCTGGCGACGTTGGCAAACTCCCTATTCTGCTGCTCAAGGCGGCAGGTCTGCTGGTTGAGTGTGACGACGCCGGCCAACAAGCTCGCTCGTAACCCTAATGATTTGGTTTGCTAGCAGTATTTTTTTATGAAAGAAAAAATGCAAAAAATTGTTGACCCGAATTTCTTTAGGTCTGCTAGAAGCGGAAATGAATTTGCTAATAAAAACACCCCCGTAAAATATTCACATAATTCATTATTAACCCAAGAGGAGATAAATAGGATTTGTTCTAAACTCAATTTATAGGCAGCCAAATCTCACCTCCAAATACCCATAAACCCCTATTAATAATGCCTATACATGAGCAAATTGTCTTTCCACATACAAACCGAGTGAAAAATTAAAAGGTTATTTCAAACAAATTCACAAGCGCAGATCTCTAATTAACCTGCAACACAGCTCTACAATCCAACCAGCTCTCAATCAACAGATTTATAACTCTTCCAAGTAGTCCTGAACAAAAAAATCGAGCCTGACGGGCCGGCCCGAGCCCGGCCCGGTCAAGGCCCGACCCGGTTCAGGCCCGAACCGGGCCGAGCTCTTACCCGGGGCCCTAAAAGGGCCCCGATTTGGCCGCACTACCCGGCCCGGTCCAGGCCGGGTAGAGCCCGATAATCGGGCTAGCCCGAGACCGGGCCGGGCAAAGCCCGATCCGGTCTCGGGCTAGCCCGATTGAGCCTAACGGCTCTTATTAGAGCCGTTAGGCTCATTGCCAGCATGGCTGCCATGTGGCAGCCATGCTGGCACTCATGGCAGCCAACGGCTCTTCTTAGAGCCGTTGGCTGCCTTTATATATAATATATAATATATTATATTATTATTATTATTATTTTAATTAAAAAAAAAACTAAAAAAACCTATAAATACCCCCTCTCCCCTCTCTCTTTTCTCACACCTCATCTCTCTCTCTCTCTCTCTCTCTCTCTCTCTCTCTCTCTCTCTCTCTCTCTCTTAGCTCTCCCAATGGTGTCGTCCTCCTCAGCTCCAGCGTCGTCTTCCCAAAGTACGGCTTCGGTGGTGGAGCACAATCGTAGAGCGGGTATTTGGGAGCATTTCGACATGGTCCAAGTCGGCACCGAAAGAAAAGCGCGCTGCAAGATGTGCTCGAAGTTGTTATCCATCAGCGGCAACTCGACGCTCGTTAGACACCAAAAATCTTGCGAGTCGAAACAAGCTCCTCCCGAGTCAAGTCAAGCTCAAATTTCTGGAGCAGGACAGATTTGGACGTACGATCAAATGCGACAGCGAGAGATGCAGGCGAAGTTCGTCATCAAACGTGGGCTGTGTACAACCCTGTATTCGCCGAGTACGTTCTCGAAGCACAGAAAGTATTTTCGAACATCATTCTTCAAGATAAACCTAAGCAGGGAGAGAGGAGGGCGAGCTCCTCTCGCCCCCGGCGCCCCCAGCAGCAGGGGGGCGAGACGCCAGGGGGGCGAGACCCCAGGGGGGCGAGACCCCAGGGGGGCAAGACCCCAGGGGGGCGAGACCCCAGGGGGGCGAGACCCCAAGGGGGCGAGGCGCTAGCGTCGGCGGTAGCGATACCGCCGGGCGCTAGCCCAGCTCTCGCCCAGCCCCAAGGCAAGGGGGGCGAGCTCCTCTCGCCCCCGTCCCCAGCAGTAGGGGGCGAGACGCTAGCGCCGGCAGTAGCGATACCGCCGGGCGCTAGCCCAGCTCTCGCCCAGCCCCAAGGCAAGGGGGGCGAGCTCCTCTCGCCCCCGTCCCCAGCAGTAGGGGTCGAGACGCTAGCGCCAGCGGTACCGATACCGCCGGGCGCTAGCCCAGCTCTCGCCCAGCCCCAGCAGAGGTAACCTCTCTCACCCACCAGAAAAGGAGGGGGGGTTGGTCTGCGTTTAGCATCCCAGAACAGCGGGATTTGGCTATTTGCAGTCCGGTTTTGGCTATTCGCAGTCCAAATCCGAGGGTATTTTGGGTATTCTGCAGTCCAGTTTAGGTTATTTGCAGCCCAGATTCGAAAATCCTATAAATAGGACCAAGGGGGCACCATTTGGAGGGATCTCTCATCCTAGGCTAGCTCTCTCCTTCTCCCTCTCCCTCCCCAAGTCTCTCTAGGGGGTGAGGAGAGGCTCCAGTGGTGCCCAAGCTTAGTAGTGGCTTGGGAGGGGAAGTTCCAAGGGGACTTCCGGGTACGTGGCGGGACCTCCCCGCTAAGCCCTTGGTCCAGTTCTTAGTTCCGACACCTTCAACCTAGAGCTCTCCCTTGGGGGAAGTAAGGGTTGGTCGCCCCTCAGCCTCGTTGAGGGCCCCGAACTTCACAGAGACCGAGTAGTCGGTTTCAACAGGCTGTCATTCAGCGTCTTCGATAATGACGACGGCACAGAGTACATACATGGAGGGCTTCAGCCCAAATACCAAAAGGTTAGTAGAATTACTTTAAGGCGCGACATGATTAGGTTATATTTAGAAGCAAAACAAGAATTAATTACGTATTTTGAAAATTTCGAAGGACATGTGAGTCTAACGAGCGACGTTTGGACGAGTAATTTAAATTTAGGATTAGCTTATCTTTGCATCACTTGTCATTGGATTGATCCAATTTCGTGGGAGTTAAATAAACGCGTAATATGTTTTACGGGTTTTGAATTCCCGCACACGGCTATAGCTTTATATAAGGTTATTATGAAATGTGCGCGGGAATTTAAAATTAACGATAAAATACTTAGTTTTTCTCTTGATAACGCCTCCAATAATGGCGCCGCAATTGAATTGTTAAAACGAGATTTAAAACCATTTCTCAACGACGCGTTTTTTCATACTAGATGTGTTTGTCACGTCCTAAATTTAGTGATACAGGATAGTTTAAAGGCAATGTCAACATATATTAATAAAATTCGCGACATGTTAAAAGCTATTTATTGTACTAAACAACGAGCTCAAGATTTTAGAAAATTTTGTAAAGCACAAAATCAGAAATATTTGAAACCACAATTAGATATGCCTATTAGATGGAACTCAACCTATAAAATGTTAAAAAGAGCCCTTCTACAAAAAGATCTTCTAATGGAATATTATAGTTTACTTAATATTGAACACGGTTTAGGTGAAACTGATTGGACCATAATAGAATATTATGTAGATTTACTAAAGTGTTTTTATAGGGCCACCGTTGCTTTATCTGGAGTGTATTATCCAACGAGCGCATTAGTGATTGAACATTTCGTACATATCACAGAAAGATTTAGTTATTATAGAAAACACCAAGGTTGGGCTCCTTTAATTAAAGTAATGGAAGAAATTTTTTTAAAATATTATAGAGAAATACCGCCTATGTTTTCGTGCGCCGCCGCTTTAAATCCGCTACTTAACGTAGAAGGCGTAGAAAATTTGATCGACGAAATCAATACTAATCTAACCTTAAATATAAATTATGATGATGCTGACCCCGTTAGTAGTACAAGTTTTACTAATTTTTTTACGCAAAGTTATAATTATTACAATAACTTATACGGGTCACGACCCCGCGAAGAAATAACGCAACCCAAAACGAAGGATAGTCTTAAAAATAAAATTTTAGATTTAGCTTCTAGGAAAAAAGCGTGCACATCTGGTAGTTTAGATGAATTAGAATTATACACAAAAACTCAATTTAGCGATTTTATGAGTTCGGACGAGATCGAAAACTTTGATATCTTAAATTGGTGGAAAGGTAAAGCTAATACCTATCCTGTTTTGGCCTGTATGGCCCGTGATTTATTAACTGTCCAAGCTAGTACAGTAGCTTCGGAGTCTGCTTTTTCTCTTAGTGGCAAGGTTTTGAACGAGCGGAGGAGCCGGCTTAACGAAGATTCGCTGGAGGTTTGCATATGCTACAAGGACTACTTGGACAGCGTAAAGAGGAAGCAACACATAACAGCTTTGGAGGATAGCTCGGAGGAGATAGAAGACGAAATGGACGCGTTGAACTTGAATCTACAGGATGATTAAATCCCCAGTCCAATCTAAATGTACTTTTTTTAAAATATGTAAATTTTTTAATTAAATTTTATAAGAATCATAGCTTTTATAGGTTTGTATTTTCAATTTTGTATTTTGTACAAATGTACGACTTAAATTTTGTAATATTTTAAATTTTTTGTACCAAATTTTTAATATTAATAAAAATTTTTGTTCCAAATTTAAGTTCAAATTTTTGTTCAATATTAATAAAATGTCATTATTTATTATTTATAAAAATAAAAAATTAAAAAAATTATAATTTAATTAAAAAAAAGAAAAAACCGGGCCGGCCCGGATCGGGCCCGAGACCGGCCCGGTCCTGCCCGGCCCGGCCTGAAGGGTCGGAGCAGGCAGCATATATGTGCTGCCTGCCCGGCCCGGGCCGGCCCGATTCCAGGGGAGGACCGGCCCGGCCCGATTCCAGGGGAGGACCGGCCCGGCCCGATCCTAGAAAAAGCCCGATCGGTCCCGGTCCAGGCCGGCCAGATCGGGCTTTATGTTTAGGACTGCTTCCAAGTCCACCAGAAATCCAACAGCTGCATGTGGGTTAACCCCCCCAAATTAACCTGCCAGGTTTCAAATCAAGCACCCAAAATCTCGCCCTCGACAATGCACTGAACCCAAAATGGCAAAACGAAGAGATCTGCTTCGCTCCCATGCAGAATCAGGCAAGAGCATTGCTCGCGTGCAAAGCTGAGGGATTCTAGCAGGTCAAGCAGCTTTTGCCGACACTGATTCTGGGGGCGTCATGCAACATGGGAGAGGAGTGCGGTGGGAGACCGGGAAAGGGCGTCAGGAAGGAGAAATTTTTGGAACCGGGCTCCATTTTTAAATCTAGGTCTGGGTGAAATTAAAGCGTGGCACGTGTCGCAATCTAGAAAAATTTGGATTTCCTTCTCTAAAACACGCAGGAATGCTTCTTGTTTAGGGTTTCGTGGGTAGGGTACATAGTTTTGGAGAATGAGAGAGAGGAGATGGATTTGGTATGAATGAAACATGAATTTTGAGATGAAATCACCAACAATGGTAGAATTTCCCGCCCTTGGCATTTTCATATTATTTATGGATCATAAATCTTGCCGGAGAAGGAGACGGAGTGATGCAAGAGGAGACTGATGAAACCAGGAAAATTCCGACTCCAAATGTTCGGACCTGAGTGTAGCCGAAGGTCACTAATCCCGCAGTCGAACGCCACAACTCTAATGACTAGAGTAGGAGAGAGAGAAATGTCTCAAGCACACCCCAGGCGCTTCAGCAGGGAGGTCCCGCCACGTACCCAGAAGTCTAGAAGAGCTTTCCCTCCAAAACCAAATGCTGATCTAGGTACGAGGAATGCACGGACTAGGCGAGTATCTCGCTTGGGAGGGTTCGACCTCTTCCAAAAAGTGCCTTTCCTGGTACCCCTGAGGGTCTACTTATAGACAAATCCTGGGGGGGGGGTAGTTACCTGACCATAGTCGTGATTTGCAATGGGTACTCGTCCATGCTCGCTCATGCGATATTCGGTGGGGACAGCTACATTCAGCAGGGGCGACATTTGGCAGGGACAACGACATTCGGCAGGGGCGGCGATATTAGGCGGGGTGACATTCGGCAGGGGCGGCAACATTCGGCGGGGGCGACATTCGGCAGGGGCGGCGATTTTCAGCGGGGGCGATCTATATTTATATATGTATATATAAAACTTAATTCAATTTTGTTCAACAAAAACCATATGGTGTGATGGTTGTTATCTTTGCTTGACATAGTGAAAAACTGAGTTCAATTCTCACCATTGTCAATTTTTGTGAGATTAAAAAATGGGTCATATGACCCTCCTTTTTCGATAAATTTAGAGATAAAATCGTAATTTTATGTTGTAGGGTACTCTACACCTTTATAGTTTTAGGTCACCCCCTAGTATGTTTAGGAGATCAATGAAAAAGTGGAGAGAGAGAGATAGAGTGGTTTGATCCGACGGCTGATGAAATATCATGCCAGATTCGACGACCGTAATTATTTCAACGACTTTAAAATTCATGAGTTTGATATTTCTTTATATATGGTAAAAATATATACATACGAGTGACAGGCACGGGGCTCCGCCCCTACTGCCAAGCGCGACAGTACCTGTCCGGCGAAGGCGGGCTTCGCCCTCCCCCGGCAGGCTTCGCGCGGGCGGGCTTCACCCGCCCCCTGTCAACCGCGATAGTACCCGGCCGCCCCCGACGGGCTACGCCCATTACGCTCTGGGCTGCGCTTGCATCAAGCCGGTTGCGCCCACAACATATACATATGAATACTCAAAACGACCGCACAAAAATTTTAATTAATATTTTATAATTTTTTTTCAAAAATATTTATTTTTTAACAAAAAATCATTTTCAAGTAGGTCTAGGAGGTCTAATGATTACCTACTATAGTAGGTGTAGGAGGTCTACTAAAAAGCTTTTGGATTTTATGAATTTCCATAATTATTTTTATTATAGGGATATAGTGTAATTACACAAATAGCCATTATATTTTATGAATTTCGATTTTTTTCAAAATATATGTTAAGACATTGGAGTAAAAGAATGATGCTATATTTGACAATTTTGAATGTTTGCACCAAAGACAACTTCTTGTATATAGTAGTTATATATATATAAGAAAATTCCCTTAATTTTTATAATTTTTCCTTAATTTTTATTTTATTTGAAAAAATGATCAACATAAATGTACAACCCTCATATTTCCCGAGTCGGTGCGACCCGACCCGGATGAAGCCAAGATAGCAAGGGTGGCCAGGACGGACAAAACGGCCACATGGGGCGGTCGAAACCGACCAAGGCAAAGAGAGGCCGCGGGGAAGGCGGGGGGAGCACCCGCTCCCCCGACTCTCTTCGGTCGAGTGGGAGGGGCCCTCCCACTCGCCGGGCGAGTGGGAGGGGCCCTCCCACTCGCCGGGCGAGTGGGAGGGGCACTCCCACTCGCCGGGCGAGTGGGAGGAGCCCTCCCACTCGCCGGCCACCTTGGGGGCGAGTGGGAGGGGCCCTCCCACTCGCCACCCCCCTTTGGGCGAGTGGGAGGGATTCCCCCACTCGCCCGGTACATTGGGGGGAGACCGGCATGGCCTCCCGTGAGGGGGGAAGTGGGCATCTCGAGTCCCACTCGCTCCCCCTCATGCGTTGATCGTTCGTGGTCATGGTTGGACTGCGGATAGCAGGATCTTGGCTATCCGCAGTCCATTTTTGGGAAAGTCTATAAATTGACCTCCATGGGCACCTTGGGAAGAGTTGGTTCCTACCCCCTCCCTCGCGTGTGAGCAAGCACTACCCCTCCCCTCCCCTTAACGTTGAAGGTGGTCGGTGAGGTGTTCCTTAGTGCCCTCCAAGGTGCCCAGGCTCGGCATTGGCTTGGGAGGGGAAGCGCTCTAAGATCTTCCGGGTATGTGGTGGGACCTCCTCGCTGAAGCTTAAGGGGTTCGTTTCTAGATTCAAGTGCTCTTCAAGGGCAAGTTCTCCTAGTTCTTAGTGACTGGTCAAGGGTCTCGCTCAGGTCAAGTAAGGGTTAGCTGCACCCCCCTTGCGAACGTCGAAACCGGGTTACTGGTTTCAACATTATGGTGCGGTGAGCGTGGAAGCAGCTAGTTCGGAAAGCTCTGGGCAATTCTCATGGCTGGAAGCGATGAGCTGGGGGACTCACCCCTGCTGGGGAGTGCATGAAGAAAGGTGACTTCGAGGAGTTCAGGAAGTCAATCCGGGAAGTCTTGCGGTTTGCACTCCCCCTCAGGGCGAGTACACGGCATCGCCAACACCTGTGCTCACCTCGCCGTCTTTGATGGAGATAGAGCAAGCGTGTTGGCAAGGGAAGGGGCCAGCCTCGGAGGAAGGCTTGAGCCTTCAAGCGCAAGCGCTCTTCAACAGCTCTCCTGGGGCCAGCTGCCCCGAGTGAGGGGGCAGGGAGGATGCCTCCGTCTCAACAGGAAGGGGGCGTAGTCCCTGTTCCTGATTCAACAAAAGCACGGGGAGACGCCACGAAGCTACGCAGATCGGTTCCAGAGGCAAGTCTCCCACCTGCAGGTTGACCAAGGAAGCAGGAAGGACCAGGAGAAAGGAAAGGAATAAGAAGACAGAGAAAGTGGAGGAGATGATGAAAGGGATGGTCAAGGTGCATGTGACCAAGTAGGCCCAGAGGGGCGCGTTGTAATAAGCAGGTAGCTCATCGACGATGAATGAAGAGGTTTCAGGTAACGCCTTGACTAAGTGGCTTGGGGTAAGTGTTGAGTTCCTCTGCCTCCAGGTGAAGGTAAGCACCTAGGACGTGGATGGGTACTCCGCTCCCATTTGGTAGTATCCCCGACTAGAGACCATTCTCCGGGCTCAGTCATGCCGGCAGATGGGAGGCTCATCGGGTCGACTCGCTACTTGGTAGCTGGACTGGGAAGGCGTTGAGTTCCTCTACCTCCAAGTAGGATAGGCCCCTAGGACGTGGATGGGTACTTCCGCCTCCAATTGGATTGGGAAGGCGTTGAGTTCCTCTGCATCCAGGTGAGCTAAGCCCCTAGGACATGGATGGGTACTTCCACCTCCAGTCGGACTGGGAAGGCGTTGAGTTCCTCTACCTCCAGGTAGGCTAGGCCCCTAGGACGTGGATGGGTACTTCCGCCTCCAATTGGATTGGGAAGGCGTTGAGTTCCTCTACATCCAGGTGAGCTAAGCCCCTAGGACGTGGATGGGTACTTCCACCTCCAGTCAGGTTGGGAAGGCGTTGAGTTCCTCTGCCTCCAGGTGAAGGTAAGCACCTAGGACGCGGACGGGTACTTCCGCCTCCAATCGGTAAGATCCCTGACTATAGAGCATTCTCCAGGCTCAGTCATGCCGACAGATGGGAGGTTCATCAGGTTGACTCGCGGCAGGTAAGATTTCAAGAAGGACGATCGGTTCGGTAAGATGGTTGAATCCCTCCGCCCCTCAGTGAAGGTAAGCACCTGGGATGTGAACTGGTCCTCCGCCCCCGGTAGTTCGAGAAAGTGTTGATTTCCCTCCCCCTCCAGGTGAGCTCGGCTCCCTGGTAGGTGTGGAGTTTCCTCCCCCTCCAGGTGAGCTCGGCTCCCTGGTAGGTGTGGAGTTTCCTCCCCCTCCAGGTGAGCTCAGCTCCCTGGTAGGTGTGGAGTTCCCTCCCCCTCCAGGTGAGCTCGGCTCCCTGGTAGGTGTGGAGTTTCCTCCCCCTCCAGGTGAGATCGGCTCCCTGGTAGGTGTGGAGTTTCCTCCCCCTCCAGGTGAGCTCGGCTCCCTGGTAGGTGTGGAGTTTCCTCCCCCTCCAGGTGAGCTCGGCTCCCTGGTAGGTGTGGAGTTCCCTCCCCCTCCAGGTGAGCTCGGCTCCCTGGTGGGTGTGGAGTTCCCTCCCCCTCCAGGTGAGCTCGGCTCCCTGGTGGGTGTGGAGTTTCCTCCCCCTCCAGGTGAGCTCGGCTCCCTGGTCGGTGTGGAGTTCCCTCCCCCTCCAGGTGAGCTCGGCTCCCTGGTAGGTGTGGAGTTTCCTCCCCCTCCAGGTGAGCTCGGCTCCCTGGTAGGTGTGGAGTTCCCTCCCCCTCCAGGTGAGCTCGGCTCCCTGGTAGGTGTGGAGTTTCCTCCCCCTCCAGGTGAGCTCGGCTCCCTGGTAGGTGTGGAGTTCCCTCCCCCTCCAGGTGAGCTCGGCTCCCTGGTAGGTGTGGAGTTTCCTCCCCCTCCAGGTGAGCTCGGCTCCCTGGTAGGTGTGGAGTTTCCTCCCCCTCCAGGTGAGCTCGGCTCCCTGGTAGGTGTGGAGTCCCCTCCCCTTCCAGGTGAGCTCGGCTCCCTGGTAGGTGTGGACTTCCCACCTTCCACCTCGGGCCGAGTTCAGCTCGACTAGAGGTGTTGAGTTTCCCTCCACTTTCGGTCGAGCTTAGTCCGACCTCAGGTGTTGAGCTTTCTCCACCTCCTGTTGAGCTCGGCTCACCGGAGGGGTGTTTAGTGGAGAAAGGTTCGTTCCCCACCTCGGGTCGAGTTCAGCTCGACTAGAGGTGTCGAGTCTCCCTCCACCTTCGGTCGAGCTTAGTCCGACCTCAGGTGTTGATCTTTCTCCACCTCCTGTTGAGTTCGACTCGCCGGAGGGGTGTTTAGTGGAGAAAGGTTCGTTCCCCACCTCGGGTCGAGTTCAGCTCGACTAGAGGTGTCGAGTCTCCCTCCACCTTCGGTCGAGCTTAGTCCGACCTCAGGTGTTGATTTTTCTCCACCTCCTGTTGAGCTCGACTCGCCGGAGGGGTGTTTAGTGGAGAAAGGTTCGTTCCCCACCTCGGATCGAGTTCAGCTCGACTAGAGGTGTCGAGTCTCCCTCCACCTTCGGTCGAGCTTAGTCCGACCTCAGGTGTTGAGCTTTCTCCACCTCCTGTTGAGCTCGGCTCGCCGGAGGGGTGTTTAGTGGAGAAAGGTTCGTTCCCTAACTCGGGTCGAGTTCAGCTCGACTAGAGGTGTCGAGTCTCCCTCCACCTTCGGTCGAGCTTAGTCCGACCTCAGGTGTTGATCTTTCTCCACTTCCTGTTGAGCTCGACTCGTCGGAGGGGTGTTTAGTGGAGAAAGGTTCGTTCCCCACCTCGGGTCGAGTTCAGCTCGACTAGAGGTGTCGAGTCTCCCTCCACCTTCGGTCGAGCTTAGTCCGACCTCAGGTGTTGAGCTTTCTCCACCTCCTGTTGAGCTCGGCTCGCCGGAGGGGTGTTTAGTGGAGAAAGGTTCGTTCCCCACCTCGGGTCGAGTTCAGCTCGACTAGAGGTGTCGAGTTTCCCTCCACCTTCGGTCGGGCTTAGTCTGACCTCAGGTGTTGAGCTTTCTCCACCTCCTGTTGAGCTCGGCTCGCCGGAGGGGTGTTTAGTGGAGAAAGGTTCGTTCTCCACCTCAGGCCGAGTTCAGCTCGACTAGAGGTGTCGAGTCTCCCTCCACTTTCGGTCGAGCTTAGTCCGACCTCAGGTGTTGATCTTTCTCCACCTCCTGTTGAGCTCGACTCGCCGGAGGGGTGTTTAGTGGAGAAAGGTTCGTTCCCCACCTCGGGTCGAGTTCAGCTCGACTAGAGGTGTCGAGTTTCCCTCCACCTTCGGTCGGGTTTAGCTCGACCTAAAGTGTCGAGTGTTCTCCACCTCCAGTTAAGCTCGGCTCAAAGGAAGGGTGTGTATAGGAGAAGGGTTTTCCCTTCGTCTACTCAAAGTAATTTCAGCTGAAAAGCTTGGCCACATGGGGCGGTCGAAACCGACCAAGGCAAAGAGAGGCCGCGGGGAAGGCGGGGGGAGCACCCGCTCCCCCGACTCTCTTCGGGCGAGTGGGAGGGGCCTCCCACTCGCCAATCACCCTTAGGCGAGTGGGAGAGACCCTCCCACTCACCCGGGCGAGTGGGAGGAACCCTCCCACTCGCCGGGCGAGTGGGAGGGGCCCTCCCACTCGTCGGGCGAGTGGGAGGAGCCCTCCCACTCGCCGGCCACCTTGGGGGCGAGTGGGAGGGGCCCTCCCACTCGCCACCCCCCCTTTGGGCGAGTGGGAGGGATTCCCCCACTCGCCCGGTACATTGGGGGGAGACCGGCATGGCCTCCCGTGAGGGGGGAAGTGGGCATCTCGAGTCCCACTCGCTCCCCCTCATGCGTTGATCGTTCGTGGTCATGGTTGGACTGCGGATAGCAGGATCTTGGCTATCCGCAGTCCATTTTTGGGAAAGTCTATAAATAGACCCCCATGGGCACCTTGGGAAGAGTTGGTTCCTACCCCCTCCCTCGCGTGTGAGCAAGCACTACCCCTCCCCTCCCCTTGACGTTGAAGGTGGTCGGTGAGATGTTCCTTAGTGCCCTCCAAGGTGCCCAGGCTCGACATTGGCTTGGGAGGGGAAGCGCTCTAAGATCTTCCGGGTATGTGGTGAGACCTCCTCGCTGAAGCTTAAGGGGTTCGTTTCTAGATTCAAGTGCTCTTCAAGGGCAAGTTCTCCTAGTTCTTAGTGACTGGTCAAGGGTCTCGCTCAGGTCAAGTAAGGGTTAGCTGCACCCCCCTTGCGAACGTCGAAACCGGGTTACTGGTTTCAACAATAAAAGTTGTAGATCTAATCGAGATGAATAACTTTTATGTTGATCAGTTTTTAATTTGAAGCCGTTTAGACTCTCATTCGGTATGATCTTTTTCGAGGCTTAAATCGGGGCTCTAAAAAGCTTCAAATCAAAAAGTGATCAACATGAAAGTTATTCTTCTCGATGAGATCTACAACTTTTATGTTTATTACCCTTTCAAATAATATACAAATCGAGCATAAAATCATAAGAAACAAGACTCATGTTAGAAAAGCCTAGATGCTGTCGAAGGCCGCCTCACGACAAAGCGCCAGGGGCGGGCAAAGCCCGCCACCGCCAGCCGGGTACTGTCGCGCGGGGCACGGGGGACACGGGGGACACGGGGGGCCCCCGTGCACTGTCACTCGTATATATATATATTATCAAATCTATTAAATAACTTTGAATAACATATTATCATTAAATAATAAGTATATAATTAATATTATAATATATATAATATAAATGTTTATATAATATATATAATATCAAATCTATTAAATAAAATTTAATAACATATTATCATTAAATAATAAGAACATAATTATTATTTATCAAAATAGAAGTATGTAAATTATCTCATACGCTCATATAATTATTTTGAGCTTTTTCATCAAACGATTAAAAAATTTCAACACTATTGCACGTGGGTTTGATGTGGGAGTGGTTTGCCTATAAAGAACTAGGACTTTCAAATAAAGCACTAAAACTCGGATTTATTTGTTTGTTAATAGTCAAACAAGATTTGTTAGCAACAACACCATTTAAAAAACCCTAATGTGCAAATAAGAGTTTTTACCTAAATTAATAATGATAAATTTCTAGGAGCTCTTGAAGGGTGATGTTTATTTTATGTGTTTTCCAAGAGCCATCCCCACACTATTTAGCCATAGTTTATTTTAGTTTAGGACTTTAGGTATTGAAGTTTCTCCTTTAAGTAAGCCTTTTGGTAAATTATATTTATGTATATGCACGGAGAACACTCTTGACTAAGGGTTTCATGTGCACTTCCACATTATGCAGTGTCTATATATGTGTGACTATGTCAATGACTTGGGGGTGTTACGTTAATGGATGGTTAACCATCAAGATCACATAGTATCATCACCACTAGTTGACCATATAATTTATAAGAAGTTTGAAGAGATCTGAAGAGGCAGAAGATGAACCGTGTCTTCCGTGAACAGCTGGATAAGTTCATCATCGTGTTCATTAATGGCATTATGGTCTATTCCAAGACTCGTGAGGAACATGTTGCTCATCTTAGTCTCACTCTTTCCACCCTTCGTCAGCATCAACTTTATGCCAAGTTGGCGAAGTGTGAGTTCAGGCTGGATCGTGTTGCCTTCTTAGGCCATGTAATTTCAGGAGATGGACTTTCTGTTGATCCTGCCAAGATTTCTGCAGTTTTGGACTGGAAGCGACCTTCTACCCCTACTGAAATTCGCAGTTTCCTTGGGCTTGCTGGATACTATCGGCGTTTCGTCGAAGGTTTTTCCTCTCTTGCTGCCCCACTGACAAAGCTAACTCAAAAGCATGCTAGATTCGAGTGATCAGATCAGTGTGAGCAGGAATTCTTGGAACTGAAGCAACGTCTGTGTTCAGCGCCAATTCTAGCCCTTCCTTCAAGGGGGGCAGACTTTTCAGTTTACACTGACGCTTCCGGAATTGGGTTGGGATGTGTCTTGATGCAGGGTGACAGTGTTATCGCTTATGGGTCGAGACAGTTGAAGACTCACGAGCGTGACTACCCCACCCATGATCTGGAGTTCGTTGCAGTGGTGTTTGCTTTGAAGCTTTGGTGACATTATCTCTATTGTACAACCCTCATATTTCCCGAGTCGGTGTGACCCGACCCGGATGAGACCAAAATAGTGAAAGTGGTCTAGACGAGCCAAACGACCACGCATAAGCGGTCGGGACCGATCAAGGCAAAGAGAGGCCGCGGGGGAAGCGGGGGGAGCACCCGCTCCCCCGACTCCCTTCGGGCGAGTGGGAGGAGCCTCCCACTCGCCAATCACCTTTGGGCGAGTGGGAGGGACCCTCCCACTCACCGGCCCTTTGTGGTGGGAGTGGGAGGATCTCTCCCACTCACCCGGGCGAGTGGGAGGGGCCCTCCCACTCGCCGGGCGAGTGGGAGAGGCACTCCCACTCGCCGGACACCTTGGGGGCGAGTGGGAGGGGCCCTCCCACTAGCCACCCCCTTTGGGCGAGTGGGAGGGATTCTCCCACTCGCCCGGCGCATTGGGGGGAGGCAGGTAGAGCCTCCCGTGAGGGGGGAGTGGGCACCTCAAACCCCACTCGCCCCCTCTCCTGCATTGATCATTCAGGGTCATGATCGCGCTGCGGATAGAGAGATTTCGGCTATCCGCAGCCCGGTTTTGAGAAGTCTATAAATAGACCCCCATGGGCACCTTGGGAAGGGTTGGTTCCTACCCCCTCCCTCGCGTGTGAGCAAGCACTACCCCTCCCCTCCCCCTGTCATTGAAGGTGGACGGTGAGGTGATCCTTAGTGCCCTCCAAGGTGCCCAGGCTCAGCATTGGCTTGGGAGGGGAAGTTCCGAGTGAGCTTCCGGGTGTGTGGTGGGACCTCCGCGCTGCAGCTTAAGGGGTCCATTTGTGGACTCAGGTGTTCATCAAGGGCAAGGGTCTCTCAGTTCTTAGTGACCGGTCAAGGGTCTTAACTTAGGTCAAGTAAGAGTTAGCCGCATCCCCCTTTTCGAACGCTGAAAATGGGTTATTGGTTTCAACATTTTGGTGCGGTGAGCGTGGAAGCGGTTAGTTCGGAAAGCTCTGAGCCAAGTCTCATGGCCGGAAGCGATGAGTTGGGAGATCCACCTCCTACCTGTGAGTATGTGAAGAAGAGTGACTTCGACGAGTTCAGTAAAAGGATCATGGAGCTCTTGCAGGCCGCACCCCCCACTCGTGGCGAGTGCTCGACACCACCTGCACCTAGGATCGCCACACCACCCTCGATGGAAGTGGGGAGAACCCATCAGCAAGGAAGAGAGCCGGCCTCGGAGGAGGGTTTGAGCCTCCAAGCGCGAGTGCTCTTCAACAGCTCGCCCGGGAATAGCTGCCCCGACAGGGAGATGATAGGAACGCCTCCGTCCAACCAGGGAGGGTGGAGAAGTCCTTTCTGCGAGCTGATCGTGTCAGCCCCCGTTCCAGATGGGTTCCGCGACCCCGCCATGTCCTACTATGAAGGAAGCAATGATCCTCTCCAACATCTTCAATGGTTTGAGGACATGACCTCGATCAGGCAAATGTCGGACGCCTTCATGTGCAGGCTTTTCGCCGTCACGTTCCAGGGAAAGGCGAGGGATTGGTTCCACTCGCTTCTGGCGGGAACCATCTACCGCTTCGAGGATCTGCGTCGAAGTTTCTTGTTAAGGTTCTCTACCTCGAAGAAGAGGAGGAAGAGCATGGAGGCCTTGTTCGCAGTCAGGCAAAAGCCAGGGGAGACGCTGGCTAGCTACATGGATAGGTTCCAGGCAGAGGTCCTTCTTGTCGTCGAAGTGCCCGGGCATACCCTGCAGCTAGCCTTCACCCTTGGGCTGCAGCCTAGGCTGTTTCGGATGAGTCTGACTCGGGACCCTCCCCTGTCTTTCGAAGAGCTGATGAAGCGTGCTGATCGTGAGACCGAGTGTGAGGCTACCAATCAGGAGTTTGTGGCTAGGTTAGCCGAGGTAGCAGAGGAAGAAAGGAAAGAGCATGGAGGAAGAAGAAAGGAGGAGATGAGGAGTCAGGGACACCAAGGACCCCCCGTTGGGCAGGAGCAAGGCTGGGAGTTTCAACCACCAGTCGCCGTACCGACCTGGAGGCCGCCAGGAGGACCCCCTCGAGGCCAAGGAAAAGGCCATTTCCAAGGGATAGAAAACTTTCAGGGGAAGGAGGGACGATTCAACCCAGCAAGGAGGCAGCCGGACACAAGGCCGTTGCAACCCCACCCCCTGCAAACCATGACGATTGGCCGAAAAAGAGAAAATAAGAAGAGGGGTCGCGCAGGGAAGGAAGCAAGGATGATGGCATTGTCGTACTGTGACTTCCATCAGCAGGAGGGTCATGCGACAGCCACATGCCCAGAGTTTCTGGAGGTAAGGAAAGGAAGAAGAACCTCGACAGAGAGGAGACAGCTATACCCGGAAGGACCAGGAGGAAGCTGAGGAGATGGAGGAAGTGATGAATGAGAAGGCCAAGGTGCATGTGGTCGAGTAAGCGCAAGGAAGCGCAAGGAAGCGCATTGTAATGGTATGTAATCTATTTCTAATATATCAAAAGTAGTTAAAGATAGCATCTAGGTCGAGTCCTCGACTGGAGACCACTCACCCGGGCTTGTTGATGTCGGTCGCTGGGTGGCTCGTCGGGTAGATTCGTTTTAAGTCGAGTCCTCGACTGGAGACCACTCGCCCGGGCTTGTTGATGTCAGTCGCTGGGTGGCTCGTCGGGTAGATTCGTTTTAAGTCAAGTCCTCGACTGGAGACCACTCGCCCGAGCTTGTTGATGTTGGTCGCTGGGTGGCTCGTCGGGTAGATTCGTTTTAAGTCGAGTCCTCGACTGGAGACCACTCGCCCGGGCTTGTTGATGTCGGTCGCTGGGTGGCTCGTCGGGTAGATTCGTTTTAAGTCAAGTCCTCGACTGGAGACCACTCGCCCGAGCTTGTTGATGTCGGTCGCTGGGTGGCTCGTCGGGTAGATTCGTTTTAAGTCGAGTCCTCGACTGGAGACCACTCGCCCGGGCTTGTTGATGTCGGTCGCTGGGTGGCTCGTCGGGTAGATTAGTTTTAAGTCAAGTCCTCGACTGGAGACCACTCGCCCGAGCTTGTTGATGTCGGTCGCTGGGTGGCTCGTCGGGTAGATTCGTTTTAAATCGAGTCCTCGACTAGAGACCACTCGCCCGAGCTTGTTGATGCCGGTCACTGGGTGGCTCGTCGGGTAGATCCGTTTTAAGTCGAGTCCTCGACTGGATACCACTCGCCCGAGCTTGTTGATGTCGGTCGTTGGGTGGCTCGTTGGGTAGATTCATTTTAAGTCGGGTCCTCGACTGGAGACCACTCGCCCAGGCTTGTTGATGTCGGTCGCTGGATGGCTCGTCGGGTAGATTCGTTTGGGTTGGTAAGGCTCCAAGAAGAGAAGCCGGTCTGAGGATGTGTCGAGTTCCTCCACCTACAGGTGAGCTCGGCTCCCTGTTAGGTGTTGAGTTTCTCCACCTCCAGGTGAGCTCGGCTCCCTGTTAGGTGCTGAGTTCCTCCACCTCCAGGTGAGCTAGGCTCCCTGTTAGGTGTTGAGTTCCTCCACCTCCAGGTGAGCTCGGCTCCCTGTTAGGTGTTGAGTCCCTCCACCTTCAGGTGAGCTCGGCTCCCTGTTAGGTGTTGAGTTCCTCCACCTCCAGGTGAGCTCGGCTCCCTGTTAGGTGTTGAGTTCCTCCACCTCCAGGTGAGCTCGGCTCCCTGTTAGGTGTTGAGTTCCTCCACCTCCAGGTGAGCTCGGCTCCCTGTTAGGTGTTGAGTTCCTCCACCTCCAGGTGAGCTCGGCTCCCTGTTAGGTGTTGAGTCCCTCCACCTCCAAGTGAGCTCGGCTCCCTGTTAGGTGTTGAGTTCCTTCACCTCCAGGTGAGCTCGGCTCCCTGTTAGGTGTTGAGTCCCTCCACCTCCAGGTGAGCTCGGCTCCCTGTTAGGTGTTGAGTTCCTCCACCTCCAGGTGAGCTCGGCTCCCTGTTAGGTGTTGAGTCCCTCCACCTACAGGTGAGCTCGGCTCCCTGTTAGGTGTTGGGTTCCTCCACCTCCAGGTGAGCTCGGCTCCCTGTTAGGTGTTGAGTTCCTCCACCTCCAGGTGAGCTCGGCTCCCTGTTAGGTGTTGAGTTCCTCCACCTCCAGGTGAGCTCGGCTCCCTGTTAGGCGTTGAGTTCCTCCACCTGCAGGTGAGCTCGGCTCCCTGTTAGGTGTTGAGTTCCTCCACCTCCAGGTGAGCTCAGCTCCCTGTTAGGTGTTGAGTTCCTCCACCTCCAGGTGAGCTCGGCTCCCTGTTAGGTGTTGAGTCCCTCCACCTCCAGGTGACCTCGGCTCCCTGTTAGGTATTGAGTTCCTCCACCTCCAGGTGAGCTCGGCTCCCTGTTAGGTGTTGAGTCCCTCCACCTCCAGGTGAGCTCGGCTCCCTGTTAGGTGTTGAGTCCCTCCACCTCCAGGTGAGCTCGGCTCCCTGTTAGGTGTTGAGTTCCTCCACCTTCAGGTGAGCTCGGCTCCCTGTTAGGTGTTGAGTCCCTCCACCTCCAGGTGAGCTCGGCTCCCTGTTAGGTGTTGAGTTCCTCCACCTCCAGGTGAGCTCGGCTCCCTATTAGGTGTTGAGTCCCTCCACCTCCAGGTGAGCTCGGCTCCCTGTTAGGTGTTGAGTTCCTCCACCTCCAGGTGAGCTCGGCTCCCTGTTAGGTGTTGAGTTCCTCCACCTCCAGGTGAGCTCGGCTCCCTGTTAGGTGTTGAGTTCCTCCACCTCCAGGTGAGCTCGGCTCCCTGTTAGGTGTTGAGTCCCTCCACCTCCAGGTGAGCTCGGCTCCCTGTTAGGTGTTGAGTCCCTCCACCTCCAGGTGAGCTCGGCTCCCTGTTAGGTGTTGAGTTCCTCCACCTCCAGGTGAGCTCGGCTCCCTGTTAGGTGTTGAGTTCCTCCACCTCCAGGTGAGCTCGGCTCCCTGTTAGGTGTTGAGTTCCTCCACCTCCAGGTGAGCTCGGCTCCCTGTTAGGTGTTGAGTTCCTCCACCTCCAGGTGAGCTCGGCTCCCTGTTAGGTGTTGAGTCCCTCCACCTCCAGGTGAGCTCGGCTCCCTGTTAGGTGTTGACTCCCTCCCCCTCCAGGTGAGCTCCGCTCCCTGTTAGGTGTTGAGTTCCTCCACCTCCAGGTGAGCTCGGCTCCCCGTTAGGTGTTGCGTCCCTCCACCTCCAGGTGAGCTCCGCTCCCTGTTAGGTGTTGAGTTCCTCCACCTCCAGGTGAGCTCGGCTCCCTGTTAGGTGTTGAGTTCCTCCACCTCCGGGTGAGCTCGGCTCCCTGTTAGGTGTTGAGATCGTCCACCTCTAGGTGAGCTCAGCTCCCTGTTAGGTGTTGAGTTCCTCCACCTCCAGGTGAGCTCGGCTCCCTATTAGGTGTTGAGTTCCTCCACCTCCAGGTGAGCTCAGCTCCCTGTCAGGTGTTGAGTCCCTCCACCTCCAGGTGAGCTCGGCTCCCTGTTAGGTGTTGAGTCCCTCCCCCACCAGGTGAGCTCGGCTCCCTGGTAGGTATGGAGTTCTCGCCTCCCACCTCAGGTCGAGTTCCGCTCGACTAGAGGTGTTGAGTTTTTCTCCACCCAAGGTTAAGATCAATTCGACCTAAAGGTGTTGAGCTTTCTCCACCTCCTGTTGAGCTCGGCTCACAGGAGGGGTGTCTAGTGAAGAAAGGTTCGTTCCCACCTCAGGTCGAGTTCAGCTCGACCAGAGGTGTTGAGTTTTTCTCCACCCAAGGTTAAGATCAATTCGACCTAAAGGTGTTGAGCTTTCTCCACCTCCTGTTGAGCTCGGCTCACAGGAGGGGTGTCTAGTGGAGAAAGGTTCGCCTTCCGCCTCAAGTCAGGTTCAGCCGAAAGGCTTGGCAGAGGTTCCCCGATGGAAGATCCCTTCGTGGATTCCCCTCAGGTCCCACCTACTCGTCAAATAGGTGGGTTGGACTTTCTTTCCGAGCTTGGGACAAGCTCGCAAAGAGCGGGGATTGTGTACAACCCTCATGTTTCCCGAGTCGGTGTGACCCGACCCGGATGAGACCAAAATAGTGAAAGTGGTCTAGACGAGCCAAACGACCACGCATAAGCGGTCGGGACCGATAAAGGCAAAGAGAGGCCGCAGGGGAAGCGGGGGGATCACCCGCTCCCCCGACTCCCTTCGGGCGAGTGGGAGGAGCCTCCCACTCGCCAATCACCTTTGGACGAGTGGGAGGGACCCTCCCACTCATCGGCCCTTTGTGGTGGGAGTGGGAGGATCTCTCCCACTCACCCGGGCGAGTGGGAGGGGCCCTCCCATTCGCCACCCCCTTTGGGCGAGTGGGAGGGATTCTCCCACTCGCCCATCGCATTGGGGGGAGGCAGGTAGAGCCTCCCGTGAGGGGGGAGTGGGCACCTCAAACCCCACTCGCCCCCTCTCCTGCATTGATCATTCAGGGTCATGATCGAGCTGCGGATAGAGAGATTTCGGCTATCCGCAGCCCGATTTTGAGAAGTCTATAAATAGACCCCCATGGGCACCTTGGGAAGGGTTGGTTCCTACCCCCTCCCTCGCGTGTGAGAAAGCACTACCCCTCCCCTCCCCCTGTCATTGAAGGTGGACGGTGAGGTGATCCCTAGTGCCCTCCAAGGTGCCCAGGCTCAGCATTGGCTTGGGAGGGGAAGTTCCGAGTGAGCTTCCGGATGTGTGGTGGGACCTTCGCGCTGCAGCTTAAGGGGTCCATTTGTGGACTCAGGTGTTCATCAAGGGCAAGGGTCTCTCAGTTCTTAGTGACCGGTCAAGGGTCTTAGCTTAGGTCAAGTAAGAGTTAGCCGCATCCCCCTTTTCGAACGCTGAAATCGGGTTACTGGTTTCAACATCTATGGCGTGAAGTGCCACTTCTTCACTGACCATCAGAGCTTGAGGTATATATTTGATCAGAAGGATCTCAATCTTCATCAGAGGCGGTGGGTCGAATTTGTAGCAGACTATGATTTGGAGCTTACTTATGTTCCCGACAAGGCCAATGTGGTAGCTGACGTGTTGAGTCGTCAAATTTTTGTTTCCTCTTGTTTACCGATGTCAGCTACCCTTGCAGCTCTGATTGGTGACCTCGAGCGGATGGACATATCCATCTCACCAGAAGGTCAAGGTCAGATTTTTGGTCCTTTGTGGTTTGAGCAGGTGAAAGATTTGCAGCCTTCCGACCCCGTTCTCCAGCGCATTTGCCGAAGGGTTGAACTTGAGTCTCTTCCGGATTTCTCTATCTCTAATGATGTTTTGCATTTCCAAGGCAGTCTTTGCATCCCCGATGTTCCTGAATTACTCGATGTTATATGTCGTGAAGCTTACGAATCCCACACATCTGGTCATCCGGGCAATAATAAGATGTATCAGGACTTGAAGTAGATTGTTTGGTGGCCTGGTATGAAGAATTATATATCTCGTTTCATTTCCCGATGTTGACGTGCCAGAAGGTGAAAGCTCTGCGTCAGCGTCCTGGTGGTCTTTTGCAACCTCTGCCCATCCCTGAATGGAAGTGGGAGGACATCTCTATGTATTTTATCATTGGTTTGCCTCGCATTCCGAGAGGGCACGATGCGATTTGGGTCATAGTGGATCGGTTGACCAAGGTAGCCCACTTCATCCCTTATAGGGAAGGTCACTCTACTGAGAAGATGACTCGAATCTATGTGTCGGAGATCGTTAGACTTCACGGGATCCCTTTGCGGATTGTATCAGATCATGACTCGAGATTTGTTTCTCATTTTTGGAAAGGCTTTCAACAAGCGTTGGGCACTGATCTCAACATGAGCACCACTTATCATACAAAAATCGATGGTCAGACCGAAAGAGTAAATCAGATTTTTGAAGACATGCTTCGGTGTTATATTTTAGACTACAAGGGAGCTTGGGATGAGCACTTACCTTTGGTCGAGTTTGCCTACAACAATAACTATCAAGAGAGCCTCTGGATGGCCCCCTTCGAGGAACTGTATGGGCGACGTTGTAGGACCCCTCTCTATTGGTCAGAAGTTGGTGAAAATATTGTATTGGGACCTGAGTTGCTCCAGGAAATGGAAGAAGCCACAAAGAAGACTCGACTTTAGCTCAGTCGTGTTATTGAGAGGCAGAGAAAGTATGCAAACCTGCGCCGCCGTCCGTTAGAATTTGTTGTGGGTGATCAGTTGTTCCTAAAGGTTTCCCCTTATCCTGGGCTGAAACGATTTGGTCGCCACCACAAGCTTAGCCCGAGGTCCATGTGACCGTTTTCTATCTCAGAGCGTGTTGGGAAATCTGCTTATCGCCTTGAGTTACCTGTTTCTTTTACTGGTGGTCACAATGTCTTCCATGTCAGCCAGCTTCGGAAGTACATTCATGATCCTAACCGCATCATTGAAAAGATTCCTGTGATTCCTGAAGCCAATCTTTCGTATTCGGTCGAGCCTGCTAAGATCGTGGAGTATCAAGAACACAAGCTTCGAAAAAGAAACATTCATATGGTAAAAGTGCTTTGGACGCATGACAAGTCTGAGGAGTACACTTGGGAACTTGAATCTGACATGCGTAACAAGTATCCACTATTATTCTCTTGATCTTAGTAAGTCTCAAAGCTTGTTTTCCCTCATATTTTTTTTATATTCATAATTAGCTTTCATGTCTTGATTTGCAAACCTTGATGGAATGAATGACATCTGAATTTTCGCTATAAGAGTCCCAATTCAGAAAATCCTCAAAAGTTTTGGGGCGAAACTTCCTAAGTAGGGGAGAATGTAACAACTCAAGTTCTTACAAAAAAATAAAATAAAACCTTATTCTTTCCCTTTGCTAACCGCAACCCACCCTATTTTCCCGATTTTAAAACCCACGGTTTAGGTTTCCCAATCCTGCAAGCCTCCCAGCGCGCCGTCTCCTGCACGCGGCGCCACTCCCATCTCCCGCTCCCGATCACGTCGCCTGATCCCGTCTCCTGCGCCGATCGCGATCCCACCTCCTGCTCCCATTTCCAGCAGCTAGCGCCGCCACCTCCTGCTCCTCTGCGCTCGTGGACGACGACAGCCCCCAAAAGCCCCCTTGATTCCTCAAGGAAAGCATCAGCTTCTCCCCTCCAACAACAGACAGCAGTAGCTTCTCCTCTTCCACTACCCGGCTGCAGTAGCCTTCTCCTCCGACTTCCTCAAGGCCGACAGCCGCTCCCTCCATCAGCAGCCTTCAGCAGCCTCCTCTCCCTTCAGCACTCCCTCTCCTCCAAGGGGTCGACAGCCCTAATTTTTCCGCTCTTCCTCTTCATTTTGGTCGGCGACTGCAAGGGGGACGACTAGGGTTTCCTTCCCTCGCCTCCTTGGGCTCGAATTTTTGCTCCTTTGGGTAAGGATCTCCTCTTTGCTCCTTTGTCCATCTTTTACCGCAATTAATTGGTAATTTTCGTGCCCCAGATGATGTGATTACGTCGATCCAACATGTGTTCGTCGTATAATCGTCTAATCCCAAATTTGTTTGTGTTTCCGGTGCCGCTCGTCGGATCTAGTGGTGGGACCTCTCCAAAACCCTCTCTGATTTAGGGTTTTCGTCACCCGAGCACCGCCAAGTCCCCGATCCTTCGTGGTCACTCTTCTCCCCTCACTCTTGAGGGAGGTAAATTTGCTAACCCTTCATGTTTAGGCTTTGTGAAGTGAATTGCATGTACCAGCGTATGGTTTTCTGTCTTGTCAAATATTAAGCATCGTCTGTGATTATTCCTGAACAGGTTCAATAGAGTCTTTGGCTTTGCTTGCGCCGCTTAGCTGTCGCTGGCAGTTTCGGATTCGCCTTAAGGCATGTAGAAAATTTCCTCTCGCTTGCAAACTAAGAATTTAATTTTCTTATATCTGTATCTAAATTATTAACTGTATCTGACAACGTAAGAATCATTGCTCACAAACATGTCATCCTATGTTAGAAGTCTCTATAGAAAATCATGAATTCACTTAGGTCCTGTGTGCCATAAGCAAATATTGAAAGCTAGGGTTTAGATGGTGCATCGTCTTGTTTGCATGGTCACGGTAAGCAGGAAATACTCTCATTCTAATAAGACTTACACTTGAACTTGAGTGTGAACCATGTGCACCAACTTCAAACACCTACGCATTTCAACGAATACAGCTTATGTCATTACAAGAATGTTTATGCTATACTCCGGAGTAGGCTAATATTCAGATAGTTCTGCTAGTTTCAGTTACTTGCACGTTTCTCTAGCTTGCTTCAGGAATAATTGGTACTAAATTTTTTTTAATTTCTTCTGCACGTACCTAAATTTGTAAGTTGTTTATTTTTATTCTCTATGTTCTGAGACATTTTTCTTCTTGTTTGAAATTTTCCTTAGCTTTTGTGACTGCGCCGCCTGCCACCTGAGCCCGAGTTGCATCAAGTTCCTGTGATTTCTGGAGGTTTACTTGTTTTCTGTTGTCGCTGTGCCAGGTTCTATGTATTTGGTTTCTTTTACTGTTAGATTAGTTATGATATAATAGTTACGTTCAACTACTTTCTTTTGAGTCATGGACAACTGCTATGCTTTTTCTGATGTATTGAAATTTAATATTAATGACATGTTCATTTCGGTGATTTGTTGCATTTATATTTTTCTAAGTACTGTGTGTGATATGGGATTTTATTAATGTGCATGTGCATCAATTTTAACACTAAACCTTCCGCATAAAAACAAACTAGTTTTCCTCAAATCAAATATTTTAAAACTAACATTATAATTTTAGCTCCCGCCTAACAGACATGGAAATCTCTTCGCCCATGTCTGTGGCATCATGACCCGCCTGTAGCGTGCTCTGATAGTTTTATTAGACGGGTCGTGACATTCAGTGATTTCAAATCATCGAATTTCTTCAATTCAATTCATATTCAGGGTCCATGCAAGGAAATAGCTCAGAGTAAAGTAGTTCTACATGTTCATAATTCAAAATAATTCAAATGTATACGTAATTAAAGAGGTAAGGACTCACCCCAGTTTTTCCTTTGCCTTTGTCCTTCACAGGGTTCTCGTCGCGCCTATCGCCGGACTCCATCCTCTGTGTTGTTGTTGGTAGCCCTTGGTGTTGTTGTTGGCAGCCCTTGGTGTTGTTGTTAGCAGCCCTTGATTGTTGTCTTTTTGGGTTGTTGTTGACAACATTTGTAGCCCTGATTAATGGTCATTAGTTTTCTTTTTTATTGTCTTGAATTGGCTGCCTTTTAGTGGTATTTTTAGCAATCATTGAGGCTGTTGTTTGGTTGCCTTTGTTAGCTATTGTGGGCCGCCTTCTTTGGTTTTTATTGGTCACAAAAGTGGCTGAAATTTGAAGTATTTAGTGGTTGAAATTGGAATCATTTCGTAGCTGAATTTTGAGTTACGTAGCGACTACAATCTGATTTTATGCTTTCTTTACGAGTCACCTAAGGTAGTCCTCCCTTAGGCAACTCTTATAGTTCGTAGTTGTGGCTGTCTTAGGAGTCTACTCGTAGCTATTAATGGTGTAACCCTAGAGTAAATGATTTAATTGATACTAATAGCAGTTCATTTCTAAGGCAAACCCCCACCCAAAATAGTCACCAATGGCAGCTAATAAGAGCCTCTAATGGCAGCTAACAGGGGCAGCCAATAACATACAACAAGAGCCCACAATAGCTGCTGACCAACACAAGCAAAAGCAGCCAACACTTGTTTCAATAGCAGCCCAATCAGAAAAGCCCCCAATAGGAACCCTAGCCGAAATCAAATCCAGTAGAACCCAATCTGAAAACCCTAGCTCCATCCCTTTCTAATTTCAGCAGCTAACAAGAACAAGAAAGGATTAAAGAGATGGAGAAGAGAAAAGTGGCTCACAGTGGAGGGGTTTCAGCCTAAAGCTGCCAACCAGTTCAATTCCAGCCAATACCACAACAACTAAGCAAGATGGAGAAGACCACAACTTCTACCATCAAGAAGGAGGAGATTTCCAGCATGGGAAGCAGCTATCCAGCAAGGGGGAGGAGGATTGAAGGAGCCCTAAGCATGAACCAGTCCGTTAAAAGCTCTAGGAGGCGGAAGACTTTCAAGTAGCAGAATAATCCAGAGAGATATTTCCTGGATAAGGGAGGGTACACAGTTAGTCCTAATAAGGACACTAGCCACTGCCTCTTTCATCAATTTCTTAATTAATAATATAATATATTTCATACAACCGGCCAAACCATGTAGCCAGCCCAATATTAATCCCAAACAACCACCTATATGGGTTCAGGCCACCCTAAAAATGGCTGAATCTAATTAAAGGACCAGCTCGAGTACACTTGGAGGGAATCTTGAGGAACA
Organism: Dactylorhiza incarnata; assembly: GCA_033032865.1. NCBI lineage: Eukaryota > Viridiplantae > Streptophyta > Magnoliopsida > Asparagales > Orchidaceae > Dactylorhiza > Dactylorhiza incarnata. The sequence continues at coordinate 5,109,257 of JAWHQI010000097.1, read as the reverse complement.
AGAAATGATCATGTTCAATTATATGAACACCTAAGTTATATTATGTTCTTCATCTGTGTGCGTCACACGCATTGCGAAAAACCTAGCTCTGATACCACTTAATTATAACGGCCCAAAGTCTGTCACGATTTAAATCTTTATTCTGAGCGGTTTTTCACAATTAAATATCGCAACAATTCTAATATGTAAAGTACATGAGTGGTACCAGAAGAAAACATAAAACAACTTTTATTCATTTAAAGATAATTTGCATCATGTCCATCCATAGTACAAAGGAAAAATTGTTGGAACATGCGTTCTGCATCTCCCAGGTTTGAAAATAACAAATCTCAAGTTGTATTTGATCATACATGCTTTGGGTATAGTGTGCAGGTTTATAGGTGTGAAGTCGTACATGAACTAGAATGTTGTGAATTACCGCCAGCGATATCTATAACGTCGCGCACTAGCTCGGATTACACAAGACGACTAGACTTGCTCACGACTAAGGCAAATATCGTCTAGACCCATATCATCCAGACGACCTACCGTTGATGCTAGAGAAATACCGTTGACGCTAGCAATATCGGCTAGAGTCATATTGTCCAGACGGCCTACCGCTGGTGCTAGAGAAATACCGATGGCGTTAGTAATATCTTCTAGACAACCTGTGTCGTCTGGACAACTGGAGATTCGTCTAGAAGAGAAGAATATCGTTCAGACGGCCTACCGCTGGCGCTAAAGAGTTAACGCTGGCGCTAGCAATATCGTCTACACAGTTTTATCGTCTGGATGATGGGAGCGTCGACTGGAAGAGCAACATAACATCTAGATGTCTACCACCACGCGCTACTGTTAACGCGCAGCGCTACCTGGATTTCCACATCATCTATCCGAGTGCTCAACACGGGAATTTGGTGCCAGACATAAAAGGAAATGTCACTGCCGCTCGCGGTAGCACCTACCACTCCGCGGTAACATGGGAACATATGGAAATGCCACAAATCAACACTAAAAGTAGGAGCGACGGGAGAAAGAAATCTGACGGTGCAGCGCGTATAAAGCTAACGCGACGCGCTAACTTTAACATTGCGTGGTAGCTTTTAGGAAACTCCATCAATCATATTTAAGAAGCCAAAAGGAACATCTAATATTCTAATATTATTTTGGAGGTAAGGATTTATTATATTTTCGTGGGGAAACATTTTTTTAGAAAGATGATAGCCATTGGTATGGAAATAAAAGGCAAATAAAGAAAGAACAAGAATATTGTGTGATACCGCCCCGCGCTAGCTAGCTACCGCCGTGATGTAACTTCATGCATATCATCCTTTATTTAAAACAATGTGTAATTGAGTTTTCAGCAATGGATTTTCACAAAATTTGAAAGAGAAGTTCGCCCTAGTCGTCTAGAGGGAAGGGAGGGGTTTTCCCAACTAATTCAAGAGGAGAGTTCTTTAGATGAGATCAAAAGGTATTTCATGCACAAAGATTGAAAGCTATTAAAACGATGATCAAGAAGCTTTCTCTCAACACATACATGGAGTGTTCTCTCTACAACAAATTTTAATCAATCGGAGACATCCAAGGATCTACAGAACATCGAAGAGAAAGACTCTCAAGCCGTAAAGATCGAACCTTGGCAAGTGAAACGACATCAACATCAAGAGTCCTTTTTGGAGAGGAGTTCTTCTTCTATATTTCCATTTATTCTTGTATTCTCTTTTCTATTTTTATTGTATTGTGTGACGATAGAAATTGACTGAGGAGGTCATCGGATTACGGGAAGGAGTCCGTGAGAAATCGATCGGGGAGGTCGTCGAAATCCGGGGAGGATTCTGTGGAGAATCGTCTGTGAAGGGCGTCTAGATCAGGGAGATCTAGCATGGGCTCAAAGACCTTTGGGGAGAAGGGAGAGAGCCAGCTCGAAGACATTCGTGGAGAAGGGAGAGAGCCAACCAGTCCTCAGGGGGAGGGTCGGTATAGAAAACCCAAGAACTTTCCATTCATCGCCTTCAATCTCCGGCGTTATAGAGACAACAATTTTGTAATTGTAATTTCATTCAAATCTTATAATGAATTATTATTTTCATGCTTTGATAATTATTTGTGATCACTAAATGTATCAAAATTTGTGTTTCTGAAAGTATAATCTAAAACACACTGAAACGATCACGTGCACGGATTGAACATAGTTTACCCACAAGAATACGATTTTTGTGATACCACCGACGGTAACATTACCGCCCAGCAATAGCTAACAGAGAACGTATTCTTGCAGCAAACAATTTTAAAATCTCATAATATCATTCGTGCTCTTATTCACCCCCTCTAAGGGCGCTTATAGATTCAATAAAAATGACTACAAAGTCCAACTAAGGCATACGTACAATGTACAGACTGCAGTGACTCTAAAATAAACTAAAACAAACTCTAACCCGTGCTCGAGCCAGGTCTTCCCACCATTTCTTTTCTACCTCTGAAGGTATCCTTCTGGCAAGGCCTAGCATGCAGGCAGTCTGATCTTAAAAAAGAGATCGACAACCAATTAGTTTAGAAAACTAAGTGAGTTCCTTACCTATTTAACCGCACTACAGACAAACATGAAGAGTCAACATCAATATGCAGTTATATATTTCTATATGAACATGTGTAGTAGAACAGGAAGTATAATTAGCAAGTACAGCGAGCTGGTAGAACAGAAATAAACTATTTCTGGTATCAAAATTCTTATTTTTTTTTCTTATTCTTTTCTGTATTCAATTCGGGATTTTCATATCACTTTTCGTTCTTTCTAAATACTGAGGGTCAATCTCAATCAAACATCTGGGCCCGTCGCATCAATGTCTGTTCTAGGGCGCTCAAATACGCAGCAGGCTTCCCTGCGAGGTGTAGGAGTTCGAACCCCCCAACGAGGTGTAGGAGTTCTACCCCCCCCCCCCCTCCCCACGAGGTTGACCCTAATCATTTTTATGCGTCGACACACACTCAGTTTCTTATTCTTTTCATATTCAATTCATATTCAGTTTCAAAATATAGAAAATAATTATATTAATTTTCCCTCAAAGTTTTTTTCGCTTGCTAACCCATGTTTAACTTTTTAGCGATTTCATATTTTCAGTGATTTTAAATTTTCAATTTAATTCAATTCATATTCAGGGTCCATGCAAGAAAGTAGCTCAGAGTAAAATAACTATGCATGCTCATAATTCAAAATAATTCAAATGTATACGTAATCAAAGCGGTAAAGACTCCGTCAGCTTTTCCTTTGCCTTTGTTCTTCACAGGGTTCTCATCGCATCTATTGTCCGATACCATCCTCTGCAGTATCAATTAAATCATTTACTTTATGATCATGCCATTAATAGTTACGAGTAGACTCATAAGAAGGTTACAACTACGACTTATAGGAGTTGCCTAAGGGAGGACTAGCTTAGGTGACTCAAAAAAAAGCATAAAATCAGATTTAGTAGCTGCAAAACTCAAAATTCAGGCACAAAATGATTCCAATTTCAGCCATTAAACAATTCAAAATTTAGCCACTTTTGTGATCAATAAAAATCAAAGAAGACATCCCACAATAGCTAACAAAAGCAGCCCAACAGTAGCCTCAATAATAGATAAAAATACCACTAAAAGGCAGCCAATACAAGCAGACAAAAGGACAACTAATCACTATTAATCAAGGCTACAAATGTTGTCAACAGCAGCCCAAAAAGGTAACAATCAAGGGCTGCTAACAACGACACCAAGGGCTGCCAACAACAGTCCATTTCCAAGGCAAACCCACAACCAAAAATAGTCACCAAGGGCAGCTAATAAGAGCCTATAATGACAGCTTACAGGGGCAGCCAATAGCATACAACAAGAGTCCATAATAGCAGTCGGCCAACACAAGCAATAACAACCAACACTTGTAGCACAATCAGAAAAGCCCCCAACAGGAACCCTAGCCTAAATCAAATCCAGTAGAACCCAATCAGAAAACCCTAGCTTCATCCCTTTCTAATTTCAGCAGCTAACAAGAATAAGAAAGGATTAAAGAGGAGAAGAGAAAAGAGGCTCACAAAGGAGAGGTTTCAGCCCAAAGCTGGCGACCAGTTCAATTCCAGCCAATACCACAACAACTAAGCAAGAGGGAGAAGACCACAACTTCTATCAGCAAGAAGGAGGAGATTTCCAGTAAGGGATAACAGCTATCCAACAAGGGGAAGGAGGATTGAAGGAGCCCTAAGCAAGAACCAGCCCATCAAAAGCTCCAGGAGATGGAAAACTTTCAAGCAGCCCTAAGCAAGAGGGAGAAAACTTTCATCAATTTGTAATTAATAATATAATATATTTTATTTCATACAACCGGCCAAACCAAGCAGCCAGCCCAATATTAATCACAAACAACCACCTATATGGGTTCAGGCTAGCCAAAAAATGGCTAAATCTAATTAAAGGACCATGCAAAATAATCCAGTTAAGCTTCCCAATTTCATGAAAATAACGAAATTTAAACGGAAATGAAACGAGGGCCGCAAAAACATCAAAAATCATGAACTTCAAAATAAATTGCGACGTCAAATCAACACTGAAATTTATTTTCATCATAGGGAAATTATGTTGGATCTTGTGGCGCCCTTAGAGGGGGGATGAATAAGGGCTAAAATTTACTTTGAAATTTTTCTAATATATTATGATAATTTTAACGGATAAACAAGTAGATTTTTAGACAACCCAAATAAACACTTAGAAAATCATAAGAAATTGGAAATCAAATTTATTTCCACATGTGATGAATACAAAGGATTGTCGATCTTAATAAAGCTTAAAATCAAGGCTATAATAAAAATAAACTTTTAACAATTTGTGTTTACCAATCCTTCTACCAAGGATCGGAAGGCTATCACTTGTCTCTCTCTAAACCAAGCCCAAGCCTATCCTCTAGATCTTCCCTAGATCTAGACGTAGCACACAAGGCCACGATTTCCCACCAAGCCACGCAAGGACTTGGACGCTCCGCACAAGGAAGCGATTTTCCCCTAAGCCACACAAGGACTTAGACGCTCCGCACAAGGAAGCGATTTTCCCTACCAATACAAAGTAAAATGTATATAAATGAAAATACAAGATAAAATAAGAACTCCCTAGAAATTTAGATCTCTGAAAGGAAGGTTGAAGCCTCGAGATGATCGTTGATGTAGAAGCGCGTCCGATCTCGTCTTCAATTTCAAACCTTCTCAGCATAAATGAGAGTTCATGAGGTTCTGGAGCTCTCTGGATGGAATGCACTCAGGAAGGGACTTAGAATCTTCAAAGCTTGCTATGCACGAACAAAAAGAACCATTTTATAGATTTTCACTGTCGCCTGGGCGACATCACTGTCGGAATTCCGACAGCGTAAAACTGCCGCTCGTAGTGCGCTGTCGTGCGGGCAGTTGCGGTAACTTCCGAGCTGTCGCCTGGGCGACAGTAGCTGTCGGAAAATTCCGACAGCGCCAAACTGCTGCTCGTCGTGCTGCGGGCAGTTGTTGTAACTTCTCTGCTGTCGCCTGGGCGACATTGACTGTCGGAAAATTCCGACAGCTCCTCTTCATTTTTGTCATCCGAAACTTCTCCAGACTGTAGATTGAGTCGTTCTCATCTCCGAAATTGGGTGACACGTTCTGTAACTCTTCCTGGATTGAAAGTTATGGCCATTTTAAGATCAGCACACAAAACTCATCCTTTTGCTTTTTCTAATGTGTACACACTCTTGGATCATGCCCATGAACGAGGACTTGTCTCCTCATTGAACCAGTACAACCTGGACACTAAACACACAAAAGACTAGATCAAATACATCATGGTATTTGTTATTCTCAAACCAAGAGATGCGGAAAGGAAGCTCCAACAATCTCCCTCTTTTGATAATAACAAATACTCATATGAGAAATTAGTGAGTTTATAGATAAGTGCGATAAAAGATATGCATGAATAAAAGGTTTACTGCGTGATAGATTTTACTCCCCCTAAATATCTAATAAAAGGTTTACTGCGTGATAGATTTTACTCCCCCTAAATATCTATGTCACTAGATTTCTCATTTTATTCTCCCCCTTTTGTTATTACCAAAAGTGGGTTGTCATGATCGAGCAATATCACTCCCTCTACATAGACGCTTTCCATGAAAACTTTTTAATATACTCCCCCTAAATTGTATTCTCCCCCTAAATGTATGCTCCCCCTAAATGTTATAATTAATTGCAATGGTGCATTCTGAAAAATTGAGATTAGTAAGAGATTTCTTGAATTTATATTTCTCCCCTTTTTTGATATTATCAAAAGTTATTTTGAAATAAAGAATGAATAATTATGAAGAAATAATAAATATGGGAGTATATAAGAGTAATAGATTTTATGTCGAGAAGAAAAATAGGATGCAATCAAAAGCTTGTTAAATACTACTTGTTGAGAAAAATATAAGCATGATGTAACATAAAGTAGTAAGCAACATAGCTAACATGATAAAGTAAGCATTCTATTTTAAGATACCACTTGCTTAAAGGAAAACACAGTGTTAAAAATAATAAGCACTCTTAAACATAAACATCATTTTAGAAGATAAAACCATATAAAGGATAATGAGTTTTAAATTTGAAAAGTTGATGTTTGAGTTAAAGATTGAAGAGATGCTATTACATTAAGAAAAAAAAATTTGCAAGCATGATTTCATAATATCAAGAAAAGATACACAAACTACAATGTAATAAAATTTTCATTTCAAATAAACATAAACATTGTAGCGGTCATGCTTTGTTATCTAGTGCATTTACTTAAGTTTGTAGAGATTTGAGTAGATGAGCATTAGGATCCAATTCTCATGAGTAGAAGTTTTATGAAAGATAATGTTGTGTACAAAGTAGTGTTTTGATAAAGTATACAAGTGAATCAATCAAAAACACATGACATATATAATGAAATAACACAACATTAAAATACACAAATAATATTACTTCCACACTATTTCAATGCACATGAATAAATAGTACAACTACCAAGGTGCTCTGCACACACAATGCTTATTAAGACTTATCAGGGTGCAAAGTAGTGCTTGGGGGATCACTTTTATACTTTTTAGCTTTATTTTCAAAAAAAAATTTGTGATCCGGTGTACTAAAGAGAAGTTGTGTATAAATTGTTTGCTACAAGACACTTTACAATTCTTAGCCAAGGTGCTCAACCTCACAATGCTCATTAAGACTTATCAAGAGAGTGAGTAGTGCTTGGTGGAGTTTTCCTTGTCATTTATTATTTGCTTTTTAGTTTAGTGACTAAGGACTCCGAATTCACTTGTTTTGCAAACATAGCATTTTAAACCACATTTCTCTAAAGAATAAGTGCATGAAAGACAAAGAATTGTAATAACCAATTCAATGTTGTGTAGGTAATCTATTTAGGCATTTTAATTATTTATGTTATTACACTACACAATCATGTAAGAATAAGATTGTAAACACATGTAGGTTATCAAAAATAAGTGAGTGAATGAATCATTATCAAACATAATACATTACTCATACTTAGAGGCATGCTAAACATTTCTACACATGTTTATCTACAATCAATTTCATTGCACATAACAAGATAATTCTCAAGGCATGACAAATACAAAACAATGTTTTTAAGAAACTTGAAAGTTAAATTAAACATTGTATTTAATCTTTAATTGATATAATTAATCATCCATCCTTGACAATGACAATGAATAACAATTAGATTTTTTTTTATATAAATTTTTTATTTATTTTTTATATATGCACAAAACAATAAACACACATAAAGAAAAACATATTTTTGTTCTTTGAAATTGTTTTGTAATTTTGTAATTTGTTTTATATATATTCTCTAGAACTCATAGAAGTCTTTAATAGCCCTTTCAGTAAATGATATTCTATGCCAGAGAAATAAACAAAAATAATGTATGAGAAAATACATATATATATATATTTTTTAAAAGAAATAAAATTTTGTTTTAAAAAGAATAAAAAGATAAACATTTTACAAACACACAAAATATTAAAATAATACCAGAAATAATTCAAAACACAAAAAAATATTTTGGAGCAAAGGAGCTAACGCCAGGCATTAACTTCTAAACGTCAAAACAGAAGTGCATTTCTTGATGTTTTGAAAAATATTTTTCTCAATTCATTTGTATTATAAAGAGACCTTCCTTCAGTTGAAATTTCAGAGTATATTGATTAGATTTGAAGGCCCTTTTAGCATGTATTTGGTGATTTTTCAAATACTTGTGTTTGGTAAAATCATTAAAGCTCGAAATATTAAAATATGCAAACACATGTTGCAATGTTAGAATATAAAAAAAAATATATGCATGATTTATGTATAAAGAGTGAGATAATGTTCATGCAATGAATATAATATAAATATATCTAAGATCAAGATACCTTAACTACATGACTACACTCTAGCCCCATACTAAGTGACGGATGGGCATGAGAAGCTGCACACATGTCGTAGGTTGGGGTGTTAATCTCATATGCATACAAAAGACGACGCTCAACTTAGCACTCTTTCCCCCCAGTGCCGGCTCTCAAGGCCCCACTGGAACCCTCCCTGGTTAAGGACAAGACATGACTTAGAGGTTAGGTCTCTAATGCACACAATCTCACGCCCTCGCTATTGTGAGACACGTGTCATAGGTTTATTGATTATAGACATACTAAGTGTGTAAGCCTTAAATATATTAACTGTGTTATAATTTCATGATTAGTTTTGGATTTATAATTTTATCGAAGATTGTTGATTTTAAATCCATTTAGAAAAGTTTTATTCATGCAAATAACTACAAAGGAAAATAAGATTTTCATATTTTAATGATATAATTTACTTTAGCATTGCAAGATATAACTAGCATGAGCATTGATTTCTATCTATGGTACGTGATAATGCTGGTGTGATGAATTAGGACAACATGGTGCAAAGCTAAGTAAAGATGGACAAATATAAGATTGAGTTGCATGTATTCAAACATAGAGTTTTGAATTTTCATAGACCTAAAAAGAAGTGACAATTTTATTTGATTTTATCTTGTTGATATCAAGTTAATTCATAGGTCTAAAGATAATGAGATTCATGCAAACAATAAAGATGCACATCACACAAACAAAACAAGATATGAAACTATAATACCAATTGCAATCATATATTTCATAATTCCTAAGGTTGATAGAATTAGTTGATTTAAGATAGGTCTTGATGGATCATGAATTATGATATATGATTATAGAGAATTTTAGCATTGGATATTAATAGATCATGGTGGTGATTGTGAAATCATATTCATCATTTTTGTAAATTTTCTTTTTGATTTTATTTTTAGAAATTAGACAAAACAAATACAAGGTATTTGACAACAATGATAGTAAAAATAATTTTTTTAGAGAAAATCAAAATTTTTAGGAAAACATGTTACCGCCAGCGTTAGTGATAACGCCTGGCGTTAGCAACAGAGTTACTATATTTGATTTAAAACACATTGTTTTTTATATTATTTGATTCTGATTTTTCTCGATTATGATTTTCAATATAGGGGCTATTATATGCAGCAACGAAAAATAGACAAATATGCAATTAGTTGCGCATTTAATATTTTAGCCTAAGACCCCTAAAAATCCATTTAAATCCAATTTTGAAAGTAATTTCATTAGATTTGATAATATCATTTAGAAAATTTAGCATTTAATTTATAATGATAATATAAGACATTTATAGGCAAATGATTTAAAAAGGATAAAACAAAAAGAAAAGATAGATCACTTAAAAATTATGACTTTATGTTTAATTTAATTCAATTTTGATTTGATAAACATTAAACTTAAAATGTAAAAGTCATATTTCATAATATATCTAAGTGACCTTAGCGTGTTGGCTCAAAAATAAGAAAAAAAAAATTAAGCATATCATGAAGTAGAGAATTGATATTTCATTTTTAATTGTTTCTACTTCATGCAAATGATAGGATACTAATGAATAAAAGATTTAGGTATCCAAAGGGGACCATGAGGGATGGTTCCTTTGGGTACCCAAATACGACATGATGATTTTTTAGGAGACAAGGATAAATGAGCCCTTTCTATTAAATTTGATGTGTCATTTTTCTTTAAGGGTCTCCATTCATACCTTGGTTGTTTATCTTTAAAATTCATATTATGATTATGTGACATCTTTATATGATTGTATTTGTTTGAAAAATAATTCATTTGAGATTTATGCTTATTCCAATTATTTTTCAAAATAGATTGATGTTGATAATCATAATGAATTTTATTATATGGATTCTTTGAAAATTTATGAGAGTGATTGTCTTTCTTTAGAATTGAATGTTGAAAGAGTGAGTTACAAAATGTTTTAAATGATTGGTCCTTATTTAGATGATTTTCATTTCCACTCTTTCTTATAGACCTACTCTTATAATATGAAGTTAAGCTTTTAGACTTTTGAAAATTTGATAAACTAGAAAAAAGAGATTTTTCATTATATGGAAATTTTTGAATAAACATTTTTAATGATTCTAGTTTATCCTTTAAATTATCATTTTCTTTTATCAAATTTTCATTATGTTCTTTTGAAATTAAAAGTCATTTTTCTAAAATCTTGAGTTATTCTTTAAAAGAATTATAATCAAAACAAGGTTTAGCATTTTCAATTAAAGAGCATGAACAAGAATTTGGAACATCAATATAAGATTCTACTTTAGTGTTTGATTTTAAAGTTTTATTTTCTAAACGTAATTTGGAATTATCATGTTTCAACTTTGAAATTTTACGTTTAGCAAATTTAAGCACACGAAATGTAGAAATAGAATTAGTTACTAAAAGAGAAGATTTAGATTTTCTTACCTTGCTATAGTTTTCGTCTTCTCTTTTGCTTGATGTTTTGCCATCAACTGAGTCCAATATTGTGACGTTGTCTTCTTCATCTTCCTCTTCCAAACAAGAGTGTCCATCATCCTTTCCGTTTGATGAGCATTCTATGGATCCATCCTTTGTGTAGCTTTCTTGAATATTTGCATAGGCTTGCATATTCTCCGGTTCTTGTGAATGTTCCGTACCTGTAGAAGGAGAATCATAAGTTCTTTCAAGAGAACTCCAAATTTCATATGCGGTAGGTAAAGTATAAATAAGTTTGAAAATATTTTGGTCTAACGCACAAAATATACTATTCATAGATTTTGCATCTAAAATAATTTCGTTTCTAGTTAGTACGCTAGATGGCTTTTTAATAGTAATATTCCAAACTTTTTCATCTAAGGCCTTAAGAAAAATTTTCATTAATATTTTCCACCCTTTAAATTTTTTGCCCATAAATAAAGGTGGTGATAATAGTTTTTCATTTATATTAAAATTTTCCCCACTAGTAGAAGCGAGATCATGATCAAGAGACGTCATTATTCCCGGTTGTTAAGCCGATTTGGAATAACCTCCCTCTGATACCAAGTGTTGGATCTTGTGGCGCCCTTAGAGGGGGGGGGGTGAATAAGGGCTAAAATTTACTTTGAAATTTTTCTAATATATTATGATAATTTTAACGGATAAACAAGTAGATTTTTAGACAACCCAAATAAACACTTAGAAAATCATAAGAAATTGGAAATCAAATTTATTTCAACAAGTGATGAATACAAAGGATTGTCGATCTTAATAAAGCTTAAAATCAAGGCTATAATAAAAATAAACTTTTAACAATTTGTGTTTACCAATCCTTCTACCAAGGATCGGAAGGCTATCACTTGTCTCTCTCTAGACCAAGCCCAAGCCTATCCTCTAGATCTTCCCTAGATCTAGACGTAGCACACAAGGCCACGATTTCCCACCAAGCCACGCAAGGACTTGGACGCTCCGCACAAGGAAGCGATTTTCCCCTAAGCCACACAAGGACTTAGACGCTCCGCACAAGGAAGCGATTTTCCCTACCAATACAAAGTAAAATGTATATAAATGAAAATACAAGATAAAATAAGAGCTCCCTAGAAATTCAGATCTCTGAAAGGAAGGTTGAAGCCTCGATATGATCGTTGATGTATGGAACGATTGGACTTGGCCACAAATGAAGCACCATTTCCCTTTACCTAGATTTTGGTTTGAGGAACTAGGTTTGGAACGATTGGGTTTTTGATGGCGGGAACCTTGACCGAAAGGTTTCTTGAAGTTCTTTCCTTTCCCTTTGTGGTGTTGGTGAGGGGAAAGATTGCCTTGCGATTCGGTGAGGTTTACTCTTGGAGCAAGGTCTTTGAGAACTTTAGAGTTTTTACTCTTATGTTCCTCCTCAATGCGGATAGCATTTTGGATCTGGACATAAGTAAGGTTTGATTGGTCATGCCTTAGTCTAGTGCTAAAGCCGGACCATGAATCGGGAAGAGAATCAATAAGACATGCCACAAGATAATTTTCGGAAAGGATTGAGCCATCGGCTCGGATCTTGGACAACATCTCATCTAGTTGATGGAGTTGAGGATTGATAGGCTTGGAAGCATCAATCTTGAATTTATGAAGGTTGGAAACATTATAGTGTTCTATACCTGCATTGTCCAGGTTATTGCGCGCTTCAAGAGCATACCATAAATCCTTAGTCGTACGATATTGGAGGAATACATCGTAAAGGCTGTCGGACAAGACATTAAGAATGCAGTTGCGACAATGATATTCAATGTCCACCGGATCTCTATATGGGATACGTCTAACATAGGTTCTAGTGGTATTTGCATTTGAGGATGAAGATGATGTCAGGTTTGAAGCAACTGCATTTGTAGTGCTAAGGATTTCAGATTCTACAGTGGGGGCATCGAAGATGGCAGACAAAAGGCCTAACGTATTAAGCCAATATTCTATCTGAGCTTGCCAACGACGAAAATCATTTCCATTGAATTTCTCGGGTTTGATCCCGGCGGAGTCCTCAGATCTAGATGTCATTTTAGTTTTCTGAAAATTAAAATAGATACAATAAATTGCTGTACATATGAGAATGAAAGCATATATTATCATTTTGACTATTTGATTTTATTTAGCTACAACTTCTTTAGATTGTAGGAATATTTTTTAGTATATTCCAAAATAATGTATAACTTTCTTATTTGAAAATTGCAGAAAATAAAATATGAGAACAAATCTAGAAAACTAGATTATTAAAACTTTAAAACAGAAGGGATGAGAATCAAAAGAGATTAGTTAAAAGATAGTTTAGAATCGAGCCTGGGTAAGGCGTGTGATCACTGCCCTAAAGAAGTTGCACCACCCTCCGGCAGGGCTTTCAACCGGTGCTCACTCCTCCAAGGTACAACACCCGGCTAGATCCCGAAACTCCGATGTGCGTGGACACCGAAGAAGCACAGAGCACCCGAACACCCACTTGATGAAGACAATGTAAGGAAAAGAAGACACGTAAAAGATCGTCACAAAACAGAGAGAGAGCAGAAGAGCGTATTTTTTCCCTGAGAACTGCAGAAAGAACGAGTACATGTAGAACTCGGACTGCAAGATCTCCTGTTATAATAAGATCTCGTAAAACGGCAATAAAATAAAAGGCACAATGAATACGAACGATTATAATTGGAAGGCTGATAATCGGGAAGAGAAACGTTGAATATTTCCAACGTAAATAGTGGCGTAAAACACGCGTAAAGGAGCGGTTAAGAAAATGCGTAAAACTGCGAGGAGAAAAGAGCGTAAAACGGCAGAAGCGTTGAATCCAATTCGACGTTGCGTCGATATCATATCGACGCAAGTCGACGCAGGTCTTATCGACGCAAGCATCGAAAACATATCGACGCAAGTCGGGTGCGTCGAATTCCATTCGACGCCTCCAACTTCAGCGGGCTTGTCGACGTTGCGTCGAAATCTATTCGACGCAGCTCCGATTACTATTCGACGCAACTCCAAGTAAAAGCTCTGAAACTATTTTGTACAAAAAATACAATTCAATTCAATTATTCCCCAAATCCAAATCCGGATCAGGTCCGGTGCGTGCGCGCTCGCGCGCGTGGTTCATTGTTTCTCCTTATGTTCTTTTGAACAAATAAGAAGGTGTGAATTTCTTTAAATACACTTAAGGGAAGAAGTAGAATGGCAAAGTGGGACTAAAGAACACCCTTTCATCATGAAAGGCTTTCCTCCAAATATTTGGATTCCCTCCAAGTTTGGTTTTGAGCTTTTCCATCATAATGAGGAGCCCAAACACCAAACACCATTTAGCTCCAATCAAAATATTTAAAGTATAATGTTTTATAATTAAAATTTCTAACATTATTCGTGGTTATGGACTTCAGAAAATGTCGTCACAAACCATTTATTTGTTTCTCGACTCAAGCGGACACCCAAACATGCTCTACATTTAGTTCTTGTCAGCTTTACTCCACTACTCACTGCTTGCCCATTTCTTAACTTTGCCCTTTCTCCCTCTTTTGAACAAATGAATCTTCGGTTGTTCACGATGCCATCCTTTCTGCTTTGAGTTCGATAATGTTTCCTGATACTAAAACCAGTCTGTCTCCCGTACTCATTGTAGAACTGATATACAAGTTCATCAGAATCAAACTCTATCCCGAGACAAGGAGTAATTTATTGGTCGACATGTGGAGTATATTTTAACTCATCAGCTCCTCTGTCTTTGATGGCATTGCCCGTGCTTGCCATTTGGATTCCACCTAATCAAATATCATGAAGCAAGCAAATGAGCTTTATTGCAACACACATAATTAAACATTGCTTATAAATGAACATAAAAATGTAGAGTTGCAGAGCATCCTAACAGTGAGCTTAGGGCTCATTTGGCTGCTAGAAATTAGATAGTATAATTTATAATAAAAAGGTGAAATTTACTATGTTTTCTATGCATTCCAAGTATGAGTGCCCATGAGATAAGAAGGGCCACAAATTTATCATAATATGAGAAACACTGTCGATAAAATGTGCAGAAACAACCAGCAAATCCTCAGTTGATTTGCATTGATCTTCCACTATAGTGAAGTGAAAACTAACAAATGTCAAGTTGAAACCTGGTTCTAGCAACTTCCCCAAATACCTAGCAATTTTAAGAAGATATAAAAATGACTCACCAACATCTATCCACAAAAGTGCGATATTTAATATAATTGAAGTTTCTGACATGAACAAAGGAAGGGAAGCACCTACAACTAGCAGTGAGCAAGCGACAGATGATCGAGCCATCTTAAAACTCTTTGAAACTTCATTGATGTGCAAACCAATGTAATCAAAGTTATTTGCTTGTATTATATACATTTACCTTCTTCTAGACATAGTAGGCCCAAATGTGAGATGGTTTTGGAGACAACAGCTGATTGGGCCCCTTCGCTCTGGTATTCTGGCTGATCGGGAGAACAAAAAAGATAGATTTCCGAGGAGGGTGATGATGGAGCTCGTTCGAGATGGTATTCCGTCGACCTAGCCGGCGCCGCCATGGACGATTGCTTGGGAGAACGGAGGAGGAGAAGACCAGCGCGAAGTGCCACTGTAGGCGATGGACTGGCGGGAAAGTAAGGAGAAGGACTGACGGGAAAGCAGGGAGAATGACTAGCGGAAAAAGAAGAACGCCGTTTTTTCCCGATTTGCTTTGAGAAGAAATAATCATGGCTATTAAATTTTAAATCTCCACTTGTCAACATCAAGATGCCGCACTTTCAGGTATAGTGCAAAATGTGCACTTCACCCCCGGACCCAAGGACAAATTTTTTCGTCGGGCACTCGGACGAAAAAAACAGTCCAGGAAGCCAATCAAAATAAGCGAAATAGTGGGGTCCAAGGTGCACTGTGCACCGCGGGCCCCACAATACAGGACACTTCTCCTGTATGCCATTGGTCTCGGGCAAAATTTTTGGCTACGTGTCCCGTTTAAACATTTGTGTCCGGGAGAAGTGTCGTGCTGACAGATGACGAAATCACGTAAGCTGAGGGGAAATAAAAAAATGACCGCGCAACATCAAATTTGATTTCCGTAAATATCAATTGATCTTCGCGGAAATCAAATTTGATCTCCGTGGAGATCAATTGATCTTCAGAGACTAAATTTTAGCAAGAAAAAAAAAGATTTTATCTCCCTAACTTCTCTCTTAATTTCGACATCGTTGTCATTTTCGTTTCCGATGATTATTGCTTCCACGCCGTAGCCGCATTCATGAAGTACATCGCCGTGTAATTTTCGTCTCCGATCTTCAGTCCCACGTGGTCGTATATGACGTTAAAATTTGCTACAAGAAAAAAAAAACTCTTTTTCTAACTTATCTCTTGATTTCGGCCCCGTTGTCGTCACCGTTTCCGACGATTGTTGCTTTCACGACATAGCCGCATCTAAGGAGCACATCGTTGAGTGATTTTCGTCTCCAATCTTCGCTCCCATGAGGTTGTAGAAAGCGTCAAAGTTTGTCATATGTTGAAGGTGTTGTTTTCTCATTTTAGTTTTGACTTGCCTTGTTCTGGATCATTTTCTCCGGAGTTTTCATCTATGAAGTGTAGTTGAAATTGATCTCCATGGAGATCAATTTCAAGCGCCATGGAAATGAAATTATCGATCTTCATAGAAAAAACAAGAAATTAAATATTTTTCCGCCTAACTTTTATAGTTCAGGCTCCGCATTTCAATTTAATACGCCACGTGTCACAATTTTATTATTCCGGGGTGAAAATCTCTGTCTGGACACAGAATCCAAAAATTGAGCCGGTCTCGGACCGTTTTCTACATCCGAGTTGGAACGGAAATTTTGCTCGGACCCAGTGGAGGTGGTCTTTTCGTTCCCGTCTGAGAGCCCCTAATCCGCGGCGCCCTCTGACGCATTCTTCCTCCGCCGCTGCCGACTCCCCTGCCAGAGTCCGCCCTCTCCAGCCCTAGTCGCGTGTCTCTCCGACGTTCTCATCCTTAGCCTCTGCCGTCGCCCCTGCCAAGAGTCCGCCGCCTCCATCCTGCTGTCGACGTCGACACCCACCTGGCGTTCTCTGTCGCTGGATCCATCGTCTTCCTCGCCCCTAGTTCCTGTGCAGAGCTCGGGTTCCTGTCGACGTCGACACCCTCTCCAGGGACCCAACCTCCTGGCTCGACTCCTCCCAGGATCTGTTCGTTTTCGCCAGTCTGCCGCAGTTCCTTGTTCCCAACCGACGGATCGGAAAGCGTGGATCGACTCTTAATGTACTGGGTAAAATCCTAAAATTCATTTTTATCAGTTCTCTGAAATAAAATTGAGCTTGTCTCCTCAATTATTCGCAATTACTAAGTCTCCTCAATTATTCGCAATTACTAAGTCTCCTCAATTATTCACAACTACTGCTAATTTGCATAAATTACTGTTAGGAGTCAAGCTGTAAGCACTCGGGATTCCCACTCTCGAGTTTCGATTAATAGTTTTAAAACATAATCCACTCTGAAATTGAGAACGCACCGAATTACGGGGCGGAATCCCGTCCGTCGTCAACATTGGTTTTGCAATTGGGTTTACATCATTTTTCTTGGCGGCGGTCATAATCGTTGTCATGCCAAACATACATTTTATGATGGTGGCGGTTTTGTCTAATCTCACAGAAATAAAAAATGCAACGCCAAATGCCAAACAGAGCCTTTGTTTTATAAATCCACAACATTCTCAAATGTTTGTATAATTTTTTTTGGATTGAACATAGTCATGTTTTTTTGTTGGCGTGTATGCCATGCTTTTTTGGTTATGCCATGGTTGATAGTGCATGATTGGGACTCGTTGATGTTGATATTATTTTTGCTTTGGTTATGCCATGGTTGACACTAGCCATGGATAGCTTAGTTACGATAGTATAAAATATGACATATTTATGACGCTATTGGATAACTCGAAAGGCGAACGACTGCAAATGTTATTTGATCGTTTGTTTTATTTTTTACTGTCTGTGATATGAGAACTATTTTGATTTGTTTTTTTTATGGACTATTTTTATGGGTTTAAACTTGTTTGTGTTTTCTAAACCGCAGTTTCTATTAATATTAGTTCATTTTAAGAATTACAAACTTTTAATTTTCTAATTCCCGTTAATGAATTCTATCCTGCAGCCGAACAAAATTTCAAATTTCTGTTAATGAATTCTATCCTGCAGCCAAACAAAATTTCAATTTTCTAATTCCTGTTAATGAATTCTATTCTGCAGGCGAACAAAATTTCTGATAAATTCCAATTCTATTAGTTGAATTTCATCATGCAGTCGAACATTAAAATTGAAATTATACACAAAGTCAATTCTTGCATATATTGATTTTCGTCGGAAAGCTAATTCCTTGCATCCGAACGGACTTTAAGAACATTGTTGAAAGAGGTTAGAGAATCTAAAAAAATCATGAAAATACGGCTTTTACAATTAAAAACCCAACACTGGAAGGTTGAAGGAATAAATACAAGATTTGTAGTGAATTAAAACCTATTTTTGTTAGAGATTTCAGAAAAAATAGGTTTAGGGTAGAAGCAGAGAGGGAAAAAAGGCCAAGATAAACTCACCAACATACAAAATTTTTTTTGGTGCGCGACACGTATGGTGCGAACCGGTTGCGAATAAATAGCCTTCTCTTCTCTGGGCCCCTCTTTTTGCTTCAAGCCAAAATTTTTGCCTCCCCGTTTTCCCTCCCGTCGAGCCTTCTCATTCCGCTCCTTCTCCACGACAACACCTAGATAAACCTCCACTCCTGGCGACCTCGCCTCCAGACCTTGAAGTCGTTCTCGTCTGAGTTGGAGAATCCACCTCCGCTAACCAAGTCACAGCTCCTCCAGTCGTTTCTTCGTCGCCCTCCTACTGTTTATTCGCCACAGTGAATCCCACCTCGTCGAAGTGAGATAATCCAGTTTGTGTTTCTTCCTTCCTGCATTAGCCGACGAGAGCATTGACGACATGGATAGCTCTGGCAAACTGCTGACAACATCTCTACCGTCACAGTAACATCTCTTCCTTCCTGTAGTTACTTCATTTTGTTTTTTGATTTTGCTTTCTAAGTTATATTTGAATGTGGAGTAATTTCTGCAACAAGTTTATTGAGTTATTCTTTAGTCGGATGTTGTCTACTTTCTTGATTTATCGAGTTATTCTCCGACGAGATGTTTTCCTAGAATTTTCTGGAACAACAGGTTTTTTTCCATTCTTCTAATAAAGTCGTTTTTTATACCCAGGCTAATGACCATGTTGTATTTCCGATTGTGCATTCTAATGAGAAAACTTATTTAGCGTATAAGGAGAATGCACACAAAATTGGATTAAGTGTGCGCAAACAACATATAACATATATGACGCATACTCGGATTGTTAAGGGGGGAGAGTTTTCATGTGCAAAAGCCAAGCTGAAGTGCTACAACGATGGACAGAAGAAGTACCACAACTGGATACTCGTGTTGGATGCTTAGTTTGCTTGCATTTTAGTGCTATAAAGAGGGCAAGAATTGGGAGGGTGACAGGGTTTGCAGATGAGCATAACCATAAGCTTTCATTGAAAGATGACTGTCATTTGTTGACTTCCTATCGGAACATATCTGACGTCCAAGACGGTCTTCTGAAGAATATGGCTGGAGTTGGAATCAGAACGGTTGACGCATGCAACTTCATAGCTGATGAAGTTGGTGGATTTGAAAACATCGGGTTTTGCAAGAGTGATGTGTATAATTATGTTCAACGTGACCGAAGAGCACTGATAGAAAGCGGTGACTCCACAAGCTTGTATAAAATATTCTAGAAAAGGTAAATAGAAGATAGCATGTTCTTGTGCGATATCCAGACATATGAGTTTAACATGCTTAATAGTTTTTGTTGGATGAACGAACATACCAAAATTAATTATAATTTTTGTGGCGATGTTGTTATATTTGATACGACCTACAAGCTCAACAAATAGAATTTGGTTTGTGCTCTATTCATTGACATAAACCATCACATGCAAAATGTTTTCGTATGTGGAGTCTTCATTGCAGAAGAGACCGTTGAATTTTTTTGCTGGTTTTTTGAAACCTTTTTGAGATTTGTTGGTGGAAAGCAACCAAACACTATATTTACAGATCAAGATCAGGTGATGATCGTTGCTATTGTGAGATTTTTTACTTATAGTTGGCATCTGGAGGATTAACACAGGAATTCCCTATCGCTGTTGGCTTACATCAAGGGTCAGCTTTAAGCCCTTACCTCTTTACCCTTATCTTAGATGAGCTCACCGGACATATCCAGCAAGCAATACCTTGGTGTTTATTATTTGCAGATGATATTGTTTTGGTCGATGAGACGTGCGAGGGTGTAAACGCGAAACTGGAATCTTGGCGAGACACTTTAGAAAAGAAGAGTTTTAGGTTGAGCAGGACAAAGACAGAGTATATAGAGCTTAAATTTAGTAGTGCAAGAAGGTCAGATGACTCCGTCATTAAATTGGGTGACCAAGATATTTCCTGCAGTGAGTGCTTTAAATATCTGGGATCGATAATTCAAAAAGATGGAGGTGTAGATAAAGATGTGATTCATAGAATCCAAGCAGGTTGGTTGAAGTGGAGAGGCGCGTCTGGGACCCTATGTGATCGTAAAGTACCACTAAAACTTAAAGGCAAGTTTTACCGTACTGCAATTAGGCATGCAATGCTCTACGGTTCTGAGTGTTGGGCAGTGAATGGTGTACACGAGCAAAAAATGGGAGTCGCGGAGATAAGAATGCTTAGGTGGATGTGTGGTCACACGAGACTGGATAAAATTAGGAATGAATGTATCAGGGATAAGATAGGAGTGGCGCCAATTGTAGAGAAGATGCGAGAAGCTCGTTTAAGATGGTTTGGACATGTACATAGGAGACCATTAGAGGCACCTGTTAGGCGTTGTGAGAGTTTAGTCACTAGACATGTTAAACGGGGGAGGGGTAGACCAAAAAAGACTTGGAATGAAACTATAAAGAAAGACATGATGTACTTAGGCATTAATGAGACTATGCTTAAAGATAGGGCGCAATGGCGACAGAGGATCCATATAGCCGACCCCACTATGGTGGGATAAAGGCTTGAGTGTTGTTGTTGTTGTTGTAGTTGGCATCACCTATGTCAGTGACATATTTCCAAGAAAGCACCTTTGAAGGTTCCGACCTTCAACAATGACAAGAGTATTAGAGCTTTATTCTATCAATGCATGAGCAAATGCGACACTGAGATTGAGTTTGATTTGCATTGGAGTGAAATGATTACAAGAGGTAACTTAGAGGACAATTATACAAAGTTAGAAATAAATGGTCCACGACATTTAATAAAGACATTCTAGATCTAGGCATTCTATCAACTCAAAGAAGTGAATCAGCTAATAATGTGTTACATGGGTGCACAAAAGCTACAAGTTCTCTAGTTGAGTGTTTTACTGGGTTGGAGAAGATGATTTCATCTTGGCGAAGATCTAAGTATGATGAAGATTTCAAGTGCAAGCAAAGTTGCATTACTTTAAAGTTTAAAAATTTTCTCTTATTAAAACAGGTTTCGAAAGTTTATACAAGAAAAATGTTCTCTATTTTCGAACAAGCATTTATGGATGGGGTAATTAGTGTGAGTATCGCAGAAGAAGTAAGATATGTCTATGATCATATTTTATCTGTCACAAGACATTGTGATGCAGCCGTGGATGACAAGCAATGATTAGTTAAAGTTGATTTAAACACATTCGATGTGATATGTTTTTGCAAGGGTTTTGAAACAAAAGGAATCCTTGTAAACACATATTATGAGTATACAATTCCAAGAATGTAAAACAAATTCATTCTAAATACCTTCTAAAGAGATTCACACTCACGATAAAGAAAGGTTTGTACCTCTCAAAGACTGCATGTATAAATGAGTTCCAATCCAGTTTAGTGTTTAGAAACCATCTTATGTGGTTCACATATGATATGAGTTAGCTAGGCGAATAGAGAATTGCCAACCTGCATAAGAACACATGTTGACTATCATGAATGAGTTGAGGAGGACAACGAAAGAAATAATAGATCATGAATAGGGGTTGAAGAAGGGATTCGCTGAAGAAAATTTCCAAAGTAAAGTCTTGTTAAGGGATCCAAATGCAGTGCGTCCTAAAGGTTTGTCAAATGCTCAATTGAAGAGTCATTTTGAGAAACCGGCAAAGAAACAAACTAAGGTTTATATATCTTACTTGTTAGAATTTGATTACTTCGACTTCATTTATGAAGATGATTTAACTGTATTACTAAAATTGTTTGGATATTGTGCAGAGAGGAAACAAAAATCTAAAGTCAATACGTATGTGGATGACCAAATTCTGAAGAACCAAAATAGTTCGACTTCATGAGAAGCGCCACTGTCGAAAAAGACTACTTCAGTGCCCACTCCTACACTTTGTGACCTAAATGATTATTTATCTCCATCCTTTCCGTTCATTTTTTTAGTGTCCACGATGTGTTACAGTGATGATTCAAACATTATTAGTTATAATAAAAATTAGTACTTTTTGTGGCATTAAAACAATTTCTTCTTTGTGTTATTTCTACTACAAGATTCCAGCAATAGCACAACAATCAAACATCTAGCTTTAGTGGTGATTCAAACATAATTCGGTTAGCTTTAGTGGTGATTCAAACATCCAGCAAGAGCGACATTCACCATTAAAACAGTAAAAATTGATTACTTCTGGAATTCTGGAATGAGCACAGTTTTTGAAATGCACAGTTTTTAAGTGAGCATAGTTTTTGAATAAGCACAACATTCTGGAATTTTGGAATTCATATCACTACAAACCGAAACGCCACTATTCGTACCAATGCTTCTGGAACAATAATAGCATTCTGGAATTCATATCTAAACACATCAATAACATAAAACAGAATATGCGTGTTGTAATTCATATCAAAACACCGTTTAATAATTAGTATTCTGCCTGCATATGCAGGATTTCAGAACAAAACTTGAAGTAAAAAAATGTAGCTGTCTTTGGAATTAAGAAGAAAAACTGAAGCCAAAACAATCGGTCTTCATTACAATTCAGGGTAAAAAACTTTGTAGAATCTCAGATGCTATTTTAGCTCTAAATTTGGGCATTTTCCTGGGCCACTGCTTCGTTTTATTTGTCCACGTAATCTTCTTTCTCCTAACGACCATCGTCATATACTTCAATACAAACACTCCGCAGTCATTTTCATTGTCCTGCGTCGTTGCACCACGAACATGAAGAACATGCCAGTTAGTCAGATCATCTGGAAGAGCTTCGCTAGCGTTTTCATAAAGAATGGATATATGTGCACATACAAAGAGCATAAGTCTAGCTATAACAATTACAAGCATTACCCAAAACTAGAAATTTATATTAAGAAATTTAATATACCCTTTCATGCAATGTTTCCCGATGTTTTGGATTTGGCATAGAGTCGTAGAAAGACCATTATTGTTCCTTCAAAGTGCATACTAATAATGCCCAATGGGCATCAAGGAATACATGTATCACAAGGATTTCAGCAACTTGGACGCGGGCTGGTGTAATGTGGGAAATCATGATCTTGCTATTTGGAAACCACTTCTCATACATTGATGCATATGTAACCATCTAAAGTTTATTTCAACATGATCTGAACCATCTAAAGCTAATAGTAATCTACTATAATTATATAATATCATGCTAAAATTAAAGCAAGGAACATTACCACGTGATTCGAAGAAACATAAAGAAATGTGGTCCAATTTTTAGGGTCGGTACTTCTACGACAGCTCAACAAAACAGCATACACATCCAAATGTGTATCAGTCAACCAACCATCACGTAGTAGATCTTCAATATCGAATCTTGTCATATTTATATTTCCGCTTTTAAACATTACAGAATTATTGTAATCCAAGTACATTATTTTTAAATCCAAATGCAGTGGTTAAATAGTTAAACAATTTACATCACCTGTCACGAAAGAGGCTCAACGTAGAATCTATCACCTCCCTAGCATGTGCTGAAATAGATTTTCTACCCGTGGAATGAAACACTATATGAGAGCTTTCTTCTTCCCTCAACCCGTCGCGATTCGTCTTCCTACTACTGTGCTCGGAAGCGGATTCATTGGAGGATATCATCTGGTGCTGAGTGGATATATGAAATTGGGTGGGTGGGACTAGATTTTGATAGGGTGACGAAGCCGATGGTGCAACATTCTTGGAGTGCTCATGATCTGCTAGAGAAACGGGTGGTGTTGTATAATCTTTAACATTTTCTATGAGAGTAATGAGGGAAACGAGTGAATCAAATCTTTTCTCCCAGTAATTGTGCAAATGTCTAATTTCTTCAAAAATAACTTCCCGCAAATTAGTAATCTCTCTGCAAATAATTGTTTCCATCTTCACCTCCACCATTTTCTTCTTCTCCTCACTCAACTTCTTCTTTCTCTTCTCCTCCTTCTCATTCAACTCTCTCTTCATTGTCTTCTGATTTTTATCTCGTTCTTTACTACCTTCTCTTCAAAGGAAGACTCCTCTTCCTCCATACAGAGGAGCATCTGCTCATCATGGGAAGTATACACAAATGTCATCCTAACCTACATAAAAGAAAATTAATTAACGACATAGTAACAATTGCATGTTGCTTTTTAAGTAAACTCCCTTATTCAGTTACCTGATCCTTCACAGCCAATTTTGAAGTCAAGTATGCACAAAACTTATAGTTGTAACTTATCTTCAGAGACCACCAAACCAGTCTTAGTGTGCCGTCTTCATTAGCTGGAATTTGCAGATTACTATGTTCAAAGAACCACACCTAAAAAATAGTTTTAGTAATTTTTTTATATAACTACAATAAAGAAAGATGAAAATCTAACCATTATCACAAGAACGATTGAACATCCTTCTAGATATCCCAAGCTAGAAGGCCCTTCCCTTAAACAACTTAATGTATGCAATTGCTCAAACTGGTCCTCAAAAAAATGTTGGATTGCCTTAGGCCAGTTGTATCTTCTGAAGTGATCCAGCCCTTCAAAGTCCGATAAAAAAGAGGAATTGTTAATGCCTTTAGTGGAAAGAAAAACTTGCATACCACGTACTTAGCCAATACATGAACTCTCTGTATTTCTATTTCGGGAGATGCTTTTTCATGGACTAGCTGCTTGAGATTGTTAACTATATGTTGTTGCACGACTTCTAAATAATGAGCTCTATTGAAAGTGAACTCCTCTCCCCTATTGGGAAGGCTGAGAATTTGTGTAATCTCATTACAAGTGAACTTGACGTAATGTCTACAAAGTAGAAAGACCTTCTCCGACTTGTATAATCTCATAAGCCTAAACAACAATGTGATATTTTGTGATAGATTTGATAGTGAAAAGAAACATCCCTTAACAAGGCCTTCGAGTCCTCAGAAAGCACATCAGCTAGTGGCTTTGCATGCTTCTTGAAAGTGGAAATGACACATCTAGAGTTCAAATAAGTGTCTGCCGAGTGACCTTTCATCTGCGATATTGACAATAGATTACCAAATTATGATCAACAAAAGAGTTTGTAACCTAAAATACTGAAGGTGCACTGCATTATTATACAATAAGCAACGCCAGTCTGATTTACACTAATCCAACTAGATTTGCAATATCAAAGAGGCAAAAAAATTATAGGAACAATTGGACAAAACACATGCACAACTGGACGAAACCTTTCTATCAGAAATGGACAAAAAAAAACTAAAGCTGGGGAAACCCTTACAAATACTGCAGAATACTACAACATCGGTAAGCAAATAATCTGGAAAATGACGAAGTAGCCAGACACTTGACAGTGGTGTAGGAACCTAACTGTCTAAGGAGAAGCTAGGTTCTC
Organism: Dactylorhiza incarnata; assembly: GCA_033032865.1. NCBI lineage: Eukaryota > Viridiplantae > Streptophyta > Magnoliopsida > Asparagales > Orchidaceae > Dactylorhiza > Dactylorhiza incarnata. The sequence continues at coordinate 5,083,480 of JAWHQI010000097.1, read as the reverse complement.
CTTAGAATAAACTTTCAAACTTTCAATAAACTTTGCAGTTTTTGTTTGGTGCAGGTTCTTACAATAAACTTTCAAATGAATACTTACAAACAAAATCTATGTTGATGCTCGCCGTCTAAAGCCAGAGAACACTACCTCCTCTGCACCGGTAGACGATTAATTTCCTCCTCTGCACCGACGGACTAGGAAGCACCGGTACGGGTACTGGTACCGGGTACGATACGTATCCGGTACGGCGGTACGACAAAATTTAAAACCAAGAATACGTGTACGGCGGGATGCGTTGTATTAAATATAATAAATATATATTAAAAATGCAATTATTAATTCTCAAAACAAAATTATTAATTCTCAAAACAATAAAACATGAAGCATAAATAATCAATTGAAGTACAAGTCCATAACTAATGCAATATAACATGAAGTTCTTGAACAGAAAATACAGAACAAAAATTCCTGTCCAGGAATTCCTGTACAGGAATTGTACATGAATTCAGAATTCTAATTGTACAGGAATTCCTGCACAGGAATTCCTGCACAGGAATTCTGCAGGAATTCTAATTGCACATGAATTCTGAATGCCTGCACATGAATTCGGAATGCCTGCACATGAAATCTGATTGCCTGCACATGAATTCAGAATTCCTGCAGAGGAATTCAGAATTCCTGCAGAGGAATTCAGAATTCCTGCGGAAGAAGAAGAAGAAGAAGCGAGCCATACGCGTACCCGTACCGGAAACGTACCCGGTACGGGTACGGCCCTATTTTTGACGTATCGGTGCTTCGTAACCGACGAACGATTAACCCCCTCCTCTGCACCTTCTTCCTCCAAAAAGGCGAACAACTAGAGCGTCAAGGTCGGCGAGGGCTTCCAAAAAAACAAACTCCTTCCTCCAAAAATCCGCACATGTAGGGCGTCGGCGACGGGCTCAGCGAGGAGACGGGAGGATTTCAGCGGAACTTTTGAAATCGAGGAGCGAGAAATTTAGGCCGAAATTAGGTGGGGCCCGCCACGCGATATTCCTATTTATTCGCGCACGATTTGCACCTTACGTGCCCTGTACCAAAAACTTTTTCCCAACGTACACGCGCCAAGCTAGGCGGGCAATCGAGTGAGGTAAGCGGCTGGACGAGGTAGCCACTCGGGCGAGGTTGGCAGCCAGACGAAGGTCGCAGGCATAACTCCTTTGCAAAATCCCATTTCGGGCGTAAGGGTAAGGAGGATCTGTGCATATTAGATTTTAAGGTATTAAGAAATGAATAAAAGGAAGAGTTTTAAGTCTCTCTAGATATGATCCTGAGTATATATCCCCCAAAATTTTGAACTTTAGGACCAGCATGCAGCAATAAATTTCCCGAATAACAGAATAATATAACCATAAACTTTTTTTTTTGTTACAATATAACCATAAATTTGCTAATGTATATATCATGTCCGATTGAATCCAACCTTCCCTTCACGAGAAGGGTTAACGTAACCCTAGGGTTTTGCCTTTTCATTTTCATTCTCTCGATGCCCGTGTGCTCGGTGCTCCGGTCTCTTCCCTGATCTGCTACCGTCGGTATGTGGGGTTTCTACAAGTACTTTTAGCTGCTCTTCGCCGACGAAGCTTCGTACTTGTCACTTTCTCAGTTCTCATTCATCACTTCACTCCTCAGAGCAGAGATTCAGAGTATTAGTCATCTTCTCTTCTCGCTTCTCCGCATCAGTCTCATCGCCGGATCGCTCCTCAAATTATCATTCTGCACTCTACTTTTTATCACTGGCTGACACACTCTCGTAGTGAAGTATGTTGTAGAGTTTACCAATTTCCTATTATATTTAGTCTTTACTTTAATTCTGCATGTATGAATATGATGTCTGATGCGGAACGGAGACGCGGACCCGCAATGGAGGAAGAGTTTTGGGCCCGTTCGGGGCCGATTGGCTGCTTACCATATATGGCGTATCCGGATCGATGATCCGACTTCACGGATGCGTCCGGGCCTTCGTTTGCACACGATTTCATATATTATATTGTTATTTTGGCTTTTATTTTGATGTAATCGAGCTACCCCATCTCCGGCCAATCATAGCCGTTGATGGTGGGATGTCCTAGTATCTCTTTATTATAAATAGAGGTGTAGGGGGCTGCTTGGAGGCTATTGCAGATTTTGGAGTGAAGAATCTCGAAATCTGGCGATCCCTCCACGGTGCTGACTTCGTGGAACCCTAGGTGACGACTCCTAGACCCTCTCCCGCTCCCCAAAGGCACCCACCAACGCCCACAGTCCAGTTTTCGCCCGCCCCTCGCTGCAGCCCCGAACAACCATCATTTTCGGTCTGTAAACTCAATCCTTGTCCGCTGCTACAGTCTTGGAAAATTGTTATTTTCCTGCTCGTATCCTAAGCCCCCCCCCCCCCCCCCTCCCTCCATTTCCCCTACCTGATAGAAAAAAAAAACTACCCCCCTGTTTCCCCTCCCATAGCCCCTTCCCAGATATCATGGAAATCCCCATATTCCCCAAATAAAATTCTCTTTTAAATCCAACTTTACTGCCATCAGTCCGCCTATTACCTGTACACCCCCCCCCCCCCCCCCCCCCCCCAATAGCCCGATCGTCTACTACAGGCACTTTCGTTGACTTCTAAAACAGCAGCTGGTCTTCCTTTTCTTCCCTCCCTTATTGAACCCTTCCCTCCAACCCCCAAAACCAGTCCTCCCCACATACAGTGCCCTGATTTCAGCCACCGTACAACACCCTACAACACTACTTCCATCTCCCGACAGCCGCCACTCGCCTTGATTCTTCGGATCCCATGCCACGACTTTCCCTTACTCCGTGAGTATTATTTTATTGTTGTATGAAACACTTTCTTCAATATTAATATATGGTTATGTGATTTTAAGCTTAATTGGATCTCTCGATTGGTAGTTGTTTGCTTTGGGATATTTTTGTGATTTGCAGGAGCTATTCACCGCGTGCTCTTGCTTTGACCCTCCACGCGGAGGATAACCAAATCTTGTTCGCCTAATTAAATAATTTTGCATTACTTCAATTATCTAAGCGCTGTTTAACTATTTATTGCTTAATTTGATCTCGTCGTCGGATCTTGTATCTTACATATAGTAGTTTAGGGTTGTCGAGTTGCTTCCCCGACACATCACTTAGGATTGCATGTTAGTCGTACACCTACGTAGCCTACCCTACATCAATGTATGTTACTCTCATTTGAATTGCATCTTTCCCTCTGTCCCTCGAATGGCTCATATCGTGGAAAATAGTATTTACTAGCAAGAAGAATGAGAATGATTTAAGGAATTTTTAGGGATTCATGATTCATGGATTGCTGATGAGTTTGTTCTATTTTTTACAGTAAATACGTGCAAGATTAAGAATGATTTTGACTTTTCCAGGGATCATGATGTTGTTTCCTATGATTTGTTAGAAGTCTCGTGAACACGCAATTCAAAATTTTCTTCGATTCATGCATGTTTGAAAAGAATTTACGTAGCGAATGACATCCAACCTCATGTAGTAAGTTTGTACACTCATAAATTCCTTTATCAAAGACAAGTATGTGATTGTTATAAAGCTGACCACCTTTTTTTGTATTAATAATAATGATCCTCACTAAACTATTATTTTCAATATCTTCCAAAATGAGATCTATGCAATCTGTTTGAGCGTTTCTAGTATTCCGTTGATCTAACGCATTAACCAGATCATGAAAAATGTGGCAAGTGTTAAATTTACTAGAAAGTTAATTACTACTATATATTTATGGCTAGTCTACTACTATGCATTAAGAGTGTGGACTTTCTAGGCTCCCCATTTATGTAAGTGCCCTTTTATTTTTTTGATAGGGATTATTAATTCTTGATAAGAATTGCTTTCTTGTTTGCATCGGAAGGCATGATGCATTTGTTGAACTTATCATTTACAATATAATATTGTTCTTTAGCTTTTCAGAGGTATTTTGGTTTTAATAGCCTGATTTTTCCGCTAGTGTTTAGGAGCTTTAATTTTTAGTCTGATATCATATGCATGAATACATCATACAAGATATTTGATTGATTTCTTTCTATGTATAGTCACGTGAAACTTCACTTCTTCAAATTTATCCTCCTTTACACTTTATTGATTATCCAATTCCAAATGTCTCATAATTATCTTCAATCCTTCTTCGTAGGCAAGCAAGTGCTCGCTGACTATTATTATTTGCTTCAATTATATTCTTAACCTTGGTTGCATTATTCTTAATAGCCATCTTAGCTGAACTCATAAGGCTCTTCTTCGGACTAATGCACCGACATTAACCTGTTTATCACAATAAACTTTTATGTGGTTAAGATCACATTTTAGGTATATATATGATAAATTTACATTGTGATTTTATATGCACATATTTTAATTCACATAGACAATCTTAAGCCTGAATGGGAAAGTTTGGCAATTGATCTCAAGTTGATAATCAAATGTAAATATATTCCAAACCTATGAAATGAAACAAATTTCAAATTTGCAGTGTTAGGATTATTTACCCAGAATATAGCGACCACATCAAGCAGCCACAAAAACTCTCAATTGAGTAAGTATGGTCGGTTAAAGTCAGTGTAACTACGCATGGTCTTCTCATCCCCAACTCAATTAGTCGTCACTGACTCATTCAAAATGCACGTGCAGACAATCTCCAGAGTCTGCTCGGACCCGACCTTCCGGCTAGCCGTGCCAGAGGTTATCTTCTCCACCAGCCCGCGCAGATAGCCTCCAGAGATCTTCTTCTTCAACAGCCCCGACGCACAGCTTTCTAGTATTTGCACGGTCGACTCTCTCAGTTCAGCCCTCAGCTGGACAGTTCATTCTTTAGCAGCAGGGGCGGGCACACTTCTTGTGACCGCTCAGCCCCTCGTCTCAACCGTTAAGTATCGCTCAAGCAGCCAGAGCAGTTACGCTTTTGTAAACCTCCTGACCCATCACCTAAGCTATCTAGGAGTCTGACAACACTCCCCTAGCAGTTCGTGTAGTTACTTCTTCAACAACCTCCCGACCCAGCGCTCTCAGTTTTCTGCAAGCCAAGGTCTCGTCTCCTACAGTGTGGGCGGACACTCTTCCAGTGACCGCCTGAGCCTAGTGGCTTGGCCAAGCAGATCAGCTAGCTCTCTTCATAGAGTTCACGCGGTTACGACTTGTGTAATCGCGTGCCCATGGTTTTCTTGCTATCTGCACACCAATGTAACGTCTCATCCTTGCTCGTTTCTCCTGTGTAACGGCCTGAAGTCCGCCACAATTTAAATCTTTCTTTCTTCTGAGCAGGTTTTGCATAATTAAATAATGCAACTAAGAGGATCACAAGAATGGTACCAGTAAAAGACAAAAGCACTTTTTATTCATTTTATTAATATACATCATGTCCAGGAATATAGGGAAAACCAAAATAACTGAAGTACATACTAAACTGAAATCTACAACAAACAGAAATACACTCTAACCCGAGGCCGAGCTATGTATTCCCTTTGTTTCCTTTCTGCCTCCGTAGGTAACCTCCTGGCGGGGCCTAGCACGCTGGCGGTCTGATCCTAAAAATAAGATTAACAACCAATTAGTTTATAAAACTAAGTGAGTTTCTTACCTCTTCGACTGCCCTACAGGCAAACACGAAGAGTCAACTATAATAGACAGTTATATATTTCTGTATAAACTGTATGAACATGTATAGTAGAACAGAAAATAAAGTAGACAGGTACAATGAGCTAGTACACAGAAATAAACCATTTCTGTTATTTATTTTATTATATCTCATTATGGTTCATTTTCATGTTCTATTATATTTTTTTTTCGTTCTTCGAAATACTGAGGGTCATTCTCAAATCAAACATCTGTGCCCATCAAATCAATGTCCGCTTTATGGCGCTCAACAACGCAACAGGCTTCCACACCTCCTAGATTAGATATTTTAGTATCAATTTCCGTAGAAGATCTACCCCTCCCATTAGGTGCAGGAGTCTGAAGCTTTACCCCCTACTAAGCTGACCCTTAGTGTTTCGATGTGTCGACGCACTCTCTATTTCTTATTCAATTCATAAATATATGAAATAATTATATTAATTTCTCCTCAGAGATTCTATCACTTGCTAATCCATATTTAGCCTTTTAGCGATTTCATAATTTCAGTGATTCCAAATCTTTGAATTTCTTTAATTCAAGGCAATTCATATTCTACATGTTCATAAGTTAAAATATTCAAATGTATACGAAATCAAAGCAGTAAGGACTCACCGCAGCTTTTCCTTTGCCCTTGCCCTTCGAAGGATTCTTATCGCGTCTATCGCTGGACGTCATCCTCTGCAGTATCAAGTAAATCATTTACTTTAGGGTTGCGTCGTTAAGTAGCTACGAGTAGACTCCCTAAGACGGCCACAACTACGACCTCTAGGAGTTGCCTAGGCAAGGACAAGCTTGGTGACTCGAAAGGAATGCATAAAAAACAAATTTTAAGCGCTACAAAACTCAGAATTCAACCACCATACTCTTCAAAAATTAGTCACTTTAGTGGCCAATTAGAATCAAGGAAAATATCCCACAATAGCTAATAAAGGCAGCCCAAATAGCAACCTAACAAAGAGCTAAAACCCTTTTAGAAAACAGCCAATACAAGCTAACAAGAGGGCATTTCAGGGCTGCTAATGGCAACACCAAGGGCTGCCAACAACACCTCCAAGGGCTGCCACTGCAGTCCAAACCTATCCAAAAATAGTCACCAATACAACAAATGGCAGGGCAATTAATAGGAGCAACAACCCTTATAATTAATACAACAGCAGGGAACACTTGACCAGCACAAACAGCAGCCAACCAACACAAACAACAGCCAGTCAACAGCAACCAACATAAGGAACAGCAACAGTCAAGCCACCTAAAGGGAAAGAAACAATCGGCCAACATAAAAGCAGCCAACAAAGGTAGAAATCAAAGGAACCACAGCAGGGAACAACCACCAAATTCTCCCCACCAACCAATAATAAAATCAGCCCACAATTTCAAGAATTAAACAAAGAAACAAGAAAGGGGAAGTGACTTATATAGCTTAAATCAAAACCCAAGGTCAAAGCAGGAACCCTATCCAGCCACAAACTCCAACCCCCATAACTTTAACAACAAGTAAAGAGAAGGAAAAGAGGGGGGAAGAGGAAGTAAGGGCTTACAAAGCAAGGTCAAAGCCCAAGGAAGTAGCAACAACCCTCTCGGAGCACCAACGACCAAGAAGGAAGGAGAAATCGTGGCCAAAGAAGGAGGAGGGCAGCAGATTTTCCCAGCCCGTCAAGCTCCAAGCGGCGACAAGAGAAAAGCATCGGGAGAAGCCAGCGGCAAGAGGATACTAATAGCCGCCCAAAAGTTGATTCCACCGCCTTTCTTAAGCTAAGAGCTTAAGCTTAATCTGAATTAACAACCAGCCAGCCCAAAGACATAAAAGGAACTCAATTAAACTCCAAATCAGCCAACCAGATAACCCAACCAGGTAGCCCACAAGTGTTCCAACTCAACCTCATTTCAATTTTATTACCAAGCCAAGCCCAACTTAACCATCAACAACTCAATCATCCACCACAAAGCCAAAACAAAAACATAATTTGATCAAAATATAAAATAAATACGAAACGATCGCCGCAAAATCTTTGGATAAGCTCAAACTTAAAAATTAAACGTGCGACGTCGAATCAGCACTGAATCTTTCTCTCTTTTTCATCATTGGGAATATTATTTCTTATATTTTAAAATATAATACACCATTTATACACGTTCGGATTCGGTTCTTACATCCTGTACCCGGGCAACCCGTATTTTTTGGACCTGCCCATTCGGGAAGGCCCCTGCTAGTACAAATAGGGGGGGGCACGGTACTGTATAAAGAGACTGATGGAGAATACATAGTTGTTGCGAACTCTGATTGAGAGCTTTTTCAGCGCTGCGACCTCTGTAGGGGAGGTTACTCTTCAGTAACCGCGGATTCTCTTCAGTAGCCGCGGATTCCCCGTTCTGTAACCGCGACTATCCCTTTTGTAACCACATCTTCGTAATCAATAAAATCACCCGCAACTAAGGTTTGCGTTGCGGGAAGCATGTCCTCGTTGCTTGCGGCACCTCTTTTCTGCTTCCTTCAAATCTAGCTCAGAGTAACCGACTACCCTAAAGTTTTGTATCTGACCTACCCTTGTGAGGCATGGTAGAGTTGAAGCATTCTTTACGTAAACAACTCAACATGCAACCTTTAGACCGGGCAGTTGGTGAACATCAGTTCATTCGCAGGAAGATGAGTTCTCCCAGAGGAACTCGCGAGCAGGAGGATGAATTCATAAGGAAGGATGAATTCAACTTGATGATGACAACACTAAGGAGACTCTCGGAGTAGGTAAGATTGTAGGAATGCTTACCCAAGGAATGACCACCCTTGATGTTCTCCCTCCAGCCATTCATACAACACCATTGCCACGCCATCACAACGAGGAGCTCACACAAACTAGATAGGACTTGTGCAGAGTGGCAGCCCTGCCAGGGCCTGCACGGGTTCTCAACTTTGAAGAAGAAGTTGCTTCTGTGGAAGAGGAGTCCTCTCCCTTTTGTAGAGATCATCAGGTGGGAACCAGTCCCTGTTGGTTTCAGAGAACCACATCTCTCTCGGTTTACCGGAAGAGAAGACCCAGCGCTCCATCTGCAAGCTTTCGAATCAACTCTCTTTCTTTGAACCCTCTTCAATGGTATTCAGTGCAAGCTCTTGTCAACAATCTTTGAAGGCAAGACAGAGATTGGTTTTTTCAGCTACCCCCAGGGTCGGTGACTTCCTTCAAGGGATTAAAAAAGGAGTTCTTGATGAGGTTTGCTACCACCAAGAAGCGGAAGAGTGGCCCGCAGTCACTCTTCCAGATCAAGCAAGGCGTGACTGAAACTCTTGGTCGTTACATTGATCGCTTTCAAGAGGAAATTCTCGGGATTCACGATGTGGATTCCTCAATGCTTCAAGTGTCTCTGATTTGTGGATTGCAAGAAGGACTATTTAAGTTCGAGGTCAGTTAAAGACCTCCAAGTTCTTATACCGAACTGATCGAGATGGCCAACCGGTTCATCGAAGGTGAAGCATTCAATCTAGAGTTTCTCTCCTCTCTCTCTCTCTTGGTTCAGCAGTGAAGGGGAAGTAACTCTTATGTGAGTATTCTTACCGTGCTCGGAAGCTGCGCTTGGATTCCTCTCCTTAACAACCTCTTCGGGAGAAGAATGTCCATCACAAGTGTCTGCCTCCATTGCGACACTTCCAACAAATGAAGCTGCCGCGTCCATCTTCTCTACCTCAAGCTGCACTGGTACAACTACAACCCCCAACAGATCAAAACAACGGCTCGCAATAAGAGTATACTAACTTGGTCATTCTCGTGAAAGAGATTCTTCAGATACTCCAGAAGCAGTCAGACTTCAAGAAACCTTCCCCACTCAAGTCGAAGTACTTGGACAGGAATAAGGAGCTTTACTATGAGTGCCATAGATATGTCAGGCATGACACATAAAGCTGCCGAGCTCTTCGAGACCTGATTAAGAGGATGTTGAAGGTTGGGAAATTGCGAGAGTACAGCGCCTACAAAGATGATGACAAACCTACCTCTTCCAAGGGGAAGGAGGTTGCTGAAATACGCTCCTCACAACGATGAAAGTGCATAAAAGTGGAAGACGTTGACACCCTTCATAACGTTAATTGAATAAATGATTACATAGAGAGGAAAGACATCAACTTTCCTAGCCAAATAAGTTGCATCCACGAAGGAACTAATCTTGCGCGACCAGAAGGGAGACATCCATGAAGCCCTTTCTCTACTTTACTTCTTTTTTAATGTCTTTTCATACTTTCGTCAAACTCTCTTCCTTCAAAAATGTTTCTAGCACATTTCCTCTCTTTTGGCTATTTTAGTCCCACCATTAGTAGTTGAACCATCTTAGAGATAATCGATGGAGCCTACCCCTCCAATCTTGAAATTCAGATCTTTGACGTACAAGTTTCGTCCATGCACCACAACCTAGCTACAATGTATAGCGGTTGCGTAGTGGTAGTATGATCCCATTTCAGGACATGGTCCTTAGGTTTCCGGGTCTCTTGCTGTCATCTCTCGCACCATTCTGTCGATTGGCTATAAAAAGTTTGTCACCATAGCTCTCGTTGGAAATGTTCACGACTTGCTTAGCGGTCGCTGACAACGGTTGCGAAGCTCTGTCGAGCATCAACAAAGATATGACAAACATTAATGAACCTCTTGGAACAAGCTAGTGCCCATCAGGTTCACCATAGCTTGTGACCATTGAAACCTTCTTTAGATGTTCTAACTCAATATTGTCGGGTACTAAGTTTTTTCAGGTTAACAAACACCAAGACCTTGGTCTCTCGCAAATACGGCCCTTTCCCTCGTGGATAGTCGATTTTCGGCCCTTTTCCTCGCGGATAGTCGATTCTCGTCCTTTTCCCTCGCGGATAGTTGATTCTCAGCCCTTTCCCTCGTGGATAGTCGATTCTCGCCCCTTTCCCCCGCGGATAGTCGATTCTCGCCCCTTTCCCTCGCGGATAGTCGATTCTCGGCCCTTTTCCTTGCGGATAGTTGATTTTCGATCCTTTCCCTTGTGGAAAGCCGATTCTCGACCTTTTCCCTTGCGGATAGCCGATTCTCGACCCTTTCCCTTGCGGATAGCCGATTCTCGACCCTTTCCCTTGCGGATAGCCGATTCTCGACCCCTTTCCCTTGCGGATAGCCGATTCTCGACCCTTTCCCTTGCGGATAGCCGATTCTCGACCCATTCCCTTGCGGATAACCGAATCTCGACCCTTTCCCTTGCGGATAGCCGATTCTCGACCCTTTCTCTTGCGGATAGACGATTCTCGATCCTTTCCCTTGTGGATAGCCGATGCTCGACCATTTCCCTTGCGGATAGCCGATTCTCGACCCTTTCCCTTGCGGATAGCCGATTCTCGACCCTTTCCCTCGCGGATAGTCGATTCTCGACTCTTTACCTTGCGAATAGCCGATCCTCGCCCCTTTCTCTTGCGGATGGCGATTAAGGATTATTCAAAGGAGTTCAATATCCCTTTGCATAAATCAAGACGCTGTATTCACAGTTAAAGCTAATTATTTCGACGACTTTGCAGACTTGAAAAATGCGGGGACCACGTTTACCCAGAATACAACGATCACTACAAGCAACCGCACAAAGCCCTCAATTGAGTAAGTGTGGGCGGTTACAGTCAGTGTAACCGTGCATGGTCTTATCAGCCCCAACTCAAGTAGTCGTCATCGGCTTAGTCAAAATGCATTTGCGGACAATCTCCAGAGTCCGCTAGGACCCGACCTTCCGGCTAGCCGCGCCAGAGGTTATCTTCTCCACCAGCCCGCGCAGATAGCCTCCAGAGATCTTCAACGGCCTGGACGGACATCTTTCTCGTATTCGCACGGTCGACTCTATCAGTTCAGCCCTCAGTTGGACAGTTCATTCTTCAGCAGCAGGGGCGGACATACTTCTTCTGACCGCTCATCCCCTCGTCTCAACCGTCGAGTCTCGCTCAAGCAGCCAGGGTCGTTACGCTTTTGTAAACCGCTCGACCCAGTGCCCAAGCTATCTAGGAGTCTGACAACACTCCCCTAGCAGTTCGTGCGGTTACTTCAACCGCACGACCCAATGCTCTCTGTTTCCTGTAAGCCAAGGTCTCATCTCGAATAGTGCGGGAGGACATTCGTCCAGTGTCCTCCTAAGCCCAGTGTCTCAGCCAACTTTCCTCATAGAGTTCGCGCAGTTACTGCTTGTGTAACCGCACTCCTTTAGTTTTCTTGTTATCCGCACACCAATGTAACTTTTCATCTTTGCCCGTTTCTCCTATACCCGAGCATCCCGTAATTTTTGGATCTGCCTGTTCGGGCAGACCCCACTAGTATAAATAGGTGGCGCAGTACTGTAGAAGGAACCGGTGGAGAACGCATAGTTGGTGCGAACTCTGCTCGATAGCTCTTTCAGCGATGCGACGTCTGTAGAGGCAGTTACTCTTCAGTAACCGCGGGTTCTCTTCAGTAGCCGCAGATTCCCCGTTTTGTAACCGCGACTAACCCTTTTGAAACTGCATCTTCTTAATCAATAAAATCACCCGCAAGTAAGATTTGCGTTGCGGGAAACTTGGCCTCGCCGCTTGCGGCACCCCTTTTATCATTCCTTCAAATCGAGCTCAGAGTAACCGACTACCCTAATGTTTTGTATCCGACCTACTCTTGTGAGATGTGGTGGAGTTGAGGCATTCTTGGCGTCAACAAGGATGTCTTGAGAAGCAATGTATGAAAGCCTAACTTGACTATGATATGAATTGAAAGGGGTTTGATCGGATGTTACCTGTAGTGATAAGCTGCATTTAAAATCATTTAGTTAAGGGTTAGCTGGGGGTTACAAGTAAGATACCATAACTTAAGCTAATAAAGGAGGAAATTGTTCAATTTTGACAATCTAACAAATAACAATAAGATTAGATTTGGTACATCAATTCTTTTTCATCTTCTTCAATACCTAAAAAATGGAAATTTAATTATGGAAACATATGAGAGAAGACTCGGAAGCACTGGCTTTAGACCATAATATTGGCAATCATCTTCTAGAACATAACAACAACTAATTAAGTTGGAACTGGAAATTTGTTTTTAGATTACTGACCTTTGGCTCCTCTCCTTTCATGATATGCACCTATTAGTAGCCCGATTGTAGATTCAACTTTAAGAAGTATATTGTACTTTTAGCAAATATAACGATTAGAGGAAGAGCACATCTCACTTTCGTACAAGAAACTAAACGAGAGATGAAATTTAAGGATTTATGGGGAGGTTATAAGCTATTGTAAGTTGGAAGAATTTTAGAAGGAATTGTATAAGGATATTAGCAGGTAAAATAGTTGAAAGATAAATTTTATGAAGAGAAATATAATTCTATGAAGATAAAATAGTTGCATGGAGATTGCTAACAATGTTAATTATCAGTAAGGACATTACACATGAGAAGATGCTTATGCTTTTCAGTTTATTTTATAGTATATAATAATTGATTGAATCAATTTTGGGAAGTAATGAATGAACTATTGTGGAAGGTTACAACATATACATGAGAAACAAATGATAATGATTCATGTTGACTTAAGTGAACATATAAGTTACATTATATCAGAGGATTTAGGTGGTAAGAATTGAGAGTTAAAAATACTGTAAGTTAAAATTAATTTAAACTCTTATAGCATATTATTGTACATTGGTGAATATACTATAAAATCAGAAATAACATTTTCTTTCATTTAAATATATATAATAAATCATTTTGCCAAGAGTATAAGGTGATTTACTCATTTAAGGCAAGATAAAGTAGTAGTTAAGAATGTTTATCTTAGACTCTATAAAGTGTATGCGTAACAGATAGCAATCTAAATAATTATTTGCCAAGCATAGTAAAATGAAGCCTGAAAGGTGGAAGATGCTACTCTTTCAATGATTAATAAAAAAAATGCAGATTTGAAATATTTAGATGAATCAAATTTGATGGAGATGAGATGCCTAGTAGGAATAAGAATATTACTGTTGGAGTTTTGGGAGGGTTTAAAAACAACCATATACGTAGTAGAAATGGTCGAATGAGTAGGTTAAGGGTTAGGAGAAAACATACCTATAAAGAGTGGGACAAGTCTAATATCACTAGCCCGGGCAGCCTGTAATTTTTAGTGGAACAAGTCTAATATCACTAGCCCGGGCAGCCCGTAATTTTTAGTAATGTGACGGCTCTGATGAAGATGCACAAACATGAACTTTTAGTTCCATATGAGATATCATTTTAGATTAAGATTACATGCAATGTAATTAGATGATGTATTTATGTTTTGAGACAGGATGTAAGCTTGGATTCTTTTAGGTTGTAAGAAACACAAAATTTCTTTATAATGTTTTATAGATACAAACGTATGATTAACAATTAAAAATTATTTTTGTAAAGCTACATAACAATTAAAAAGAAAAAATCAAATTTTAGATAAATTCTGTCCCGAGACTTGTGTCATATATTCGAAAGCTTGCTAATATCAGCCAAAAACACAAGATAATCATCTGCCAAAAAAAGATGCTCAGATTTCGTAAGGCTAGAGTTTGGTGGAACAAGTTCTCATATGGACTCTTATATGATTTTTCCTTGTTGATTCAAAGATATTTTTCCCCTTGACCGGTGGACATAGATTGGTACTCTATTATTGGTCAGACCACGTTGTATGCTTGTGTTGTGCTACTTTTCATTTTTGTGTTTTGTTTGCTCGCAACGTTATAATTGTGTGCAAGATTTGGTTACAGCTCTAGGTTTTGTGCGCATTTATTAAGGATTATAGTTTGTATTTGTTACTTTCAAAACCCTTTCGACACTAGAATTCTTAATGTCAATTACCCCGCTTCGACTCAGATTTTCTTAAAATTTTGTAGAACTGATTTTGTTGCAGACAGTAAAGTGAAGAATCACATCGTGTATATCAAAATGAAGCATATATTAAAGATTTTGGGATTACTGGTGGCTATATCTTCTGTTTGGATTGGTCTACTGCAAGCCTCGATTGTTCCAAGCAGCTATACTTGGCTGGTCAGTTTCAGCTCAGTTTTCTACAATCACTAGATTAGATTTTCTTTTTCTAAAACCCTAAAATATTTCTTGTTTGTCGATTTCTCTTTCAGCTTCCAGTTTACTTGATTATTTTGTTGGGGTGCTATGGTCTTTTCATGGTTGGTGTTGGCTTGATGTTCTTCCCAACTTGCCCTCAAGAATCCCACCTGCTACAAAAGGTTACTTTTTGAGCTATAAATTCCGCTCCTTCCTAGATTTGGTTTCTCCCCCCACTCCTTTCAAATCGATCACTTTTACTACCGCGCTACTAATGTTCTGTTTGGCGAGAAATTATTGGGTCCACGCAACCTACAAAAAAGTAGATCTTATGTCATTTTGCGGTGAAAACAATCATATTTGTTATTGTCAAATGCATATTATGAATCCTCATTAAAACGCAATCCTTCTACAAAAACTATATCAAATTCGGCCATATTTTGACTTTTTTTTTTCTAAAGTGATTGTTTATTAGGGTTCGTATTCTTCTTCATCCGCGATTGAAAATACGATAATTTTGCACATAAATTCAATGACTCTTGCATTGCCATGCAGGATATTGCAGAAGCCAGGGATTTTCTGAAGAGAAAAGGAATTGATGTGAACTCTGATTAGCTTAATTTAATTTTCTGAAGAGTGTTAGGCTCCACTAATTTCTATTATGAGCTAATATTTCTTGTTTTTTTTTCTAGGAACTCCATTTTAGGGTTGAATCATTAAACTTTATTATAAGCATTTTTTGGGTTTGGCTAAACTCACCTGTATATTAAGAGATGTGGGTGGTATGTAAAAATTATTGTATTCATGTGATGTGAGTGGTTACCATAGTCTACCATCATTATTTAAATAAGGGAATTGTTATTTGTATCCTTTTTTGGATATTCACACCCATTTATTGATAGATTTTATCCTTTTTTTGATATTTGTACCCATCGGCCCCTCATTTCTCTCACGCAAGTCCGACCCCGAGACGGAACCCTCGTCCCTCCCTTCGCTCGCAGCCTGTCGCCGGCGTCGAATGTCGGCGAGGAAGAAAGGAGGTTTCAGAAACCGCTGCACACCCCTTGCTCCTCTCGTTTTCAGAAAAAACACCATCGCAGATCTGGTAACAGGCGGAAGAAAGGAGCTTGCAACTTCATCTTCTCTGCGGCAAGGTTTTTTGGGTGCGTTTCAGTGATCCTCTTAGCACTACTTTATTGTTTCAGCCGGCCTTAGACATGGTTTGATTTGCGATTTTGGGTGTTCAACTTTGATGTTCACACCTATAATGATTTTTTTGTAGGGATCCAAGCATTGTGTTGTGATTTTAGTAGGGATCCAAGCATGGTTTGACTTTCTTGAAATGTTAAGTGGATGTTATTTAAGTAAATGTTAATTAAAGTGTGCACAAAAAATCTAAGCGGATGTTATTTATGATTGACAAAAAATTTGAAAGTGGATGTTATTTATACTTGTTGTTAAAGTCCTATATTGTTTAGGTATATGAGATCAAAAAAATTGTGCTTAAAATTACTCGTATATTGTTTGGGTACGATTATATGTAGAGGTGTAAATACCATGTTTGGGTAGAAATAATCATTTATGAGGTACAAATAACAACACCTTTGAATAATTATCAATCATCAATACCCTCATCCTCTCTATTTATGGTTGACTTTATGAATCTTTTTTTCCTACATTTTTGGTGATTGCAGCAGCTTGATTAAGCTTACAATATGCCTGTCATTTTGAACTATTTTCTTCTATTTTATTTTGGGCTCATTTTCTCTTCTACAATCCTTTGACATTATGACTATGTTTGGGACAGCTCTAGTCAGATGGAAAAGTTGTTTATCGAATAGAGCTTTTAGAAAAGAGCTTTCAGAAAAACTCTGATGAGAGAGTTGCAGACTGTTTGGAGAGTCTGTGCAAAAGTGTTTATCGAATAGAGTTTTTTCA
The DNA here is from genome assembly GCA_033032865.1 of Dactylorhiza incarnata. Lineage (NCBI taxonomy): Eukaryota > Viridiplantae > Streptophyta > Magnoliopsida > Asparagales > Orchidaceae > Dactylorhiza > Dactylorhiza incarnata. The sequence continues at coordinate 5,066,878 of JAWHQI010000097.1, read as the reverse complement.
TTTAAGCTGTTCGGTAGAACAACTATTTGAAACTGTTTTTTAAACAAAAATATTGAAATATAATGATTGTGAAAACTCGTGCCCAGGCAAACACGCGCGTCCGAGCAAAAAATGGTCGCTTGTGCGAAAAATGGCTGCCCGAGCAGAAAACAGACGGGCGGGCGAAAAATGGCAGCCCGGTCGAAAAAACGGTCGATCGGGCAAAAAACGGTAACATGAGCGAAAAACGGGCGCCCGGACGAAAAAAGGCGCCCAGGCGAAAACGTGCGACCTAGCGAAAAATGCGCGACCGGGCAAAAAAATGGCTGACCGGGCAAAAAAATGGCTGCCCGGGCGAAAACGCGCGCCCGGGCGAAAAATGACCGTCCGGGCGAAAAACGGCCTCCCAGGCGAAAAATGGTCGTCCGGGCGAAAAAGCGCACTCGGGTGAAAAAATGGCCGCCCGGGCGACAAAATGGCCGTCGGGCGAAAAATGGCTGCCCGGGCGAAAAAACGGTCGACAGGGCAAAAAAAAACAGCCGCCCGGGCGAAAAATGCACGCCCTGGCGAAAAATAGCCGACCGGACGACAATCGGGCGCCCTGGTGAAAAACGCACGCCCGAGCTAAAATCGGATGTCTGGGCGAAAAATGCGCTCTCGGGCGAAAATAACGAGCACCCTTGCGAAAAATGACCTCTCGAGCGAAAAACGAGTGTCCGCCGAAAACGACTGTCCGGCGGAAAATGCTGGAGTGGTATGTAGCGAGATGAAGTTAATAAAAGAGAAAAAGTTAAAAACAGAAAAAAAACGATTTTTAGAAAGCTATGCTAGACTGACTTCTCAAAGAGCCTCTAAAACAGCTTATTTGATGAAGCTCTTTTCAAAGAATTGTTAATTCAAACAACTAAAAAAGAGTTTTAGCTGTTCGAATAAAACTCTTTGAATTGAAAAAGCTGCTCTAAACAGAGCCTAAATCTGTATGTTCATCTAATTTGTTGTTGTTTCCTAACCTTCTTTGTATATGCTTAAATCATCTAAAGTTATTTTGTATAATCTTATTTTTGATAGATGTCGCTCATATTATTTTATTAATATAGGCTCCGTTTGTCAGGGTTTTTTTTTTTGCTCCGGTGAGTTCGGACAAAAAAGCCACCGTCATAGAATGTATGTTTTGGCATGACAACGGTTATGACCGCCGTCAAAAAAGAAATTTAGTTTTGAACATAAAAAAGGTGCGGTGTTCACGAACGACGGTTCATAATCACCGGATGTAAACATGGACCGAAATTTTCATGGAGAGAAAAAAAAAGGCGAAGAATCCTCGACCTGAAGGCGAGTTGGCACGATGAGAAGAAAATGGGTGGTAGCATACAGGCTTTGAACGGGGAGATATTTTTAGGTGCGTTCTCTCACTTAAGATCACGGTGCTTGCGCCCATCAAATCGTTTGTTCCTGTAAAAACAACATAATTGATCGAAATAATGACAAAACTGACAATATTTTTAGAGTACTGCAGTATTCCGCAAAAACAACTCCACCGTAGGATGTCAGATCGTACTACTGCATTGTTTCTCAAATCTAAAACTATGTGAGAGAAATACGCCAATTTTTTTTTTCTTGGACAGATCTTTCACCACATTTATCTGCGAGTGGGTCCCTTATTAAAAGAAGCAATTTGGGGCGCCCTGGTGCGTTGAACAAACTGGTTGGAACAAATGAGTTGCGAACATCTTCAGATTATCCAGCTAGTGTAATATTAATTTTAACGAAAATAATTTAGGTGCGTTTTTCCCACCTAATTTTAGGTGGGAGAAACAATACAGTCGTACTATTTGGTATCCTAAGGCGGAGTTGTTTTCGCAGAATACTGCAGTATTCTACAAATACTGTCAGTATTGTCAGTATTTCGATCAATCGTGTTCTTTTTGCAGGAACTAACGGTTTGATGCGCGCGAGAACCGTGCTCTTAGGTGGGAGAAACACACCTAAAAATTTCTCTAATTTTAACACCTTGCCGCCAGCTCTTGTTGTAAATTTCAGCACTTGATGCTATTATTTTGTTAAAAAAAATATCTTGAGGGGGGCTTCAGTAATTATGTGTCAATTGATCTCTAGAGAGGTGACAAATGAGATAAATATGATTTTAACTTTCTTTTCAAGAAAATGATAGGTAGCTGTCACATAAAGCTGAAAACAGTAAATCGAATCGGAACCGCAAAGAATCGAATCGAACCGTTCGCGAATTATTCAGACCGGTATGAATTTTGTAACCGTAAACAATAATGGTCAGGGTGCGGTTTCTTCATTTTATTATCCGAACCGGAATAGAAACTGAAATCGCAACATAAATGTCTCGAGCGGTTTCTGAATTTTTAGACCCGATTCGAACCAGACCGAAACAGAACCGATTCGCAATCCATTTATTATTATTATTCTTTATAATATATATTTATTATTAATATTATTATTTTTAATAATATTAATAATATATATTTATTATCTATACGACTATATTTATATGTGCTTTCCGATTGGAGCGTCGCCCGATTGCAGCGCCGTTTGATTGCAGCCATACTAAGTGATAGACCCTGCCAAAATACAGAAGGAGTATTTGGTGGTTGTTATTTAATTTTGTTGATGATTATGTTCTCTATTTTGTGCATGCTTATGATTGTCATTTATTAACTACTTCGGTAAAGCGGCTGTTTTTGTTGAGCATCGAATGTTACGGTGTTACTTGTTGTCCATCATGTTAATGACCATGCTTATGTTAATTTTTTATCATGTTTATTGTAGTCATATAATATTACTCATTCTTTTTTCTATTCAGTGCATCTCAATTGGTGATGAGAAGTGGAAGAACTCCATAGTTAAGCGTGCTCGGGCTGGAGCAATTCTGGGATGGTGACCTCCTGGGAAGTCCCTGTGGTGCATGCTTGACTATCGAGTTTACCTCATCAAAGGGAGGTTGTGGCCACCAACAACCCGCCAATGGGCTGGAGAGGGGTTGGGGTGCTTGGGTTGCAGCCCGGTAGCGAGGCCAGTTGAGGCTAGATCGGTGGGCATTGTCCCGATCGGACGTCGGCTTCTGGGTCGTTACACGAGAGGCCGGTTAATTTCGAAGAGGTTTGAGGCAAGTGGTGGACTATTCCCCCTTGCCATGCTTTCTTTTCATTTTAAATACCTTCCTTCCTTGTTGTTTTAGACAAACAAATATTGTATGAACTTCCTTCCTTTTTTCTCTGAAATTTCGGGTTGTAGCAGAATTCGTCGAGTTTAATTAAGTAAAATTCGCGAGTTATATCGACAAATTCGTCGAGTGTTAGTGATTGTCTCGTGGACATGCTAGGTCTCCAAGTAAATTCGTCGAGTAATTAGTAAATTCGTCGAGTCCCTCCGTGTAAATAAGCCGAGTAACTAAGCCAAATTCCTCGAGTGTATTCGTAAAATCCGTCGAGTATTAAGGAAATTCATCGAGTATATACGACGAATTAGTCGAGTGCAAGGTAAATTCGTCGAGTGATTTCGACGAATCCGCTGAGATCCTACCGTTGAGAAGTTCCTTCATGCAGTCGAAATGAAAAGTAGATTCGTCGAGTGATTGGTGCAGTTCGTCGAGTCAACTCGACGAATTCGTCGAGTGAGCAAAGTTCGTCGAGTCAACTCGACAAATTCGTCGAATGAGCCGAGTTAGTTGAGTTTGAGTTAGGGAATTTCGTTGAGATGGTTTGTGGTAAGGTTTGTACTTGAAATGTTATTGGTTTTGTTGTGGTGCCAGTTGGATCTAGATATTGTGAATTGTATTCCCAGTTGGATGTGTTTGGATTGTTGGATGGGTTGGACCGGCACCACCACCTCAGTGTTTGTTTTTCTTCCCTAGACGTGTAGACTGTTGGTTGTGTGGGTGTAGCCACCTCCACAGTACTTTTGTTCCTTGGGTGTTTTGGTCTGATGGTTGTGTTGGAAAGAATGTCACCACCTCAGTACCGTTTTATGACTGAGATAATAATTTCATTTCTTGAGCTAATCTGTCATTTACCTTTATTTTGATTATGTCAAAGTTGAATCTTGACTGCGCTTTGTGTAAGTCTTCCCTGTTGGATGTTAATCTTTCTTCTCTTATTTGATATTGTTTCACATCTATCTTATTTTTGTTGGGTTGGTAACCCTATTTTTGAGTTTACTAAGTTCTCATATTTTCTTTACCTTGTTGATTTGTCATTGTGCTGAGGTATTCTTTTCTTTTGAATGCCTCAGGGTTGGACCAGTAGCGGTTGATTAGAGCAAGGCAGGACCTTGCGATCTTTTAGCTGTTTTTCTTTCTCTCTTTTGAGAGGAATTTTGTTGAATTCTTCTGACTTGGCCATTACTATGAGTTCGTGTCAGTTTTTTGACGCCCACAGTATGGTCTTCTTCTTGTGTTAGACGGTACTTGCCACTTATGCTACTACTGTTAATTTGTTGTTAGTGCAATGCTCTCTGGGAAGTATTTTTGCTAGATTGCATAGTATATATTTTTATATAAATAAAGCTGCATATTTATTCATACACTCCATCTTTTCAAACTAATAACCCTCTATTTTGAAACGCGTAAAAGTTCCAATTATACCTATACTAAATCTAGAAAGTGCATACCATTAGATTGTTAGTTGAGTTCTCATGTCCATATAGGATGACTTAAAGTAAACTATATATTTTCCGCTGTGTATATCTATACTTTCTTGGTTGTGGACTAAATGATCCACCGAACCGAGGGACACGGTGTTTGTAAACTTCAACTTAAATTTAGTTTTAAACATGAAGTTTGTCTTTCGTAAAGAAAGGTGTGAAGATAGAGCTGCCTGAGCATCTGCAGATGTCCTCTACACGGCGTGGCATCATGACACATGTTTTCTCTCACTCTGACGATATATTTATATACTGAGAAAATATGGGTTGTGACAGTTGGTATCAGAGATAGGTTTGATAGGTTGTTGAACGGTTAGTCAGACAACCATCTGTTTTAAGAATCTATTTCATTGCATACACCCACCGAAGTGTCATCCGTATGTCTTGGTTGAAGCATGGACACTACACGCATAGCATGACAAGAAGTATACAAGGCACATTATGTAGTATGAGATGCATAAATATGTGTCTGTATATGGATCCGTATATGTGTGACAACATGTGATTGTTAAGTTGTTTTGGGCGGCTTAACCTTATCTCATGGATGTTACTAGACGCTAATTCTGTTACATGCGATATTATGTAGTATGAGATGCATAATATTTCATGTGTACGCCGCTCATAACATGCACTAAGGCTTTCATTAGAATGCATAACACAACATGTACATCATAACATAACATTAACACAGTGCCAAGTTAAAGATATACCTGATGACACTCGTACACACATGATTTTAAATGAAAATTTAATCATTCATGCAGACATATGATATGCACAAAAGTCAATGGATGATAGTATATCATCCTAAGTTAGGGCATGACATCATTATTGAAAATCCCAGAAGCAAGGTAGTAGCAAGAGAAAGTGTCTTCACATTTTCAGTTTGATCTGAGCTGAGTAATCCTCGCTTTTAGCTAAGTTTTGGCGTGACATTCGTTGTGTTTTTTAGAAAATGGCACCAAAGCGTGTTGCGACAAGGTCGACTCCCCAGTCTGAGGGTGAGTCTTCAGGTGCGCAAAGTGAAGTTGTAATTGTGGGTTTGCGATAGAGTAATGAGGCTCTGTCAAGGCAGTTGGTCGCGATGCAATCGCAAATTCAGACGTTGTTAACTGCTGCCTCTGCACAACAGCCTGAGGTGCAGGACCTTGCAGTGAGTCAGACTGTACCTATTCCTCCTGCTCCTCTAGTGCCTCCAATTCTACTGCCACCATAGATGAATTTCATATCGCATTTCCAGCGATTAGGACCCCATACGTATGTTGTAAGAGTCGATTTCATGGCCTTGGACAACTGGTTGATTGTCATCAAAGAAATGTTTACGTATTCGGGAATCTCTGCGGGCTAGAAGGTGATGGTCGCCGCTTACCAGCTGAACGGGCTTGCCAAGAGATGGTGGATCAGGGAGAGAGAGAGCCTCGCAGACAGATGATCGTGGGAGTCATTCAAGGTGTTATTACTAAAAAAGTTCCTGTCGTCGGTCGAGCAAGACCGTCTAATGAACAATTTCCTGCACCTGAAGCAGAGGCAACTCACGGTTAGTGAGTATGAAATCGAATTTAGTAAGTTGAGCAGATTTGCTCCAGACTTAGTAGCCTCTGAGGCAGGAAGGGTGAAGCGGTTTTTGGGAGGACTTCGTAGCGACGTTCAGCAGTTGACTAGCGCGTACAGGTCTGAAAGCTATGTTGATGGGTGGAAGCAGCGTTGAGAGTCGAGGCTATCGACAACGCCAAGAGCAGATGTGAGATGATGAGAAAGGCCAAAGGCAGTGGAATCCCCGTTGTATCTGGTCCTGCTCCGAAGAAGAGAGGCATCAAAGTTTGTGGTTTCTGTGGTCGCCCTGGCCATCCCTACGAAAAATGTTTCAAGAGATTGGAGGCTAAGAAGCAGCAGCAAGTGTTGGCAATTCAGAGTGCTCCCAGAGGATATTTAACATGTACCTTCTGCAAGAAGAAGTGGCATGACATCGCCCATTGCTGGACCAAGGATAAGGTCTGCTTTCAGTGCGGACTGAAAGGGCACGCAAAGGCTCGATGTCTGCAATCCCAGCCTCCCTTCCAGCCAGTGCCACTTCAGGTTTTGCCGTCGCCGCAACTGCAATAACTGGATAAAGGAAGGGGCAAGTTGAATGTAGTGACCAGGGAAGAGGCGCAGACTTCCACCCGGGTGATTACAGGTTAGGCCATAATCTAACTCTTAGACTTCATCTTTAGTTTCCGATTTCTTTTTAGCTAGTTACATATCTGATTTTATAGGAGAATTTAAGGTAAAGAACCGTTGGGTGCGCGTCCTTTTTGATTCTGGTGCTACCCACTCGTTCATGGCTAGAACTTTTGTAGAGCGTCATCATTTGACCCTCGATCAAATTGGCGATCTGTTTTGTGTTAAGTTTCCATCTGGCGACTCTGTGGTGTCAGACCAGGGTATCCAGAATTGTCCTATCCTCTTAGGTGATTTCTTAGCTTTTGTTGATCTAAAGGCGTTAGACCTGGAAGATTTGGATGTGATTTTGGGTATGGACTGGTTGTCTAGATATGATGATGCTATCCAATGCAAGGTAACGCGTATGGACTTCAAGATGGACAACGGTCAACCCATGAGTGTGTATGGTTTTCCATGCCAGGATTACCCGATTATTTATGCGGTATGTGCTCGAAAACTTTTAGATTTCGGTTGTTTTGCTTACCTTGTTTCTATGTTAGAAACTGTTGGTATTTTGTTGCGTGTCGAGGAGATTCCTGTGGTGCGAGATTTCCCTGATGTTTTCCCAGTTAGTCTCCCCGATCTTCCGCCTGAGAGAGATGTGGAGTTTGTTATTGACCTTGAGCTATGTACTCGTCTTATTGCTAAGGCACCGTACCGTATGGCCCTGCGCGAGCTGGAAGAGTTGCGTACCCAGCTAGATGAATTGCTGCAGTGTGGATTTATTAGACCAAGTTCTTCACCTTAGGGTGCTCTAGTTCTGTTTGTAAATAAGAAGGATGGTTCTATGAGATTGTGCATAGATTATAGAGAGTTGAATAAGGTAACCATCAAGAACATATATCCATTGCCTAGAATTGATGATTTGTTTGATCGGTTGCGTGGTAGTTCGGTGTTTTCGAAGATTGATCTTCGTTCAGGCTACCATAAGTTGCGGATCTGTGAGTTCAATGTTCCGCGGGCTGCTTTTCATTCTCGGCATGGACATTTTGAGTTCTTAGTAATGTCCTTTGGATTGACGAATGCACCCTCTGCCTTCATGGATATGATGAATAGAGTGTTCAAGGATTTCTTAGATCGCTTCGTTGTCGTTTTCATTAACGACGTCATGGTGTTTTCCCGGAGTGTTGAGGAGCATGCTCAGCCCTTGCGTTTGATTCTATCTACTCTGAGAGAGCATAAGTTATATGCGAAGCTGAGTAAGTGTGAGTTTTGGCTCTCTCAAGTATCCTTCTTCGGTCATATAGTGGGTAAAGACAGAATTTCTGTGGACCCAGAAAAGATAGCTGCAGTCATGGATTGGAAAAGACCTACTACGCCTAAGGAGATAAGAAGCTTCTTAGGGTTGGCAGGATATTATAGGAGATTTGTGGAAGGATTTTCTGTGTTGTCAGCGCCGCTGGCTAAACTTACGCAGAAGAATGCAACATTTGTATGGGGCGATAAGTGCGAAGAAGCCTTCCAGGAATTGAAAAGGAGGTTGTGCATCACTCTTGTTTTGACTTTACCTACCGAGGGGATGGTGTAAGACCTCCCCCCCCCCCCCCCCCAAATCGGCGGTCCGACTGGGAGATCTTATCGCACACCACCCTTTTTGCATGGCGCCGAAGCGATCACGAAGGGCGAAGGTACTTCCTTCCCCAATCCCTTTCCTTGAACACTCCGTTGTCACGCATATGGGTGATATTAAGTTAATGTCACAACACACCATAGAGTAGCGAAGCAGTTCTCTAGTGTAAAGCACCATATCGAGTGCACCTTATAGTGCTTAGTGGAAGATGCAGTATTATTGCGGAAGATTACCGATCACAGAAACCTCAAAACTCAAGACCTGCATAAATAATTTCAATATCTCTGCCACATTAAATCCTATCAATCAAGGATTCATCGTCTATATATAGATATCATGAGATAGGGCACAACAAAAGGAGATGCGGCTTAACAACTTATACCTGACGTAGCCTGCTCCGTGGCTTCATCTACACCTAGGTGTTGTCTCTCACCCAAACCTGACACCGGTGTTAAGGATAAGTTATTAGAACTATGAATAGAATCCAACCCCTATTAACAACAAACATAATATAACATTTATAATGGAGGGGATATCAGGACTCTTATTGGGCCGAAGCAGTCTTCACACGACCACCGCCTACGTACTCTGTATCATCCTGCATACGATCTCAGACCCATGTAGTTCTATTAGTTTCGCACGGGTTTCCCTCCCAGACCGTCCGTCGTGCGGGTTGCCTTAAAGTAAAACTCATCAGTCATCCGACATTCTCCCAAGACACATTTTCCAAAGGCATATTTAATTCCCATAGTAATATTCCTCGAAGGCACAATATATTCCCGCATGGATATTTCTCGAAGGCACAATATATCCCCGTAGGAATATTTCTCAAGGGCACAATATATTCCCATAGGAATATTTCTCGATGGCACAATATATTCCCGTAGAAATATTTCTCGAAGGCACAATATATTCCCGTAGGAATATTTCTCGAAGACACAATATATTCCCGAAGGAATATATATCGAAGCCACAATATATTCCCCTAGGAATATTTCTCGAAGACACAATATATTCCCTTAAGAATATTTCTCGAAGGCACAATATATTCCCGAAGGAATATATATCGAAGCCACAATATATTCCCGTAGGAATATTTCTCGAAGGCACAATATATTCCCCTAGGAATATTTCTAGAAGGCACAATATATTCCCAAAGGAATATATATCGAAGACACAATATATTCCCGTAGGAATATTTCTCAAAGACACAATATATTCCCGTCAAATTTAAATTACAGTCAATACAGGAATAAAACCTCAAAACATTCATTCCTCCGCGCTGCTCTACAAACGACGGCCAGTTCGGCACTATTTAGGGTTAACTCTAAAGGAATGCCCAATCTTCACATCACTCTAAATTATAGGCAATAAAGAAGGAAAAGCCAAAACATCGAACTGTCCGCTCTGCTCTATAAGTGGCGGCCAGTTCGACACTATTTATGGTTGACTCTAAAGGAATGCCTCATTTTCACGTCAACTCTAAATTATATGCAATAAAGAAAGAAAAGTCAAAACATCAATATGTTCGCTCTGCTCTACAAGCGGCGTCTAGTTCAGCACTATTTATGGTTGACTCTGAAGGAATGCCTCATCTTCACGTCAACTCTAAATTATAGGCAATAAAGAAATTAAAGCCAAAACATCGATCTGTCCGCTCTGCTCTACAAGGGGCGGCCAGTTCGACATTATTTAGGGTTGACTCTGAAGGAATGCCTCAGCTTCACGTCAACTCTAAATTATAGGAAATAAAGAAAGAAAAGCCAAAACATCGATCTGTCCGTTCTACTCTCCAAGCTGCGACCAGTTCGACATTATTTAGGGTTGACTATGAAGGAATTTCACATCTTCACATCAACTCAAAATTATAGGCAATAAAGAAAGAAAAACTAAAACATCGATCTGTCCGCTCTGCTCTACAAGCGGCGGCCAGTTCGACACTATTTAGGGTTGACTCTGAAGGAATGTTCCATCTTCACGTCAACTCTAAATTATAGGCAATAAAGAAAGAAAAGTCAAAATATCGATCTGCCCGCTCTGCTCTACAAGCGGCGGCCAGTTCGACATTATTTAGGGTTGACTTTGAAAGAATGCCCCAGCTTCACGTCAACTCTAAATTATAGGTAATAAAGAAAGAAAAGCCAAAGCATCGATCTGTTCGCTCTGCTCTCCAAGCGGCAGTCAGTTCGACATTATTTAGGGTTGACTCTGAAGGAATGCTCCATCTTCACGTCAACTCTAAATTATAGGCAATAAAGAAAAAAAAGCCAAAACATCGATCTGTCCGCTCTGCTCTACAAGCGACGGCCAGTTCGACACTATTTATGGTTGACTCTGAAGGAATGTCTCATCTTCACGTCAACTCTAAATTATAGGTAATAAATAAATAAAAGTTAAATCATCAATCTGTCCGCTCTGCTCCAAGAGCGGCGACCAGTTTGACATTATTTTGGGTTGACTCTGAAGGAATGTCACATCTTCACGTCAACTCTAAATTTCAGGCAATAAGGGAATAAAGTACATAAATGAACTGGACCTGTACAACCCTTATTCTCCAAGGGCGGGCCCATTCAAAGCCACATAGGCAGAAGTTAGGGTCAACACAGAGGTCAGCAGTCCAAGACACAAGACAATTCAGCAAGCAGGAGCAAAAGGAGGCCTGAGCGAGTATGGGTGAGCTCGCACGAGTAGCCCCAATACTCGCCAAGAGGTGGGTGGCCATAGGTGATACTCGCCTCTCTCCAAGCGAGATCACCTCAAAGTCGCCTAGTCGCCGAGTTGGGTGGGGTATAAATAAGACCACCCCCCCTCTCTTTGGTTTTCCTATAAATAGAACCCCAGGGGTATTTGGATTGACACCTGAACTTGAGCTTTTGGAACTCCCACTCTCAAATTCTCGGACCAGTCATCCTTGGTCGTTACTCCCAGTACTAGCCAAGTCGGTGCCTTCCTCGTACCCTGCTCGGCTGTCACAACCCGCATTTTCCCAACATTTAAAATGCTATCAGAGTAGGGAAAACTACACGTTATGATGCCACGTCACGTAGGGGATGCCTACTGACGTTAAGGCAATTCATCCTTCTTCGCAGATCAAGCAATATTATTATTAACTCAAAGAGATTCAAATAAAGTTTATGCAGAAAAAATTAACAAGCCGCGTCCCTCGGCTTGGTGGATCAACTAGTCCACGCTTTTAAAATATAGTTTTATGCAGCGAAAAAATACTTGATTTAATTACTTAGTGGCCTAAGTGTACATGAAGACCAAGTGTGGTGCACCATGCACGATCGAATATGTGGATTTACTATATATAAAAGTAGATTTATCACGCGCAGAAAGTAGTGAGATTAATATTTCAAAACATGATATGCAATGCAACAATTACCTTAACATATCTAACAAGGGGCCATAAAGCCAACCAATATCTAACCATTCCAGAACAAGTGTTCAAAAGTGAACAACAAGTAAGAGCAGCAGTGAAACAAAAATCCAACTAAACGGCACCACGGGCGTCAACACCTTACACGAACCCATGGGCCGACAAGTCCACAGAATACTCTACCTCAAAAGAGTCAGAAGACTGCCACTAAAGAAGCTCTGCACTAACACCTGCTACTGTCCAGGACCTGAGGCATTCAAAGAAAGAACACCTCAGAAGCAAGTACAAGTGGTGCAGAAAATAAGAAAGTAAGCAAACCATCCGCGAGACCGGGGGAAACAGAAGCTGCAATGGTCAGTGATGACAAAGTTAGCAGCTAATAATCAACAGGAAAGAAATAGCAGAAGTATCTAATCATCAGCAGAAAAGGAAACAGCAGAACAACTAATAATCAGCAGAATAAGCTCACCAGACAAAGGTGAGAACACAGGCGATGACAAAACTCGTCGTAGGCAAAAGAAAAGAACCATCAACCTTCAAATTATCTATCATGTTACTCTTATTCAGAATTATAGAGACTGATCAGCTCATCCAGAAGAAGAGCACCGCACCGGGGGCAAAATCCACACCGCGTACGACCTCCCAATCAAACGCTTAAGAGAACACCGCACCGGGGGCAAAAACCACACCGCGTACGGCCTCCTAATCAAAAGCTTAAAAGAGCACTGCACCGGGGGCAAAATCACACCGCGTACGGCCTCCAACAGATTATATTAATTTAAAGAGCATCGCACCGGTGGCACCGCCAACATCGTGTACGACCTCCAACAGAATTCATATTTTCATGCAATTTCAAAGGGAAAGGGGCGAGGCCCAACAGAACATATCATACCATAAGGCAAGTAGCAAATGAGAAAATCAAGGAGATATGAAGCTAACAACAAATCCTTTTTTTATTTAACTGGCATAATGTCAAATTATTAGCAGCAATAACAGAGAAAAAATGGAGATATGGCGCAGTTAGATCAAGAGCACCAGTTTGGAGCGGTTATGTGGCAAAGAGAAAGAGCAAGGGCAAGAACACCACTTGCCTTAGGTTTTGCTGGAAAAACTCTCCGAATCGCTCCCCATTGTAGATCGGGTTACGAGAAGGCGAGAGGAGTCAAGATCTACAAGTGATCGGGCTAGAAAAGGTTAGGGTACAAAAGCCCTAACGAAAAAGTTTCACGAAACGGAAGGAAATTATCACGAGGACGAAGCTCTCGTCGAGAGCTTTCCGAATCTATGCTCGGCTCGTGATTTCGACCACCGGAGCTCCGTCGGCGGCGTCTGGAAGGTTCAAGAAAACGCCACTCCCGTCGCTCGCTTTTCTCTCTGGTTCAGACAGAATGAGGAAGAAGGCAACATCACATAGTTTTAATAATAATAATAATATTATTATTATTATTATTATTAAATGAAGGAAGGGGTCGACGCATGCATGCAAAAAGGAGGTCGACGCATGCTGAAATAGGGAAGTCGACACATGCTGAATAGGGAAGTCGACGCATGCTGAATAGGGGAAATCGACGCATGCTGAATAGGGGAAATCGACGCATGCTGAGTAGGGGAAATCGACGCATGCTGAATAGGGGAAATCGACGCATGAATAGGGGAAGTTGACGCATGAATAGGGGAAGTCGACGCATGAATAGGGGAAGTCGAATGATACTGCATGAAAGTATAATTTATAATAATAATATTATTATCATTATTATTTTATCACCAAAAAATTTAGACGGACGCCGAATCCAACGAAAATTTCGCCTAAGGTGAACGGCGGCTCTACGAATCCAACAGTGAAGTCGGAATCAAAATCCGACGTGCCGTTTTCGAGATATGAATGACGGAAGTTACGGCGAGCTTTAAATATATACAAAACTTCTAAAATGCGCCGAGGCTCCAAAATGGCTCGGACCGCGACGAAACTTGATAGACAAGTCTAAAATTAAATAATCTAATTTCCTAACGTAACATTTTCCAATTCTGGGTCGTCGCAAAATTTGGTCGACTTGACCCAAACGGACGCGAAAACGCGCAAACGGCAACGCGCCGCTAACTCGACGTTAGAAGTAACGCCCCGACGTCATTAACACGCCATCACTGAATTAAACAAATACCGGAAAAATCAAGGGCGTTACAGCCACTCCCCCTAAAAGAAAGTTTCGTCCCGAAACTTGACATAAGGGCAGAAACCAACATTAAGATAGGTACATATTGTAGGAAAGGAAATCTAGGATAGATAATCAAATGGTGCAGGAAAAGAAATTCACCAGAGCTAATTAAATGAAAGGTAAAAGGTACAGGGAAGAGGATTCACCTGAATTAATCAATTGAAAAGATAAGAAAGTGCAGGAATAACATTTGGACAAATAATGGTGCATGAAACAATATTTGGTCAAATAAATAGTGCAGGAAAAGAAAAGGAGATTTTTACCTAAGCCATTAAAAGAAGAGGTGCGGATGAGATTCCCGCATAGCCGATTCCAGCTCCCATGTTGCGCTCTCGACGTCATGATTTCGCCAAAGAACTTTTACCATGGGGATGGATTTCCTACGCAACACCCACTCTTGGGTTTCCAAAATCCGAACATGCTCCTCAACATAAGATAAATTGGGCTGAATATGAGGTACCGAATCGAGGACTTGACGATTGCTGCAGACACATTTCCTTAACTGACTCACATGGAACACATCATGGACGCCAGGGAAGGTAGCAGGTAACTCCAATCTATAAGCGGACACTCTGATGCGCTCAACGACCTGAAATGGCCCAACATATCTGGGATCCAACTTGTGGTTCTTCCCAAATCTTTTAACGCCTGGCATCGGAGAGACCTTCAGAAAAACACTGTCCCCAACCGCAAACTCCAGATCTGCCCTTCTTTGATTGGCATACTTTTCGTACCGCTCCTGAGCAACGCGGAGCTTCTCCCGAATATTAGCCACCGCCTCCTCCATTTCCATTAAAGCTTCCGGACCTAGCAACGGTCTCTCACCGACTTCGGCCCAAAACAAGGGAGTCCTGCAGCGCCTCCCATACAACGCTTCAAAAGGGGTCATCTGCAGACTTTCTTGGAAGCTATTATTATATGCAAACTCCATGAGTCTGAGGCGCTCGTCCCAAGCCCCACCATGCTCCAAAATGTAACACCTGATCATGTCTTCCACAATCTGATTAACTCGCTCCGTTTAACCATTGGTCTGCGGATGGTATGCGGCCGAAAACCTGAGGTCGGTGCCCAAAGCTCCCTGTAAGCTCTGCCAGAATCGCGACGTAAACCTGGAGTCTCGATCTGACACGATACTCACTGGCACTCCATGCAAACGGATGACCTCATCCAAATATAACTCTGCTATCTTCTTCATAGAGTAGCCGACTTTGAAGGGGACGAAATGCGCACACTTCGTCAATCGATCAACTATAACCCAGACTGAATCATGTCCACGAAGGGACCTCGGCAAACCCGTAATAAGGTCCATCGATATGCTTTCCCATTTCCACATGGGGATCTCCAAAGGGGTCAGTTTTCCTCCAGGCCTGCCATGATCGACCTTCACCCGCTTGCATGTGAAGCACTCCGATACAAATTTGGCAATGTCGTTCTTCATGCCCGACCACCACACGATTTGCTTCAGATCTCTATACATCTTGGTGGAACCCGGGTGGTAGGCCACACTAGATCTGTGAGCCTCCCTGCAAATCATAACTCGGATATCTTCCACCGCCGGGATACAGAATCTACCTTTATACAAGAGGGTACCAAGCTCATCAATGGAGAAATCAGATAATTCTCCTTTCTCGGTCCTTCCTCAGAGATGCTGAAGATCTGGGTCTTCTTTCTGACGTAACCTTGTGAGGGTGATCCACGAAGGCTCTTCTGCCTCCAAGCGAGAGCGCTCGCCACGGTTCATCGCTGAAATATCCATAAAAAGAAACTCCTCAACTAAGGCTTGAACAGATAAATTGAAGATCTGAGCCGTCTTCCTACTCAACGCATCGGCCACCACATTGGCCTTACCGGGATGATAAAGGATATCCACTTCATAATCAGCAACATATTCCAACCACCGGCGTTGGCGCAAATTCAACTCCTTTTGTGTGAATACATACTTCAAGCTTTTATGATCGGTATAAATCTTGCACCCAGCGCCATATAGTAAGTGTCTCCACAGCTTCAGGGCATAAATCACCGCCGCAAACTCCAAATCGTGGGTAGGGTAATTCTTCTCATGAACCTTCAATTGCCTAGATCCATAGGCGATCACCTTCCCCTCTTGCATTAGAACGCATCCAAGTCCGATGTGGGAAGCATCAACATACACCGCAAACTCCACTCCCTCGATAGGCAGAATGAGAATTGGGGCAGAACACAACCTTCTCTTCAGCTCTTGGAAAGCCTCCTCACACTTATCACTCCAAATGAAGGCGGCATTCTTCTGCGTAAGCCGGGTCATCGGAGCGGACAATGTGGAGAAACCCTCAACAAATATCCTATAATATCCGGCCAAACCCAAGAAACTCCTGATCTCCTTTGGAGTAGAAGGTCTCTTCCAATCCATCACCGCTGAAATCTTGGCGGGATCAACGGAGATTCCATCCTTGCTCACCACATGTCCTAAAAAGGACACCTGAGGTAGCCAAAACTCGCACTTGCTCAGCTTAGCATACAACTTATGCTCTCTCAAGACAGACAGAACCAGACGCAAGTGATATGCATGCTCCTCATCACTACGAGAATAGATGAGAACGTCGTCGACGAAGACGACCACAAAACGGTCAAGAAAGTCCTTGAATACCCGGTTCATCAGATCCATGAACGCAGAAGGCGCGTTGGTCAAACCAAAGGACAACACGAGGAACTCGAAATGCCCGTACCGGGATCTAAAAGCCGTCAGAGGAATGTCTGACTCACGAACCCTCAATTGGTGGTAGCCTGAACGAAGATCAATCTTCGAGAATTTGGTGCACCCACGCAGCTGATCGAATAAATCATCAATCCGCGGCAACGGATATCTATTCTTGATCGTCACCTTGTTCAACTCCCGATAATCGATGCACAGCCTCATGGAACCGTCCTTCCTCTTCACAAAGAGAACAGGAGCAGCCCATGGAGAAGTGCTCGGTCTGATGAAACCACACTCCAGAAGCTCATCCAACTGAACACGCAATTCTTCTAATTCACGAGGCGCCATGCGGTATGGTGCCTTGACAATGGGCCGGGTGCCTGGTTCGAGGTCTATGGAAAACTCCACCTCTCTTTCGGGAGGAAGAGCGGAAAGCTTCTCTGGAAAAACATCGGGAAACTCTCGCACCGCCGGGATACCCTCCACGGTTGGCTCCACACGAGAAGCATCCACAACGCAGATAGAAACCAGAAAACCCAAACAACCAGAGGTTAAAGATCGACGAGCACGTACCGCAGAAATAATCGGAGAACTCTCCCGAGGTAAACCATAAACGCTCAAAGGACGTCCGTCAGCCAACTTGAAATCTAGCCGCTTCTCCTTGCACTTGATCACGGCATCATACTTGGACAACCAGTCCATCCCGAGAATCACGTCGAAATCTGCCAAATCTAGCATCTTCAAATTTGCCAGAACCTGGACACCACCCAAAGAAATGGGGCACTCCCGGATACCCCGATCTAACGTAACCTGATCTCCAGACGAAAACTTAACGGACAAGGCATCATCCAACCGGTCGATAGACCATCGGTGCCTATCAACTAAACTCTTAGCAACGAAAGAGTGAGACGCTCCCGAATCAAACAGGACACGCACCCACCTATTCTTCACCTTGAAT
Organism: Dactylorhiza incarnata; assembly: GCA_033032865.1. Lineage (NCBI taxonomy): Eukaryota > Viridiplantae > Streptophyta > Magnoliopsida > Asparagales > Orchidaceae > Dactylorhiza > Dactylorhiza incarnata. Next base: position 5,049,235 of record JAWHQI010000097.1, on the reverse strand, counting down.
TCACCTAAATAAGCGTGCGTCACTAGACAACTAGTAAGCTAAATTTTTGAAAAAGGAGAACAAGTTTGGAGGAAATGAACTAACCAGATATTACGTGCGCTGAGGTTTGAGCTTCCTCTCTAGTCAGCACATTAAGCTTGCCTTTCGCCTTGCTCACGAGCTGTGGGGGCGGCGGCAAGGTCTGCAGAGGAACCGCTGAAGTCACAGTCTGAGAGTTCGGGCAGTCGGCCCTACGATGTCCTTTTTGTCCACACTGGAAACAACAACCAGCCTTCTTGAAACACCGAGCCGCCTCATGCCCGGGCTTAGAACAGAATGAGCACACTGGGACCGCCTTGGGCGCGTCCTGAATTGCACTAACCTTTAACGGCTCCAACGCCTCGAGCCTCTTGAAACACCTTTCGAACGGGTGGCCCCGCTTGCCACAGAAGCTACAGTTGTAACATCCCAATTTTAAAAAAAGGGGTCTAGCCGGTTCAGTTGAACCCTTGGAAGAACTTAGGTCGGGTCACAGGACAACCACGGCCCGACCTTCGCCACATAAATGGTGGTCATTTAGAGAAATGACTGTTTTGAGTATAGTAGCGCGTCGCGACTACGCTATTTTAGAATATGGAGCATACATGCTCCGAATCGACTTCCGTCAGTTGCGTTAGACTCGTATAGTTGATACGAGTGCAACGGAACTCGTTTCGTTTCGATCCAAGGTCATGTGTAGAATATGACTATTTTGAGTATCGTATCGCGTCACGACGACGCGATTTTAGAATATGGAGCATACATGCTCCGAATCGACTTCCGTCAATTACGTTAGACTCGTATGGTCAATACGAGTGCAACGGAATTCGTTTCATTTCGATCCGAGGTCGTTTGAAGAAAACCACTATTTTGAGTAACGTCGAGCGCCGCCACAACGCCATTTTAAAATATTGGGCAAACGGACTCAGAATCAACTTCGGATGCTTTCATTAGCTTGGTATGGCAGACACGAACACAAAGACACACTTCACACGTTTTTCCCGTGCGTTTTTAGGGAGTTATGAGCACATTTATTTATGTATATAAGGATGTGTGTGTATATATATATACATATATATATATAATAAAAACATATACATGTAAAACGTGATCAAAAAAGGGGGGGATTGGGAAAACCGGCGAGCAGGTTGGGCTGAAACCATGGGCGGAAACGGAAAACCAGGGGCGGGAGAAGAAACTCGTTGGGGGCATCCGGTTGGTCGACCATGGCTATACAAAGGGGGCTTTCACGGCAAAGTGGGGGCACCAGATCTTTCCCCCTCCTCTCCCCTTCCTCGAAGCTCTGTCGGAATAGGGTCTGATGGCGAGAGCTAGCTGCAGCTTCACATCTGGAAGATTCAAGCTCTCCCTCTCCTGTTTATCTTCCTCCTCTCAGTTCTGGATGAGAAATTGGGGCGTGACAAGAGGAACTCCGACTCCTTCTCCGCCTCTTACTTGAGCATATCTTCATCTGGTTATGGTAACCCTATACATTTTCTATTTTCTTTTAGCATTGGTTTTGATTTGGAGGATGGCCTATGAAGATGCTTCTCAGACAACCCATGCAAATATTATTGTTGTAAGGACGTTCGAAGATGGGAGTTTCTTTCTTCCTTTCTCCTTTTCATTGACTAGTTTGGTTGTTATCTGAGCCTCTGGTTTTCTATCCCCACTTCTCTTTCTCTTTATCCATCTTCCGACCTCTCTGTCTGTAGATTTCAAGCAGAGGTGCACAATAGCCCTGCAATGTTACTCCTGCTGCCACTATCGTACATGTAGTTAACATTGTAAACGTAGTGGGGAGGTTTTTGTTATTTTAAAAGATAGAAGAGAGGTCCCTATAATTATGCAAAGTTGAAGGGGAGGTCCCAATAAATGACCTACATGGGGTGAACTATGTGGCTTTTATAGAATCATTCAATTATTTTTCTTCGATGTGAGGCTATGAAGAATGACAACCTGAAATGAAGATAGAGTTTTACTCTTACCATGTTTAGTGCATTGAGGATGGTCCGGGGAGAGGCTTCCCAGGCAACCCGTGCAGCCATCATTATTGTTGGAAGGAAGCTGGTATAGGAGAGTTTCTTCTCTCTTCCTTAGGTTTACCTTATTTATGTCTCTCTTCGATCATCAACCTCATGCAACCCATGAACTCCTTTCTGTGAGTAGTACAGAGAATTTATGAGTTGGAAGCTCTATCAAATTAGGGGCAACAGTTCCATCTCTTTCTCAGTTTGGGTAATTGCTAAACTAATTTTGAGTTATGATTTTAACATGGGGTCGCCATTGATGAATTAAGATTAAATTTCCATCTACCTCTTTATCACTCTCTTTCGGGTTGATTGAAATTGGATTCCGAGATTTTAACTCACTCATTTCTTGCATATGCTAGTGAAATTGTTTACCTTAGCATCATGTTCCATGACTCACGTTTTGCTATTTTTCTCTCTCTCTCTCTCTCTGTCTATGCAAGCTCTTATATATATATATATATGTTGTAAGCTTGCTCAAGAGAGGGCCTATCTTGGGGGGTTCCGCTTGAGAAGGTTGGTAAATTTTAATCTCTGGGTAGCGATGAAAAATGAACACATGAAATGAATTGAAATGTATTTTCTGTCCCCTGCACTCCTATTTCAGCTCGACATGAAATTCAAGCAATGGTTGCTCTAAGGTGGGAGAATGAAATTCAGGGGTACTTGAACTCGTAGAAGCCTCTCACTTTTTTCTCTCTCTATCTCTCTTTCCCCTCTCTTTCTCATTCCTTGTGTGTGAAAGTCCTTATATATATATATACACAAACCATATGGTTTAAAACTGGGCCTGTTTGGGGCTTCACTTAAAGAATTTTGAGATAAGGAGTGGAGCTAGTCTAGACTCATCGAAGAGGGCTTGCGATCTCATGCAGCCCATGAGCTGTCATTTCTCTTCTGATTTCTGGGAATAGGCTGAAGGTAGATAAGTTGGGCTTGAATTTAATGTTGGTGGATTGGATTAAGATCACTAATGCTATATGCATCTCTCCCCCTCATTTCTCTCTTTCTCTCTCTCCCTCTCTTCCTCTTGACTTCCTGATGGATTATTATTGGAAATCAGGATTGCTGAACGTACGCGTTGGAATGGAAAATTTTGGTTTGCGGCTAAGGTGAGGGGAACGGGGTTTGAATTTTATAATGAGGAAACTGCCTTCACATGCTCCCTTACTACTTCTTCTCCTTCTCCTTCCCCCCTTCTTTCTTATCTTTTGATGCTTGGTTATTAATTATGGCCGGAGTTTCTTATCTTGAGGCTTGGGTATGAAATTTATACACTTCGCGATAAAATCCTTGTTCCCTTTTTTTGGGTCGGAACTGTTTAGGGCTGTGGTTGCGGTGGCTTTGTGCTCCCCTGCTGTAGACAGTCTTGATGTTCTCTTTGTTGAATTTGAGTTGCTCTTTTACTTGTTCTCTTGGGGCCTGATCATTGGGGCTGCTCTTTACCATTTTTCCTTGGGCTATTTTGCCTTGGGGCTGCTCTTACCCTTGTTAGTTGAGGCTGTTATGCCAGGGGGCTGCTGTTATTGCCTTGTTTGTTGTGGCCTGTTGTTGCCTTTCTTGGCCTGTTGTTGTTGCCTTGTTGTGGCCTTTGCTGTCTTGTTGTTGGACTGCTGCTTTGTTGTCTTGTTGTTGGACTGCTGCTGTTGCTGTCTTGTTGTTAAACTGCTGCTGCTGTCTTGTTGTTGGACTGCTGCTTTGCTGTCTTGTTGTTGGACTGCTACTGTTGCTGTCTTGTTGTTAGACTGCTGCTGCTGCTGTCTTGTTGTTGGACTGCTGCTTTGATGTCTTGTTGTTGGACTGCTGCTGTTGCTGTCTTGTTGTTAGACTACTGCTGCTGCTGTCTTGTTGTTGGACTGCTGCTGCTGCTGTCTTGTTGTTGGACTGCTGCTGCTGCTGTCTTGTTGTTGGACTGCTGCTTTGTTGTCTTGTTGTTGGACTGCTGCTGGTGCTGTCTTGTTGTTAGACTGCTGCTGCTGCTGTCTTGTTGTTGGACTGCTGCTGCTGCTGTCTTGTTGTTGGACTGCTGCTGCTGTCTTGTTGTTGGACTGCTGCTATCATTTAATGTTGGGGCTTTCCTTGTTGGATTGAGGGCTGTTGATATGCTTTTGGTGGGTGGGCTTTGCTGTTACTACCCCTTTCCCACATTCTCTAACATTTCTTCTCTCTCTACCCCTTAACAAATTTTGATGTTGATTAAAGGTGGAAATACTCCCTCTTCTTTTGATGTGGTACCAATACCAATGGAAATGTTATATAGATGACTTGGGTTTGATCACCAAGCATCCAAATGATTGACGGGAGCCTATGAGCCACATGAGGATGGCTCGATTTAATTGCCAGCCGGGTTAAAATAGTGGTACCTTCTCGGATGGAGATATGCTAAGCTTATATATAGTTCGTCTTCTCTCCTCCTACAAAACTGTGGGTGGATATATTGTTAAGCTTTAAAAGAGTTTTTCTTTTCTCCTCTTATAAAGAAATGTTGCCTTCGAGAAATAATTCCTATGGGAAAGAAATGTTGCCTTCGAGAAATAATTCCTACGGGAAAGAAATGTTGCATTCGAGAAATAATTCCTACGGGAATGAAATGTTGCCTTCGAGAAATATTTTCTACGGGAATGAAATGTTGCCTTCGAGAAATAATTCCTACAGGAAAGAAATGTTGCCTTCGAGAAATAATTCCTACGGGAAAGAAATGTTGCCTTCGAGAAATAATTCCTACGGGAATGAAATGTTGCCTTCGAGAAATATTTCCTACGGGAATGAAATGTTGCCTTCGAGAAATAATTCATACGGGAATGAAATATATTGTGCCTTCGAGAATTATTTCTACGGGAATATAAAATGTGCCTTGGGAGAATGTCGAATGGCCTATGAGTTTTACTCTAAGGCAACCCGCACGATGGACGGTCTGGGAGGGCAACCCGTGCGAAACTTATAGAACTACGTGGGTCTGAGACCGTATGCAGGATGATACGGAGTACGTAGGCGGTGGTCGTGGGAGGACTGCCTCGGCCCAATAAGAGTCCAGATATCCCCTCCCTTATAAATGCTATATTACGTTGTGTGTTAGTAGGAGTTGGATTCTGATCGTGGTTCTAATAACTTATCCTTAGCACAGGGACAGGTGCGGGTGAGGGACAGCACCCAAGTGTGGAGGAAGCCACAGAGCAGGCTACTTCAGGTACATACTTGGTAAGCCGCACCTCCTTTTGTTGTGCCCTATCTAAGATTATATATATATAATGGCAATAAACCCTTGATGGTTAGGACTTAATGCGGCATGGATATGTAAATTGTCTATACAGGTCTTGAAATGGTGGTTTCTGTGATATTTAATCTTCCGCTATAAACCATGTCTTCCGCTAAGGGATACAAAGCGCACTTTTTAATGACGTCTTCCGCTAAGGGATACAAAGCACACTCTTTAATGATGTCTTCCGCTAAGGGATACAAAGCGCACTCTTTAATGATGTCTTCCGCTAAAATACTGTTTCCTTACTCTGTTGGTGTGTAGTGACTTTCGCTTAACACCACCCCTAGGCGTGACATCGGAGTGTTCAAGGAAAAGGGTTGGAGAAGCTAGTGCCTTCACCCTTCGGGGTTGCTTCGGCGTCGTGCTAAAGGGTGGTGTGCGATAAGATCCCCCGGTTGGAACCGCCGATTTGGGAGGGGGGGTCTTACAACAGTGCCCCACACCCCTCTTCTTCGAGTCCGAGTGAGATGCCTTGGAACTCTCCCGATCATCCAACTTTCTCTTATCACTCTTTGTCTGGTGCCCATGAATCTTCGTCTTCTCAATAGATTCGGCCTTCAATGCGGCCTCCACTGCTTCAGCATAAGTCTTTGACCCATAGGCGCTAGCCCACTGCTGGACGTCGCCAGTGAGACCACCCAAAAACCGCTTCGCTCTACCTTCCTCCGAGGCCACCAACTCGGGGGCGAATCTGCTCAACTTGCTGAACTCGATCTCGTACTCACTGACGGTGAGCTGCCTCTGCTTCAGATGCAGAAAGTTGTTCGTCAATCGGTCGCGCTCAACCGAAGGGAGGAACTTCTTAAGCAACAACCCCTTAAACGTCTCCCAAGAGCACCCCTCGGCGAGACCTTCCTTCTCCCTAATCCACCAACCTTTCGCCAAACCCTTGAATTGAAATGCAGCCACCATCACCTTCGAAGCCTCCGAGACACCTGAATAGGAGAACATCTCCTCCATGCTGATCACCCAATCATCCAGGGCCATGAAGTCTGCCCTACCATCATAGGTAGGAGGTCCCAAACGCTGAAAGTGTGAAATGAAGTTCATCTCCAGTGGCAATGCCACTGGAGGCACCAGGGGAGCAGGAACGGCTGGGCTCACCACCGGTTCTTGCACAACAGGCTGCTGCGCCGAGGCAGCAGACACCAAGGACTGAATCTGAGTCTGCATCGCAACCAACTGTCTCGACAAAGCCTCATTGCTCTATCGCAGGCTTTCGATCACGGACTCACTCTGACCACCAAAAGACTCTCCCTCAGGCAGGGGAGTCGATCATGTCACTCTCCTACGAGACATGTCTACAAGAATGATGGACAATCAATCAGAAACATACTTATAAAGCTTAAGCCAAACAGATTCGAAAAAATTCACGGATCGATTCGGAACAGGAAAGAAAACAACCTGCTATTGTTGTTACCTTGTTCTGGAATTTCATGAAATGATGCCATGATTAACTTAGGATGATGCACCATCATCCTATTGACTATTGTGCTATGACATGAGTGCATGAACATTTAAATTTCTTTTCAAATCATGTGTGTACATATGTCATCTGGTATGTCTTTAACTTGGCATGCGTGCTTATGCGATGATATGAATGTATGCAGTGTTATGCATTCTAGAAAGAGGCCTTAATGCATGTTATGAGCGGCGTACACATGTAATGTTATGCATCACATACTACATAACATTACATGTAACGAAAAAAGAAAACGTGCTAATGGACATCCATGTAATGGTGGTTATGCATCCCATACTACATAACCATCACATGTTGCCACCTATGGTGGATCCATATACAAACACATATTATGCATCCCATACTACATAATATGCCCCGTATACTTCTTATCATGCTATGAGTGTTGTGTCCATGCTTCAGTCAAGACATATTGATGACATATCGGTGTGTGTATACAATGAAATGGTCTTATGAGGTTCTGCTTAGGATAGCGGTTGTTTGGCTCACACGCCAAACCACCCAACTACCTTTTTCACAGAACCTACCTCTGATACCAACTGTCACAACCCGCATTTTCCCAACATTTAAAATGCTATCAGAGTAGGGAAAACTACGCGTTATGATGCCACGTCACGTAGGGGACGCCTACTGACGTTAAGGCAATTCATCCTTCTTCGCAGTTCAAGCAATATTATTATTAACTCAAAGAGATTCAAATAAAGTTTATGTAGAAAAAATTAATAAGCCGCGTCCCTCGGCTTGGTGGATCAACTAGTCCACGCTTTTAAAATATAGTTTTACGCAGCAGAAAAATACTTGATTTAATTACTTAGCGGCCTAAGTGTACATGAAGACCAAGTGTGGTGCACCATGCACGATCGAATATGTGGATTTACTATATATAAAAGTAGATTTATCACGCGCAGAAAGTAGTGAGATTAACATTTCAAAACATGATATGCAATGCAACAATTACCTTAACATATCTAACAAGGGGCCATAAAGCCAACCAATATCTAACCATTCTAGAACAAGTGTTCAAAAGTGAACAACAAGTAAGAGCAACAGTGAAACAAAAATCCAACTAAACGGCACCACGGGCGTCAACACCTGACACGAACCCATGGGCCGACAAGTCCACAGAATACTCTACCTCAAAAGAGTCAGAAGACGGCAACTAAAGAAGCTCCGCACTAACACCTTCTACTGTCCAGGACCTAAGGCATTCAAAGAAAAAACACCTCAGAAGCAAGTACAAGTGGTGCAGAAAATAAGAAAGTAAGCAAACCATCCGCGAGACCGGGGGGAAACAGAAGCTGCAAGGGTCAGTGATGACAAAACTAGCAGCTAATAATCAACAGGAAAGAAATAGCAGAAGTATCTAATCATCAGCAGAAAAGGAAACAGCAGAACAACTAATAATCAGCAGAATAAGCTCACCAGACAAAGGTGAGAACACAGACGATGACAAAACTCATCGTAGGCAAAAGAAAAGAATCATCAACCTTCAAATTATCTATCATGTTACTCTTATTCAGAATTATAGAGACTGGTCAGCTCATCCAAAAGAAGAGCACCGCACCGGGGGCAAAATCCACACCGCGTACGGCCTCCCAATCAAACGCTTAAGAGAACACCGCATCGGGGGCAAAAACCACACCGCGTACGGCCTCCTAATCAAAAGCTTACAAGAGCACCGCACCGGGGGCAAAACCACACCGCGTACGGCCTCCAACAGATTATATTAATCTAAAGAGCATCGCACCGGTGACACCGCCAACATCGTGTACGACCTCCAACAGAATTCATATTTTCATGCAATTTCAAAGGGAAAGGGGCGAGGCCCAACAGAACATATCATACAATAAGGCAAGTAGCAAATGAGAAAATCAAGGAGATATGAAGCTAACAACAAATCCTTTTTTTATTTAACTGGCATAATGTCAAATTATTAGCAGCAATAATAGAGAAAAAATGGAGATATGGCGCAGTTAGATCAAGAGCACCGGCTTGGAGCGGTTATGTGGCAAAGAGAAAGAGCAAGGGCAAGAACACCACTTGCCTTAGGTTTTGCTGGAAAAACTCTCTGAATCGCTCCCCGTTGTAGATCGGGTTACGAGAAGGCGAGAGGAGTCAAGATCTACAAGAGATCGGGCTAGAAAAGGTTAGGGTACAAAAGCCCTAACGAAAAAGTTTCACGAAACGGAAGGAAATTATCACGAGGACGAAGCTCTCGTCGAGAGCTTTCCGAATCTATGCTCGGCTCGTGATTTCGACCACCGGAGCTCCGTCGGCGGCGTCTGGAAGGTTCAAGAAAACGCCACTCCCGTCGCTCGCTTTTCTCTCTGGTTCAGACAGAATGAGGAAGAAGGCAACATCACATAGTTTTAATAATAATAATATCGTTATTATTATTATTATTATTAATAAATGAAGGAAGGGGTCGACACATGCTGAATAGGGAAGTCGACGCATGCTGAATATGGGAAATCGACGCATGCTGAATAGGGGAAATCGACGCATGCTGAGTAGGGGAAATCGACGCATGCTGATTAGGGGAAATCGACGCATGAATAGGGGAAGTCGACGCATGAATAGGGGAAGTCGACGCATGAATAGGGGAAGTCGAATGGCTGCATGAAAGTATAATTTATAATAATAATATTATTATCATTATTATTTTATCACCAAAAAATTTAGACGGACGCCGAATCCAACGAAAATTTCGCCTAAGGTGAACGGCGGCGCTACGAATCCAACAGTGAAGTCGGAATCAAAATCCGACGTGCCGTTTTCGAGATATGAATGGCGGAAGTTACGGCGAGCTTTAAATATATACAAAACTTCTAAAATGCGCCGAGGCTCCAAAATGGCTCGGACCGCGACGAAACTTGATAGACAAGACTAAAATTAAATAATCTAATTTTCTAACGTAAAATTTTCCAATTCCGGGTCGTCGCAAAATTTGGTCGACTTGACCCAAACGGACGCGAAAACGCGCAAACGGCAACGCGCCGCTAACTCGACGTTAGAAGTAACGCCCCGACGTCATTAACACGCCATCACTGAATTAAACAAATACCGGAAAAATCAGGGGCGTTACATCGGCCATTTTTGGTTGTGGAGGGGAAGTCTCTTCTGAGCTTCTGGTACGTGGTGGGACCTCCCTGCCGCAGCGCCTGGGGTCCTGTTGTTCTTTGTCCTAACCCTTTTTGTCATTGTCAGTCAAGCCGTTTAGCTGGACTGCTGGGCGAGTAGCCTCCGGCTGCATTGATCAGAATTTTGGAGTCGAGATTTTCTTGGCTTCAACAAGACCAGTACGAGACTAGAGTGGTACTAGAAAGAAATTGATCGGAATGTACTAAACCTGAAAGGAGCAGGACCAGTACGAGACTGGAGTAAAAGAAAGTGCAATAGAATAAAATGGTTAGTAGTCCTTCACTCCATATATAGGAGGCTTCAGTTCCATCTCCGTTTATAGGAGGAAAGTCATGTTCTGTCTCCGTTCATAAATGTCTCTTCCAAATTCTGCCTCTTTGTTATAGTCCGACCTTGGGTTTTAATAGCAACCTTTAAGCATGGCTTAGGCGGACTTGATGAACGATATTATGAGTTCCTTAAATTCTCCAAAGAGGCGACTCCTAATGTTCGAGCATTATTCTTCTCGCAGCTTATTGAGTGATTATTTATTTTAAGATCATTAAAATAGTAGACCATATCCGAAAATCATCCAACTTTTATTCTAGGCTGATAACATCCTTAAATAACTATCATAAATTTTGCAAGGCTTTTTGAGATATAAATAGTCGTTGCTAATTTATTTAGGCTCCCATAACCCCCAAATAAATTTCCAAATATGGCAAGAGCACTTTAAAATCCCCAAACTTTTCCATAGAGTGTGAACCATGCCCTCACGTTGTCCATAATTTTTGGAGACATTTTGAAAGAAAGAACAATTTTCTATTAATTTAAAACATAGATTTTCATTATCTAAAAATAGCAAACCTTTTCTAACAATGCCTAAATAATTATAGTAAGTGTGAGTTAGTATTAGAAAGCTTCCCTAATTTTCTCAAAAATTTTCATCACTGTTTAGGCCCTCTGATAATTTAAAAACTAGTTAAATTATTAAAAATAGCTATTTATTTCAGAAAATTCTCAAAAATTTACTGGAGATAGATATTGATGAGTTCTAAAACGTTGATGTTCAACATTTTTCTTTTTGATCTATGCATAAACCCCAAAAAAATCAAACAAGCTTTATGATATAAGGATCAAGTTTACACGAATCTGGAAGCAAACTGGCGGCTGAGATCGAGCCACTCAGTGAAAACCTCTAACCCCACAACGGATCTGGAACTGATCCGCTACAAGGAGGGCAATCATTGTCGAGAAAAGTTGCACCGTTGGATCTTAATAACAAGATCCAACGGTGGCTGTAGGTTGCGGTGGTTGAGAGCTTACAGGCTCTCGCCACCGCCAGCCGGCCGCCGTACCGATGCGCCACCGCCTCTGGCCTGCTCGCCGGGGGCAGACACACCTCTCGGCAGCGGTCTGGTAGCCCAATGCCGTCGTCGCCGCCTGCTGAGAGGGAGAGTGTAGGGGAGTGTTCACGGGCACCGCCGGAGTTCCATTCTCCGGCGGCGCCCCTGCCGTAAACCACCCCTGGTGGTTTGTCGCGCCTTCTCCGACAGGGAGAAGGCACCCAGTAAGTCGAGTGGGCTCTGGGGAGCCCTCTAGGTGGGGTCGGTGGGGAGGGTGACGGGGTGGCGCTCGGGATTCCTCCTCCTTCTCCAGCATCGATAGAGCTTCAAGGTGGCGGGCCTTGCTTCGATGGAATTCGTGAGGAGCTCATGCATGGAGGTCTCCCTTTAATGAAGGTCTGGGGCTTATTTTATAGGCAATCCGAGACCCCTCCCCTCCCTCTCCTCTTCTTCTCTCTTAGCGGATTAGGGTTAGGTTTCAACCAACCATGGTTGGCTTAGGAGGGGCATGACAGTGTTGGCTGGGGTTAGGGGAACCTAGGTTAGGTCTTTAGAAAAAATCTAAAACCACTCATGGGTTTGGGGGTTAGCTTAGGTTTGGGTTTAGGCTTGGAGTGGGCTTTGGTTTAGACTTAGGTTTGGAAGGGTTAGGATTGGCAAAAATATCTAAATCCACTATGCCCTTGCATTGAGATTTGTGCTCATCAAGAAAATGTAGGAGATGGGGCTTGGGTGGAGAGGTTAAGTGGTTTGAAATTAAGAAACATCCTTTTTTGGAGATGGTTTGACCAAGTCAACCCTAAGGTGGGTTCCCCATGCATGTCATAGTCACTGTGGGTCCTAGTCGTCGGGAGATGAGTCAATGTTGATGTGACAGGGTTGAAATCCAGTGTTCACGTATCTCGAGGTTTCGTATAATTTTACGGGAATTTACTTTATTTACTTGACCAAACGACGTCAGAATTAAGCGAAACGGGCTCTATTGCACTCGTATCGACCATACAAGTCTAATGCAGCTAACATACTTCAATTTGGAGCTTGTTTACTCAGTATCATAAAATGGCGTTATTGTGACGCTCGTCGTTACCCAAAATGGTCATTTTCTACAAACGACCTCAGATCAGGACGGAACGAATTCTGTTGCACTCGTATTGACCATACGAGTCTAACGGAACTGACAGAAGTCAATTTGGAGTGCGTATGGTCACTGTACCCCAATGACTTTGTTGGGACGCACTACGATACTCAAAATGGTCATTTTCTCCAAACAACCTCGGATTGAAATGGAACGAGTTCCATTGCATTTGTATTGATTACACGAGTCCAACGGAACTGACGGAAGTCAATTTGGAGTATGTATGGTCATTGTACCCCAACGACTTTGTTGTGACGCACTACGATACCCAAAATGGTCACTTTCTAAAAATGACATTGGATTGGAATGGAACGAGTTCCATTGCATTCGTATTGAATACACGAGTCCAACGGAACTGGCGAAAGTCATTTTGGAGTACGTATGGTCACTGTACCCCCAATGACTTTGTTGTGACACACTACGATATCCAAAATGGTCGTTTTCCCTAAACGACCTCGGATTGGAACGAAACAAATTCCGTTGCACTCGTAACGACCATACGCGTTTAACAGAACTGACGGAAGTCAATTCGAATCATGTATGCTCATTGTACTACTTCGGTGTTGTGGCGAAGCACAATGCTACCAAAACAGTTATTTCTCTAAATGGCCACCATTATGTGGCGAATGTCGGGTCGTGGTTTTCCTCTGACCCGGCCTAAGCTCCTACAAGGGTTCAACTAAATCGGCTAGACCCTATTTTAAAGTTGGGATGTTACAGATGGAGTATGTTGTTTATGTGGACGCATCGCACGTCGGGCTTGGGTGCGTTTTGGTGCAAGAAGGAATGGTAATTGCGTATGGGTCAAGACAACTGAAGATTCATGAAAGGAATTATCCTACTCATAATTTGGAATTTGCGGCAGTAATCTATGCCTTGAAACTTTGGAGACATTTATTGTATGGCGCATTGTGCAAGATTTATACAGAACATACAAGTTTGAAGTATGTCTTCACTCAGAAGGAGTTGAATTTGCGCCAGCGTAGGTGGTTAGAGTATGTCGCGGATTATGAATTTGATATTCTTTAACATCCGGGCAAAGCTAATGTGGTGGCCGATGCTCTGAGTAGAAAGAACGCGTAAGTCTTCAACCTTTCGGTGCAGTCTTTGGTGGAAGAGTTTTTACTGATGGATATCTCAGTTGGAAGTAGTAATGTGCCCTGTGGCTTGGAAGCTGAAGAACCTTCTTGGATTACCCTTACAAGATTGCATCAGTAGGACGACCCAGATCTTCAGCATTTCCGAGAAAGGGTAGAGAGTGGAGAGTTGCCAGATTTCTCATTAGATGAAGTTGGTACCCTGAAGTATCGGGGTAGGTTTTGCATTCCCGCTTTTGGTGATATTCAAACAAAGATTTGTGGCGAAGATCATGGATCAAGTGTTTCCTACCACCATGGTTCTACAAAGATGTATCGAGATTTGAAACAGATTGTTTGGTGGTCAGGAATGAAGAATGACATTGCTAAGTTCATTTTCGAATGTTATACTTGCCAGCGCGTTAAGGCAGATCATAAGAGACCTGGAGGTAAGTTGACTCCCTTGGATATTCCGAGTTGGAAGTGGGAGAGTATCTCTATGGACTTCATTACCGGTTTGCCGAGATCTCCCCGAGGGCATGATTCGGTTTGGGTGATTGTGGATAGATTAACGAAGTGCGCTCATTTCGTACCTTTCAAGATTGGTTATTCAATGGAGAAAATAACAGAGTTGTATTTGGATAAAGTCATCAGATTGCATGGTGTGCTAGTAAGTATTGTGTCAGATTGGGATTCCAGGTATATGTCTCGTTTCTGGCAGAGCTTGCATGGAGCTTTGGGTACTGACCTCAGATATTCTACCGCTTATCATCCACAGACGAATGGTCAAACAGAGAGAGTTAATCAGATTGTGGAGGATATGATTAGATGTTATATATATCCTAGACCATGGTGGAGCATGGGACCAGCGTCTTAGACTTATGAAGTTTGCATATAATAACAATTATCAAGAGATTTTGCAGATGACCCCCTTTGAGATTTTGTATGGGAAACGTTGTCGAACTCCCCTGTTTTGGGCTGAAGTTGGTGAGAGACCGTTGTTAGGTCCAGAAGCTTTGGAAGAGATGAGTGTTGTCGTGATGCATATCCACGAGAAGCTTCACATTGCTCAGGAGCGTTATGAGAAGTATGCTAATCAGAGGAGGGTTGATATGGAGTTCGCAGTTGGGGACATGATATTCTTGAAAGTTTCTCTGGTGCCAGGTGTTAAGAGATTTGGGAAGAACCACAAGTTGGATCCCCGGTATGTGAGACCTTTCCAGGTTGTTGAGTGCATCAGAGTGTCAGCTTATAGGTTGGATTTGCATGCTTCCTTCCCAGGTGTTCATGATGTTTTTCATGTGAGTCAGTTGAGGAAGTGCGTGTGTAGTGTTAGTCATGTCCTTGACTCGGTGCCCCAGTTGCAACCTAATCTGTCTTATGTTGAAGAGCCTGTTCGTATTCTGGAGACGCATGACAAAGTGTTGCGAAAGAAGACGATTCCTATGGTAAAAGTCCTTTGACGAAACCAAGACGTCGAGAGTGCGACTTGAGAACTAGAATCTGTTATGAGGGAATCTCATTCTCTTCTTTTCTCCTAGTTTTCTTCGGTAAGTTTTTCTCCCCGATAGGATCTCAGTTTTGCTCGTTTATCTCTTAAGTTTGGTTTGCGTTTCAAGTTTTGTGACGAAACTTCTTTTTAGGGGGTGGCTGTAACGGCCCTGAATTTTTAATAATTTAATTAAATAATATTTCAGCGCATTAATGACATAAGGACGTTACGTTAACGCGAGGTTAGCGGTGTTTGCCAAAGTGTAGAAATGTCTGAGATTAGAAAATTTTAAAATAATTAAGTTAAGCGGAATTGTTAAGTTTCGTTGTTGAAAATTATGTAAATTAAATTATAACTCGTAACCGGCTCGTCGAACTCGGGTTTCGACTTCGTCGTTGATTTCAGAGGACCGGTATTTGCCTTCGGTGCGATTTTCATGAAAATCCAGGTTAGTCTTGTCCAAATCGTAAGTTAAGGCTAAAATCATTATAATTTAATATTAAATTAAGTCTTTTAAATCTTAGTATAAAAGGACCTTGGACAAAAAAAATTAGGTCATTATTCCTTCTTCTTCTTCTTCTTCTCGCTTCCACCGAACACAAGCCAGCCGCAAGGAGTCACGTCCTCCGTGGAGCTTCTGTCGGCCGCCGCGAGAGTTCTAGTGGACGAAATCCTTATCTAAGCATAGATTCGGAAAGCTCTCACCGAGATTTTCGTGTGCGCGGTGAGTATTTTCGATTTCATGAGGTTTGGGGGTTGGAATGTTTGGCTTTAGGCCTTGTTTCCCTTTCTAATCCTTCAAAAATTCTTCGTAAGAGCATTCTTTTGGCCGATCTTGGTCGTGGAGGGTTCGAGATGCCGGTTTCGAAGAGGTTTGAGGCAAGTGGTGGACAATTCCCCCTTGTCATGCTTTCTTTCTATTTTAAATACCTTCCTTTCTTGTAGTTTTAGACAAACAAATATTGTATGGACTTCCTTCCTTCTTTTCTCTGAAATTTCGGGTTGTAGCAGAATTCGTCGATTTTAGTTAAGTAAAATTCATCGAGTTATGTCGACGAATTCGTCGAGTAATTAGTAAATTCGTCGAGTCCCTCAGTGTAAATAAGCCGAGTAACTTAGCCAAATTCCTCGAGTGTATTCGTGAAATCCATCGATTATTAAATTCGTCGAGTATATACGACAAATTAGTCGAGTGCAAGGTAAATTCGTCGAGTGATTTCGACGAATCCGCTGAAATCCTACCGTTGAGAAGTTCCTTCATGCAGTCGAAATGAAGAGTAGATTTGTCGAGTGATTGATGCAGTTCGTCGAGTCAACTCGACGAATTCGTCGAGTGAGCAGAGTTCGTCGAGTCAACTCGACGAATTCGTCGAATGAGCCGAGTTAGTTGAGTTTGAGTTAGGGAATTTCGTTGAGATGGTTTGTGGTAAGGTTTGTACTTAGAAATGTTATTGGTTTTTCTGTGGTGCCAGTTAGATCAAGATGTTGTGAATTGTATTCCCAGTTGGATGTGTTTGGATTGTTGGATGGGTTGGACCGGCACCACCACCTCAGTGTTTGTTTTTCTTCCCTATACGTGTAGACGGTTGGTTGTGTGGGTGTAGCCATCTCCACAATACTTTTGTTCCTTGGGTGTTTTGGTCTAATGGTTGTGTTGAAAAGAATGTCACCGCCTCAATATCGTTTTATGACTGGGATAATTATTTCATTTCTTGAGCTAATATGTCATTTACCTTTATTTTGGTTATGCCAAAGTTGAATCTTGACTGCACTTTGTGTAAGTCTTCCCTGTTGGATGCTAATCTTTCTTCTCTTATTTGTTGTTGTTTCGCACCTATCTTATTTCTGTTGGGTTTGTAACCCTAATTTTGAGCTTACTAAGTTCTCCTATTTTCTTTACCTTATTGATTTGTCATTGTGTTGAGGTATCTTTTCCTTTGAATGCCTCAAGGTTGGACCAGTAGCGGTTGATCAGAGCAAGACAGGACCTTGCGATCTTTTAGCTGTTTTTCTTTCTCTCTTTTGAGAGGTTTTTTGTTGAATTCTTCTGACTTGTGCATTACTATGGGTTCATGTCAGTTTGCTGACGCCCACAGTATGATCTTCTTCTTGTGTTAGACTGTACTTGCCACTTATGCTACTACTGTTAATTTGCTGTTAGTGCAATGCTCTCTAAGAAGGATTTTTGCAAGGTTGCATAGCAGATATTTTTATATAAATAAAGCTGCATATTTATTCATTCATTCCATCTTTTCAAACTAATAACCATCTATTTTGAAAGGCGTAACAGTTCCAATTATACCTATATTAAATCTAGAAAGTGCATACCATTAGATTGCTAGTTGAGTCCTCATGTTCATATATGACGACTTAAAGTAAACTATGTATTTTTCGCTGCGTATATCTATACTTTTTTGGTT
Organism: Dactylorhiza incarnata; assembly: GCA_033032865.1. Classification (NCBI taxonomy): domain Eukaryota; kingdom Viridiplantae; phylum Streptophyta; class Magnoliopsida; order Asparagales; family Orchidaceae; genus Dactylorhiza; species Dactylorhiza incarnata. Next base: position 5,031,856 of record JAWHQI010000097.1, on the reverse strand, counting down.
GTGGACTAGATGATCCACTGAACCGAGGGACACGGTGTTTGTAAACTTCAACTTAAATTAAATTTTAAACATGAAGTTTGTCTTTCGTAAAGAAAGCTGTGAAAATAGAGCTGTCTGAGCGTCTGCAGATGTCCCCTGCACGGTGTGGCATCATGCCGCGTGTTTTCTCTCACTCTGACGAAATATTTATATATTGAGAAAATGCGGGTTGTGACACACCGATTGTCCTAGCCCACTTTCGCTATAAATAAGGGATAGGAGTACAAGTTTGACGCATTGTTAGCCTTGTAAAAGATTTCAAAACCAACAATCGTGGCGCGACACCGCGAGACCTAGGGGTGTGACGTCCAGTTATTTTTTTTAAATTTTCCCGTTTTGTTAAGGCAATCGTTGTTCTCAGTCCGCAGACCAACATTTTCTCACTTTATTTGAGTTTAAAACTGAAGTAGTCGATGTCTTCGTTCTCCTGAGCAGGGCCCGACAACTACGGAACATCTCCGACGTCCTTTTGAGCACTTCAATGTGTGCATGGATCGTGATTCATAAAATTAATGCACAGATAGAGACCGAGTTGAAGAACAAAGACGGTTTCCTCGCTTTTCATGCGATTTCGATTTGTTTGGGAAGATTTAGATTGCTAGAGTTTGTTTGGTGAGGAAGGCGAAGATGACGTTTTTTTTCTTTACTAATATGTGGATAACAAAAGTATCTGAAAATAATAAATTTGACTTCCTTTAAAGCTATGAATAGACAAAATCCACCCTACCCACGGTTCACGTGTACTAAATTGCTTTTGCGAGTAACACGCCTAAGATCAAATAGATCACTATGCGGAACATCCAATCCTGCTGTCTATTTCCGCTAGCATGATTTTTCGCACTTGATTGAATTAAAAAAAGTAGGGCAATATTTTTTCACACATGATATCCACCTTTGAAATCACGATCATACGGCTATATTTGCTTTCGCAGGGTGATCTTTTTTGATGAGAGTGTGTTACACCCACCCAAAGTATCTCTCTACACACACGCCGTCCGTGACTTGCGACCCTCAACGAGCGGTTAGGGCTCCAGGCGGCATCCCCGATTCTCCCAGGCGTGGATCTCGCCGCCCCGTCTCAGTCCTCCACCCCAACGCCTACCTCCGACCGGCGTCGCCTCTCTGTGCCGGCTCCCTACCTTGGCCGCAGCCTTCTCCACGCACAACCACTGTTCTGCCCTCTCAGCCGCAGGTTACCCCCCTTCCACCACCGGAAATCCGTCCCCCCTGCTGCGTTCAGCCGCTGTCCAAACCGCCCTGTCTACGGCAACCACCGCCAGCAGCACCTCTACGAAAACCCCACTACAGCAGTCCATCGCCACCGCCACCTCCATCCACAGCAACCGGCCTCATCCTCCTCCCACTTTTGGAGTCTTGTGCTTGTGAGTATATCTTCTCTAGTGCTTGGAGAATTTTTTTTTGTTGTGTTTTGTTGCAATTTCCCCATTTCCTATATTTCTCAGTTGTGCAAGTGTGACTATAGCTGTCACGGTTCCGGTTCGGTTCCGGTTCTACTAAAACCGTGAACCGAACCGCTAAGGTAACTGTTCTTCAAATTAGAACCAAAACCGTATTTGGTTAAACCGGTTCTGGTTCCGGTTCCAGTATAATTTTTGGAACCATCGTGTTAACAGTTCCGATTACGGTTTAATAAGAACCAAAACCAAACCGATCACTAACGGTTCGGTCCGGTTCCAATCGGTTCCAACTAGAACCAAAACCAAACTTTGCGGAATGAATGAGGGAGGTCAAAAATAAAAAACCGGAGGGAAAAAATATACCTATTTGTTTTTTTTTGCAAGAGGGACTTCGAAGTCTGAGACCTGGGCACAGGAATTTCGTGTTACACCAAAGAGGAGTACTTTTTGTATAATATATAGTAAGTCGGGCTGAATGTTAAAAATTGAAACCGCAAAACCACAAAATTGCACCAGACCGTGCCGATTTTAAAAATTAAAAGATCAAGATCGTTTAATGTTGATGCAATGTTCATGTTGTTAAAGATCACGACTCAACATATGGTAAAGAAATTTGAATTGTTGCTCTTGAAATCTTATTTTACAATTAAAATTTTGTTTGAAGAATATAATAGTTAATTCAATTTAACTAATTTATCAACTATAATTAGATTTGTTTTTCATGATTACTATTAAATAGTAGTTGTATATTCTTTATATTTTTAAAACAAAATATTTCAGAAAAATATGTGAGTAAAATTGAAAATGCATTATATGACTGTATGAAAACTGAAAGTACACCGCAAAGACAAATTCCAAATCACACCAATGTCAAACCACACGACACAAATTTGGTGTGGTGCAATTTTGGCCAATCCAAAATCGACCCCCTTTGTTGCGAATGCGATTTGGGTTCAAACAGTACCAGTTTCACCAATAATAGTAAGTATAGATATTATTGATATATTATAAAAAATGACAATATTATTAATAATAATAATAATAATAATAAACGGGTTGCGGTTCGGTTCTGCTTCGGTTCGGTTCGGATCAGTTCTAAAAATCTTGAAACCGCTTGAGACTTATATATTGTGGTTCCGGTTTCGGTTTCGGTCCGGATAATAAAATGAAAGAACCACACCCGGACCATTGTTGTTCACGGTTCCAAAATTCAAACCGGAACCCAAATAATTCGTGAACGGTTCGGTCCGGTTCTTTGCGGTTCCGGTTTGGTTCCGGTTCGGATTATGGTTTTCGGTTTTAAGTGACAGCTTTAAGTGTGACGTCAATGTTATACATGTCTCGGCAGTTGGGCAGAAAATGCCACGACTGAGAGAGGCAGGAAATGCCACGACGTCAATGTTATATTGGGCTATCACGACGGATATATCGGCGAGAGTATTAAAAATATATATTTTTCATTTCTTTTAAGCCTCCGAGCAATAATATTTTGTTTTGTGCTTCATTTCGTGAATCTCTCGTGCTTAGATTCGACTTCTTTCTCGCCTCACTCTCATTTGGTGCTATTTGTGTCGTTTACTGTCCCGAACTTCTCTTTTTTTGTGTAATTTATAAACATACATTATGCGCATATATGTTTATTGTGTAATTTATAAGCATACATTATGTGTGCAATTGTATATATTTACAAAAAAAATGTATATATATAAATACGTTTATTTAAATATTGAAATCCGACATTGTAAAATATCTCTGATATATTCCCCACAGTCCGACATTCGATATTCGATATTTCAAACTCAAACCGACATGAACCTGACATCTGACATTTGCAACCTTGTGTGGCGCAAAGCCCTTCGTGCGAGGAAGAACATATTCGCTTGCTTATTTGAAATTACGGTGACCATTGTGTTCGTTGCTAAAAACTTATATAATTTTACTTGCTAAAAAATTATTTCTGGATCAAATCATATAAAATACACTTCATATTGTTTAGGTTTGTTTGAATCAACCTGACACCACTCACATAGGCTTGCATTAGTGTCGGCACAAACCTTCCACAACCTACCTTTCGTCGTAGACTCTCAAGGATACACTGTAGATGTTGAAAATATGTATGATGGAGCTTTGACTCTTGTAGAATACCAAGAGTTGGTTTGGTGTATATAATTCTTAATGACATTGTTCAAATATCTGAAACATCTGTTATCATAAGTGGACATTTAGAACAACCAAGGGAATGGTTAGAAGATGTGAGTTTAGGATTTATTCAACTATAAATGAACAGGTTTTATTTATAAAATTGACTCCTTTGTGTTAGTTTTACTAGATCAAACATTCTTAAATGTGAGTTGTTTAAGTATAGTGTATCTATTAAGTAAAAGGATGATGATAGAAATAAGGATATACTTTCTAGATTTAATGTTAGGTGATTAAAATGCAGAACCAAAGAAACCGTTAGAAGATATGAGTTTGTGATTTATTCAACAATAAATGAAGCAAGTTTTATTTATAAAATTGACACCTTTGCATTATTTTACTAAATCAAACATTCTTAAATGTGAGTTGTTTAAGTATAATATATCTATTAAGTTGAAGGATGATGATTGAAATAAAGGATGTACTTTCTAGAGTTAATGTTAGGTGATTAAAATGAAAAACCAAGGAAATGGTTCGAAAATATGAGTTTGGGATTTATTCAACAATAAATGCACAAGTTTTATTATAAAATTTACACCGTTACGTTAGTTTTACCAGATCAAACTTTCTTAAATGTGAGTTGTTTTTAGTAAAATAGATCTATTAAGTAGAAGGATGATGATAGAAAAAAGTATATATTTTCTAGAGTTAATGTTAGGCGATTAAAATGAAGAAGCCTCTCTTGCATGTTATGCAAATATGCAATAACATAATATCATGGATACTCAAAGGTAAACTCTATGTAAACTATAATTAGAGAAGATGTGTTAGAGAAGAACTCACCGATAGACATTGTGTTGTGGAAACGAAGATATTAAAATGGATGTCATAAAATTAGGAACAATAGATTGACAAAAAGTAATGCTACGAAATTATAAGAGTAACGACATAGCACCCATTGATGATTAAGTACTTCAAATTTCATTTAGTTTGTTTAAAATATATAGTAGTGATAGAAGATACACAGTTAATAAAATAAATTAATGTGGGTGGATTAGTAAGAAAAATGAGCAGACAAGACCACATTTAATGTATAGAATTTGTTCAAATAGTTATGCAAAATGGATTTATCTCGTAAATCATTTAACAAGAACGATATAGAGTGACGATTCATGAAGCCAATCCCATATAGTTGATATGAGAATGATAGCTGATGATGATGATGTTGTATATCATTGTTCCCTTGTATTGGCCTTGTAAATTCCCTTGCTGAATAAATAAAGTGTTTTGTTGCTTCTATGCCTTCTTTTGTGTAGTCAAGACCTATAGAAACCACTTTTTTGTTGGAATAATCATTGATTTCTTAAACTACTAATTTTAAGTGTCATTCAGTTAGTATACTGGCAGTTGTCTGTCCGATTAATATTTTATTGAGGCTAGTATAAAAATATACTTCTAGCTTAATTGAATTGAAAGCATAGTGTGAGGTGGTTTGAGATTCTTTTGCAGTCTTCTTATATGGTAATGCATTAAAATAATTATTGTTTTCTTCTATGTAATGCAGGCTTCTCTTTTTGGAGGGTATTGGCTATATTGATTGGTCATTTGTACCTATTTAAATCTGCATGACCGTGAATATAAAGACCAATCGATAATAACAAGAGATATATACATTGATTAAATGACTGGAGACCCTCTGAAGAAGCAGGTATGTTACAACCGTCAACAATGATCAACAATATGCATCTTGTAGTAAAAACCATGCAAAGTAGAGTATCGATCAAAATAATTATGCAGTATGATACCTTAGTTATTAAAGGCGCAAGACGCACCAAGGCACAAAGGGGTCTTGGAGCCTAGGCGCAAAGCTCAAGGCGCAGGCGCGCGCCAGACGAAGGCAAGACGCAACCACATCCATTTTAAATAATCAACATCAAACATCATTTTATCTTCTCAATCAGATTCTTCATCTATTCTACTAATTAATCATTCATTACTATCATTTATATCTATTAAAAAATAGAATTAATGTGATCACTTGCATCATATCTAAGTCCCAAAGCACAATTATCTTTCATAAATACTAAATCAATCAAAAATTATTGAGTTTTTATATTATTTCTTTCTTTATTTTTGAAAAAAAAATTTACAATAAAAATCTCACTCAGACGTGCCTTTTATGTTCCACAACAACAACAACAACAACACTCAAGCCTTTATCCCACCATAGTGGGGTCGGCTATATGGATCCTCTGTCGCCATTGCGCCCTATCTTTAAGCATAGTCTCATTAATGCCTAAGTACATCATGTCTTTCTTTATAGTTTCATTCCAAGTCTTTTTTGGTCTACCCCTCCCCCGTTTAACATGTCTAGTGACTAAACTCTCACAACGCCTAACAGGTGCCTCTAATGGTCTCCTATGTACATGTCCAAACCATCTTAAACGAGCTTCTCGCATCTTCTCTACAATTGGCGCCACTCCTATCTTATCCCTGATACATTCATTCCTAATTTTATCCAGTCTCGTGTGACCACACATCCACCTAAGCATTCTCATCTCCGCGACTCCCATTTTTTGCTCGTGTACACCATTCACTGCCCAACACTCAGAACCGTAGAGCATTGCAGGCCTAATTGCAGTACGGTAAAACTTGCCTTTATGTTTTAGTGGTACTTTACGATCACATAGGATCCCAGACGCGCCTCTCCACTTCAACCAACCTGCTTGGATTCTATGAATCACATCTTTATCTACACCTCCATCTTTTTGAATTATCGATCCCAGATATTTAAAGCACTCACTGCGGGAAATATCTTGGTCACCCAATTTAATGACGGAGTCACCTGACCTTCTTGCACTACTAAATTTAAGCCCTATATACTCTGTCTTTGTCCTGCTCAACCTAAAACCCTTCTTTTCTAAAGTGTCTCGCCAAGATTCCAGTTTCGCGTTTACACCCTCGCGCGTCTCATCGACCAAAACAATATCATCTGCAAATAATAAACACCAAGGTATTGCTTGCTGGATATGTCCGGTGAGCTCATCTAAGATAAGGGTAAAGAGGTAAGGGCTTAAAGCTGACCCTTGATGTAAGCCAACAGCGATAGGGAATTCCTGTGTTAATCCTCCAGATGTCCTCACCCTGGTCACTGAATTTGTATACATATCTTTGATTACGTCAATGTATGATACATTTACACCTTTCTTTTCTAAGTCTCTCCCCAAGACCTCTCTTGGAACCCTATCATGCGCCTTCTCCAGATCGATAAACAACATATGCAAATCTTTTTGTCTTTCCCGATAGTTGTCAATGAGTCTCCTCAAGAGATGTATAGCTTCCATGGTTGACCTCCCTGGCATGAATCCAAATTGATTCTCTGAGATGCTAGTCTCTCGTCTAACTCGTCTCTCTATCACTCGTTCCCATAGTTTCATAGTATGACTCATTAATTTAATTCCCCTGTAATTGACACAATTTTGTATATCTCCTTTGTTCTTATACAAAGGTACCAAAATACTTTCTCTCCATTGGTCTGGCATCCTTTTTGTCTTCAGTATCTTATTGAAGAAACTTGTAAGTCATAAAATTCCTTCCCTCCATAAGCATTTCCATACTTCAATGGGTATATCGTCTGGTCCAACCGCCTTTCCATTTTTCATCTTCTTCAGAGCGTCATCTATCTCTGATGCTTGAATTTTACGATAAAAAGTTATGTCTCTATACTCCTCCGATTTACTTAACTCTTCCAAGTTCAGTTCATTATCTTTTCCTTCATTGTATAGTTGATAAAAGTATCTTTTCCATCGCTCCTTAATAGCCACATCATCCGTCAAAACCGTATCTGTTTCATCTTTTATGCATTTAATTTGGCTTAAATCTCTTGTCTTCCTCTCTCTAGCTCGAGCAATTTTATATATATCGCGCTCTCCATCTTTGGTATCTAGTCGTTTGTAAAATTCTTCATAAGCTTGACTTCTTGCTTTACTTACTGCATTTTTAGCTTCTTTCTTTGCGACTTTATACTTTGTCAAGTTTTCATCATTCCTACAAGCATATAATGTTTTGTAGCTGACCCTCTTTGCCCTCACTTTGTCTTGCACTTCCTTTTTCCACCACCAAGATTCTTTTTGTGGGGGCGCGCGACCTTTTGACTCTCCAAGTACGTTCTTTCCACTTATCCTTAAATGAGAAGACATAACTTCCCATGCGACACTAGGATCAACATAAGGATCATCAACTAGTCGTTCTATAACTGCTGCCTTGAAAGCAACCTGTTTTTCCTTCATCAAGTTCCACCACCGAATTTTTGGCAACACTTTTGTCTTTCTCTTAAAGTTACTATATTTAATTTGCACATCCAGCACCACTAGCCTATGTTGCGTTGTCAAACTTTCTCCTGGTATGACTTTGCAATCCTTACAAATCTTTTTATCCATTTTGCGAGTCATAAAATAGTTAACTTGTGACTTATTTTGTCCGCTCTTGAACGTAATTAAGTGTTCTTCCCTCTTTATGTAGAACGTATTTGTCACAATTAGCTCATGTGCTATGGCAAAGTCTAGAATGGTTCTTCCTTCTTCATTTCTTTCTCCATACCCAAATCCTCCATGAACATCTGTATAATCCGTATTTTGCTTCCCTACATGTCCATTTAAGTCTCCTCCAATGAAAATTTTCTCGCTTTGTGGGATTTCTCTTACCAAATCATCTAAGTCTTCCCAAAATTGTACTTTAATAGCTTCATTTAATCCTACTTGTGGCGCATAAGCACTAATTACATTAATAGTTTCCTTTCCTACGATTAATTTAAGAGCTAAGATTCTATCACCTTTTCTGCTTACCCCAACAACTCCATCCCTCCAAGTAATATCTACAATAATACCTACTCCATTTCTTGTTTTATTTTTTCCTGTGTACCATAATTTAAAACCTGAATTATCTAGAAATTTAGCTTTCTCACCCACCCATTTAGTCTCTTGCAGACATAAAATATTTATCTTTCTCCTAATCATTGTATCCACTACTTCCATCGCTTTTCCCGTTAGCGTACCTATATTCCAACTTCCAAACCTAAGTCGATCACAAATCCTACGATCAACTTTTCTAGGACGCCTAATATGTGAGGGCTCTTGCATATTTGACACTACACCCAAGTCCTCTTGGAGGTGCAGCGGTCCTTGCCAAGACGCCGCATTCGGACCATACGACGAGGACTCTTGCCTATTTAACACTACACCCAAGTCCTGGAGATGTAGCGGTCCTTGCCAAGACGCCGCATTCGGACCATACGACGCGTTCCTTAGGGGGAAGAACCTAGCTTTAGCACAATTTCTCAAAAGATCCATATTCATAAGGGTGACTAAATTTTACGCTGGCCGTCTACCTAACACAACCCTCACCATTTTTCATCCGGGCTTGGGACCGGCATCGGCGCAAATAAGACGCACGAAGACGCAAACCTCTGAGCCTGTTGAGCCTTGAGCCTTAGGCGCGCCTTTAACAACACAGTATGATACTAACCTAAATGTAAAGTTATAAACATATGATCAAAACGGTTAACATATTTTTTTGTATAAAGAACAATCAATACTAACATATGATAAGCATTGGTTAAAAATGACTAGATACCATCAAAAGAAGCATGAATGATACAACCATCATTAATGGTCAACATTATGCATCATATGATAACGATCATGCAAAGTAGAGTATTGATCACAATAATTAAGCAGGTATGGTGCTGACCTAAATGGGAAGTGATAGACTCATGCAAATGTATGATTAAAATGATTATCATCATGGGCAAACACTTTCAACAACATTGTATAAATAGAAGATGAGTAAATAATGAATGTAATTTGTGTCTGGAAGGAACCTATTAATATCATGCTAACATTATGCATCATATGATAATTGTAGAGAAAAGTGATGGGAGAGAGAGAAAATAAATATTTTATTATCTTTCTCAGAATAACATGTGTACATTTATAGGAGAAGAGATGAGAGCCTAAACTCAATCCTAAGGTGTGAGACTAAATCCTAAGAGAGCTTTACATGGGCCTCCTACATAGACCTCTCTTTATAATTTCTTCAACACTCTCTCGCAAGCTGGAGCATACAAGTCGTAGGAACCAAGCTTGGACATGAACTGAAAATATAGAGGTCACGGTAGAGTTTTGGTGAGAATATCGACGATCTGTTCTGAAGCAGGAACATGTCTCAAGTCCAATTTCCTTAGTTGAACCTTTTCCCGAACAAAATGACAATCGACCTCGATATGCTTGGTACGTTCATGGAACACAAGATTTTTGGCAATATGAATAGCAACCTGACAATCGCAGAGCAAGGTGGCAGGCGAGGAGAGTTTGACACCAAGGTCTCCCAGAAGGCTTTCTAGCCATGTGAGTTTAGAGACGACAGAGGCCATTGATCGATACTCAGCTTCAGTAGATGAGCGTGCGATGACAGATTGCTTCTTGCTTCTCCAGGTAACAAGATGTTCACCAAAGTATGTGAAAAAACCACTTGTGGAACGACGATCATCCAAAGATCCAGCATAATCAACATCAGAGTAGGCGATGAGAGATAGAGATGATGAAGACTTATATACGAGCCCTTGTCCAGGAGTAGACTTTAGGTATCGTAGGACGCGCTCAACTGCTTGGAGATGAGAGGTCTGTGGAGCATGCATATACCTACTGACAACCCCAACAACAAATGCTATATCAGGTATTGTTACTGACAGATAGATCAACTTTTCCACAAGACGATGATAGTATTCTGGGTTTGGTATGAGCGTATCAGAGTCGGAAGAGCAGGCACCGAGCTTGTGGTTGCTATCCATGGGTGTGCCAGCTGGCTTGCAACCAGAGTAGCCAACATCATGGAGAAGATCGAGGCAATACTCTCTTTGAGATAGGACAAGACTATCGGGACGACGAGCTACCTCGATGCCAAGAAAGTATCGGAGATTCCCCAAATCCTTAGTTTGAAATACGGAGGCCAAGTGTTCCTTGATCATATGGATGCCTTTTGAATCATCGCCTGTAATTAAAATATCATCAACATAAACCAGGAGTATCACAATGCCTATTGAACAATGACGGGCGAAGAGAGAGAAGTCCGCCGAACTTCGAGTAAACCCAACATCACTAACAACCCAACTGAACTTGTCAAACTACGCCCGAGGAGACTGTTTGAGATCATAAAGAGATTTCTTAAGTTGACATACAAGTGACTCCCCCGTGGTCTCAAAGCCGTGAGGTTGGTGCATGTAGACAGTCTCTGCGAGATCATCATTGCGAAATGCATTTTTGTCGTCCAACTGATGCAACGACCAATGATGATGAACGACTAGAGAGATTAAGACACAGACTCTGTTGAGCTTTGTAACAGGGGATAAAGTCTCTTCGTAGTCAATGCCGTGTTGTTGAGTAAAACCACGAGCGACAAGACGAGCCTTTAGTCGTTCAACCGTCCCAGTTGAAGTCTGTTTGACTACAACTCACACAGGTCTGGCCAGGAGGGAGAGGGACAAGATCCCAAGTTTTATTATCCCAGAGGGCAACCATTTCTTCTTCCATAGCCGCCCGCCACCCCGGATGTTGAAGAGCCTCCTGCAAAGAAGTAGGGGTGGAAACCGACGACAAAGATGTCGCAAATGTGTGAAGCATTGGAGACACTCGATGCAAAGAAACAAAATTAGTGATGGGGTGAGCTGTAGAAGGCATGTCCAGATCAGTAGGGCGCAGAGTACCATCAGTAGGAGGTAACATCCTTGGGGCATCAGAGTGAGGAGGACGACGAGTGTACACACGGAGAAGAGGAAGTGGGTTGGTGGGTCTGGCGGAGGACGTGGGAAGGAGAGGTGGGGTCGGGGAGGTGACAGGAATGACAGGTTGAGGTAGGAGAGGAGGTGCAGGAGAGGCTAAAGTTGATGAGTGAAAAGGCTGATCTTCGAGAAAGGTGACATCCACACTCGTTACTAATTTGTGAGTGGAAGGAGAATAACAGACATAACCTTTTTTGGTGCGGGAGTAGCCAACAAACATATACTTAGTAGCGCGAGAATCAAATTTGTCAATTCCAGGGCCAAGGGAATGGACATATCAAGTGCAGCCAAAGACACGAGGTGTGATGACAAAGGGAGAGGTGGATGGGAAGAGAAGATCAAATGGAGTGGCAAAATTGAGAACGGAGGTGGGCAAGCGATTGATGATATAGCAGGCGATGGAGACCGCAAAATGCCAAAAAACCTTTGGTACCTGCATTTGAAACATGAGGGAATGAGCAACATCTAGGAGATGACGGTTCTTGCGCTCAACAACGCCATTTTACTGTGGTGTGTAAGCACAAAAGGTTTGGTGGAGGATACCGAACTCAGTACATAGGTTCTGAAAGGCATGACTCGTATACTCGCGAACATTATCAGTCCGAAGAGTCTTAATAGTAGTAGAGAACTGAGCACGTATCTTAGCATTAAAGGCTTGAAAGACACGAACTAATTCAGAGCGATCATGAAGTATAACCAGGTCATGCGAGAATAATCATCAATAAAAGTAAGAAAGTAGCGATAAACAGAAACACTAGCAATTTTATAGGGACCCCAAATGCCCGAATGAACTAAAACCATAGGAGCATTGCTCCGAGTACAATGAGAAGGAAAAGAAGAGCGATGTTGCTTGCCGAAGATACAAGATTCGCAGGTGAAGTCAGAGAGGGAAACGACTGGAAGTGCTTTCTTCAGAATGGGGAGAGGAGCATGCCCAAGACGTCGATGCCAGTCAACGGTGGTAACAGAAGAGAGAGCAGTTGGGGAAATATCCAAGGTATACAACCCATTAGACAATCACCCTCTACCAATGATTTTCTGCATCTGTCGGTCCTGCACAACAAAGGAGGAGGAAGAAAAAGTTATAGAGCAGTCGAGGTCCTTAGTAAGACGACTGACAGAAAGAAGATTAAAATGAGAGCCCAGAACATGAAGAACCGAACGAAGAGAGAGAGAGGGAGTCAGGTCCATGTTGCCAGAACCATGGACGGGAGTAGTGTCACCATTTGCCACGACGATGAACTTGGATAAGGAGTGTCCAAGTACTGAGGAGGCTTCTGCGAAGTGGTTGGTTGCCCCAAAGTCCATAATCCAAGTTGGACTATGGGAGAGGCAGAAGATACCTTCATTGGAGATGGTCGCAGCAGGACTTGACAACGGACTAAGCAGGCCCTGAAGATTCTGGATCCGAGTACGTAATGCAGTCACGTTAGAGGAAGTAGCAACAATCGCTATAGAGGCAAGGTGTGGAGGGAGGCCATGCTTACGATAGCAAGTGGCCTCAAGGTGGCCGTCCCGACCACAATAGGAGCACTTGGAACGTGGCCTACTAAACCGACTTCGACCCCGAGAGCTGGTGCGACCTCCACGAGCCGGCGGAGGAGGTAAGTAAGTAGGAGGAGATTGTTGAAGAAGAGCTGGAGAGACAGTGCCGGATGGATCTGGAGGCGGGGTCACCTTCAAGAGCATGGAGCACACATCAGAGAGAGGGCAGAGTTGAGGATGAGAGGATATTTGCATGGACGCTGTGGAGATGTGGGGGAACACGAGCCATCATCATGACAATGCCAACAACTTCTTTCCGGGCCCGTTGGGCCGCGAGATCTGTTGTGGAAGGCTGATGGTGAATCCTTGCTTCAATCAAAGTTTTAGACCGTGCAACAAAGGAAGTGAGATCACCATCCACTCCCGGGTCAAGAGACTGCAGATCGTGGAAGATGTCAAACAGGTGCTGCAAACTGTCCTTGTCGGAGTATAAAGAGTGAAGTTCTCTTCCCACATCGTTTTGGCCGTGTCATGATACATGGCCATACATTAGGGTTCACTATCCATAGACTTCAGAAGCCACGTCTGAACTCGCACATCATCGCGAAGCCAGTCATCGGTGGGGTCAGTTGGTTGAATCTTGGTAAGGTGATGAAGAAGTCCTTTGGTCTGGAGGACTCGACGGACCGAGTGGACCCACTCCACAAAATTTTTCCGACTAGTCAGGGAGATAGTGGTGATGCGGAGCTCATCACGAACTTCAGGAGGAGTAGTTGCTGCATGAGCCGGAAGTGATGAGGCATCATTCAAGGTCATGACACTAAGAAGAGGAGCGATTTGAGCGGGCTGACTGGCGAACTGGAGAGCAACGGTCAAAATCAGAGCGGTCTTAGCGGGCTGTTTGGCGAGCAGCGAGCCGACGAGTTGGTGATCAGAAACAGTGATCAACGAAGAAGAGCGGCCTGATGGGATTGGCGGTCTGGAGAGCTGGCGAGCTGGCGATCAGAAGAGCGCAGAGAGCTGACGAGCTGAGCGGCGAGTTGGCGAGCTGAGCGGCAAGTTGGCGAGCTAGCGGTCTGTTTGGTGAGCAGCGAGCCGACGAGCTGGCGATCAGAAGCAGCGAGCAACGAAGAAGAGTGGCTTGATGGGATTGGCGGTCTGGCAAGCTGGCGAGCAGAGGAGATCGCAGAGAGTGCAACGAGCCGGCGAGATTGCAGAGAGCTGGCGAGATCGCAGAGAGCCGGTGAGCTGGAGAGATCGCAAAGAGTTGGCGGGATTGGCGAGTTGGAGAGATCGCAGAGAGCTGGCGGGATTGGCGAACTGGCGAGATTGCAGGAAAGGGCGAAAAAAAACTGACCAGCTGTGGGATCCAGCTGTCAGAGAGGGAAGTAAAAAAAGGAGGAGAACCAACTCCAGGAGGGAGCACTGGATGCGGTCTCACGAAATTGAGACCGCAGAAGGAGGGAGCACGGGCCGCGGTCACGGGAAATTGAGACCGTAGGACAGCCCTGGAGAGCCAGGAACTAGTGAAAATAATAATAATTTAGGACCGGTTTTCTCGCTCTGATACCATGTAGAGAAAAGTGACAAGAGAGAGAACAAATATTTTATCATCTTTCTCAGAATAACATGTGTACATTTATAGGAGAAGAGAGGAGAGCCTAAACTCAATCCTAAGTTGTGGGACTAAATCCTAAGAGAGCTGTACATTGGCCTCCTACATGAGCCTTTCTTTACAATTTCTTCAACAATAACAATCATGCAAAGTAGAGTATTGATCACAATAATTAAGCAGGTATGGTTCTGACCTAAATGGGAAGTGATAAACTCATGCAAATGTATGATTAAAATGATTAACATCATGGGCAAACACTTTCTGCAACATTGTATAAACAGAAGACGAGTAAATAATGAATGTAATCTGTATCTGGAAGGAACCTATTAATATCATGCTTATATAGCTATATATTTCCAAAACAACAAATAATCATGTATATCACGTGTGGATCTTTTCTTTAATTTCAACATATTACATACATGTTAGCTATATAGGTATCTAGTTAGCTCCATGTTATCTTCATTAAAATTGGTATGGTCTTATAACCGGCATGCCCTATAAAAGAAACATTCTACTCTATGAAGTGGTAGTAAGATATACTTCATGGAAGCAGAGCAATACCTGATAAAGTGATACATGCCCTATGGATGTGGTATTCTTAAGCAGCATGCATACCATCTCGGATGTGGATCAAGCACACAATTCAATTCATTATAGGGCCCACTGAAATGACCAATTATTTTACGATGAAATTGTTACGACCTTCTGATTGCAAGCGAGTGTGCGGTCTTGAGAGGGAGAAGTCTTGGAGAGGATCATCTTGACCCTTCCTTGACCTAGTCTTTCCAATGGTGGAGGATACAATGAGTGCTGAGCTTGACTGAGAGAGGAAGAGGAGAGCCCTGCTCAACTCTAGCGCCAACTTGAGAAGATTAGAGGGAGGAGAGGAGATTAAGAGGAGAGATTTAGGGTTAATTCATACTTCATTGCCAAGGCCTCCCTCCCTCACATATATAGTGAGAGGGAAATGTCCTACAATATTTTCGTTATGCCCCTCACCCGGGCTACATGTTATGCGAATAAATTAAGGTGCATGAAAATAAGATAAAATGCGAGAAATAAAGATACAATGCAAAAAAGAAGAATATACACCTCGTCCGTGGCCACACGTTGTCACCCCTACGCGGGTTCATAACATCACCTCCTCCGTGCCGTTCAAGCTTTCCCTCAAGCTTGAGTGGGCAAGGATACATGATTCTCGCCGTCTTGGCATCCTTGTTGTCGTCGTCCGAGGGATCAACAACTTCTAGACAAAAAAGACGTTTGCACCTGTGTTCAACTGTATATATGTCGTTGTAGTTAAAACAAAGCCCTTGTGCACGTCATTTTGCTATTTACGCTTCTGACCTACGCTTGATGGTTGTGGTGCCATTGTTCCTTGTCGTTGAGTGTGGTGGAAAAGCTACCGGGATGAGAAGAAGGGGTGTCCCCGCCGATTGCCCCCGGTCTCGTTGTGGCGTCTGCCATACTGGTTGTCCATGAGGAGACATTTCTCACAGATACGGGCTAGGCTCATGACTGTGCTGAGGTTCCACAAGGCTTGAAATTCGACATTGAGATGCAATTGATCAGTAGGTTGACAGTGAAAGTAGGCACTTGATGTTCCAACAGTATAAAGGGGACACGAGCTAGGAATATCTGAAAACTCTTCAAGTCATCATCGACGGACCCCACTTGCTTGAGAGAGCTGAGGTCGCCTAATGGATTGCTGCAGAGAGGTGGGTCAAAGCAAAAAAGTGCAGGAATGTTTGAAGGCCGCCCAATTTAAAAAATTGGGTCTCCCACGCAAATTGGACGTACCACAACTATGTCGAGCCCATGAGGTGGAAGGGAGCCCACTCTATCCAATCTTCCAACGATGCGAGCTGGTTGGCAAAGAAGTGTTTACAACGGGCGAGCCAGGACGGTGGTCGCTCTTGCCATCAAATAGGGGAAAATCCACCTTCACGTAATGCGAAACGTCGCCGCCCGTGGACCGATATCCGTGAGAATCAGAGTGCATGACGTTCTGCGGACCACCTTCAGTGGAACTTGTCGCAAGGTGGTGTCGGAGCTGAGGTGACATATGCATGCCATCGAGGAGGGCAGCCAGGGCAGCGAATGCCGTCTATTGTTGAACTTGAACGACCATTATATTTTGCATTGCCTCCATAATTTGAGCGAGGGTAAGATCACCTTTGAAGGCGCGTGAGAGTTGTCCGTTGGTGGCGGTAGTGGAGGAGGTGGCTGAGAACCCTAGTTCTGTGTGTTGGGCACCCGAGCAGCAGTGGCAAAAGCGGGGGAGAGGTGTAGGATAGCTGGGAGGCCCTTGAAAGGCAGGTGTTGGCTGGTCGACAGCCGGTGGAGGAGGAACAAAAGTTGCGGAGGAATAGGAGCTGCGGGGCGCAGTTGGGATGGCTAGTACATGCGTTGGAGAAATGCTGCATGTGTTGGAGTCACAGAGAAGGGCGGAATATGTGGTTGTCGACATAATTGGGACTGCCAGGGGGCGTCGGTCGTAGGAGAGCTTGTCGCTGCGGTTGATGTTGTGGGAAGAGCTTGTGATATCACGTAGGGATGAGTTGGACGATTGATGTTGAGCGAGCTCACACAAACGAGTGGATTTGATGGACGCATCGACGGACTCGCTGCATCTCAAGAATGGATTTCTAGATCTATTCGAATGCAATGGCTGGAGGAAGAAGGACCGCATACCAATGTGTTAAGATCTTTTGATTGTGAGCTAGTGTGTGGTATTGAGAGAGAAGTCTCGGAGAGGATTTTCTCGACCCTTCTTTGACCTAGCCTTCCCAATGGTGGATGATACAATGAGAGCCAAGCTCAACTGAGATAGGAAGAAGAAGAGGAGAGCCTTGCTCAACCCTAGCCCTAGCTTGAGAAGATGAGAGGGAGGAGAGAAAATTAAGAGATATTTATGGTTTAATTCATGCTTCCTTTTCTAGGTCCTCACTCATTCATAAATATAGTGAGAGGTAAATGTTCTACAATATTTGCGTTATGCAGCTCACCAAGGATACATGATATGTGAGTAGATTAAGGTGTGTGAAAATAAAATAAAATGCGAGAAATAAAGATACAATACAAAAAGAAGAAGATACATGCTGTCCATGACCACGTGTCGTCACTCGTCACCCCATACGTGGGCCCATAAAAAAACTTACAAACCAATTAATGTTTCAATTGGATTATCTCTATGGGACAGATATCAACAAAAAGGTTGTTGAGTTTGGCAGTTCCTTATAAATTATTGATTCTAGATACGATAAGATGAATTTTTATAAGCTCACACAAAATCAAAATTTTCAAAGAGAGGAGAGCGAGTTATTCACAGTTCCTTTGACAGTCAGGGGCGAAGTAAAAGATAAGCAGTGGTAATTAGAAAGATTGTCCAAAAGATAAGATGTCTCCTACATTACACTTAATGTGCAGAAGTATTAATGCAATTTCATAGAGTCATCTAATATGAATGCTGCATGAAGAATATAAGATCCATCCATCGAGCATGGATGAAACTCAAACCTCATGGTCCAATGATGCTGAGTGAAAGAGCCGCTGCTTAACGATCACATTATTTTTTTCCCTTGAATTAACATGTTTTCACATCGACAAGGTGTTTTGGCAAAACATATTTACAGTAGATTGAGTTTGATAGTTATATATTATTGATTTTAGAGGTATGGTAATATTAGAAAATAAAATTATTTGAAGCATACAAAAAATCCAAATATTCAAATTGAGGAGAACATGCTATTCACATTTTCTTTGGCAAGAGGTGAATTGAAAGATGAGCATCAGGCATTAGAAATTCTTCCTAAGGGATAAGATATCTCATACATTACATGTAATATGTGGGAGTGTTACTTAATTTCATATAGTCATCTAGTTTGAATGCTGCTTGAAGAACATATGCCAGGTGACGCTCGGGCCGAACGAAGGCTCTCCCTCAAATGCAAGTGCATAAAGGAGGTTGACTATAAGACCCACCCATTAAGCATGGAAGAAACTCGACCGTATTGATCCGACGATGTCAAATGGAAGGGCCGTTGCTCAACGAATAAAAGTTTCTCGGCAGAAAGTTTGTGCAAAACATATTGCCAGCATATTGAAATAAAATAGATCGAATTCTTTTTTAATATTTGAATTCTAGAAATGGAATTTCTTATGTCTTAGTGGATTGTCGAGCCATAATAAATTCTCCTATCGATGGAACTAAAAGAATTATAGAATTTAGTTCAAAAGGTGTACATTTTCGACCAATACAAGGTCAATGAAACCACGAGCTTGGACTTTTGCAGACCTAGGTAGCGTTTGGGAGAGCTGATGGGCTCCTGTGCGGCAGGTCCAAAACGGAATTTTAACCAAAAGTGACGTTTGGTTAAACGCAGGAATAAAACTCCGTTTCTTAAATAAGTTGTCATTGGGCTATTTTTCGACCGCAAAAATTTCCTCCAGTCCAACCGCACCGAACGACTTTTCATCGAGTGGGAGATTTTTCCGCTCGACTTCCCGATAACGCCATCCATTTCGATGTTCAGCACCACCCTTCTTCCTCGCTCCCGCATGCTTCCTAATCCGATCTTGTCATCGTTGTCATCCTCCTCATCCAAGCCCTCTTCGTCGCATAGGATCTTCTATTCGTGCCTGGTGGATCTTCCATTCGTGTGCCTGGTGGATCTTCCATTCGTGTGCCTGGTGGATCTTCCATTCGTGTGCCGACTCTTCCATGGCTGGCGAGCAGACCTCCTTCCGACTCTTCCATGGCTGACGAGCAGATTTGTCGCCCACAAATTTTTTATCCAAAATTCTTCATAAATAATGATTCGGAGTAAACGAACCCTAAAATGACTTGCTTCTTCTCCTTCTCAACACAGCCCGAGGCGGCCGGTTTTGGATGTTCTGTTGTTCCATCTCGAGTTCGCATTCGAAGCAACATCCACGACAAAGAGAAGCTACTTCTTCCTCCCGAGGCAGCTCCGACCCCATGCTCTTCCGCTTGCATAACTGCTATGATTTTTTTTCTTTTCTTTGTTGCTCATTAATCTCCTTTCAGTCAGTTTAGCTGTAAGGAACACGAAGAATTTCAGTTTCCCTGATTCCACTCATCCGTTCTCCTATATGTATGCAGCCATTTGTTATTTTTAATAACGAGTTTATTAGATTTTACTCCAACACAATGAGTTTATGAGATTATTTGAAACACACCGAGTTTTAAATTATGTATTTGAAACACTTACCACCTTTGCAATATCTGAAATTGATCTTTAAGTAATCAAATTAGTGCAGTTTGTGTATTGATTTTTGTATGAATCTAATTTATTGTTTAAGATCTGAAATTTTGTGTACTGATTCTGATTCTTGCCCGAGTTTAGTTGTACTGATTCTTGTCCGAGTCGTCGTCAATTTTTTGAACTTTGTCGGGTATGAGATTTCATGATTATCAACATTTGAAAAAACAGCTAACAAAACTTCATTTTAACCAAACAATTTTTTCAAGCCTCGTTTTTGAACAACACTGGAAACTCCATTTCATCCAAACAGTTTTACACCAAAATTCCATTTTTCAGAAACAACACTTTTTTCAAACTCCATTTCTATAAGCTACTTTTCCATCGGCCTCAGTCGAACCAAACAGCCCCATTAAAACATCCCTTTCCGTTTCTTCTGATATATCCTATCTTTTGTTGCCCGTTCATTGCAGACAAGCTGTTGTGTGGGTGGGTTTAAGGAAGCTTCAACAATTGTGCTTCTAGGATATATTCCTCTCCTCGTGCCTCGTAAAAATCCTAGTAGGTTGTTGAATTGTAACACTAATGATTTTTATAGAACATCATAAATTATTCTTCCATCTCTATCTTGCATGATTGTAAGAGGGAGTTAACAGAAAGTTGAACTAAATACCATACTAGTTCTGGACCATAGCAATGGACCAGATAAATTGGTCTAGTGGGAATTCTTTTTTACCTTTTCACAGGGACCAGGGGATCTGATCTAGCTATAACACGCACACACAACAATCAATGCAATATGATGTGTGTATTTATCTATTTCTTGACCCAAAATGAGAGAAGACATGTTTGAGAAAGGATTATTGGTGTTTTCATGACTTAGCTCCAGCATAATCAATATGATATAACTGGTTATTGTGGACACTTGAACAAATTCTAACTGTCCTCCTGCATTTTGCTGAAATTACTCACTGAATTTCTAGTTGAACTCCCTCTTTTTTGTGATTGTTCCACAAGTTAATGATATGGTAGAACTAAGAAATTTTTTCTACGTGGTACACAAATTCCTCATCTTGCAAAATCATCTTCAACCTTCCTTTGACACCATCTCTTGTTTAACATGTATCACCTAGATTATCCAGATCATTTAGACAATCTATGTGAACTGTACATTATTACTCGAATCCAACAAGGGATCCTTATGAAATTAATTGCTACTCTTAGATCATTATTTTCATGATATCAACCAAATATAAAGTACAGAAATATCAACTCTCAACATGAAAGAGACACGTGATTATTTTTATATAAAAAATCTCATATAAAAGTATAAAACTTCTTATTGCATAATACATGTCTACAAGTTCTTATCAAAGCACATTTATACTTTCTCCATCATAGGCATATATAAAAGGGAGACCAAACTTCTCATCATAAAACCCTTTATTCATCACTTTTATTGGTCGTTCTTAAATTTAAAATCTCTTCTCTTTCTTATTTTTTTGGATTATAGAATCATCTAATGATTTCATCTTCATCCATAGTAAGAAAATCAATGTCACACCAAAAGGAAATCGTTACATACATGCATGTAAAAATCATTATTAAAGTTCAAGGTAGGATCCACATACCTTAAAATAATAGAATAAAGCGAAATCTTTGTAATTCATATAAGAATACTTGGGAAATCTCCTCCTTCGAGTAACCACCGAAGGAGAATATCAAGAGAGAAATTAGCAGAGAAATTAAGGAAGAAATAAAGAAATCTCAAGGCTAAGATTTATGCTTATACAAAGAGCATCCACTTCCTTAGACCCTATCAATACCATAACAAATCCAACCAAAATGGAGTTTATACCAGTGATAAATCATAAAATATGCCAATCAATGTCTGAGACAAAAGTGCGGAGCAGGCCCGAGTGAAGCCCACATGTGTGGGTTATATACGAGTGGGTTATCCGTCTCACACATTAGTCCCACATGGCCTGCCCTCCCTTCACTTAAGGATTTTGGGATGGGAGCTACGGTTTCTTACATGAATCAGAGCGGCCGGTTCTGTATGCACGTGGATCCTTGTGGATCACGGGAGGGGGAATTGGAGACTGAGTTTGTGCCCGAGTGGAACTCACATGTGTGGGTTGCATGCGAATGGGTTATCTGTCCGATGCATTAGTCCTACTTGGTTTACTAGGCTTATGTTGCTGTGCTTTATAAGCACTATCTCTCTTCCCTTCACCTCGAGTTTTTGCGTTAGAAGTTGTGGTTTGTTACAATCATCCTCAAAATAAGTTTCCAAAATATGTTCACCAACTCATATAGAAAAGAAGGAATGTATTGCCCTAAAATCAAAAATAATTTTTAGGTCATCATAGAGTTTTCTTTCTATTTCATGGTAATTTTTTTTTACTTTGGTGGTAGGATTGTTGAAGGGGAGCCTTGGCGCACCGGTTAAGGTGTTGTCGTGTGACCTTGAGGTCATGGGTTCGAGTCCTGGAAGCAGCCTCTTGCAAAAATGCAAGGTAAGGTTTGCCTACATTTCACCCTTGTGGTGGGACCCTTCCCCGGACCCTCGCTGCGCTGGGATGCTTTGTGCACTGGGTTGCCCTTTTTTTTGGTGGTAGGATTGTTCCTTGTGCTCACCATCTTCCTCCCATACATTTGATGTATGCTATGATACCTAAAGTTGATTTAGAATTCACAATTTAGACTCAAGGGTTAATCGGTGGATCTACATATAAATTGAGGTCTAAAGAAGGATGGATCGACTTGGAAGATTATATCTAGGTTTTTGCCTTGAGCAGTACTTATGGTTCTCTTTCTCTAGGATTAATCTAATGGGGAGGGAGGGTGAATAATATAGTAGGGAGGACAATAATCTTTCTACCAGTCATTCAATCCCCAATGTATTTTAATAAACTAATATAATCTTGATCAAGGAAACCTAAATAAGAAATTAAAAGAGTTAAAGTTCATGCTTACTAATTTTAAGAATGAGGGTAGGCACTTAAATAAAGGAAAATAAATTGATAATCATCCTCGATTTAGTCAAAACTCATAGATTCTATTGACCAAGTAAACCTAAATAGGAAATTGAAAGGAATTAAAGTTCATGCTTACGCTACTTCTAGGAATTAGGATAAGCAATTAAATAGAAGACAGTAAGTTGATATTTTGCAAAACTAGAAAATATATTTGTGCAAAACCTCTCAAAAGTATGCTATCTACTAGTTTAAATGGCTTACACTGGTCCAAGAAACTAACTTAAAAGATCAGGCAATCTCACTTCAACGTGGAGGCAGTTTCTACAGTTTAGCATGCATTTAATGTCTTGCTGGTCAAATCTGGATATAGTGATGCTTAATGAATAATCTTAAAGTCACAAATTTTTAAGAAATGAATTATAGATCTTTTTGCGTTTAATGTGCAGTCTTGCACGGGATCCCCGTGCCCCCATGCGCCAGTTCACCCGCCGCTCGTGGCCCCCCCCGATTGCAGTAATCCAAATGTCGTTCGATTTTTTAATGTGCTAGGGGTCCGCGAGCGGCGGGTGAACCGGCTCGTGGGGGCACGAGGGTCTCCGTGCCAGACTGCTCCTATATATCAAACTATATGTATATATAAGAATAAATAAAAATATTAATAAGTGTTGAAGAAATTGTAAAGAAAGGCCCATGTAGGAGGCCTATGCAAAGCTCTCTTAGGATTTAGTCCCACACCTTAGGATTGAGTTTAGGCTCTCCTCTCTCCTCCTATATATATGTACACATGTTATTCTGAGATATATATAAAATCTTTATTTTCTCTCTCTCCTGTCACTTTTCTTTACATGGTATCAGAGCCAGGTTCTCAGATTTCCTCCTCACCATCTCTGCGGTCAAACTTCTTCTAACCCCAGAATTCTTGTTTTCCTCCTTCCCATTCCTGCGGTCACACTTCTTCTGACCACAGATCTGCTCTGTGGGGTCTCCTGCGATTCTCCTCCTGGTTTTATTGATTTTTTTCCTCCTGGCAGCCGGGCCCCACCTTGAAGGACTCTGCGATCTCTCCAGCTCGCTAGCTCGCCAATCCCGCCAGCTCTCTGCGATCTCTTCTGATCGCCAGCTCGCCAGCTCGCCAACTCTCCAATCCCGCTAGACCGCTCAGCTCGCACCATCAGGCCGCTCAGCTCGCCAGCTCGCCAGCTCTCTGCGATTTTTGCGATCTCTCCAGCTCTCTGTGATTTTTGCGATCTCTCCAGCTCTCTGCGATCTCTCCAGCTCGCCACCTCTCTGCGATCTCGACAGCTCGCCAATCCCCCCAGCTCTTTGCGATCTCTTCTGATTGCAAGCTCGCCAGACCGCCAATCCCATCAGGCTTCTCTTCTTCGCTGCTTCTGATCGCCAGCTTGTCGGCTCACTACTCGCCAAACAGCCCGCTCAGACCGCTCCTCTTGTTCCGGATCCTGGCCTCCTAGTCGCTCCGATTTTTGACCGCTGCTCTCCAGTCCGCCAGTCAGCCCGCTCAGATCGTTCCTCTTCTTAGTGTCATGGCCTTGAATGATGCCTCATCATTTTCGGCTCGTGCAGCAACTCCTCCTGAAGTTCGTGATGAGCTCCGCATCACCACTATCTCCCTGAGTGGTCGGAAAATTTTTGTGTAGTGGGTACACTTGGTCCGTCGAGTCCTCCAGACCAAAGGGCTTCTTCATCACCTTACCAAGGCACAACCAACTGACCCCACCGAGGACTGGCTTCGCGATGATGGGCGAGTTCAGACGTGGCTTCTGAACTCTATGGATAGTGAACCCTACCGTATGACCATGTATCATGACACGACCAAAACTATGTGGGAAGAACTTCACTCCTTATACTCAGGCAAGGACAATTTGCAGCACTTGTTTGACATCTTCCACAATCTCCAGTCTCTTGACCCAGGAGTGGATGGTGATCTCACTTCCTTTGTTGCACGGTCTAAGACTTCGATTGAAGCATGGATTCAACATCATCCTTCCACAACAGATCTCGCGGCCCAACGGGCCCAGAAAGAAGCTGTTGGCATTGCCATGATGATGACTCGTGTTCCCCCACATCTCTACAACGTCCATGCAAATATCCTCTCATCCTCAATCCCGCACCTCCTCTCCTACCCTGTCCTGTCATTCCGGTCACCTCCCCGGCCCCACCTCTCCTTCCCACGTCCTCCGCCAAACCCACCAACCCACCTCCTCTTCTCCGTGCGTACACTCGTCGTCCTCCTCACTCTGATGCCCCAATGATGTTACCTCCTACTGATGGTACTCTGCGCTCTGCTGATTCGGACATGCCTTCTACAGCTCACCCCATCACTAATTTTGTTTCTTTACATCGATTATACATCGATTGTCTCCAATGCTTCACACATTTGCGACATCTTGGTCGTCGGTTTCCACCACTACTTCTTTGCAGGAGGCTCTTCAACATCCGGGGTGGCAGACGACTATGGAAGAAGAAATGGCTGCCCTCTGGGCTAATAAAGCCTGGGATCTTGTCCCTCACCCTCCTGGCCAGACTTGTGTGAGCTGTAAATGGGTCTTTACTGTCAAACAGATTCCAACTGGGATGGTTGAACGACTAAACACTCGTCTTGTCGCTCGTGGTTTTACTCAACAACATGGCCTTGACTACGAAGAGACTTTCTCCCCTGTTGCAAAGTTCAACACTGTCCGTGTCTTAATCTCTCTAACCGTTCATCGTCATTGGCCGTTGCATCAGTTGGACGTCAAAAATGCATTTCTCAATGGTGATCTCGCAGAGACTGTCTACATGCACCATCCTCCTGACTTTGAGACCACGGGGGAGTCACTTGTATGTCAACTTAAGAAATCTCTTTATGGTCTCAAACAGTCTCCTCGGACGTGGTTTGACAAGTTCAGTCGGGTTGTTAATGATGTTGGGTTTACTCGAAGTTCGACGGACTTCTCTCTCTTCACCCGTCATTGTTCAATAGGCACTGTGGTACTCCTGGTTTATGTGGATAATATTTTAATTACAGGCGATGATTCAAAAGACATCCATATGATCAAGGAACACTTGACCTCCGTATTTCAAACTAAAGATTTGAGGAATCTCTGATTCTTTCTTGGCATCGAGGTACCTTGTCGTCCCGATAGTCTTGTCTTATCTCAAAGAAAGTATTGCCTCGATCTTTTCCATGATGCTGGCTACTCTGGTTGCAAGCCAGCTGACACATCCATGGACGCCAACCACAAGCTCTGTGCCTGCTCTTCTGACTCTGATACGCTCATACCAAACCCAGAATACTATCGTCGTTTTGTGGGAAAGCTGATCTATCTGACAGTTACAAGACCTGATA
This sequence comes from Dactylorhiza incarnata, assembly GCA_033032865.1. Classification (NCBI taxonomy): domain Eukaryota; kingdom Viridiplantae; phylum Streptophyta; class Magnoliopsida; order Asparagales; family Orchidaceae; genus Dactylorhiza; species Dactylorhiza incarnata. Next base: position 5,005,768 of record JAWHQI010000097.1, on the reverse strand, counting down.
TATCATTTGCTGTTGGGTTTGTCAGTAGGTTTATGTATGCTCCACGAACCTTCATCTCCAGGCAGTTGAGCGCGTCCTACGATACCTAAAGTCTGCTCCTGGACAAGGGCTCGTATATAAGCCTTCATCATCTCTATTTCTCATCTCCTACTCTAATGCTGATTATGCTGGATCTTTGGATGATCGTTGTTCCACAAGTGGCTTTTGCACATACTTTGGCGGACATCTTGTTACCTGGAGAAGCAAGAAGCAATCTGTCGTCGCACGCTCATCTGCTGAAGCTGAGTATCGATCAATGACCTCTGTCGTCTCTGAACTCACATGGCTAGAAAGCCTTCTGGGAGACCTTGGGGTCAAACTCTCCTCTCCTGCCACCTTGCTCTGCGATAGTCACGCTACTATTCATATTGCCAAAAATCCTATGTTCCATGAACGTACCAGGCATATCGAGGTCGATTGTCACTTTGTTCGGGAAAAGGTTCAACTAAGGAAATTGGACTTGAGACATGTTCCTGCTACAGAACAGATCGCTGATATTCTCACCAAAGCTCTACCGTGACCTCTATATTTTCAGTTCTTGTCCAAGCTTGGTTCCTACGACTTGTATGCTCCAACTTGCGGGGGAGTGTTGAAGAAATTATAAAGAAAGACCTATGTAGGAGGCCCATGTAAAGCTCTCTTAGGATTTAGTCCCACACCTTAGGATTGAGTTTAGGCTCTCCTCTCTCCTCCTATATATATGTACACAGGTTATTCTGAGATATATATAAAATTTTTGTTTTCCCCTCTCTCCCTCTCCTGTCACTTTTCTCTACAATAAGAAAGAAAATAATATAATAACTAAAATTAAGTAAAATAAAATTAAAAAGTACAAATGTAAAGATTAAAAATTGTTAGAACATGTGAAAGCCCATGTATAAAGGCCATTTAGACCCTTTCCTCCTTAGGCTCCTTTAGTCCCACATTGCCTATTCTCTTTTCTTCCTTTCTCCCTTATCTATTTAAGGACCTATTCTTCTTGTATTAAGTTAGAGAATATAATTATCTGGTTGAATACTCCAAAGAGTGGTTTCCAACTCTGTTCTTCTCCAAAAATATAAAAAATAAGGGCTGCAATGGGGAGGGACGGGAGAGTGAGGGGCTCAGCTTTTGAGAGATGAGAGAGGCGGTTAAGAGGAGAGAGAAAAAGAGAGCGAGAGAGGAGAGACCGAGAGAGACAGGGAAAATATTATAATTTTGTTTTTAGAGAGAGAGAGAGGAGAGAGGCGTTTAAGAGGAGTGAGAAAAAGAAATTGAGAGGAGAGATGCAGACTTTAAAAAATATATATATATAGAATTACGCGGTGGTCTACATTGAAACTGTAGACTCGGTAACTCGCTTTATATATTTAAAGATTTTCTTTCTTGTATATTGTCTGATTGTATTCTAAATTATTGATCTTTTAAAGACTATAACTTTTTGGGCTTTCTATTCAGATTTTTTTGTCTGTTTAAAGTTCGTTTGTTTAATTGCAGGTAGTAATAATAACATCTTCACTTGAAGACATCATTTTCGTCCTTCAAGATTAGTTGCTTTTAATGATGAATAAGCAAACTTCAGTAGTTCCTAGTTATAAGAGGAACACAGGACCAGTCACGCGAGCTAAAGCTGCCACATTGGCTTCTCATAGTAGAATTCCACTGCCAAGGCCGGCTCTACTACCAGATAAAAAACAAATGAAAGGGAGAAGAACGAAGAGAATGGCTTCAGATGAGAACAATCATACTGTTCCAAATGTTGTAGTTTCACAAAACAAAAAGAGGGCAGTGCTTAATGATGTTTCCAATGTATGCTGTGAGAATTCTTACAGAAATTGCATGAATCTAGTGAAAATGCAGGTAATATTATATTCCTTCTTGATATTCTACTTTTATGTAAATTAATGAATATTTGCTAACTCTGTAACTTCATTGTCGACTTGTATTTGTCTTTCTTTTCCATTCTCATGCGTTGAATCTACAAACATGTTCATTATTGATAATCATCTTCAGGCCAAGGCTTGCACGCAGCAAGTACGATCAGACCAGTTTAAAGCTAAAGCAAGATCTAACTACAAAGATCTAAAATTTAACCCTACCACTTCCTCTGGTTTTGAGCTGTTTCATGATGATGCAAACACTGGAAAACATGAAGTGCATGTATCAGAGGATTTAAATGATCATGGGAGCTCATTTAGTTCAGCAGCTTTGGATGGGCCTATTGTATGCACGCCAAAAAAGGAAGGATATACACTGGATGGTTAGCATTTCAATTGATCTTCAACTTTATACTGAAACATCTTCAAATACTATGTGCTCTTGAAGAGTTTTACTAAATATTATTATTTCATAATTTATTAATTATGTTTCATAATGAAATAGTTAATTATTAACTATAGTAATTACTATTTGATTATTTACACTATTTTTGGTAATATTTATGTTTTTACTAAGGTTCATATTTTTTTTGTTGTATTTTAATGATTAATGTAGAAAGTATTAGTAGTTTTTCTTTTCTTATTTGTAACTCATGTGACCTTGAGGTCACGGGTTCGAGTCCTGGAAGTAGCCTCTTGCAAAAATGCATGGTAAGGTTTGCCTACATTTCACCCTTGTGGTGGGTCCCTTCCCCAGACCCTCGTTGCGCGGGGATGCCTTTGTGCACCGGGCTGCCCATTTGTAACTCATGTATTTATTAGTCTTATATTGTTTGCATTGCACATGTGAGGGACCACTCTTTGCATACTTAAAGACATTCATACCCCAAAATTATCAAATGTGTTTTTCTTCCCAAGATTTCACACGGCGTCATATATTTAGGACTTTGTGACCTAAGCTCTAGCCGCTGCCATCACCTGCTCTCAGTCTTGTCTTTGGTCGAGCCGGTCCTATCCAAGCACATGCCTTTCTCTTCTCCATCGGTGACTTCGTGCGCTAGGTGTCTTGCTTCTGCTATTGCCATCCGTATTGACTAACTTTCCTTGAAGTCCCCAGGAAAGTGTCATTTGATTCTCCTCAACAACTTTGGAAGAGCCGCATTCTGTGCATATGGCTTCATCCTCTGCTTCATCGAGTTCCTATGCCGACCTAAGCTTAGTTGAGCTTCCAACATTTTTTGTTTCGACTTCTGCTTCGTTGAGGTCCGTAGGACTAATCGAGGGCTTTGTTTGCCGCTGCTCTTGCTTCTTCAAATGCACAATATTTGAATCCGTTCGTGGTCAACTTCCTCCGGGGTTATTGTCTTTTTATGCCAAAGTTTTCTTACTTCTTTCGTCGTCGAGGTTAATCAATCCTGTCATTGAGGTCAACAATTTTCTCGTAGTGAGTAAATTTCTTCTGTGACATTTCCGCGAGGTCGACAGTTTCCTATCGGTTTCTTCCTGGATCCTCATGTCCAAATCAGGACTTGACATAGTGTATTGGCACTCTGATCGACACATAATAGTCCACAACCATTTTCTTGACAAGAAAATTTCTTTACAAAACACCCACTTTTGGTTCCATTTTCCGCCACTCGATGGACGATATATTATGGCTCTCACATTGACACATGGATATGGAATTATGGTGCTATCGTTCACATGACTACTCATCCATCTTTACAATATACTAAATTAACAACTCTAAGATATGTTTTTGTTGCAAATGTAGCCACCATCCCATTTACTTGATCAGGAGTAGCGCCTCTTACCTCTTACTATACCACTCCAGTCTGTTATTCATTTTTATACTTCTCACTTTCATTTACTTTAAGTTAGTCGTACTGATGACTAATAAACTAGCTTTATGTTTTTCATACTTCTCATGTTCTCACTTCTATCTCCATTGTTGATTAACATCATCATCTTGAACAAGCACCCCTTCGTATCCTTCGACAAACACTCCCCGATTTTCAGCATTTTTATTTTAATTGTGATTCGTGCATCTGTGATAAAAACATCGCTCGCGTTTTCTTCTTTATTCTTTACGAAGTGACACCCCCCTTTCTTTAGTTAATTTTGATGTTTGAGGTCCTAACAAGAATCCTAGTTCATCTGGATTTTTTTACTGTCACCTTTATAGATGATCATGCAATCCAGATCTGACAATTTTTGTGATTACTCCGAAGTTTTGGTTGTCTTTTGCTCTTCCGTTACTGGAACTCACACCCAATTTTCTACCACTATTAAGGTAATCAAAACTGACAATGCTCGAGAACTTAATTCATGAATTTCAGAAGACTTGTATAGTTGTATCCCCCTGGGCATCATTCGTCAGACTTCATGTTTCTATATATCATAACTAAATCGCATTGTGTAAAGGAAGAACCATCATCTTCTTGAGATAGCACGTTCTCTGATGTTCCAAATGAATGTACCTATCATATATTAACATTTTGTTATTTTCGCCGCCTGTTACCTCTACAACCATCTTCCTTCCTATGTTTTTGACTCTCCTTTTTCTATTGTTTTCCCTCCTTCCATCTGTTGTTACTCGTGTATTTGGATACACATGTCACGTTCATCATTTGGGTCTTCAGTAAACAAACTGGCATACATGAGACGAGAAGTATCTTTGTGGAGTACTCTAATAGACAAAAGAGCTATGCATGTTTTTCCTTGCATCTCGAAATATTGTGACCTTCGCTGTTGTTACCTTCCTTAAGGATCAATCATTCTTTCCTAATTTTTCAAGTCATCTTCCATCGATGGGCATTATACTTCCATCGATGGGCATTATACTTCCATCAATGGGCATTATACTTCCATCGATGGGCATTATACTTCCATTGATGGCCATTATACCTCCTTTCGCTTCTCCACCCACCAGTTCTGCTAGTTCCTCCAACTCTGCCAGTTTATCCATTTCCCCTAGTTCCTCCATAGTCACCTCTATTACCTCTAAAATATTTTATTTAACATAGGTTTTGACATTTGAAATGCCGCTTATTAATGATACTCATGCGCTAGAAGATCTTCCCATGACCCTTCGCGAAGATATGTGCTCATGTACTGCTCCTTTTTGTCCGGCTTTATTTCTTTTCATCACGTGGATTCTCCTTTTCACATATTACTTATTTTTTCTTTGGTTATCTTTCTTAAGGATGTTTCCTTCCTTAAGGATCAACCATTCTTCCCTAATTTTCCATGTCATCTTCCATTGATGGGCATTATAGCTTCTTTCACTTCTCCTCCCACCAGTTCCTCCAGCTCCGCCAGTTTCTCCATCTTCATTAGTCCTCCATAGCCACCTCGACTACCTCTAAAATAATTTATCATAGATTTCGGCATCCAAAACTTTTGTTTATTGATGATACTCTTGCGCTAGAAGATCTTCCCATGGCCCTTCACAAAGGTACGTGCTTATGTACTGCTCATTTTTTGTTCAACTTTGTTTCCTGTCATTGCTTGGATCCCCCTCTTTACATAATACTTATTTTTTCTTTGGTTAGCACACATGTCTCTGTTCACGAGGCATTACAACATCCGGGGTGTCGGTCGCGTTGGATGAGGAGATGCATACCCGTTGACCAATCGTACATGAGATTTGATCTCTTTACCTTTGGGGTAGTCTTATGTTGGGTACCTGTGAGTGTTCAATGTGAAACACAAGCCAATGGTTCTGTCAAGTACTTAAAGACACGACTCATGGCATAAGTTTTTTTCTAGTACCAAGGTGTAAAACTATGAGGAGACATCTAGCACCAAGGTGTTAAACAATGAGGAGACATTTTCTCCTATGGTGAAGCTAAACATTGTTCGAGTCTTGATTTCTCATCACCGTTGGAAATTGCATCAACTTGATATCAATAATGCATTTCTCAATGATGATCTAACTGAGACAGTTTACATGCAACAACCTTTCATTTGTGAGACGTTATGCTATTTGCATAAATATCTATATCGACCAAAGCAATCCTTTAGAGCTTAGTTTTACATATTTAGTTAATTCTAGCTATTAGACTTCCCTCGCTGCTCTTTCGACCGCTCTTTATTTATTCATCGTCACCAAGTGGGTCTTGTGATTCTGTTGATGAATGCTGGTGATATTATTATGACAAGCGACGATATAACAAATGTCTCCAAGGGTAAACATCATTTGACCAATCATATTCAGATAAAGGATCTTCCCCCTTCGTTTTTTCTTGGGGATCGAGGTCACTTCCCATAAGGACTTTCTTGTTCCATCTTAAAGAAAATATTACATGGATCTTACTCAGGCTGCTGGTTAATTGGGGTGTAAACCAACTAATACACTTATGGATGACAATGAAGCTCATCTCTATTTCTTCTGCCTCTAAACTACTATTATCCAATCTAGAGTATTATCATCACCTAGTTCGGAAGCTAATCTATTTGACTGTTAGTCTGTTACACGCCCAATTTTGTTGTTGTAAATCGGTTCATACACACTCCTATAATCTCATTTGCATGCAGCTGAGCGTATTCTTTGGTATCTAAAATGTGCTAGGTACATGGACTTTATCTACCAACCCTCTCCTACTCTATGTCTCTATCTCTGGTCACCTGTTTTGATACTGATTATATTGGATCTGTTGATTATCACCTATCTATTAGTGACCTATGCACTTATTTTAACGGTAATTTAATCACATGGAAGAGTAAGAGGTAACATGTTGTCTCCCGCTCTATGGTTGATGTAAACTAAAATCGTGTCACTCTCTTTGGTTGACAAAATTTCCATACATGATCTTAGATTATGTGTCTACCAAATTTCTTCAAACTTTCATGTTTTATTTTGGTTCGTTAACACATCATTTGAACTAATAATGCAGTTAAAGCCATACTTTCTGAGGATGAGGACAGCTTAAAATGCTTAGTTATTCAAGACATTGATTTGGACTTTTCAAACCCTCAAATGTGTAGCCTTTATGCGAATGATATATATGCTAATCTAAGAGCTTCTGAGGTAATTAATAAGCTCCTTTGACTTCTTTGTTTTGTTCATTTTGGTTTGCACTGAAATTCTTCCTGAAATTGATATATTATTTTGATTATGATTGAAATGTCAAAAGAATTTGTTTTAATCACATGTTATACTGGGTCATTAAATATCATAAAACTGCTTTATGATCCTGCCATGCTATTGTCTTAGAAGTATTTTTCCATCTCTTCTACTATTGGAGATTCATAAATTAGCCTGTACTTTCTTTCTCCAGCTTATTTTAAGGCCATCTTCAACTTTTATGGAAACCTTGCAACGAGAAATCACTCAAACCATGAGAGGAATTTTGATTGATTGGCTTGTTGAGGTATGTGATAGTTTGTCAGATATGTTTACTACTTTTTATGTCAGAAAATTTCTTTCCCCATGACATGTTTGGAAAGTTATTTTCTTTAGCATTTAATCTTAGTGTTTCATGTTTGACATGTAAGATACTTTTTTAATTTTATTTATTCTAAATAAAATTGCATATTATTTTTCTATTACCTGATTTCATATTAGAAGAAAAATATCATAATATAAATAACTTTTTTTTTAATTTTGATTGGAGAACAAATAGTCCCGCGAGCATTAATGATTTTGGTGATTGATACTTGGTCGATATCAAAAAGTCCATCGGTCAGCCTATTAGTGACTGTGAGTTGGACATTAGCAGGATGCAAGTTGCATATACCTATTTTTTCTTGTTGGAATCGATTGATGTAGACTTGTAACTGTTTTGCTGGCTCCTGTTGTATGGCTAAAGGTAGGCGTGCACTTATTTCCAGGAGGGGGGTTGAGAACCATGGTGTGGCCATGGATTTGAGGATGGTGAATAAGGGCCAACTCTTTATGGCCTCAGTAAGGTTTAGGAGGGGAATTTTCGACTCGAATTGTGTGATATGATCAACAGTGCTGATCTCCAGGAAAACAGTCTTCAGGTGTATCTCCTTGGACTTTGACAACACCAACTAAATCAGACTTTTCGTGCTAAAATGTGGAGATGATGATTCGTCACCAAGAGCTTGTTAGCTGTGCCAAATCTCTACCGATTAATTTGCAACCAAGTAGTGAGCGAACAATTTGTTCTTTGCCACGATGAAGGAAACCTGCCAGTTATTTGGAAGGAGGCGTCAGGATCTTCCTAACAACAGGTGTTGCTTCTATTAGTGGAGCTTCGACTGTTATTGGAGATGCAATAAGCAGGAGCCCAACATCGACATTAAGTAAAGAAAGACATGCGACACTCAACTTTTTGAAATTCATCAACAATAATGAATCTTCTTCTATAGGTGGTTTCGGAAGCTGGGGCTTCTTGGTGTGTTTTTGCCATATTCTCTTTCGACATTAAGTAATGTTATGGATCCCACGCCGTTGGTTATCTAGTATTAAAGTTCTTTTTATATTGAGTCATATTGTATCGAGTCATGTTATGTGTGTCGAGTCAAGTATGTGTGTCGAGTCAAGTATGCGTGCCGAGTCAAGTATGCGTGCCGAGTCAAGTATGCGTGTCGAGTCAAGTATGCGTGTCGAGTCAAGTATGCGTGTCGAGGCAAATATGCGTCTCGAGTCAAGTATGCGTGTCGAGTCAAGTTATGTGCGTCGTAGTATTTTATGTGTTTTAATATTTCGCTTATTGTCTTGTATCAGCATTTACGCCCATGCCATTGAGGCCTTATAGAAGGAGGCCTTTTCATGTAATATAGGAAAATGAATTAAATAAAAAGTTTTTTCTCTCTCAAAATCCTCTCCCTCTCCCTCAAGCTCTCTCCTACCCTAGGATTTTCCCTCTTCCTCTTCCCCAAGCTTCTTTTAACTTCCCTTCCTCTACCTCCATTCTATGGCTTGCCCTTGTATCCCTGCATCCATCAATCCTCGACTAAAGAAGCCCATAACATCTTGGTATCAGAGCCATCAATCCTCTTCCACCGACGCACACAAACATCTCCCCGTTTTGTCGACGTCTCCAGCAAGCCCGCCAACTCCATCCCCACCACACGCCGATACCGAACCATAACTTTTCCCCAAAGAAGCCAACACCTCTCTGCTGCCGCTGCTTTCCGCTCGCCGACGACATTCCCTCATCCGCTCCCATAAATCCAGTTACCATTTTCCGCTACCATCGACGTATTCTTCCATCGATGCCTCTGCCTCTGTCGACGTCGCCAACGCACATCCAAGACCGAGACCCCCCATCGATCTCACCAGCCAGCAACATCGTTGGTTGCGTCGTTTTCGTTCAGCAACGCATTCAACGTACGATGCTCGATCTTGTGTGCGTCTCGGGCTCCACCGGGTCCGCCGATTGCACCTGGGCCGCCCTTACCACTACTGGACCCTGCCATCCACCTCCTGACGCAGCTTCCACCTCCAGCAAGCCCGCCGCCTCTTCTGCCATTCCTGCCACTACCGGTCCTCGCTCCGCCGGCTATTCCGCCGCCTGCTATGTCGGCCCCTATTCTACTGACCCTGCCAGCCATCTCTTCGCCCCTTTTGCCGGCCCTCGCTTCGCCGTCCGCTACTCTGCCGGCTCCTCCGGCCACCTCGCTACATCATTTGCCGGCCCCGCCAGCCGCCTCGCCATCTCATCTCCGACCACCTACTCTGTGGGCCCCTGCAGACCCATTCCTTCCGCCTGCCGTTGTCCCCTCGTCCGCCCTACCACTTCTGCTTCCCGCCGCTCCGCCGAACCAGGCGATCCTATTCCTTCTGCTGCTTGTCTTTTCGATTGCGCCGCCGCTACTCATCGCCACCACCGCCGCCGTGACGCGCTACCAGGCGCTGTTTTGGTGCGAAATCAAGGAGCCAAAGGAGTCGATCATCCTACTGGAGTCCGATTTTGAGGACAAGCTCGATTTCAAGGACGGGTGGAGTTTTATGGATCCCAAGCCATTGGTTATCTTGTATTAAAGTGTCAGTCCTTTTTATATTGAGTCGTATTGTATCGAGTCATGTTACGTGCGTCGAGTCAAGTATGTGTGTCGAGTCAAGTATGTGTGTCGAGTCAAGTATGTGTGTCGAGTTAAGTTATGTTCGTCGTAGTATTTTATGTATTTTTATATTTCGCTTATTTCTTCTATCAGGTATTTGCGCCCATGCCATTGGGGCCTTATATAAAGAGGCCTTGTCATGTAAGATATGAATCAATGAATTAAATGAAAAGTTTCTTCTCTCAAATTTCTCTCCCTCTCCCTCAAGCCCTCTCCTCTTCTAGGGGTTTCCCTCCTCTTCCCCAAGCTTCTTCTAACTTCCCCTCCTCTACCTCCATTCTAGGACTTTCCCTTGTATCACCGCCTCTATCAATCCCCGGCTAAAGAAGCCCATAACAAAGGCGTCGAGGTTTTCCTAATAGTAGGTGTTGCTTCTATTAGTGGAGCTTCGACAGTTATTAGAGATGCAATAAGCTGGGGCCCAACATCGACATTAAGTAATGAAGGACATGTGACAGTCCACAACTCTTTGAAATTCATCAACAATAATGAATCTTCTTCTATAGGTTCAGGACCTTGGGCTTTTTGGTGTGTTTTTGCCATATTCTCTTTCTATACAGAATCCGGTGTTCTACCTTCACGTCACATTTCTGAATGTTGAATCTAGATTTGTTGATAGATAACTCTAGCTGGATATTACTAAAAAAGCACACTAATTTTTAAGAATGGAAATGAAGTTGCGTAGAAATATTTTTGTTGTAGGACTGTTTATCGGGACCTCCCTTGTAAGTTTGCAAAATTATAGGTTGCACCCCTCTATTATTTGAAATTACAAAAATCTCCCCAGTAAGTTTACATTTCATAGCATGCATCCATGCACAAAATATCCCCTGGATGGGAGCTCCAGGGGGTACGTTTGTGAATGCATGTTATAAAATGTAAACTCAGGGGAGAGGTTTATGTATTTTCAAATGATTGATGCATGCAACCTGTATTGTTTGTGTAATTAATATATTTTTTCCATTGAAGATGCGTGCACTGATTACGAGCTATATAGTATTTCTATTGGATTTTTAAGAATCGAATAAAATATCCTTCAGGTATTGTTTTTTATTTCTTTACACAAATTTATCTTCCTACGTGTTTCATCAATTCCTTTCTTAAGGATGACATTTCTGTCTTGAAGTATACAAATCTCTCTGGTATAAGGTGTCCGTTCTTTATTTTGTAGTCCTTTGTCTTTTTTACTGTGTAGGTTGCATTAGGTTTTTAAGCTGGATACTTGTTATTGCTGCTGTTCTTCATTACAGGTGCTTTTAATTGTCGAAGTCTTTGCTTAGGTTGCTGAATGTTGAATATTCATTCTATCCTTACTGTTAACTCACCGACGGTGATGTGCATGCAAAGATGCAATTTTTAAGTATAGATTGGTTGATTAAATTTAAAATATGGTTATAGTAGGATGTTATGTGAGAGAATTTATGGAGGGTATAGAACAAGAGATATACTTGCAATAAAAACTTTAATTTTGTAGTAGCATATGATTATTAGTAGAAAAATATTCTTTTAAGAAGAGAAAAGATCACATAATTGCTGTCAAAAGAGGAGCCACCAAATCATACGCACACACACAAAATCTATGAAGCACTGATACTTCCTTGAGGGTCACGTACCCGTACCGGATACGTATCCGATACCGGTACGTACCCGATACTCACGGATACACCTATTATTCTAGTCTGTAGATACACATGGACTTGGTAGATTGTTCTACATATTGTAATAAGAGTATGTTTTTTTGAAGTAAACAAAAGACTTATGCGTGTATTTTAGAAAAGAAAAATTACTCAGAAATGCAACTAGCGATGCTTATTTATTATAGTAACAAAATGTACTTCAGATTTAAGTATTCTTTGTCGTTTAAACTATAAAGAATTTGATTTATATTTTATCATTTTGTTTTTTTATTATATATTTAAATATTAGATGTTTCAGATTGGTATTGTTTCTACTTGTTCAATATGAATTGTTCTATGTTTAATATTTTGCTAACTTGTCTTTAGACAAACCAGAAGTTGAAGATGCATTAATCTCTAATAATGAGGAAGAATAGGAAGAAAATGACTGATAAACATCCTTAAATTTAAAATAATTATTAATATTTTTTTGTTTGAAAACTTCATATTATATTGCATTAACTATGAATTTGTATTTCAATTGGTGATTTATGCAATTATGTTTGATGTTTTATTATTTTGAGAACTTTTAATTACATTTGTGAGATTATACATATAGATTTATAGTATTTAATACAACGTATTCCGCCGCACCCGTATCCTTATTTTTTAAATTTTGGCGTACCGACGTACCGGATACGTATCGTACTCGGTACTCGTACCCGTATCGGTGCTTCCTAGCACAAAATCTAAATATGAATTGTTTGATATCCCTGCTTTTTTTATCTTTCCAAATTTTCCCTTCCCACAGCTTCTTTCGTCAGCGTTAGTGTTAACAAAAAGTTAAACTAATTTGTGGGGTTGTTGCTCGCAATCATGTTATATATCCTGATGCCTAGGATGTTTGTAGAACAGCCATGGACGTCCATTTCAGTATTGAAACGCATCCACTAACGTAAGCTGAAGAGAGTGGCCCCAAAGGAATCCCCTACAAACATTCAAGTGCATTCACCCTTACGAAAACTAAATATATTTTATTTAATTGATGGCCATGAATGCAAGTGATATCACCTGGCTGAAAAGAGTCGCACCAAGGGATTCCCACAAATCTGCAAGTGCTACCACACTTATGAAAATTAACTATATTACACATACATACATACATGTACATGAGGTACCATGTACACTGACAAAAACAATACTCATCATCATTCACCGTCCTCTATACGTAGTGTGTGACAACGATAGTACTTTACCGCTACTTGATGTTCCCCATATGTAGTGTGACAACAACAGTACCTGGTCTTCGCTTGCAGTTCTCTTTTGTATTCAACAAAACAAAATATTTTCCAGCAGATGACGAGCGAAGACCAGGTGTTGCTCCCACACATTGCGTGCAAGGTATATCAGAGGACGGTGCTGTACTATCACCGCCACAGAATGCGCTCAAGAGACAACAAGGGACAACAAATATTGTTGATGTCATGTCGGTGCACGAGGCCTAGTGTATGATTGCTCGTATGCGCACGCTTGTGGGCATATACATATATTACTTAGAAGGAAAATAATCACTTTGAAAGGTTGAAATTTGATTAGACAATAACTAATAATAATTATGGATATATAACGTTGGTGTATGAAGAAACCTATAAAAAATAGTTTCTCAAAGATAGGTTGTGGAACTTGAGATATGAGAAGGTTCTATAGTGAGTTATATGGGCAAGATTTAAAATACATCATCATTCATATATCCATCTACAACTGACCCATATGGATAGATGATAATACAAGGACAAAACACCCCAATGCAACTAGTGACATACTCTATACACAAAATGATCACTAAACATCATCTATATATAACATCCTGACCTCCTCTCTACCCTCATCTAGACCTTAACACCATACGAATAACATAAGAACGACAATTTATCCTCTCTTGAAATCCTCTTACCTTCCTTTGACAATTTATTGCTCACTTCTACTTCATTTACCTAAAATAGTAAGGAATCAGTGAATTCTCATTTTTTTAACTGCTTACATGCAATTCAAAGATTACTACCAAGATGCATAATTAAACTGAAGTAAGAGAAACATTATTTATTTCATTGTAAATTGAAATCCTGCATAGCATTTTAAAATAGTGTAAAGAGCTAAAACAATTCATAATGAAATATACTGTAAGAAAACGAGTAAAGACAAGGTAAATTTGATTCATAAAAATATTTATAATTTTTTCTTTTCTTTCTCCTTTAGACAATAAGGTTAAGGGTAGATTGCTTTTCTTTCTTTCATAATGGGCCGACACATGCAAAAATTGCTAGGCTACTAACTGTTTGCCAACCTCCGGGCATTTATTGCATGACCAACTTTCTTATGGAGCCCTGAAGGACACCGGCCTGTGGTAGGAATTTCACCCCCCTCCATGATTAACCCCTAACTTCATCGTTTGCAAGCATGCGGTGGGTTAAATATTTTTGTCATTTTACTTGTATTCTTGATTAGTTGTAAGTTTTATTAGTCTCACTTAAGATTTTTTTTTGTTTATACAACCAACAATTTAGCAATTAAATCGGTCAATAAAGATAACTGTATTGGATCATACACATTTTTCTTCCTGCATGAAATTAAATCATCAAACGTCATAGTAAAAGACCATCACGGCTTTAAAAACATCAAGTAAAATCTTTCAAATGAAACACGTAAATCCGTCGAATTGAAATAATTAAAATACTTTATACTAAATTTACATGAGTATGAATGATTCGCATGAAAAAAAATCTCCTTTTTAACACTTTAAAACAGTGTCTTTTAATTTGAAAATTACAAAATATAGCATAAATTAAAAAAACAAGAGCTCATATTTACTCCCTTTTCCCTTATCCCGCTTAGGGTCACTATTCCTCCCCTCTCGAGACGCCATCTCTAGTGTAGTAGATCTTAAAGCAAAACTCGCAAAAACTCAAGAATTCGGACCTTGGAATCAATAATTTCATTTTTCAGATTCAATTTATTTCTTCATGAGTTGCATTAATGAAGAGAGGATGACTACACAACCCTAAAACCTAAGAAATTAGGAAACTTAATAGAACAACAGTTCTTATTCCCCAATTTTTTCATCATCAAGATCGACACAAGAAACCAAGGGGGCAGCGCAGGCAAGGGAAGCAAGAGTGACCTTAAATTGCCCCACACAAAATCAATTAAGGACTAGTTTAAGGAATCCAGAAACAGGACAGCAAAGGCAAAAAACCACCATAAATTCCAGCATTTTGTAGAAAGTAAGACAACCCCAAAACAGCTACATAACTGCCCATAAAACTCACAACAACGGGACAATAATCTAATAAAATAGGCCTAAACCAAGGGCAAGGGCAAATCATTAGCTCCAAGCTGAGGAGCCCCAAATCAAGATGGAAATCCCCCATAAAAATTAGGATAAGAACAAAAAAAGGGCGTTGATATTTGCTGACCTTTTTGGCTATTTGCAACTCTTTGATAATTGTAGACGCTGGAATTATATTTGTACCCAAACATGCTATTCGCAGACCAATGTATAAAACTCAAAAGATATTTGATATATTATTCAAATTAATTTGAATCAAAATAAAGTTGTACCAATTTTAGTGCATTAAATTCCGGAAACAAAACAGAATTCAAAGCAAAAATTCTTTAAAAAATTGCCATTAAATGAAAGATTGTAACTTAATTAAACATCTGAAACCTTCTGAAACTTCCAGCAAGAATTGAATCCATCATCCTAATGCCATGCAACTCCATAGTTTTTGCTCTCTGGCGCAAACTGCATATAAATCTCCATCCGTAGTTCATCGATCCTAACAACAACAATGGAGAAACTGGGACGAATAGCTTACACCCTAATCTTTGTCATCGTCGCCAGCATGATGACACCACGAGCGGCGTCGTTCGATCTCTTTCCGGACATAACAGATGCCAGAAAGCCCGTCGAGGTTAATAACTGAGTGAACCTCGTTCCTTCCTTCCTAAACCTGTACATAAGGTTGTCGCTGGATTGCTGCAAGGCAATCATCCACATTGAAAAGAGCTGCCTTCCGACAGTCTTCATCGCCCTTGTGTTCGGTGATGCCCTGCCCAACTTCACCTCCAGTCTCTGCGGTGTGCTAACCGATTAGGTTTTGAAAGGAAATGGAGAAGACAGAGGCAAACGAAAACTCACAAAAATGAACTTGAATTCAAGTTCACCGCGGCTGGGCGAGGAGGATGCCTGGCGAGTTGGGCGGCCGGAGCAAACCGCCGGTCGGGCGGGTTCTCCGGATGTCGTTGAGGTCGGCGAAGGGGCGGGATCCAGAAATCGCGAAATAGGTGGATGGGGGTCTGCGTATATTAGGTTTATGAGGGTTAAAAGATAAATAAAAGATGTTTATTTGTAGGGTACGAATAGCCATTCGTGGTCTTCGTGTCATCACCCAAAAATATGGTGCAACAGTTCACATAAACAGCCCAAAACAACATATTAAAAGGTTTGTTTCGTGAGTCAAACAACTCAAGAAACCAAAACTGGAATCTCACGGCAGCATCCCACAGTCCAGCTACAACAGCAAGATGAAATTAAGGCCAGGAGCTCACATAAACAACCACAGAAACCCAACACCAAGGAATCAAAGACCTAAAAAACAGCCTTCAGGAAGCTCCAGCTACAGCAGCCAAGAACCCAATGCCAAGAGAAGTCCAGAACCCGAGCTCAGGAAGAGAATTTGGGAGAAAATGAAGAGGAAAGAAAGGGGTAATACTTTTTAATCTATTACCAATCCAAGTTCCCATGCATAAAGGCCTCATGTCGTTACAACCCCATGAGATGATCCATATGATTAAATTAAAAATCCAAGATCAAGCCATCTTACATCCACCAACTGCTAACAAAGCCATTTCCTCCACCCACTTAAGACACCACAACCAAGGTACTGGTTTGATTTACTAAACTGTTTAAATTCCAATAAAAACCAAACCAATATGAATGCTTAAACAACCATGTAAATAATTGATGGGCCTGCCAAATCAATTAAGCACACAACAATATCCTTCTCGTAAGTAAAGCCCATTTATACCAACCAATCCTGAATACCAAAACAGCCAGTTAAACACTGATGGAGCTGGCCATATCAAGGTTGTCAGGATCGAGATCCCAGGTAAGATCGTTTCGAGGTTGGATCGGATCGGATCGCAGGATCGGATCGAGGATCGCAAGATCCTACAACATTCATAAATTACCAACTACCGGATTGCTCATATGCTAGAAAGGAAGAGAAGACGTCGGCCTGAAAGTAGGAAGCAGGAAGCCACTAGATTACCAACTACCGGATTGCTCATATGCAAAAATATAAGATAAGACATTGACACCACTTGAAATGGAACCTGGTAGGAAGGAAAATGAAGACATTGTCTGGACTGGAAGCGATCGAAGACGTCGCTTTTGGCCTCTGTTTGCAGTTGAGAATCGACAATTGAGATACGGTAAAGCAACATGATATAATTCTGTGATGGGGTATGAGGGTGGGACTGGGATAAGGTTAAGCAATGAGTTATGAGTGTTGGACCGGTTGAATGGGGTCGGGATATGGTTGGACATATTTCTAATTCCCTTTGACCGGATCGGTACAATCGGATTGGGATCGCGATCCTAAAGATCCTAAGATCCGGATCGCGATCCCAGACGTAGATGTGCCGATATAGATCCTAGGTAAGATCCGGATCGATTTACAAAATCTGCCTACGATCCGGATCGCGATCCTGATAACCATGGGCCATATGGAATAAGTTCAAATCCAAATATCCCATTTCCTTTTTCTTCTTAATAAAGCCCACTTATAAGCTAAGCCATTCTCATAAAAGTCTATCTTAAAACTTTTTCATAATATCATAACTTATTAAAAATTTAACTAGGAAATCAATTAAGATACTAATTTATCAGAAAATCAAATATGGCATGGAAATTCAAAAATAAGAGAAATCGATCACATGAATATTCAGAGAAGCTAAAAATGAAATAAATCAACTTGGCGCATAATTGGTACTTCACCATTGAATTGCATTCATCATTAGGGAGACTTTTATAGGTGTTTTTAATTTAGTGAAAATTTTGGGGAATCGTAAGACGATCTTTAGGTTCTTATTCTAACTTCACATCCTAGCGGCTTACGCTTCTCTTGCGAGTCTCTCCGTGTATGTAGTTGAGTTTCTATTTTCTCACCCATGCAATCCTGCATATCGTTGAGTTTTTCCTTTGACATGACACCACTGCTACTTGGCACAACACAATTTTTTATTTATCTTTCTACCGCATGGTTTCGTCCTGTCGTCGACATTGTCGTCCTCCAACGATGAAGATAATGTTGTCCATGTGTTCCCCTTTGCCTTCTCTCAAGGCTTCCCTGACATGCCTGTTGTAACACCACGAATTCTCAATTCGGATCTTCTGCTGCTATCACTCTTCCAGTAAGAGCCAACAAGCATGGTGCTAGGCTCCTTCTATGAAGTTTTGTGCCTCTTCGAGGGTATCAGAGCGACGATAGTCCTGTATCGCCAGGGCCGAGCGATACACTATAGTTGTAGGATTGATGAGATAGCCCGAGGTTATCACCATATCAGTACGAGGTGTAATGGCACACTGATATACTTCTTTCTTTAGGGTTGTGCCATATAAATGGTATCAAAATTCCGATAGCCAACATATTGACACTATGATATGCTTCTCTTTGCAGGTTGTATTTCAAGCAAACCTATCCACACGATGATGAGACCATCGGGCGTATCAACATGATGATACATTGGATTGACACGATGGTGAGGTCGTCAGATCTTGATCTAATGTCTTGAGGGAACTTTAATTGAGATTCTAGGGAAGATCGATAGTGCTCTTGCAGACATGTGGAGGCTCTTTGGAGGGGTTTCCATGGCCGGTGCCTATGGGATGGTGGACAGAAGCTTTTGGCATTGAAGAATCGTCTGATTATGGAGGAATCTCAGCAAGCACCAGATGCAAAGTACGTGCTTCAAGAAGTGTTCATAGGCTCCAAGCTCCACAGTCGATGCCTCCACCAGTGCCGCCGGAAGACCCGTCGGGATGCCGTCGACACCTGGATGCCGTCGAGAAGACACGCCGGGAGAACTTGGATGCCGTCGAGAAGACACGCTGGGAGAGACACCTTCGTCCAGATGCAAGCTCCCCGACCTTTGGATGTCGTCGGAGAAGAGAAGCGGCCCTGGAGAAGAGAAGCGGATGTCGTCGGAGAGGAGAAGCGGCCCCGGAGAAGAGAAGCGCATGTCGTCGGAGAAGAGAAGCGGATGTCGTCGGAGAAGAGAAGCCGATGCGAGCCCTTGATGTCGTCGTAGAAGAACCCGAGGAAGACCCGCCGGGATGCCGTTGACACCTGGATGCCGTCGCAGCGGCGAGTTCCTCCTGACCTCAAACACGACAAACTGGAGGGATTCGTGAGGGTTTGCGGACGCGAGAATTAACAGGCCGCAGCTTTTAGCCGCGATTCCAAATTTAGGCGGTTAAACAAATGACTTTGTAGGCCTCCGGTACGTTTAGTGCAAACGCACTGGCGTAGAAAGCCTAACCAAATGAAGCCTTAGTCTAGTTCATGCTTGGAGGTTGATGAAATTACTTTATGGTTTCACAGATGTGTTCTTCTCCACCACTAAGGCAACAATTCTTATTCTAGATATTAGGATCTAGCGCATATGCAAGATCCAATGTAGTTCCCTTAAATTTCAATAGGCTCATGTTAACTCGCATGCATATTGCTAGTTTGTGGGGCTCAACGATTAAGCCTTGAATTAAGCATACTATGATGAAGAGTATGGCGATAAGGTTGGATTGATGGTGTTTGATTGTTATAATTATGTAGTGCTCACAGCCTTGAGTTAAGGGGTTGGGTCGATGATCATATCCATGATGACTCTTGGAATTGCAAATCGAAGTAGTCGACTTGGAAGTGGGGTGGTGATCTTTCACAATTTTCTTATTTGAGGTTGTATTTGTATAGTTCCATAGTGACTTGAGCATCTCTTGAGATTGCACTAGATGTGTAGTGTGGATTGTCACATATTATGACTTGTCGAGCTTACAGTCTGTTAGGTGATCGAGGGGGTGGAACTTATAAAGCATGTGCCACTTGTTTGTGATAGTGTATGCAACCTTTGTATAGGTCATGTGATGAGTAATGGAAGTGTTCGGCCTTGAAAGAGGTCATGACAGTATCTGACCCACTACCTAGTTAGGAGGGTAAACTTACTTCTTGGCTCTAATATGCCGTGACGTGGTGAAATATTCATCCTTGTGTTAGGTCACACACGTGCAAAGCTAAGGGCAAGGACATGTGACGTTGGACTGTGATCGTGCACTCATCCATGTCGGTGTCTATAAATTGCCATATTGGAATGATGTGTCGTGATCATACATGTCTTTATGCTTGATGCTTTAGTGTAGCCCGTGAGAGGCTATGGTGTCAGTGGGAGATTCTGATGTGACATGATACTTTTTAATGAGTGTGGTGATTGTTGTGTTATGCTATAATAAACTCCTTGTAGAGATTAAGAGGACTAATGCATGATCACTTATACAATATGGTGAACTCCTTGCTAGGAGTAAAAAGCGTAGAGAGCCTTGGTATGACATGATTGATGAGCCGCCACTCTGTAGTGTATCAGTTCCTTAATAGATGATTGATGGGATGATGATACGAGGATGTGTTAGAAAATCTTACCTTGTTTGATAGTCTTGAGATTAAGACTCTAGAGACTTTGGTTTGAGATAATCTTAATGGTGATGATTGGTATGCGTACTTGTATTACTGCATGCTTTAGTTGTGCATACTTCACCCTGTGCTAACATGGATGTACTCTTGTTTATGCATCTGCATATATATGTTGTTAGACTGACTTGCAGGTCGGTGTGAGTGTTCGTGGGGTACTCCATAGGCAGTACCCTCGTGGTAGAGTTTGGAGTGGGACCATTGCATAGACAGTCGAGGCTGACCTCCATTTAAAATGATCTTTGATTGCAGTTTTTGGAACACTGGCCCAAGGAACTATTTGCTAAAAAGAATTCATGAAGAATAATCCTTCTCCCGCTGTATATGTACTCTTGCTTTCCATGTAAAGTACAAACAGATTGATGTTTCATTTTACTGTTCATTCACTGATTGTAGAATGACTATACAATTATACATTACTCAGAATTTGTATTTTGGCTGGCTCTTTGATTATTATAAAGAATCTTGAATGCTCGTTCTTCAGTTGTTATTACTTTGTTGACTATCATACTTCGATTGTTGCTTTCTTGCATATCGTATTCTAATACTCTAACTAATTAAGTAGTATGAAGTGGGGGTCGACCGGAACCATGCCATAAGGAGGATTTGGCTTGGCGTGCTATAGCTGTATTATTTAGTGATGACATTTTTGTTGTCGATCATCTCCAACAATGGCAATCATGTATAGATAGTTAATTTCTTTGATTCTCCTCTTCGCTGATGTTATTCCTACTTTAATGTTAGTTACCTTCGTTAATTTCTTGGCACCTTCTTAGTTAGCTCATATGAATTTACAAAGTAGAATAGTTTTCAAATCAAGTGAGGATTACTCTTATGGAACTCATCAGTACTAATTCTCTGGCATGGTCTGACTCCAATCTTCTAAATCTTTGATAATGCATATTGCTTGGGCACATTGACGACTATTGTTAAATTGCTACATATTTATCCTTCTTAGGTTAGGTAGACGGCCAACGTAAAATTTAGTCATCCTTAATATAAATCATTTGAGAAATTGTGCAAAAGCTAGGTTGTTCCCCCCAAGGAACACGTTATGTGGTATTCAAGACAACAATTATTGAACAACTAGTTGATGACCCTTATGTTGATTCTAATATCTCATGGGAGCATTTAAGGATAAGTGGAAATAACGTACTTGGAGAATCAAAAGGTCGTGTGCCCCCAAATAAAGAATCTTGGTGGTGAAAAGAGGAAGTGCAAGACAAAGTGAGGGCAAAGATGACCAACTATAAAAACACTCGACGCTTGTAGGAATGATGGAAACTTGACAAGGTATAAAGTTGCAAAGAAAAAAGCTAAACATGCAGTAAGTAAAGCAAGAAGTCAAACTTATGAAGAATTTTATAAGCGACTAGATGCCAAAGATGGAGAGCGTGACATATATAAAATTGCTCGAGCTAGAGAGAGGAAGACAAGAGATTTAAGCCAAGTTAAATGCGTAAAGGTTTGAAATAGATACAATTTTGACGGATGATATGACTATTAAAGAGCGATGAAAAAGATACTTTTATCAACTCTATAATGAAACAAAAGACAATGAACTGAACTTGGATGAGTTAAGTAACTCGGAGGAGTATAAGAACATAACATTTTATCGTAAAATTCAAGTATCGGAGGTAAATGATGCTCTAAAGAAGATGAAAAATGGAAATACGGTTGAGTCAGACGATATACCCATCGAAGTATGGAAATGTCTAGGGAAAGAAGGAATTTTGTGGCTTACATGTTTCTTCAATAAGATACTGAAGTCAAAGAGGATGTCAGACCATTGGAGAGAAAATATCCTGTTACCTTTGTATAAGAACAAAAGAGATATACAAAATTGTGTTAATTACAGATACAACAACAACAACAACAGAACCCATATAGTCCCCAATCATTGGGGGTATGGGCGGGGGAAGATTGGAAACAGACCTAACCTTTGGCACTATGCACAAAGTGGCTTCTCTCAGAGGAGAAAGACCTAACCTTTGACAATAAATGCACAAAGTGGCTGCTCACAGAGTACCACTGAAATAGTGGCCCCCTATACCATCGCGTTTGCTGCGGAATCATGCCCTCAAATCAAAGCCAAAGACATCAGAGAGGGCAGACCCAAGAATCCATTTTGATTTATGTGCACATAACCATGCTTCCTTCATTCAGCATCCAGAGCATTGGTGAAGCACAATAGTGTTAATTACAGATGAATTAAATTAATGAGTCATACCATGAAACTATGAGAACGAGTAATAGAAAGAAGTGTAAGACGAGAGACTAGCATCTCGGAGAATCAATTTGGATTTATACTAGGGCGGTCGACCATGGAAGCTATACATCTCTTGAGGAGACTCGTTGACAACTATCGAGAAAGAAAACATGATTTGCATATGCTGTTTATCGATCTTGAGAAAACTTATGATAGGGTTCCAAGAGAGATCTTATGGAGAGTCTTAGAAAAGAAAGGTGTAAATGTATCATACATGACATAATCAAAGATATGTTTACAAATTCAGTGGCGAGGGTGAGGACATCTGGAGGATTGACACAGGAATTCACTATCACTATTGGCTTACATCGAAGTTCAACTTTAAACCCTTATTTCTTTACCCTTATCTTAGATGAGCTCACCGGACATATCCAACAAGCAATACCTTGGTGTTTATTGTTTGCGGATGATATTGTTTTGGTCGATGAGACGCGTGAGGGTGTAAACGCGAAACTTGAATCTTGGCGAGACACTTTAGAAAAGAAGGGTTTTAGGTTGGGCAGGGCAAAGACGGAGTACATGGAGCTTTCATTTAGCAGTGCAAGAAGGACAGATGACTTCATTATTAAGTTGGGTGATCAAGATATTTCCCGCAGTGAGTGCTTTAAACATCTTGGATCGATAGTTCAAAAAGATGGAGGTGTTGATAAAGATGTGATACATATAATCCAAGCAGGTTGGTTGAAGTGGAGAGGCGCGTCAGGGATCTTATGTGATCGTAAAGTACCATTAAAACTTAAAGGAAAGTTTTATCGTACTGCAATTAGATTTAGACCAATGATGCTCTATGGTTCTGAGTGTTGGGCAGTGAATTGTGTACATGAACAAAAAATGGGAGTTGCGGAGATGAGAATGCTTAGGTGGATGTGTGGACACACGAGACTGGATAAAATTAGGAATGAATGTATCAGGGATAAGACATGAGTGACACCAATTGCAGACAAGATGCGAGAAGCTCGACTGAGATGGTTTGGACACGTACAAAGGAGACCGTTAGAGGCACCTATTAGGCGTTGTGAGAGTTTAGTCACTAGGCATGTTAAATGGGGGAGGGGTAGACCAATGAAGACTTGGAAAGAAACTATAAGGAAAAACATGATGTACTTAGGCATTAGTGAGATTATGACTAAAGATAGGGCACAATTGCAACAGAGGATCCATATAGCCGACCCCACTATAGTGGGATAAAGGCTTGAGTGTTGTTGTTGTAGGCAAAGTGGAACTCAAACGAGTCGATGATAACGTTCTAGCTTATGAAACCCTTGGGTAAGTTTATATATCAAAACTATGTTCTTCTTGATAATGCTACTGACATTTGGGCCCAAGATATTACCACTTATTCTTGTCAAAGGAACTATACCCAAGTGTATCAACTTTGTTCTCAGAATGCATGACTGGTTCAGAGGGAGTTGTCCGTCGCACAATACTAATCATAATTTCACAAGTTAAATATAGAATTTAACTACTTCGGTAATGTGATTCTTAAATGTGTTGAGGTCATGGAAGTGGTTCAAGATAATAATGCTCACCATTACGATTTTGTTTGGCAAGGTTTGAATTGAGGATTTGATCTCATTCAGGTGTAGATATTGGGTCGGTCACCTATTCTATCATTGAGACTTTCAATTTGATTCAACAAGAATTAGATCGTAGATATTCTCTCCCTCATGCCATTCTATAGGATCGCAACCTTAGTTGCGACTAATGTTCATGCCGCAATTGCTCCTTTCTAACATTATTTTTCTCCTACAGTAAGTGTTTTGTTACTACTTCCATAAACCACGCCATATAAGGGATTCCTACAAGGAATTCCCGCTAGAATTTATACGTTGTTCTCCATGATTTGAAGAAAAATCATTGTAGTCGGGGTTGGGTCCTTAGAGGCCCTACAGTTTAAGACACTAGAGTTTGCTTAGTTATACTATTTTTTCTCTTGACGGTGCTACTTCAAGCTCTTCAATTGGGGGTTCATTCATCGAAAAACTTCAAGCCATTAGGAGGTTCATACAACATATAAGTACCGAGACAAAGTGCTCTCTTAGTGGTCCATCAAATGCTTTCTTTGCTTATACCAGGCCTTTCAACACCTCTCGTGCTAGTGCTCGTCTATTAATGAGTGGATCATCGACTCCGATCATTTATCATATGCTCATCCTTCTTAAAGTCTTATCATGTCGCGAGTTATTTTATTTTTCCTATATTATTTCCTTACGATTTATGAAAGTATGTGGGACTCCCTTATATAAATATGTAAGTTTTTAGCTCAATGAAATAAGATTTGTATTTCACATTTAGTCTTGGTTCACATGGTTCCGAGCCTCTTTTCTAGCCGTTGAACAATCATGTAAGCTTCTAAAGACGAGTTAGAGCATCATCTTCCTTTGAGCACTTAATATTACATTTATCTTGTTAAACAATTGATTCTGTCTTTTGCCTTGTTGAACAGTCAATTATGTGTCTTTTACCTTGTCGAGCATTCAAATCTGTGCCCTTCAAACTTCTCTCTACCTCTACGAAAGTTGACGACAAATCCTCCAACTATAACGCACTTTACTAAGCCTATAACATCTACAATAACTATAACTTCCCTTTCAGTAGTTGTAACATCCTGTAGCTGATGTTGACTCCTGCCGATGCTTCTGTAATGCTTCATAATGACGTTTACGCTTATTGTCATATCAAACACATCTTCTATTGATACTTATTCCGTGATGCTTATTATCGATGTTTTCATGCGAGAAAAGATCAATGATTGATGCTTCTTCGACAATTTTTGCTCCTCTGAACATTGAGTTTCGTTATCACCAGGCCAATCCCGTGTTTTTCTATGCAACATCCACATGTTGGATTCTTGCTTAGCTTGAGCAATGTTTGCTAGCGACATTGTTATTGGTACGGAAATAACCCGTTACAGAGGATGCAATGCTTTTACACATAAGAACAACATAAGTATTTGCTCTATAATCGACCACACCACAGCTAAGCTACATGCTATCAGAGGCAAGGGTAAGTACACTAGTGACAACAATAGTCTCCCCCACAATATATCTATCTTTTGGTCTGGTTTCTTCTCTTGCTGTGGACACTTAAAGCTCATCCTATTCCCATGTACTCGAGGAACTTCTTCAAGGCATTCAAAACTTGTTCAACATCTGCCTCGACACAATGTTCTTCTGCATCGACAAAAAGCTTATCTTGCTTATTGGATAGTAGATTATAGTCCATATGACACCTCACGCTGTTACATTACATCAAGTATACCATTACAAGGCATATTATAGTTGCAAATAGGCTCAATACCATGGTTACCGATTCATGAGTAGTTCCCTTTACACTTATCATTCAACTTCTCCACGCTCTTCATGTTTCTGATTCCCATTCAATTTGCTTTAAGTTAGTCATCTTACCCATGATCATAAGTGTCAAGTAACCTTTTCATACAAATGCGAGTTTCTTTTGTAAGTGTCAGGTGGAGAATAGATTTTACATTCAGGATATTCATCCTACCGTTCGTGCTTCCATATCCATTGTAGACTGATATCATCTCTTGGGACATACCCCGTCCTATACTTTGATAGGATTTCCCCAATCTCCATTGCTATGAGTTTAGTTATGAGTCTTGTAGAGTTGTATCTATAGGAGCAACATCGCTCTTGCTTCCCCCTTATCATTCTAGAAGCGATGTAATCTTCGATTTTGTCCATTTAGATGTTGTATGTTCTTATTGTAACACCCTAGTTTGCCTCCAGTGAATATCACCCAAAAACCCTTAATCAATTGGTATTGTCCTTATCAAGAGTCTGGTATATTTATCAGAGTCCCGCTAGAGACAACGAAATCATAATCGTTTAAGTATTTTTCCATCGGGAGCACGATGGGATCTATTAGAATCTCGATCGTAACAAAGAAGTATGTCTCAGTTATTCAGGGCCGCCTCATTAGCCCAATATGGTATATCAGCGATATAATATTCCACATTACCCCTGTGTTTATGATATTAGGACAATTGGATTATTTTTTATTATTCTAATTTCTAGAGGTTGCGTCTGCTGGTAAAGGTTTATATGCGGAAGATGAGTTGAAAATTTAATCTCCACCTCCTTTATCTAGTCGTCGATCCCAATGACGCGAGGAATGGATCGCCGACCAACTTTTGGAAGAATAAGAGTTTGCCAACTCACTTAGTGCTTGGAATTTCCAATGGTTATTTCATGGCAGGAAGCCGTCGGAGCACCGAAAAGAGATCTGACTTTATGACAACGAATCCTCCCTCTCTCAAGTTTTGAGTCTTCTTTTCTTCTGTATCATCTGATCAATCCATAGACTTGTTTCGATTTTTCATCCTTTTTGACCAAGCATGATAGTGCTAATGTCATATTTTATCTTCTTAGGCTTGACATTATGGTCTTGAGCTTTGCTCTTGTGATGAAACCAACTAGGCAGTAGTCGGTGTTGGGGGTGATTCATTGTGCATTTTATTAAGATTTTATTTTGATTTGTAATGGTGTGTAGGTGTTAAATGCGGAGATTTATTGAACCCTCAAGTGGAATGTTTGAGATCACACATAATGATGAATATTACTTCTACCCGTATTAAATTTGGGGGTTTTGATGCCTATAGATTGTGCTTATGAGCCTAGAAATTGATTTCGGACAAATGTGACTTACCGGACAAATGTGACTTTATATAACCAAATGATTTCATGATCTCACTTTAGCATTGTCTTGATGCCCTTAGAGGGATTGATATGAAATACATTGGTGCGAGCTTTGAGATGTTCACACTTTAAGGTGGAGAGTTCACTTGATTGTTATACTAGGGCAATTTTTTGTTGGTCGTGGGTTTAACCGATAGATGAAAGATGGCATAATGCAGTAGAATTCTAGTCTACCATTAAGTCCAACATTATGTGTGAATCAATGTATCGACATGGTACTCAGTTAATTGATTTCCTATCTGATTGGAAGTGTCTACATGCGGGATGATGTCTAAGACGTCTGACATGATACTCCGAGAAAGTCTTAGCTAGAAGGTCAGACTAATTGATAAATGTTGTACTCATACTCATATTGATGCGCTGATAGGTCTAGATTGTAGGTGTGCTATATGTGTAGTCCTGTGGAGGGGTCTCAAAACTTGTATACATGGAACGTTAGGTCATGTATTGCGATGATGTGGCTAGGTTATATATGGTACATAACTTATGTAGTGTTGACACTTGTAAACATGAAGGTTATATGTGGTACACAGTGTGATTAAAGATAGCTTTGTGCTAGAAATACCTTTGGAGGAGTTTACCATAAATATATTATTGCAATTGACGCATTCTACAAACATGGACCTTTGGATTCCTGAATCTCGTCTAAGGGATTATAAATTATTGTATAAGCATGAATGACTAAATTGTGGAAGGGAGGTCGGAATGGTTTGTTTTGATTGGATCATGTGTTTTGCTTAAGTGTATTTAACACATGTAAAGTTTTTGAAATACAAATGCATCAATGGTGGTGGGTTACTTGATATTTACCCGTCGAATCCTCCATGTGCTTAGTTGTAATGAATCATGACTAAGTGATGATTATCTATGGATAGTTATGTAGCTCATACATATTGTAGAGTTAGGCTCCTTTGGTTATGTCTTGAGATGACATGCTTGGCTAACCCAAA
Source organism: Dactylorhiza incarnata (assembly GCA_033032865.1). Classification (NCBI taxonomy): domain Eukaryota; kingdom Viridiplantae; phylum Streptophyta; class Magnoliopsida; order Asparagales; family Orchidaceae; genus Dactylorhiza; species Dactylorhiza incarnata. The sequence goes on along the minus strand of JAWHQI010000097.1, from coordinate 4,977,485 downwards.
TTGACTTAGTTGGGAAGTCAATAAGAATATGATACTTCGGGCATGCGATTGATGAATATAGCCAATGGTTAGATGTCTGATGACACAATTGAGATGCAAGGAATTTCCAATTTGCTTTTCGGTTTCTTGTGAATAGTTGTAATAATATGGTTCTATGTTTAACTATTGAATTGGAGTGCACAATATGAGATGATGATATGATGATTATCTATGGATAGTGATGTAGCTCATACATATGGTAGAGTTAGGCTCCTTTGGTTGTCTTGAGATGACATGCATGGCTAACTCGAATTGACTTGGTTGGGAAGTCAATAAGATTATGATACTTCAGGCATGTGATTGATGAATATAGCCAATGGTTAGATGATTGATGACACAATTGAGATGCGAGGAATTTCCAATCTGCCTTTTGGTTGTTTATATCCATTCTTGTGAATAGTTGTAATAATATGGTTCTATGTTTAACTATTGAATTGGAGTGCACAATATGAGATGATGATATGCAGTAGTATTCTGTTAGAAGCGCTGAGTGTGTCGGTGTAAACAGGATATGTTGATCTTACTAGAAGCACTAAGATACCCATTATAAACAGGTCAAGTTGAGCTTGTTGAATGGTTACAAGCCAAAATTGAATTCATTCAATAAGAGGCTCCTCTATATATAGAAGAGGAATAAAAGGTACATACATGCTAATAGCACACCGGAAATAAAAAAGGATAAAACTCGCTAATAATGCTAACACTCCCCCTCAAGTTGGGCGAGTGATATTAAACATGCCCAACTTGTTCACAATCTGGTCAAAAGAATTCACACACAACCCTTTGGTGAGAATGTCGGCAAGTTGCCCGTTGGAGGGCACAAAAGGAGTACAAATGATTCCCCTTTCAATATTCTCCTTGATAAAGTGTCGATCCACCTCAATGTGTTTTGTCCAGTCATGTTGAACCGGGTTGTGAGCGATACTAATGGCAGACTTATTGTCACAATATAGACGGATGGGTCCTTCTTCAACAAGACCAAGGTCGCTCAATAAGGCCCGAAGCCATAAGCCTTCACAGACCCCATGAGCCATAGCTCTAAACTCAGCCTCGGCACTAGACCGTGCCACAACCTGTTGCTTCTTGCTCCTCCAAGTGACAAGGTTACCTCCAACAAAAGAGCAGTATCCAGAAGTGGATCGCCTATCATCCACTGACCCGGCCCAATCAACATCAGTATAAACTTCAATCTTGAGATCAGTACTCGGGGAAAACAGGATTCCCCTTCCTGGTGAGGACTTGAGGTACCGAAGAATTCTGCGTGCTGCATCCATGTGCCGTGTCTTTGGAGCATGCATGTACTGACTCACAACACTCACTGCATAGGAAATATCCGGACGAGTATGAGAAAGATATATGAGCCTCCCCACTAACCTTTGGAACCCTGAAATATCCTCAATCGCCACTCCATCATCACGCCCCAATCGGTGATTTGCCTCAATCGGAGTATTAGCCGGTCTGCATCCGCTCATCCCCATCTTCTTAAGAAGATCTAACGTGTATTTCTGCTGAGAGAAGAAGATCCCCTGCTTTGATCTAGCAACTTCAATTCCCAAGAAGTACTTGAGTTTTCCTAGATCCTTGACCTCAAACTCTTTGGCAAGATTCAGCTTCAGATTCTGAATTTCTTCATGATCATCACCAGTTATGACAATGTCATCAACATACACAATAAGAACCGTGATTTTCCCAAGCCTACGTTTGATGAACATCGTATGGTCAACATTGCTCTGAGAGTATCCAAACGACACCATCGCCTTGTGGAACCGGCCAAACCATGCTCTTGGGGACTGCTTCAGTCCGTATAGAGCCTTCAACAATCTACAAACTTTCCCTGAAGAACCAGCCGGAGTGAGACCTGGAGGAAGAGACATATATACCTCCTCCTCCAAGTCACCATGGAGAAATGCATTCTTCACATCAAGCTGCAGAAGATCCCAATTTTTGCAAACAGCAACGGAAACCAATACCCTGATGGTATTCATTTTAGCAACAGGGGCAAATGTCTCATGATAATCAATGCCCTGGGTTTGGGTATAACCCCTTGCAACCAACCGTGACTTGCATCTCTCAACAATCCCTTGTGGATTCTGTTTCACAGAGAACACCCACTTGCACCCAACAGGTTTTTTTCTATAGGGAAGAGAGACTAGATCCCATGTATGGTTCTTCTCCAGAGCCTTCATTTCCTCAACCATCGCCTCACGCCATATAGGAACCTCAAGAGCCTGTTGCCATGACACAGGTATAGAAGAAGTAGCAAGAGAGGAGACAAAAGCCTTATAGGAGGTAGATAGAGAATCATAAGATACATAATTAGAGAGAGGATGGCGGGTACAAGACCGGATACCTTTACGAAGGGCAATCGGTAAATCAGAAGACCCTGAGTCAGGATCCACTGACTGTATGAGATGCCGGGATCTGATACCGGTATCAGATCCCGGTATTCAACATGGTATGAGATGCTGGTTACTTTGGGTGTCAACCAACCGGTATGCCCATTGTTGGAACCCGGATACCGGTCCAACTTGTTCGAGATTTGGGGAGTAGCTTGAGTTACTTCTCTCTTCGTCGGATCCCTAGATCTAAGTATTCTGAGCTAAGAATCGACCCTCACCGGTTGGTTGGTAGCTCCCTAACTATGACCCACTGGCTGCAACGAGGAGGTCCCGCCACTAACCCGGAAATCTCCTTAGATTTCCCCTCCCAAAAACCAGAAGCTGAGCCTGTCTCAGACAGCACAAGGAAGAAAGCACGGGCTCTCAGAGGGGGGGGGGGGGTGATCTGTGCTGATCTGAGACATAATGGGTCCTATTTATAGGCAAAATCTTCTAAGGGTAGAATGATACGGATGACCTGCGGATAGCGTAACTCCGCCTTACAATTTTACTAAGCGCACCCCAAATTGGTCTGCAGGTAGCCAGACTCCGCTGTCCCGAAGGGCTATAGGCAGACCACCAAGGGTGCCCAGATGATTCTATCCCCCGGAATCTGACTCTACTCGCCGAGGGAGATACCGGCCTACTCGCCAGGCCTCCTCGACTCTACTCGCCGAGGGAGATACCGGCCTACTCGCCAGGTACGTTCGGCTTACTCGCCGAATATGGGTTGTACACAATCTCCGCTCTTTGCGAGCTCGCTAGAGGTCGGAAAGAAGAGTCCAACCCCTTATTCGGAGCTGCGAGTCCACAAGCTCTTCCTCTATAAATAGAGCGGGGGGGGGGGGGGGGGGGGGGGATGACTTACCTACTGCAAGCTGGGATGTCTTCTGGAGGTGGTTCTACCGCGCCCGCTAACCGGGAGCTCGCTGACAATGAGCCCGAGGCGGCCGAGGTTTTAGGCATTCTTGGCGAGTTCCTGACGCCTTGCCCTCCAGGCTCTGCGCGGAAGAAGAAGCACAAGAAGAGGAGGATCGACCCCGATCTCCGCGAGAGGTCCTCCACCGATCCCGAGTCCACCGCGCGAGACGGATCTAAGCCGAAAAGGGTGGCCGCCTCGCCCATCCAGGAAGAGTCCAATCTCGACCTGATCCCGCGACAAGGTGGGGGCGTTGTAACGACCATAAAAACAAAACTTATGTATATTACGAAATCCCCGATGATGATAAACGCAATGCAGTATTACGTTTTTCTTTTGTTGTTTTCGAAGATTTTTCGCGTTTTTCGTTTCTTTTATTAGGATACTTACTGTTGCGGTAAAATAGTGCAATATGGCTTTGCTCCTTGGTTTTATGTGGTCTGAATAATAGTGGGCTGAATTAAAATGGGTTGCCAATAGCAATGTGGGCTGCTATTAAATTATAGGGCTGCTGCATGAATTATTTAATGTGGGCTGCTATTAGCACCTTGTGAGTGCTGGAATTTTAGGCTGGCTGGTGGCTTGACATGTATTCATTTTGATATCTGGCTTGGTTTATTTATAAGATGGCACCTGGGTTGGTCTTATGCGGTTATGCCTCTTTGCCGCTTCATCTATCTCAAATGTCGTCGAACGGGGGCTCTGCCGCTTCCGTCGAGCCGCTCTTAGCGGGTATAAAGGGCAGTCGATCTCTTCTGGATCTCCCGTATTCTCTTCTGTGCCGTTACTCCTTTCTTCCCCTACCTCCTCTCAACTTTGCCCTACCTGTACGGAAATTTATTGCGTGCTTGCTGCCGCTGGTTTGAAGGCTGCCGACTGCTGTAGGTGGTGGTGTGCGTGCTGTTCGATAGCATCGCTACTGCCGTTGAGGTTTACCACCGGTTTCACTGTTGTAGCTGGTTGGCTGCAGACTGGAACTCTTTATCTTCTTCCTGTGCTGGTATATGCTTCCCTTCTCACTTCTGCACTATTTCTTCTTCTATATTGGACTGGCAGTGGGCTTCTTCTACTTCTTCTATACTGATTTGCTATGATTATTATGCTATGGGTTGTCTTCATGGATTTGGAGGTCTGCAGGGATTGCTCACTGATTTTATACAGTGTTTACACTCACTACTCTCACTGGTTTTGCACTAGTATCTCACTGAATTTTTACTGCCTTCTCCCCTGATTTTTACACCAACATTATGACGTTTTCCCACTGCTGTTAAAGGCTGATTGGGGACTGTTTTGTAACAGATTTGCCCCTAAGTTATGAGATTGTTCGCTGATTTTTAGAGAACATTTGGGGACAGTTGTTTTTGATTTTGATATTATGATATTATCGTTGTTTTCTCGCTGATTTTGTCGCTATTTTGTAGACTTGCTGGACAATAATTTACGAGGACGGGAAGTCCATTTGGAGAGAGCTGATTTTAGTACATTTCGTGGCATATTTTCGTTGTCCAGCAAGGGATACAATTCGATATAGTGTTGCTATTTTCTCGAACTTTGTTTTCGATTTAACTTTGTTTTCGATTTATGATTTCATTAGTTCGCTATATACGTTACGATTACGAATTGTGAAGCAACCCGACTAAATAAGTATATGTTATAGTGGTTTCCAAGACCCAGAAAGTCAGGGATGACTTCTCAGTCAAATCGTGGCAATACGAATAAAGGGACCGGAAAGGCGGTGGTGAGTATTCTATCTCTTGGAATTTTATCTATTCAAGTAATTTCAGTATTTTCAGTTTTTATTATAAGAAGACTGCCTGTGCATTTGACTTATAAATGATGGAATCGCTAATCGAATGTGGGCGAGGGAAAATACTTATAGCGATATATATATTCTGAGGGGAATTTGTCTTAAATAACAAATCACATTTAAAAGCTGGCATGGGGAAATACGAGGGCTTCGAATCCGGTGACGTGGAGACATCCACTGAGGATTCACCAGTAGGGGTGAGCCTACAATTATGCCCTTCGGGGGTGTGGCCAATTCAAGATATGCATTACCCAAGTATTTCCCAGTAAATGGAACCTAAATAAAGGAGGCTTTTCAAGAAAAGATTATACATATCGATATAACTGCAGTTGTGTTTCCATGTATACATATTGTTATAACTCCTTGTTGCCTGTATGTACAGTTTTGTTGCCTGTATACACAGTTTCACGAGATGCTGTCTCACTTAGTCATATTAATGACTAACCCGTTGTGGATTTACTATTTTTAGGTAACAGGTACGCCTCCAGTTGTGCTACAGAGGCCTACACCAGAAGAGTTAGATCAGGTATGGATCAAAATGTACAAAGCACTTGAGGAAGGGTTGGAAAGCCATCTTCATGACTGTAACAAAAATTATTGTGTATTTTTAGAACGTTTTGGAAATCTGTAAAAATGTAATTTGTGAATCAGCTGAAATAAAATTTGTTATGATTGTACTGTGATCTCTTATTGAATCTGTGCCGATCATTTTGGGAAGCCCAGTAAAAGGGGTCTTCACAGGCGTGACTGAGGTCACGATCAAGGGGGCTGGCGAGACGGGACGACCTCCAAGCCATACAGGCGTCCTGCCTTCTTCTCCGGCTCGCCATACCGAAATGCCAGGTAGGGTTGCTGAACCACTCTATTTTGGTATCCCGTCTACTCGAATCGGGCCACTCACCGAGATTTTTTCGCTCTGCAGCACCTTCCAATCGTCTTCTCCCGCCATCTTGCCGGGGCGAGGTGCTCATCAGAGACCGGACGACTGCGTCCTCTACTGCTCCGGGGTACGCGAGGGTGACCGTCACCCCGTCTTCTCGCCCTACCTCCGGAGGGAAGTCCATAATCATTAGCCCCAGGCCTGGGGGCGCGGGTGTGATCCTTCGATTATCCGGCTCCGTCGGCGCACCGCGGGTCGATCCACCACGACTTCAAGGGGAGGGTGGTGCCCTTGTAGACGTTCGCCTTTCTCTTGCCGGTACTCGCTCTACTCGATCCCTTTGCTTCTCGCTTTCATTATTCCGCCTCGCCGTCTCAGCCCTCTTTCTCATTTTCAGGCAATCAGAGGTCCGCCTCTTCCAGCCATCAGCCATCTCCGGAGTCTCTTCCGGAATCACCGCCGCCTGTGATGTCTACTCCCATGAGGGATTTCCTCGCCGACCCTCCGACATTTGGCGAAGAGTCATGGACCCGCCTGATTGCTGTTCTCCGAGCCCATGACTCCTTTTTACTGGCTATGCCGCCTGCCGAGGTGAATGCTCAGCTGGTTGATCTGGGGGACCGCCTCGCCGGAGTGGAGGAGTTCCAACAACAGCTGCAGGGCGAGGATGGCTTACTTAATCGGATGACCGACTTGGAGGCAAGGCTGTACGAGATGGAAACTCGCCAGAAGGCCACCGAGGATGACCTCCATCAGTTCGCGCAGGTGGCCGGTACCGTGGGGGAAGCCTCCCTGCTGGAAGAACATATCCGGCGAGGCGAGGACCATCTTCGTCAGGGTGAAGAGAGCTTGGGGAGGGCTCGCGAAGATCTGCGCGCAGCCCGCAGCATCACCTGGAGGGCTCGCCACCCTCAGCGTACGCGTCGCCGAGGCCGCGGTCCGGTGCATCGCGGTTGAGGTCCTAGGGGTGACCTCCATTTTTTGATTTTTTGAGAGCCTGATTAGCAGTCTGACTCGCGGCCTACGGGTCCTTGTAATCCTCAGGCGTCATTTTATGTTTCTTTGCTTGTATTCGCGCTTGGCGCCCCGAGAATTTCTGACAGGTTTATATATGTTCTTTTCGTGCTCGCATAGCGCGCTCTCTTTGTTCGTTGTTCCTCCTTTTCCGTGCGGACGTGTATTCTATTGTTATTTATTCGCGGCTCAGGACCTACTCGCCTCGCTAAGTGATCTATCCGCGCGCGGTTAGGCCGGGGGGGGGGGGGGGGGGGGGGGGGGCAGAATCTATAAATAGGGGGTCCTCTTGCGCTGGAGGATACGTTCCCCTACCCCTCCCAGGCACCGTTCTCCGAACCCTCCCCGCCGAATCCTCTTATTCCTACTCGCGGCCAGCCATGGGGAAAGAACCATCCGAGGAGGGGCGTGCCTTCTGCGTCCGCAACTTCCGGGCCCACAACAATCCTAGCTCGCAGACTCTCGGCGAGGAGTTAGTGGATGTCGAGAAGCGGTACTTGCCTCCGGGTTATACCGCGAGGCGGCCAGGGCCGGGTGAGTTTCTCAACTCGCCTTTCAGGTAGGGTTGAGGCTCCCCCTGTGGCCCGAGGTTCGTCAAGTCCTTCGGTACTTCGGGATGATCCCCGCGCAGGTCAACCCTAACGCGATCAGCGTCCTGGTTGCTTATGCCTGCTACCTCCGCGGGGAGAAGATAGAGTTTAACCTTCCCACCTCTCGCAAAGTGATGACCCTGAAGGCGACCAGCGATGGCACCTTATTCTTCACCAGTGTGTGTGTCAAGGTCGCCGAGACCTTCAACAAGGTCCACCATTGGACTGACAAATTCGTCCTGGTGCGAGGCGACTACGGTAATATTCCCTTCGCCCCCATCCAGAAGACGAGGTGGAGTACCGACCGCCTCGCCTGAGGGGGGACGCGCTCGAACTATACCGTTATCTGAAAGACAAGGTCCTGGACGTCGTTTTCCTGCGGCAGGGCGTGGGACAACTCGCCTTTGTTAACCCGGGAGCGGGTAAATCTTACTCGCCTCGCGGTGTCGGTTATCTGTTCCTGGTGGGGGTGATTACTAACTGCCTCGTGTTTAAATGCAGGAGAGCGCGTCATCCCCCTCCTACCCCCTCACGATGCTTCTCGGCCACGGTCGAGTGAGCCTTCTAGGGAGGGGTCCCTTGCAGGGGTGGTGGTTATGGTGGACAGCGAGCCGATCTCGCCGGTGGACAAGGGTAAGGGGCAGGTAGATCCCGAAGTCGCTTCGGCAAGCGAGCCGAGGCCAAAGAAGCGGAGGACATGGGGTTCTACCTCTCGCCTTCCGGCGAGTCCTCCTCCCGATCCTTCCACTCACCCGCATTATGGGTTGGGGATGCGGAGTAAGGACTCCCGGGGCGACCCTCTCATGATATGGGATCATGAGGCGAATCGGATTTTGGTGAGCTCGCTCCTGCCCTCTTGGGAGGATTTTGAAGAGGTCGGCGATCAGGCGTTCAACCTGATCTTTGGGCTGTACGGGCAAGATGACGCCGAGGTACTCGCGGAGGTTCCTATCCGCGAGTTGGCTAACCTTAGTTGCCGCTCCGCCCTCCGGACAGCCGAGCTGATTCACCAGACAGCGCGGCGGGGGATTCAATCGAACAGGCGGCTCCGCGACCTGGGCGCCGCCCATGCGGAGTTGAAGGAGAAAAGGAAATAGTCGAGCTCCAGGCCAAGGAGGCTCCCCCTCCCGAGGTATTTAGCCCGGCCCGTCTTCGTCCCTCTTGCCTACTTTGGAGTTAGCTAATGTTTCACTTCTCAGGAGGCCGCGGTGGTGCTAGTGACGCGGATATCCGAACTGGAGGAGCAACTCACCGCCTCGCAGCGTCAGGTCGATTATCTCGGTACTCGCCTCGCCGAGGCCGAGTCAGAAATAGAGGAACTTCGCCACCAAAGCCGTGGGGAGTCGTCGAACGCGCCAACTCTCCTCCAATTCACCCCCGCTCAAATCGCCGAGACGTGCCGGAAGCTGGCGATCGCAACCGCGGTGTTCGTGCGGGAGCGTCTCCGGCGCCGTTTCATGCTTACTGCCGATGGGGCCCAGGTTGATCTCGCCACCCTTCTTCCAGAGTTATACCGCGAGGCGGTGAATCCAACTCCCACCGAGGCCCGAGACGAGGGCTCCTCCAGCGGGTCCGAAGAAGAGGGTCCGGATGTTTAAAACTTTTGGCTCTGTAACAACAAACTTCTCTCGGCGTGTTTATTTTGGGTGTACTCGCATTTCTTCTTGCGCTTGCATAGATATATTTCGCTTTATTTTATTTTGCGGTTACGTCGCTCATGCCTGGGATTAGTTTTTACGCACACGCATCTCCTACTCGCCCTTAGGGAGTGCTCGCGCGCGACTGCGACTTGCTCAGGAGGGTTCTTTTGTAGATCTGGCGCCTAGGTCCTCCTCCCTGGCCATTAACGCGAAGAGGTTGACGGAAGACTCGCCGTGCTGGGTGCTCACCCACTCGCACTGGGACTTCCTGCGAGGCGGTAAGATGGCGGCTGCGCCGAGCTCGCTTCGGAGGGACGTTGATGTCACTCGCCTCGCCCCCCCCCCCCCCCATTCTATCCTCTCCTGAGCTTGTAACTAGGCTTTAGCACCTTATATGGTACCGCCTTTACTCAAGGGGGTAAGTAGTTAGTATGCAGGAGAGGAGCTCGTGCAGTGACCTGGTCTACGGCAACAACACATCTCGAGGACTTAGAACTCACTCGAGGGGGCAAATAGCCAGCCTGCAGGGGAGGAGCCCAGTGCTACGGCTTGGTCTACGACAACAACACATCTCGAGGACTTAGAACTCACTCGAGGGGGCAAGTAGCCGGTATGCAGGGGAGGAGCTCGTGCAGTGACCTGGTCTACGGCAACAACACATCTCGGGGACTTAGAACTCACTCGAGGGGGCAAGTAGCCGGTATGCAGGAGAGGAGCTCCTGCAGTGACCTGGTCTACGGCAACAACACATCTCGAGGACTTAGAACTCACTAGAGGGGCAAGTAGCCAGCCTGCAGGGGAGGAGCCCAGTGCTACGGCTTGGTCTACGGCAACAACACATCTCGAGGACTTAGAACTCACTCGAGGGGGCAAGTAGCCGGTATGCAGGAGAGGAGCTCGTGCAGTGACCTGGTCTACGGCAACAACACATCTCGAGGACTTAGAACTCACTCGAGGGGGCAAGTAGCCAGCCTGCAGGGGAGGAGCCCAGTGCTACGACTTGGTCTATGGCAACAACACATCTCGATGACTTAGAACTCACTCGAGGGGGCAAGTAGCCGGTATGCAGGAGAGGAGCTCGTGCAGTGACCTGGTCTACGGCAACAACACATCTCGAGGACTTAGAACTCACTCGAGGGGGCAAGTAGCCAGCCTGCAGGGGAGGAGCCCAGTGCTACGGCTTGGTCTACGACAACAACACATCTCGAGGACTTAGAACTCACTCGAGGGGGCAAGTAGCCGGTATGCAGGGGAGGAGCTCGTGCAGTAACCTGGTCTACGGCAACAACACATCTCGAGGACTTAGAACTCACTCGAGGGGGCAAGTAGCCGGCCTGCAGGGGAGGAGCCCAGTGCTGCGGCTTGGTCTACGGCAACAACACATCTCGAGGACTTAGAACTCACTCGAGGGGGCAAGTAGCCGGTATGCAGGAGAGGAGCTCGTGCAGTGACCTGGTCTACGGCAACAACACATCTCGAGGACTTAGAACTCACTCGAGGGGGCAAGTAGCCAGCCTGCAGGGGAGGAGCCCAATGCTACGGCTTGGTCTACGGCAACAACACATCTCGAGTACTTAGAACTCACTCGAGGGGGCAAGTAGCCGGTATGCATGAGAGGAGCTCGTGCAGTGACCTGGTCTACGGCAACAACACATCTCGAGGACTTAGAACTCACTCGAGGGGGCAAGTAGCCGGTATGCAGGAGAGAAGCTCGTGCAGTGACCTGGTCTACGACAACAACACATATCGAGGACTTAGAACTCACTCGAGGGGGCAAGTAGCCAGCCTGCAGGGGAGGAGCCCAGTGCTACGGCCTGGTCTACGACCACAACACATCTCGAGGACTTAGAACTCACTCGAGGGGGCAAGTAGCCGGTATGCAGGAGAGGAGCTCGTGCAGTGACCTGGTCTACGACAACAACACATCTCGAGGACTTAGAACTCACTCGAGGGGGCAAGTAGCCAGCCTGCAGGGGAGGAGCCCAGTGCTGCGGCTTGGTCTACGACAACAACACATCTCGAGGACTTAGAACTCACTCGAGGGGGCAAGTAGCCGGTATGCAGGAGAGGAGCTCGTGCAGTGACCTGGTCTACGACAACAACACATCTCGAGGACTTAGAACTCACTCGAGGAGGCAAGTAGCCAGCCTGCAGGGGAGGAGCCCAGTGCTACGACCTGGTCTACGGCCACAACACATCTCGAGAACTTAGAACTCACTCGAGGGGGCAAGTAGCCGGTATGCAGGAGAGGAGCTCGTGCAGTGACCTGGTCTACGGCAACACTCTGCTCGAGGACTTCAACTCACTGCCTGGGGTCTGTTGCTTAGGTGGTGAAGCGTTACGAGTTTGCCATGGAAAGCGTTATTATCTTAAGCAGAACAAAGATGAACTAAGTATTACATTAATGTTAGGAGTAGAAACGCTTCAAATCGTCTCCACTCCAAGTGTTTCCTAGAGGTTCTCCCTCGACATTTTGTAGACGGTACCCGCCTGTTCTTAGTACTTCGGAGACAATGTAGGGGCCTTCCCAATTGGGGTGGAGTTTACCTATTGCGGCGGATCTCCCTGCGGCGTCTACTTTTTTGAGGACCAGGTCTCCTTTGTCGAATTGCTTGACTCGGACATGCTTGTCGAAGTGTCTTGCCATCCTCCGCTTGATCTCTTCCTGGCGGATCGTGGCCTGGTCGCGAAGTTCTTCCACCAAATCCAAGGCGAGTCGCTGCGCGTCTTCGTTCTCGAGTCTCCACCCCTCGTCTCCTTCTTCCGCGGCCACCACCCTAGGACTCCGGACTTTGAACTCTATCGTGATGAGAGCCTCCGAGCCGTGTGATAGCTTGAATGGTGTTTCGCCGGTTGCCGTGGTGGGGGTAGTCCTCAGGGCCCAGAGGACCGAGTGGAGCTGCTCCACCCAATTTCCCTTCAGGTTCTCCACCTTCTTCTTGAGCAGGTTGAGGATGACTTTGTTGGCTGCTTCAACCTGGCCGTTGCTTCGTGGGTGATGAACTGAGGCGAAGCGGAGATCGATGCCAAGTTGACTACAGAAATCGGTGAGCTCAAGGCTTGCGAATTATGGACCGTTGTCGGTGACGATGGCGAGGGGTAGACCATGTCTGCACACGATCTCCCCCCAAATGAAGTTCTTCACCACTAGGGAGGTCGTTTTTGCCAGGGCCTTCACCTCCATACACTTGGAGAAATAATCGATCATCACCAGGAGATATCTCCTTTGCCCACTTGCCGGGGGGAATGGTCCCACCAGATCCATTCCCCAAATGGCGAAGGGCCAGGGGGTGGTGATTGACCGGAGACGCTGGGCTGGCTGTAACTGGAGCGGAGCGTAGAGTTGGCACTTTGAGCATCTCTTCGCGAACTCCTCCGCGTCTTTCCTGATGGTAGGCCAAAAGTACCCCGCTCGGAGTACTCTCTTCTCCAAGGTTCGGCTTCCCGAATGACTGCCGCATTCGCCTGTGTGAATCTCCTCCAAGACTCGGGAGGCCTCCTCTTCGGACAGGCACCTGGCCAAGGGACCGGATAGAGTCTTCCTGTAGAGTACCCCGTCAGTTAGTAAATAATAAGCGGACTTGTACCTGAACCGTCTCTTGTCCTGAACCTCCGCAGGCAAGCATCCTGTGGTTAAGAAGGTGACCAGGGGGTCCATCCACGAAGCGGGTTGGTCGATGTCCATCACCTCTCCTTCCTCGATCGAAGGCCGAAACAACTCGGTGATCGTTCCCCCGACCAGGGGGCCATATTTGGCCAGTCGATCTGCTCGGGCGTTCTCCTCCCTTGGCACGTGTTGTATGGAGAAAGACTTGAAGGCGCCCACCAAGTCTTTGACCTTTACCAGATAGCGCTGCAGTACCGGCTCTCTTGCTTCAAACTCTCCTCGGATCTGGGAGGTGACCACCAGTGAGTCGGAGTGGACTCTGATGTCGTGGATCCCCAACTCCTGGGCTAGGCGTAGTCCCGCGATTACAGCCTCATATTCTGCCTGATTGTTGGTAACGGGGAAGTGAATGCTGACGGCCTGTTCAATTCTAGTGCCCTGAGGGCTGATCAGGATGATGCCTCCTCCACATGAGTTCTTTCCCGTCGCTCCATCTACGAACACTTCCCAAGCCACCTGCTGGGGTGTATCCTCCTTGCCTACTTCTGCGGTATAATCGGCCAGGAAGTCTGCCATCACTTGGGCCTTCATGGCTAGTCGGGGCAGGTAGGTGACGTCGAATTCGCTAAGTTCTACTGACCATTTCGCCATCCTGCCAGAATGTTCTACTCCTTCTAGGACATTGCGGAGAGGGTGATCGATCACTACCTTGATCGGGTGGGCCTGAAAGTAAGGTCGGAGTCTCCGTGCCGATACAATCAAGGCAAACGCCAATTTTTCCAGGATGGGGTACCGCAGTTCTGCCTTCCGCAGGACCCGACTTACGTAGTAAATGGGGAGTTGGCGCTTCCCCTCCTCGCGGACCAAGACCGAGCTTACCGCTTCCGACCCCACCCCTACGTATAGGAAGAGGTCTTCTCCCTCTCTGGGCCCTTGTAGCAGGGGTACCTGGGCCAGCTGGAGTTTCAGGCTTTCGAAGGCTCCCTGACACTCCGCCGACCATTCGAACTTCTTATTGTCTCGGAGGGTTTTGAAGAAAGGTGAGCACTTCTCTCCTGCCCTAGAGAGGAACCTACTCAGCCCTGCTAGACGACCTGTCAGGCGCTGGACTTCCTTGACGTTCCTGGGCGCTTCCATCTCCATGATCGCCTTCACCTTGTCCGGGTTCGGTTCTACTCCGGCCGGAGTCAAGAGGTGTCCCAAGAACTTCCCCTTTCCAGCCCCGAACACGCACTTGGCCGGGTTCAGTCTCATCTTGTACTTTCGCAGTGTGGCGAAGGTCTCCTCCAAGTCACGGAGGTGTTCTTCGACGCTCTTGCTTTTCACCATAAGATCGTCGACGTAGACCTCCAAGTTTCGTCCCTTCTGCTCTTTGAACACCCTGTCCATCATGCGTTGGTAGGTCGCTCCTGCGTTCTTAAGTCCGAATGACATCATTTTATAACAATATCACCCGTTGTTGGTAATGAAGGATACATGCTTCACGTCGGGCGGATGCATGCGGATTTGATGATAACCAGAAAAAGCGTCTAAAAAACTCATGACAGGGAATCCGACGGCCGAATCTACTAGCTCGTCGATTCTAGGCAAAGGGTAACAATCTTTGGGGCAAGCTTTATTAAGGATAGAAAAGTCGATACACATGCGCCATTTTCCCTCCCCCTTCTTCACCATTACAACATTGGAGACCCAGCCTGGGTACTGGATCTCCGACACAAATCCTGCCTCCAGCAGCTTCTTGACCTCCTCCCTGATAGGCCCGACCAGGGTAGTAGTGGTTGCCCTCTTCTTCTGCTGGATGGGGTGGACTCCTTTATCCAAGTTGAGATGATGGCAGGCGACGTCCGCGTCGATGTCTGGCATATCGGCTGCGCTCCATGCAAAGATGTCGGCATTCTTCTGGATGCAGGACATAATCTTCTTCTTGTCCTCCTCTTCCAGCTCTCCGCTGATCTTCACCCTTCCCGACCTTCCGCCTTCAGATTGGATCTCCTTCTCCTCCACCTCCTCGGCTGCCTCCAACCTCGCCGTCTCCTCCGCTTCTTCGGCTGCCTCCTGCCTCGCCACTTCTTCCATCACCAGGTCTACCGCCTCTGCCTCCTCCTTCCAGCTGATCACGTTGACAGCGTTAAGATAACACTGCCTTGCCACCTTGGGATCGCTCCGGATCCGGATCTGCACGCCTCCCTGGTTATACTTCAGGCATTGATGGTAGGAGGAGGGCACACACTTGTAGGCACTGATGAGTGGCCTGCCGAAGATGGCATTGTAACTGCTGGGGGCGTATACAATGACAAACCTGCAACACTTGGTGGTCCCTCCCAACGCCACCACCAACTCCACGCCTCCTTCTACTTCCTTTCTTTCTCCCGCAAACCCAAAGAGCGGTCCTTCCGTCGAGATAACCCTCTTCTCTTCCACCTTCATGGCATCAAACGCTTTCTTGAACACGACATTGACGGAGCTCCCGTTATCCACCAAGATGCGAGAGACCGTATAGTTCTTTACCGCGGCCTTGATCACCACCACATCGTGGAAAGGGTTTTCGTTCCCCAACATATCTTCCTCCGAGAAAGTGATCTCTCCTGACGGTGGCAGAATCTGGGAGGTAGAGGCCACGCTCTTCCGATACACAGCGTTGAGGCTCCCTTTCCGGGTGGCCTCCAACCCTGCCCCTCCGTGGATGACTCCTATCCCCCCATGGGCTCCCAGATCTCCCCTATCCTCACACCTCCTTGGGGCGGGGGCTCCCCCCCCTTCGATTCTCAACATTTCTCCTTCTCGCCTCTCATGCCCTTCCTGGGCTACTCCAGCTCCCCTCCTCAACTCCAAGAACTCAGGACACGTGGCCGTCGCATGGCCCTCCACCTGATGGAAGTCGCAGTAGGGCATCGCCCGACGCTCCTCTTCACCCCGGGGCTGTCGTGACCTTCCTCCTCTTCCTCGCCCCCGTCCTCTCCTGATCACATTAGCCTCTCGGAGCGGCGCTTGGTCTTGTCTCCACTGCCCCTGCCTCCGCTCGGGAGAGCGACAACGGTCCCGCCGCTCCGGGGAGTACCTCCCTCCTGGTCTCCCTTGGTAGCCTCCTCCAGCAGGTCTCCAGGCCGGCCGGCGAGGCGGAGCCTGGAACCTCCTCTCTTGATCTCGCTGATCCCTGTTCTCCCGGGACCCTCCTTCTTCTCGCCTTCTCGGCTCACCTCTCTTCTTGGACTCGCGCCGGCCGCTCCCATCTCCTTCTTTCTCTCCTCCCTCCAATCTAGCTAACTTGGCCACGAACTCCAGGCTGGTTGCCTCCCCTGCGATCTGCCTTCCGGCCCGATCGACTAACTCCTCGAACGATAGGGGGGTTGCGAGTGATCTCCATCTTGAAAAACCCTTGCTGCAGCCCCAGCTTGAACGCCAAGATCAGGGTGTGTCCAGGGACCTCCTGGACTAGGAGGATCTCTTCCTGAAAGCAATCCAGATATGACCCGAGCATCTCCTGGGGTCTTTGCTTGACAAGGAAGAGATCCTCTGAACCCTTCCTCCTCTTCTTGGAAGTAGAGAAGCGGAGTAGATAACTCCTGCGCAGGTCATCGAACCCGTAGACGCTTCCCGCGGGTAACTGGTGGAACCAGTCTCGGGCTTTTTCCTGGAAGGTTATGGCGAACAGCCGACATTTGAAGGGGTCCGTCATTGGCTTGATGGAGACCATATCTTCAAACCACTGCAGATGCTTGACGGGATCTTCTTTTCCGGAGTAGAAACTCATGGCGGGCTCTGTGAACCCTGCAGGAATGGGGGCGGACAACACCAACTCGCAGAACGGACTGCGCGGGGCGAGCTGGCGAAGGGGACGAACTTGGTCGTACTCGCCCTCTGACTGGCGAGTCTCCGTCGGGCTCGCAAAGAGCACTCGCGCGTGGAGCGGCTGGTCTTCCTCCCCTAGGAGCGCCTCCCTGCCGAGGCGCTGACTTGGCCCTGCCTCCGTGGACGAGGCGGCTGCGACAGGGGGGGATACTCCCACCTCGGCGCGAGGTGTGAGTAGCCTCCGGATGGTATCCTCCATCGCCTTCATCCCCCGCTCGAAGACACTCTTGGTCACGAACTCGCCCGAAGGCGGCGAGTTCCCCTGGCCGGTTCCCAGCTCGTCACGTTCAGTCATGGGATCGTCAGATGAGATTTTCTTCTCTTGCTACAGTCCCGCTCACCGCACCAAAAATGTTGGAACCCGGATACCGGTCCAACTTGTTCGAGACTTGGGGAGTAGCTTGAGTTACTTCTCTCTTCGTCGGATCCCTAGATCTAAGTATTCCGAGCTAAGAATCGACCCTCACCGGTTGGTAGGTAACTCCCTAAGTATGACCCACTGGCTGCAACGAGGAGGTCCCGCCACTAACCCGGAAATCTCCTTAGATTTCCCCTCCCAAAAACCAGAAGCTGAGCCTGTCTCAGACAGCACAAGGAAGAAAGCACGGGCTCTCAGAGGGGGGGGGGGGTGGATCTGTGCCGATCTGAGACATAATGAGTCCTATTTATAGGCAAAATCTTCTAAGGGTAGAATGATCCGGATGACCTGCGGATAGCGTAACTCCGCCTTACAATTTTACTAAGCGCACCCCAAATTGGTCTGCAGGTAGCCAGACTCCGCTGTCCCGAAGGGCTATAGGCCGACCACCAAGGGTGCCCAGATGATTCTATCCCCCGGAATCTGACTCTACTCGCCGAGGGAGATACCGGCCTACTCGCCAGGCCTCCTCGGCTCTACTCGCCGAGGGAGATACCGGCCTACTCGCCAGGTACGTTCGGCTTACTCGCCGAATATGATGATCACAAAGCTTTCTTAGTTGCCTCCATCTTTGACACGCTGTTTCCCGTCCATAGTAGGATTGTCGCTTGGTTTGGAAGATGATATACTTGGTGTTGTGGATATCGGCCGACATAAAAGTTTCAAGGAGGGAATGATACGACATCGTTTATTTTTTCCCCAAAACTATTTTCAAAATATTGGCTGATATATCGATTGATACAAGATATTGAAATAACGCCCTATATTTCAATATCCGGTAACTATTATAAAGAAAACAACTCTACCAATCCAGATTGAGACACTCATTTTACTCCTCTTTGTGTTCTCCCACGGCTCTGAGAAAGACGTCAATCTTCTCCTCTAATCCTCTGTGACGATTTAGGGCTTTTCTCCTTTGCGGTATCTCTGTTGTGCTGTTGAAACTTCAACCCTTCGGTTTACGACTCATTTTGCCCCACTCTCCGTGTTCTGCAACTTTGAGTGGATCACATCTTCGAGTGCTCTGCGACAATTTCCTCTATGAAGTTTTAGGCTTCTTTTCGACCGTGTTTTCTCTTTTGTGATGTTGAAGCCTCAATCCATTTTCTCTTTCTCATTTAACTAAGTTTTGACCTTTTCACATGCACTGTAAGTTCTTCTTAATCTATTCTCTATTTTACTTTATGGCTGCTTCGTGGCTTCTCCTTTCTTGCTCTTCAGTTGATTGACTTTTGGGTTCATGACTTGCGATTGAATCATGAAGCTGTAAGTTTCAATTTTAATTTGCATTTTTGCTGGGCTTTGCTACTATTCTTCTACTTTTCTCTATTCACCTGCTTCTCTCTGTGTTCTCACGCTTGTTGTTTTGTTCTGAAGACTGAGTCACTGAGCTATGTTTACTTGATTACATCACTGGTCAAGTAATTGAGCTGTGCTTATTTGATTTTAACACTGATACTTGATTTATTTTGCATTTTTGTTAGTGTTCTGCTATTGTTCTACTTCTCTACTCTTCTGCTCCTCTCCATGTTCTCCTGCTGGTTGTTTTGTTTTGACGACCGAGTCACGTAGTTGTGTTTACTCGATTACAACACTGTTACTTTATTTATTTGCAGTTTGCTAGTACTCTGCTATTGTTATTCTCTTTTTTCCTCTCTACTCTTCTGCTTCTTTCTCTGTGTTCTCCCACTGGCTATTTTGTTTTAGAGACTAAGTCTCCGAGTTGTGTTTACTTGATTACATCATTATTACGTTGTTTATTTTCATGTTTACTAGTGCTTTGCTACTGTTAATCTACTTCTCTATTCTTCTGCTCCCCTCTCCGTGTTCTCATGCTTGCTGTTTTTGACGACTAGGTCAGAGCTGTGTTTGATTGATTACAATACTTTTACTTTTGTTGCTCCTCTCTCAGTGTTCTCCGGCCAAGTGTTGAGTGTTGTTACTCCTTAAACAACTTGAGTACAACACTACTACTTTGTTTACTTGATTACAACACTGTTATTTTTGTAGTTTTGTCTCTACTGACTGCCGAGTGATGTTAATTGCCTTGGTTACTGCTTAAAAGTGTCTTGTTCTGCTTTTGTTATGACTGTTCATGCCTTAGCAGTGGCTTGGTTACTGCTTAACAATGATTCCCATAGTTGCTTAGCAATGACTTGTATATTGTCATATTAATTGACTTCACTTCTTGTTAATTTTTCTAAATATTTTAATGTTCTTCAATTGGCAAAACATTTCTTAGGAATTATGTTATATTTACAACTGTTTTTTTTAATTTGTATGTTTACTTTCGTTGTTATATTATTTTTACTTGCATAACATAAAATGCATATGTTAATTTAATCTTAAATATTGTTAAATTGTTAATATATCATTATCTAGATTATAAAAAAAATGATTATATTTTTATATGATTATGTATATTGATAATTAAATATTGAATCTCGATATTTGAAATTGAGAGATATATTTCCCGACATATGAAAACCTTTGTGAAAAGTCCAAATTGAATTACCTCCAACATCCGTCATCTGCAACCGCAAATTGTAACGCTTCGCCTATATTCGCCATATAGTATGAGTACGGCCGGACCCCACAGTATACAACTCACACAAACATGGTATTAAAATATGGTAAAAGACAACCCATGCACTTCATGAGAATATAAATTCTTATTTAAGCAGTAACTTAAATCAAAAGTGAAGAGATGTTCACTACTAATACTATAACATGAATAGATCAAAGATCCATACAACATCCAAAATTGTGCCTTATGGCCATTACATGAGTTTACAAATGTTTGAAAACCAAAAGCAAAGCAGAGCATGCAGGTACGCAGAACAAAGTGCGCAAGGTAAATATAACATCACTTCATTTTCTTTAGTTGGGCTTGACCCGCTAAGCTCCATTGTGCTGATCCTGGATATACCTGAAAGTCAATCGTCCAGACATTTCCTTTGTAGGGAGTGTTGTCAGTCAGTTCATTCATCTTCCTCGAGCATCCCATATGCAAGCTGTTGGCGACATATTTTCGGTATCTGAAGCGCACTGGATAAAGATAAATTTATTGATTTTCTTCCACTATTTCTCTTATTTCCGAGCTAAATGTCTACTATGTTGGTTCTATAGATCTCTACTCTTCTTGAGGTTTTTGTACTTTACTTCAACGGGAATCTTGCACGTGAAGGAATAAGAAGCAGTATGTCTTGGATTGCTTTTCAGTAAAGGTCAAATATTACTCTATGGATCTTGTTGTTTTCAAGCTCACTTGGCTTAAGAGCCTTAAATCAATCATAACTTGTCACTATCTACATCGATGAACGACGGTTCTCTTCTGTGAGAATCATGAGGCCATTTATATTGTCGAGAAACTCATCTTTCATGAGCGTATAAAAATCTATTAGGTTGACTGCCACTTCATCAGGTATAATATGAAACCAAGTGATTTCCAACTGTCATTTTTTCACTGCCACATATTAATAGTATTCTCAAAAAACTTTACCCAGTTCATGATATTTTGTTCTCTCTAAGCTTGGTGCATACGACATGAATGCTCTAGCTCATTCATGATATCTTTGTTCTTATATTATTTTGGTGATGTGTTTTTTGTATTTTATCCCCTATTCTTTCTTTAGTCCATGAGAGCATATGAGATACTCTTGTATAAAAATATGTAATTTTCTTGGCTCAATGAAATAATATTTGGATTTCATCTTTTATCAGATTTCTACCTTCCAAGTATGATTGTTAAAAAGTGTCGAATTGGATAGTTGTGCCATATGAGATGCTCTTGTATAAAAATATGTAATTTTCTTGGCGTAATAAAATAATATTTGGATTTCATCTTTTATCAGATTTCTACCTTCCAAGTATGATTGTTAAAAAGTGTCGAATTGGATAGTTGAGCCAATTTTATTGTTGGGTAAGATAACTAGTTTAATACAAAAATGATTGCTAGCGAAGTTTTAGGATACTAGAAATAAATCGTACAAACTGTTGATAAGATAGATGTTGCTAAATAATAAAATTGTCTTTGAGTGGCTTGAAAAAATTATTATGACTATACATATTTTAAGTAAGTTAGAGGACTTGCAAAGCAGCAAGTAATCAAAATATAGGCTATTAGATTTGATGGTTTCTGTGATAAGCTATGTAACAATAAAGGATAAAGTGTTTATATCAATAACTAAATAAAAAATAAAAGATCTAGAGGCTTTTGATTAAATGCATTAAAATAGTGCTAATAAAATCTTAGTTAAAGATGGAGACATTCTACTAATAAAAAAAGATGGAGACATCAAGATAATATGACAATGCTACTTTAAATGAGATGTTAAAGAAATAAATAGTTTTAGAAGAGCACACAGAACATAGTAATAAATTGTACCATGGATTAATAAAAAATGAAGTGGTTTAGCTTTATGTTATAGATACCAGATATGGGGGAATAAAAGGGAAAAGTGTTAGAATTCCTAGAAGTGGATGACGTTGATGGAAAGCTGTACAGTTGTAGGAGAGTGTCCCGATGACTCTTGTGGTCGAACCACATGAAAACCCTATTTATCTTGAGGTGGTGTCTGCTTTCTTCTTCTATTATATCTTAAAGAATGGTAGGGTTGTGATTGTGGTATTGGTAATATCTTAATTTCAAGTCGAGTCCTATGAGGTTTTCATCCCCCACAGGCAAGTTATATGGTCCAATAGTCTCCTGATTGCTTGAATATAAGTCAAATTATCTTGAGTTGATTTTCAGCATACCTTGCAAGCCAATCCCATATATATAATATGACCCAACTTGTTCCTTGGGCTTGAAGTGTTTTTCTTTATAAATCCTTAGTAGACATTTTCAATAATTGATTTTCAGAAGAAGCAAAAGGAATAAAGAGAACTTAAACTACACATTTTCTCTCAGAAAATGACAATCAACCTTAATTGTTTTGTCTGCTCATGAAATACCATATTAGAAGCTTTGTGAATGGCATATTGGTTATCATGTAATCAATTAACTTCATCACTTCAATTCTAATGGACTGGAGCCACATCAATTCACTTTTGACGGAGCTACTATTCTATATTTTTCTTCTGTGGGCTTCCGAGCCATCATTGCTCGTTTCTTTCTCTTCCAGGACATCATGCTATCTCTCAAAAACATAAAATATCAACTAGTGGATCTTCTATAATTAGAAGATCCAAACCAAATCAACATTGTAGTGCCCATAATTATCCAAGTTCCCTCGATCTTGGTACAGATTTCTCTTTCTTGAGGATCACTTTAAATACCTCAAAATTCTAGGAGAACCTTCATAATTATGCACGTAGGTTCTTGCATAAATTAACTCACCCTTGACACCACAATTGTATATCCCATATAGTGATAAGTAATGTAAATTATTTCCCAATCAACCATTCGAATCTGACATTTTTCTCAAGAATATGTGAATCATGTTTATGAATCATGTTGCAGGCCAATGAAGATTTCTGCCAGCTTAACACGGAAATAATAAGTTTCGCCGGGGAGGTATAAAACATACGTCCATTGGGAGATAAAAATCTCACTCTTAGCCACCTAAATACCTAGAACAGATTGAAGCAATCCATGATCCTTGATGTCAAAAGCAGATGCACGAAAATCTTTAATTTCAATAATGTGTATGTTTACCAGTAAGAATATTATCATTAGCACCGTAGTGTGAGTCTTCGTTTTTAAAATAAAGATCAAATGATCATAAGGACTTCAACAACCACCAATTTAAGGCAATGATATCCATTCCTATTTCCTCCTATTGGAAGTTGTGATAACATTAGATTGAGGCTTCATATCTAACTGTCATGCAACATTTTGTGAAGTGTTTTGGCATCAAATGAGTGTGCAATTCCTAGCAATTCCTAGCAATTCCTAGCAATTCTTAGCAATTCTTAGCAATTCTCTTTCACATAATTTTCTGGCTCTAAAATGGAAGCTCAAGATTTTAGCTTTTTAATAGTTGACCATTCGTGCTTGGTTAACATATTGGCCACCTAGGAAGCACGGATACACCAAAATTATCCCGTACCCGTACCGGGTGCGTTTCCGGTATTGGTACGCGTACCGGACCCGCGGACACGCTAATTATCGCGATTTTAGGTTTTTGTTCGGTTCATTCCTTATTTGATCCCACTGCTGCTCCCGATCCCTCTCCCGATCTCGATCCCGTGCCCGCTGACGATCCCGCTGCCGCTCCCGACCTCCGTCGTCGAAGCCCTGCTGGTAAGCTCTTCCTCCTCTTCTTCTTCCTCCTCTTCATCTTCCTCCTCCTCTTCTTCCTCCTCCTCCTCTTCTTCTTCCTCCTCTTCTTCTTCTTCTTCTTCTTCCTCCAAATGAAATCTGTACAGAATACAAATTTCATATACTTTTTGGGGTTACTTTATAATCCTCTTGATTCATTCCTTGTATTGCTATAAAATGGTAATGATTTAATGGCTGAGTTTATGTTCTTTTAGAATTGTATGAGCATGTGGTATCATCTTCTCGTTAGCACAATGATTTCTTTTTATTGTAGGTATTAATAAATTCAAATATTATGAACCATTTTAGTGCAAATTAGGTCAAATACTTACATGCATGATATATGTTGGTCAACTATGGATTTCATATATGGAAATCTAAATCTGTTTTCTTATTGCTATTGTTTTGGTTTTTCCTGTCTTTTTCTTATTGCAGCAGTTATATCTCAATCACAGTCTCTTATTAGTATCATTGGTTCAACTTCTACCTCACCAACAAGTAGATTTATTTCTGATGACGTAAACAAGGATGATAATGCTCCTCTCTGGGCTTATGTGTCTCTTATCCATAGTAGAGATGTTGGTGGTGGAAATAGAAAATGAAAATGCAATTTTTGTGAGGTTGATTTTAGCGGTTCGTATTATAGGGTAAAATGTCACTTGCTTAAATTATCCGGGAATGATATTAGGGTATGTGCAAAGGTGACCTAAGAGTATTTAAAAGAGCTTCAAAGAGTAGTTTTTGAATCAGAAGAAAAATGCAAGCCTCCCAAGGTACTATCGTTTGCTAATGCAAGCCAGACTTCTCAATTAGTTGGGAAAACAAAAAAAGACGAGGTGGGCGTATTGATATGACTTTCCAAAATAAAGCTAGAGATGAGTTGAGGAGCCACATATCTAGGATGTTCTATTGTGGTGGTTTGCCATTTCATATAGCTAGAAATCCATATTATATTTGCTGCCAACCACAATCTTGATGGATTTTTTCCTACCGGATATAATGCTCTTAGAACTACCCTTTTGCAAAAAGAAAAATCCAATATCCCTAGAATGATTCAACCAGTTAAAGATACTTGGCTCCAAAAGGGAATCGACTTAGTTAGTGATGGTTGGACAAATGCTCAAAGAAGACCTTTGATTAATTTTATGGTTGCCTCTGAGAATGGATCTACTTTTTTGAAGGCAGTTGATGCATCAGGAGAGTGCAAGGATCGACATTATATTGTAAATTTGATGATTTAAGTCATTATTGAAGTTGGTGCCGAAAATATTATACATATTATCACTGATAATACACCAGTAAGGCAGCGAGAGCAATTGTGGATGCACGATTTTCAAATATTTTCTGGACACCTTATGTTGTGTACACCTTAAATATAACATTAAAAATATTTGTGCAGCTAATAATATCGATCGTTGTGGAACTGTTAGAGAACAATGTGGATGGATAACTCAAGTGTCTAATGAAGTTCAATCCATCATGACTTTCATTATGAATCATCAATATTGGTTGAACATGTATAACTCTTTTGTTTCACTGAAGTTACTTGCAGTTGTCGAAACTCGGTTTTGCTTTCACTATAGTGATATTGAAGATGTTTAAACTTGTGAAGATGAGTTTGCTTAATATGGTTGGATGTCCCGAATGAACTTTCTAGAGAGCAAATGACGTTGAGAAAGCTCTAGAGGTTAAAAACATCATCTATAGTGACAAATGTTGGGATGATGTGGACACGATCCTTGATATAACAAAACCCATATATGATATGCCTAGAGTTTGTGATACAAATAAACCTAACCTTCATTTGGTGTATGACATGTGAGATTCAATGATAGAAAATGAGAAGATTGAAATATATAGACACGAAAAGTTAACTGACTTGAAAGCTCATTGCCCTCTTTATTAGGCAATTTATGATGTCCTCGTTGATCGATGAACCAAGAGTTGCACGCCACTACATTGCATGGCCCATTCCCTTAATCCAATGTAATTTTTTTTGCATATTTTATATTTAACATTTACTATGATTTATTTATTTACTATATGCTTTTACTTGTAAGTATTATAGTCGAGAATGGCTTGATGGAGAGCCAAATAGAGTTGCTCCAAATACAGATGATGAGATTTCTTTGGAGAGGAATAAATGCTTAAGAAGATACTTTCCTGATGTGGTGGAGAGGAATATAGTAATCAATGACTTTTCTAGGTTCACATGGCTTGGTCAAGCTTTTAATGAGTCAGATAGTTTGGAGAGTAAACTTCATTATTGCCCAAAGATTGGTGGACTTATAGAACTTTATCACCTAAATTGCAAAAAATTGCTTGAGCTTTTAGGTCAACCTTCTTCATCCTCATGTTGTGCGAGAAATTGGAGCAAACAAAATCTATGCCACAGTGAGTTGATGATTTGGTGTATGTGCATAGTAATCTATGCCTATTATTGAGGAGAAACAAAATCTACAATCAAGGAAGGAGTAGAATGTGGGATATTGGAGAAGATACATGGGCAAATCCTTTTGATGGAGTTGACATGCTTACGATTATCAACTTGTCTCTAGACGAACCAGAAATTGAAGACACGTTGATCTCCAACAATACAGAAGAAAATGAAGAAAATGAGTGGTGAGCATCCTTAAATTTGAAATGATTATGAATATTTTATATTTGAGAACTTCATGTTATATTGCATTAGCTACATATTTGTACTTCAATTGATTATTTATGTTTTATGTTTTATTGTTTTGAGGATTTATAATTGCATTTGTGATATATACATATATATTTATTATATTTAATACAACGTATCCCGTCATACCCGTATCCATGCTTTTTAAATTGTGTCATACCCGTACCGAATACGTATTGTAGCAAACAAAATCTATGCCACGAGTTGTTGATTTGGTGTATGTGCATAGTAATCTATGTCTATTATTGAGGAGAAACGAAATCTACAATCAAGGAAGGAGTAGAATGTGGGATATTGGAGAAGATACATGTGCAAATCCTTTTGATGGAGTTGACATGCTTACGATTATCAACTTGTCTCTAGACGAACCAGAAATTGATGACGTGTTGATCTCCAACAATACAAAAGAAGATGAAGAAAATGAGTGGTGAGCATCCTTAAATTTGAAATGATTATGAATATTTTATGTTTGAGAACTTCATGTTATATTGCATTAGCTGCGGATTTGTACTTCAATTGATTATTTATGCTTCTTGTTTTATTGTTTTGAAGATTTATAATTGCATTTGTGATATATACATATATATTTATTATATTTAATACAACGTATCCCGTCGTACCCGTATCCTTGTTTCTTAAATTGTGTCATACCCGTACCGAATACGTATTGTACGCCTCACCGTACCGTACCGGTGCTTCCTAGTTGGCCATCCTTTGACTCGACATTTTATTTTTTTAATATATGATCATTGTCGAGCTCTTTATACTCTCAACCCTGATGAGTTTACTCATCTGAATTTCACGAGATTCTCTACATAAATAGCTTCTAGCAATGTCAATATTAGTGACAATATCCCTACCCAAGATCTGGACCTATTGGAACTCAAGATCTGGAGGAAGACCCGCAAGAAGCCCGAACACCCTTATTGACTCTTTAACTTTTTTTTGTATCCACTGCACATGTGACATGAATTCACATCTGAATAAGGGTCAATTTTTTTACCCTTTTTGAGTAAATTTTTCCATAATAGTATGTGAATGTGGTAACACTTTCCATATAAATGGACGGTGTATTATGTTGAAATATTTTATCCAGATCCTTCTTATTGGAGATGTTTTTCTCTATCAAATCCTATTTTTTTTAGTGATTTGATAAAAAGGCAAGTTTTACCGTACTGCAATTAGACCAGTGATGCTCTATGGTTCTGAGTGTTGGGCAGTGAATTGTATACATGAACAAAAAATGAGAGTTGCGGAGATGAGAATGCTTAGGTGGATGTGTGGACACACGAGACTGGATAAAATTAGGAATGAATGTATCAGGGATACGACAAGAGTGACACCAATTGCAAAGAAGATGCGAGAAGCTCGACTAAGATGGTTTGAACACGTACAAAGGAGACCATTAGAGGCACTTGTTAGGCGTTGTGAGAGTTTAGTCACTAGGTATGTTAAACTGGGGAGGGGTAGACCAATGAAGACTTGGAATGAAACTATAAGGAAAGACATGATGTACTTAGGCATTAGTGAGATTATGACTAAAGATAAGGCACAATGGCGACAGAGGATCCATATAGCCAACCCCACTATAGTGGGATAAAAGCTTGAGTGTTGTTGTATTTGATAAGACATGAAATGTTTTGTGATATTTGGCTCCATTGAATTGAATGGATGAGCTATGCCAGAACAATTAGTTTACCTCCTTGCTGCTTGTAAGAAGGTTTGGTCAATGAGGGTGGAGCTTTGATTTGATGATGTGACTAAGTTTTTTTCTTTTAATAAACATTTCCATCGATTGCCTCAAGGAGGTAGTTTGTACTATTTAATTTGATGTTTGTTGTTGATTGGTCTATAGGGCTTTGCTCAGTTTGAGCAACGAGATTCATTTTAGTTTGCTTCATCTAAAAGATATAGGATTCTGCACACGAAGTTTAGAAAATCCGTTGGAGTTGTCGCGAAAGAGTCATGTTGTTGGAGTCCTGGCGAAGGAATTGTGGCAAAGGATTCGTGCTGAAGGATTCATGTTATTGGAGTCGATGTACTTGAGTTGTGCCACTGGAGTGGAGCTACATGAGTTAGTGCCATTGGAATTGTGTTGTGCTGTTGAAGTCAACATACTAGAGTTGTGCCACTGGTGACGAGCTTCTAGAGTCTGCGATCCTGGGATTCCCTTCACTGTTAGTGCAAAAGAGTGAAGTAGATGAGGATGTGTCAGTTGGCAGCTGAGAACAATTCCCAGGTCTAGTCAAGGTGTCAGTAATGATAAGAGAGTGGGGAACAATAAATGTCACAATCCGACCGATGATATTGTGTTAGGACCTATACAACCAACCAAAAATTAATTGATTGTATGTGCAGGGGTCCATGATATGAAATGCAAAAGATTACATGATTTTCCTAACATTGAACTGTATTGTCATATGCTTTTAGATGCGTGGTCTTTGACCTTTAATATGTGAATTTCTCTTTAATTCAGTGATGCGTGAGTGAGTCATTGAGTATAGTTTGTTCTGATACAATGTTAGAATACATGTTGGGCATCCTCAAAGGAGAGTGACACAATTGCGAGGGATATGTGTCCCGAAGAAGGCTTGCTGTAAAGAATGGAGAACCCAATTTCTCTTGAGGCGTTACTATCCCTTTTTTATTTGTATCTCAGGTCTATAGCAAGCAATAGGTCTCTTGACCCGTTGGATGGTGAGTCATGATATATATATATATATATATACGAGTCGAACGGCACGGCTCGCCGGCCGTTGCACCCGTCGCGACAGTACTATCGGCGCAACCGTACCCCGTGCTATATCTATCTCTCCGACGACGACGGGATCCGCCCCTACTGCCAAGTGCGACAGTTCTCCGCCCGCCCCCAGCGGGCTCCGCCCGCCCACGGCGGGCTCCGCCCGCCCACGGCGGGCTCCCAGTTATGTTTAATGTTTTTTCTTTTTTAAAATTTAAAAATCTAAAAATCTGAAATTAGGTTTTTAATTTTTAAATTTTTTAAAAATTCTGTAATTTATAATATATTATAATTTATTGTAATTTAAAAAATATATAATATATATTATGTTATAATTTATTGTATTATATATATAATATATATATTATGTTATAATTTTAAAAATATATAATTTATTGTATTATATATAATATATATATTATGTTATTATATATATAATTTAATGTTTGATTTTATCAAAAAATTCCATTTTTTTTACGAATCCGCCCCCCTTGCCGTCCGTCGCCGCCGCCGCCTGACCGGAGGCCACAGCGAGGTCGCCGGTGGCCTCCGGTCACGCGGCGGTGGCTCTGGCAGCGGCGACGGACGGCAAAGGGGTGGGGGGGGGGGGGCGAATCCTGTTGCGTTTCGGCTATCAGAATTTTATCGGGTTGAAGGATCGGTGGAATTGATTGTCTATTAGCAGACCTTTTCAAGCAGATTTTGCCTATTTGCAGCCTAAATCAACGGTTCCTATTTTTTGAAGCCATATCTGGACGGTCCAATTTTTTTGGGGATTTTTGATCTCATGCTATTCGCAGACCACCATATTTCTTTTTAGAATAGTATAGATATATATATATATATATATACGAGTGACAGTGCACGGGGCCCTCCGTGCCCTGCGCGACAGTACCCGCCCTGCGGCGGCGTGCTTCGCCTGCCCCCTATCGCCGGACTTATTTTAATTTTTTATGTTTAATTTATTTTTTTCAATATTTTTTTTTTAAATTATTTCTGTTTTTTGCATTTTTTTAATTTTTTAAATTATTTATATGGTATTTTATTATAATTTTTCGAAAAACTCTACGCAGTTGGTCTGCGAATAGCCAACTGACGCATAACTTTTTGGCTATTCGCAGACTACGGTGGTCTGCGAATAGCCAACCAGTGCAAAACTGAAAGGCTATTCGCAGACCACCTGTGAATGAATAGGATTATTTGGATCTTGATCCGACGGCTCGTATTCGTTTGTCGACCATGTTACGCCATAAGGTAATATCTTTATATATTAGTATATATATATATAGTACTTGTATTTTAAGTTTTGCCCCAAGGTTTAACATCTCACAATGACCAAACTATCTAATCCAAATATCTCGTGATTGCTTGCATGCATGCAAGTCAAATTAAGTTACATAACTGGATCTTCAAGAAAGAAGAGTTGCAATTAATATAGATAAATATTTCAAGTTGTTTTATTTTGTAATACCCGATCAGGTTATTCATGTCTTTTATGCTCCTCTTACTCAAGTATATGTATGAGAAAAAGGCCTCTTTCAGAACATAACATTATTTACTTTGTTCAACTTGGTATCAGAGGGAGCCCCAATTCCGCTCCGCTCTCTCGCCGTGTACGCCTTCTACCTGCATCGCTCGCAGCGTTCGCGTCCGCTTCCTCTAATCATGCGCCTCTCGTCTTCCTCTTCCCGCTGTTTTGCGGGCTTTTCACATGCTGAGCCAGTGCGGTTAATAATTGGGCCGACTGCAGCTGCGTTCGCTGAAGGAGTTTGTCGTCTCTCCTTGTGATGTCGACTGCCTCGCCGTCGACGCCTCCCATTACTTCTTGCTACCTCCGTCGTTCCTTCATATTTCCCACCTGGTGATCCAATTGACGAACTTGACGATCTCTTTCGATCGACAACTGTTTTCACTCGACGACATCTTTTCGACGACACCTTCCGCTATTTCTTCCCGCGCCTGTGGTGAATACGGAATTTGCTTCTGCAGCCTGAAGCTGCAACGGTTGTTGCCTATTGTCGTTGTTATTTCTTCCGTTGATTCCCCTATTTCTTCCTGAAGTTGAGATGTTGTCTTCCTGGAGTTCTTACCGATGAGGATCTGGTTCCCTCTCGTGTTTCTCCCTCGGATATTGACCTAGGGTGGTCTTCTCTGTTTCTTTTTCATTGTGCCTGCATGGCCGATTACGCCAGCAACCCCAGCAACACTGTCCCTAATTGTGATTACTGTTGTCGCAGAGGTCATACTCAGAATGTGTGCTTCAAACTCCATCCTCATCTTGCTCCACCAGGACGTGGTCGTGGACCTGTCCGTGGGGGGTCTTGATAGGCTGCTTCACGATCTCATGATGTTGCCTATTCTACAGAAGTCTATGAAGAGTCTACCCGCCCTCCTCCAGGGCATTTTACAATGCATGAATTAGATGCTCTCCGCCGTCTACTTCACTTCCAGTCTGACTGCAGTCTATGGTGTTTCATCTTCCTTTGCTACTGCTCCCATGCCCAACGCTCATGCAATCACCACCCCTCCTTCTGATTGGATCATTGACTCGGGCGCCGCCGATCATATGACAGGATCCTCAGGTTTTGTTTCCTACACACCTTTGTCTGGTAAGAACATGATTATCTTGGCAAATGACACCTTGTCCCCCATTGTGGGCAAATGACACATCTCATACTCCGTCCATTTCTCTTTCTTCTGTCTTGCATGCTCCCTCTTTTCTCCACAGTTTACTTTCAATTAGCAATATCACTCGATCTCTTAACTGTTATGTAACCTTTTTTTCCTGATTTGTGTGTTTTTCAGGAACTTGGTACGAAGTTGACAATTGGCAATGGTAGGAACCGCGATGGTTTGTGCTACTTGGATTCTCAGCTACTGTCTCAGGCTCTCTCCTCTTCTACTGTTACTGTTGCTGATGCTTGCCGCTGGCATTTGCGTCTTGAACATCCCTTTCCTGTTTATCTTCTAAAACTGTTTCTTGCTTTGTCACCTTTTATTAAAACTTTGGCTTGTGATGTTTGTGAAATATCTAAATATGTTAGACATTACTCGACACATTTATCCTCTCTAGTAGCACCCCTTTTGCTGTAATACATTCTGATGTTTGGGGGTCATCCCCTATTTTATCTTTATCTGATTTTCGTTGGTTTGCCACCTTTATCGACTGTTTTTCCCACACCACTTGGGTCTATCTTTTAAAGAAAGAAAATGAAGTTTTTTCTTGTTTTCAAACTTTTCATAAAATGGTGCAGACCCAGTTCAATGATAATATTTGTGTCCTTCATAGTGATAATGGGGGGAATATGATGATCGTGGCGTGTTTGGTTCTTATCTCACCAGTCATGGTATTTTACATCAAACCACATGCGGTCATACCTCTACCCAAAATGGTGTTGTTGAACGGAAAAATCGGCATCTCCTTGATGTTGCCAGTTGCCTACTCACCATTATGCATCTTCTTAAATCCTATTGGGGTGACGTTGTCCTAATCGCTGCCCTTCTTATCAATCGTCTGCCTTTACGTGTTTTAGATTATGCTACACCTCTATCCCGTCTCTCCACTACGTCTGTTGTTTATACATCTCATCTACCACCCCGGATCTTTGGGCGTGTATGTTTTGTTCACGTACATCAGCCTTATTGTGACAAACTTGACCCTTGGGCTCACCGTTGTGTCTTTATTGGCTATTCCGCCACCATAAAAGGATATCAGTGTTAGCGCCCTCCATCTTAGTGTGTTATTTGTACCATGGATGCTACTTTCCTTGAGGAGGAAACCTATTACATGGATTTGACTCACTCCATTTGTCAGGGGGAGATTGGTGACATTACTTCTGATACTATTGTTTCCCTCCCTTTGATTCCTCCTACTCGTACCATCCCTTCCACACTAGCAACGCCTCTTACGTCTCCTACATTTCCCACGTCTCCTACGTCTACTACATCTCCTACATCTCTTACGTCTCCTACGTCTACTCAGTTTCCTATACGCACGTGTCTGATTTCTCCTCTTTCTCTTGTATACCACCGTCGTCAAACAGGCCACTGTTGTTCCACCACCACCTGTGTCTGCTTTGGACTCAGATTCTGGTGATGATCTATATGTTCCCCTTGCATTACTGAAAGATAAAATATGTACTCAACACCCTATTTCCAACCATGTTGCTTATCATTACCTTACCCATGCTCATCAGGCTTTTATCTCTTCATTGTCCTTGATTACTATTCCAAAGACCTGACAAGAAGCTTTGAGTATTCCTGCATGGAAACGGGCTATGGAGGAGGAAATGTCTGCCTTGGACAAGAATCACACATGGGATGCCTCTTCCCTTCCTCCTGAGAAGAAAGCCATTGGTTCAAGGTGAGTTTTCTCTGTTAAGCAAAACCAGGATGGTAAGATTGAGAGTTACAAGGGTCGACTAGTGGCTTGATGAAGAACCATTCGGGTTCTTCTGTCATGTGCTGCTTAATTGGGTTGGGATCTTCATCAACTGGATGTAAAATATGTCCTCTTCCATAGTGAGCTTGATGAAGAAGTGTACATGACATTCTCTCCTGGCTTTGTAAAAAAGGGACAAGAAGGGTTTGTCTGTCACTTAAGGAGGTCATTGTACGACCTGAAGCAGTCTCCCGGGGCATGGTTTGGCAGGTTTCTCAAGGCCATGCTCAAGTTTGGCTACAAACAGGGACGGTTAGATCACACCATGTTTATCCGAAGACGTGAACAGAAAATTGTGGTACTTATTGTCTACGTGAATGACATTGTGATCACCGGTGATGACACAGAGGAAATTGCAAATCTCAAGACATTATTGTCTCCAGAGTTCGAAGTAAAGGACTTCGGTAGATTACGTTACTTCCTGGGCATTGAAGTGACTAGGTCAAATCAAGGTATCTTCATCTCTCAACGTAAGTATGTTTTGGATCTGTTAAAAGATACTGTGATGCTCGGTTGTGTTTCAGTTAACACCCCCATGGAGGAGAATCGTAGGATTGACGAAGACGGTGATGGTGACCGTACATATGCCTTGAGTTATCAGAGATTGGTTGATAGGCTCTTATACATATCTCACACACGTTCAGACATTACATATGTTGTAGGTATTTTGAATAGATATATGCATGCTCCTAGGATTAGACATTAAGAGGTTGCATATCGTGTACTACAATACTTAAAGAAGGCCCATGGTCGTTGACTCATGTTCTCCAAGAACAACCACTTTAAAATTGAAGTCTTCACTGGAGCTAATTGGGTTGGAAGTCGCGACGACAGGAGATCCACAACGGGGCACCACACCTTTGTTGGCGGAGATTTGGTGACATGGTGTAGCAAGAAGAAGAATTTGGTGGCCAGATCTAGTGCAGATGCTGAGTACTGGTCAATGCCCTAAGGTCTCTGTGAAGGTCTATTACTGCGTACTATGTTACAAGATCTGGGATTTTAGGAGAATGTCCTTTCCCTATACCGTGACAACAAGGAAACTATTAGTATAGCTCATAACCCAGTTCAACATGACATGACTAAGCATGTTAAGGTTGATCGACACTTTATCAAAGACCACATGGATACAGAAAACTTGGTGACTCCTTGTGTTCATTCCAAAGATCAGCTGACCGATGTCTTCACCAAAAGCTTGGGATGCAATATGTTTACTGATGACATCCATAAGCTCGGGATGACTGATATCTTCCGTCCTACTTGAGGGGGAGGGTTGTAATTAATATAAATAAATATTTCAAGATTTTTTATTTTGTAATTCCCGAGCGGGTTATTCACGTCTTTTATGCTCCTCTTACTCAAGTATATGTATGAGTAAAGGTCTCTTTCACAACATAACATTATTTACTTTGTTCAACTAGAAGGCTCTACCAAAGTTCATATTATATCAAGGATTATCAACAATATGCATGGTGTAATGGTTCGTGCTAAAATAATTGAGTTGCTGAACGGTTACACTTATAGTTTGATTAAATCAAGGATAGATTTTATGTGTAGGCATATAAAAGATATTCAGTGTGCCTTCTAAGGATTTGAGTATATGCCTACAGAAGATATTCAATGTTTAGACATAAGTTCCATAGTGTTATTAAGCAAAATATGAGCAAATGAAATGCACTTATAATTGGTTCCGTAGTGTTATTAAGCAAACTATGAGTAAATGAAATGCACTTATAATTGGTACGCTTTTTATAATTATAAGACATGCTATTTTTATGTATTTTGGATCTATAATATAAAAGAGTGGGGATACACATGAGAATATATCTTTTTGAGTTGAAGTTCAAAGGTTAAAGCTAACGCCCTCGAGCGTACCATACTTAAGAGTGTTATGGAGGCTTTAAAAGTTCCATAGACCAATTAACTTAGCTGTGTTATATATGAATTCAATTGCTGACCAGTCAAATTGAGCATGACAAAAATGAGTGTTATGTTGTATGCGTGGAAAAATAACGAGTGTTATGTACGAAATCATTGCATTGAACATTACAATTATAATAACGTTTGTTGAAGATAATACAGTGGGAATTATAGTTACATGACATTTGTATCTAATCAAAGTTTAAAAGAGGATAATGGCTGGACTGAACGGACGATGATAGAAGAAAAATTTGTGCAAAATAGCTTTGGACACCTCATAGAGCACTCCATAGAAGCTCTTGAGAATGAAGATTCGTAAAGCAGACTTCCAATAGTTTGGATAAAGCTAATTGTGTGTGCTATTTGTTTGTTGATTTTACGCACACACTTAGCCGATGATCCAAGCAATGTACGCACCCAAGCTTAGCCCAACTTAAACCCCAATGGTCTGGGTTTATGCAAGGAAGAACCCTAATTCTTGTAATTTCAAGAAGAATGTATGAGGAAGCAAGTAATTTAACCTTTTTGGGAAGGGAAACATTTGGAATGCAAATAATAGTCATTATGGTTCTTAGAAAGGAATGGGGAGTTATGAGTGCATTTAATATTTTCGGTGGAAAACTGGTATTTATAGTAGCACAAATTGTATCTGTTGTTAGTATGAGAATTATACCACGTCGAGTTACAGGTAGAGAGGTTCAGGCGTGGGCTTGTTCTTGTGAGAGTTTCGGTTGTGTGGCATTACACGAAGTATTTAGAGTTGTGTGTTGGTTTTGTCGTGATTGCAGATGGGTTCAACAATTTTCCACCGTGTATGTCAACCTCTTATAACTCACATTGAATTTGTGTGGGACTCTTAAACTCCCATACATTGAATCTATAGAACTTTAGACTTCCCGTACATTGAAATTACCAAGAGCTTTTAGAAATCCTGAATACATTAATAAAGACATCAAATATCCTGAATATATTAATGATGTTTGTCATGCCCTTTTCTAGAATAAGCATTTCAAATTCTAAGGGAAACTAGTTCAGACAGTCCGGTTGGTCCAAGGATCATGGGTCCTGTGGAGTTCAGGTCGGGCGGCTGAGGCACGGGCTCGTTCTTATCATGGTCTCATTTGGGTGGCCCAGCATAATGTTAAACATGCATGTTCGTTCCATCGTGATTGCAACGTGCTAATTATTCTATATGATTGACCTATTACCACCCTTTTAATGGGCGCCCTCTTCTTCTGTTGAACTTTGAGACAATCAAATTTTTTAAGTTGTATGTGTTCATTATGTCTAGACTTGGAATGAGACTATAAGGAAAGACATGATGTACTTAGGCATTACTGAGATTATGACTAAAGATAGGGCACAATGGCGACGAAGGATCCATATAACCGATCCCACTATAGTGGGATAAAGGCTTGAGTGTTGTTGTTGTATGTGTTCATTATGTGGTCGCAAATGTGTTAATTATTCTATATATTATTGAACTATGTTTTTTCATATTTGGCCCACTTATTTCTTTTTCTATTTATTAGGCAATTGCTGATAATGTTCTCTTCTGATTCAGGTTGCCGAGGAATATAGGCTTGTCCCAGATACTCTCTATTTGAGTGTTTATGTCATTGATAGTTTCCTTTCTGAAAATTTTATTGAAAGACAAAGACTGCAACTTCTTGGCGTAGCATGCATGTTGATTGCATCGTAAGATCTTATTTAAAGTTTAGTTTTTTTAATAGCATTTTACATTGAAGTTCTTTTGAATCATTTACTAGGCTGTCTGGACTTGAGGATGTTCATACTAGACCACTATGGTTGTGAAGCCAGGATTCACATTTTTTGAATACTCCCTTCTTATCTTGTGTACTTTATAACTCATCCCAAGCAATGCAAACTGCAAAAAATGGAGTACAGAAGCATCATTACTCACTGACGAAGTTCTCTAAAAGTTTCTACTCATTTTTGTTTATCTATACTGTATATATAGTGGAATATGTGCTTTGTAATACATTACCCCATCAAGCTAATTTCATCCATCATTTGTTTTCCGGTACGAAAAATCAACGCCAATTTAAAAAAAAAAACTCAAAAACCAACATATACAGTTAGTAGGCAGGTCAGTGGAAGCAAATGACGTCGGATAGGAAGCCTGACCAGTAGAAGCAGGAGCAAATGGCGTCCACAAATTATGTTAACTATATTCACAGTTATATATTATATCCTATGAATGTCTGAAATAAGGTGATTAAATTTTTATCAAATAGATTCAAATTTAAAATGAATGTCATTTATCAATAAATATATTCAATTATCATATAAAGCACTTCAAAAATAATTTTTATATTCAATTATCACACATTTTTTCTGCCCCCTGCGAAAAAATTTGTTTTGTTGAATATAAAGAGGGAAACGAGAAGCATCGACGGGTACTATTGTTGCTAGTGTACCGGAGGACTCCATTCACGATTGCTGGTGAACTTACATACAAATTTTCTGTGAAGTTCATACTAAATGTTATGCTCAGGTTTTATTTATTAAATAAATTTTGATACAGTGTTTTTTATTTGGATTTATGCCCAAACCACATTTCATTTTATCATGTAGGCTTTTTTTTACTCCCACCCAAATCTTTTACACTTTACCCAATTTTTAAGCGCTATGTGGAAACCATCTATTTTGCATTGTTTAGTTTAAAATACGTTCTGTTGGTAGCCTGATGCATGCTTTACTGTCTCAGGCAAACATAGCATAGACTTGAGAATATTCATCTCCTTTAAATGTTTTTAACATCAATTCAAAAATGTATACCGTGTTCCTTATTCAACCTCGGGCATTATCTACTTTCATGAATGAAAAATAATGAGTATTCTAATACTGCTTTCAATTAATTGTGGAAAGGCTATTGATGATGATAATGATGATAGAGAAAAGTGGTCCTCATCAGGCTTTTTGTTTATTAGAATCATGAATTTTTCTCTCACTAAACATGAACTGAGATGACACTTTTTGACCTCAATTTACTTGGTTTTTTTGTTGTCTTAAGCAGGAAGTATGAAGAAATATGCGCTCCTCGTGTGGAAGAGTTTTGTTATATTACAGATAACACCTACACCAAAGAAGATGTATGATTATTTTTCTCCTATTTTGCATGATACATCTGCTCTTTGTATAGAACAGTAATAGTTGAAGTGAAGCAAACAAGTTAATAACAGCATGATCGCCTCTAATGAATATTCACCTTTTCAATTGTAGGTACTCAAAATGGAGATTCAAGTACTAAAATATTTGGATTTCCGATTGTCTGTTCCCACAGTAAAGACATTTTTAAGGTCATCTAGTTTTTCAAAACACATTTAATGCCAAAATCTATTAAACTGCACACTCCTAATAGCATTCTACTCTTTTGTGCAGGAGATTCCTCAGAGCTGCACAAACATCTTATAGTGTAAGTTTATCTAGTTTAACAGTGAATTTATATGCTAGTCTGATTTTGTTGACATAAATATACTCACATGATAATATTGATCAAAGAATAACACAGCTTGAATTCCCAAGAAAACCCAATTCCTATAGATAAATTAAGGAAATTTCATGTTCCTCTCATGGGCTTTATGTACTTCAAACTTAAAGGTGATAATAATCCTATTACAAATTGAGTTGGAATTCAAAATCTAGAACCAAAAGGTGATCGTTAGAGTCGAGAGTTCATGATCTTATTGTGAATGTGTTATCAATCGCTTAAAGAACTTCATAATTTCACCCAAATATCTTCTGACGTGGGTAATCAATCCCAAATACACGGCCATCTATTTCACGGAAGGAGCCAGAGTCTATCAGAGATTCAGAGGTAAAAAAATGTACTCATGATCCACCATATACCTCTCCTCCAGCTCCATAACCCGAGTTTGAGCTTGTTCCTCCTCTTCATCATAGTGTTTTTACTATGTATCCCGGTACTATGCACCCCATTGATCAACATTTTAGGCCACATCTTAAGGTGTTTGCATGTGTTGCCTATGCCCATATAGTTAGATTCGATAGAGAGAAAATTAGGCCTCAAGCTATTATATTTGGCTACAAGTCTGCCTTTGTAGCAATCAAGTGCTCCATTTTGTTGATGCTTCCTATATGCTTTTATCATTCGAAAAATAATTAAGAACAACCAAAAGGACAGCCCGGTGCACAAACCATCCCCGTGCAGCAAGGGTCCGGGGAAGGGTCCCACCACAAGGGTGAAATGTAGGCAAACCTTACCTTGCATTTTTACAAGAGGCTACTTCCAGGACTCGAACCCGTGACCTCAAGGTAAGAGTGGAAGGAAGGAGAGATCGAGTGATACCCAACATATATAAGAAACCTCATTTATTTGAGAATATGATTTTATTAATACTTTTATACCGTAGTTTGTGTGCCGCATCCACTACGCTTATTACAATGCATCTACTCCAATCTGCAGGTTTCTTCGCTACCTCTAGGCTACATAGCAAATTATTTGTCAGAGCTCACGTTGGTTGAATACAGATTCTTAAAGTTTCTTCCTTCTGTCATAGCCGCTTCGGCTGTGTTCCTGGCCATATGGACGCTGAACCAGTCCAATCAGCCTTGGGTTAGAGATCTATCATGACCATCTTTTTTTCTATTAATTGCCCAAACCTTTCCTGGGAGTTAGCATAATTACAAATCACACTCATCTATTTTTTGAAATTACAAAAATCTATCCTGCAAGTTCACATTTCATAACATGCATTCACAAAAATACCCTCCTATAGATTTTCACCGGGGCGTATTTTTATGCATGTATGCTGTGAAATGTAAACTTACAGAGGGTTTTCCAATTTCAAAACTTTTTTGTTTCAAAATTTCTGCCATGAATCCTATTCACTCTCTGCATTACTTTTGTTACAGAACAGCACTCTTGAGCACTACACCTCATACAAACCTTTAGACATCAAATCCGCGGTCCTTCAAATGCACGACCTGCAGCAGAATTCCGCTACTTCTGCCCTCGTCGCTGTCCGCGAGAAGTACCTTCAGGAGAAGGTATTGGCTGTAGACTTTGTTAGACTTTCGCATCGTCCTAAATTTTTTTTTTCTATGGCTTTCATTGTTGTTTGGCGCAGTATGAAGGGGTGGCTAATAGAGTTTCTCCGAAGCTTCCGGACTCACTATTTTTCTGATATATACCTATTCATTTTGGTTTCCACCTGACAACCGAGGTCGATGCTCCGGCAAAAATATGAACTAGAGATTTTCGACGGAGGCTGAAGTCGTATCGTTGAAATTCGTAGCTCACGGAGGTATGGATCGTCAGCTTCATGGTGCATCAAAATTTAACCCGTTATGTGTTTGAAGCTATGATACGCCTTCTCCGGTCTCTTCGTTCTTCGACTTCCATCCATGACGATGATTAGGCAAACTTGTGCATACAAAATTAATGTAATTTAAAAAAAACAATTGATAAATAGCTCTTCGATATGAATCCCATTGTGGAGAAAGAACATTCATTCATTGCTAACGGTGTGGGTGACAATTGGCTGAGTTGATTAAAGATTTATACGAGTAAAGCTGCAAACTTATTTGGCTTTTTTCGCAATGATGTGGAAGTGATATTCGGAAGCATCACTGCTGCTCCGAGTTATGAGATCATAGCAGCGCTCCTGTTCCTTTCAATGCTTTCTTCTTCGTTCTAAAATGATTCTCCTTTCAATGCTCTCTTTAGGCGATAACGAGTATCTAATCTTCGATGTCCATATATGAAATACTTTAAAAAAATTTGAGATTCGCTCGAGATTCTTGCAGTTGAATCGCCACTAGAATTTTGATGCACTTGCATTTAAGTTTCATGGGTTTGGCAAGGATGAACATTAGCCGTGTCGGTTTACATTTCACACCGTTTTGAATCCTCGAATACATCAAAAATGTCCTCGATAGATGACGGCGTGAATTGTTGCCCTTATCTAAGGTTATGAAACAAGATGTATTTTTATGAGTGGTCAGAGCGGAGTAAAATAGAGTGGAACTAAAATTGAATTTTCATACTTCCCCGTAATGTTACACGTGTGTCTATATATATGTATATATATGTATGTATATATATGTATATATATGTATATATATGTATATATATGTATATATATGTATATATATGTATGTATATATATGTATGTATATATATATGTATATATATGTATATATATATGTATACAGTGATGGAACTAGGATTTTGAAGTTGCACGGGCACAATGTAAGTATTGTCGATCGGGGGGTTCGGGGGGCATGGTCCCCTGAGCGGGGGTTCAGGGGCAGCGCCCCCGGATTTTTTTTTTGCAGGGATATTTATGTAAGAAAAATATTCAACACAATATTATAGTAGTATCGGCTACGTGAACAAAACCAAGTAGACGCTCTATAATTTTGCCACTGGAATTCACATAGCGTAACACAACAGACATTTGCTCTTTTGTAGAAACATCACGGGATTCATCCACTAGAACTGTAAAGCAATCTTCTCCAATTTCACAAACATCATAGGGACAGACTAAATCAAGAGGAACATTCCATTTAACGTTGAAATCATAAAACTCTTTTGAAAATTCAAAACAACATTGAAATCATAAAACTATTTTGAAAATAGCTGAATACGTGTTTAAAAATAGGCGTTAAATTATATCCTACCTAAATCTATATCAAACTGGATTAAATCACAAACCAAAATCTAAATCTATATCTATATAATTTATATTTTACCTAGATCTAAGTGAGGAAGAAGAATGGACCTTGTGTCCTTGCCGTAAGCTTGAATTTTCTTGCAATCAGATGTAAAAAGTGCTCGAATGTCCTGTCAAATTTGAAGAAGATTGCAAAATTAATAACAAATGATGTGCAGAAATGGTGTGCA
This sequence comes from Dactylorhiza incarnata, assembly GCA_033032865.1. Classification (NCBI taxonomy): domain Eukaryota; kingdom Viridiplantae; phylum Streptophyta; class Magnoliopsida; order Asparagales; family Orchidaceae; genus Dactylorhiza; species Dactylorhiza incarnata. The sequence goes on along the minus strand of JAWHQI010000097.1, from coordinate 4,935,400 downwards.
GAAATTGTGTGCCGAAATTGTGTGTCTAGCCCAAATCTGAATAATTGGAAACCAAATCTGAAGCATTGGTGTGCAGAAATTGGAAGAAGCATTGGTAGAAATTGGAAGAAATCAGAAGAAGCATCAGTAGAAATTGAAAGAAATCAGAAGCATTGTTGGAAGAAATCAGAAGCAGAAGAAATCAGAAGCAGAAATCAGAAGCATCAGAAATCAGAAAGAAGAAGAAGAAGAAGAAGAAGCGTACCAGCCCGACGCACGAAGGAACCAGGTGCCGAATGCTGAAATCGCCGTGCCCGCTCGCGAAATCGCCTCGCCGTGCCCGCTCGCGAAATCGCCTCGCCGTGCCCGCTCTTGCTCGCGAAATCGACGTGCCCTAGCAGAAATTCGCGAAAAACACGGTTGGGCACTTGCCCGACCGTGTCTTAACGTGGGTCCGCCAGTGTATGTATGTATATGTATATATATGTATGTATATGTATATATATGTATGTATATGTATATATATGTATGTATATGTATATATATGTATGTATATGTATATATATGTATGTATATGTATATATATGTATGTATATGTATATATATGTATGTATATGTATATATATGTATATATATATTTGGGGAAAAATAGTGTTTTCCACCGCCGCCGTTATCCAAACAGAGCATTAGTTAAACTTTTTGAATAGTGTTTTCCAAAAAGTTGCCATTAATTTATGTTTGCTCAACAAAAGAACATAGATGAATTTAAATAATTTCAATTTCAAAGAAAAAAAGAATTAATCTATATAATTATAACTTCAGCTAAAAAAAATGTCAAACAGGATAATATACTTGACTTTAATTATTTATATTACACTTAACTTAGGTGTGCTGAGTGCCCCAAGTAGGAGTTTGTTTTAAGGTGAAATTTTTGTGCTCGCAGCCGGGCTGAAGTTGATTGAAGTTTTAGGGTCACTTTGCCGCCTGGAGTTGCAAGCTCCTCTCACAGCTTTAAGTCACCGGCTCAAGTCGTTGCTCGTTTTCGCTGCATGAACGTAGGAGGTTAGATATTCTCGGCGGAGGACGGTATAAGAAGGAAAAAGAGCCGTTAGAGCCGGGTGTGATTTCTTTTGGTGATTGCTAACCGCAGACCGTTTTTGGCTATCCGCACCCCAATTTTTTTTAAAAACGGTTACTTTTCTATGTTTACTCGCGACCCAAAATAAAAAAAACACTTTGATGGGGTCTCTCTCATTATATAGGAATTTCGAGCTGCTACTAGCCGGAATTCCATAACCCCCACTATCTTAGTGGGGAGTTAGGAGAAAATCACCGCACACCCGATTCCCGCGCGCGATCATCGCCAAACCGCCCCGCTAGCGCCGTCGCCGGCCGGCCATCCTTCGCGGCCAAGGGGCGGCAACCGACAACCCCTCCCGCCCTGCGAGGGACGGCGGCGGGCCGCCCCTCCTTGGTCGGCGGCCGGCCGGCTCCCTCCATGAGCGGCGGCGGCCGGTCGACCCTCCCCGTGAGGGGAGACCGCCGGCCGTCCCTCCCCTTCAGGAGAGGCGGGCAGCCTCCCCTCTCCTCGAGGGGCGGCGGTCTCCCGCGCTCTTCCTCGAGGGGCGGCGGAGGCCGGCCCTCCTCGTGAGGGGCGGCGACCGGCCGCCCCTCCCTTTGAGGAGCGGCGGGCGGCCGCCCCTCTCCTCGAGGGGCGGCGGTCGGCCGGTCCCCCCCCGGGGCGGCGAACAATTGCCCTTCTCTTTGAGGGGCGGCGGTCGGCCACCCATCTCCTTGAGGGGCGGCGCCCGGCCGCCCATCCCCTCTCCGGCGAGGAAGGGCCGGCAGGCCTCCCCCGTCGGCCGCCCGGTGAGTCTCTCGCCACGGCGGTTAAATCCTAACTGTCCGTTTCCCTCCGCGCAATCTCCACCGTTCAAGGTGCGGGTAACCACCCGCGTAACCACCCAAAGTGGGGGTGCGATTATCTTCTAAAACCTCTTAATATTTAATATAAAAATTAATTAGATATTATCTGGTGGTTACTGGCTGCAAATAACCACGTAACCACCATAACTTCCCTCTTATTTTTCATCTTCTCTCCTCAGGATTTCTTCCTACGCCTCAGAGCCCTCCGGAATCCCCTTGGAGATCTCCACCTCCTTCGAAGACGCCTTCGAAGATCTTGAACACCTTGAAGATTTTTCGAACGCCCCCATCTCCTTCAAAGACACCTTCGAAGATCTTCGAGCACTTTGAAGACTCTTCGAACGCCTCCACCGCAAGAAGACGAGCGCGCTCCGCGCGCCTCATCAACGCATTCCGCACATACTCAACAAGTTTACCGCAAACAAAGCGGCCAAAGGCAAGATCAAGTAAACTTCAAAGCGCCGAAAATATTTAAGATTCGCGAGAGGTGGTCTGTCACACTCTGAACGCCTCTCTCTCCCCTCAAGTTGTAACGAGGAGCGGTCTGTCGCCCTCGCCATATCTATTAAGTCTTGTACAACAACAACGAATAGTGAAGTTTGGTCGACGTCGTCTCATCCACATGGTTTTTCATCCCTTTCCGGGATTTTCCACGTCAAAAAGCCTTCTTGTCCATTGCCACGTTTTCTGAGACTGTGTGCGTGCTCGATCGCTCCCGGGCTAAGACGGTCCGTTTTCTGACCGGTTCAATGGACCGCCGAGTAGACCGCAACACACTTCATTTTAGTTTTGCCCTCCCCTTCCTCTCTCTCTCTCTCTCACACATTTATCTAGCTTCCTCTCTGCCCCCCCCCCCCCCCCCCCCCCCCCCCCCCCCTCTCCCTTCCACTCCCTCTCTCACCCTTTCTCTTCTTCCACATTCTCTCCCCCTTTCTCTTGTTACTCTAGAATGGCTTTGTGAAGATCTCCCATGGGAAACTATATGGCCTCATCGGTCCCCACGGGAAGGAAAAATCCACTTTGCTCAAACTATTGGCGTGGAGAAAAGTTTTTGTGCCAAAAAAGATTGATGTATAGGTTAACATGTTGTAGGCTAGGGTTTGCTCAAGATATTCTACATAGGCCCATCTAGTTTGGAATGACCTTATATAATACCTCCAGCATATGGATCAAGCCCTAGGTAGACACGTAAGCCGATTAGACCTATCGTGTCGGTTCGGACACATGAACATATTATTTAAAATCCTTAACATAACAGTGGGGTGCGGCAAGCTAAATATCGGGTTGCCGATAACATTTTTAAAATTTCTGGGTTACAATTAACATTGGATGCGATAAACCAAAATCGGGTTACGGTTAACAATCACCTTTCTTTTTGGCAGAATAGCTTGAAAATTCTAATGTCACGTGCCACAATCTCGTGAATCCTAAGATCTTTAACCGGGCCAGGTAGACAAAATTAAAAGGGCGCTGATATTAGTACTACAATTTTGGCTAACCGCACTAACGGCTAAGCACAAGCTCCTTTTTTGATGATTGGCTATCCGCAAGCAATATTTCTATTTGCACACCAATATTTTTTTTGAATATTTAGAGATGTAGTCCTTCGTAAAATGAAAAAAGAAACATAAAAAAGTATCAAAATGCATAAAAAATTTCAAATCAAGATTGCAAAAACATAATCCAACTTGTGATTCCTTTCATGGCTCCTTCCTTTAAACTTTTTTACCTACATAAATGAAAAAAATGTTAAATAAACATAGAAGTACAATTAATTAGTGTTGGATCGGTCGGCGCCCTTAGAGGGGGGGGGGGGGGGTGAATAAGGGTTTTCAAAAACTTAAGATTATATTTAGAAAACTTTGAAATATTGCAAGATTAATACAATGAGAAATCAAGTAAAACAATAATGAAGAGACATGCTTTATTAATATCAAATAATGTTTTACAAAACTTGATTTCTATGACGCTAGAAATCGGTGGCGACGAATAGTAAACTCTTTTTGTTTTCTATCCCGACTCGCATCCCCGCGAACCGGTGGCCCTAGCCTATCCTCCCCGGATTTGGCCTCAAGCCGCTCTAGCCAACCCTTTCCCGGATGTGGCCTCGAGCACCCCCTAGACCTAGTCCCTAGACCTAGTCGCCAACACGAGGCGATTTCACTACTGTTTACAAATAACAAAGAGAAATAAAATAATAAAAACTCCCTTAAGATGAACTTCTGAAAGTGGAGGCGAAGATCCGCTGTAGAATCAGCGTTTGTAGAAGCAGACTTCGTTTGGATCCGGCGTGACGTAATCCTCCTTCAGAAGTTTGCAGAGCTTCGCTAGGACTTCAAGTTTCGGCCAAGATGGCCTCTGGAGTTGTAGCACTGCCTCTCTCTCCCTAATGTCTGTATGAAACGAGAGGTGAGGGGTCCTTTATATAGCCCAAGCACTACCGCCGGCGCTAGCGCTACCGCCGGCGCTAGCCCGGATTAGGCAACGTTTTGCGCGGCAGAATCTCCCATCCGCGGCAACCTCTTGCTCTATGCCTTATGTGTGTCACGCTACCGCCGACGCTATCCGCTACCGCCAGGCGCTAGCATCCTTCTTAAATTGCTTCCAGAATGGCGCTAATCAACGCTATCGCCGGGCGTTATCGCTACCGCCGGCGATAGTGAGCTTGTTCGAATTTTGGCCTCAATTTTGGGGGCAGTCATCATGTGTAATCCTTGAGTCATGTGGACCTAGTAAACCTGCACACTTGAACACACAAGATCAAATACACATAGGATTTGTTATTCTCAAACCTAGGAGATGCGGAAGACCATGTTCCAACAAACTCCCCCTTTTGATAATAACAAATCCATTAATGATAAATCAAAGCATTAATAAATAAGCATGATGAAACTCTACTTGTGTGTGTGTGAGAGATGACTTAGGATAATTATTGATTTTAGCATTTAGAATTGCTTCCCCTAAATATATGCTCCCCCTATGTGAATGCTCCCCTAATATGTATGCTATCAACTTAATCAATCATGTTGGGTTTTTATTTTGATAGCGGATTATATTTTTATCATGTTAGTTCTCCCCCTTTTGCATTTTATCATGTTAGTTCTCCCCCTTTGTTATTAGCAAAAGTGGGTAGGGATGCACCATAGAAAAGTTGGATAATAATATAAAGCATGATCGAGCTTTTGAGTGAGAAGAAAATGATAAGGAGTTTTAGAGCCACTTGTTAGAATAATTTTTGTGTAAATATATCAGAGTTTTTAGTTTGAGCAAAAGTAATGATTTCCCCTTTATATAAGAGTTTTAAGCATAAAAAATAGTGATTTCCAAGTAACCAATCTACCCAGACAATATGTCTACACCCTAGCCCCGTACTAAGTGACGGATGGGCATGAGGAGCTGCAAACATGCCGTAGGTTGGGGTGTTAGTCCCATATGCAAACACTAGACAAAACTCAACATAGCACTCTTTCCCCCCAGTGCCTCGCAAGGCCCCACTGGAACCATCCCCGGTTAAGGACAAGAAATGACTAGAGATAAGGTTATCTAATGTCTACAACCCTACGCCCCCGCTATGGTGAGATATGAAGTCACGGATAATAATTATTGAAAACATTAAGCATTTAAATCTAATGGGAAATTTCATAGCATATGAGTTTATATTTTTATTTGAATTGTTTTGAAATAAAACTCACATAGCTATATTGAAATGAATGAATCAGAGTTTGAGTATTGCGGAAGATTTCAAAACAAAAAACATCATAATACTAAATAAGAGTTTAAGTTCAAAAAGGAGATGTTTTTGAGTTTCAAAACTAACTTTATAGAGATAAGAGTGGAAGCATTTTGGAAGAAAGAAACAACATCCTTTTAGCAATGTTTCACTTGTTGGAAGAGCGTTTAGCATACACGTTTATATTGAAATAAATCAGAGTTTGTTACTATAAAGATGATATGCGTGTTAGAACAACCAATATAAATTCTACCAAGGAAGTCTACCACTTGTTTAAAAAAATGAGATTTAAGACTTGATATAAGCATGAAAGTGCAAGGTAAAAGTTATATGGTGATGATGCGGAAGACTTGTAGAAATACATGAAACATCTTATTGTAATCAAGAATAATCCATGAGTTTAATTTCAAAAAGAAGATGTTTATGTAAATCATGTTTCAATGAAAATCTTTAAGTTTGACAATAAAGTAACCAAGCATGAAATAACGTTATCAAAAAGAGATTACTACAATGTTACTTCAATTCACAATTTCAAGTCATACCAAACATTGTAGAAAGCATGTTAGGTTATCTAGTGCATTTCATAAGTAAAGAGTAGTATAAAATTTGCATTAGGATCCAATACTCATGAGAAGAAGTGTTATGGAAGATAATGATGTGCACATAAGTATATTTTTGAGTAGAGTATACGAGTGTTTTAATAAAAAATACAAGAGATATGTAAAGTAGAAGCACAACAAAACACAAATAATTTTACTGCCACACACTTTAATGCACAAACAAAAAATGTACAACTACCAAGGTGTTTTGCACACACAATGCCCATCAAGACTTATCAGGGTGCAAAGTAGTGCTTGGGGGATCACATATTTTATTTTGAATTTTGAGACTAGTGATCCGGTGTACTTAAGAGTAAGTGATTTTTCTTATTTTTGAAAGAAAGATTTGATTTGCACAAGACACTTTACTATTCTTTCCAAGGTGCTCAACCTCACAACGTTTATTAAGACTTATCAGGAGGTTCAAGTAGTGCTTGGTGGAGTTATCTTTGTCACTTTATTTTATGATTTTGTTTTGTACAAAGTTCTCCGAATACACTTGTTTTGCAAACCAATATAATTTATGAAAAAGATAACCACTTTTCTTAACTTTTAAAAGTGCAAATAAAGGAGTGTAGGTAAGATACTTGTGCAATTTTAATTCATTGTACTAATACAAAACATACACAAGCATTCTTAGATTTAAAGACAAATGTAGACAATGCCAAAATAAGTGAGTGAATAAAGATCATTATCAAACATAAAACATTTACTCATACTTAGAGGCATGCTACGCATAGTTCTACACAACTTTTACAATATAATTGATGCACATATTAATAGATGTATCAAAGCATGATGAAAGCAATGTTCAAAGTAGTTTGAAAAGATAAATTGCAACATTATAGAAGTTCTAAATAATAGATTAAATCATGCTTGATTTTCAATGAAGTCCATACAATATTTTTTGATATTTTTGAAGAATAATTTTTATTTAAAGTTTGAACTCATAAAAATTGATCTTGGACTTCCCGAGGACTACCTTGTGAGAGGTTCGCCCGGTACTAGGTGATATGATGAGATGATAGCCCAATCACCCTTTCGCAAGATACAAGTAAAAAGTTAAGTTCAAAAACTAACAATTTTTGATAATTTTTTTTGTTTTATATTTTTGTGTTTGATTTTTGCTTTAAGAAATAGAATTTAAACAAATGACAAAAAAAAACAAAATACAAAACATATTTTTTTTTGTAATTTGGATTTTATATTTTTGTATTTGATTTTTCAAAAATAAAATAAAATCCGAAGTGCAAAACTAAATAGTACATATAGATTAGTATATTTTTAGTGATTTTTCAAAATTTTAAAATTACAGAAAAATGAACCTCGACGCTAGCGCTAGCGCGGGAAACAGTAAGTGATTTTTTAGGGTTTTGAAAATTTTGATGCTTGAACTTGATTAGGTGTCCCATTAGTAGTTTCATGCTGAATTTGCAGAATTTTTGGAAATGTTTTTTATGGTTAAAAATGAAGAAAATTGCAATTGTAAGCATGTTTTAATATGAAAGATCTAGGACACCTATCTCAAGTCGTAACAAACGAGATCTTGTATGAGCTATAAGATACATTATCATAATGTATGTGAATTCAAAATTTTCTAGACTTTTATCAATCTAATGTAGTTTGAAGAATGATAGGAAATGTAAGCACGAGAAGACATGAAGGAACAAATATGCATAATTTTAGTGATTTAGAAAATAATGTTCATACAAAAGAATATCATGCACATTCATAAGCTTTTTAGTCCAATGGAAACAATTTAAAGTCACATAGTTATTTTATCGTTCAATTTTATTTTATTTTACTTCATAATTAAATTATTATGGTAATATGAGATAACTAGCATGAATCATATCTATTAGTTGATAATGCTAGAATAATGAGTTTGATTGCAATTGTTATACCACAAGATTAATTGAGATAATGTTGCATGTATTTAAGAACGTGATTTAATATTTTTACATGGAATGAATTTATGATTTCATTTGATTTATTAATATAAAGTTGATTCTATGGTTTATAATCAAATGAGATACATGCAAGTCATACTTCATTAATTCATTCATGTACTTATTATGATCACCAATCAAATGTTAGAACTAAGTGGATCTTTTGTAATGTTTGAATTTAAATATCTTTTGATATTATATAATTATGATGGTGAAGCATGTAGCACAAGTCATATTCAACATTTTTCAGAATATTTTAAAGAAAGATTGTGAGGTGAATAGTGAATATGAAAGAAGTGAGAAGCTATTTTTGGTTAGTTTGAAGAGTTATTGTAAATTTTCTCAAATATAAGGGCTATCATATTCATCACACAAGATAGATAATAATCAACACATTGTGCATTTTAATTTTTTGTTTGCCTAAGCCCTTTATTATTTAAATCCATTTAAAATAATTTCATTAGTCTTGATAATAGTTTCAATATTTAATAATGATAGTTCAAGACATTTAAGGGTAATGGATTTAAAAGGTAAAACGGATAAGTAGATCACTAAACAAAATGATATGACTTTTCAAGATAAATAGAGTGATCATAGCATGATAGTTTAAGAAAAAACAAAAGAGAATAAACAAAAAGAAATTTAAGCAAATCATGAAGTAGAATAATGATATTTCATTTTTATTAGGTCTTTACTTCATGCAAATGATGGAATACTAATGAATAAGAGATTTAGGTATCCAAAGAGGACCGGGAATAACGGTTCCTTTGGGTACCCAAATATATCGTGTTTTCTTTTGAGGAGATATGATTGAATGGGCCCTTTTGATTTGAGTTTGTGTTTCATCTTTAACTTTTGGCCGCCATTCAAACATCGGTTTAATATTATTCTTATTTATCAAATTTACATGATGATTTTCTTTCCTTTGAAGATTATAATTGAAATTATCATTTATAGGAAATTTGTGTAATTTCAAGTTTAAGTTGGGAGAAACATGATTTTGTAAATAATGATGATTTGGTTTTTGATATGCAAAAACATTTTGTTTCTTATTTCCATTATTAGGTTTAGTTAAGATATTTATATTTATATTCAACTTGCTTTTAGATATTGCTTGATATTCTAAATTGGTATGGTTTGAATTTGTATTTATAATTTTCATAAGCAAGTTGATTTTTGATTTTAATTCATCATTCTTTATCTTTAGATTATGCCTAGCTTTACTATAAGCTATTGTGCTATTTTTAAGAGTGGTGACGATAGAGTCAATATGATTTTGATACTCATTTCTAAATTCATTAAATGTTTCATCCATCTCTTTTATTTCAATTTTATAACTTTGGCAAGTAGCACAATTACCTTTTAAAGATGAATTTTCTAGAGATAAATTTTCATTATGTTCTTTTACAAAAATAAATTCTTTTTGAAGTTCCTTGTATTTTACTTTAATATCATTACAATCAAAACAAGGTTTTGAGATTTCAATTTGAGAGCAAGATGGAGAAGCTACGTCACTTTTTGATTTTGAATTAGCTTTTAATCTTGTATTTTCTAAACGTAAATTATTATTTTCAATCTTTAATTTCTTCATTTTTCTTTTTGCAATATTTTGTATATGGAAATAAGGAGAAGGGTTAGACATTCTTACAGTGCTATTGGAAGGGGTAGATTGTGAACATGAAGTTCCTTTGTCATCTTTTAGTTCTTCCTCCATTATAGATGTATCTATATCTCCTTTTTCTCTTGGTGTATTGTTCTCCTTTTCTATGTTAGATTTCACGTTCTTCATGGCTTTGCTACGAGAGAGATCTTCTTGAAGAGTAGTGGATGCTTGTATGTCCTTCTCCTTCTGTGTCTGTTCCATACCTGCGAGAGGAAGATCATACAATTCTTCAAGAAAGTGTCATATTTTGTATGCACTAGAAAAGCAATATATTAATTTGAAGACTTCATTAGATAGACCGCAAAATAAATAATGTTTAGCTTTTGCATTTAATTGAAGTTCCTTTTTATTTGATTCATTTGCAGGTCTTGCTATTGCTAAATTCTAAACTTCGATGTCTAAAGTTTTAATAAAATTTTCAATTATGATTTTCCATCCTTTATAATTTGTCCCTTCAAATAAAGGTGGTGTAGGTGATTTTTCTTCTTCACAAAGATTTCCCCCACTAGTAGAAGCGAGATCATGAGACGCCATTATTCCCGGTTGTTAAGCCGATTGGAATAAAATCCCTCTGATACCACTTGTTGGATCGGTCGGCGCCCTTAGAGGAGGGTGAATAAGGGTTTTCAAAAACTTAAGATTATATTTAGAAAACTTTGAAATATTGCAAGATTAATACAATGAGAAATCAAGTAAAACAATAATGAAGAGACATGCTTTATTAATATCAAATAATGTTTTACAAAACTTGATTTCTATGACGCTAGAAATCGGTGGCGACGAATAGTAAACTCTTTTTATTTTCTATCTCGACTCGCATCCCCACGAACCGGTGGCCCTAGCCTATCCTCCCCGGATTTGGCCTCAAGCCGCTCTAGCCAACCCTTCCCCGGATGTGGCCTCGAGCACCCCCTAGACCTAGTCCCTAGACCTAGTCGCCAACATGAGGCGAATTTCAGCCCTAAGTCCTACCCCAGACCTAGTCGCCAACACGAGGCGATTTCACTACTGTTTACAAATAACAAAGAGAAATAAAATAATAAAAACTCCCTTAAGATGAACTTCTGAAAGTGGAGGCGAAGATCCGCTGAAGAATCAGCGTTTGTAGAAGCGGACTTCGTTTGGATCCGGCGTGACGTAATCCTCCTTCAGAAGTTTGTAGAGCTTCGCTAGGACTTCAAGTTTCAGCCAAGATGGCCTCTGGAGTTGTAGCACTGCCTCTCTCTCCCTAATGTCTGTATGAAACGAGAGGTGAGGGGTCCTTTATATAGCCCAAGCGTTACCGCCGGCGCTAGCCCGGATTAGGCAATGTTTTGCGCGGCAGAATCTCCCATCCGCGACAACCTCTTGCTCTATGCCTTATGTGCGTCACGCTACCGCCGGCGCTATCCTCTACCGACAGGCGCTAGCATCCTTCTTAAATTGCTTCCGGAATGGCGCTAATCAACTCTATCGCCGGGCGTTATCGCTACCGTCGGCGATAGTGAGCTTGTTCGAATTTTGGCCTCAATTTTGGGGGCAGTCATCATGTGTACTCCTTGAGTCATATGGACCTAGTAAACCTGCACACTTGAACACACAAGATCAAATACACATAGGATTTGTTATTCTCAAACCTAGGAGATGCGGAAGACCATGTTCCAACAATTAGGAGTGTGATTTTTTGAAAATAAAGTTAGGTACCTCATTTCATTCAACATCATGCAATTGCACCATCCCAGTTGAAGTTTGTGCGGTTGTAATTCTTTGGTTGTATTATATTTCCCAACATTCTGCCACTTGTTCATGGTATCGCATCCAAGTTAGAATAATTTATGGTATTTGAGAGCAATCCTTTAACATCAACTGAATGAAATAATTATCATTTAAAAAATCAATACAAACAAGAGTTGGTATCTCCGACATAGACGAATGTAGCGGAATAATGTCAAGTTTTGCACTTTAGAAAGTTGAACTAAAGCAATATTATAGCATGACATGATAATAAATCTCATATTTGGCATTGTCATCCACTTGGTAAATGGCGCTGGAGTTTTCGTGCATTGTACAAATAACAATTATTTTTCATATCTTTTGTGGTTGATTATAAGACCATATAAAGCACTTCGATTTTCAAGTTCTCATTGTAGATCTACTCTTACTTCTGTCCAACCTCTTTCAACATTCAAAGCCTGACTGATAACACGGTACCCACAGTGCCCATCTCCCAACACGTATGTTCCGACCAATATGGTGCAGGGATGTACCTTGTCAACAAACTTTATGCTCTTACGAATTGCCAACTTATTTCTTTTAGGGGTTTTAATACTTTCCATGGTCATATCTTCCAACAATGCATACTCGAAATATGAGGGTAGTCTTTTGGTTGATAAAACTTCTTTAAATTTCTTATTATTATCCTTTGACCTACCTATCAATCTTATTGGTACAGAAGGTTCCATGATTTGGGCCGAAGTTGGATTTATAAGCTCTCTTAACTTTCTTTTTAACTTCTGCTTTTGTTGTTTGATCGAGTCATAAAATTTGTGTGCGATTCCTTCAAGTTCAGTGTTTATGCTGTCTTCAATATCTACCTCAAATCTCTCATTTAACATTAACCTTTTCCAATGTCCGTTAATTAACCATAAAGGGATTCCTTTTGAGTTAGTAACATATGAAAGTAATTCATGTGCGCATGACAAAGCCAAAGTATATTTTTTCAAATGTGAGCATTCGTTAGCTTGCTTGAAGTGTTCTCTTTTAATTTGATCTTTTTCCTCTTTAATGATTTTTAATGCTTATATAAACACTTTTCCAAACAACTCTCAATACAAAAAATCATTGAAGTCATTGTTAATTTTGATGCAATTTTCTCCAAATGATCTTCTAATGTCTATGCTGATGGTTTATCATTTGGTCAAAGGTCTTTCATACAGTCGACAAGTTTCTAATGAATACTTCTAAGAATTTTTTCCATAAGCTATGCCCTCAACACGATTTGTGCTTGAGTTTCCAAAATGTAAAAACTTATCGATTCATGCTGAAACAAAACGTTCTTTATACGGCTCTAACCATGTCATAGTAACATACTCTAAAACTTTAGAGTGCAATGTAGAAAATTGAGCAATAAGTTCGTTGAAACACATTTTGAAATCATTTTCCGAACTCGCCTCTATCAACTTTTGTCATTCAAACATAAAACATTCAAAGTCTGTCATTACTAAACAACTTCTTACAGTGAGCCAAAATATTTCTATTAATGTGAACACGACATAAAATATTTTTGGACTTCGCAAATACAGTTGTAATGACATTCATCAATGCAAGTTCTCTATCCGTTACCAAAATATTTGGAGTACAATCTGGGGAAAATAAAGACTTGAAGCAGTGCAAAACCCACTCATAACTTGACTGTGTTTCATCAGATATGAATGCAAACCACGAATAAAAAGATTTGGTTGTTGATATCATTCCAACAATGCATAACAATGACATCCGATACCTATTGGTTTTATAAGTGCAGTCTAGTACAAACACGGTCGGAAACATATTTGTCAACTTAATTGAAACCAGATGTGCAAAAAATAGGCTCTATAATTTTTGAGTACTTTCATTGACCTTTTTGAGTACTGTATATGAGCTTGTACAAACACTGTATGGGAGAAAGACCATCTAACTCATCTTTCTGTAACTTTACACGTGCATTATAAATAGTTCTCATCACCGAGGTGTTGCCAATATTTTTATTCTTCACGTCGGTTAAGATTTTTCGCGGTTTAACATATGCACTATACATTTCTTTCACTAACTTTTCCTCCTCTTCATCTAACCTCCCCGCAAAAGCATGCACTTCCAAATGTACTCCTCGTTGCCCCTAGCAGGTATATATAGCCAACCCTAGGAGTGTCTACGGGTATCGGGTATCCGTGTACTCGACCGACCCGTTTAGCCCCGGAACAATGTTATTTATCCAAATATACATTAACAATCTCCTCCTATATTTGTGACAAATAACATGTACGTTTCAAAATGCAGAAAGAAGTAAATAACATAAAAGGAGTTTTCGACTTAACATAATAACAAAAGATTTAGCACATTAAATAACAGCAGGATTTTTCACAGAAGAATAAAACATCCAGAATAAAAGTGCTACTTGGTAATATAAGTCTGAAAACAAAATGACAAGGATAAAACATATGACAATTCTACTCGTCTAGTAGATCATCAGCATCCATGTCAAAAACTACTCTCTCTCCTCCATCTCCACCAGTGCCTGCAAGGAATTTCATGAGTTAGACTCTATGAATTCATGAACATATGTAGTAATGTAGAAAGTGAACTAGCTCTTACCTAAGTGAGCTTAGAACCTGTAACATTGGTGAAGTAACACTGTCAGCATCTCTATCTGGTCTAGCAGGAACCAGTCTAGTGTTGATTTTGTAAATCAACCGTTGTTATCTTACTCATTAGTGATCATTATGTACCTCATCATCAAATGTGGAATGATGTGGCACAACAACGTTTGCAACATTATCAGGTGTGGAATAATGTGATGTGATCATTAATGTTAGATTAACTAACTACAATGACTTTATATTCCCAGTTTAATAATTTTCGAATCAACTTACAATGAGAAAGATGCTTAGTTATCAAATGTGGAATAACATGCATCTAACATCTTGGGTTTTCATCAAGAAATTATTTGGGGTTTTCAGTCTGTTATTAGATGCTTGAATGTTGCGACTATATAGGTTCTCACTATGAAAACATAAACAACGGATGACAGTTTGATACATCTATAAACTTTAGTCTCATCTCCCTGAATATTTTTATTGTGAGAGCTCTATTCAGGCCTTTGGTCAAGGCGTCTGCAATATTATCTTTAGATCTCACATCAATTAGGGTCATAATCCCTTGACTTATGAGTGAGGTCAACCAGGATTGTTTCATCCCCAGTTGCCTTCATTTGCCATTGAACAAAGTGTTTGTAGCAATCGTTTTAGTAGCCTGATTGTCACGGTAAACTGTAACATAACTCATTTTCAGGCTCGTTAGAGGAATGTCCATCACCAAATCTCTTAACCACTCAGCTTCTTCTCCTGCTGATGCTAGAGCGTAGAGTTCGGATTCCATAGAAGAGAGAGCAATACAAGATTGCCTCTTAGACTTCCAGGCTACAACTGCTCCTTCTAGTGTGAACACGAACCCACTAGTGGACTTGCTGTCATTTAATTCCGAGCACCATGATGCGTCAGAATATCCTTCAAGCACTGAAGGATGGCCAGAGTAGAATAAAGCATACTGTTGGGTGTGCTTTAAGTACCTCATTAGCCTATCTAAGGCGTTCTAGTAGTCTTGGCCAGGATTACTAGTAAATCTGCATAACATGCCGACCGTAAAGGCTATGTCAGGTCTAGTGTAGACCATATCATACATGAGACTACCAAGCAGTTTAGAGTAATCTAACTGTCTAACCATAGCTCCTTCATTGGGCTTTAGGCGGTTAGTGTAGTCGTATGAAGTCTCAAATGCTCTACTGTCACCGTATCCCCACGTGTCCAACATGGACTTTATGTAGTGGCTTTGACTTAGGGAGATGTCATGCTTCCCAAAGCTCACTTGCATGCCTAGTATAGTGTTAGCTATACCTAGGTCTTTAATGCTAAACTCTTTTATTAGATCTGACTTAACGTCATCCACTTCAGATTGATCAGATCCTAGAATGAGCATATCATCTACATACAAGCATATTATGATGACATCATCTGATCTATTACGTATGTAAAGACATTTATCCGAGAGACTTGACATGAATCTCATGTTCTTTACACTATAGTCAAATTTCTCATGCCATAATTTCGGTGCTTGTTTTAGTCCGTATAAAGATTTTTGTAATTTACAGACCTTTGTTTCGTGACCGTCTACAATGAAACCTTCAGGTTGACTCATGTAGATCTCTTCGGTCAGATCTCCGTTCAAGAACGCAGTCTTAACATCCATTTGATGAACAATAAGGTTCTCAATAGATGCAATAGCAAGGAGGACCTTAATGGTCGCTAAGTAAAACATGGGTGAGTAGACATCAAAATAATCTACTCCGCTTAGTTTTATGAAACCTTTATCCACCACGCATACTTTATACTTAGCTACGCTACCATCAGGATTCAGTTTCTTCTTCAGAATCCACTTACACCCTACGGTTTTAGCCCTTTTTGGCTTATCAACCAACGTCCAGGTGTTATTCTGAAGTAGAGAATTCATCTCTTCATCAATAGCTTCTTTCTAGAGTAGGGAATCCCTGGATCTCATCGTTTCCTTATAGGTGGATGGATCAACCTCAACGTGGGAGGTGACAAAGTCACTACCGAAGGTTCTGGGAATTCGCTCTCTTACAGAAGTTCTCCTATACTCTAGGCTAGAGTTGTCTACAGGAACGGAATAGGAAGTGCTCGGTATTGATCCAGGATCTATTTCAGTAATAGTTACTTGCATACCTGGGAGAGATAGGTTCTTATCTTTGAGGAACTTATCTTCAAAGAACATTGCATCCCTAGATTCTATAACGACATTATTAGAAATATCTAAGAATCTATCTGCAACACTATCCTCAGCACAACCTAGGTAGACATATGTATTGGTCCTAGGTGCAATCTTAGACCGTCTAGGGTCAGGAACCCTGACATAGGCTATACAACCCCAGGTCTTAAGTCTAGTAAAAGACAGAGGTCTCTTAAACCAAAGCTCGTAGGGTGTAACCTCTAACTTAGCATGAGGAACTTTATTTAAAATGTGATTTGCAGTTAGAACTTCTTCTCCCCAATAAGCGGAAGGCATGTCTGTAGTCAAGAGTATAGAGTTTAACATTTCTGTTAATGTCCGATTTTTACGCTCAGCTATGTCATTAGACTGGGGCGAGTAAGGAGCAGTGGTATCTGCAATGATTCCATGTTGGGCAAAGAAACATTTGAACTCACTGGACATATATTTTCCTCATCTATCACTTCTAAACCTCTTGATTTTCATGCCTAATTGGTTTTCTACCCTATTTTTGAAAATACAAAATTTTTCAAACGCTTCGTCTCTAGTTTTAAGAAGATAAATGTGACAGAACCTAGAACAATCATCTATAAAGGTGATCAAATATTTCATGACTCCTCTAGTGACAAAACTTTTGAAGTCACATATGTCGGAATGCATCAGTTCTAAGGGTGTTGTGCTCCTAGTAACCGCACTAAAAGGTTTGCTAGTGATCTTAGTTTGAGCACACACTTCACATTTATCAGTTTTGACTGTAGTGTCTAAAGCAATCTGGTGAGTCAAAACTGATAGTGTGAGCCAACGGTGAGACAGCTGACGTGTTGAAGGTGGGGAACGCAACTTTGCTGTTATCCTCAGACAAGACTTTAACTTTAAAGAATGTTAAGTTTATTCCTTCACTAGCTGCTAACTTAGTGTCTATTAGCTTACTTTGTGATGCTGGTATGTCTTTTACTTTCTGTAGCGGTAGAGTAACACTGTCAGTTAACTCACACTATTTTGGATGTGCCTTCTCGTTTCCAACTACAGTTCTTATGACACATCCAAAATTGCTAGAACTCACCAGATTGCTTTAGAACCACTTTGTACTGGCCTTTTCGTTTCTAACCATGGCGACAAAGTTGGATGGCTCGGTGAGGCTAACCATGTTAGCATGGTTGCCTTCTTGTGGTGCTTTGCCCTTTTCCTTGCGAGGAAGCCTGCAATCAGATGCACTGTGTCCCCACTTGTTGCAGTTAAAACACTTCCCCTTAAACTTTTAATGTGTTTACTGGTGCCTGCAACCTGGGAGCTACTAGGGTTGGGTTTTGACTTCCTAGGGTACGACACGCGTTTAGAGTTTGTAATCATGTTAGCAGCAGCCTTCTGCTTGCTAACAACTTCTAATGCGTGTCGAATCCTGTTCTCGTCCTCAATGCGTATAAAATGCTTGAGTTCGTTTAAACCCACCTGCATCTTCTTGCGGTACATTTTAGTTTTGAAATTGTACCACGTAGAAGGCAACTTATACACAATTGTGACAGCAACAAAGCTATCTGGCAACGAAATATTTTCGCTATGCAAGGAATCTACTAAAACTTCAAAATCAGATATCTGAGGGAGAATGACTTTCTCCTCGTCGAAGGTGAAGGAGTGGAACTTGTCCACCAGGTGCGCCTTGGACAGATCCTCCTCTTGCCTGAAATGCTCCTGCAGGGCATCCCAGATCTCCTTAGCTCTCTTCATCCTCATGTACGTCTTCGCCAGATTGGAAGACAGACAGTTCAGTAGGTAGTCGCGGCAGAAGTCTTCATCAGAAACCCACTGAGCCTCGTCATCAGTCCCGACGACCCCAGTACGATCAGACTGAACGGTATAGAACACGTTCAGATACTTCATCCCGAACTGAGTGTTCAATTTCCAGTCGTTGAACTCAATCGCCGTGAACTTCTCCAGCTTGATCATTGGAACGGGGGACAAAAAGTTGCCCTTCATCATTGTGCGCCCGTCAAAAAACGTGGATCTGAGCACGAAAAAACAACTGGGTTCCTATGTGCTGTCGTCGGCACTGCGTCTGGCGGTAACGACAGGGGGATGTTGTTGTCGCCATCGGCGGACAATAGCGCTAGGGTTGCACTTCCGTTTGATCGGAGATGGCGGCGGCGGGAGAGATCTGGACTAGGACGGATCTGGACTTGGAGCGGGGGAGGCGGCTTCTAGATCCAACGGAAAGAGGCGGCGACAACAAGAGAGGCCGACAATATCTCTGCAGGAGGCGACTGGCGGTTTCGCGATATTCCTTCTTGTCGAGCGGCCGAATCGTGCGTTATGGGAGATCCTCCAGTCGTGCGAACGGGATCTGTCAAACACACGAGAACGACGACCGAAAGCAATCAGGAGCGAGGACGCACACGAGCAGGGCTGTCGGCGACAGCAGTGATCGGCGACGGGAGCGAAGACCTGCGATCAGACAGCGACAGGGAGACCGAGCGGCGCACGGGAGGTGATGGCCGAAGTGAGATCACTGATCGGCTGCGAGGAGAACGACAGTTACCCGATCTCCTTCTTGCTCACGACGACGGGGAAGAACTGCATCGACGGGATCTCTCCTCCAGACTCGCGATGATGGGGAAGGCACAACGAACGACGACGGGAGAGCTCCAGCGAACGATTTGCGGCTGGGCAGATCGCGATCTCCTTCTTCGCGCTTGAACAGGAACCAGACGGGAGAGCTAACCCTAGGGGCTTAGATTCGAGATTGAGAGGGTGTTGCTCGAAGCATCCGAAGGTCCATCAAGGTGGAATGAACTCCCCGTTGCCCCTAGCGGGTATATATAGGCAAACCCTAGGAGTGTTTACGGGTATCGGGTATCCGTGTACTCGACCGACCCGTTTAGCCTCCGAACAATATTATTTATCCAAATATACATTAACAGTTTGGATCAGAAAACTCCACGAAATGTGCAACAAAATCAGAGCAACGGGAATCACCGGCAAAATAGACAATAATCCACGAAATGAGCAATAGGATTCGTCGTAGAAGACAACCCGAGACACAAGCCGTTGTCGCTGGATTCGCCGGAGTTAGCAGGCAGCCGGAAAACCGTTGGAGAAAGCAGGGAGCGCAGAATGAGCAATAGGATTCGCCGGAGAAGACAACCTGAGACACCAGCCGCCGTAGCTGGATTCGCCTGAGAAAGCATGCCCCCGTAAAAGCGAGAGAGCGGAGAGTCGTTCGCAGATTTTGCAGTGCGTATAGCAGTTTTTGCAGTGTCATTAAAAATTTCTATATAAAAAAAATGCAGTGCAGTTTTTGCAGTGTCATTAACATCGGCCAGTTAAAATTGCGCTCGTTTAAGAGCCATCTCTCCCAAGAAAAGAGCACGTGGTCAAATAATCTAAATAATATCTCATTTCATAATATCTTTTCAAAATAATAAAAAAAAGGCAAGACCGCGGGACTAGAAGATTTGACCATTTTGACCTATCCACGTACGCCAAACCAAAATCCCTTTGCCTTCCTTTTTTTTTTGAATAATTATTTTATTATTATTTTCAGAAATTTCCTCCCCCCATTAACGCCCTCTTTAGAGAGCTTATTATAAATGGAGCCGTTGCCGCCTCTTCAACGAACTCCGCGCCACTCTAATGGAGAAGGACGACGGCGGAGGCGGAGACACCCATTACAGAGGCGTCCGCCGGCGGCCCTGGGGGAAATTCGCCGCTGAAATCCGCGACTCTTCCCGGCAGGGAGCAAGGATTTGGCTCGGGACATTCAACACGGCGGAGGAAGCCGCGCGCGTCTATGACCGCGCCGCCTACGCAATGCGCGGGTCGAACGCCGTGCTGAACTTCCCGGAAGAAGCGCAGGACGAAGGCCACCCTGCGGCCTCTTCATCGGCGGCGAGAGCGGGGGGCGGGAAGGAGGTGATCGAGTTCGAGTGCTTGGACGACCGAGTTTTGGAGGAGATGCTTGGCTCCGACGATCGGAGGAAGAATGCCGGCAAGAGGAAAGATGAGGAATGAGCTTAACCACTATGCAGCTCCACAGTACTACTATATATGTCAGCCTTGGTGAATGGCTCCGATAATATAGTCTCGCATCGAGAAACTCATGTAGCATTTTTTTCGTCTATCGTGGTTTCCTCTATCGGGAGGAATAAGTATGTACGGGTAACGCTAAGTTTTCAAATCGGTACAAAATCTCATCGAAAATCCAACCAATATTTTAAATAAAAAATCATGCATCGAAACTAAAAAATCCGCCGACACGAAAAAAATTCCTCTAACGCAGCAGCGTAGACCCATCAATTCGCTCTCATGTCATCTAATTAAAAATAATGCCGGTGCATTAGCGGTCATAAACATATTGTAATGCTCATTCACCCTTCTGTCTAGCTAGCTACCACATATTGATTATTTCCTCATGAGAGGGCATTCGCGTGCGGAGACGAGTGCGACCTTTTTAATGGGGCCACACCTTCCCATTCTTTTCGTCATTCTTGTGCATGGGTCCTCCCACGCGTAGTGTTCATTCTGGCAATGACTAAGTACTAGTACCGCCACACCCTACAAACGGTGGGACCGTAAGAAAATCACACGTTTTTGTATTCGTATCATAACAATTAAAATTGAATTACTCAAATTCATTTGATGATCTTATTTATATTTATGATCATGATCACCGGAAAATTTCTTTTTAATCTAGTATAGATACATGTAAGTGTAATCATAAAAAAGTTGACGCAAGAATTCTTCGGTTATTATTTGAATTCAGGATCCAACAAGGAAAAACTAGAAAACCAAATGCGGCCACTAATGATGAGGACAGAATTGGAATTGGGAGCCATATAATATTAGTACTTTGGCTTGTTGAATCATTTCGCCAGAATTGGAATTGAGAGAGAGTGAGAGAGAGATCAGAGAGAGGAATTCATGTGACTTTTCTGTTGGGGTTTAGCTCCTAAAGGTGACGTTTTTTGTGAATTTTGTGATTCAGCAAATAGGTTGCAACCTGTTAAAATAGCAGGTTGCAACTCTTTTGACTCTGTCCTTCTATTTGGGCAAAAATCTGGGCTGTTTCTTTTGGTCCGGTTCAGCGGACTGTTTTAATTTTGGCGTGAACAGGTTTTGATGGGTTAAGTTAAGGAGAGGTTAGGCTTGATTTTATTCCCCCCTCTCTCTTCCCGATTCTGAATAGCCGCCCCCTCCCTTCCTCTTCTCTCGGTCTTGGAGAGCCGCCGCCGGTGCGTTGGTGGAGGGGTTTGTCGGCGCTGCTGTCAGAGGTTGAAGAGGCGCTGTCGCCGCTGGTTTTGGAGGGGCTGTCGCCGCCGCTGTTTTGGTAAGAGGCGTCGCCATCTTTGTTGGAAGAAAGAGAGCCGACCTCATTGCTTGGAGGTTTGAAATCTCCGTCCAGATTTTTGCCGGAAGAAGGAGGTGATTCCTCAGTGGTGTTTGGAGTTTTCTCTATCGTGTCAAAGGCCTCTTCGTCTACGGTTCAAGGTGTTCTCTTTCTCGTTTTCGCTTGCTATTGTGCTTGAAAAGAGAGTAGGGTTTTATCCTGTTGTAGAGAAGTTGTGTGTTTAGCTTTGTGGTGGAGAGGAGTGGATTTGTTTGTCAAATCCGGTGGGCGTTCTAGGTTTGGGCAAACCTAGATTATCTTTGTAATCCTTATTTATTATAGTAGATTTTATTGTGCCGTGCCCCGTGGTTTTTGACCTTCAAGTGGTGAAGGTTTTCCACGTATATCTCTGTGTTCTCCTGTGTTGTTTGGTTTTGTTTGTTGTTCTTTCTTATTGTTCCAGGCTCTATTGATCGGTGTGAGACGCCGTTATCTGCGGCCTTCATTCCCTACAAGCGGTATCAAAGCCAGGTTCTTTGGCTTGTCATTTTTATTTCTCGGTTTCTAACTCGGTGTGGTAGGTGACGACCATTGCTCTGCTCCCTATCCTCTCTTGTTAATCCCTTGAAATAAATCGAATTGCGGATCGTGTTAGAACAATTTTTGTTTGAGAAAGCAATGGAACAGAACACAAGGATGGTCAGTATGAATGACAAGAATTGGAGCATCTGGAAGCCTCAGATGGAGGATCTTGTATATTGTAAAGATCTCCATGCTCCGTTGACAGGGAGACCGACTTCAGTTAAGGATGATGAAAGGTGGAAGAGGATGGATCGGAAGGCAGTAGGGTTCATTAGGCAGTGGCTTGATGACTCTGTTTTTCATCATGTTTCCACGGAGTCCTCGACTCAAGCCTTATGGAAAAAGCTTGAAGCCTTGTATGAGCGGAAGACTGCAGGTAACAAGTCATTTATGATTAGGAAGCTTGTTAATTTGAAGTACCGGGAATGTTCGCAGATGACTGAGCACCTGAACCTTGCCCAAAGTATTATCAATCAGTTGGAGTCCATGAAGATTACCTTGGGAGATGAACTCCAAGCTCTGATGGTCCTTAGTTCCTTACCAGAGAGTTAGGAGACTCTAGTAGTGTCGTTGAGCAACTCAGCACCTGATGGCGTGGTAACCATGGAGATGGTGTATAGTTGTCTCCTGAACGAAGAGTTGAGAAGGAAGGATTCTGGATCTTCAAATTCGGGTGTTTTCCTCACGGAAGGAAGAGGCAGGTCTATGAAGAAGGATGTGAAGAACATGGGCACTTCCAGGAGCAAGTCTAGGGGAAAGTCCAAGAAGGACATCGAGTGCTACTATTGTAAGAAGAAGGGTCATTTCAAGAAGGATTGTTTCCAAATGAAAAGAGATCTGAAGGGAAAGATCAAGGAGGTAGGAGAATCCAGTGGTGATGCGACGACTTCGATTGCGGAGGCTGAGCCGTTATGCTTGCAGTGCAGTGAGTCGTCTTGCCAGGAATGCGTTGACACAGACTGGATCGTGGACGGAGGTGCATCCTATCATTGCACTCCTCACATGGATTACTTCTACACCTACTCTGCGGGAGATCTTGGTGTGATCCGGATGGCAAATTCCGGTGAATCGTTGATTATTGGCAGTGGTGATGTTCACTTGGAGACTGAGTTTGGGAAGATTGTTCTCAAGGGCGTCAGGAACATTCTTGACTTGAGAATGAATCTGATTTCCGTTGGTAGACTTGATGATGGTGGTTTCACAACCATTGAAGGTGGAGGTACCTGGAGGTTGCTGAAGGACTCTTTGGAGGTAGCCAGAGGAAGGAAGTGTTGTGGCCTTTATCGCACAAATGCCAAGATCTGTGGCCCAATTGTGAATGCTGCTGAGGGAGACTCTATGGAGTTATGACATCGCAGGCTTGGGCATATCAGTGAGAAGATCTTGAAGATTTTGGTGAAGAATAAGGTTCTTCCGGAGCTATCAGGAGTGATTCCCAACACGTGTGTGCACTGTTTGGCCGGTAAGCAGAAACGTGTTTCCTTTGCTGATTCTGAACCAAAGAGGAAGGCAGAGTTACTATATTTGATACACACTGATGTGTGTGGTCCAATTGAGCCCAAGTCTGTGGGCGGAGCCGCCTACTTTGTCACGTTCATTGACGATCATTCCAAGAAAGTCTGGGCATACTCTGTGAAGCAGAAGAGTGATGTTCTAGCAAAGTTTGAAGAATTCAGAGCGAAGGTGGAGAAGATGACCGGTAAAGAAATAAAGCATGTTCGATCTGACAATGGGGGAGAGTACACTGGTGCCTTCGATGCTTACTGCAGAGAGCATGGCATAGTACATGAAAGGACAATCCCGAGGACGCCGCAACAGAATGTGTTGGCAGAGAGGATGAACAGGACGATTATTGAGAAGATCAGATGCATGATTTCTCAAGCTGGCATTGGTAAGCAGTTTTGGGCTGAGCCTATGCAAACTGCTGTACATCTGATAAATCTGTCTCCTTCGGCACCTCTGAATGGTGATATTCCAGAGCGTGTTTGGTTCGGGAAGGAAGTGTCGTACGGACATGTGCGGGTGTTTGGGTGCAAAGTTTACGTTCATGTCCCCAAGGAAGAGAGGTCGAAGCTTGATGAGAAGTCTCGGGAGTGCATCTTATTGGGATTTCCCCATGAGGAGTTTGGATATAGACTCTGGGATCCCGTGAACAAGAAAATGATCAGAAGCAGAGATGTGATCTTTGTTGAAGATCAAGTGGTTGGTGAGCAGAATGCTGCGGATTCACAAGTTCCACAATTTCCACCTGCGGAGGAGAGACTCTATATTGATGATGGGCCAGTAGAGACTGTTGCTGATGATGGGCATGCTGAGGAGGAAGTTGGTGAGCTTATTCCTGATGAGGAGATGATTCCGGATGTAGGGGAGCTTTGCCAGTTGATGTGCCACCTGTGGTGGAGGTTCCTCCTGTCAGATCTGAGAGTCAAAATGCCCAATATCAGGTATTCTCCTCATGAGTATATCTTGCTTACAGATAGTGGAGAGCCCGAGTCCTATGCGGAGGCTTAGAGTGCTGAAGATCGTGAGGCTTGGACGGCTACTATGGAAGAGGAGTTATACTCCCTTCAGAAGAACGAGACGTATGATTTAGTCCCATTGCCTAAAGGGAAGAGAGCTTTGAAGAATAAGTGGGTCTTCAAGCTGAAGTTGGATGAAAATATCTCTCAGCCGAGGTACAAGGCGAGACTTGTAGTGAAAGGTTTCAGTCAGAAACAAGATATCGATTTCGATGAGATATTTTCCCCAGTGGTGAAAATGTCCTCTATCAGACTGGTGTTGGGTATGGCTTCCTCCATGGATCTTGAAGTCGAGCAGATGGACGTCAAGACGGCATTTCTACATGGTGATTTGGAGGGAGAATACATGGAGCAGCCCGAAGGCTTTGTGGCTAAGGGGAAGCATCATCTGGTCTGCCGGCTCAAGAAGAGCCTTTATGGGTTGAAACAGGCACCCAGGCAGTGGTATAGGAAATTTGACGCTTTCATGATGAAGAGCAAATTTCAACGGACCAGGGCTGATCACTCCGTATATGTGAAGAGGACTGAGAAGGCTTTCACTATTCTATTGCTGTACGTAGATGATATGCTGATTGTTGGGGATGACAAGGCAAGCATAGCTGAGTTGAAGAAGGAGCTCGGTGAGTCCTTTGAAATGAAGGATTTGGGACCGGCAAGGAAGATTATTGGAATGAAAATCACCAGGGACAGGAGTGCCGGTCAACTATGGCTATCTCAGTTTGAGTATGTGGAGAAAGTGCTGAAGAAGTTCATGATGGACAAGGTAAAACCCGTTGCTACTCCCTTAGCCGGGCACTTCAGACTTTCTAGTTCTCAAAGTCCTTCATCTGAGGAGGAGGTGGAAGAGATGAGTCATATCCCTTATGCATCTGCAGTTGGGAGTTTGATGTATGCTATGGTCTGCACTAGGCCAGACATAGCTCACGATGTGGGGTCTGTGAGCCGTTACTTGACAAACCCAGGGAAAGATCACTGGAGTGCTGTGAAATGGGTATTCCGCTATCTCCGAGGAACCTCAGACCTTTGCTTAAAGTTTGGTGGAGGTCCACCAGAACTTATTGGATACTCGGACTCGGACATGTCAGGAGATGTTGACACGAGGAGATCCATTTCTGGATTCGTGGTCATTTTTGGAGGGGGAGCAGTGTCATGACAGTCAAGGCTTCAGAAGTGCGTGGTATTGTCGACAACGGAGGCTGAGTATATTGCGTTGACTGAGGCATCAAAGGAGCTTATTTGGATGAAAAAGTTCATGCTTGAGCTTGGTCTCCGACAGGACGTGTACACCGTATTTTGTGACAGTCAGAGTGCTATATTCTTGGCCAAGAATCCCGCCTTTCACTCCAGGACGAAGCACATCGACGTGAAGTATCACTGGATTCAGGATGCAGTTGAGGAGAAGCTGTTGGTGGTGGAGAAGATCCACACGGATGAAAACCCTTCGGATATGATGACGAAGGTCGTCCCAAGGGAAAAACATGATCTTTGCCGACGGTTGATCGGCATGATGTCCACTTGAAGGAGTCAAGGTGGAGAACTCCCCTTTATGGTCTGAAGGGGGAGTTTGTTGGGGTTCAGCCCCTAAAGGTGGCGTTTTTTGTGAATTTTGTGATTCAGCAAATAAGTTGCAACCTGTTAAAATAGCAGGTTGCAACTCTTTTGGCTCTGTCCTTCTATTTGGGCAAAAATCTGGGATGTTTCTTTTGGTCCGGTTCAGCGGACTGTTTTAATTTTGGCGTGAACAAGTTTTTATGGGTTAAGTTAAGGAGAGGTTAGGGTTGATTTTATTCCCCCCCCCCCCCCCCCCCCTCTCTCTTCCCGATTCTGAATAGCCGCCCCCTACCTTCCTCTTCTCTCGGTCTTGGAGAGCCGCCGCCGGTGCGTTGGTGGAGGGGTTTGCCGGCGCTGCTGTCGGAGGTTGAAGAGGCGCTGTCGCCGCTGGTTTTGGAGGGGTTGTCGCCGCCGCTGTTTTGGTAAGAGGCGCCGCCATCTTTGTTGGAAGAAAGAGAGCCGGCCTCATTGCTTGGAGATTTGAAATCTGCGTCCAGATTTTTGCCGGAAGAAGGAGGTGATTCCTCAGTGGTGCTTGGAGTTTTCTCTACCGTGTCAAAGGCCTCTTCGTCTACGGTTCAAGGTGTTCTCTTTCTCGTTTTCGCTTGCTATTGTGCTTGAAAAGAGAGTAGGGTTTTATCTTGTTGTAGAGAAGTTGTGTGTTTAGCTTTGTGGTGGAGAGGAGTGAATTTGTTTGTCAAATCCGGTGGGCGTTCTAGGTTTGGGCAAACCTAGATTATCTTTGTAATCCTTATTTATTATAGTGAATTTTGTTGTGTCGTGCCCCGTGGTTTTTGACCTTCAAGTGGTGAAGGTTTTCCACGTATATCTCTGTGTTCTCCTGTGTTGTTTGGTTTTGTTTGTTGTTCTTTCTTATTGTTTCAGGCTCTATTGATCGGTGGGAGACGTCGTTATCTGCGGCTTTCATTCCCTACAAGGGCCTTCATTCCCTACATTTTCCACGTTAAAAATTCTCGTGTCATTTACTAACTTTTTTTATTGACTGTTTGCGCACTCGGTTCGCTTCCGAGCTAAAATAGTTCAATTGGACCGGTCTACCAGAGCACTCGAGCGACCCGCAACACCCTGTTTTTTATTACTTGCTTAATTGACATAGAGTTTAAGTACATAATATATGCTAGTGAAATCATTATTTCAGATGATGCCTGTGTTATTCATCAATGTTTGTGTTTGTGTATATATATATCTATATGCGGGCGGGGGTATGTATTTGCCTATGTGTGTGTATTTGTGCTTGAGAAATTTCCGTCTCATTGAATTCATGTCAGCAGCCGAACCGTAGAATTGTTAATTCTTGTGATTGAATTTTCGCATGCAGCTAAACAACAAAATTTGAATTGGTCTCAATTCTAATTCAATTAATTTAAATTCCAACAGGAATTGGAATTGAGCAAATTCTAATTTCCAGTACCATCATTTTTTTCTAAACAAGCGGAGTCTTTGTCCAAAGAGAACAAATGGAGACTCATAAATATAAATTGAAAAGCTCAAATGATTTTATATTAATTTAATTCATCTTCTCTAGCACAAATTGATAGAACTAGGCAAGAATTGGAAGAAAATAACCGAGTGAGAATGATGTCCAAATAAAACTTTTGGACATAAATTTTCTTTAGAAAGCTTTTAGAGAGAAAATCGAGCTAGAGAATTCTAGCGAAAAAGAATATTTGAGAGATATTTCTAAAGAAAGAAACATAGCTGAGATTTCTAGAGAAAAAAATTTATAAGAATTACTTTTCGGCGAGAGAATCCCAGTGAATCGAATCGTCGTTGTGATATCAAATTCAAATAAAGTGAGGGCAATAGTGTAAGCGTGATGAACATGTGATTCGATCTACATAGATAAGAATTAACCATGCCAAGGAAATTTTGATATACAAAGAGTAATTGGAGCTTAGAATGCATCATTTTAAGGGGAAGTATTTGTGTTCGGGAGAGAGAAAGAAAAATTCACATGCTCGAAACCAAAGAAAAATTCTATAAACATAGAATAGCCTAAGAGAAGTGGCTTAGGATTTAAAATAGAGGACTTAACTATATATTCAGGTTTGAAGCAACTAATTAATAACAAGTTAATTATGAGATTAATATTCAAATTTAAATAAGAAAGCATTACTTGCACAATGATCATTGTCAGTCACATTTAGTTCATTTTTCACAAATGGAAATGAGACAAAAAGCTCAAAAATTTAATAAGGTTTTGTTTAGTGAACTTAATGGTTGGTTAGAGTATGACCAACATAAAAAATGCTTAATTTTACTTATATTGTTATATCTTTCCACAAAATAGTTGTGATCTAAATTTTGTAAGTCTTGTATTTAAATATTGAATTTTTTTTTTTTGAAAATTATGTCAAAAACTTAATGGTGCACATAATGTTTCTTAAAGGACCTGTGATAATTTGATGAATTGGAATTAAAATATTTAGATTGTTTTTGTTAAAAAGGAAGAAACACAAATTATACAATATCATGCTTATGTGCACCCATTGATTTTATCTATTTGATTTTACGCCAGTGACTATCTTTTTGTGAGCATAATGAGTCAAATGAATCTATCAACAAAGGAAATTTTCATGAACTTGTAAACTTTTTGGGCTCACATAATGTTGTTAAGTCTATTGTGTTATTAAATGCTCTAAGTAACTATCAATTAATGTCTTCAAAAATTCAAAAAGAATTTTTTTTTGTAATTGTAAGTGAGACAACAAATAAATTTTTTACAGATATTGAAAAAGTGCTTTTTATCATTTTAGTTGAATATTGTGATATTACAATAGAGGAGAAAATGACAATTGTTTTATGGTATATTAATATGAAGAGTTTATTATGGAACATCTCCTTAGTTTTGTCCATGTACTAGATACTACTTCAATATCAGTTAAGAATGCTAATCAATTTATGTCATCAAAAATTTAGAAAGAAATTGTTTTTGCAATTGTAAGTGAGACAACAAATAAAATTCTGAAACATCTCCTTAGTTTTGTCCATGTACTATATATTACTTCAATGTAAGTTAAGAATGCTAATCAATTAATGTTATCAAAAATTCTAAAAGAAATTGTTTTTGTAATTGTAAGTGAGACAACAAATAAAATTCTTACAGATATTGAAAAAGTGTGTTTTGTCATTTTAGTTGATGAATCTTGTGATATTATAATAGAGGAGAAAATGATAATCGGTTTACGGTATATTAATATGAAGAGTTTATTATGGAACGTCTCCTTAGTTGTCCATGTAATAGATACTACTTCAATAGCAGTTAAGAATGCTAATCAATTAATGCCATCAAAAATTCAGAAAGAAATTATTTTTGCAATTGTAAGTGAGACAACAAATAAAATTCTTACATATATTGAAAAAGTGTGTTGTCATTTTAGGCTTCATTTGGTTCCGCGTTTAGGCCTGACGTTTTGAGGAAACGCTGATTCACGACGGCAAAACAAACGGGTTGTCGGCTCCGTTTGCCGCGTTTCGCCCCGCAGCAAGGAGGGAAATCAGCGCCGCCCCTCCGTTTCGACCCCCGCCTCCTTGCCTCCATTTCGACCCCCGCGTTTGCGTCGCCCTTTCCACCCGCTATCGCTGCGCCAAATGAAGCCTTAGTTGATGAATCTTGTGATATTACAATAGAGGAGAAAATGACAATTGGTTTACAGTATATTAATATGAAGAGTTTATTATGGAACGTCTCCTTAGTTTTGTTCATGTAATAGATACTACTTCAATATCAGTTAAGAATGCTAATTAATTAATGCCATCAAAAATTCAGAAAGAAATTATTTTTGCAATTGTAATTCAGACAACAAATAAAGTTTTTACAGATATTGAGTAAGTGTGTTTTGTCATTTTAATTGATGAATCTTGTGATATTACAATAGAGGAGAAAATGACAATTATTTTACGGAATACTAATATGAAGGGTTTATTATGGAATGTCTCCTTAATTTTGTCTATGTACTAGATATTACTTCAATATCACTTACGAATACTAATCAATTAATGTCATCAAAAATTCAGAAAGAAATTGTTTCTGCAATTGTAAGTGAGACACCCAATAAAATTCTTACAGATATTAAAAAGTGTGTTTTGTCATTTTAGTTGATGAATCTCGTGATATTACAATAGAGAAGAAAATGACAATTGTTTTACGGTATATTATATGAAGAATTTATTATGGAACGTCTCCTTAGTTTTATCCATGTACTAGATATTACTTCAATATCTGTTAAGAATGCTAATCAATTAATGTCATCAAAAATTCAGAAAGAAATTATTTTCGGAATTGTAAGTGAGACAGCAAATAAATTTTTTACAGATATTGAAAAAGTGTGTTTTGTCATTTTAGTTGATGAATCTCGTGATATTACAATAGAGGAGAAAATGACAATTGTTTTACGGTATATTATATGAAGAATTTTTTATGGAACGTCTCCTTAGTTTTATCCATGTACTAGATATTACTTCAATATCAGTTAAGAATGCTAATGATCATCATTTTATGAAGTATAGACTTAATATCTCAAAAATATGTGGGCATGGTTATGATGGAGCTAGCAACATCAAGAATGAGTTTAAATGGCTTACAATATTGATTATGAACGAGCATACATCTACTTTCTATATTCATTGCTTTACTTATCAACTACATTTGCAACTAGTAGTTGTGCATAAAGCCATTTTGAAATTGTATAGTAGTTTTCCTTGTTTAATATCGTATTTAATATTATTGTAGGCTCTTGTAAACATCGTGACAATCTCAAAGCAACAGAAGTGGATAGAGTTGCTCAAAATTTAGTTGTTGAGAGATAGAGTGGTTGAGAGATTAATCACCCATTGGAAATTAAAAGTGCATGAAACAAGTGGTGGATTTTTCATTACGACAATATCTTCAATTATATTCTTATGTTTTCATCTATAATGGAGTTTCTTGAAATTATTTCAATTTGATGGAGTTATGGAAATAAAAAAAGGAATCTTTAGCAATCTTATCAGAAGTGCATTGACTTTTGATTTTGTATTTATTTTGGTGAATCAATGTCAATTTTACCTCTCATAATTTTATCTTTTTAGAGCAAAGGAGCAAGTGAGAAGAAATCTGATTGGTAACCTGGCCTCCAATTCCCATCGCCACCGCTCCAAAACATCAATTTTAACCTTTTTTTAAGACCACAGCCACCCCCTCCACCACTCACCTATCCATAGCCAACACTCTCATTGCCACCGCTCTAACTCTCATCAATATGAGAGAAAATATCAATCAATTATTTTTATATCAATTTATATTTGTTGAATTTAAGATTCACATGAGTGTACTTTGACATTTTTTATTAGACTTCTTATACTTAATTACAAATTAATGGTGTGCATAATTATAATTAATATATTAGTCAAATATTGTTGTGCTTCACTCAGTTTTCTCCCCGGTCCGGAGAATCGGACCGCCTTAGCTCGAGATTGGGCCGAGCGCGCAAACACTCACAAGAGATCCAACAGCAATGGCAAGCGACACGTTTTAGCGTGGAAAACCCGAAAAAGTGAAAAACCAGGTGGTCTGATCTGTGTCGAGCCAAAATCCACTAGTTCCTTTGAGGTTACAAGAGTTTGAGATCCTCGGAGGGTGACAGACTACCTCTCCATTTACAAGCTTTGAAAGCAATGAAAAGAGGAAAAATGACCAAGTCCACAGAGCTTCCGCGAGAGCGTCCGCAAGAGCGTCCATGAGGGCGTTCTTCTACATCCTTTCCAACGCGTGCTGACTCGTCCACGTGAGTGTTGAGCGTAAGCAGACTTGAGAGCGATCCGAGTGAATTCAGAGCGAAGGAACGATCTAAGTCACACGTCCTCGGGGGAAAACCTCATAGCTCTATCTTATCTCTCTGGTTGCTTGTCTTCAAATGAAGGCATAGGGACATTTTTATAGCTTTCTTGAAGGGACGCGCTGGTAATTACGCCCAGCTGAATCTGGAGTTGACAAATGACGTTGCTCGGTTCCGGTCACCTAGATCACAATTTTCTCGAAAAGGACAAACATGTCCTCGGGTGGTCCGGGTTGCACGAGCAAGTTTCCCGACAGTGATGGTGGCCGGAGGCGCCGACGATGATCAGAAGTGGCGGCGGCGAGCCACCGGTGTGTGCACGCAATACGTGTGTGTGCATGGGCGCGCGCACACATTGCGTGCACCTGCACTATGTGCGCAAGGGCGCGTGAGCGCGCTGCATGCGCGAGGGCGCAGGCTGCACGCTCTTGCGGGCAATGCAGGCCGCGCATCCTGCGAGCGCCCGCGTGCCGCGTGCAATGTGATCCCCCGCATGCCGCACGCAGGCATGCCGAGCGCGAAGCAGGCCACGCGTGGCCGGGAGTGCGCCTGAGTGCGTGCGCGACGAGGGCCGCCCGTGCACGCGGTACCCGCGCACTCGGGGCCTGTGTGCGAGCGAGTGTGCGCTTGGTCCTTTCGGGGCATATACGTGCGTTGTTCCACTCGTCCCCTCTGGGGTGGTTTTAGGGTCCTTCGAGCGAGCGTGACTTACTCGGTTGGGTTGACATGCTTGAGTGCTTTGATCCAATTTGATTCAGAAGGCTTTAGTGGGAACCATTGGATGCCCCTAATTTTCGCGAGTCGTGAATTGCAAAGGGACGAGCCCAAATTTTTGTAACCTTAATTATTTTGACTTAGGGTCATGTACTTCAAATTATTACTTTGTGCACGCATCACGCATTACTTCTCGTTAGGCCTGGAGGTGTATGTTGATCACTTGGCGCCACTTGGTATCAGCCTTGCGAGATAATGATCTCATAGTTGACATTGGGCGGGGGATCTTGGGAACCACTAACTTGTGCATTGCTTCTGTCTTTGTAGTAGTAGGTGCGCCTTGGCATAGTAACGTGGTTTTTGCACGTTTAGTGGCCCTTGCGGCATTTTACGGAGACGTCCTCCTGTTCAAGCTAGCCCCGCGTATTATGATGGATTGGAAATGTTTTGTTTTCCTCCACGTTCCTTTTCTTTACGGGTGCGCAAATTTGATGTTGTGTTCACTTTGGTGAATATCAATTGGTGTTAGTGCTGAAGGTTGATACTTGGACGCAGTACGGAGGGATGTTTGTCACCCTTGTCCTATTTGTGCGGGAGGACTCGAAGTCCATTTTTAACAAATGATGCTGGAGGATTCGGGGTCCATCCTGGGGAGGAATCCGGAGGAGGATTTGTGGCTCGCTCCTATCTTGAGGATTAGAAGTACTCGAGGTCTGTTCTTGTCGCAGAGTAGTAAGACACGAGGTTCGTTTGTTTTGGAGGCATGGAAGGTCCCATGGTCCGTTCTTATTAGGAGACGTAGAAGAACTCAGTGCCCGTTCTTGTGTGATAGAAAAGAAGAACTCAGTGTATGTTTTATCGAGAGTTGAGACAGGGATGTTCAAGGCAGAGGCCGAGCTGGCGCGGCTGGAGGAGGAGAACACGTCAATGGATGTTGCACTTCAGGATGTAAAGGTGGCGCAGACTCCCACGATTGTTGAATACAAGGAGTCATATTGTTGTAGAGTGGAGCGATCCCTGATCGCGGAGGAGGCCTGATCAGAGATGATGGCCACGAAGGTGGATCCACTATAGGAGGATGTGCGTGATGTTGCGCTCTGCCTTAGGTTTGGAAAGGGCTTCTGTGCGGCGTAGAGGATGTTGTGGCACTCCGACCTTTGAGTGGGGAATTCCTCAGATGACAATGCTGACGTTGATGTCGAGGGATGACATGATTGTATCCGCACTGTGCACGCACTTTGTATCTTTTGTTTGCATTTTGCTTTTGTTGTTGTAGGCGTAGCTTAGCCCAGTAGCATGAATTTTCTTGCGATGTATCCATTGGGGTGTTATAGAGTTATTCTCCTGTTTGAGCCTTGTGTATCTCGTCAAATCAGAAGTGTTTTGCTTTTTACGCTCATTTTGATCAAACGTGTGAGTTTGATGCATCGCGTTGAGTTTGCGATCTCCAATGAGCGTTAGTGTCGAGGGCTGATGCTTTAATGTATTGTGTAGGGACGTTTTTCCCCTTTGTCCGGATGGCACCAGAGATCTCGGAGTCCATTTTGGCTAAGTGATGCGGGAGGACTTGTGGTCCGTCCTGGCCGGAATCCATAGGAGGATTTAGGGCTTGCTCTTTTCTTGAGGAGTAAAGGACTCGAGGTCCATTCGTATCGCGAAGTAGAAGGATGTGGGGTCCGTTTGTTCGCGAGGCGCAGAAGGACTATTGTTCCGTCTGGCCTAAGTAGAAGGGCACAGGGTCTAATCTGTCTGGAGATGCAGAAGGACATTTGTCCATTCTCGACTAAGTAAAAGGTCACGAGGTCCGTTCTTTCGAGAGGTGCAAAAGGACCTTTGTCCGTTCTCGCCTAAGTAGAAGGACACGGGGTCCGTTCCTTCAGGAGGTGCAGAAGGACCTTTGTCCGTTCTCGCCTAAGTAGAAGAACATATGGTCCGTTCTTCCAGGAGGTGCAAAAGGACATTTGTCCGTTCTCTCCTAAGTAGGACATTGGGTCCATTCTTTCAGGAGATTGTTGTAGCGGATGGAACCAAAAATAGTTGCATTAATGTTGAAAAAAGATGCATGTGCTCGCGAGCTTCTTCTTGCGGCTTATTCTTGAAAGCAACGATAATTCAGTAGATATTGCGCGGGGGGGGGGGGGGGGGGGGGGGGTTCCTGACCCCGAGTCTGAATCAAGGTTCGCTTATATCTCCAAAGATTGCGCTATGGATGGGGCGTGACTGCTGCAGGTAGCAGAGTCGAGCTGCCTCTTGATCTCCTCGCACAACGCCTATCCCTTTAGGAGTAATGAACTTCATTGCAAGGTGCGAGATCGAAGGGATTTCTTCGAAGAGTGTCTGGAGCGGACAACCGAAAATGGCGTTGTACGCTGAGCTGGATTTGACCACCACAAACTGAACATTTTGTGTGACTTGTTTTGGGAATTCCCCCAGAGTGACTGGGAGTATGATCGTCCCATGTATCGGAACAGGGCTTTTATCAAACCCGTATAGCGGCCCCGTTGCTGGCTCGAGGTGCTCCCGGACGATCTTTATGTTGTGAAGAGTAGATGCGAGCAGGACATCTACCGAGCTATCGCTATCGATTAATATCCTTCTGATCCTTAAGCGGGGGTTGGAGATTCCTGCGCCGATGACAAGGGGCTCCTGGTGAGGCGTGCGTATTCTCTCTATGTCTTCATCCCCGAAGCTGATGGCGGTGTCCTGCGGTGTCATGTGGTGCCATTGAGTTTTCCGGGTCCTTTTACAATCGAGCGATGGAGAGGACTTGGGCAATGGGGAAAGGCGAGCCAGTGATGGTTTCGACTTCCCCAACCATTTGCCTACCCCGGGGCTCCCTAGCGCGCGGGAAGCTGCTCCCATCCTGGCTGATGTGGAGGAGGCCGATTCAGCACTTAGTTCTGTAAGAATCTCCCTAGGTGTCCTGGCGGATGAGGTGCTCTATCTCCTCCTTCAGTCGGGTGCAGTCTTCTATGTTGTGCCCATTCCAACAGTGAAACTCATAGTACTGCATTTGGTCTCCCCAATTTTGGGGGTGCAGCTTGGGCCTGCAGAGCATATCAGAGTTCTGGATGGCCATGAACACTTGCATTCACGTAGTGTTCAAAGGGGTTGAAGTCCCAGTGTCGGCAAGAGCCCAGGTCCCTATGAGGGTTGCTGCAGCGATCGTCGTTTCTCCTAGGTGTCGGTGACACTGGCACTTGCTCCCTTTTTCACTTTGCAGTCCCCTCGAATTTCCGGCGGTGCACCTCGATAGCTTCATTCGCCGTGATCTGCGCCTCGACCAGGTGAACTAGGTCAGCGTAGCTTGGTACTGTCTTTCACATTAGAGTAGAGTAGAATCTGTCGGGATAGAGCCCTCCTTGGAAGACGTCGTGGAGGATGTTTACCCAAAAATCGGCGATCATCTCGAGCTGGCTTTTTGCAGGTAACCGAAGCAATCGACATGCCCCCGCAGTCCTCGGACGACCTCTCCCGATAATCTAGGTAATTTTTCCCAGCTCCGAGCCCTGGCGGTCTCCCATCGCCCGGGCAGTCTCCCCCGAGGAGGTCGCCCCCCTTGGGCGACCTCTCCCCCTGGGAGGTCGCACCTCGGGCGACCTCGCCAGTGAGGTCGCCCCCCTTGGGCGACCTCGCCCTCCGGGAGGTCTCCCCTCGGGCGACCTCTCCAGTGAGGTCGCCCTCCTTGGACGACCTCGCCCCCTGGGAGGTCGCCCCTCGGGCGACCTCGCCAGTGAGGTCGCCCTCCTTGGGCGACCTCACCCCCTGGGAGGTCTCCCCTCGGGCGACCTCGCAAGTGAGGTCACCCCCTTTGGGCGACCTCACCCCCTGGGAGGTCGCCCCTTGGGCGACCTCGCCAGTGAGGTCGCCCCCCTTGGGCAACCTCGCCCCCTGGGAGGTCGCCCTTTGGGCGACCTCGCCAGTGGAGTTCGCCTCCTTGGCAACTTCTCCCCGTGGAGGTCGCCCCCCTGGGCGACCTAGCCCCGAGAGGTCTCGGTTCAGGGCAGTCCCTTTTTAGGCGATCTCTTTCTCTTCAGGTGATTTTAAGCCTCAACAGGTTCAGTCGATCTCAGATGAGTTCAATCTCAGCAGATCCGGGCAGCCCGTAACTATTAGATCTGCCCGTTTGGGAAGGTCCCCGCGCATATAAATAGAGGGGTAGGGGTACCAGTTGAGATGACCTTTTTTGGAGAGTTTCGAACCCTTAGCCTTTGGCATAAGCGGTCTCATTTCTGAGACCGTCGTTACCTCTTTTCAGTAGCTCCTGCTATCTCATTTCTGAGACCGCTGCTATCTCTTTTCAGCAGCTCCAGCTATCTCATTTCTGAGATCATTGCTATCTCTTTTCAGCAGTTCCTGCTATCTCATTTCTGAGACCGCTGCTATCTCTTTTCAGCAGCTCATGCTATCTCATTTCTGAGACCGCTGCTATCTCTTTTTAGCAACTCCTGCTATCTCATTTCTGAGACTGCTGCTATCTCTTTTCAGCAGCTCCTGCTATCTCATTTCTGAGACTGTTGCTACCTCTTTTCAGCACCCCTCTGTTACCTCCTTTTAGGAGACCATTGTCATCTCTTTTTCTCCTCCCTCTTTCCTTCACTCGTAGCTCGAAGTAACCAACCATCTAACAGTTTTCTTCCACCTCTTTTGATCTTGAGCAAGTGTGTACTTGGAGCATTTTTGGCTCGGACATAACACGCGGCCTTCAGATCGGAATGGTTGATGAACAGCAGCTGCAGTGAAGATATGGGATTTTGCCGAGAATAACACCCAATCTTAAAACAGCCATAACTTTTGATTCGCCTGTCCGTTTTCAGCCCATAATAGATTTTCGGGAAGAGCTCGATGAGATCCATCTAATGGCAAACTGATTTACCCGTTCGAGTTCGTTTAGCGTCCTAAGATTGCTCAATTTCAACTCCCTTTAAAAGTTGTCGCAGTTTTTTCTCTTTTGGCAATTTCTGCAATTTCTATTTTTTGAGTAGTAATGGAGATGACAGAAGTTCAAGATCATTCAAATGATGAAACTTACTCTGGAAGCTCTCGAGCTTCGCATAGAGTTTCTTCTGGAGCAAATTTGCAAAGAGCTTGCTCAACAGCTGGAGCAGATGTAAGACCCCCCCCCCCCCCCCCCCCCCCCTCCCCAAACTGAACCTGGTTCAGGGAGGGGGGATCTTACTGCCCAAGGATGACCACTTAGCGCTTTCCGGGTGGCAACGTCCCACTCTTTTCAAGCACCGAGCGGTCTCCTTGTCAGGCACAAGAATCATAACTTCACATCAGAACGCATAGCGGAAGCAATCGAAAGACAGAAAAATAAGCACACAACTTATATTCACATATTGGAACAGGGCCGAAGCCTAATGTTTACAACTACTGCCTCGGGGGCTACATCGACGAAACAAAAGATCCTAGTCTAGTCCTATAATCTAGGACTCACGTCGCGGAAGATAGGGGGCGAGGCTGGGGTAATCGAACGGGCCATCTCCAAGGCTGGTATATCATCCTGTGGTGCGGCGGCTCCTCGCTGTCCCATCTCCTGTGATTGGTTATAAGAAATAACCGTTAGTCACAGAGCTAAGTAGAAAATACATCCCCTCCCCGGATCCATATCCAGGGGGCGGCTAAAGGACAGAAATAAAATAGCCGAAGAAAGGAAGAGGGTTAGCAGCAGGTAAACATATATATATATATATATATATATATATATATATATATATATATCTACACATATATATAGATAGGGCCTTCCGCCCTAATATCTGTAATCGCGCTGTATGGTAAATACGCAACACTATTTCGCGCATACACACACCCAGGTATTCAAGCCTGTACGCACACAAAAAGACCCTGTGTCGACACAGTTTAGACCGCTTTTCTTCAAGCAGGGGAGCTAACCCCGCGGGCCTCACCGATGTGGCCGTCGGTGACAGTGGCCAGTCTTGCCACTTCTGAATGTAGTCGTACCGTATCACTCAGGCCCTCTTGTACAACTTGGTGCATCAACTGGATGTGAGCGGCATCCGGCGAACCGATTTGTAGGCCGGCCAGCGGAGGTAAAACTGCGGGTTATGAGTGGTGATAACCCGCTGTGCACATCTCCCTGTCGCCATGAGTTGTCAACCCACCCGCACCGGTACGAACGGTCTACGAGCGTGACCAACCCGCCACTTCCAAACAATCTTCACCCGCTTAATAATAAAACAAGCGCTTAAAGTACGTGGCAGATTACTCGACCGGTCCCACAACCTCTGACCGGGAGGCTTAGCGGTATGAGGGCTCCTTGCTTGGGGCTAACCTGGGAGGAGGGACTCGACTCCGGGTTCTCCCCAACTAAGGCCTCGCAGAAGGGAGGATAAGCACTGCATTATAGCCACGACAGCGCTGCATTTAGCAAGTAAATTAGGTCGGAAGCAGGGGGCCATAATACTAAGCAGAGAAGTAGGCCGAAAGCAGAGGCCATAATGATAAGCAAAAAAGTAAGCCGAAAGCAGATGCCATAGTGATGAGCAGAAAAGTAGGCCGAAAGCAGAGGCCATAGTGATAAGCAGAAAAGTAGGCCGAAAGCAGAGGCCATAGTGATAAGCAGAAAAGTAGGCCGAAAGCAGAGGCCATAATGACAGGACCAGTGCGAGACTGGATTTAAATGAAAGTACAGAATGTAAATGCGAGGGACCAGTGCGAGACTGGATTTAAAGGGAAGTACTGAATGTAAATGTGGGGGACCAGTGTGAGACTGGATTTAAAGGGAAGTACTGAATGTAAATGCTGGGGACCAGTGCGAGACTGGATTTAAAGGGAAGTACTGAATGTAAATGCGGGGGACCAGTGCGAGACTGGATTTAAAGGGAGAGACTGAATGTAAATGCGGGGGACCAGTGCGAGACTGGATTTAAAGGTAAGTACTGAATGTAAATGTGGGGGACCAGTGCGAGACTGGATTTAAACGAAAGTACAGAAAGCAGTAAGCATATAAAAGGGTTAGTAGTCCAATCACTCCATAAGAGGAGGCTTCATTCGTCGACTCCGTTCGTAGGAGGAGATCCTGCTCTTCTCCCTGTTCATAGGGGTTCTACTCCATTTCTGGAGTTTATTTACGTTTCATAAGGTTTCTGTACTTATTCTTTTGTCGCGAGTTCGTTCCTTTATTATTGCCGCGGCG
Organism: Dactylorhiza incarnata; assembly: GCA_033032865.1. Classification (NCBI taxonomy): domain Eukaryota; kingdom Viridiplantae; phylum Streptophyta; class Magnoliopsida; order Asparagales; family Orchidaceae; genus Dactylorhiza; species Dactylorhiza incarnata. Next base: position 4,895,353 of record JAWHQI010000097.1, on the reverse strand, counting down.
GTATCGAGTTCCAGCGCCGCGCCGCGATTTCATTCCGATTTTTGCGTTGATATTCCGAACTTAGTCGATTCTTTAGATCGATACGCGTAATCTCTATTGAGCGTTTAAAAATATGCGTCGAGGGGACGCCGATTCATTTTGATGAATTTCGCTCTTTTTCGGGCGTTTATTTTCGCTTGTAAAAGCTTTTGGAGGACCAAAATAAGAGGTCACACCTCCCAACTTTAGTAGTAGTTGAAAAATACCTTTTATTAGAACCCATAATTTTTGGGGATTTTTACGAACTCATTCGGGCATTTTATTCCTTAAAATGAACTTTATAAAGGGATTTAAAAATAGTAAATCATCTCCTAAAATTCCCCAAACATTACTGGAGGTGCCCCTCAGAGTGGGGCACATTTTTCGTTTAGAAACATTTTTCTGAAAAGGCCCCATTTTTCCTTAGAAAAATGGGGAAGGGCAGGGGGTTTTTGGGGTGCGGATAGGGGCAGGGAAGAGGCGCAGGGGTTTTTCACCCTGCGCCCTCCCGCGGCCCCCGCAGCGGATCTGCGGCGGATCCGCTGTGGTGGCACATATGCTGAGGCGGGGGGGGGGGGGGGGGGGGGGAGGCGGGAAATAAGCCCGAAGGCGGCCCCAGCTGCCGCCGGGCAGCGGTCGGAGGGGCCAGCGCCGCCCCCGGTCGGTGCGTTGGGGGCCGGCGACTCCTCCGGTGGTGGTCCGGCGGCCTGCTACTGCCGGCCACCGTCGGGGGAGGGCGAATAAGGAGACGGGAGGTGGGGGCGCGGCCTGCATGGGCCATGCAGGCCCGCTGCGCCGCCGCCTCCGTTGGGAGGGCACCAGCGCTGCCACCCAGTCGGCGCGCCGGGGGTCGGTGCTCCGGGGGTCGGCGGCCACTCCGGTGGTGGTCCGGCGGCCTGGCGCCGCCGGACCCCACCGGGAACTTGAGCAGGAGGGGAGGGGGAGGTGCGGCGCAGCCTGCATGGGCCATGCAGCTGGCCGCGCCGCCGTCTCCTCGGGGAGGGACCTCCCTGCCGCCCCTGGTCGGGGCGCCGGGGAGGGGGCAGACCTCCGGCGGGGGTCCGGCGGCCTAGCGCCGCCGGCCGCTGCCGGGGGAGGGGTTTTAACACCTACATGAAAAAAGAAGAGGGGGAGGCCACGGGTGCCGCCGGGGCTGCGTCCTCCGACGGCCCGACCACCTCCCCTGCGCCGGCATCGAGGCCCCTGGGAGGGGGCCTAGCTCCCCCAGCGCCACCACCGGTGCTGGCCAGCGCCACCACCGGTGCTGGGGGAGAGGGATTTCACGGCCAGCTTCCTCCCCGAGCCTTGCAAGGCTCGGGGCGGCGGCCGGCGGCGCTCCGGCGACGGGGAGAGGGGTGGCCTCCTCCGGGAGATAGGAAGGAGGAGGGGGAGAGTTCTACCTGGGCTCGGGAGGGTGATCGGCCGGCCATGAAGAATGAGGGAGGTGGCGGCGGCTTGGTTGGGTAGGGTTCCGGCGAGGAGGTGACTGGGCTGGCTCCGGCAGGGTGGAAGGAGGAGGAGGTGGGGGCTGAGGGGGGTGTGTGGGCTTGAGAGGAGGGCTGGCCCCTCCTTTTATAGGAAGGGGGAGGTCTCCCCCCCCCCCCCCTCTCCTCCTTTCCCCACGTGGGGTTAAGGGAGGGTGAGTGGGGGGAGATATTTTCTCCCCCTCTCCTCCCTTCCTCTCTCCTGCCCCATTGCCCAAATAGGGGATGCCTATTCATGGGCAGCCCCCTTCCTTGGGGGGGGGGGGGGGGGGGGGGGGGCTTTCTCTCTCCTCCCCCCTTTTATTTTCATTTCCCAATAAATTTCAAGCCGGGGGGGTTGACCGAGGTCAACCTAGGACGGGGTCTTCCATGATTCAGGGGTCCATTATGATTTGTCGGGGCTGATGTCGGGTTCGTGCGCTTTATATTTCGTGCGTTGCACTAATGTGGTCTGCATAGCCCTAAAATGGCATACTCTCCATACGACCTTGAATCGAGGCGCAACGAATTCTGTTGCGCTCGTATTACTCATACGAGCCTAACGGGACTGACGAAAGTCAATTCGGGGTTCGTACGGTCACTATTCATAATAATGAGGTAGTGGCGTGCTACGACACCCGAAATGGCCGTTTTCTCCAAACGACCTCGGATCGAAGTGCAACGAATTCCGTTGCGCTCGTAGTGTTCATACAAGTCTAACGGAACTGACGGAAGTCAATTCGGGGTTCGTACGGTCATTATTCATAATAATGAGGTAGTGACGCGCTACGACACCCGAAATGGTCGTTTTCTCCAAACGACCTCGGATCGAAGTGCAACGAATTCCGTTGCGCTCGTATTGTTTATACGAGTCTAACGGAACTGACGGAAGTCAATTCGGGGTTCGTACGGTCACTATTCATAATAATGAGGTAGTGGCGCGCTACGACACCCGAAATGGCCGTTTTCTCCAAACGACCTCGGATCGAAGTGCAACGAATTCCGTTGCGCTCGTATTGTTTATACGAGTCTAACGGAACTGACGGAAGTCAATTCGGGGTTCATTTGGTCACTATACCCTAATGACTTAATTGCGGCGCACAATATTACTTAAAATGGTAGTTTTCTACCGCTCGGGCCTACTTTTATTGGGCTCACTAGGGTCTAGTGGCCCAATAAAAGTCGGGATGTTACAGCTGACTCGTCAGCAATTGGATGGGATTAACCGAGCTATAGCAGCTATCACTCAGCAGCTTCCTCCTCAAGTCACAGCTCCTCTTCCTCCTACAAAATTTGCACATCCAGTTGCTCCTCGGTCGTCTCAAGCTGAGGAATTTACAGCTGCTCGCCATGATTACCTTAGATCAGTTGTCCAGAAAAATCTTGTAAAAGTGCCAAATTTTCAAGGGGATTGTGCTTATTTTCCGACCCCTGCTGATGCAGCTTATCCTTCAGCCCCTCCAGTTATAACTGAAGAAGAGGATACTTCTCCTTTTATAGATAGAATTCATTGGGAACCTGCTTCTAATGGGTTTGAGGAACCCCTCCTACCAACCTTCTCAGGGGGAGAAGATCCAATCTCCAGTCTCTTCAAGCCTTTGAGTCAGCTATTGCGTTAAGAGCTATATCGGATAGCATCAGGTGCAAGCTTCTTGTCATGACCTTTGGCGGTCAAGCTCTGGAATGATTTTACAAGCTGCCACCTCAATCAATTACTTGCATTATGGATCTCAGAAGAAAACTTCTCTTAAGATTTGTTACTTCAAGGAAGCGAAAGAGACGCCCATGAGCTCTTTTCCAAATCAAGCAAGAAGTCAATGAAACTCTCGCTCATTTCGTCGATAGATTCCAGAGAGAACTTCTCGAGGTTATTGATGTTGATCCAGAGATATATAAAATTGCCTTTATCAACGGACTCCAAGAAGGCCCTCTCAAATTTGAAGTGAGCATAAATGAGCCCAAGTCTTATGGACATCTCATCGAAATAGCAAATAAGTTTATTGAAGGTGAGGCGATGAATCCCGACTATATATATAATCAAAACCGGAAGAATCGGCAGCGCCAAGGAAATTTATACCGCCATCACTCGGCTCCATCACAAAGCCCTCCGCAAGATAAACAATCTGAATCTTATTCTCCTCCCCAGAATATGTTTGCACAACCTCAACCTCTGCAGCAGGATGAATCACCTGAATTTTTGGAAGCTTATCCAATCCAGTCTTACAATCCAAGTACACTTGAATTCAAAAATTATCCAGGAGAATATACTCAGCTCAATATTCCCATGGAACAAGTTCTTCTGATCATTCAGGATATGCCAGAGTTTAGAGTTCCTCGCCCTATGAGATCAAAGGCCAAGTATCATCATGGAGAACTCTTCTGCAAATATCACTCAGACATAGGTCATGACACAGAACACTGTCAAGCTCTTCGGAAGTTAGTAGATGGACTATGGAAAGCAGGAAGGTTACAGGACTATCTTGCCCAATAATCTAGCAATTGATACTCCACCAGAAGCAATATTACAAGCAAAAGGTTTTTTCATTCAATAAAAGAAGTGTATAGAGTGGAGATATGATAGAATGTCATTTTAGTTCTTGTTTATTATCACTCCCATTTGTTTGGAGTTTTATGCATCTTTTCTTTTGTAACTTTACTTGTAATAAGTATAGTAGCAACCCAGTTTCTACCAGCAGCTATCATCATGAAGACTCCCTCAGAAATTAGATATATCAGATCTTATATCCATATCCACTACCGTATCCTTCGCTGCAGACATTTATCCAGTTGTGTCTTAAGCTTTTTTCATTACTTTACTTTCTGTTGTTTACATTAATACTTCTAAAATGCGTGGATGTGAAGGGTGGAAATTCCACCTATGATTATTCTCTCTGGTCGTAACACCCACTAAGACCACATCTCGCTAGAATTATTCGCATATGTGCAGTGGTAGCCCCCCTCTCTCTCTCTCATATTCTGTGATGATTGTCATTGATTTTCATGACATTTTTGTCGAGTTAATCGACTTGCTTTGCTTAAATATAGATGATTACATTTGAGCCGATCATTCCCGGGTGGCACAACCGGCCGTGCCGTGTGTGCGGAGCTTGCTGCGTTTGACATTTCGTCAGTAGGGGGTTCGCCGAGATGAACGACGTCCCCCCGATGGGACACGCCCCTGGGTGAGCGTTGATCTTCCTCCTTGAGCACGACAGGGTTGTTGGGAAAAACCTCTTGGATTTAATTTAACAAATTATCTAAAGTGATTTTATCTCTTAGGATTGAATTACCCATTTTATAGTGAGGGTAATATGGTCATTAGATGTCTTAGGATATCTCTCTCAACTTAGGATGACAAGACAAGATCAAGACAAACAGTATTTGGGTTAAGTTAACAATTGCGTCGAATAGAAATCGACGCAACATCAAATTGATGTGGACGCTACTTAGACTAGAATTCTAAACAACTCAACCGTCTATCGAAGTAGATCAAGTCGACGCTACGTCGAAAGGATGTCAACGTAGAGGAAATGGACATGTCGAAGTATCATGAGAAGTCGACACAACTTCTACTTCAACTCAATGCAGAAGAAAGAATTTGTCGAAGCCATCTAAAGTCGACGCAACGTCCACTACATTTCGACGCAGATAATGAGGTTCTGAGTCAAGCCATCAACTCGACGGTTACGTCTATAAGGTTTCGACGCAACGTCGACAAGCAGAGTTCAATTAGAGCAAGATTGAATTCGAAGTTGCTCTTACAAGAAATTGAAGGCACGTCGATAAGAGAGAAAGAGAACTCGACGCTACGTCGAATACAGTCTGAAAAGGAAACCTTTTCAGCTGTCATTTTGAATCTCTCTCTCATGGCCTACAGTGCTCAAGACCGTTCTCCAACGGCTTAATTATTGCCTCAAATGGAGCATTAACGAAGGCAGAAGAAGTTTTTTGGAAAGGGGAATTACAATTGGTGGACGGGTCGAGAATTAAAAGAGGAAAAGAAGAGCTATTGTCCAATGATTTGCCTTTACAGGACATTCCAGAAGAGGAAAGGAATTCAAACTAAATAGATGGACAATAAATAAGAAGATTGCAGAGAGAAAGAGACAACACTTATTACAATTTCTCACGGCTGTCATTTAGGGCTTCCTGCTTCTTCTTCTTCCTCCTGGAACCCTAAAAACAAGAACAGAAGATCTGCTCACTCTCTCTCAAATCAGAAGAACTTAGGCTGCTTCTCATCACTACTATACAATAGCCAGTTTTGAATTGAAGAAAACAGATAGGATCTGAAGCTTCATAATCCTTGCAAAACATCTCAATAAAAAACAAGGATTCATTATTCACAGATCCAGAAAAGAGACATCTGAAGTACAAGGCTTCACAGAAATCTGAGAACAGGATTTTCCTTCTTTCTTTCTCTACCTCCTTCACTTTCTCTTTACATGTAAAAGAGTTTATAGAATCCCTCTTCCAAAGGATTCTGTGATTCAAGATCTCCTTATCAAAAGATCTGGTTGGTTCATGATCTTCTTATCAAAAGATCATTGGTTCTAAGAATCTCCTTATCAAAAGACTCAGGCACATGTGGTGCATTCCTACCAGGTAGTAGAAGAGAGGACTACCCACATTTAGGGGAACCTCTATATAATTTTTGTGTTTGTGTTGTGCTTTTCTGTGCTGTCCCAATTCTTTTCTTCAGCATTTTAGTTCCTGCACTATATTAGTCTGCCTGTGATTTTGTTTGAGCATAACTCCTTAGTTTGTTTTATTGTTTACACATTTAGGATGCAAATATTTTAAATCTCTATTCACCCCCCCCCCCCCCCCCCCCCCCCCCCCCCCCCCCTCTAGAGGATTCTCAGAGCCACACCGTGCACTTTCAATTGGTATCAGAGATAGGTTGATCATTAAAAGGTTAACACCTTGATCAAAAAGACCTCATACTCTTTGATGAGTCCAATTATATACACTTTTTTTTGATTCATCTGGGATTATTTTCACACACATGCACTTCACTTTCTGCACATTCTTGCTTATATTGCATTGATACTCCGGATTACATGAAGTGCACATTTAGGCCCGTTGTGGTGTGCAATTGCGCACTATTTTGTTGGGGGTAAGCACTTGGTGTTCCCCATTATTTTTATGTTTTTATGCTCGTGTTGGAGGTGTTTTCTCAGCTGTTTATTGTGTTGTGAATGTGGGCATATCTCCATATTGCCCAAATTGCATTTCTGCATACATCGCACGCTCGTGCTTTTTCTTGATGCACGATCACTTCGACTGTGCGTGGTGCATCTTACGCACGATCGGTTTCAACCGTGCGTGAGTAAAACGCACGAGCCCACCTGTTAGCCTATTTTCGTACATTCAGAATTCGCCTGTGCGTTTTTACGCACGGTCGGCTTCGACCGTGCGTGAGTAAAATGCACTGGCGCTCTGGGTCGGCTTCCTGGGCTTTCTTTTTAATAAATATCGCACGGTTTACGCACGGTCGTGCGTTCGACCGTGCATGACCAATTTCTGACTACTTTTCTATAAAAGCTGCAGACTTCGACCTAGACGAGGTCGATCATCTTTTTCGCGCTCTACAGATCTGCTCCGCGCTATTATCGCTGCTCACCTTAATGAGGAGCTTCGGCCACCATTTCCATGCAAATCTAAATCCGGAGCATTCTCTCGGTCGCCTCCATTATCCAAGTGCTTCAAGGAGAGGATTCCACCCTCATCTTCATCGTCAAGCAAAGAGTTCTTCGCATCGGACATGACCGGATTGTAGTTTACCGGAGAAGACGGGTCCATTGGGAGGAAGTGACAGCCCTCTTCTACCCCGAACGATAGTTGGGATCGAGCTAGGACGGGGATTGACAACCCGGTGATTCCTACCGAGAATCTAAAACAAGCCTCCAGATTCGGTCGTATCTCCTGCCTTTTTCTCTTATTTGTGTTGATGTATATGAATGGAATCCTTATTATTTGATGATGTGGCACATGCAAATCTTGCTTTGTAGTGTTTATTTCAATTCTATGTGAAATTACTCTTTTGTTTATATGTGTATTTGAGGTGCGCCACCAAATCCACTCCATCCTGCACTTCATTCTGCTAGCCTTCTCGTCCATTCCGTGTGCCAACTCTTCCATCTGCCTAGCTAAGAGGTGCTAACGGTCCTCAAACCTTTCCGTCAGTGCAAACCACTCCATCCGCTTGCCTTCTCGCCCATCCGCCTAGTGAAGTAGTGCATAACGGCCTGCATAGTTTCCACCCGCCCGGCGAAGCAGCGCATAACGGCCTGCATAGGAGTAGTTTAGTTTCTTTTCTTTTATTTTCCATAATCCAAACCAAATCTCCCGCATTCCATCCGATTAAAGGACTTCGATCTCAAGTCCTTCCTCAAAAGTGAACTCAACCTTACTGTGCTCCTTCGAGATCGATACTCGGGGATTCACTCCTCGTTTTATATTACTTGAACGTTTGGTACACTGCCGTTTCGTGTCGCAGTCTTGCTACCGCCTATAGTGGTGTGCTAGATCCGCGCATCAAGTTTTTGGCGTCGTTGCCTGGGAAACACAGTCGTATGAGTTTTCTGGAGAGGGAGAACCGGAGAGAGAAGTTCTTCCATTTGTAAATTGCATCCTTTATTTTATTTCAGTTCTTCTTATTCCATTTTCTTGTTTTATATAGGTTGCTTAGATAAATTATTATTTGGTGTAGTATTTTGCACAATCATGTTTTTTCTTTTGAATCTAGTTATCTTCACGCACTGTGGGCTTCATTTAATATTCATTGTCGTTGGTGTGGAGATATCTCTCATGCTAGTGATAGATGTCCAAAGGGAGATAATAGCCCTAGTACTCAAGGCCCAGTATATGGAGCACTGACTTCGTCTAGCACTCCATATGGTGCGCGTAAGTCCTATGGCTATTCTTCTGAGCCTTTATCGGCATACTTTTTTGCGCCTTTAGCACCTGTTATGCTAAAGAATCCAGCAAGGCAGTGCTTGTTTTGTCGGAGCACGGATCATGCCCTGAAGGACTGTGCCGAGTATCATCACCAATTGGATGAGGATGATGAGCCAGATATCTGGATCATCCCGACTCCTACCTCTGGCGGCACACCTTCAACATCTGGTTATGTGTTCGTGCCACCTTCATATTTTGAAGGGAATGATGTGGACACAATTATCAGATGTGTGGCTGATCTGGGCTCTGACAAGGCTGAGCCCATCTCCCCTGTGCATATATCACCTTACGTGGATTCGATTCTTTGTGAGGAATCGGTGCTTGAATTTTATCCAAGCACAATTCCTCCCCATGTTGTGCATACTACTATATTTGTCTCTGACGACATTATTGAGAATGTTTCGCAAGATAAGGCAGGTGATTTGTGTGTTGTGCCTATTCCTATGGAGGAGGATATTTTCCAAGGTGATGAGGATTCTACCTCAGCACCGGTGGAGGAAGTCCAAATCATGGAGGAGGCCATTGATGAGCCTACTGAGCCCTGCAACATTGTCGACGATGCTGACAGTATCCTTCTACCTCAAGCTATTGGGAGCGAGACCGGGACCACTCCCCCGAGTTTTGATTTTTTTTTATGTCATTCTTCTCTTTTATTTCCTGACCCCTCTTCTTCATCTGGGCTTGTGCAAGTACGTTGAGTCTTCACAGGTACTTCAGGAGGACTTGGAGCATTTTGCTCAAGTCAATGATGAGTGTATCCTCTCTTGTGAGGAGGTTGATCCCTCCTCCATGGTGGAAGCTCCACTCATTGCCTTCTCCTCCTGCATCCGTCCTGAAGAAGACGACGCCTTGTTGGGCAAGGACATATATTTTGGTGAGATTTGTGAGGAGTACTCCTCCTCCTCATACTTTTTATTACATCTACCTATGACGCGCATGTATTATTATTATTTAGGTAGAGGGGTAACTGTTTTATCGTCGTATCGGAACCAGTTACCGACACGGATATTAGAACAGTTACTTGTGCACTTTTTTTTTCATAGACCCATTAGCTAGAACTGTTGTAAATTTAAATAAGTCGTGTTGGGAAGACAGAAAACTCAGCAGTTATCTAGGCATAGGAGTAGTTAATTTAAATTTTATCAACATATTAGTTTCCTTTTTTATTTGCAATTTGCGAGTTTTTTTTATTATCTCTTGTTTTTGAGAGTTTTCGCGCGCCACGCTCCCCGCAAAGATGGTAGTGGAGCTTTCGCTGTTTTCGAGTATTTCTCTATTCTTCCAGTTCATTTTGGAGCGCGCATATTGTTTTCCCATTTTGTTCAAATCATGAAAAAATTGGGAAATTTGGGGCAGTTTTTGCAATCGCACGATTGGATTGCTCGTGCGTGATCAAATCGCACGACCGTGCGATTTTTTTTTTTATAAAATGTCATCTCCTTCCTGATAGAATCGCACGCAGGCCCTAAACCCACCCGTCGTGCGAATCGCAAAACCCCTCTCCCGTGCGCGATTTCTCCTCCCCCTTTCCATCTTCTCTCTCGTTTTCTCTTCCACTCCTCTTCATCCCCCTTCCGTAGCTCTTGGGTGTAGCTCCATGGGTTTCAAGAAGGTAGTGAGCAAGAAGGTAGTGAGCATGCTTCGCCGCGGTGGAGGAGATTCATCTTCAAGAACGGACGATCTTGGTGCAGAGACAATGCTGCAGTTTGGGAGACCTGAGTTTTTAGAAAGGTATAATTTGCTGCGGCAGAAAACATTCCTTGATCATCGTTTTGTTTCTGTCCCGGATCTCCGAACCGTGCACTTGGATGCGGCGGTGACAAGGCTACTCGACGTGGGATCAAGGAGAAACCTATTCTCCATTATGGAGTTGGGCTACCGTGAACTGATCACGCTTGAGTTCCTCTCCACCTTCCGCATCCTTGATCACATCAATGAAGAAACCGGAGAGCCCACGTCGGTTTCATTCTGTATGAGGGGCCGTACCCATACTATGGGTGTTGGCCAACTGGTGGTTTACGCCGGGATTTACACCCACGATGAACTCATGCAAACGAACGTTCTCACCCGTCCAGATGAGTTCCCTGAGGGAGTATCTCCTAGCGAATTCTGGCAGTCCATCACAGGACGGGATCAGCCGTACGAGGCTCATGCAGCAAAATCCACCCATATTATTTCCCCCGCGCTCTGCTATGTACAGCACTTGATCGAGCATAGCATCAATGCTCGTACCATGAGCCAGAATGTAGCGGGCTGGCAGGATCTCCTCTACCTTTACAGCATGCACCAGGGTGTGCCTCTCCATCTCGGGCGAGTACTCGCCCAATATCTTCTTCGTCAGGCCACCTACCTCCCCTTGAAGTCGATCGGAGGCTCGCAGTACATCACTCGGATCGCCAAAGGACTTGGCATCTGGGATTCGCTGCCACCCATGACAGTCGTCTCCAAGTGTTACCATATTTCTATATCCATGATGGTAGCATTCAAGTTGATTCAGAAGGTGCGACATGGAGACAATTGGAGCTACCAAGTACGCGAGTTTGGGTCAGGACGTGTTAAGCGCGCTGTTCGTGTTGATGCTACCGAGACTAGTACCTCGGCTGGGACGAGTAGGCAGCCCCCTGATGTGTCCCACTCCGCCTCTTCTGCTACTCAATGGTATGCCCCGCGGCAAAGCATCGAGCAGCAGTATCCTGAGTTTTACGATCGGTTCGTACGCATGGAGGATGTTATGGCCATGCAGTATGAACTTTCTTCGCGGATTGGTGCACATTTGGGAGTTGATCCTCCTGCTGTCCCTGCCCGGGCTTCTACATCGCGATCTCGGTGGATGCGTACCCTCCTCCTCCTTCGCAGTCTCCTCCGCTATCTCCCCAGTGATTGCTCAGCTACTTCTTCCAGGGCCTCTTGTTGTTTTAGTAGTTTTGTTTCTTTTAATTATCTTGGTTGTACTTTTATTTTGACTCTGTATCTGATATTATTCTGATAGGGCATTGTCCCTAGGGTGTGGTTGTGGACAATTTTTTTATGATATGTTTTTTATCATTGTTGTATTGTTTGTCTATGCCGCATATATCCTCTCATGATGAATATCAGTGCCGGTAGTTTTGTTTATGTTCTCTGCGGGTTTTGGAGATGTTGTTTTACAGGTAGGGCGACTTCAATGGCGGATGCATTCTTAGCTCTAGTTCCAAATTAACACCAATCTTCTGGTATGCTCATTTCTGAGCATGGGTAACTTTTCTTCCCCTAACCCTTTACTCAATTTTCATGATTACATCATTTGCGTCTATTGCTTAGATTAAGTCTGGGGGAGAGACGCTATATGTTACCCATTGCACGTGCACCTCTCAGTGCATGCTGGAAGTATTTTATTTCAGTTATATTATGTGTTCATCTTCATCGCGCACCACATTACCCACTTGAGCGCGCACTCACTTGTTTGTATGCTCCCGTATATTCAATTCTTGGTTGTGATGTAGGAATTGTTGTATTAGCCTAAAAATTGCAAGATAGAGTGTCATGCTGACTCTTGTAGTGCTCTAGTTGAGTACTCGTGTCTTGCATATGGATTTGAGTAGAATTAGTTTTTATTTATGCTTCTAATTACAATTAGTAGATTTGCGTAGATTTTAATTTATTTTACTCAAAATGGTGAATGTGGTTGAATCTAGTGGTAGCAGTGTATTGTGTGTAGGCGAGCGCGAGGTTCGTGTTGCTCGAGTCGGGAGGAAGGATTACCTTTCCCGGGGGCTAAGAACTTGCCCCAAGCGACTCTCGAAGCATGGGTGCGAACGATTTGCAAAGTGAGCGTGACGTTGGTCATCTATTTGGCAAGCTTGAGCTTTGTTCTACCATTCCTATACGCTAACCGTTGCTAGCCTATTTTTGTGCCTACCCGGCCTTTTGGTTCAGCTCCGCCATACTTCACCAAGGCCTAAAAGCTAATCCCATTTTCGCAACCAAAATTAAGCCAAAAGCATTAATGAATTGCAATTTGCCAATGCGGTGCGGCGATGTGAAATTTTAGTGTTGTTGTGGATTTCTTAAAAAAATTCTATTTGCTGAGATTTTTGCGAATAGATTTGGGGATATAAAAAAGAGAAAGCAAAGAAAAAAATTAACCCTAGCGTTTTAATTGAAACATTTAGTTCTATCGATTGGAGTAGGTCATGTGCACACACAGTTTCAAAGTCAAGTCTGGGGGTGTGTTACACGTGTATTATTGGGGCTGCTATGATTTAGCAATTTTGTGTGCTCATTTGGGTTGTGATTAGCCTTCATGTTTATCTTTGCTTTCCAAACCGTAACTTAAGCCTCGTATTAACCAAAAAAGTCCTATTGATTCATCTTGTGAGTTCACTAGCGCCGTGAAGAGAGTGTGACAGGGCGAGCTTATGGCCCTCGATGTTGATGGATTTCAACGGAGATAATTCCGAGTTTCGGTCTTGGGTAACACTCCCCTTCGCGTCTAGCTTACTTTCGTACAACGCGTGACCACGAGATTCCCCAACATTCCATTTTTGAGTAAAAAATAAATTCTTTTTTACGCATCTACACTTTTTTTTATAATTTAGCTAGCATATTTAGAAACTTCTTCTAATAAATTTCTACGCACACAAGTATGCAACTGTGAATACTACTCCATGTCGCAATTTTTTGTAGCTAGCTATGTTTTTCCTACTTTGCCGGATTTGTTTGCTCGGGACGCGCAAACAGGTAAGTCTGTGGGTGTAATGAGTCCAATTTATATACATTTTTTCGGACTTATCTGGGCTTGTTTTCACGCACATGCACTTCACTTTCTGCAAATTATTGTTTATATTGCATTGATACTCCATATTACATGAAATGCACATTTAGGCCCGTTGTGTTGTGCAATTGCGCACTATTTTGTTGGGGGTAAGCACTTGGTGTTCCCCATTCTTTTTATGCTTTTATGCTCATGCTGGAGGTGTTTTTCCCAACTGTTTATTGTGCTGTGAATGTGGGCATATCTTCATATTGCCCAAATTGCATTTCTGCATACATCGCACGCTCATGCGTTTTCTTGACGCACGATCACTTCGACCGTGCGTGCTTATCTGCTGGCAAAATGGTGATCTAGATTTGCCTGTGCGTCTTACGCATGATCGGTTTCGACCGTGCATGAGTAAGACGCACGAGCCCCCCTGTTAGCCTGTTTTCGTACATTCGGAATTTGCCCGTGCATTTTTACGCACAGTAGGCTTCGACCGTGCGTGAGTAAAACGCACGGGCGCTCTGGGTCGGCTTCCTGTTTTTTTTAATAAATATCGCACGGTCTACGCACGGTCGTGCGGTCGACCGTGCGTGACCAATTTCTGACTACTTTTCTATAAAAGATGCAGACTTCGACCTAGACGAGATCGATCATCTTTTTCGCGCCCTATAGCTCTGCTCCGCGTCATTATCGCCGCCCACCTTAAGGAGGAGCTCCGACCATCATTTCCTTGCAAATCTAAAGCCGGAGCATTCTCTCGGCCGCCTTCATTATCCAAGTGCTTCAAGGAGAGGATTCCACCCTCATCTTCATCGCCAAGCAAAGTGTTCTTCGCATCGGACATGATCGGATTGTAGTTTACTGGAGAAGAAGGGTCCATTGGGAGGAAGTGACAGCCCTCTTCTACCCCGGACGATAGTTGGTATCGAGCTAGGACGCGGATTGACAACCTGGTGATTCCTACCGTGAATCTACAACAAGCCCCCTGATTCGGTCGTATCTTCTACCTTTTTCTCTTATTTGTGTTGATGTATATGAATGTAAACCTTATTATTTGATGATGTGACACATGTAAATCTTGTTTTGTAGTGTTTATTTCATGTCTATGTGAAATTACTCTTTTGTTTATATGTGTATTTGAGGTGCGCCACAAAATCCACTCCATCCTCCACTTCATTCTGCTAGCCTTCTCGTCCATTCCGTGTGCCTACTTTTCCATCCGCCTAGCTAAGAGGTGCTAACGGTCCACAAACCTTTCCGCCAGTGCGAACCACTCCATCTACTTGCCTTCTCGCCCATCCGCCTAGTGAAGCAGTGCATAACGGCCTGCATAGTTTCCACCCGCCCGGCGAAGCAGCGCATAACGGCCTGCATAGGAGTAGTTAAGTTTCGTTTCTTTTATTTATCATAATCTAAATCAAATCTCCCGCATTCCATCCGATTAAAGGACTTCAATCTCAAGTCCTTTCCTCAAAAGTAAACTCCACCTTACTGTGTTCCTTCGAGATCGATACTCGAGTCCTTCCTCAAGTCCTTCCAAAAAGTTGAAGAAAGCTAGAATCTGTTGCAGATATGTATGACAGATTCAACATTATCATTAATGAGTTCAGAGGCTTGGACAAGGAGATATCCTTGACTGAAATTAATGATAAAATCCTCATGTGCTTCCCTAGCTCACGTGATTCAAGGATCTGGGCAATCAGAGAGTCCAGGTGCCACCGAGAAATCTCTACTGAAGCTTTGCTAGGAAAGCTTAAGTCATATGAGATGCTTCTGAAGAACAGGGCTGAATCAGAAGAAAGAGAGAAAACTCCAGCTCCTATCCAAAGGAGCCTTGCTCTGAAAGTTTCTTAAGGAGAGTCATCCACTCCCGAAGATGAGATGTTCAGTCTTCTGGATAGAAGATTCAAAAGATGGGTCAAGACAGAAGACTCAAGGAGAAGAGAAAGGGGCTCAAGGCCCAGATTTGATAAAACTCCAAAGAAGAAGATTATCTGCTTCTCCTGCAACAAAGGGACAAAAGCAGCATCAAGGATGAAAAGAAGAAGAAGATGTCTGTCAAAGGGAAAGACAAGAAGAAAGCCAAGGGTTTCATTGTTGAAACATAGAGTGACAGTGAAGCTGAGTTAAGCTCCTCATCATCTGAAAGTAAAGATAAAGCAGAAGCAGCATGCATGATGGCACTGGGGATGTCATCAGATGATGAAGAAGAGCAGGTAACTATGTTTGATGATTTTGATTTTAGTTCAGATGATTTTAAAACCTGCTTCAAAGAATTCTGCAATGACTTTATCAAAATTCAAAAAGAATTAGAAGCAGATAGAGAAGAGTTAGAAAACTTTAAGAAAGATGAACTCTATTCAGCAAATAACAACTTAAGAAATGAGATTAAGGACACAGACATAGAGCTAATAGAAATAAGGAATGAAAACATAAAATTAAAAGAAGAGTTAGCAAAGGCAAAAGCCTTTGAGGAATCTCTCAATGGGAGGAGTCAAACTCTCAGATAAATCACAGATAATCTCTCCATGAGATTCAATCACCTAGGGTTAGGAGCAGAGTCATCCACTGTCACAGAAATCCCTAGGAAACCTGCCTGGAAAAATCCAGTTAGCTTCATTAGACCTAGTGACTATGAATCATGTGAGGATAGTGCAAAAACTAAGGGTCAGGAAGCTAATAGACCAAAGCAAATAACTAGAGTTAATAAAACAGATCTCAACAAAGAAAAGGAATCTCAAGAGAAGAATAATGTAGAAAAACTTAACAATCAAATGGTAAAAGCAAAACCTAGGATAATAAGACATTCTGCTGATCTTCTATATTTAGATACATTCTATACTCATTTCAAGTATCAAAATAATAGGTTTGGGAAACTCATTCCTTATCATCCAAAAGGATATCATGAAAGACCCTTCTATTCTTTCATTGAACCCTATAATGGTAAAAGCAAAGGGCCCAAGGTAACCTGAGTCCCTTCTAATATTTGAACTACTTGTGCAAGATTAGGAAGGGACCCACTCAAGAGAAAATGGAGTGGGAAGAAAGATGTAGGTCTTGAATAAGGAACACAATTCATCAAAGGGAGTGCTTTTTACCTTGATTCTTCCTTACAGTTCATAATTTAATATCATAAACTTATTTTCAATAATCAAAATTGCTGGGAAAAACAACAATAATTTTCTAAGAAAATGGTTCTATTCTTTCAGAAGTGCGTCGAATAGAAGTCGACGCACCATCGACCTCTACTCGATGTTAGCGTCAAGAAGCACTCAGAGTGGATAATTCGAATAGATCTCGACGCAGCATCAAGTTCATATCGACGCATGCGTCGTCTTATTGGTCGCTGGCCAAAGTCGAGGTTGCGTCGATTGAAAATCGACGTAGCGTTGACAGGACTACGTCGACTTAAGGATTGTTGAACAATCTCCAAGTTACGTCGATCGAATATTATTTGACACAACATCGATATAAACTGCGCGCGCTGAAGTGCTTCTAGAAGCATTCTCGACTTATTTTTACACGCCAAATTCTAATCTCTATCGATGGTGCGTCGACCTAAACCCTAAGTTGCAACGAATCATCTTCTTTTAAGCAACTTCAGTGTCGAGTTCATTACGCTTTCGAATTGTCCTCTCTTTGCTCTCTTGCTCTCCTCTTCTCCAGCTCTCTCGCATTTTCTTCCCTCTTTCTCTCTCATTTTTCTTTGTGATTGCAGGTGATAACAATCAGATGGCTTCACCAAAAATGAACTCCGGCTTCGCTGTGGACATCGACTCTTTCAGTGCAACTGCCGACAGCTTTAAAGACATTATTGGCTTGTTCCAGGATGCTGGTCTGACCAAACTGATATCTACTAGATGTAAGATACTTGATATAGAGCTGAATGAGTTCAAAGAGACTGTACAGATAGGGGATGATGGCTCCCTCAGTGGAAAATCTCTGAAATAGACATATTCATCACAGAGCAAATTCTAAATCAGGCTTTTGATATAGCCACTAGAAGTGAGTCAGATGAGTTATCAGGGGATGAGATCAAGGAGGCTCTCGAGATTATGAAGTTCAAGAAGGACAAGCCCATTAATCTGAAGAAGATTGATCTCGGGAAAGAATATAGGTTCCTTGCAGACACAGTTGGGAAGGTGTTACTATGTAAGATCTCAGCACATGATGTTATTCTAAAGCAACGACTTCAAATTATGGGAGCTCTAGTTCTTAAGAAAAGAATAAATTTAGGGAAATGCCTCATAAGGATGATTGGGCACAAATATGCCCACAAAGAAAATGGCTACATGAGGATAATGAGTCAGGCGTTGCTTCACCACTATCCTAGTGTGTGTAAGTCAAAAGGAGTGTCTATTCCTCCTGGAATGAGAATAAATATAGGAATATTCTCAAAATGGACCAGGCAAATCTTGAAGCTTGGTCAAGCTCCAGCCTCACCTCCTCCCTCTCCAACTCCACTGGACACTGTTCCAGATCACCCTCAGGATGATGTTCCAGCTCAACCATCTCCTCAACAACAACAACAACAACAAATCCCTCAATTCATTCCATCTACTTCAGTCCCAGATCCATCACCTCACATTCCTCAACAACAACCATCCACTATTACCCCAGAATCTCAGTTTGCTCCACCTCCACCACCACCAATCCAT
The DNA here is from genome assembly GCA_033032865.1 of Dactylorhiza incarnata. Taxonomy (NCBI): domain Eukaryota; kingdom Viridiplantae; phylum Streptophyta; class Magnoliopsida; order Asparagales; family Orchidaceae; genus Dactylorhiza; species Dactylorhiza incarnata. The sequence goes on along the minus strand of JAWHQI010000097.1, from coordinate 4,877,510 downwards.
ATCTCCCCTGAAACCTACCATGCTCTCTCCCCTATCCAAGAAGACTTCTCACCATCACCTCCTCCATCTACCTCTCATATCCTTCCAATTGACCTTAAGCAGGTCATCTCTAAGGCAGTTGGCTTGGCCTCCTCTACATTTGTTGATTTATTAGCCTCTCAAGCCAGAAAGTTTGACAGGGAATACTCACAAATGGAGGCTGAACTGCTAGATTCCAAAAGATCCCTCCAAGGCATTAAGGACTACATGTCTTCCTCCCTTGTGTCCAAGGAGTTCTTAACCTTTCTTGCCAGCAAGGTTAAGAAGGGGGAGAATATTTTGGAGGAAGAAAATATTTTGGAGGAAGAAAAGCCTATACTAGATGAGAGTGGCCTTAATAATGGGAAAGATGCTGAAGCCCCTGAGAAAGTGACCTTCTTCCAGGGTCCAATTATTCAGGTGGAGCCAGTTTCAGAGAATCAAGTGGAAATTGCTGCAGATAACCAGGGGGAGCTTGCCCCAGATGTTCAGGATGAAAATCTGTTGGACGAAGTTGCAAAGATTGCCAAGAAAGCTGTTGATATTGCTGAGCTAAATGCTCAAATTTATGGGGAGCTTCCCAAAAACAATGTTGTTGAAGAAGTAACAGTGTCCCTTGAAGAGGATGAGCTCCTGCAGTTTGCTCCAAGGAAGGTTGTTCCAAAAGTATTTTTCAAGGAAAAGAAGGACTCCTGAGAAGGAGCAATGAAGCTCGGGTACTCTGTAAATCTTTATACTTCCTGGAATCAAACAGCTGTGGAGATCTATATAATTTCTTGACAATTGAATGAAATATCTTGTGATTTCAGTCTGTCATTTTCGTATGTCTATGTTGTCTTGAATGTATTTTCTGATTATGTAAAAGGAATATGTAAAATCACTTTAACCAATCTGTAAAATTTGTTAAGATAAATAGGGGGAGATTGTTGGGAAAACCCTCTTGGATTTAACTTTACAAATTATCCAAAGTGATTTTATCTCTTAGGATTGAATTACTCATTGTATAGTGAGGGTAATATGGTCATTAGATGTCTTGCGATATCTCTCTCAACTTAGGATGACAAGACAAGATCAAGACAAGCAGTATTTGGGTTAAGTTAACAATTGCGTCGAATAGAAATCGACGCAACATCGAATTGACGTCGACGCTGCTTAGACTAGAAGTCTAAACAACTCAACCTTCTGTCGAAGTAGATCAAGTCAACACTACGTCAAAAGTATGTCGACGTAGAGGAAATAGACATGTCGAAGTATCATGAGAAGTCAACGCAGCTTCTACTTCAACTCAACGCAGAAGAAAGAATTTGTCAAAGCCATCTAAAGTCGACGCACCGTCAACTACATTTCGACCCAGATAATGAGGTTCTGAGTCAATCCTTCAACTCGACAATTATGTCGATAAGGTTTCGACGCAACGTCGACAAGCAGAGTTCAATCAGAGCAAGAATGAATTCGAAGCTGCTCTTACAAGAAATCGAAGGTGCGTCGATAAGAGAGAAAGAGAACTCGACGCTACGTCGAATACAGTCTGAAAAGGAAACCTTTTCAGCTGTCATTTTGAATCTCTCTCTCATTACCCACGGTGCTCAAGACCATTCTCCAACGGCTTAATTATTGCCTCAAATGAAAAGGAGCATTCAAGAAGACAGAAAAGGTTTCTTGGAAAAGGGCGTTATAGTTGGTGGACGGGTTCAGAATTAAAGGAGGAAAGGAAGAGCTATTGTCCAATGATTTGCCTTTACATGACATTCCAGAAGAGGAAATGAATTCAAACCAAATAGAGGGACAATAAATAAGAAGATTGTAGAGAGAAAGAGATGACACTTATTACAATTTCTCACGACTATCATTTAGGGCTTCCTGCTTCTTCTTCTTCTTCCTCCTGGAATCCTAAAAGACAAGAACAGAAGATCTGCTCTCTCTCTCTTAGATCAGAAGAACTCAGGTTGCTTCTCATCACTACTATACATCAGCCAGTTTTGAATTGAAGAAAACAGATAGGATCTGAAGCTTCATAATCCTTGCAGAACATCTCAATCAAAAGCAATGATTCATTATTCACAGATCCAGAAAAGAGAAATCTGAAACACAAGGCTTCACAGAATTCTGAGAACAGAATTCTCCTTCTGTCTTTCTCTTCCTCCTTCACTTTCTCTTCACCTATAAAAGAGTTTTTAGAATCCCTCTTCCAAAGGATTCTGTGGTTCAAGATCTCCTTATCAAAAGATCTGATTGGTTCATGATCTCCTTATCAAAAAATCATTGGTTCTAAGAGTCTCCTTATCAAAAGACTCAGGCATAGGTGGTGCATTCCTACTAGGTGGTAGAAGAGAGGACTACCCACATTTAGGGGAACCTCTATAAAATCTCTTGTGTTTGTGTTGTGCTTTTCTGTGCTGTACCAATTCTTTTCTTCAGCATTTTTGTTCATGCACTATATTAGTCTGCCTGTGATTTTGTTTGAGCATAACTCCTTAGTTTGTTTTATTGTTTACACAGTTAGGATAGAAATATTTTAAATCTTTATTTACCCCCCCCCCCCCCCCCTCTAGAGGATTCTCAGAGGCACACTGTGCACTTTCAAGGGTTGAGAGGATTGGAGACTCCCAAGTCTCGAAGTAGGGTGAGCACCTCCACCTTGCGCTCCTCCACTAGTCGTACGTGCTCCTTTACAAAAGTTGCAGGTGCGGTGGCGACTCCATCCAGAAGCAGGGTGTTGCGTGCGGGCGAGTTGGGGGCCAGATCGGCGCGCTCCTCTGGAGCCTCCCCATTAGCAGTGTGCACGCTTCTCTTTCCCATTGCAGTTGGTTGGAAGCGCTTGTGTAGAGCAGGCGAGGTCTTCAAAGATTGATTGGAGAGTTGGGAAATACCTTCCCACAGACGACGCCAAACTATTGCTGATCACTCGGTTTTCTCCCCGGTCCAGAGAATCGAACCGCCTTAGCTCGAGATTGGGCCGAGGGCGCAAACATTCATAAGAGATCCAACATCAATGGCAAGCGAGACGTTTTAGCGTGGAAAACCCGAAAAAGGTGAAAAACCACGTGATCAGATCTGTGTCAGGCCAAAATCCACTAGTTACTTTGATGTTATAAGAGTTTGAAATCCTCAGAGGGTGACAAGCCACATCTCCATTTACAAGCTTTGAAAGCAATGAAAAGAGGAAAAATGACTAAGTCCATAAATCTTCTGTGAGAACGTCCATGAGAGCGTTCTTCTACGTCCTTTCGCGTGCGTGCTAAGTCGTCCATGTGAGCGTTGAGTGTGAGCAGACTTGAGAGCGAGCTGAGTGAATTCAGAGCAAAGGAACGATCTATGTCCCACGTCCACGCCGAAAAATATCATAGCTCTCTCTTGTCTCTTTGGTCGCTTGTCTTCGAATGAAGGCTTAGTGACTTTTTTATAGCTTTCTTGAAAGGCCGCGCTTAGTTGACGAATGACTTTGCTCTGTTCTGGTCACCTAGTTCACCAATTTCCCAAAAATGACGAACATTCTCCCCGGGCGGTCCGGGCAAGTTGCTCGGTGGCGTTGGCGACCGGCGGCAACGATGGCGACCGGAAGTGGTGGCAGAGGAACGTCGCCGGCGCGCGCTTGCATTGTGCGTGCGCTGGCACTGGGCTCGCGATGGCGCTTTACGCGTGCTTGCGTTGGGCACGCGCGTTGGGCGCCCCCGCATTGCGCGCGCTTGCATTGTGCGTACACGCGCAAGGGAGCATTGTGCGTACGCGCGCAAGGGAGCATTGTGCGTGCCCGCATACCGCACACGCTGCACACACCCACATGCTTGTGCGCGGGCGCGTGAGCGCTTGGTCCTTTCGGGGCATATACACGCGTTGTTCCACTCGTCCACTCTGGTGGTTTTAGGGTCCTTCGAGCGAGCGCGGCTCACTCGATCGAGTTGACTTGCTTGAGTGATTTGATCCAATTTGATTCGAAAGGCTTTAGTGGGAACCCCATCAAATATAAATGTATTATAATTAATAATGCATAAAATTAAAATGAAATGTAATAAAATTAAAATAATTTTGCAAGAAGCTTGGAGCGATAACCGAATATTGTCTTCCTCCAAACATTACGCGGAGGGGACGACCCATGCATAATCAATCGCTTGTAATATATTAAGGAAATCTATCAAATTATATTGCTTCTTTTATTCCACTCTTGACTATGCTTCATCATCATAATTACATATTTTTATTATTCATTTTAGTAACTTTCATTCCACATTAATAAAAAAGAATTCTATTTGTAACAAAAAAAAATTCTATATAATAATTATATAGCATACATTTAATATATATATATATTTCATTTTAAATAAAAATTATTATATAAAAAGTGTATAATAAAGTAATTTAAAAAAAAAAAGAAATACTGTTATTGTGCTGAGATAATACATTTTCTATAAGAATATATAGGATTCAACGGGCTTAAACTTGCTACCCATATAAGAGAAAACTAATCAAGCCTCGGCCCATAGCTTTTGTACAGACTATTAGGAACTTGGGCTGAAACTAGCCCACTGAAAGCTTTACCAAGTAGGGCTTCGTTTGGCGTGGTGGTGACGGTCGTGAAAGTGGTGGTCATGAATTTTATGCATTTTATGCTCAAAACTAGTTTATTTTTTTGGTAGCGGTCATGACCTTTGTCATGCCAAGCACACATTCTATGATAATTGCATTTTTGATCAAACTCACCGGAGCAGATAAGCCGCCCCAAACGAAGCCTTGACCTTTGGCGAGGAGGGAGACTCGTGCAGATGGCGTTGGAAGCAAACACAGAAGCTGGTGGAGGATCACACTTGAGTTCATTAAAGAGGAAGAGGAAGTGGTACTCCAAGGTTCTCAAGTTAAGCATGCTCAAGAGTGTACACTTAAGAAGAGGTTTACAATGGGTTTGTCGTGCTCACATGAGCTTTTACCTTACTTATTACAATCAAAACCCCTCCCTCTATGGTTGCTAAATGGGCATTCTAAGCAATTGACATTGCAAGAAAGAGAGCAAAAAGACAAAGACGACATTGATATTAACAACGAAATTGAGAAGCCATTCTAAAAATATTTGCGAATTCCAATTATCAACAAAAAAGCAATGAAAAGAAAACTCCGAGAATTTGTTAATCCCTCATGTAACTAAACTGTGGAGCCTTTGGTGCCTTTGCATCTAAAAGGAAGACTAAAAGGAAGTCTAAAAATTTTTATGGCTGACGAGAAATCCACAAAACGTGATCCTTCCTATTTTGAATATGTTCTTGCTATGGAAGGTTCACAAACAGAAGCAAAAAAAAGTTCCAAGTTGAATGCTAGAAAGAGAGCAACCTATCAACTAAGTACTCCTTCAGAAGACAACAAGTTATTTATGGGTACTTTTGTTCGTGAGCAATTGTCATCTCTTTTCTCCGAACAGATTATAGATGTGTTGATGTGCAAGGGGATGACCATTGTGGATTTCGGGTTATAAGTCAAGGTTTGCATTTAGGTGAACAATGGATACAAGTAAGGAATAATCTTCGATATGAACTTTTAAATCATACAACTTTATATGATGGAGTGTACGACACCAAAAGACGGCAACAACTGATAGATTCTCTTGATTGCACAATTACGCCCGCACCATTTGAAAAATGGATGTCATCACTGCCCGATATGGATTTAGTAATTGCATCATCATTCTACAATGTTGTCGTAGTTCAGATGTCACGTGATCAGTGCTTCACATATCTTCCACTGCATTCAATTCCACCGACGGAGCCTAAACTAATTTCCATTGGATTCATAAATGGGAATCATTTTGTGTTGCTAATTCTAAGTGACAATTGTCCATTGACACCATCATTCTCGCCACGGAGAAGATTTCATGAGGAGTTTGCACAAACGTGAGCATCTACATTATGTCATGGATTATCCTTCCACCGACAAATATAAAGAGCACTTCTGTTATCGGCTTAGAGGACTTTTGATAATGGTTAGAAAACATTACTTAGTGTTATTAATATTTTCAACCTTATAAATTTGCATGTTGACTTTTACTTAAATTTTTATAGGAACGTGAAGATAACAAATATTTGGAGAACAAACTTTATGATTTTTTGTATCAAGTATTTTGCCTTTTTGATGAGAAATCATTATTTTTTGTTACTTATATTTTCCAATCTACATATTTGAATGTTGATTTTAAATTGCTTCCCTTGATTTTTATAGGAGCATGAAGATCACAACGATTTGGATAACATATTTAGCGGCTTTTGTATCAAGTATCTTATCTATTGGGTTGATATTCAAGTTGTAATTCAATGAAAATCTCTTTTTATTCAAATTTTAAGTCTGGTGCGTTTATCTCAAATATTGCGGTGTGATTACAATGTGTCGTGTCTTTAACAATATGTGAAAATGTGCGGTGTCTTTAACAAAGCGATGTGACTAGCTAAAAGTGCGGTGCTTTTAACAATTCCCAAAATAAATTAGTGGATTTCCCTCTTGTTCACATATTAATTAATATTCTAATATTTATATATATATGTGCAATTATTAATTTGATTGCTTTCTTCTTCTCCACTTTAAACTCTGCTGTTTTTATAGTTACATATTTAAAATACAAGTATTAATTATATTATTACTTCTTTTAACCTTATATAATAATTATAAATATACCTGTGAAAAATGATTTTAAGCACAAAATATACAAATATTAAAATAACATCAATTTAAATTATATATTATAATAATATAATTACAATATTAATGTATATTATTTCAAAAAACCATCTGCACTAATATATACAGATATCTCGTTATGGTGTAACGGTGTAATGGTATGAACCATCTGTTTCATCCTAACCGTCTATTTTAAATCAAAATCGATCATCTATCTTCAAGGTAAGAAATAATCTTGGCCATTAATTTAAAATAAAAATTACTAACTCTCTTATTTTTCACCAAGCCACTATAGTAACTCCGCCTGCATGGTGGTGTAATGGTATGCACGGGCACAAACAGTAGCGGATGTCGGTTATTTTTGTAGTATGAGCGGAGTATTAATTCATTTGAAAATTTTAATCAAAAATATTGAAAAAAAAATCTATGCTATATTAATGTCCATATTTTTAATAGAAATTTTTGTACAATATCTAAATATAGAAGAAAAAATATCTAAATTTTTATTGAATTTTTTTTTTGTACAATATAAAATATAACTACATTTGTAATGATTTTTTTTACCAAACTATTAAATTTAAACAAGAATATATATATTTATATTTTAGCGTCACGTGAATTTGAACCTAAGAACTTTCACTTTATTTCAATGACCTTAACATGAAGTCAAAACCATTATGTCAATCCTAATTTATTGAAGGTTTTTCGAATAGATATTATATATAATATTTATAAGAACGAAAAATTAATTTAATGTAATTTCCTTGGTGATAAATCCAGTGTCGGCGCGCCACCGCTCACACTAGACCTCAAGTAGGTCCGCCCCTGAGCAGAGGTACTGCCGAGGTCTGAGTATTGTCGCGGTTACATGAGGACCCCCGTGCACCGTCACTCGCTATATTAAACTGAAGAGTGTTGCTCGAAGCATCCGGCTGTGGATCAAAGTGAAATCAACTACCCGTTGCCCTCAGCTAGATATTTATAGATAAAACCCTAGGTTCAATACGGGTATCGGATGTCCCAGTATCTGAACCGACCCGTTAAGCCCCGAGCCCGTTATATGTCTGAATATACATTTACATAAACTACAATCAGTGTATGGAAACCCCGGTGAGCATTATCTAGCAGAACATCATGCCCCGCATAACATGTGCCGCCGCGAAAATTCTTCTAAGCGGGAGAGCATCGAAGATGGTTAAGCATGTCAAGTCAACCGAGCTCTGCCTCTATCGTACACCGCGCACGAGCGGACATCGTCCATGACCACTCCACTAGTGTGTGTGTGTATATTCTCCTCGAGCTTCGTTATATACTTATATTCCTCACAAGACGATGGAATTGTGAAGCCGTAAATGAATCTAGTTGGGCGATACTTACTTGTATTGATTGGGGTTAAGTGCTGAGGAAGATGCGGGCAGGCGGGCAGGCGGGCAGGCGGGCAGCCCACGTAGTGCATGGTTTCAATGTGCCGTCGCGGGCAAGTGATCAGGAATGTCAATTGTGAGACCGCGTGTAGGTGGATGTTGCTTTTCTCTGCGGTGAATACGATTGCCGTCACGAGATGCCCGTCTTCCCCTATCCTTCCTATTTATTCTCCTCCCTGCAATCAAATCTCTCTCTCTCTCCTCTCCTCTCTCTCTCTCTCTCTCTCTCTCTCTCTCTCTCTCTCTCTCTCTCTCTCTCTCTCTATCTCTAGAGAGCACTTTTAATGCTTCTTTCTCTGTCCTCTGTACCAATTGTAATGAATGAGGCAATAAGACCTGCCCATGCTTCTTTCTCATCTCCAAGTTTGGGTCTTGTTCTCGGGGGATTCTTGAGTCCGGTCTGCGAACGCCAGCCGTCGTCCCGGACCAATAGAAACGCGTGGTGTTACGCTTGCAACTTCTTTCCTTGAGAAGGACATAGCTAGACATTGAAATGACAATAGAAACGCGGGGTGTTAAATGACAATTGGAATGCTTGTTGATCCGGCGGATTCATCATTTCCTATCCTTTTATAATTTTTTTTAATCGAAAAAATCTCCATTACTAAATATCTTTTAGACTAATCTTGTCCATTAGATGATAAAATGAATCCGGACCCGCTTATGGGAGCTGTTAAGGCACCACAGTTTTGTCTAGTCACATCGCTTTGTTAAAAACACCTTTTTTTTGTTAAATTGTTAAAGACGCCCTGATTTGTTGCTTGCACCGCAATTTTGTTAATGGCGGTGCGGATAGTATTTTTTGGAGAGTAATTTTAGGGTTAAACTAAGCCAAAAATTATTTTTGTAGTTTTAAGTGGGCCAACTCCATGGTAAAACTGTTGGAATAGTTTTCTAATATTTTTAAATAATACATATTTTTAGTTTTTTGAAAAACTTCGGTCATTAATAATACCAGATCTTGAAACTCTCCTACGGTAACATCAGATTTTGGAAAAGAAGATTTGTAAGGAAAACTTATACATAACAAATTAAGAAAATAACCAAAGCATAATAATATACACTTTTAGAATTGAGTCTGGGTAAGACGTGTGTGATCACTGCCCTAAAGAAGTCGCATCACCCTCTAACAGAGCTTTCAATCGATGCTCACTCCTCCAAGGTACAACACCCACTAGATCCTGAAAACTCCAATACGATGTGCGCTTACACCGAAGAAGCACATAGCACCTGAACTATCACTTGACAAAGCAAACGTCAAGAAAGCGGAATCACGAAAGCAAGATCCTCGTAAGAGAGCGAGAGGGCAAGAAGATGCGAGAGAAGGAGAGATGGTAAATAAAACGTCTCATAAAATTCCAATATTGGAGTCTCGTAAATCGGCAAGAAATTAATCTCGTAATAACTTCCAACGGTATATTTAGTACGTGCTATTGTGCATTGAGAACAGTAGATTTCCAACGTAATGAATTGAAGATGCAAAAACACATAAAGAAGCACGTACAGAAAAATTAACACACGATGGTTTGCGAATAGCACAGATCTCAACGTACGTTGAGATGTCATCGCATGGAAGTCAACACGCTTTGACTCTTGCTGACACACATATGTCGAACCACAGAAGGAAAAGAAGAAGTCGACGCACAAAGGAAAAGAAGAAGTTGACGCACCGCGGAAGGAGAAGTCGGCGTATGGAGGAAGAGGAGAAGTCGACGTATGTCGATAGGAGATGTCAACGTTTGTTAGCATACGTTGGGCAAAAAACGTTAGGTTTTTCTAAAATTCGGATCCGGTGCGGTGTCTGCGAGCACGCACGCGTGTGCGGTTCATAGTTTCTCCTTATATTTCTTTGAATAAATAAGGATAAGAGAAATAGTTTATATCCACACTTACACAAGTTGAGATATGCAAGATGAGACTAAATGACATCCTTTTTCATGAAGATGTTTCCCTCCAAATATTTGGAGTTCCCTTCATTCTTGATTTTTAGCTTTTTCATCAAAGATGAGGAGCACAAATTAAACATCATGTGTCATATAAGGCTCCGTTAAAACATTATAAAATAAATGTTTTATAATTAAATTTCTAACAAAAGCTAGATGTTATATTACAATAATATGATTAGGATGAGCAAATATAAATATATATAATATATAAAAACAGATTTTATGAGGAATTCTCATCTTAAATTTAATTAGACTTTCTCTTATTTGAATAATATTTATATTCATTCGAGTAAATATCACATGCCCTCTGACTGTAGGTCAAATGAAAAAGTGAGTCCTAATGTTAAAAAGGTCTCCGAAGGGGCACCCTTCCTACAACTTAATAAATGTGTTTGCTACCTAGAGCTTGGCAAGTCATCTTCATAGAGCAACTCGGTAAAGTTGTTTGTCATGAGTTCATTTCCGTCGGAAAAACATCGACCTCAGCACAAGCCTCTTAGGAGCGAGGAGCGAGTTCTCTACAAGGAATTTATTTTCAACTCCCTCTAGCGCATCATCCTTGCAACGGCACTCTTCTTTTGGCAACCGTCACAATTTAACAGTTTCATTTCATTTTTTTTGCGTCGATGGACATCGGAGTTGTGTGGAAGCGAGAAGAGGCGAAGGGACTCGTAGCATGAAAAGGAAGAAGAGGCGATGGCCCGTCGTATCTGCCCGCATGAATCACCCGATGGAATTAACGGGCTCTCCTTTTTTTATTATTATCTTATTTCATTACGTTTATAATCAAATTTTGTTTACGTGTTTAACTTAATGTCGTTACGTACATACAGATTAACGACGAACATTACTAAATTATCAACGTTCCCGAATCGTCCAAATTTCAATGTGCATGATAGAGTTACTTTTCGACATGCATTCTAGATTTACGATTCATCGTTCAAATGTCTCATATTAAGATTTAACACGCATCAATTCATTTAATATTACATTTTTAAAGTTTGTCAGTGTCACGTACTGTAACACCTCCATCCGTTAAGAAGCATATGACAAAAAGCATCACCAATCCGGACGAACCGTCTCGGATGGGCTTCACACAGCGCGCCTACGTCCATTTCACGCATGGACTCTACATGAATGCAAGATTTGACGGGGATAACACAAATCGACCCGTCGGAGGCCACGACCTCACCCTTTTGGGTAGGGGTCTCAACGATGCACAGAACGGACTAAAACATGTCCAAATGAGGGTAAAGAGAATCGTTACCCTTGCGAGCCGCTTCGGATCCATAGGTTGAACGCCATGGATTTGGTTTCCGCACACCGGTCCGAGCTCCGAAATGACCACGTGAGTTCTTCCTCGCACTTCGCCGGCCAAGCACGAGCTCCACGGCTGCGCACACAGCAACACCCAACCCAAATGGGTCGGCCTTCTCCTAGCCGGCGGCGGCCGGAACAAAGAGAGGAGGAGGGGCTTTGCTGCCCTTGCACCAACCGACGAGAGAGGAGGCGAAGGGGGAGCTGGGTCCTCCTTGCCCTAGGCGGCGACGGGAAGGAGAGGAGAGGGAAGGATCGGGGCGGCGTTTCCCTGCTCCAGGAGGCGGCGAGAGAGAGATGGGAGATGAGGGGCTGCTCCTCCTTGCCGACGGGGAAGAGAGGATCGAGAGAGAGAGAAGAGGGCTCGGGCTCCTCCTGGCGGCTGCTCCACGCACCGAGAGCGAGAGAGATCGGGAGGGGTGGGAGGTCGGTTTTGCGGCTGCTCCAAAAGAACGAGAGAAAGAGGGAGGGAGATCGGGAATGAGAGGGAGAGGGGAGGTATTAGGGGTTTTATTAAAACCCTAGCCCATCCCTGCTATTCGCACCCCAACCCCCTATTCGCACCCCAAACTCCACTAATCGCAGACCACTCCTCTATCCGCACACTGAAAACCGAATTAAAACAATACGGGGCGTTACAATTCTCTCCCCCTTAAAGAAATTTCGTCCCGAAATTTAAAGCACAAACAACGAAATGAAATTCATCATACCTGAGTAAACAAGTCAGGGTACTCCTCACGCATGATCTCTTCTGGCTCCCAAGAGAGCTCCTCGCGGCCACAATTGTCCCAACGGAGTCTCACCATTTTGATGGCCTTTCTCCGCAATTGCCGAATATCAGCATCAATAATGCAAACCGGAGTCACCTTGGTAGTTAGGCTACTCTCCACTGGCACACTAACGGCCTCCAACACAGATTCAGGCTCTCGCACCGCCTTCCTCAACACAGAGATATGGAAGACATCATGCAGCCCACTCAGCTCCGTCGACCAAGCAAGTCGGTAAACTGCTTGGCCGATGCGCTCTGCGATCTCGAATGGTCCTACATACCTCGGACTCAGCTTTTTCAAGCGCCGGATCCTCTACACTCCTTTGAAAGGCTTTATCTTCAAGTATACCCAATCGCCAACGACGAACTGGACGTCGCGGTGCTTCGCATTATAGTACTTCGTCTGCCTATCCTGCACAACCAAAAGCCTCTCCCGGATCATACGTACCGTCGAAGTCGCCTCTTCGACATCTTTCCTCTTGAAGAGCTTCGTCTCGCCCGTTTCCGCCCAAGCTAAGGGAGTGCGGCACTTCCTGCCATAGAGGGCCTCGAAAGGCGTCATCTGAATACTCGCCTGGTAGCTGTTGTTGTACGCGAACTCAACAAGAAAGAGGTGATCTTCCCACCCCTTGCCGAAATCCAGGACGCACATCCGAAGCATGTCCTCCATCGTCCTGTTGGTACGCTCAGTTTGGCCATCCGTCTGCGGATGAAAGGCCGTGCTAAACTGCAGCTTCGTACCCAATAGACGGTTGACTAGCCCCCAGTCGCTCGAAGTAAAGCGTCCATCTCGATCGCTGGCGATGCTACGGGGCACACCGTGCAGTCGTACTATCGTATCAACATACAGCTTCGCCAACTTTTCCCCCGAGTAATCCCTCCGGTTGGGGATAAAGTGCGCCACCTTCGTCAGCCGGTCTACGACTACCCAGATGGCATCGTTCCCGCTCTGCGATCTCGGCAGCCCATGCACGAAATCCATGGAAACATCATCGAATTTCCACTCTGGAACTGGTAATGACTTCAAAAAGCCACCGGGCTTCTGACATTCCGCCTTCACTAGCGCACAAGTGTGGCACTTGGCCACGTAGTGAGCGATGTCCCTCTTCATACCCGGCCACCAGAAAAGGACCTTCATGTCCTTGTACATCTTCGTGCTCCCCGGATGAACTGAATACCTGGTGCGATGCGCCTCGTACATCAACTCATTGCGCAGCTCACCCACCTTGGGGACGCACAAACGGTCGCCTCTCCACAGCAACCCATCCCGCACCTGAAACTGGGCATCCGGCCCACCACCAGCCTCCTCCGCGTAGCGCTTTAAACTCGGATCGAGTTCTAAAGCCTGGCGGACTCTATCTGCGAGGTCGTACTGTACCTCAGTCCAACTCAAACAAGCACCGGCACTGCTCCTCTTCTCTACGCAAGAAATACCCAAGGCCTCTAGGTCACGTATCAGGTGCTCATCATGCATCTGAATCCAGTTGGCCTGCGTTGGAGCCCTGCGACTGAGTGCATCTGCGATAACATTTCCCTTCCCGGGAGTGTAGTGGATCTCGAAGGTGTAGTCCCCAAGGAACTCCATCCACCTCTGCTGCCACATATTCAGCCCCTTCTGCGTCAGAAGGTACTTCAGGCTCTTATGGTCCGTGAAGATGTCGATCTTCAGGCCATACACATAATGCCGCCAAAGCTTCAGGGCAAATATCACGGCCTCCAACTCCAAGTCGTGGACCGGATAGTTTCGCTCATGCACCTTCAGCTGGCGAGAGCCGTACGCTATTACCTTGCCATGCTGCTGCAGAACACAGCCAAGGCCGCTCCCAGAAGCGTCGGTGTAGATCTCGTAGCCCTCTGTGCCGCAAGGCAAACATAAGATCGGCGTCGTGGTAAGCCGCCACTTCAACTCCTCGAAAGCCTGCGCACACGCGGGCGTCCAAATAAACTCCTGCATCTTTCGTGTCAGCGTCGTAAGAGGCAGCGCGATCCGTGAGAAGTTCTCCACAAAGCGCCTGTAATAGCCGGCCAGCCCGAGAAAGCTACGGACCTCCGCTACAGTAGAAAGAATAGGCCACTCCCTGATGGCCGCAACCTTCACCGGATCTACCGCCACACCCGCTCCACTAACCACATGGCCTAAGAACGCCACGGAAGGTAGCCAGAACTCGCACTTCGAGAACTTGGCATACAGCTGGTTCCTCCTCAGAACCTCCAAGACTACTCGCAGGTGCTCACCGTGCTCCTCCTCGGACTGAGAGTAGACCAGTATGTCGTCAAGGAAGACGACCACGAACTGGTCGAGGTACTCTCGGAAAGTCCGGTGCATCAAGTACATAAACACTGAAGGCGCATTAGACAGCCCAAACGGCATTACGGTGAACTCATACTGCCCGTACCTTGTACTGAAGGCAGTCTTCGGGATGTCGCACTCCCTGATCTGCACCTGATAATAGCCGGACCTCAAGTCCAGCTTCGAGTATACTGTCGAACCAATGAGCTGGTCGAACAAGTCGTATATCCTCGGAAGAGGGTACTTGTTTTTCTCGGTCAGCTTGTTCAGCTCCCGATAATCGATGCAAAGCCGCAGGCTACCGTCCTTCTTTTTGACAAAGAGGACCGGTGCACTCCAAGGTGAGGAACTCTGACGCACGTAGCCCTGCTCAAGCAGCTCCTGCAACTGCATCTTCAACTCCGCCAACTCCTTCGGAGCCATACGATACGGCGAGCGGGCCACATGCTTAGCGCCCGGCACCAACTCAATCGTGAAATCTATCTCCCGCTGCGGTGGAGCACCAGGGAGATCGCTCGGGAACACATCGGGGAACTCTGAAACTACCGGAACATCCGCTAGGCTGGGCCTCGGCGTTGGAGCCTCCACTGGAGCAAAGAATAACTCTGCTCCCTGTCGCACTGCCTTGGACACCTGGAGAGCAGACATCAGCATCTTGCTCGATCCACGCATGCCCGCAAAGACCGTCTCACGATCGGCACACTGCCCAAACCTCACCTCCTTGGTGGTGCAATCGATGCACGCACGTTGTTCCGACAGCCAGTCCATGCCAAATATTACATCGAACTCAACCAGGGGGAGTAACGATGCTTTCAGGTCATACTCCTGACTTCCAACTAGAACCTTCACGCGGCAACTCCTCTCCACACGCATCGAATATCCATTCGGCAGTAGGACCTCCAGTCCATCTGTAGAAGCAATCGACGGCGCACCAATACGTTGGACAAAGTCCGACGATAAGAAGGAGTGCGAAGCTCCAGTATCGAAAAGCGCTCTTGCCGGAACACCTAAAACATTTACAAAGCCTACGCCGCTAAACAAGGTTAGCATAAATACTAAAACAGGTATATAAAACAGTAAGGATTGTATCTTAAATTATACCTGTCACGACGTCCTTGGCTTTGATAGCCTCCTGCTGACCAAGATTGAAGACTCTGGGCTGCGGGGGAGCCATACGGGAGGCAGTGGACTCAGCCGCCTTCCCCTTCTCAGAATAAGATGGCCCAGTCTTCTTCTCTGACCTTGGAAGTCCACTGCAGCAATCTCGAGAGAAATGGCCAGGCTTGCCACAAGTAAAACAAGTAAGAGGGCCACGTCTAGACGATGCGCCCGAAGCAGAGGGAGCTGGCCCAGATAATCGAGCCTTCTTCCAGCGATTCAACTACCGCAACTTCACCGCACTTGGCGCCTTGTTCTCCGGCACTGTCTCAGCCACATCTACCTTGCCCTTCTCCCTGAGCATGTCCTGCTCAAGTGCTCGGGCTGAACCAACGAGGGTCGTGAAACCCTGCATCAACGGCCCTGTCAGAAAGTACCGCAACTCACTACGCAAGCCACCGTAGAACCTGTTCACCCTTCTCCCCTCTTCATCGAAAGAAGTCCCAGCATAACGCCCGAGGCGGGTGAACTCGTACAGGTAGTCGTCAACCAGTCTATCACCCTGCGTCAGAGCCAAGAACTGGTTCTCCATCGCGATCTGCTGCGACGGAGGCACATACCTTGCCAGAAAGATTCCCGAGAACTCTTCCATCGGCACATCAAACAGTCGCCTTCCCGCAAACTAGCGCCTCTCAACCTCATCCCACCACCGCCTGACTTCCTTTTCCAACAAGAAAGTAGCGAATGTCACTTTCTGTGCTTCATCCGACTGTGTCGCTGTCAGAATTCGCTCCACATGCGACAGCCAGTCCTCGGCCTCAGCTGGGGATTCAACCCCAGTAAACGGAGGAGGTCGAAATCCCAGGAAGTGCTTCAGTTGCTGGTCAGCAGCACGCCTCACAGGGACCTGCTCCACTCTTAGTGGCTCTGGGGCCACTTCCTGCACCAGCGGTTGACCTTGCCTTCCAGGCTGGCCATTCAACGCAGCTAGAACGGCTTCTGTAACTAGCTGAACCATCTCAGCAGACGGAGGTGTAGGAGCCTCAGCAGACCCACTACTCTTTGCCAAGTCACGGGAACGCGACGGTCCCGCTGCACTTCGAGTGCCCTACACAAGTGCAAAACACAGTTAAGCGACAGCACAGTCGCAACTAACAACAAAAGGAACACTCAGGTTCCAAAATCATGCAATAATTGTTGGTTTGTTGTTACATTTTATTCCTAAGTGGACATTTTTGGGTTTATTTTACGTCTCGACGGTAGCGCACACACGTGCTCACCACCCCTTAAAAGAATTCGTCCACGAATTCCTTAGAAGGATACGGAAACCTTAGAAGCTGATACCAATTTGTAACACCCCCATCCGTTAAGAAGCATATGACAGAAGGTCCGGCCGGGGCCCCACGCCATATACTACCAAACAAACGGGAACGTCACTTAATTGAAATACCAAATGACACTAAACAACGAACCTAACTCAGAGCATTCTATGCGGAAGCAAAAGAGAGAGAGACCGGATAAACCCCAAAACCCGTACCCGGGTGTGTCCACTTCTAATAATAGGAATAAAAGGTTTTAGACAACAAAAGAGGCACGACGGCCTTACAGTTTACCAACATCGGCGCGCAGACCGGCCATACATGAAAAGCAAAGGACATCAAAAGGCCTTCAAGGGCCGCAGCATCACAAGGGCTTCAGCCCGCTAAGAGCCTGCTATGTTCCCGCTCAGTCCAGCACCTGTACAACAAGCCCACCAAAAACGGTGGCAAAACAGGGCAACGGTCAGCTAAAGCTGACCAAATTATAACGACCCCACCCCTTCGAGGGGGTGGCAGTTCTAACCATCCCTGCAAAACAGTCTCAGCAGCATATATATATAAGAGTGCGACTAGCACAGTCCACAGCGGTTCATACATATGCAACATCACAAACGTGGGAATGGCCCCCACGTCCCGTGCTCTCAAGCACTCTTTGGTGTACTCCGCCTTCCACCACCATCCACTCTTGATGGCTTTGCCCTTCGAGGCTAAAGTCGGTGGCCCGAATACCAGGGCGCTCCCGTACTTTAATTGTGAACAATCCGTAGTCCGAAGACTCTTTCCCATTGCCTCCCGACATGCTGTACGAGCCTTACTAGTCAGGTGCTGCAATGGTGCGGTTTCAGGTTCGCCAAATGCCCGTTGTTCACAGCTCTCATTGTACAACACGAAGAGCGGGTATGGCGTCCCCTCAGCCCAGGTAGTCTAAATTAGTCGGCCCTACGGGACGCTAAGTCATCCACCAGGACACCCTCACAGGTCGGGCACACAGGCCTCAGGTCCTCTCAACAGGTGGGCGCAACAAAATCACCAGAACCAAGTCTGGGAGCTGTCGCCTGGCGATATTCAATATCGCCAACGACAGTAAACAGAACTCCTTTTCCGCTTCTAACATCGGGTGCTTCCCGGGGCACACCCCCAGGCGTTGCTGCGCATGCAGTAGCACCCTCTAGTCCTACGAAACAGGATATCAACACGGAGTTTTCCCCCGTCACACACAATATCAAAAAGCATCACCAATCCGGACGAACCGTCTCGGATGGGCTTCACACAGCGCGCCTATGTCCATTTCACGCATGGACTCTACATGAATGCAAGATTTGACGGGGATAACACAAATCGACCCGTCGGAGGCCACGACCTCACCCTTTTGGGTAGGGGCCTCAACGATGCACAGAACGGACTAAAACATGTCCAAATGAGGGTAAAGAGAATCGTTACCCTTGCGAGCCGCTTCGGATCCATAGGTTGAACGCCATGGATTTGGTTTCCGCACACCGGTCCGAGCTCCGAAATGACCACGTGAGTTCTTCCTCGCACTTCGCAAGCCAAGCACGAGCTCCACGGCTGCGCACACAGCAACATCCAACCCAAATGGGTCGGCCTTCTCCTAGCCGGCGGCCGCCGGAACAAAGAGAGGAGGAGGGGCTTTGCTGCCCTTGCACCAACCGACGAGAGAGGAGGCGAAGGGGGAGCTGGGTCCTCCTTGCCCTAGGCGGCGACGGGAAGGAGAGGAGAGGGAAGGATCGGGGCGGCGTTTCCCTGCTCCAGGAGGCGGCGAGAGAGAGATGGGAGATGAGGGGCTGCTCCTCCTTGCCGACGGGGAAGAGAGGATCGAGAGAGAGAGAGAAGAGGGCTCGGGCTCCTCCTGGCGGCTGCTCCACGCACCGAGAGCGAGAGAGATCGGGAGGGGGGGGAGGTCGGTTTTGCGGCTGCTCCAAAAGAACGAGAGAAAGAGGGAGGGAGATCGGGAATGAGAGGGAGAGGGGACGTATTAGGGGTTTTATTAAAACCCTAGCCCATCCCTGCTATCCGCACCCCAATCCCCTATTCGCACCCCAAACTCCACTAATCGCAGACCACTCCTCTATCCGCACACTGAAAACCGAATTAAAACAATTCGGGGCGTTACACGTACAATCTATGCTAAGGCCTTTGCTCTTCGGAAGAACCGAACCTCAAATTGTATTTGTGATTGTTGATCTAGTGTTCATGTGTATCACTCCCTCTCTTCCGTAAAGAATTCGACATTGTTTAGCTCTAGCGGAAGTCTTTATCCATGTCTTAATTCTTGTTTTAGATGGTTTTGTTGTTGTTGCAAAGCTAATATCATGTGCTTGGTCGATGCAAGCATCATGCGATCTTCATAGTTTTGGTTCGATGTTTATAATAAAATTAATTTCGGCAATGGAAACCGGTGGTTTTCTTTCATTATTGTTGACTTTTATCATGCTTCGAGAGAGTCTAAGCTTTGATATACCATCTACCGTTGTAAGAAAAAGCAACCAACACAAAGTAAATTGAAAATTTTAGCTTCCACTCACAAAAAGAGTAGCCAACAATATGCTTTGTATTTCAAAAGAAGGTTTCTTTTGCTTTAATACTAAGGGTAATTATAGGTACAAAGTAAAGTCCACATAATGTACAAGAGTAAAAATAAAATATGTTTTAAAAATATATCACCCACCTTAAGTAAACAAGGGCTTTAGCCTAGCTAAAGTAATCCACATGATGTACACGAGTAATTATAAAATAAATATTTTACACACACAACAACAACAATCTTGAGACTCTTCGCCCCAATCCTTCACTTCCATCTAGGAAGGAAGGATTTCAAGTATACACTGACACATCATATCAAGGAATGAGTGCGGTCTTAATGCAGCACGGACACATGATCACTTATGCTTCACGACAGTTGAAGAAATACGAGCAGAACTATCCAGTACACGACTTGGAGATGGGAGCGGTAATTTTTGCGGCAACAATCTGGAGACACTACTTGTATGAGGTTCATTGTAATATCTTTTCGGATCACAAGAACCTCAAGTACGTGGACACACAAACGGACTTAAATCTCCGACAGAGAAGATGGGTGGAATTTCTATGTGATTACCAGTACACAATGCAGTATCACCCAGGGAAGGCAAACTCTGTAGCGGATGCACTCAACAGAAGGGCTAGCATGTCCAATGCAGAACCCCGATTAATGGTCATGGAGCTGGTGTAGATGCTAGAAAACATACATATACCACTCGTATCCAGGGATAACCCTAAGGTTTACAAGGAGTATCTAGCCTCGATGAGCATTGTCTATGATATCCGAGATGGAATCAAGGTTGCCCAGAAGCATGATGCGGAATTAGAATCAGTTTTCAGAGCATTTGAGTCAGGCACCACTTAGGATTATTCGTTGAAAGACGATCTCGTGCACTTCCGGGGCAGAATTTATTACCAGTAGGAGATAATATCCGGGAAGATATCCTGGCAGAAGCACATTGTAGTAAGTATTCAGTGCGTCCTGGGATCACTAAAATGACTGCGGACCTGAAGAGGACGATGTATTGGCCAGGAATGAAGAAGGAAATCATCCTCTTCGTGACTCATTGTGAGGCAAGCCAACTGGTGAAGGTCGAATGCAAGAGACTGGGAGGGTTATTGCAGCCGTTAACGGTACCGGAGTGGAAATTCGAGGACATTTCCATGGTCTTTGTACATGAGTTACCTTGCTCCCGCTCTGGGCACGACTCCGTCTGGGTTATTATGGATAGACTGACAAAAATTGCCCAGTTCATTCCTGTCAGAAAGGGTGCTCCCGTCGGTGTTCTGGTGCGACTATTCATGGAACAATTCGTTAGATATCATGGGGTACCCAGATTGATCGTGTCAGATCGAGATGACCGATTTACATAAAGGGAATGGAAGAAGGTTCGGGCATATATGGGGTCACGATTTACATTCAGCACCACTTTTCACCCACAGACCGACTGTCAAATGGAACGCACTATCCGGACAATGGAAGCCATGTTAAGGCCATGCATCCTAGATAATGTGAGCCATGGGAGAGACTGTTGCCACTCATCAAATTCTCCTACAACAATAACCAGCAGTCTAGCATTGGCATGAATCCCTACGAATCCCTCTATGACAGGAAGTGCAGGACTCCACGAAGGCGTTGGGGTCAGAATATATAGAAGACATAGATGCTCAGATACAACTGATACGTGATTGAATGTTGGAAGCATAGAGCCGACATGTTAAATATTACGACGCGCGACATCACAATGTGGAATTTCAGGTGGGAGACATGGTGTTTTTGAAAATACGTCCGGCACCCGGAGTCTCACGGGTGCGGAGACTAAAGAAACTCAGTCCGAGATACATAGGGCCCTATAGGATCATGGAGCGGATCGTCCCCTTGACTTATAGACTAGAGCTGCCACCGGAATTGGCAGGATTGCACGATGTATTTCACATCTCCTCGCTTAGGAGAGCACTCCTTCGGTCAGAGAAACATATCACTACCGTGACAGGCCTGATAGCATCCGATCGTACAGCCTGTTTGGAGCCAATACGGATCGATGACACAGTCGTCCGAGTCTTGCGACGAAAGAAGGTCCCGCTGGTGAAGGTCTTTTGGTCGAATCATGGGCAAGAGGAGCACACTTGGGAGCCTCTGGACTTGATGCAGCAGCAATACCCGAGACTCTTCGCGTCAGGTAAAAGTTTAATTAGCTTAAAAACTTTACGATGATCTACCTTAAGTAAGAACCCCGCGAGCCCAATCTTAATTTCGAGGACGATTTTTTTTCTTTATGTATTGGAATTTGTAATATCCCGCAAGCCACTATACCCCTATGTTGAATTTTTGTCATGACAAAAGGGGAGACTAGCCAAAAGAACCTTAGAAACCTAGGAGGGTAGGTGAATTGCACATTGGTGTGCATTTAGCAACTTTAGGACACTAGCCTAGGATTGACCAAAGAAGCTTCAGTGTGTAAATATGACCTCAACTTGACCATCATAACCTTTCAAGGAGATCAATAGGTCATTATGGACCCTTTAGGGTCAACCAAATTGGTCAATTTGACCAAAGTCAACCCTAGCCCAAATTAGGTCAAACCTTCCTAATTTAAGTCAATTGGACTTCATATGGCCCAATTGAACCTACCACTATAAGGCAACCCCTCCAAGAGGTCTAATTGACCAAGAGCCCCATCATTTGGTTAACCAATTGACTCATTGAAAGTGGAGGTTAAATCTTAAGTTACTCTAGAGGGGGGGGGGGGGGGGTGAATAGAGTATTAAAACTTTTCCTTAGTTCTTATAGCGGAATTAAAATAGTATTATATATAAGTGTAAGCAGTGTGAGAATTATATAAACAGAAAAATTAAGTAAATGAAATCACAAAACAAACAGCACAAACACAGAAAATGACCAAACACAGAAGACACAAGGAGCTATAGTAGTTCCCCAATAAATCTGGGTACGTCTACTCTTCTACCACCTTTGGTAGGAATCCACTAGGAGGTTGTTGATAAGGTGCCCTCACACCAGGTGAGCTGTTGATAAGGTGCTCTAACCAAACTGCAGGTTTTTGCTAAGGTGCCCTGTCACCGAGAGTTAACTTTTGAAGGGAGTTATAACCCTATACAAGAGAGGTAAGAATGAGTTTATAGTGTTCTTCTCTGTCAAGATGCTGAGAGAAGACTCTAGTGGATGTTGTTGTAAAGCTCCCCCTGTCAGATTGAAGTATTTGACAGAAGATGAAGAAGCTTTCTCTTGAAAACTAAGATCTCTTGTAGCAGATTGATTTGGAAGAACAGGTTCTTCAGATTGCTTGTTGCTCTTTTAGAAGATCTGAATTTGCAGCAGATTCTGAGAGAATGCTCTTGAGGAAGATGTTCTCAGAAGAAATTTTGTGCTGCTTGTGAAAGAAGAGGAAGAAAGTATTTTTTTTGAGAGATCTATATCTCTCTTTCTTCTTTTTATGCTATATATATCTTTTGTATTCTGTAATAGAATGATGTTTGAATTCTATCGACTCGAACGATTCTGGCAGGTCCTTTAATTTCTTGACCGTGAAAAGATTCCTTTTCATTAAATGTCAACGGCTATTGCTGTCTTGGAAAAAGGAAAGAAGGGAATATATTAACTGAGTCTAATATCCTTCCTTATCTGTCAGAATACGTCCAAAGATATTAAATAGATCCGTTATAGTCGTCGTTTTGCTGTTAGGATAAATAAAATATAGTTGATAACAAATCTGGGCTTCAATAAATGATCTGTCGAACGCTGGCTATAATCTGTCGAGCGCCGTCCAGAAGATGTTGAACGCTGGCTGGAAACTGTCGAGCGCTGTCCAGAAGATGTTGAACGCTGGCTGGAAACTGTCGAGCGCTGTCCAGAAGATGTTGAACGCTGGCTGAAAACTGTCGAGCGCTGGCAACAAAAACTGTCGAACGCTGGGAGCCATCTGTCGAGCACTGCTAGCCATTTGTTGACCGCTGAGAACCTTAGATTTTATCTTAAGTTCTAGCTAATTTATCAGCCTAAAGACTTGACCCTTAAACTATACAATGGGGTCAACTAATCCTAATCAGTACATAGTGATCCTAGCCCAAAACAGCAAAAGGGTTGCTCCAACAATCTCCCCCTATTTGGGTTATGATACTATTTGACAAATAAATCAAATAATAAATAACACAAAGATAAACAGCAGAGCAGAAATATATCTGACAGAATTGAAATGCTTCAGCAGATAATATTGAAATAAAATGCTCTGAGTTTATAAACATTTATACTGAATCCAAGTAGATCAAAGACAGAAGGAATTTGAAACTGTACTTTTTCACTGTGAGGAAGGCTTGAAAATGATTTCCCTGTTGGGATTTTCAGCTTGCTTCTTGCTCATGTAGCAGTTTTCTGGACTTATGATTGTTTGAGATGTAGTAGGAAGAACTACTGCTGCTGGATACTTCTTTAAAAATCTTTCAGCATTGAAAAAATTTCTGGAATTGTACTTTTCAAGCTCTTGCTTTCTGAATTCAGACAATGTAGAAAATTGAGAATGGTCCTCACCTTCAGCCTTAGCTTTATTGATCTGAGCAATAGCTACTGATTCTCTGAATCTAGCCATGTGAGTTATTTCATCTATTTCTTGAATTTCTGGAGAAGGAGACCTTTCAACAGAATCATTTGCCTGATCTGAGGTTTTATTATCTTGAAGATTCATTCTGCTGTGAAATAAGCCATTTAAAAAAGTATATTTGTAATCTGAAATTGGTCTGGAAGAACTTGAGGGAGGAGATCTGGCTGGTGTAGAACTTTGAGAGCCACTGGAGCTTTTATGAGTTCCTTCATATCTCCTAGACTGCTGGGGGGCAGATCTAGAGAAGGAGGAAGACATCCCTGCTGATCCTGCTGCTGGAGGAGGAGGAGGAGGGTGATTGAACTTGACTGGACTATCAGGAATATAACCAGTTTTCTTGAACTTCTTTCTTCTTTTCTGCTCATTTCTGGAGAGTGTCATCCAATGATGTGAGACTTTGTCAAGAGAGATATTGTGGAGAATATAATATGGGATATCATTATCTGGATTAGGAGGCTTGGGGATAGCTTTAGACTTGGCCTTTGTTTTCTTTCTTTTCCTTGACAGTGTATCATCAGAATCACTATCATTATCTTCTTCATCAGAATCAGAAGAAGAGATTGGTGTATCATATAAATCTGATATCAATTTAAGAGCTTTGATCCTTTGCTCTTCAGCTTCATAAGCTTCATCTTCTGCTTTCCAGATCTCATCAAAGTCTGGAATTGGAGTTTCATCAAAGATAAAAGTTGGAAAGTCAGAATTTGTGATTGCTTCTTCTGACATTACAACTAGTTTTTCTTCTTGCCTGAGAGCTTGATCTTGAATGAAAACTGTATCTGTAATCTTAACTTCAAAGCTTCTAATTATCTTATTTAACAGAGATTCATTAACTTGAGCAGTGTATGGGACAATTGCTCTAGAATAATTATGATGTTGAGGTAAAACTGGTAGAACTGTACTAAACTGAAAAAGCAAATAAATAATATCTATAGAGGGATTAATAGAAACATTATTTATTTTTTCTGGACCTGGTAGAACTGGTTCTTCTGAAATTGGAAGAACTGAATTTCCAAGTGCTTGAGCATCTGGAGCTTCTTCATCAGACATATCCCCCTGCCTAGCTTCAGAGAAACCTGAATCTAGGCCCCTAGAAGAAGGGACAGATTGAAAGGGAGGGAAGGAAGAAATCATTTCAGATAAAGCAGAAATGGATTGAATAATTGGAGCAAGTTTTGCATCCAATAACTGGTCTATTTTGGGAAGGATGAGACCAAGTATCTGATCAGCTACAGAGAAAAGATTTAAAGAAGTGAATTCGTGAGAATGAGAGGAGGATGGCTCAGAAGAGGGAGGAATAGAGATTGGTACAAAGATGTTTGAGACATCTGCACCTTGTTGAGAGGGTTCTTGATAAATAGAAGAAGAATGATGGATAGGGCATTGGGAATCATTATGAGTAGGAGATGGAGGTAGAGAAGAGGGATGAGGGAGGAGATCAAAAGAAGGAGGGGGAATGTCATCAATATGTGTAGAATAATTGTAAGGTGGAGATTGTGCAGGGGAAAAACTTTGAGTAGTAGGAGGTGGGAGAGGAAGGGAGGAGACCAAAGGAGGAACTTCTAGAAGGGTTAGGGAAGAGACTGAATCAGTCCTTGTGTCTTCAGAAGTTTGCTTGACTGACTTTGGATTCTTCTTTGGAAATACCCTTTCCCACTTAGCAAAGAGAGCTGAGGTCAGCTTCTTGCTAGCATTGATTGTTACCTTTGGGGAGACCAGAAGGTCTGGATGCCTTTCCTGCAGAACAATTCCTAAAATTCTGCCAAAGCTAACATTCTCCTTGGAAATCTTTTTCTTAATCAAATTAAACAGAAGTGATCCCCAGTTCACTTTCTTTTTCTCCATCAAGGCCACCATCAACAGAAATTGGTGCCTTTTAACATAGTCATGTCCCGTTGTTTTTCCTAACAACACTTTGCCAACTATATCTGATAAGAATTTGTATTCCAAAGACAGATTTTTCTTAAGCAGATGATTAGGGTTTCCAGAGGAGTGACCCATTTTGACTAAAGCTGCTTCAAATTCATCAGAACTAATTTCTATATCGTCATCACCATTCACAAGCCCAAAAACTTCAGTTAGAATGGTAGGTATAAGAGAAACCTGGTGTCCTGAGATTGTGCCCGTCAGACATTCATCTTCCTGCTTAACTGTGAAACACCATTCATTGATTTCAGTTGTGTGAAGCTTTATCCTCAAGCTCATTAACTTCCTCAACTGTTGCTCTTCAAAGAGTTGAAGGATGTCCTTGAAGATTTGATCAGATGTTGCGAAGGATTCCATATCTATGTCGAACCCAGCATCGAACTTCATGGAATAGAGCGAGGCTTGAGAAATCGCCATTGAGTCCTGCAAAAGAAGAGAAAGATCAAGTGCAAAAGGAGAACTGGAGGAAAATGATTTCTGTAGGCGCGAACTTAGAATGAAGTAAAATTGGTGTTATATAGTCGAGGAAATAGGGAGGAGAATTCGAGGAGCGCTGTTCGGCAAAACCTAATTAAATCTGAAGTCGAACCGACTTTTAAAATTTTGTCGGACAGTGTTAAAAATATCTTTTTCGTCGACCGCCGTTCGACAAACGAGATTTTCTTCACTGACTCTGAAGATGTAGGTTTTTGTCGACCATCGTTCGACGAATAAAAATTTGTCGTTCTTCGTTCGACAAAATTTTTGGATAAGATAGAAAATATAATTTTCAACAAATTGAGTCTCCATCTATCATTCCCAGTTGATTCATAAAGAAGATATGTTTCTTTTCATCCAAGGGTTTGGTGAAAATATCTGCTCTTTGTAAATCAGTGGAGATGAACTGTAGGCAAATTTTATTTTTATCCGCATTATCTCTGATAAAGTGGTGCCTTATTTCTATGTGTTTAGTCCTACTATGGAGAACTGGATTTTGTGCTATAGATATTGCACTAGTATTGTCACAAAATATGATTGATTGATTTAAGTTGATACCATAGTCTAGAAGTTGATTTTGTATCCACAGTATCTGTGAGCAGCAACTGCCTGCAGCAATGTATTCTGCCCCAGCTGTTGATGTGGACACAGATGTCTGCTTCTTACAAAACCAAGACACAAGCCTATCACCAAGAAACTGACAAGTTCCTGATGTGCTTTTTCTGTCTACTCTGCATCCAGCATAATCTGAGTCTGAGAATCCAGTTAATTCAAATTCAGATGTTGTTGGATACCAGAGACCTAGATTAGGACAGCCCTTTATATATCTTAAAATTCTTTTTAATAAAGATAGATGAGATTCTTTAGGGTTAACTTGAAACCTAACACAAATACAAGTAGCAAACATTATATCAGGCCTACTAGCTGTCAAATAGAGTAATGAGCCAACAATTGCTCTATACACCTTCTGATCAACAGGTTTCCCTGATTCATCAGCATTAATGACAGCATTAGAAGCCATGGGTGTTTTCATGGGAGAGGAATCAGACATTCCAAACCTTTTTACTAATTCCTTAGCATACTTGGATTGTGAAATGAAAATTCCTGATGAGGTTTGCTTCACTTGAAGACCAAGGAAGTATGATAATTCACCCATGCTACTCATTTCAAATTTAGATTGCATAAGTTTAGAGAACTTTTTGCATAAATTTGAATCAATAGAGCCAAAAATAATATCATCTACATATATTTGAACTAGCAGTGTTTGATTTTTATGTATTATGAAAAATAAGGTTTTGTCTATTAAGCCTCTACAGAACTTGTTTTCCAATAGAAAATTAGCTAAGGTCTCATACCATGCCCTGGGAGCTTGTT
Organism: Dactylorhiza incarnata; assembly: GCA_033032865.1. Classification (NCBI taxonomy): domain Eukaryota; kingdom Viridiplantae; phylum Streptophyta; class Magnoliopsida; order Asparagales; family Orchidaceae; genus Dactylorhiza; species Dactylorhiza incarnata. The sequence continues at coordinate 4,849,747 of JAWHQI010000097.1, read as the reverse complement.
TGAGACCATAGAGAGCTTTATTGAGCTTGAATACATAAGAAGAGTGAGTTGGAGAGATGAAACCTGGTGGTTGTTCCACATAGACTTCTTCCTTGATATCTCCATTTAGGAATGCACTTTTTCCATCCATTTGATATACCTTAAATTGTTTGTATGCAGCAAATGCTAAAAATATTCTGATAGCTTCAAGTCTTGCCACAGGTGCAAATGTTTGATCATAGTCTATGCCTTCTTCCTGTGAATATCCTTGAGCTACTAGCCTTGCTTTATTTCTCACAATATTTCCTTGATCATCAAGTTTGTTCCCGAAGACCCACTTGGTGCCAATGATTGGATGGCCTCTTGGTCTCGGAACCAAATCCCAAACTTTGTTTCTTTCAAACTGGTTGAGTTCCTCTTGCATTGCAAGAATCCAATTTGGATCTTGTTCTGCATCTTTTATGGTTTGAGGTTCAACTTGTGATAGAAAGCAAGTATGCATCTGATTTTGGTGTAGTTGATGTCTTGTCTGAACACCTGCTGAAATATCACCAATCACTTGTGAAATTGGGTGATCTCTAACTGTGATGTGGTCAACAGTTGGAGTTAATTCTGCAGTGGTATTTATTTGGGGATTTTGTTCAGTAATTGTATCCTGTGGAGGATGTTCTGCTGTTGCTTGATTCTGATAATCAACAAGATCTGGATGATCTTCTTCTTCACTATATTCAAGGTTTTGAGCTAATGGTTGCATTGAATCTCCTGACTGTAGATTTAGCCCATTAAGCTCTTCACATAGAGCTGGTACCTACAAAGCATTCTTGGTAGAAGAGTTCTTCTCCTTGTAAAACATGTTAGTTTCATCAAAGGAAACATGCATGGACTCTTCTATCTTAAGAGAGGATTTGTTAAATACCCTATATGCTTTGCTAACTATTGAATATCCTAAGAAAATTCCTTCTTCAAATTTTGGTTCAAATTTTCTAAGATATTTCTTATCATTGTTATGAACAAAACATTTACAACCAAAAGTTCTGAAATAGTCAACTTTAGGTTTCTTCCCTTTAAGTAATTCATAGGGAGTTTTACCCTTAAGTTTGTGTATCAAACTTCTATTCAGAACATAGTTTGCTGTGCTAACAGCTTCTGCCCAAAAGGATAGTGGCAAATTAGCATCTGCAAGCAATGTTCTTGCTGATTCAATTAGGGTTCTATTTTTCCTTTCAACTACCACATTCTGTTGAGGAGTTCTAGGAGCTGAGAAGCAATGCCTGATACCTTCCTTCTCACAGAATTCTTGCATAAGAAGAGACTCAAACTCAGTGCCATGATCACTTCTGATCAATGCAACTACAGTAGAGTATTCAATCTGTATGCTCTTAAGAAAGTCTGTAAGAACTTTAAAGTTATCTGACTTTTCTCTCAAAAAGAATACCCAAGTGAATCTAGAGAAGTCATATACAATAACTAGAGTGTAAGACTTCCCTCCTAAACTCTTTATTGCTATAGGTCCAAAAAGGTCCATATGTAGCAAAAATAAGATTCTAGGTGAATCACTTTTAGATATGGATTTAAAACTGTTTTTGGTTTGCTTACCTAGCTGGCATGCCCTACATAAACCTTCTTTCTTATATGATCCTGATGGTAGACCTCTAACAAGATTATCTTTAGATAGTTTGGCAATTGTTCTAAGATTTACATGCCCTAATCTTTTATGTCATAGTTCACTAGGTTTGCTTAGCTCATTAAACAGGCAAATTTCTGATTTAGAGGAATTGAAATTTACTAAATATATATTACCCTGCCTAATACCTGATAAAACAATGACATTATCAGATGACTTGATAATGCATTCTGATTTATTAAAGGTTACCTGATAACCTTCATCACATAACTGACTTATGCTGATGAGGTTGTGCTTCAGACCCTTCACATAGGTGACTTCCTTGAATGTTACTGCTCCAACCTTGATTTGACCAAGGCCTTTGGTTTGACCATGGTTGGAGTCTCCAAAGATCACCTTGGGTCCAAGCTGTGCCTTGTAATTTTTCAGATTGGCCTTGTTTCCTGCCATGTGCTTTGAGCAGCCACTGTTCAAGTACCATTTTTGATTTAATCTTGGATGGCCGTGTACCTGCAAAGACAAAAACATAAACTAGTTGTTTTTGACCCAGACTACCTTGGGTCCTTTTGTGTTACCACAAAATTCAGAAATAAATGACATTTCAGGCTGGTCCTTATAGCCTTGTGGATGATATCTCCTTGAAGGTATTATCCATTCAGTGAAAGGATTTTTAGTTTGTTTGGAATTAAGATTTCTAGAATTTCCTGTATAGTATCTGTTCGACAAATTTGGATAAATTGGTCGACTATTGTTCATCTGATGACTATACTGAAAATCTATTTTCAGACTTCGTCGAGCTCCGTTCGACAAATTTGAATCTTTTTGTCGATCTCCGTTCGACGAATTCTTTTGAATTCTTTTATCCTTAACAGACTTGTTTGAAATATCTTTATCTCTTTTTGCAGCTTCTTTGCTTTTAGCATAAATAAATTTTATGGGTGAGGAGAGGATATTTCTCTTAATCAGAGATGGCTCACTTGATGAGGCACCCAAGCCCAGTTTGCTATTATTAAGTCTAGCATTGACTGTGCTTGTGATGTCCATCAGTTTGATACTTCTCCCATTTAGGGATTCTTCAAATTTCTTGGTCTCAGAAAGTTTATTCTCAATGAGAACAATGTGTTCTCTGGAGGCAGCCAAATCTTTCTTAAGATTTGCATTTTCTTCACTCATCTTTTTCATTTCAGCTAACTTACATCTGAGTGAGAATATTTCTTTCTCAGAGTTGAGTAAGTCTGAGCAAAGGACTTTGAATTCAGCCTTGAATTCATCTGAAGTAAAATCAACATCAGACATTACCTGATCTGCATCATCTTCTTCTTCTGATTCTGAATTTTCTTCATCAGATTTGTTGGCTGAGGCATTGATTGCCATCATGCAGAAGTTCTTTTCTTCTTCATCATCACTGGAGCCTGATGAAGATTCAGATTGTGACTCACTGTCTGAGTCATAAATTGCCAGTAGACATTGGCTGTTCTCTTTTGTTTCTTCTTCATCAGAAGAACCAGATGAAGATTCTGATTCAGATTCTGTTTCACTCCAGGATGTTGCTACAAATCCTTTTCCCTTCTTTTTGTGTGAGTGGGAGGAAGATTTGCTAGAACCTTTCCTTTCTCCCTTTTCTCTTTTTCTCTCCTTTCTGTCCTTTTTGTTTTGATTCTCTGGACATTCAGGAGCAATATGTCCTGGCTTCCTGCAACCAAAACATATAATTTCATTAGAGTGATTTTTGTCATACCTTGGCTTGTCATAGCTTCTGGATGACTTCTTCTTGAAATCTTTCGTAGCCATATTATAGAATCTTTTGGCTATGAAGCTCATCAACTTCTCTTTGGTAGGAGTTGGTCCTTCTTCTTCTGCAGCCTTGAAGGCTATGCTTCTCTCCTTCTTGAGTGCTGGGGATGAAGTGGATTCTTCAGCTTCCCTACTTTTGACGAGCTGCTCATAAGATTTGAGCTTGCCCAACAAAGCTTCAGTGGTGATCTCATTTAGGCTTCTGGCTTCTTTGATTGGCCAGACTCTGGAGTCCCATGTGCTGGGAAAGCACATAAGAATTTTGTCATTGATCTCTGTGAGTGAGATCACTTTGTCCAGAGACTTCAACTCATTTATTATGAGGCTGAGCCTATTGTACATATCAGCAACATTTTCTGATTCTCCCTTCTTGAAGTTCTCATATTGAGAGATCAGGTGAGATCTTCTATCTTTCCTTTCATCTGCTGAGCCTGCCACCATGTTGTTGAGAGATTCCCAGATTTCTTTTGCTGAGGTGCACTCAACTACTTTCTGGAATATGTCATCTGACATAGTTAGGGCCAGAATGTTCATGGCCTTTGCATCTGCATTTCTCTGCTTCTTCTGAGCCTCAGTCCACTCAGGAGGTGGAACAGCAGTGTTGTCTGTTGTTGCAGTAGTGCTGGTTGTTGCTGTAGGTGCTGGAGGTCCTGTAAGAATAACATTGAAAATCTCCTCATCAATAGAGTTCATATAAAGCCTAATTCTTGCTTTCCATAGTGCAAACTTACTGAGATTGCACATAGGAGGTTTTGTGCTAGAATATTCCTTGTTTTGTGCCATGAGTTTTGAATGATATAAAATTCTTAGATAAGGAAGCTCTTAGACAAATTAAGATCTGGTTGATCTTTGTGATTCAGATGTTAGTCTGTAAAGAATCAACCTGCCTCTGATACCAATTGAAAGTGGAGGTTAGATCTTAAGTTACTCTAGAGGGGAGGTTAGACACAAGGAGCTATAGTAGTTCCCCAATAAATCTGGGTACGTCTACTCTTCTACCACCTTTGGTAGGAATCCACTAGAAGGTTGTTGATAAGGTGCCCTCACACCAGGTGAGCTGTTGATAAGGTGCTCTAACCAAACTGCAGGTTTTTACTAAGGTGCCCTGTCACCGAGAGTTAACTTTTGAAGGGAGTTATAACCCTGTACAAGAGAGGTAAGAAGGAGTTTATAGTGTTCTTCTCTGTCAAGATGCTAAGAGAAGACTCTAGTGGATATTGTTGTAAAGCTCCCCCTGTCAGATTGAAGTATTTGACAGAAGATGAAGAAGCTTTCTCTTGAAAACTAAGATCTCCTGTAGCAGATTGATCTGGAAGAACAGGTTCTTCAGATTGCTTGTTGCTCTTTTAGAAGATCTGAATTTGCAGCAGATTCTGAGAGAATGCTCTTGAGGAAGATGTTCTCAGAAGAAATTTTGTGCTGCTTGTGGAAGAAGAGGAAGAAAGTTTTTTTTTGAGAGATCTATATCTGTCTTTCTTCTTTTTATGCTATATATATCTTTTGTATTCTGTAATAGAATGATGTTTGAATTCTATCGACTCGAACGATTCTGGCAGCTCCTTTAATTTCTTGACCGTGAAAAGATTCCTTTTCATTAAATGTCAACGGCTATTGCTGTCTTGGAAAAATGAAAGAAGGGAATATATTAACTGAGTCTAATATCCTTCCTTATCTGTCAGAATACGTCCAAAGATATTAAATAGATCCGTTATAGTCGTCGTTTTGCTGTTAGGATAAATAGAATATAGTTGATAACAAATCTGGGCTTCAATAAATGATCTGTCGAACGCTGGCTATAATCTGTCGAGCGCCGTCCAGAAGATGTTGAACGCTGGCTGGAAACTGTCGAGCGCTGTCCAGAAGATGTTGAACGCTGGCTGGAAACTGTCGAGCGCTGTCCAGAAGATGTTGAACGCCGGCTGGAAACTGTCGAGCGCTGGCAACAAAAACTGTCGAACGCTGGGAGCCATCTGTCGAGCACTGCTAGCCATTTGTTGACCGCTGAGAACCTTAGATTTTATCTTAAGTTCTAGCTAATTTATCAGCCTAAAGACTTGACCCTTAAACTATACAATGTGGTCAACTAATCCTAATCAGTACATAGTGAGCCTAGCCCAAAACAGTAAAAGGGTTGCTCCAACACAATTGAGTCAATTTGACCAAAGTCAAACCTAGCTCAATCTTGGTCAAAATAACACCTAATGGCTCAATTAGCCCAATTGGGGCCACACCATGACCCAATACACCACACATGATGACTAGGGACCTAAGATCATCAATGTGGGTCAGCCACATTGGTCAATTTGACCTAAGGTCAACTCAAGTACACTTAGCCCAAATAGACCCATTTAGGTCAAGTAAGCCCAAACCCCAAATTCAATGGGCTAAGACCCTCAAACCAAGCACCAATGTCACCTCAATAAGTGCACATAGGCCCCATACCACCAATATGGCCCCACCACACTGCCACAGTTGGGCAAGGGTCAACCTAACCCAATTAGCCCAAATCAGGCTACCTTGAGTCAATTGAGCCCTAGGCTCATTTGGATTAGCTCTACCACATATTTGTTAGGCCCAAAATCAGACCCACTCTCCCCGTACCAAAATTGGACCCATGAAGCCCAATTTGAGAAGGTGGCCGGCCACCGCCACCATGGAATCCAAGAGCATTCAACGAATGGTTGCCACTTGGCTCTTATCTCACAGTACTCATTTCCCGATCGGCTAGCACATTCTTCATCAAACGCATGTCACCCCTCCCGCCGAACCACATCGCCGTCTCCCCAGAAGCCCGTCAACTCCCACGACTTCGGTCACGACAATGCTCCGACCCAATGACACACCATCTGCTCGCATCCCCCGAAACCCAATAATTAACTTTTCTTTGATTTCCTAATGCGCTCTGAGGGTCCTCATGTGTGTGTGTGTGTGTGAGAGAGAGAGAGAGAGAGAGAGAGAGAGAGAGAGAGAGAGAGAGATTTTGGCTATTATATCGTTGACTTTCGACCAAATGTGGCAGCAGTAGATCCCGAAAAGAGGAAAAGATAGAAAAGAAATAGCAGATAAATGATTTTGACTGCAAACCTGTGAGGGAAAAATTATTATATTCTGCCGTGCTCCTATCGGAATCATTTGAAACACTGAAACTCACTTTTTTTTTTATCTTCCATTTAAAGAATGGGGTATTAATGGCAGTCACAAGAGACGCGAGTACGCTGTCCGGAGAACGTGTTATGTTAATTTTGGAGTTTTCCTCTCCCCTAAAATTTCACTCCAAAACTCTACCTGCGGCTGATCAAGTTGTAAAATAACGCAGATAATGTTCAGGAATATTCAAAACTTTAGCTGTCACACACATTCAAAACTAAGAAAGTAAAATTTGAGTAAAAAAAAAAGGGAAATGTTATTCATACTCATTTCTTAATCAATTTTATTACCCAGTTGCCCCCTCTCTTCTCTCACGCATGCCAACAAAACCCTCCCGTGACCTTGTTTCCGCTCGCAGGCGCCCCATGTTCCGACGGCATCGAATCTTGCCGGAGCCAGTCCCCCATTTCGGCGTGATCTTCTTCCCTCTACCTTCTTGAACAATCGCAGGCATGGATCTTCTCGTAAGCTTTCACTCGCCCGGGACAATCGAAGCCCTCTCCATTTTCGCTCGCAGCCCTCGCCGTTTTCACTCAATCGCAGGCCATAGGCATTGTTCCTCTTAGCATTAGGGCTTTCGAATTTCATTTGAATCTTGCCAAAGCCGTTTTCTCCACTCCCTTGTTCCAGCCGGCCAAAGGCATTGCTTAAGATTTCATAGAGTAAAATTTAATAGTGAGCAGCAAATTTAAGATTTCATCCACGAGCCACTTAGCATTAATATGAACTATGAGTCTATGAGTAGTGATAATAAACTGTTTCTAAATCTCTCTATTAAACACATTAAAATTGTGACTTAACAGAACTAGCATTGTTACTAAGTAGAGCTGGCATTGTTCCTCTTTAGCAGTATATCTATTTGGTAGAAGCATCCAACTTCCAAATATAGCCCAATTATCAACTTTATATAAGAATGACATTCAAATGTACACCTTCAAAGTATATGAATTTCATGAAATGTTAGAAATTTTAATTATAAAACATTATAAATTAAATGTTTTGATTGGAGCTAAATGGTGTTTGGTGTTTGGACTCCTCATTGTGATGGAAAAGCTCAAAACCAAATTTGGAGGAAATCCAAATATTTGGAGGGAAGCCTTTCATGATGAAACGGTATTCTTTAGTCCCACCTTGTCATTCTACTTCTTCCCTTAAGTGTATATAAAAAAATTCACACATTCTTATTTATTCAAAAGAACATAAGAAGAAACTATGAACCACACGCGCGCGCGCGCACGCACCGCACCGGACCGGACCGGATCCGGATTTCGGATTTCGGATTATGATCCTTCCCTATATTACCGTTCGTATTTATTGAGGCTTTATTTTATTGTCGTTTTATGAGATCGAATTTCATTGAAGATCTTGCGGTCCGAGTTATATATATATACTCGTTCTTCTCGGATGGTTTTACACGCTCTGATACGCTCTTCTGTTCTCTCTATTCTGTGACGATCTTCTACGTGATTTCATTTTCTTTACATTTGCTTCATCAAGTGGGGGTTCGGGTGTTCTGTGCTTCTTCGGTGTCCGCGCACATCGGAGTTTCGGGATCTAGCCGGGTGTTGTACCTTGGAGGAGTGAGCATCAGTGAAAACTCTGTCAGAGGGTGGTGCAACTTCTTTAGGGCAGTGATCACACGCCTTACCCAGGCTCAATTCTAAACTATATACTCTCTATTTTATTTCTCACCCCTTCATGCAATTTTGTTATTATTGCTGCTCATATATATATATATATATATGCTGTTTTATAAAAGTTTTTAAAACCGAAAATATATCCACGAGAAAATATTCCAACAATCTAAAGAAGTTGATAATTCCACATCAATAGGATAAATAAAATCAATTAATCAAATGATTATCTCTGTTTTAGTGTTTACATGTACAACAATTTATTATTTATATTTTAAATTTCAGAAATCTGCAATGACTTCTAGATCTGATGACTCCGTCGGGATCAAACCCGAGAAATTCAATGGAAATGCTTTTCGTCGTTGGCAAGCTCAGATAGAATATTGGCTTAATACGTTAGGCCTTTTGTCTGCCATCTTCGATGCCCCCGCTGTAGAAACTGAAATCCCTAGCACTGCAAATGCAGTTGCTTCGACTTTACCATCGTCCTCATCTTCAACTGCAAACACCACTAAAACCTACGTAAGACGTCTTCCTTATAGAGATCCGGTAGATGTTGAATATCATTGTCATAACCGAATCCTAAGTGCTTTGTCCGATAGCCTTTACGATGTCTTCCTCCAATATCGTACGGCTAAGGATTTATGGTATGCACTTGAAGCGCGCTATAACCTTGACAATGCGGGTATAGAACGCTACAATGTTTCCAACCTCCACAAATTCAAGATTGATGCTTCCAAGCCCATCAATCCTCAACTCCATCAACTAGATGAGATGTTGTCCAAGATCCGAGCCGATGGCTCAATCCTTTCCGAAAATTATCTTGTGGCATGTCTTATTGATTCTCTTCCTGATTCATGGTCCGGCTTTAGCACTAGACTAAGGCATGACCAATCAAACCTTACTTACGTTCAAATCCAAAATGCCATCCGCATAGAGGAGGAACATAAGTCTAAAAATTCTAAAAACCCCAAAGACCTTGCTCCTAAAGTGAATCTAACCGAATCTCATGGCAATCCTTCCTCCAACCATCACTTCAAAGGCAAAGGCAAGATCCATAAGAAACCTTTCCGTCAAGGTTCCCGCCATCAAAAACCCAATCATCCCAAGCCTGGTCCCTCTAACCAAAACCCAGGTAAAGGGAAATGGTGCTTCATCTGCGGCCGCACAAACCATCTGTCTACCAACTGCTTCTACAAGAAGACAGAACCCGTGGTTGGTAAGTCTCGTGGAGACAAGCCTCAGGCCAACATGATCCAAGCACCGGTTCAACCTATCTTCAGGTTAGATTATACTCCTAGTCTTCTTCTCACTTGTTCATCAGATTGGTGGCTTGATTCCGGAGCAAATGTTCATACTTGTTTTGATCGTTCTTGCTTTGCCACCTTTCAGGACATCAGTGGAGGAAGCGTGATCTTAGGAGATGCCTCTTCGGCACAAATACTTGAACGCGGGCGAGTGGATCTTAGGTTGACATCCGGGAAGACACTAGCCTTGCATGATGTGCTTTATGTGCCGAGATTTAGGAAGAATCTTGTTAGCGGATCTTTGCTAGTGAAGAAAGGTTACAAGATTGTCTTAGAGTCAAATAAAGTTGTAATAACATTTAATGATGTCTTTATTGGCAAAGGATATATTTGTGATGGTTTATTCAAATTAAATGTTGCTGATTTAGAAATAAATCAGATTTCATCTTCTTCTATTTCATGTTCAAATTCAGATTTTTGGCATACTAGATTAGGACATGTGAATTCAGATTCAATGAAAAGAATAATAACTTTAAATTTAATTCCAAAATTTAATATTGCACCAAGTTCTAGATGTGAAATTTGTGTACAATCTAAATTTTCTAGGAAACCTTTTAAAACAGTGGAAAGAACTTCAAAACCTTTAGAGTTAATTCACTCGGATGTGTGTGACTCGAACCGCCAACCCACTAGAGGTGGAAATAAATATTTTGTAACTTTTATTGATAACTTTACTAAATATTGTTACATATATTTATTAAAAACTAAAGATCAAGTCTTTTCATATTTTAAGATTTTCAAAGCGGAAGTAGAAAATCAATTAGGATCATCGATTAAAATTCTTAGATCCGATCGAGGTGGAGAATACACTTCGAATGAACTAACCCAATTTTGCCAAGAACATGGGATTATTCATCAAGTGACTGCTCCATATTCTCCTCAATCGAATGGTGTAGCTGAACGTAAAAATCGGACCTTGATGAACATGGTCAATGCCATGTTAGCCGAGTCCGGTGCCCCGGAAAATCTCTGGGGAGAAGCGTTGCTCACTTCCTTCTTCATCCTTAATAGGATTCCATCTAAACAAAAAGATAAGACACCTTTTGAATTATTCAAATTAAGAAAACCTAACCTCCAAATTCTTCGAGTGTGGGGGTGTTTAGCTAAGGTAGCAATTCCTGAACCTAAGAGAAAGAAAATAGGACCAAAAACATTAGACTCTATTTTCATAGGATATTGATACGCATTTTAACGTATATACGCAAGTATACGCGCCGGCTCAAGTAATATAATAGTGAGTTAAGATCGTTCCCTCGGAGAAGTGAACACTCTAACGCTTATGAATATTAGTTTACTCTTTTCCTTAAATCCAAGTTAAATAATTCGGTTGGTTGGACGAAACTAATTTGCAGAATATTTAAAACTAATTTTTAAAATGCTAAAAGTACTTAAGTAAATTTTTATCAACTTTTAGAGAAAGGAATCTTGTATATCGCTTTCCTAGATTTGTTGTGATATTTGCTAAATATACGGATGCATTTTATTTGTTTCACTATCTTGCTCGATTAAAAACTAGGAATCATAATCTCTCGATCTATGAATTCCCATAACCTAGATTTCGCTAGTTATCTCTAACTTAGAAAAATGCTAGGTAAATTAAATTGCTCAAATCGCTTTTGCTAATAATTAAGGTGATGGAATCTCTTCCTCTCTCTTTTATTATATCAAAATTATGATGTAAACACACCGCTCCTCTCTCGAATCTCGCGGCGTAGTATAAAAGTAAAGATTTAAATTAGATATTCATGCGACTCATCTCTCGAATCTCGCCGTATAGCATTAAGTATTTATCTTAAATCATTCGTGATTCCTCTCTCGAATCTCACCACGAAATGTTGAAGATAAACATGATTCAAATCTCTCGCAATAAATCATAACATTGATAAAGATAGCAAACCAAGAAATCATACGGAAAAATTATAAATTAAACATCACAACAAAAACTAGTACTCACGACATACAAGATACGAAAAATTAGTTCATGATCCTTGAAATGACAAACAAAATTGAAAAGATCTTACAAGACATTGTTCGGAGTTTAAATTTAAGCGCAGGAATTTGTCATTTTCGTTGCCAAATCTGCTCAATATGCCGTCTCTTTCTTCTTCTTCAAACCTTCTTTTCTTTTCTCTCTCTAAAAGTACTCGCATCTCTCTCCCTCGAAATAATCTCGTCTCTCTCCTCCTTGAAACTGCCGAATTCTTCTTTTATTTGCCACGCTACAGTCCAAAAGGCTGAAAAGAGGCGTCCTTTCAACAGGAACCGCATGCCTCTTTTTTTATTATTTCGAAATGTTGTACTTTTGGTTCAGAATATTCAATTTAAACCACCTAGTTACAACCAGGTTATGACCAAACTGCTCCATTCTTTCCAGCAATATAATTCCAGCTTAAATTTGTCCGTTCTTTCATGGATTTTTCGCACTCCTGCACAAATATGCTGCTCGTTTGCCGATAAACTGTCCACAATTACAGATATGAAATATATTAGTGAATTCATCGTTGTATTTCGTATATTTTCTCAATATTTACTAAAATAAGTGAGTTAATAACTTCTTTTTGAGAAGTTATCACACCCCCACACTTGAGTCCTTGCTAGTCCCTAGCAAGAATTAACTCAATTCTAACAAATAAATATGAAAACTTCTATTGAAACAAGGCACGAATCATCTTCTTTACATATATCAACTTAGGCTTACCTAAGTATTTCAAATTTAACAAAAAATAGATCTCTTAAAAAGTAATTTCACACATTCTCAAATCTGTTAGTTAGATAGCAAGTAACACTCTCTCAATATTTCTAGTGTTGTGTGTGTTCTTCTCTAAAATCATTCACTCTCAATCAACTTAACTCATTAAACATACTCATAATTGAAAAGGATAAGAATATGCCTAGTCTTTGTTTTAGCCTCCACAAGAGTTTAATAGTTCAATTTGATAAGAAATCATAGGAGCATACAAAATGGATGACTTTGGCTTGATGAAGACTTTGTGGATAAATTTTGATAGAGAGCGGAATTTCCCTAGTTAAAATTCTTAATGACTCTCCATACTTTGAGGTTTATTTTTTTAACCATCATCAATTTTAAGATCATAGTTGGGATCATTCCAAGTAGGTGTACACACACTTAGGCCACATATCACTATGTCATTATACATTTTTTTTATAAGTTTCTTTTACTTTATGATCATAGTTGGGATCATTCTAAGTAGGTGTACACACACTTAGGCCACATATCACTATGTCTCACACATATTTTTTTTTGTTTTAAACCCCCAAAGTCGGAAAGGTAACTAAGAAAGAACTAGTGAAATTATTGAAAGTTGTGTTTGGACAAATGGTATCAAAATGATAAATTCAAGCTCAAAGACTGATGGATAATCAAGAATAGTTTTGTGGTGTGATCTGATCCAAAGGTGAACCTACTCATTGTTATCAATTAACTACACACTCTATGTTTTAGCTTACAACATTGACTTAGTTCTTGCTTATCCTTCCACAATTATGTTAATAGGTTAATAACATTATTTTGTAGAGAGCAAAAAATTTTTTTTTTTAGAGAGTCTAGTGCATAATTGAAATGCTTAAGAGAGTTATAACCGCATCTTACTAACGTTAAATTCATTATATGAAATTTCAATTTTAATTAATCTGCCAATTAAAGTTACATGAAATTACTTAGTTAAGCCTTCTATTGGTAACAAAAATGAAGGAATTATCGTAAAGTGTCCTGAATAGAAATTTTATAAGTGAAAATAAACGGAGGATAACTGACGTCACCCCCACACTTAATTAGCTGCTAGACCCTAGCAGAGACCTCATTGAGAATGTAGTGAATTAAATAAATTAAAAGAAGAATCCAAAGAAAATATTAATTGAAAATACAACACTCCCCTGTAAATTTTGGCAGGAAGGATGTTCCATTGCACGTTTTGCAGTATTTGGTAAGGTAATCATTCATAGCACTATGAGAGTTGCCTTTAGTGGAGCACAAAAATAGTAAAGCAAGAAGTGTGATAATGCTAACATGAGAGAGCAGAAAATTCTTATATCACACTTCATAAATCACGTACTCGACATCAAAATTAAGATAAGACTTATGCAGATATAAGCAGAACAGTCCAAACCATTAAATAGTTATCAGTCAATCAAACAAATCAGTTGTCGACATAGGTTATTCTTTTTTTTTATTCGGAATGTATTCCTAGGAATGGGACACAATCCAAAATATTAATTGACATTGTATGTAAGTCACGAAATCATGATCAGAGAAAATCAATAACACTGCTATTGTTGTAAAGGAACTAAAATATCAAATATTATTTTTAAGCAAATTAATTGCAGCATAACATCACATATGAATAGCAGGATAGCATGACATATGAATAGCAGGATAAGGGTAGCAGGACAGTAATAGCAGCATATCATCAAATAAGAGGAGCATGAAAGTAATTGCAGGATCATAATAGTTACATAAGAATAGCAACATAAGAGTAGCATAAACTCCCCCTAAAATCAATAACATCATAGCAATATATATATAACAGTCATAGCACAAATTAAATTTGCGTAAAAGCAGCAGCAAGTAGAAGTAGCATAGCAACATATTAGGAGTAGCATATAAGTCTTGATAATAACAAAATAACAAAATAATAATCCACCATTGTCTGATTAAAGCAATAACTAAGAAGAGCTAAGCATCGGGCATCTCGTCATCCATGTCGTGGGCTTCACTAATATCAATCCGCTCGCCGTCTGGATAAAGCAAATAACCTTGCTGATCAAATCTCGATTTGTATTTGTAAACAGTCTTCACGGTATCCAAACCAGCATCCTCCATGAGTCGTGCTTGATTCCGCAGAAGATCATCACATTTTTCATTAATGAGTAGATGACTGAATCGCTGATAACATTTCATATATTCCCTTTCTTCTGTTGCGCTTACCATATTATCAATGATCTCTGATAAATCAACCTGTGCTGGTGCGGTGGAAGAAGAAGGAGTACTCGCCGCGGGCTTGGGGACAGGATATGTATTACCAGCCGGAGGCGGTGTGCTCTCAAGATTATCTGAACTATCCCGAATATTGCTTGTGATTACCACCTTAGTAATATGGTGTCCAACTTTGGTTATTAAAGTTTCCTTGTCTCCCCACATTCCACTAACACGGCAAAGTTCAGTTATTAGAGTAGGGAACCATAATTGCAACCTATCCATAGCAAGGATTCTCTTCTGAAGTTGATCTGATATTATTTTCCCAACATCAAAATGAATGCCCTTTAAAATGCAGTAAATTAAAATGGCACGGTCCATAGCAACGCGTGTAGTGTTTTTGGTAGGGATTACGCTTGTGTTAATGAATAAAAGCCACACCTTGGCCTCCCGCTTTAAACTATTAGCTTTCAAATTAGCACCTTCCGTCGAAATCCAGGCTGTGTCGACATTATTACAAATCTCCTCCGCAATGACGGACGGTGGGGTTGTTGCTTGTACTCGCAGATACTCTTCTTCATTCGGCACCGTCATTCCAAAATAACTATTAATCGCCTTAGCGAAAAAATCTACGGAATGACCTCGCACATAAATTTTTCTCTCCTCAACGGTCAGTGCATTAGCATAAAATTCATAGATCCAAGGCAACACTGCTTCCTTACGGGGGTGACAAAAGGATTCCCACCCAAAATCTTTCATTTTTGTGACATATTCCATACTCCATGCCCTCTTTTCGATCTCAAATCCTCGTTCGAAAATGAAAGGTTTATCTTGTAAACCTTCATATCTCAGTTTTGCATCATCATTAATAAATCGAAAATCCTTACGAGGACTTGGTGCGGATTTGCTCTTAACTTTACGTTTAGAGGACATGTTCTGATATATATAATCCTAAAAAAATTTTGATACTAGTAAGAACCCTAGAATAACGTAAGATTTTATCATCTTTTCATAAGGAAGAAGGGTGGTTGAGAAATGTTACCGACTCAAGTGTGAAATCGACGCTGCCTGGTTTGGAAAAGAACTCGAACTCTTTTCGTAAGGAAGAGGACTCGTGATGAGAACTCGAATGCTGCCGGATCTGGATGAGAACTCGAAACCGACGCCGCCGGATCTGGAGGAGAACTCGAATGTTGCTCGCCGCCGGATCTGGAGGAGAACTCGAATGCTGCTCGCCGCCGGATCTGGAGTAGGGTTTCGCAGCAGTCGAACCAAGGGATGACGGGAGATAATGAACCCAAGTTATTTTTCCATTGATTAAAACTTCAATCCTGGACCGGCGGTTCAGAATAAACCAGTTCAGATTATTCACGCTAGAAAACTTGCGCTATTGATCCAGCCGGTTGAATATTTGCACTCGCCAACCGGTACAACTCAATCTTGGACCGGTGGTTCCAGCCTCTTTTTTATTTATTGTTATTCGTTTTGATTGTTCTCTTAGTTAAAAGGACAGAGAATAAAAAGTTATAACCTTGGTTGTAACCTTGTCATGACATTTTAATGCAGAAAATTTTTATGGACTTTCCTACGCTTTTCAACCTTTAACCTTTATAGTTACTACTTAATTAATTAATTTTAATTGGGTTGCCTCCCAATTAGCGCTTGATTTAACGTCTCGGCTAGACTCAGCCATTCTTTAGACAGATAAATTCGTCACCATCACCTCTCGCGGCTCATTGTTATGAAAGTAAGCTTTAAGTCTTTGCCCATTTACTTTGAAAATAGACCCGTCTTTGTCATTACAAATGGAAACTACCCCAAAAGGATGGACTTCTTGAACTCGAAACGGACCGGACCACTTAGATTTCAATTTTCCCGGAAATAGTTTAAGGCGAGAATTATAAAGTAACACTAATTGATTCGGAATAAATTCCCTCTTCTCTATTCGAGCGTCATGCCATTTTTTTGTCCTTTCCTTATATAATTTTGCATTATCATATGCATGAAATCGCATCTCATCAAGTTCGTTGAGATAAAACAACATATTCTTACCAGCTTCCTTATAATCGAAATTTAATTTTCTAGTAGCCCAATAAGCTTTGTGTTCTAACTCAACAGGAAGGTGGCAGGCTTTTCCATAGATCATCTTGTATGGGGTTAGTCCTATGGGAGTTTTAAATGCAGTTCTGTAAGCCTACAACGCATCATTCAATTTCTGTGACCAATCTTTCCTATTGGAGCTTACCGTTTTCTCTAAAATAGATTTAATCTCCATGTTGGAAACCTCAGCCAAACCATTAGTTTGGGGATGATATGCTAAAGCGATCTTATGCGTCACTCCGTACTTTCTTAGTAATGTTGTAAATTGGGAATTACAAAAGTGGCTTCCGCCATCACTAATAATCGCTCTAGGTGTACCGAATCTTGAAAAGATATTAGTTTTTAAAAAATTTAATACGACCTTGGCGTCATTCTTGTGCGTAGCAATAGCTTCGACCCACTTTGACATGTAATCGACTGCTAGTAGAATATATAAGTTGCCATCCGAGTTAACAAATGGGCCCATAAAATCAATCCCCCAAACATCGAAAATTTCAACCTCTAAAATGGTATTCATTTGCATGCTCGCTTTACGACCCAGGTTTCCTGTTCTTTGACATTTATCACAACTCTTCACAAATAAGTGCACATCCTTAAATAAAGTGGGCCAGTAAAAACCCGACTCCAGAACTTTTGCCGCAGTCCGATCTCCCTTAAAATGTCCTCCATAAGGTGATGAATGACACTTTTCTATGATACAAAGAACCACTACTTCAGCAACACACCTCCAGATAATTTGATCCGAACAGATTTTATATAGGTATGGCTCATCCCGCAGATAATATTTCACCTGCTGGAGGAACCTTTTCCTTTGTTGATAGTCCATATCCGGATGTACTATATTACTAACCATGTAATTCACATAATCAGCATACCATGGTATACTACCCACAGATACAGCTAAAATCTGTTCGTCCGGGAAATTTTCTCTTATCCCTACTTGTTGATTCCTCTCATCGCTTTGTTCTAATCTCGATAAATGATCTGCTATTTGATTTTCCGCTCCTTTTCGGTCTTTGATTTCAATATCAAATTCCTGAAGTAAGAGGACCCATCTAATTAGTCTAGGTTTGGCGTCCTTCTTCTCCAAAAGGTATCGGATCGCCGAGTGATCCGTATAAACTATCACTTTAGAATTTATTAAATACGAACGGAACTTATCAAATGCAAACATTACGGCTAAGAGTTCCTTCTCAGTTGTGGTGTAGTTTATTTGTGCATCAATAAGTGTTTTGCTTGCATAATATATAGTATGAAAAATTCTATCATGGATTTGTCCTAAGACAACTCCTACGGCATAATCACTAGCATCACACATAAGAACAAAAGGAGACGACCAATCCGGTGTTGTGACAATAGGTGACGAAACTAACTTGTGCTTTAATGTGTCAAAAGCATGCAAACAATGATCATCAAATAAGAAGGGAGTGTCTTTTTCTAACAAGTTACATAAAGGTTTTTATATTTTAGAGAAATCTTTAATAAACCTTCTATAGAACCCAGCATGGCCCAAAAAGCTACGAATGCCCTTGACATTCTTAGGGGGAGGAAGCTTTTCAATAACTTCTATTTTAGCCTGATCTACCTCCAAACCCTTGCGTGATACTTTATGGCCTAAGACAATTCCCTCTCTCACCATGAAATGACACTTTTCCCAATTTAGCACTAAATTTGTCTCAATACATCTTGTTAATACTTTCCTAAGGACTTCTAAACAGCAGTCGAAGGACTTCCCAAACACTGAGAAATCATCCATAAACACCTCTATACCGTCATCCATTAAATCGATAAAAATAGATATCATGCACCTTTGAAAAGTGGCGGGTGCATTACATAATCCAAATGGCATTTTGCGAAACGCAAACGTACCATAAGGACATGTAAATGTGGTCTTTTCTTGGTCTTCCGGAGCAACCATAATCTGATTATAGCCGGAATACCCGTCCAAGAAACAAAAATAATCATTTCCCGCCAACTTGTCAAGTACTTGATCAATAAAAGGTAATGGGAAGTGATCCTTCCGAGTTGATTTATTTAGTTTCCTAATCCATACATATTCTCCAACCGGTAACCGTCCTAGTCGGTATCAACTCGTTACTATCATTTTTCACCACCGTAATTCCTCCCTTCTTCGGTACACATTGTACCGGACTTACCCACTAACTATCCGAAATAGGGTAAATAATGTCTGCATCTAACCATTTTATTATCTCTTTCATAACTACTTCTTTCATAGGTGGACTAAGCCTACGTTGATGTTCAATTGACCCTTTAGCTTCATCTTCTAATATGATTTTATGCATACAAATCGAGGGGCTAATGCCACTAATGTCTGCTATAGTCCATCCCATGACCTTTTTAAATTCTTTCAAAACAAGAAGTAGTTTTTCTTCATCTTCAAATTTTAATGATGCATCAATTATTACCGGAAGAGTATTTTCTTCTCCAAGGAAAGCATATTTAAGATGTTCCGGAAGAGGTTTCAAATCTAAAGTTGGAGGTTCAATAATTGAGGGTTTCATAATTTTTGGTTCACTTGACCTAGTTATAAATTCAAAATTCCTAAAGATAGGCAATTTATAATGGGATTCTAAAACTTTAACGCATTCATCCAATTCTAAATCATCATCCCACTCTTCATTTGTCAAAATTGTGAGAAGTCTTTGTTCTAGGTCATCATCATTACCCTTAATTAATTGATTTTTAATCTCCACTTCTTCAATAGAGTAACAATCTTCTTTTTCATTTGAAAATGCCATAGCTTTTAGGATATTGAATGTTACTTCCTCTTCATTAACTCGCATTGTTAACTCTCCTTTTTGTACGTCAATTAAAGTCCTTCCGGTTGCTAAAAATGGCCTCCCTAAGATTATGGGTACGTCCTTATCCTCTTCCATGTCCAACACTACGAAATCGGCCGGAAAAATGAATTTCTCCACCTTAACCAATACATCTTCAACTATTCCCTTAGGGAATGCTAAAGTCCTATCGGCTAATTGGAGAGTGAGAGTTGTTGAAGTTATCTCTCCTAAACCTAACTTTGTATATATAGATAAGGGCATTAAATTAATGCTTGCACCTAAATCACATAATGCTCTCCCGACAATTTTACTCCTATAGAACAAGGTATGGTAAAACTACCGGGATCCTTAAGTTTTTGAGGCAATTTCTTTTGCAAAATTGCACTACATTCTTCCGTTAATGCAACTATTTCTTTATCTAGAAATTTTCTTTTCTTCGATAAAATATCTTTCATAAACTTGACATAACTAGGCATTTGCTCTAATGCCTCGGCAAATGAAATATTAATTGTAAGCTTCTTAAAAATTTCCATAAATTTTTGAAATTGTTTGTCAAGTTTTGTTTTATTTAATCTAGATGGAAAAGGTGGAGGAGGGTAAATGATTTCTTTCTTTTTATTATTTTGTGGATTTACTTCCACTTCCTCTGGCTCCTTAATTGCTATAGACTTTTCTTTCATAATTGTATTTTCTCTTGCCTCTTCTTCCCTTAACTTCTCTAGTAATCCATCCCCACTAGAGATCTCTACCCCACTCCTTAATGCAATAGCTTTACAATGATTATTTGGTTCTTCTCTTGTTGGATTAAGTGTGGTGTCCGATGGTAGCGATCCTATTGTTCTTTGATTTAAAGCATTGGCCAATTGGCCAATTGTGGATTCTAAAGATCGGAGTGAAGATTCAATACCACCCATCCTAGATTCATTCTTTTGAAACAAACCTACAATATACTCATCAGTCAATTTCCTATTATTGGTTTGTTGATTAAGCATATGGGTTGGTATAGGATTAATGTTTTAATTAAAACCTGGTGGTTGAGTTGCATTTTGTGAATTTTTCCAAGAAAAATTGAGATGATTTCGCCATTCTGGATTATAATGATTTCCGAAATTTGAAGGTCCTTGCCTTTGTTGGCCACCTAAATAATGTACTTCTTCAGTTACTTGGTTTAATTGTTCCACTGTCATTGGTGCACTTGTTGAAGGGGTAGATAGAGAATCTAACCTCTTATTTATTAAATTAAATTGAGTGGCCATTTGGGCTGCTAATGAAGTGAATTGATCTACTTGATGAATACCGGCTGGTTGGTTATTACCTTGCCTTTTGAATGCTTGGTAATTGTTAGAAGTAAGATCTTCTAAAATTTCCATAGCATCTTCTGGATATTTCTTTAATAAAGACCCTCCCGCGGCTCCGTCAACTAGGATCATCGTAGTGGTTTGTAAACCGTTATAAAAAGTGGTTACTTGTTGGTGTTGGGCTAACCCGTGATGCGGACACTTCCTAAGCATCTCCTTAAACCTTTCCCATGCTTCATAAAGTGTTTCGCCATGATTTTGGACGAAAGTGGTGATGTCCCTAACTAACTTAGCTGTTTTAGAAGGGGGAAAATATTTATTCAGAAATTTCTCTTCCAATTGATCCCACGTAGTGATGGAACCAGGTGGTAGAGAATCAAGCCAGTCTTTAGCTCTTCCCTCCAAAGAAAATGGGAATAACCTCAATTGAATAGCTTCATCTGAAGCCCCATTGACCTTGTACATATCACAGATTTCTAAAAATGTTCTTAAATGAGCGTTTGCATTTTCATGATTTAGACCCCCAAACTTGTTATGTTGTACTAGTTGCATTGTGGTGGAGTCCATTTTAAAATTATTAGCGGCGATTGTAGGTCGCGCTATACTAAATTGCAAACCTCCTCTTAACGGTGCGTTATAGTCTCGACAAGTCATTCGTGGTGCAGCATTTTGAATATTATGACCATTGTGTTCGACTTGACCATTAGGGTCCACCTGACCCCCATGATCATTTTCATTTCCGTGTTGATTATCATCCATCTCTTGATGAATAATAGTGCTTGCTCTAACAGTTTGTCTATTTCGTCTACAAGTACGTTCGATTTCTAGATTCAAAGGTAATATTTCAATGTTACGAAATCGGGACATACACTAGACAAAAAAAAAATTTAATTGAAATAAAATAAAGACTTGGTCTCTAATTACTAAGAGTTCACTAATATCGTAAGAAATAAACCGTTAGATAGCCGCTTCCCCGGCAACGACGCCAAAAACTTGATACGCCTTTTAACGTATATACGCAAGTATACGTGCCGGCTCAAGTAATATAATAGTGAGTTAAGATCGTTCCCTCGGAGAAGTGAACACTCTAACGCTTATGAATATTAGTTTACTCTTTTTCTTAAATCCAAGTTAAATAATTCGATTGGTTGGACGAAACTAATTTGCAGAATATTTAAAACTAATTTTTAAAATGCTAAAAGTACTTAAGTAAATTTTTATCAACTTTTAGAGAAAGGAATCTTGTATATCGCTTTCCTAGATTTGTTGTGATATTTGCTAAATATACCGATGCATTTTATTTATTTCACTATCTTGCTCGATTAAAAACTAGGAATCATAATCTCTCGATCTATGAATTCCCATAACCTAGATTTCGCTAGTTATCTCTAACATAGAAAAATGCTAGGTAAATTAAATTGCTCAAATCGCTTTTGCTAATAATTAAGGTGATGGAATCTCTTCCTCTCTCTTTTATTATATCAAAATTATGATGTAAACACGCCGCTCCTCTCTCGAATCTCGCGGCGTAGTATAAAAGTAAAGATTTAAATTAGATATTCATGCGACTCATCTCTCGAATCTCGCCGCATAGCATTAAGTATTTATCTTAAATCATTCGTGATTCCTCTCTCGAATCTCACCACGAAATGTTGAAGATAAACATGATTCAAATCTCTCGCAATAAATCATAACATTGATAAAGATAGCAAACCAAGAAATCATACGGAAAAATTATAAATTAAACATCACAACAAAAACTAGTACTCACGACATACAAGATACGAAAAATTAGTTCATGATCCTTGAAATGACAAACAAAATTGAAAAGATCTTACAAGACATTGTTCGGAGTTTAAATTTAAGCGCAGGAACTTGTCCTTTTCGTTGCCAAATCTGCTCAATATGTCGTCTCTTTCTTCTTCTTCAAACCTTCTTTTCTTTTCTCTCTCTAAAAGTACTCGTATCTCTCTCCCTCGAAATAATCCCGTCTCTCTCCTCCTTGAAACTGCCGAATTCTTCTTTTATTTGCCACGCTACAGTCCAAAAGGCTGAAAAGAGGCGTCATTTCAACAGGAACCGCAGGCCTCTTTTTTTATTATTTCGAAATGTTGTACTTTTGGTTCAGAATATTCAATTTAAACCGCCTTGTTACAACCAGGTTATGACCAAACTGCTCCATTCTTTCCAGCAATATAATTCCAGCTTAAATTTGTCCGTTCTTTCATGGATTTTTCGCACTCCTGCACAAATATGTTGCTCGTTTGCCGATAAACTGTCCACAATTACAGATATGAAATATATTAGTGAATTCATCGTTGTATTTCGTATATTTTCTCAATATTTACTAAAATAAGTGAGTTAATAACTTCTTTTTGAGAAGTTATCAGATATGCATCCGATAGTAGTGCTAATAGATTTCTCATCACTAATTCCCTAATTAGTGAAATATCTAACAACACATTATAGAAGCTAGAGATGCAGCTTATTTTGAAGATAAATTTCCATATAAACTAAATAACACATCTCAACCTTCAACTGGCTCAAACCAACCTTCCACTTTTTCTATAGAACCATTAGAAAATGATGAACCTAGAAGAAGCAAAAGAGTTAGAACCGAAAGATCCTATGGGGAGGACTACTTCACTTACCTAGTTGAAGGGGATCCAAATTCATATGAGGAAGCAATGACCTCATATGATTATCCCTTTTGGAAAGAAGCAATTAATCTAGAAATTAATTCTATCTTAGAAAATAAAACTTGGATCCTAACCGATTTACCTCCCGGTGCCAAAGTCATAGGATGTAAATGGATTTTTAGAAAGAAATTAAATACGGATGGATCCATAGATAAATATAAGGCTCGCCTTATAGCTAAAGGCTATGCCCAAAAACAAGGAATAGATTATCTAGACACATATGCTCCCGTAGCTAGAATAACCTCTCTTCGTATTCTAGTCGCATTGGCTTCGATCCATAGGATGATCATTCATCAAATGGATGTCAAGACAGCTTTCTTGCATGGAGACTTAGAAGAAGAAGTCTACATGTCTCAACCCGAAGGTTTTGTGGTCAAAGGCCAAGAAACCAAAGTTTGTAAATTAATTAAATCTCTTTACGGTTTAAAACAAGCACCTAAACAATGACATCAAAAGTTTGACTCCGTAGTCTTAACTTTTGGTTTCAAATCTAATGAATTTGATAAATGCATTTATGCCAAACAAGATGGAAATGAAATTGTCTTGTTATGTCTCTATGTAGATGACATTTTAATTTTTGGAAACTCAATTAAAATTATTAATGAAACCAAAATTAATTTATCATCCAATTTTGATATGAAAGATTTGGGGGAAGCAAACATTATATTAGGAATGAAACTAGTTAAAAATGACTCTAGCGTATCTTTATCTCTTTCACACTCGATTGAGAAAATGTTGATTAAATTCAACTTATATGATTCCATTCCCGCTTCTACTCCATATGACGCTAGTGTAAAACTTTGTAAAAATACTAATGAACCCGTTGATCAACATAGGTATGCACAAATGATAGGATCACTCCTATACATAGCTAACCGCACTAGGCCCGACATTTCTTATGTCGTAGGCCGCCTTAGTAGATATACTAGTAATCCAAGTGATGAACATTGGATAGCACTAAATAGAATATTTAAATATCTTCGTGGAACTATGGATTATAGTTTAGCGTACACGGGATTTCCCGGAGTACTAGAAGGATATTCAGATGCCAATTGGGTAACTGATTCGTTAGACGTTAAGTCAACAACGGGCTATGTATTCCTCCTTGGAGGTGCTGCCATTTCATGGGCTTCTACAAAACAAACAGTTATTTCTAGAAGCACCATGGAATCGGAGCTTATAGCTTTGGACACTATATGTGCCGAAGCAGAATGGATTAAAAATTTACTTAGTGAAATTCCATTAATTGAAAACTCCATGCCTGCTATCTCTTTACATTGTGATAATAAAAGTGTTATTGATTTAACTGCTTCTAATAGTACTAATTCCAAAATGAATAAGTTCATGAGAATCAGGTACAAGTCCGTGAAGCAAAGAAGAAAAGAAGTGATATCACTCAACTATGTAAAGTCAGAATTGAATCTGGCTGATATTCTTACCAAGGGATTGTCCCGAAGGGAGATATTATTGTCATCGAGGGGAATGGGGCTTAAGCCCACATGATTTGCTGCCAACGGTGGATACCCAACCCATGTGATTGGAGATCCCATGAAGTGGGTTCAATGTGGTAGAAACGAAGCCGTTGATGTACCGTAGTTCGGAGCACAAAATATAAGGTTGAGAAAACCTTCTCCCCATTCCTATAATGTTGTGCTCTACGTAACAAGTTAGGATGAACTTAATTAAGTTCTTAATGGTTGCCAAAGGCATATTTCTTTGCGAGATATTGGTTACGATTATCTCTTGAGGCACCACCTATGTGGGGGTTGTTGTGAGGCCGCAACTTTGGGATCCGGGCTGAACCCAAAATAACTCCCATGAAAAATCAAGGAATGTGCATGGCCATTAACGCGCCCACCGCCATAACCCAAGAACAACCAATCTTTTGTGTGCTTATCTAATTTACCGGTCAAAAGTTTATAATTCAAAGCCTCTGGCACATTATACTCTTCGGTAGAGGAAGTAAGTACTAAGTATAGATTCAAGGTAACCATTCCATCTATACCCATTGCATTAGATACAACTTGATGAAGCAAATTTGTATTTGATTTTATTTATTATTAGTAATATCATATTTATGAAGTTCGCTTTTGGTTTATCGCTTTTGTGGGGGATTGTTAGAAATTTTAATTATAAAACATTATAAATTAAATGTTTTGATTGGAGCTAAATGGTGTTTGGTGTTTGGGCTCCTCATTGTGATGGAAAAGCTCAAAACCAAATTTGGAGGGAATCCAAATATTTGGAGGGAAGCCTTTCATGATGAAAGGGTATTCTTTAGTCCCACCTTGCCATTCTACTTCTTCCCTTAAGTGTATATAAAGAAATTCACACATTCTTATTTGTTCAAAAGAACATAAGAAGAAACTATGAACCACACGCGCGCGCGCGCACGCACCGCACCGGACCGGATCCAGATTTTGGATTTCGAATTTGGGAATTGGGGAATTGGGGAATTGGGGAATTGGGGAATTGGGGAATTGGGGAATAATTGAATTGTATTTTTTGTTCCAAATAGCTTCATAGCATTTTACTCGGAGATGCGTCGATTAGAATT
The DNA here is from genome assembly GCA_033032865.1 of Dactylorhiza incarnata. NCBI lineage: Eukaryota > Viridiplantae > Streptophyta > Magnoliopsida > Asparagales > Orchidaceae > Dactylorhiza > Dactylorhiza incarnata. The sequence continues at coordinate 4,823,874 of JAWHQI010000097.1, read as the reverse complement.
CGGAGCTGCGTCGAATAGATTTCGACGTAGCGTCGTTTTGCCCGCTGGAGTTGTGTGCGTCGAATTGAACTCGACGCATGCGTCGATTGAACTCGACGTAGCGTCGATAAGGCTTGCGTCGATAAGTCCTGCGTCAATAGAACTCGACGTAGCGTCGATATAATGTCGACGCAACGTCGATTTCTCTTCACACGTTCTGCCGTTTTTACGCGTTTTCTCAACCGCTCTTTTGCGCGTCTTTCTCGCCAATATTTACGTTGGAAATATTCAACGTTTATTTTCCTGATTATGATCCTTCCCTATATAACCGTTCGTATTTATTGAGGCTTTATTTTATTGTCGTTTTATGAGATCGAATTTCATTGAAGATCTTGCGATCCGAGTTATATATATATATACTCGTTCTTCTCAGATAGTTTTACACGCTCTGATACGCTTTTCTGTTCTCTATTCTGTGACGATCTTCTACGTGATTTCATTTTCTTTACATTTGCTTCATCAAGTGGGGGTTCGAGTGCTCTGTGCTTCTTCGGTGTCCGCGCACATCGGAGTTTTGGGATCTAGCCGGGTGTTGTACCTTGGAGGAGTGAGCATCGGTGAAAACCCTGCCGGAGGGTGGTGCAACTTCTTTAGGGCAGTGATCACACGCCTTACCCAGGCTCGATTCTAAACTATATATTACTCTCTATTTTATTTCTCACCCCTTCATGCAATTTTGTTATTATTGCTGCTCATATATATATATATCTGCTGTTTTATAAAAGTTTTTAAAATCGAAAATATATCATTTTTGAATATTAATATAGGAATATAATAGAGAAAATATTCCAACATGAAATGCATCCACTAAACTTTTTTAATAAATCAGTTGATGTATAAGGGGGAGAAGAAGACATATTTCAGATATTTACACAGTTGATTCATTCAGATTGAAGATAAACTTGCAATTCCTCAAAGTGAGCAAGCATTGCATCAGGGATTGCAATTCCTCAAACTGAGTTTTGTTCTGTGATTGTAATTATTTTTAAGATTATCATGTATGGGTACGATTATCAAGTATGAGTACAAATATCCTATTTGGGTATAAATAGTCATCAGTTACAAATAGGCATTTATGGGGTACCAATAACAATTCTAAAAAAAATTCTTGAATTTTACAAACACAAATAAACTGTCACCGTTGTGTTTACTATCACAGTTCCAACAACCACAACAATTCTATTTATGAGACTAAACAGATAAAACTGCTCTCACATTCATGACTGCAATGAAAACGTAAGTTCTTCAATTCAGATAGTGCAATTGCATTCATGATCACAGTTTTCAACCATTACAAAGTTTTATGTTTTAAACATACACTATAAGAAAATTGTCTTTTAGTAACCAAAAAATTGTGACCGAAAAAATTTATTTGATCACTAATGATTTGTTTTTGTGACAAATCTTATATTTGATCACTAAATAATAAGAACGATAAATTTGTGACCATATCTAAATTTGGTCATTAATAATATTATAACCAGTGATTAAAAATAATTTTACGCTCAATTTAGCTTAGCTAATGCATACGCGCACATTAGAATTGTAGACTACCATGGGCGCATTTTACATTAAAAATTGCATCCTTTGAATGTGATTTATTTATGAAAACTGCACTCTTTAAGGAAAAATGTTAGAAGTTTTGCACGTATAGCAATATTTTAGAATATGTGTTGTCATGTGCGACATTTTATTTATTTATAATAAAACTTATCAGTAAAATGCGCTCTTGGGCGATGAAATGCTCGTTCGGACAAAAAAATTTACGCACGGGGAAAAATTAGCGCTCGGCCGGAAAATACGCTAACTTTGTATCGTGATGAAGAAGTGCTTTTCAAAAAGGTTGAAAAATAGGGGACAAGTGACATTTCAAGAGGTAGACAATCCAAACGATTTATTAGGTGCGGCGATGTTTTTCAGAAAATGAAAAGGAGCTAAAAAGTCCTCCCAAATTGATAGTAACCCCCCCCCCCCCCCCCCCCCCCCCCCCCCAGTGGGTACGAGATCTCATGACCTCTTCAATCTTTTTCCACGTTAAATTTAAATGATTATTTTTTAATAATTTTGTGCATTAAACAAATTTATGTAATTTACTAAAAGTTGGGATATTTAAAAGGCTTAATCAGGGACTTAGTTAAATCAAAGATCAAATATTTTGATCGAGTTAGCTAAAAATGATGATAAAATGACCAAAGCCACAAAAATCACATCAAATGAATAGAAATTCACATGATCATGAAGCCAATGTTTAGAAATAACTTCAAATTTGGATCAGAGACATATTTAAGTGACTTTGATCATCAAAAATACTACTTCAAACACAAATAAAATGATGATTTTGTAATTTAGGTTCAAGTATGTCAATGCAAATGGATGTGATGAGTTTAACCTATTGTCGTGATGATTGTTGAGGGTCGCTTAGCACTCTCCCGGACCGGAAGAATCGAACCGTCTCATCTTGAGAGTGAGTCAAGCGCGCAAACAGTAAAATGAAACCAACATCAGAGACGTCAAAACTTTTTACGTGGAAAAACCCCGAAAAGGGAAAAATCATGGGTCGGGTCGGTGCCGACCAAATTCACTAATTTGCTTAAGGTTACAAGTGTTAGAAACATCGGGAGGGTGACAAGCCACCGCTTTGTTTACAAGTACTTGAAAGTGAAAAGGAGTTAAGTCCTCCTTGGTGCTCGCAGGAGCGACTTCTAGAGCAGGTACTAGAGCAAACACTGGAGTAGGCACTAGAGCATGCGCTTGAGCAGGCACTTGAGCGGGTACTTGTGGAGAGCATATCGAACTCCGAAGGATATCTCCAAGTCGCTCTTGAAGGAGGACTTGAAAATTGAAGAAGACCTTCAAACTCCGAAGGAGATCTTTAGGGCACTCTTGAAGGCGGGCATGCGTGAGAAAGAAGGTCTTCAAACTTCGAAGGAGATCTTTAAGTCACTCTTGAAGAAGGACTTGAAAAACAAATGAGATCTTCAAACTCCAAAGGAGATCTTTAAGTCACTCTTGAAGGTGGACTTGAGAAACGAAGAAGGTCTTCAAACTCCAAAGGAGATCTCTGAGTGGCCTTCGCCGAAAACTTCAGAGCTCTCTTCTTTATTGCTTGTCTTCAAATAAAGGCTTATGAGCCTTTTTATTGTTTTTCTGAGGGGTGCTCTGGTAATTGTGTCGCATTGGAGTTTGAGCCGGAGAATGAGGTTATACGATTTCGGTCACCTAGATTTCCAATTTCCAAAATATGACGTCAATGCCCCCGGGCGGTCCGGGTAGGCTGGCTGGAGAGGACAACAGAGGTGGCGGCGGCCGGACGACGATAACGGGCGTCGGTGCGTGTGGGGTGCATGCGCTGAGGGCGCACATGCTCGGGGGGGGGGGGGGGGGAGGGGGGGGGGGGTGCGCTTGAGAATGGCACACATGCTTGCGGAGGGCACGCACGCTTGTGGAGGGCATGCGCGCTTGCGAAGGCCATTTTCGACTGGTTTGGGTTTTTTGCTTGGGGGCGTTTTCGCTTGCGAAGGGCGCTTGTTTTGGGTTCTTTGTTTGGGGGCGTTTTCGCATGGTCTCCTCAGCCCACTTTGACGACCCGACCGGACCCTCAGAACCAGATTGACTCAGAGGCAATTTAGGGGAACCCGGGTCAACTGTGTCCATCCCCGACATGAATTGCATGTAGAAATCTGGTAGTCGTTGCGAATTTAGTCGTTGTGTGTGAAGCATACCCGTGGTCGTAAGCCCGGATCGGTGATGCTTGATTTGACGTTGCATTTAGGCTAGACCTAGTATGCGTGTGGGATAATGACTCTGTGAAAATGCGTCACCTTGTTGTTGGGCTTGGGAATGGGGGAGCTCGTGGAGTACCCATCAAAAGCCCTATGGATGTGATGTGGTAGAATGTAAATCTTCACTATAATTAGGCATGAAGTTGACTTGGACCTTCTACTTCGATTGTACATACGAATCATATGTCCCCTCGTATGGATTAGATGCGCAGTGTGATGTTTTGGTAGCATTTGTATATGTTAAAATGTTGGTGGGCCGAGGTAAATCCACACCCGCATCGTGATGAATATATGGTGATCTGAGCACAGGAAAAAGCTGAACTGAGCCCATTTCATGCGGTTCAGCATGAGAGTGCCCCTCATGAATGTTGATCGAACATAGGAGAGGCTGTGATAGGCATGATCGCCTAGACCGACAAAAGCTCATTCGGTAATTAAGTTCACATGACTTAGATTGGAGGCAGTACTCGTGTGAGAGTACTCTTATTGTATGCTTTGAGATCATGAAATCACGTGGTCATGAGTACTCATGAATGTGGTGTTGTGGAGTGATGTTATGTTAGCCTCATGCGTGGTTGCTTAGGCGGTTGTGGTGAACTTCTGGGTGAACCCAACCAATATTATTTGCAATCCTAGGTTTCCCTTACTTTTATGCTCAACCTAGAAGATTGATTGTGTTCGAAAAATTGTCTTCAATGTTCCTTGATTTGAAGAAGGATCACAAGTATAGATAAGCAATGTATTTTTTGATGTTATGTTTTTAGTTCATGATGTGACATGCAAGTTAAATATATTCCTAGAATCAAGACTACAAAAGAAGTGAAAAACTATCTAAGTCAAATATCTTCTTAAGTCTTGGTTGAAATATCGTAGAGACAAGAAGTATGTCGTTGAGACAGTCTCGACGATATCGTCTTGAAGAAGCCCTATCGTTGAGACAACTAAGTAAAGTAGTGCATACAGAAGTCTAAACGATATCGTCTTGAAGCAGCCATATCAATTTGAAGATTTAAGATGAGTCTTGTAGGCAGAAGCAGCTCTGTGATATCGTCTAGAAGAAGCTATATCGTCTATATAACTATGTTAAGTTGAAGACAGGAGTATATCAACGATATCGTCGTGAAGAACGTATATCGTCTAGACGATCAAGACGATATCGTCTTGAAGACAGCTTATCATTTTGACTGCTGCAAGGCTGCATTTAATGCACAGATTTTTCTTGGAAATTGATATGTATTTAATATACTCGCCGCCTATCATGCCTACTAATCAAGGAGTATTTAATTATATATTCTCTGATGAAATAGCTGTTGCACACCCATAAAAGAAGAATGACAAATACTTCCAAATGTGGAAGTTCCAAAATGGCAAGTTTCTTATGACATTTATAATACAGTTTCCGAAAATATTCCTAATTGGCCATTTAATTTACGGAACAAAATATTAAGGGCCTTTTTGTTGAATAAGCACAGGAATATATATAGGTAATTTTTCGAAATTAACTAACACTTACACATTCTGAAAAGAAGAAGTAGAAAAGCTCTCTATCTCTTAGCTGTCAAGAACAAAGAAAGAGAATCTCCTTTTTGTGCAAGAAAATTTCATCTGATATTTTTCAAAAGGGAGATTCTCAAGAATGCTCTAGACATTCAGAAGATTGTTGGTGCTCACATCTGCAGAAGAAGAAAACTCTACAGTAAAATAGTTATAACCTTGAGGATTTTCTCTTCTGCTACAAGAAAATCTACCTTATCTTTTTGTAGGGTTCTGTGTGGACCTGAGATTGTAGGATCTTGAAGAAGATCTGAGTGTATGACTTGTGTAGTTTGAGTTCTTGTAAGGTACTAGGTACCTGAGTGTAGGATTTCTTTGTGATTGCTAAGGTAGGATCCTTTGTGGATCTGAGTTGTAAGATCTGATGTATTGGATAGATACCTGAGTTTTTGGAGAAGGTGCCTAGTCTAGCACACTGCTAGATAGGTGGGAGGGGCAGTGGACTACCTATTGACACATCGATCTTGAAAAGTTCTTTAGAATTGTGAATGGTCTCAGAACTCGTGGAAGAGAGTTCACTAACTATGAGCTCAATGACAAGTTTTTGAGATCTCTAAACAAAGAGTGGGATATTAAACTCTATGCTATTAGAGAGGTTGGCAACCTGGGGCACATGGAGCCCCAACTGCTATATGACAAACTCATTTCTTATGAACTGCAATTAAATACTAGAAAAGCTCAAGAGGAGAACTCCAAGGCTCATAGCAGAGAGAAGGCAGTGACCTTCAATGATGAAACTTCAAGAAGGCACAAAATAGTGGAGCCTGTTTATGTCTCAAAAGATGAGATCATCAGCAATTCCAGCTCTGAGCTCTCAAATGGAGAACTTTCCCTTTTCACAAAGCAGTTCAAGAAGCTGGTGAGAAATAGAAGAAGAGAACAAAAGGCACGAGTCCTCATCCTCTAATTCAAGAAGAGAGGATAAATCAAGAAGCAGACATAAGTCTGTCAAGTATGATTCAAAACCTAATAAACAAGTTTCTTCCAACATTATTTGTTACACCTGCAAGAAGTCTGGACATATCAATGTTGAATATCCATTCAAATGAAAGGAAAAGGGTGAAGAGAGAAAGTATTCAAAGAGCAGAAAGATGGAAAAGAGCCTTATGGCAAAGAAAGTGAGAACACTCAGTGGCAGTGACACTGAGTCATCCTCCTCAGAGTCAGACATCCATATGGAAGCAATGGCTTTCTCAGATGAAGGAAGTTGTGATAAATCTCATCATGACCAGGTAATCCCTAAAGCATCTCCAACTATATCTGACATTGATTCAGATGTCTGCTCCTCCTCAACTATAAGAGAAGCTGACACTGAATATATTGAAAAGTTTGGTGCCTTGCTTGAAGCACTTAAGAAAGCAAAAGCTATCTGTAAGGCTCAATCAGCTGAGATCGTCTCTCTTAATGACAAGAGAGATGAGCTACTTGAGAAAGTCAAAGAATTAACTCAAGAGAAGGCCAAACTATCAATCTCCACACTGAGCACTAACACATTAACTGAAGTAATCAAACATACAGACAATACAATTAAAGAGTTGGGGGAAAAGCTCCTAGTGGAAAGGAAAATATTGGCTAGTTTCTCCAAGCCACAAATAGTTCTTCCCTTGATTGATAGCTTCTCTCAAACCAGTAAGAAAGGTTTATGCTACACTCAAGGTGAAGCCAATAGGAAATCTTCTCAAGGAAAGACCATATTCAAAAAAGTTATCATATCCACCAATTCTTATGATCACAATAGTATCTAGGGTGTAAAGAGAGCAAGAAGACAGATAGTGATCTTAATCTCCCTTCCACCTGGTTAAGCAAGAGACAAACTTTGCTTGGGAAGAGTGCTCTATCTGCACCCCAAAAAAAATTTCCTATGAAAACTTTTATAAGTTCTCATGTTGGGGCAAGTTCTTCAGCTCCCAAGAATGGAGGGTTGGCAGTCAAGCAACATCTTAATCAAGTAAGACCCATCTCAACAAGTAAGTTTAGATACAATAAATTTGAATGTTAGTGCTATGGAAAGATATGACACTTTGTCATAGATTGCTGGTTCAATCCAACTGTTCAACTTGATACCAACATGAGAATTAGAAATCAATCAGTATATACTCCAAATAGAAATTTCTCTAACAAGCACCTAGGACCCAAGAAGTTATGGGTTCCTAAGGAAGTGTAGCTATATTGTAGGTATGTCCAAAGACCACTAAGACTCCTGTGTAGTATTTGCACATTGGTTGTTCCAGGAATATGACTGGAACTAGAAGCCTCTTGAAGGAGTTTGCACCTATAGAAGATGGACTCAAAGTCAAATTTGGTGGATCTGACAGAGGTGTAGTCAAAGACTATGGTAAGATTACAAATGGTAGTATCACTATCACAAGGGTAGCTTATGTTGAAGGGTTACAACATAACCTTATAAGTATAAGTCAACTATGTGACTTGGGATATACTATTTCCTTCCACAAAGATAAGTGCATGATCAAGGATTCAACTCGGAATCAATCCTAGCAGACACTAGGAGTGGCAATATTTATTGCTTAAACTTTATTTGCATTAGAAAAAATAAACTTGTATGTCTTGTAGCAAATGCTGGAGTGTCTGATTGTGTAAAGTGGCACAAGAGACTAGCCAGCATTAACTACAAGTCTCTAAAAAATTAATCTCAAAAAGTTTAGTAAGAGATGGACCTAAGATGGATTGTCAAGAAATGGTCCTTGTCATGCATGTCAAATGGGCAAGCAAATAAGAACTTCATGCAAAAGCATATTGGATAAACAATCCACTAGATGTCTATATTTGATGGACATGGACCTATTTGGCCCTATGTCTGTGCACATCTTAGGATGGATGACATATACTTTAGTTATTGTTGATGATCATTCTAGGTTTGCATGAGTGTTCTTTTTGAAACACAAGTCTGATACCTAGACACATTCAAGAACTTTGTCAGACAAATTCAGAAAGAAATGAGCAGTTCAGTGGTAAAGATCAATAGTGATCATAGAGCTGAATTTCAATCTGGTTTAATGACCAAGTTTTGTGAAGAGGAAGGTATCATACAAGAGTTTTCTTCTCCCAAAACTCCACAACAAAATGGGGTTGCTGAGAGGAAAAATAGAACACTTATTGAAGATGTCAGGACTATGTTAAATGACTCCTCACTTTCGAATATCTTTGGGTATGTCATGTGCAAAATAGAGCACTCATCAACAAGAACCATAACATGACTGCTGGTTAAAGGGAAAAGGCCAACACTAGCTTACTTCAGGATTTTTGGAAGTAAATGTTATGTGCTGAAGAATAAAAAGCATTATATTACCAAATTCTCTGAAAAGAGCTATGAAGGTATCCTTGTAGGATATAACAAATACAAAAAAGCCTACATAGTCTTTAATAAGCATGTTGTTACAATTGAAGAATCAATTCATGTAGTTTTTTTATGAGAGCAACATGTTGCATAATCCGTTGTGTAGTTCATGCAGTGCAGGGATTGAAACTGGACTGGATTCATTGAAAATTAGAGACGTTGAGAAGAAGGAACTCTCTCCTCAGAATTTTATTCCAGAAAGAGAAGAAGAAGCTACTGAATAATCTGATTCTCAAAATGATAATACTAAAGCAGCAACTGAAGAAATTATTGAAGTAGAAGACCCTCAAAGTGTGTTGCCCACAACCATGAGACATCTAAAAGATCATCCTGTAGACCAGATTATTGGTGAGCTGAATCAAGGAATAAGAACCAGAAGAAATGCTCTAAATGAAAGCATGCACCTCAACTTCCTTTCACAACTTGAACCAAAGAAGTTTGAGGAGGTCAACCAAGACCAATTCTGGGTAATGGTCATGCAAGAAGAGCTCAACCAATTTAAAAGATGCAAGGTCTGGAAGCTTGTCCCAAGGCCACAAGGCTAAAATATCATTGGGACCAAGTGGGTTTATAGAAATAAGATGGATGAAGCTGGAGTAATCATAAAGAAAAAGGCTAGATTGGTAGCCCAAGGATACACGAAGGAAGAAGGAATAGACTTTGACCAGACATTTGCTCTTGTAGATAGATTGAAGTCCATCAAACTCTTTCTAGCCTATGCAGCATTCAAAGGCTTTAAAGTCTATCAAATGGATGTCAAATCAGCCTTTCTGAATGGATACTTGAAGGAGGAAGTATATGTAGCACAACCACCAGGTTTTATCTCTCCTACCTATCCTGATCATGTTTATTTTCTCAATAAAGCCTTATATGGGTTGAAGCAGGCTCCAAGGGGTTGGTATGAGACATTGCCAACCTTTCTTCTTGAAAACAAGTTCTCAAGCGGAAAGATATATAAGACATTATTTTTTAGAGAGTTGAAGGGCCAGATCCTTTTAGTCCAAATATATGTTGACGATATCATATTTGGATCAACTGATGGGAATCTTTGCAAGAAATTTGCCAAGCTCATGTAAAGCAAATTTGAGATGAGCAGTATGGGAGATCTAAAATATTTATTAGGTCTCCAAGTAAAGTAATTTGAGGAAGGAATATTTATTTCTCAGACCAAATTTACCTTGGACATCATAAAGAAATTTGGAATGAAGAACTTTACCCCTATGAGAACTCCTATGGGGTCAAATGTCTCTCTAGATAAGGATGAAAAGGGGAAACCCTATAATGAGTCCATGTATAGAAGCATAATTGGCTCCTTACTCTACCTTACTGTTAGTAGGCCAAACATCATGTTTTCCACATGTGCCTGTGCAAGGTATCAAGTTAACCTTAAAGAATCTCACAACTCAGCAGTCAAAAGAATATTGAGATATCTAAAGGGTACTCCCAATCTAGGACTCTGGTATCCTAAGTCAGATGATTTTGAGCTTTGTGGATATTCTGATACTGACTTTGCTGGGTGTAAGGAGGATAGAAAAAACACTTCAGGAACTTGTCAGTTCTTGGGGAGAAGGCTTGTTTCCTGGAATAGCAAAAAACAAAATAACATTGCTATCTCCATAGTTAAATTAGAGTATATTTCTACTAGTAGTTGTTGTGCACAACTCTTATGGATTCAACACCAATTGGAGGATTACAATTTACAAATAAGGAGAACATCTCTCTTATGTGATTCCTCTAGTGCCATTTCTATAGCTAAAAATCCTATGACACATAGTAGAACAAAGCATATTGAGATTAGATATCATTTCATCTGAGAGCATGTTGTAAAGGAAAACATTTGACTTGAGTATGTCAGTACAGACCGACAGATAACAAACATTTTTACCAAGCCCCTTAATGAGTCTAAGTTCAATCAATTCAAAATTGAATTGGGAATGCTGGGTTCATAAAATTGGGAATGTTGAGCTCCATATATTTTTTATAGTAGTGATTAAATTATATTGTTGATGGGATGGATCTCTCACAAGGTCCACCTTAAAGAATACTAACATTTTAGTTTTGAAGACAGAAACAACAAAAAATTGACTAAGGAATAAAGAAAATTCGTCCAGAGAATACAGCTAAATACTAAAAAATCGTCTTGATGATCAAGACGATATTAATGCACTCTCGACGACAATATCTATGTGGTATCAATGACACTCTCTACACCATGACTGAATCTAGTCGACATGATTGGACACGTCAACACCATCATTACGCCGCAATTTCTTGATTTCAAAGGATACGAAAAGATTTTGTTAGGTGCGCGCCCTTTTATCTTCCCAATAGATGTTACTATAAATAAGACATCACGAATACATAGAAAATCACACACACAAACCCTAGAATTACCTCTTTATTATCTTCCTCTCAACGATCATCAATGGCGTCAAAGCAATCTGATGGCAAGATACATTCTGGAGGAGAATTATTAAAGGATGGTTTTCAAGGCGCAGATGAAGTGTTACACATGGTAATCACTCTACTGTATGCATCCGAACTTGAATGCATTCTCACTAAGCCTACCCTTCTCTACAATATTGCCCTCTCTGAACTTTATGCAAATGCCCAAATAAGCAAGATTGGCAAAGCCATTCTTACTACTATGGCTGGAGAACATTTGAGGATCACTGCCACCAGCCTAACTAAAGCCCTACAATTAACTATCCTTAATGAAGATGAAGAAGAAGAATCATTAAGCACTGATGATTTATTAGAAGGATCAAAGTGGTGTGGCTTTGATGAAAAGCCCTATGAAAGTATTCAAAGAATGAAGATGAATATACAGGGAAAACTTCTCTCATATATCATTAGGAAAGTATTGTTGTGTAAAACATGATCACATGATAGAATTTCAAAAGGGATGTTTGAATTAATGGTAAGAGTCATCCTGGAAAAGAAGACTGATTGGGGAAAGGTTTTGTTTGATAAGATCAAAGAAAATTTGAAGACTCTTAATTTTGCCAGAATCATCTCCTTACACCTTAAGCATTGTATCCCCCACATCTGAAGGATTCTGAAACAACCCCTCTTCACTATCTTACAAGGATATATGTGAAGACTGTAAGTATATGGGAAAAGAAGTTTACCAAGAAGAAAGTAGGTGAACCCTCCTCCTAAAGAGATGATGTCTCCCAAAGCCCTGATCAAACCCCACAAGTTGCTCAGAACGCTCAGCATCTGTTGAGGGGGAGACATTAAGAGAAGAAAGTATAGTCCTTGGAAGTGGTCTAGAACCCAATGAGGAGGTCACTCAGGAAGAAATCTTGATCATTGCCAAGGAGGCATTGCTGAATGCTGATGAAGAAACTCAAAAAAGTCCTAATAATAATTCAGAAGGTCATGAAGAGGCAGAAATCTCAGAAAAATCTATAGAAGAATATATAGATACTGATGTGAATACAAGTATCTATGATGGTGAAGATGAGCAACCCCCTATCATAAATGCACCAATGCAGGGGGAGCCAACTGTTCAAGTTATTTTGCAGCCTTCACCACCAAGAACAGAGAATAAGCATCCCTCTTCTATTATTCCAACCACCACAACTCCCTCTATTGAATTTATGTCTCAAATAGAAGTTATGCTTGACATGCACAAAGCACAATTTGAAGCCTATGCGGATAGTGCTGTCAAAAGTTATAAAGATGACTTGTCTACCATAATCAATGGACTGCAAGAAGAAATACATCATGTGAATTATCAGAATGCAAATGTCTACAACACTGTAGTAAATGTTGTCTTCAATACAGGTGACCAAATAACACACATTAATGAAGTCATAATGCTAATTAGCCAACAACTCAATAGTTCTAGATAGAATGAATATTTTAAAGGATAATCAACAAGCTATAATTCAAAATCAGGATGTGACTTTTGCTGATTTAGAAGATGCTATAAACACTGTCCTTCAAAGAATATCAGCTAGTGCTCAAGTTTCTCAAGAACTGGTAGATAATGTTGGACAGACCATACTGCATCAGCTTCATGTCTCTCAGGACCAGCTCTCCTCCCTGCTAAGTCAATCTGTCAGAACCTCCCAGGGCACACTTATGGATGTCATTGGAAATTTCAACGCCCTTCTCTCTAAACAACTAAAGCATATTTAATCCACTCTATCTAAAGAGCTATTTGCAGAAGCCAGAAAGAGGGAGATTTTATCAAGCCATCATGCCATGTGGTTGTCAAATGAGGTCAGATTATCAATGGGCCTTGAAACCATAGATTATGGAATACCTTATCAACGTCTCCTTCCTGAAGGCGGTGTGATACCTGAAGGCCCCTCAGATGTGCAAGTGCCAGAGAATCTCACAGAGTAGTAGTATACACAGCCTGAAACCTATCAAGGTTATTTTGCTGATGAGCCTCTCAGTGGTAGTGGGCAAAGTAAAAAGAGAAAGAGAAGTTATGTGGACAATGAAGAATTGAAAGAGAATCCAAATTTTGAAGAGTGGAGTCCCTGCTCAAGGTAAATCATCCTGAACACATGGGTACTTTTTCAACAAGGTAAGAATGACAAAGGTCAATTCTATAGTTCTAAGGACTGTCAGAAATATGAATTAGCTGAAGTAGGCAAAAGGGATTATTGGACTAAAGTTAAAATGGGTGATCCTTTAATACAGAACAAAGCTCATGCTCCTCTCAGATATCACCCAAAGCCATACAATTACTTTGAAAGACAAAAGCAAAAGCAGGCTGAGGCTGAGAAGAAAGGGAAGGTTGGATCATCCTCTAAAGGGAAATCTGTCCTAGAGGAATGACGAGGAACATGGAATCTAGGAAAACAAATGCACAATTCTATGTTTATCATTCATGTCTGATTTATAGTCATGTTTTGGACAATCTTTGATGATCATGTTAATTGCCCTAATTCTATATATTGATCGTTATTAAGTATATTTATTGGTAAAACTTATCTATAATTGTAAGATCTTGCTTCTTCAAATAGGGAGAGATTGTTGGAAAAATTGTCTTCAATGTTCCTTAATTTTATGAAGGATCACAAGTATAGATAAACAAAGTTGTTTTTGATGTTCTGTTTTTAGTTCATGATGTGACATGCAAGTTAAATATATTCATAGAATCAAAACTATAAAAGAAGTGGAAAACTATCTAAGTCAAATATTGTCTTAAGTCTTGGTTGAAATATCGTTGAGACTGGAAGTATGTCATTGAGATAGTCTCGATGACATTGTCTTGAAGAAGCCCTATCGTTGAGACGGCTAAGTAAAGTAGTGCAGACACAAGTCTAAACGATATCATCTTGAAGCAGCCATATCGATTTGAAGATTTAAGATGAGTCGTGCTGACAGAAGCATCTCTGCGATATTGTCTAGATGAATCTATATCGTCTATATAACTATGTTAAGTTGAAGACATAGGTATATCGATGATATCGTCGTGAAGAACATATATCGTCTAGACGATCAAGACGATATCGTTTAGAAGACAACTTGTCATTTTGACTATTGTAGAGCTGCATTTAATGCATAGATCTTCTTGGAAATTGACCTATATTTAATATACACGCCGTCTATCATGTCCACTAATCAAGGAGTATTTAATTATATATTCTCTGATGAAATAGTCGTTGCACGGCCATAAAAGAAGAATGACAAATACTTCCAAATGTGGAAGTTTCAAAATGGAAAGCCCTTTATGAAATTTATAATGTCATTTCAGAAAATATTCCTAATTGACTATTTAATTTATGGAATAAAATATTAAGGGCCTTTTTGCTGAATAAACACGAGAATATATATATATAAGTCATTTTTCGAAATCAACTAACACTTACACATTCTGAAAAGAAGAAGTTGAAAAAGCAGAAAAGCTCTCTATCTCTCAGTTGTTAAGAAAAAGAAAGAGAATTTCCTTCATGTGCAAGAAAAGTTCATCTGATATTTTTTAAGAGGAAGATTCTCAAGAAAGCTCCACACATTCAGAAGATTGATGGTGCTCACATCTGCAGAAGAAGAAGACTCTACAGTAAAAAGCTATAACCTTGAGAATTTTCTCTTCTGCTCCGGGAAAGTCTACCTTATCTTTTTGTAGGGCTCTGTGTGGACCTGAGATTGTAGGATCTTGAAAAAGATCTTAGTGTGTGTAGGACTTGTGAAGCCTAAGTTCTTGTAAGGTACTAAGTACCTAAGTGTAAGCTTTCTTTGTGATTGCTGAGGTAGGATCCTTTGTGGATCTGAGTTGCAAGATCTGTTGTATTGGATAGAGATCTGAGTTTCTAGAGAAGTTGTCTAGTCTAGCACACTGCTAGATAGGTGCATGGGAGGGACAGTGGACTACCTCTTGATAAATTATCTTGAAGGGAACCACTATAAAGTCCTATGTGTTTTCTGTGGCTGATTATGTTGTGGTGTGCTTGTGCTAGATATTTAAATTGCTAGATAATTTTTGAAAACACCTAATCAACCCCCTCTAGGTGTTATTATAGACAACCCATTTCTTTCAGATTATGCTTGAAACATCACCATGTGTAGAGTTGTTGTGCTTTATTAATTTTGCTACATGTTGCATGTTGCGGCTTACTTGCAGGTGAGCGGTACCCCGCCCCGGAGTTGGCTAGGATGGCCTGGGGGGTGGGATCATTATAAGGTTTGTGATCAGCACATAGCTGACCCTCGATTACCTCATATTTGTGTTTGGTGCAAGTGTCGTAGAGCAGAGCGGGGAGTAGTGGGTTAAAGCCTTAAGCTGAGTTGGCCATACAAGGCCGAACTCTCTATTTACTACTTTCTTTATTTGTCAGCATGTGTACCGAGATTTGGTATTAGCATGTTAATGATATGATATATTGGTTTTGATGTAAGGTCATAAGGTCGAACCTTTGTTTTGAAGCATTCCTTAGTATTGTGGACATTCAAATTTGAGTTCAATCAAAGCTTCCACTGGCGTTGTTTACTTACCTCTGTGTAGTTTTACTTTCTGTTTATCAACTTTTAACGCCTAGCTTGTGTGTTCAATATGTCATGGGGTCCTAGTCGGATCTATGTTATATTGTTTGTACATGCAAAGTGTTACACCTAACTTCCCTCTCCTTTGATTTTGTTATAGAAAGAAAGGGATGCATTGACACAAAGAATGCCTCAACTCCACCACACCTCATAAGGGTAGACTGAATATTAAACTTTAGGGTAGTCGGTTACTCTGAGCTCGATTTGAAGGAAGGAGAAAAGGGTACCGCAAGTGGCGAGGCCAGGCTTCACGAAACGCAAATCTTAGCTGCAAGTTATATTATTGATAGAGAACACGGTTACAAAGAAGTAATCATGATTCCAAGACAAGGAATTCGTGGCTACTAAACAGTAACCACCCCTACAGAGGTCGCAACACTGGAAGAATTCCCGATTAGAATCTGCACCAACCATGCGCTCCTCCTGGAATTCTCAGGATCCATTCTACAGAACTATGCCCCTATTTATACTAGTGGGTCCTGCCCGAATGAGCAAGTCCAAAAATTTTGGGCTGCCCAAATACAAGAGAGACGGGAAGAGATGAGAGTTTACATTTGGAGTGCTAATGGCTAAACATAGGGCGTGTGGTTACACAAGCTATAACCGGGCGAACTCTACGGAGGTGAGCTGGCTGAGCGGATGGGCTAAGAAATCGATCTCGGACAGTCACGAGAAGACTATTTGTCTGCACTGCTTGAGATAAGACCTTTGATTTGCATAAAACCAAGAGCGTTGGGTCGCACGATTGGCAAAGAATTAACCGCACAAACTGCTATGGGTGTGCTTCCTGATTCCTGGATAACATGGATGATGGGTCAGGCGGTTATAGAAGTGTAACCGCTCTAACTGCTTGAGCGGGACTTGTCGGCTGAGACGAGGGGCTGAACGGTCATAAGAAGTGTGTCTGTCACATTGTAGATCAAGTTGTCCATCTGAGGGCTGAGAAGACCATGCACGGTTACACTAACTGCAACCGTCCATACTTACTCAATTGTGGGCTTTGTGCAGTTGCGTGTTGTGGTCATTTTATTCTAGATAAACATGATTCCCGCATTTTTTCAAGTATGCAAGGTCTTTGAAAAATATATGTTTTAATCGTGAATACAATGGTTTGATTTATGCAGAGGGATATTGAACTCCTTTGAATAACCCTTGAAATGGCTATCCGTGAGGGAAAGGGTCGAGAATCGGCTATCCATAAAGGAAAGAGACAAGAATCGACTATTTGCAATGGAAAGAATCAAGAATCGACTATCCACAAGGGAAAGGGTCGAGAATCCTCTATCCACAAGGGAAAGAGACGAGAGTCAGCTATCCGCGAGGTAAATGGTCGAGAATTGACTATTAGTAAAGGAAATGGCCGAGAATCGACTATCCGTGTGAGAATGGGATGAGAATTGACTATCCACAAGGGAAATGGGCGTATTTGCGATGACCAACGTCTTGGTGTTGCAAAAAATTTGGTACCTAACATTAGTGAGTTTGAACATCTTAAGAGGGTTTCAATGGCCATTGGCTATGGTGAACCTGATATGCGCTCATGGTGAGCTGGTCCTTCAAGAGGGTCACTAGCATTTGTTGTATCTTTGTTGATGCTCGACAGAGCTTCACAACCATTGTCAGAGAACGATAAACAAGTCGTGAGCATTTACACTGAGAGCTATGGTGATTGACTTTTTATAGCTAATCGACAAGATGGTGCGAAAGATGTCGGCAAGAAACCTGGAGACATAAGTACCATATACTAAAATTGGATCAGAGTACCACTACGCAACTGCTATACATTATAGCTGGGTTGCGATGCATGGACAATACTTTTATGTCAAAGATCCAAATTTTATGGTTGGAGCAGTAGGTTCCACTGATTACCACTTAGATATTTCAACTACTAATGTTGGGGCTAAAGTAGCCAAAAGAAAGGAAATGTGTTAGAATATTTCTGAATGAAAAAAATGATGGAAGTAATAAAAAGCATCAATATGAAAATAGGTAAAAAGGGTTTTGTCATCTTTCTAGCTGCTCCCTTATGGTTTCACCAGATCAGATCCTTCGTGAATGCAATTTATTTAGCTAGGAAAGTTGATGTCTTCTCTCTCCATGTAATCGTTTTTTAATTAATGTTCATAAGGGTACCAATATCTTCCACTTCTATGCACCCCCATCATTGTGAGTAGCTTATTTCAACAACCTCCTGCCCTTTTGGAAGGAGTGAGTTTATCATCATCTTTGTAGGCGATGTACAATCACAGTTTTTCGGCCTTCAACATCTTCTTGAACAGATCACGAAGATCTCGATAGACCTCTGTATCATGCTTGACATCTCTATGGAACTCGCAGTACAAATCCTTATTTTTGTTCAAGTACTTCCACTTGACTGGGTGAGATCTCTTGAAGTCTGGTTGCTTATGGAGTATTTGAAGAACCTCATTCATGAGAATGACCAGGTCAGTGTACTCTTCCCGAGGGTCGTCACATTGATATGCAAGGGGAGAAAACTTTACAAGTGCAGTTTGAGGTGGAGAAAATGGACATGGTGGTTGCATCAGTTGAAAGTGTTGGGATGGTGACAGACACTGGTGATGGACATTCTTCTCCTGAAGCGATTGTTAAGGAGACGAATCCAAGCAATGATTTTGAGCACGATAAGAGTACTCTTCAGAGTACCAAGCAGAAGAGTTCCCTCCCCATCGCTGCTGAACCAAGTGGACAAGAGAGGAGAAAAACTCTGGATTGGTTTCTTCATATATGATGAAACGGTTGGCCATCTCGATCAGTTCGGTATAAGAACTTGGAGGTCTTCGACTGACCTCGAACTTAAAGAGTCCTTCTTGTAATCTACCAATCATAGTCACTTGAAGCGTTGAGGAATCCACTTCATGAATCCCAATAATTTCCTCTTGAAAGTGGTCAATATAATGACCAAAAGTTTCAGTCATACCTTACTTGATCTAGAAGAGTGCCTGCGGGCCACTTTTCCTCTTCTTGGAGGTAGCAAACCTCATCAAGAACCCTTGAAGGAAGTCACTGACTCTAGGGGTAGATGAAAAAACCCTTCTTTGTCCTTCCCTTCAATTATTGTTGATAAGGGTTTGCATCGAATCCCATCGGAGAGGGTTTGAAGAAAGAAGGCTTTTTCGGAAGCTTGAAGATGAAGCACCGAGTATTCTCTCCCGGTAAATCAAGAGAGATGTGGTTCTAATCCAATGAGGACAAGTTCCCACTTGATGATCTCTGCAAAAGGGGAAGACTCCTCTTCCTCTTCCACAGGGCAGACTTCTTCTTCAAAGGTGAGTGTCCACGCAGGTTCTGACATGATTGCCACTATGTAGAAGTCCTGTCTAGTTTGCGCGAACTCCTCGTTGTAATGGTGTGACAACGATGCTATATGTATGGTAGGAGGGAGAATATCAGTGGTGGTCATTGTAAGACCTCCTCCCCTAACCGCAACCGGGTCGGGTTAGAGACAGGTCTTACCGCCCAAGACGGCCACCCTATGCTTTCTGAGGGGCAATAACCCACTCTCCAAGCATAGAATGATCGCCTTGTTAGACTATGAGAATCGACACATCACATTAGATCACAACGTAAAAGCAATCATAAGAAAAATCAACAAGACATACATACATATATATATATATATATATATATATATATATATATGCAGAAGGCAGTAACCGACTATTTACATAAGTGGCCCTGTGGGATAAGGGTGGCTACTACAACCATAAATTTCTCACATAGTCTTATACCCTAGGACTCACATCTCGAAAGACGGGATGGGAGACTGATGTGTCTGCTCGGGCAGTCTATAAAGTCGGTACGCTGTCACACAGTGTGGGAGCTTCGTGATGTCCCATCTACTATGAATGGTTAAATAAACAGTCATTAGTCACATAGCTAAGCGGAACCACATCTCCTCCCTAGATCCATATCCTGGGGACGAGCCTAAGCACCCAACCAATAAATAAATAGCCGAAGCAAAAAAGGGTTAGTAGCATAAAAACAACTGGGAGCAATAATAATATCATTAGTGTTGGGTCCATCGTTCCTTCACTTGACCCGTAGCGCCTTTCCTACTTACTTAAAGAAAAAAGTAGTGCATTTCCCATCAGTCCGGGCTTTTGGGATAGTTGGTTGTTCTTGATCATACAAGTGGTATCAAAGCAGGTTGCGGGTTCGAGACGGGGGGGGGGGGGGGGGGGGGGGCACTGATTAAATCCCGAAATCTCTCTACCTGTGTGGGTCCCGGCGGGTCAGGTGTCCGCAGCCATGTGTCAAGCCACCTCTGAGCCATGTGGAGCACCTCTGAGCTTGCGGGTCATGCTGGACGCTGGGGGGGGGGGGGGATTGTTGGGTCCAGCGTTCCTTCACTTGACCTGTAGCGCCTTTCCTACTTACTTAAAGAAAAAAGTAGTGCATTTCCCATCAGTCTGGGCATTTGGGATAGTTGGTTGCGCTTGATCCTACAATTAGTTATCTAAAAGAATAGCTCAGCTAGTAGCAGTAATATCACTAGTACCCACAATTTGCACACGTCGTAGGTGTTCAAAACTTGCTTACACAACTCTGTGTCGATACAATTTGGACCGCTTCTCTTCCAGCAGGGAAGCGAACCCTGCAGGCCTCACCGATGTGGCCATCGGTGACAGTGGCCAGTCCTGCCACTTCTGGGTGTGGTCGTACCGCACCACCCAGACCCCACTGTACAACCCAGTGTACTCCTTGGATGTGAGCAACAACCGTCAAATTTTCAAATTTTAGGCCGACTAGTGGAGGCAACCCCATGGGTATAAAATGGTGAACACCCGGGTTACACATCTCCCTGTCGCCATGAGTCGTCAACCCTCCCGCACCGGTATGAACGGTATGCGGGCGTGACTGACCCGCCACTTGTTACCGCAAGCATTTCACATATGTTTTAATTGATTAAAGGTATAATTCGGGTCTGCGACGGCCTTCTTAAATCAAAGGGCTGCTCAACTTTTAGCCGTGAGGCGCAATGGGCGTGAGAGCACTTTATTTCGGGCTAACCCTGGAGGAAATACTAAACTCTCGGTTATCCCCAACTAACACTCTACCAGAAAATCAACCGCTTGTCATGCGGGACCAGGTTTAGAAATGCATGAGTAGTAAATTGCAGTAATTGAGTGTGGTAAGGAAAAGTGCTGCAAAATAAGCGACAGAAATGAAGTACTGAATTGTAAAGGTGCTGAACTGAGCGAACTGAAATAAAGTGCCGAAATAATCTGGATCAGTACGAGACTGGAGTAGTACTGGAAAGAAAATGAACAGAAAGTACTGAAACTGAAATACTGAAAGAAACGGGACCAGTATGAGACTGGAGTAAAAGAAAGTGCAATAGAATAAAAGGGTTAGTAGTTTTTTTCTCCATATATAGGAGGCTTCAGTTCTGTCTCCGTTCATAGAAACTTCTTCTAAATTCTGCCCTTTTTTGAGGTCCAACCATAAGTTTAATTGCGTCTTTTTAAACATGATTTAAGCGGACTCGAGGAACGTTTTTGTAGTTCTTAAATTTCTCAAAAAAGAGGCGACTTCCAATGTCCGAGAATTATTCTAAATGCAGCTCGAAGATTCGTAAAAACCCTACATCGCTTCGAGCTTGGGATTTCTTCTTCATACATCTGGTCATTATTTATTTATAAAATCATCCATCATTTATAACGTGATCGCGTACTATGATCCCTTTTTCCGACCTTTTAACAATTCAATATTTTAAAGCGCGACCCTTTTATTCCTAACACTCGGCAATTACACAATTCTCATCCAAATGGCCCCATCTTTTGATAATACACCCAAGATAGCCTATTATGGGTCTACAAATTTTTCTAAAATTTTCCAACTTCTTTAGGGGGTTTATTTTGGCCAAACCAATCTTATTTAGGCCATTAAAATATCAAAGTAATTTATAAAAATCTAAAAAAATGTGAAGTTAGCCCTCAAGATGGGGAACATTTTTCATGTTCAAATATTTTTGCCTAGGAGCCTAAATTGGCCTTAGAAAAATAGTTAAAATTTTGTGGGGTTGGTTTGCAGATAGAGAGATCAGAGAGACGGAGAAGGGCCGAACTACGCGCCCTCTTCTGCCCCC
The DNA here is from genome assembly GCA_033032865.1 of Dactylorhiza incarnata. Taxonomy (NCBI): domain Eukaryota; kingdom Viridiplantae; phylum Streptophyta; class Magnoliopsida; order Asparagales; family Orchidaceae; genus Dactylorhiza; species Dactylorhiza incarnata. The sequence continues at coordinate 4,802,027 of JAWHQI010000097.1, read as the reverse complement.
ACAATGGATCTGGGGCCGATCCACTGGGGGGGGGGGGATGCTAAGGCAGAGGGCGGGAATTAAGATTCCCGCCGCCGTCCGATCTCATCGTGGAGATCGAGCGACAGCTGTTAGCCTGTTACTCCCCGGTATTGCAGAGGGTGGCGGCCTCTGCCACCACCGGCCAGTAGTCGCCGGTGCCGCCCCCGATCGACTCAACGTGGGTCGGAAAACCATCTGGCGGTGGTCCGACGGCCTGTCGCCGCCGGCCACCACTGGATTTCATCAACCTGAGGGACGGGTGGAGCGGCCTACCCAGTTACCGATGGTGTTGTGCCACCGTGTCCCCCTGGTGGCTACACTACTGACCCCGGCCGGCTCGTCGGGAACGGTCCTCTCCCAGTAGTGGCCCAACGACCTGGCGCAGCCGGCTACCGCCGGAAGTTGGAAACAGAGCCCGTCAGAATGACGGGTTCCATGGGTGCCGCCAGAGACGCGTCCTCCGGCGGAACCGCTGCCTGCCTCTATCGGGGGAGGGTATCTAGTCCAGTACCACCCTCTCAGTGCCACCACCGGTGCTGGGCAGGGGGTACCCATCGTGTCCACTACCCGAGCCTGGAGCTTGGCTCGGGTGGTGGCGGTGGTGCTCCGACGGCCATGGGAGGCATGCACGATGATGGGGGGGGGGGGGGGTGAGGAAGGGGAGGGGTGGAGTTTCCACCTGTAGTGGAGGTGCTCGGGAGTTCTCGTGGAGGTTGTCCATGAGAGGGTGGCGAGGGTGGTGAGGGATCGGGCGTGGGTTTTTCGGCGAGGCAGCTCCGGCAAGGGGAGGCTCTGGTGAGGGTGGTGTGTCGTCAGTAGAGGGGGAGGGGGTCCTCTTATATGGCTGGGAGGAGGCCCCTCCTTAATTTTCCCAATGTGGGATTAAGAGAGAGGTGGGGAGGAGATATTTCTCCTCCTCCAGCTGTCCTGGACAGCTGGCCCCCCATGAGGGTGTGGTGGCACACCCTCCCAGGCTATTACAAGAAAGCCAAGCCCACTCAAGGTCTAGCTTAGGTGGTGGCCTTGGATTTTTTCCTTTGAAAGGAGAGGGAAAGGTCTCTAGCTTCTTGGGCATGTGTCAAGGCCTAATTAGAGTCTATGTGGGGTATGGGCGGTGGGGCTCAAGTGGTTTGTGTGTTGGCTTGTGTGAGCCTCTCCTTAAAATTTCCAAAAATTGTGATTTTAAGGAAGTTTGACCAAAGTCAACTCTAGGGTGGGTCCCTCATGTGGGTTAAGGTCATAGTGGGTCCAAGTCATCGAGTGACTGGTCAATGTTGGGTTAGTAAACTAATATGGATGCGCGCGCGCTTTTCGGTATGTCATAAAGCTTGATTTGACCGTAGTTTGACATCTTGACGTCAAAATTGGACGTAACGAACTTTGACCATCTGGTTTTGACTCTATGAGTCAAATGAAACTGACCGTGATCGATTCCGAGTTTATTTGCTTAATATTTTAAAAATGTGCGTCGCGGTGGGCTACGAAACTCAAAACGATCATATTTCTCATATGACCTTCGATTGCAATGAAACGAGTCTTGTTGCGCTCGTATTGACTGTACGAGTCTATAGGAACTGACAGAACTCAAATATGAGTTCTCTAGCTCAATATTCAAATTTCTCGTAAACGTGACGTTCTACGAGGAACAGTCATATTTGCTATATGACCTTAGATTGAAACGGAACAAGTTCCATCGCACTCATATTGACTATATGAAGTTATAGGAACTGACAGAACTCAAACTGGAGTTCTCTAACACAATACTCAATCTTCTCGTAATCGTGACATTCTACGGGAAACAGACATATTCGTCATATGACCTCGGATTGAAACGAAACGATTCTCACTACACTCGTATCGACTATACGAGTCTATAGGAACTGACAGAACTCCAATCGGAGTTTCCTAGCCTAACATTCAAATTTTCCGTGATCGTGACGTTCTACGAGAAATGGTCATATTCGTCATACGACCTCAGATTGAAACGAAACAAGTTCCATCGCACTCATATTAACTATATGAAGCTATAGGAACTGACAGAACTCAAATCAGAGTTCTCTAGCATTATATTCAAAAATCGGGTTATTTCCCATCCTCTAAGTTTTGGGGTGGGAGATTGAGTTGCTTTTATTGGGTCTACTAGGGTTTAGTGACCCAATAAAAGTCGGGATGTTAGAATACCCTAGGTAAGCATTCCTACTTTCTCAGAGAGTCTCCTCAGTGCTATCATCATCAAGTTGAATTCATCCCGCCTTATGAATCATCCTCCTGCCAGTGAGCTTCTCTGGAAGAACTCATATTCCCTCACGCGAATTGATGTTCACCAACTGCCCAATTTGAAAGTCGTGTGTTAAGTTGTTGACGCAAAGAATGCCTCAACTCCACCACACCTGACAAGTGTAGGTCGGATACAGAACTTTAGGGTAGTCGAAAACTCTGAGCTCGATTTGAAGGAAGGAGAAAGGGTGCCACAAGCGGCGAGGCCAAGATTCCTGCAACACAAATCTTAGATACTAGTGATATTATTGATAGAGAACGCGGTTACAAAGGAGTAGCCACTGTTACAAGACAGGGAATCCACGACTAATAAAGCGAGCACGCAGTTACTAAAGAGTAACTGCCCTACAAAGGTCGCTTACATTGAAAGAGTTCCCGATTAGAGCCTCACCAACCATGTGCTCCTCCAGAAGTTCTTAGGATCCATTTTACGAAAATTGTGCCCCTATTTATACTAGTGGAGGCTTGTCTGAATGGGCAAGTTCAAAAATTACAGGCTGCCCGGATATAAGATAAACGAGCAGGGATAAGAGGTTACATTTGGAGTGTGAATAGCTAAACATAGGGCGCAGTTACACAAGTCGTAACCGCGTGAACTCTACGAAGGCGAGATGGCTGAGCGTCTGGGCTGAGACACCGAACTCGAGCGGTCACGGGATGACTGTCCGCCCGCACCACTGGAGATGAGACCTTTGATTTGCAGAAAAATGAGAGTGTTAGGTCGCGCGATTGCAGATGAGGTAATCACACAAACTGCTAGGGGAGTTCTGCCCTAGATAGCTTGGACGTTGGGTCGGGGAGTTACATAAGTGTAACCTCCTTGGCAGCTTGAACGAGACTTGTAGGATGAGACGAGCAGCTAAGCGGTCACAAGTAGTGTGTCTGCCCCTACTGTTGTAGAACGAGTTGTCCAGCTGAGGGCTGAGAAGATCATGCGTGATTACACTAACTGTAACCGCCCATACTTACTCAATTGAGGGATTTGTGCGGTTGCTTGATGTGGTCAATGTATTTTGGGTAAACAGAATGGATGGAGAAGGGTTTATTTCTTCCTTTCTTCTACATGGCAACTCAAGAAATACAATAACCACTTGGATAACACTTTCAAACAAATGTATGCACCCATCGTGCATATTCTAAGCAATTACATTTGCATGGGGTTGATTCGATGGTTGAACATTTATCTCCAAATTCTATCATAATTATTTAATTATATGTACTATACATAAGTGAAATCATCATTTGGTGAAACATTTATCCTTTCAAATTTATCATTTCTTTATTATAAATTTACATTCTTAATATAAGCATTTTCATGTGTTTTTATTTTATTTTAAAAAGTGATTTCATCCCCTCGATTTCTATTAAGTTTTGTATTCGGCTAGACAACGATTTTCATGAAAACAATGAACAACGGGTGTACTGCCGCGTCTGAGCACGAAGCCATGCAAGACTTCTTTGATATAAGTACAAAAAATCAGGACGTTGTAGGCGGATAACTAGAGACTCCTAGTAATGATCACCAACTTCGTTGATTGAAAAAAGATCCTTGGTGGAAAAAAAGTAAGAAGTATAATAGAAATGCAGAGGGAGTAGCCCGTTAGTGTACTAAGGTGACCTCCATTTCAGAAGATCATTTAACCAATGTCAATGACCTAAAAAAGAGGGAGTAGCCCGTTAGTGTACAACCCCGTGTTCACCATATGATAAAATTGAAATTCGAGCATAGGCGAAGAAAGTGAGGGCTCGCCGCCTCGCGACGAGCGGGCCGCGAGGGCAGGGCCACACAACACAGACCCGCAAGTCTTGCCTCTTGGACCCACAAGTCCACTGCTCTGGCCCGCAAGCCTCACAGTTCTCAAGCCCGCAAGCTCGACACGATTGGACCCGCAAGTCCACTGCCCTGACCCTCAAGCCTCACAGCTCTCAAGCCCGCAAGCTCGAAATGATCGGACCTGCAAGTCCACTGCCCTGACCCTCAAGCTTCACAACTCTCAAGCCCGCAAACTCGACACGATCGGACCCGTAAGTCCACTGCCCTGGCCCTCAAGCCTCACAGCTCTCAAGCCCACAAGCTGACACTCAGATCTGCAAACAGATCCTACAATTTTTGGCCCGCAAGTCTTATAGAGAAAGATAAACAATGATTCTTCTGCCTGATGGAGATCAGCTTCTTGACTTGAAGAAGATGCTTCTGATATGAACCTTGATAGCACAGATCTTCTTTAATCCTTCTTCAAACTCGAACGATTCTTTTCAGTCGATGCCGATTGACTGATTCTTAGAGAACACAAGATGTGAGTTTTGTTCTTCTTCTTCTTGATTCTTCTCCGCAGCTTTTACTGTTTTATTGATATGCAGAGAGGGGTACTTTTTCGTTCTTCGGTTCGGGAAAAAGTGTTGTTCTTTTAGGACATCCACTGTTCCTTTTTATAGGACGGAGGAGTCGTTCAACGGTCTCCTATGATGTCCTTTAATGTTAGACACCCATACTTTAAGATCACGCGCTGATTGGACAATCAGGAGGCGACATTAAATGTTGACAGCGCGTCTGACAGAATTTGAATCTGTCTCGACGATATTTCCATCGTTACGACAATGTGGACAATATCTCGACGACAGAGCTTGTCAATGTCTTGGACTTGGACAAATCTTCAAGTCTTCTTCCTTCTTCTTCAGACAAGGATATCTCGACGATACGGGATATCCCTTCTGCACTTGCACTTAAGGCGACATGAAGTCATCTAACTGATGTCAGCGTAATCTTGACTGCTCGATGTCTTGTTCACGATGTCGTCGACACCACCTTGTCTTTTCAACGACATAATCACCATTACGTTGATAAGCTTTTCTTCAGCAATTGTCTGTCTTCATATGACCTTCCTTAGCCTTCTCGACGTCAAATCTTCTTTACGACGATATCGTTGATATCAGTCTTTCTTTGCCTTTACAACGATATGGCTTCTTTACTACGATGTCGTTGATATAAGTTTTACTTATACTTAAGTATTCTCCTTTCATCTTGACATCTTGACATCGTCGTGTGGTGTTGTAGTGTTACGACGATATCATCATGTGTATGTCATCTCGACAACTGACATGATTCTTTTGCTTTGCTCTACACATCATTTCGACGACGTGCATACTTTTTTCGACGACATGTCCAGTTCTTTTCGACGATATTGTACTTAGTGAAGTTATTGAAGTACTGGACATATTGTCTGATCTCTGCAAGCATGAACTAGATATAGCATTAAATACACCATGTTTTTTATCATTGAACTGAGCACTTCTTCAAAGCAGGAACATTGCAGGGCACAGTTCCCAACAATATGAGCTTTCCTGAAACGAATATATGACATTTTGATACACTCATTCGCTCTTACAATCTTCTTTATTCTCTGCTTTTGCGATTTTGCTCTCATTTTTTGTTTGCTCCATCAAATGAAAGTTTGAGTGTTTTGTGCTTTTTCAATGTTCACACACATCAGAGTGTTCAGGATCTAGCCGAGTATTGTACCTCGGAGAAGTGAACATCAGTTGAAAGCCATATCGAAAGGTGCTACAACTTCTTTAGCTAGAGCAGTGAACACATGTCTTACCCAGACTCGATTTCTTAATCTCTTTACTTACACATTTTCTTTATCTTATTACAAATCCATATATGATAGTATAATAGTTTTTCAAATCATAGAAATATATATTATTTGATAATATATTATAAATATTCCAACGCTATTTCCTACGATGACATAAGAAGAGACCTACTTAATAATAATAGATGAAATGATTCATCACTTCAAAAAAAAAACTATAATTAATTATTTGAAATAATAGTTAAAATTTATAGCACCCTAAGTTACTTTCTTTATTATTGTTTCTCGAAAAATAATATCTATAATCTATAAAAACAATATCTCCTAATATAGAAATGGTAAAATAAGTACTTAGGACAAACTTAATATTAAAATCAAAGTATGAAAATGATTTAAAATAATATTAAAAAAAGAGTAAAATTAGAAGTAGGCAAAAAACTAGAGGAATACTATTAGCACACCTATAATAGCTATATGCAAACTCTCTACCCGCATGTCATGATTAAAACCACCCGCCTTCCTTTTGTCGATACAAGGAGTCACACCCTCATCCTTCGTGGCAACCGTCGATCTTTTCTCAGGCCAGCGGGTTCATCCTTTCTCTCCGCCGAGCCTTCTTTTCTTCTTCGCCCACTCCTACGACATAACACCACCCATCTCCTTCACATAGAAAAATTTGTTGGTGCGTGTAGCGCACCTTAGCTCACTGTGCATGCGCAACCGCCTATCACACCGTATATTTCCGTCAGCACAAATTTTCGTGCATGATTGATCTAAAATACAATCCCTTTTCAATACAGCCGTATTGCACAAATATTGTCGCAAACGATCGACACCGTTGAATCACAGATCACCGTTGATTTTTTTTGCCCTTTAATTGGACTCAAAATAAAGTCGGATGTTGACAAAAAGAATAAAAATGACCCAACCTAAAATTTTAATGACCAAATTAAGATTTTTTTCCATATGGGTAAAGCATGGAAGGTGTGAGATATGAAAAAAGATTTATATTACAAAATTTATTGTTTTTAAGGAAATGTTTGCAGAATATTAATTAGAAATTTTTTACAAATATTTTAAGATCCTAGTTATCCATCAAATAATTATTTTAAAAACAAATTTATACTGGACATCGCGCTTTGTTAAAATCATGCCAGACATCGTGCTTCGTTTTTTTTCCCTAAATTTTGCTAGCGGTCCGATAGGAGATCGGACGGGCAAGATCTCACCCGCATGGTTCACCCATATGCTACCCATTTGTAAAAATCTCTCACCAAATTGACATTAACTTTGTAATTTTGTAAATAGATGCAATAATTCATTAAATTGCTTAATTTACAAACAAAAACAAGCAATTTAGTACCGTTAGAGTTTAATATGAAACCTTTTATTAAAAGAGAGTATAGTATATACGTTTTTATACCAAAAATATCTTCACACCAGCGGATAAGTAGACATCAGATCCTGAGCACAACGTTCAAATATTTCGTCCCTCTCCTCTCTCTCTCTCTCTCTCTCTCTCTCTCCCTCAACCTCTGCAGCACAGCTCCCACTTCTCCCTCTAACCAGAGCCTGACAGCGGAAGCCTGACGCTTTTCCAGTGCCCAAATAAGCAACCAAGCGATTTTTTCTTAATCCCCATACTCCCCTCTCTCTCTGTCTCTCTCGCTCTCTCTCTCTCTCTCTCAAACGGAAGGCGATGTTCTCGAGGCTTAGCGGGGCTATTTGGAGAGAGGGAGAAGGAGCAGAGGAGGAAGAGGACGCCGTTTCATGGCCGAGGTCTGCTCCATGCGCCGGTGGAATGGCGGAAGGCAGGGACGAGATGGCACTGCCCTGCTTGAAATCCATTCTAGACGATGACTGGTACGTCGCAGCCACGTCCGCCGGCGGAGGAAACCACCCCAGTGCGAGCTCCATAAACCAGGGCTTCCCCGGAATGAATTCTTCCGACGCTTCTCTACTCCTCCCCCCGCAGGTCGACTCCTCCTGCTCTCCTTCCTCCGTCTTTGCACTCGACAACTCCGCCCACCAGGTCTTCTTCCCCCAAAAGCCCGCTCTATCATCCTTCCTCTCCGCCGTTTGCTCCAACCCGTTTGACTCCGGCTTCGATTTCGTCCCCGATACCTCGAACTTTCTCCCTCCGGCGAACTCCTCCTCTCTGCTTCTGAGTAGAGGAGGAGACGCCGGCGCCACTACTAGCGGCTTCGGCGGCGGATTGATGAGCTACCCCGGAGTTCAGATTAACAGCCAAGATTTACTTCCAGTTTCTGGCAGCAGCTCCGTTTTAAGCCCTCTGCCGTTCGATTCCTTTGAAAATTCGCCCTTTCTGAGCAGGGGAAAGGTCTTAAAGCCTCTGGAGATTTTCCCACCGGTGGGCGCCCAGCCAAATCTTTTCCAGAAACGGGCTGCTGCTGCACTGCGCCAAAACTCCTCAACTGCCATGGGAGGGGAGAAAGGCATGCGTTTGGGTATTTTGGCTGCGGAATCAACAGGGAAAATGCCGAGCTGTTGGGATGGTGAGCATGAGAAGAGGAGGAGGCATGATGATGATGAGCTTGACGAAGCCAGCATTGACGGCTCTGGCTTAAACTATGATTCCGAGGATGCGGAGACTTTAAGGATGGCCGACGAGAAGACCGATGGCACGGGAGCGCCGGCAGCAGGCGGTGGCAATGCTTCCATTTCTAACAGTAGTCTTACCGGCGGCGAAGAACTCAAGGGAAGGAAGAAGGGGCTTCCGGCAAAGAACTTGATGGCAGAGAGGAGGAGGAGGAAGAAGCTCAATGACAGGCTTTACATGCTTAGATCCGTTGTTCCTAAGATCAGCAAGGTGAGAATTCTATCTCTCCCATGTCAATTTTCTTGTTTTATCAGTAAATTGCATCTGCATGTAATAGTACCAATGGGGATTTACAGAGAGGCCCATGTTACATAACCTGGCCTTGTGCTGTGACCATGGATGAGTGTGAATCCACATTTATGTTCTTTTTTTGTTCCCTTGGAGCCTTGTATGATTTAGGTTGGTCATTTTTATCATTTTCCTGGTGAGAGGTCATTGTCTTTTCTCTAATTTTTGAAACTTTACTTGTCCTTTGTTGCTTTAATGGTTTGTTTTTGATGTACAAATATACTGTTTTTCTTGCAGTAAGAATTTCTGTTCAGTAGAATTTCTGTTCAGTAATCATCAGCATCAGTATTATACCGTTTAATGATTTAATCATTCCATAATTTCATTTAAAAAGTTGTCATTTTTTTCTGAAACATGTCTTAAAAATGTGCTCAGAAAGTTATATTTGTGAGTAGTTTCTTGATGGTTTCTGGTGAGCATGGTCCTGAAGTTATTTTGGAGGTATTCAAATTTACCTGGCCCTGTGATTTGGCCATGGCTTCTTAACAAGCACCAATTTTTTTTAAACATTGTTCTTTGCAAATATGTGTACTTATGTTCAGCGTTACATCGCGAGTTCCTTCTTTACTCATCGTTTTACATTTTTTACATGTTTGGATTGCTAACTAGTTGTCTATAATAGTCTTCCTTGTTATCTACTTGTTCTATATTTTGCTATTCTTGATTATCAGATCTGTAGATTAGACTTGTGCTTGAACCGCTATTCTGCCTCTTGTATGATTCTTATCTTTCATTCTTTCACGCGGCATGGATTTCTATTTCGTAGTACTTCAACGTTTTGTTTTCGTGGCTCATTTTGTTGTTTGAAATTAGAGGACATGTTACATAAACTGGTGTAATTTGTCAAATGCATTTTTTGGTTGGATGTAATTGGTTACTGATATTTAATTCATACACCACAAACCTCCTCAAAATCCCTCAAAATGGTGATTTCATTTCACGCATAGATTGTTTTACAAAAAAAATTATATTTTATAATTATTGGTTTTTTATTTGAGATGCATTTTGGAAGAGTGGTGCTGAGAAAATATACTATGGATTTTGTTGATGTAGATGGATAGAGCTTCCATTCTTGGTGATGCAATTGAGTACTTGAAGGAGCTTTTGCAGAGGATCAATGACCTTCACAATGAGTTAGAGTCCACGAGTTCTTCCATACCCTCCTCTAGTACGCCAACCTTTCATCCTTTAACACCGACACCGCCAACTCTTCCATGTCGGATCAAGGAGGAGTTGTGCCCGAGCTCATTACCGAGCCCAAATGGTCAACCGGCAAGGGTAAGATTTCATTCAACTGCCGTTTTATGTCACACTTCTATTTTCTATATTGTTATGTTGAGGTTTATATTTGTTGGATACCTATTGTTCTTTCTTACATAAGACTTGCCACTATTTGGTATTTTGGCTAAGGATTTGGTTGAATGCTTGCAAGCCTTCACATTGCCTGTTTGATCAAGTTTCAAAAGTTTTTATTTGGGTCCTAATTTTGAAATATAGAATGTTAAAAGATTTTTTTTAAGAACAACTTGATCTAGCCTATTATTTTTATCTCACAGCAGCTTGTAGGATGAAATTTATACTCTGAATCCTGTCCAAAGTTGGTTGAAGTTTTATGGAAGGCTGTCACCCCATAGGGTTCTGGGAGAGAAGATAGAGAGGGGAGGGGACGGCAAAACCATAGTGGAGAATCTCTGATGTCCACCATAGGCTCTTTGCATGACATTCAAAATGCCACCATAGGCTCTTTGCATTAGACTTGTGTGTGTGTGTGTGTTTACAACAGTCAGACTCAAGTGTCTGCGTCGCTTGAGTTGTCAACCTACAATATATTTTCAGGTGGGCGCACTAACAACCATAGCTCGCCCACTTGAAAGTATATCGTTAGGTTGACAACTCAAGCAACGTAGACACTTGAGTCGTGCTAGGGTTGTTACCTATTATTGAGCTGACTTAGTTGGCTCAACCATTTAAAAATCGGCTCCAAATCAAACGATTTCCATAATTTTAAGCTGTCTCGAAAGCAAATACTTCATAATATCATTCCTTCGGTAGTCATTTATTCATTTGCCAAATGAAATACTCAAATCCATTATAAACTCTCGTTAGTGCAACTTACGTTCTTTTAGTGGCTCACTTCCCTACAGTTTGACTAGGTTACTATTTTTGGGGTGTCATTCCAAAGTCATAATAAAATAAAAATTGAAACAAAGTTTCCATTAAGATCATAATTCACAAGTCCATAAAATGAAAATTGAGGAATAAAAAAATCATAATAAAATTAATAAAAAATAATGAATGCTAAAAATCCCAAGCACATAACTAATTAATCAAAAAGTAAAAGCAAACATAGACTAATAGTATATGTTTTCTCATAATTTATGCAAGTACGAGCGCACTGATTTAGTTAACACATTTACACTGCTATTGAACATAGATAACGCACACACACAACGAGCACACTTATTGTAACTACTGAACACGTCACATTGCACACACTCACTGAATACACTTAGTCACTCACACAAGAGATTGCCCACACATACTTAACACATTCGCTAAATATATTATAATTTACATGAATAATTTCACTAAAGACATTACACTGACATAGATAAGCAGATATCATACACAACATATTTTAGAGTTACTGAACATATTACAATTTACACATACATCACTGACCGCATTACCCTACAAAGATAAGCAAATTTCCTACACTCCCTGAATAAACCTACTGGACACATTACAACTTACACAGATAACACTCACTCACTGTCACTGAGCTAATATCACAGACTCAAGGAGAACCCACAATAATATTGTAACCTTGATGACATGCACTCACTTAGGATTGACATCGAGTTGATTTCAAAATCGATTTCGAGCCAAGCCTACTAGACTCAAAATCGACTTTCGAGCCAACTTGAAATCTTAATCAATATATATATATTCAAGGGCTTTGTAATTTCTAACTATGTTTCCAATACGCCGATTGCCGAAATCGAATTGCGAGCCACGAGAGTCTGCTCGCATAGAGTCAAGAAGGAAACATCGTTAGACTTAGGAGCATGTTATTGTTAAGGCATCTCCGCGCCTTCCTATCCTTATTTTTTTATTAATTATGTTTAATGAATAAAAGCGTATAAGACCTTCTTTATATGTGGGCATGATGGTAAGTATTAGGGAATGCTTGGAGATTTTTGGTTCTTGGAGGAGATTGTCGACCCATTGTTGATTCCTAAGGTGGATTCCATTCCCCATTGTATCTAGACTCCCTATTCTTACATCAAAATTCCTCTCAGATTTTCCCCTTTATCCTCCATTTTACCGAGGCTCGCTCCCCACATGCATGCACCATTGTGAGAACTATCAATTTGGTCTGAACCGTTGTGGCCGCACCTTCCTAAGGTAGGCTTCCCTGCCCCTCCGCGCCAGCCCACATGCATACTGGTAAACACCAAATAGCCGCTCATCCACTTGAGTTGCTGACGTCGACACCCTCATGGATTGACCGGAGGACCCCCTCACCGCCCTCAACCTCATTGTGCGAAGTTTGTATCCACCGCAACCCACTTTCAAACACCTTCGCCTGCTATGATCACCTTATAATACATGTATGGACCAAATCCTCCCCACAGTTATCTATTTCATGTTTATTTGCTTTTGCTTTTATCTATTTCTCTTTGAACTTTTTGGACAATTTCGTCACTACCCTTACTTTTGTATTCGTGTTGGGGGGTGGTGGTGGTTATAAATATAGTCTTTTCTTGTTGTATACCCTATGCTTGAAGTGTGATCAATAAATCCTTGGGCGGATCTCCTCTCTTTTTCCTTCCTTCTCTTCTTCTTTTTCCTACTCCATCTTTCTCTTGGAACTGCTGGCCCCTACCGAGTATCATTGTGGCTTGTACTCTTGGTCTACCCGTTCGGCCGAATGAGGCCATGCACGTGTTCCTCGCAAATGGAGAGTGTCTTCCTAGCCCATGCATTTGCGCCGCCCAGAGCATGTATCACATCAATTAGGGCACGTGTGAGTGGGACGACCAACTGTAGAGAGACTTGGGATCCCCTGAAAGACTCAGGAAAGCGTACCCCGACTTTGATCTTGAAAACAAGCTCAATTTGAAAGGGGCTAGTGATATCACAGTGCTATGCCTTTGTGCTGCATTCATATGAAGGATGAAGTGTGACAAATGAATGTAGACGTGTCGATATCCTTATCTATTTCTCCTTGTATTTTTTGTTATTTCTTTTGTTGCATGTCTTTTGATTCGGGTTGGTCTAACCTATGTGTTATTGTTTACTTTCCCTTCGTGAGTCTCGTTTATTTGTATCTTAGTTAGGTTGTAACTAGTGTACGTTGGAATTAATTAAGTCCTTTTTTGCATGAGAGGTTTTAGGGCTCTCTCGTATTCCACTGTCTCTCCCTCCCCGCCTATCTTCCTACAATATTATTAGCGCCACATATGAGAGGAGGTTTGCCCCTGCTCCTCCGCTTTCCGTGGCACGCCAACAATGGAGTATTAGCCACTGATCTGTCCAGCGACTAGACGCAAGACAAATGAACATATCAGCAATGCTACTCTGTTCCAGCGATCGACGTGTCAACGGGTAGGGACGACGGGGGCTGGTCCCAGCGCACGACAAAATTATGTTTAATATGTGGGCAACAGTATTATGTGAAACAAATGGCCTAAAAAATAACATCCAACTTTATTATGCACTGATGAAGCTCCACTCCCCGACCCGTATGGCCTCGTTCACCACCTCCATCGCCCCGATCAACCGTCCCTCCTAGGTCCGCCTCGGGCCAATCGCTCGATCTATTGATGGTTGTCGAAGTCTCTACCTGCGCTCTACTAGCTCTTGAAGTCTCGCCATTCAATGGCTCATATCCCATTGGGTGGGTCGCCAGAACAGAACAATTTTTGGATATCCATTAGATGCTAGAGACAAAAGGTTCTCATTATCCTCTTGGGGACGCATGACTTCACCCTCCGCTGGATGCGGTGGCTTCGCCAACCAGTCCCCAACCTCACGCGGTGTGTCTTGAAGCAAGAAATTCTAAAGCGTTATGATTTCCACTACTCAGGAAATGCGGTCAAACGCCTTTGCGACATCTGACAATCCGGTTCCCTCGATGACTACATGGACGAATTCATTGCCCTCCTCACCCACGTTCCAGGCTTACCTCCCAACATTTTCCAGGAGTCTATGCAAGGGCTTCCTCGCACATTCGATCCCGCATTCGCACGTACCATTGACTCACCCTCTCTGATGCTATCAAAGTGGCTCGCTTGGTGGAAGTTGCCGTTGCCGTGCATATCTCAAATGACAGCCCTCTACCTTGCGAGCAACGCCCCCTACCGAAACACATGCCTACACGGATCACCACAGACTTCATTACCTCCATAGCCAGTAGAAAGCTACCCGATGCAGTAGGTTTGGGTGTCCAATCTACTTGGTTATGATTTCATGGTGGAGTTTTGTTCAGGGGAGTCCAATCGAGCGGCGTACAGACTCTCACAGCATCCGGACTCCGCCATCCTCCTCGCCATATCTCGGTCAACATGGGAAGAAGACATTTATATACAGTAGGATGTCGCCGCCGACCTGGTGCTCGCTAAATACGCTCTGAGTTGCGCTCCAACTATACAACTAGCCCTCCTTTTTCCCTGGCTGGTGATTGCCTCCTCCATCAGGGGACGATTGGTTCTTGCCCCAACTTCTTGCATTCCAAAGATATTCGTAGAGAACACACTACATAGTCGGGTAGCTACACGGAGGTTTTCTGTGCGGGGATGTTTCGTCAGGTGCAGGATTTCGTGGCAGCTTGTCTATTGTGCCAACAAGTGAAATATGAGGCGACATTTCCGGGCGGACTCCTACGGGAACTACCAATTCTCAAGCAAGTGTGGGAGGACGCAATCATGAATTCCATTACATTGATACCACGGTCTAAGAACTATGATTGCGTCCCTATTCTGGTATACCAACTGTCCAAGTATGTCCACTTCCTACTGCTCCACCACCTATTCATTGCCACATCGGTCATCAACGCATTTATTGAACGTGTGGTGCATCATCACGGGTTTCCTCGCTCGATTGTGAGTAGCCGCAAAGCTCTCTTTTTAAGCAATTCCCGGCAACCACCTTTTCTACTTCATGGCACACAACTTCGCATGAGGACTGCTTAACAACCACAAACTGATAAGTAGTCGAAGATCCTTAATCTTTGTCTGGAGACTTATCTACGTTGCTTCATTGGCGATGGGCTAAATGGTTATGTTGTGCGGAATGCTCATACAATACGTCATTCCACTATTCACTAGGCACCACTCTTTTCGAGATTATCTATGATCACCCATCTCCGTCAATCATGTCGCCTTCCTGGCAAATGCCAAGGGGGGGCCCTCACCCACAGATTTACGGGTGCTGGATGACATTCTTTAGCAATTGAAGCATCATCTCCAACACGCCAATAGAAAATGATGAACTCAGCCATTAAGCACCAACGTGAGTGTCTTTCGCAGTGCGGGATTTGGTATTTGTCAAATTGCTCCCCTATCGCCAAACTTCAATTGCGAACCAGGCCCACTAAAAGCTCACGACACATACTTCATCACCTTTGTGGTGGAAGCACACATCAGAGCGGTGACATATCGATTCCGCCTGCCGGCCGCAAGTCCACTCGGTATTCCACGTGTCCCAATTGAAAAAGACCGTGGGGGACCACTTGGTAGAGGGCTCACTACCTTCGACTTTGTCCCAGGACGCCAGTAGTTGTATATTTCAGAGAACATCTTGGATTGCCGCATGTTAGTTGGCATGATAGCACTATGGGGGCAAGTTTTGGTTTGTTGGATCCATCTCCCTGCTTTTGACGCTAGTTGGCTTGACCGCGAAGATTTCTGCCGCCAGTTTCTAGAGAGGACAAGACGAATTTCCCATACAACAATATTGTTATAGAGCATGAGATCGACCCACCTCCCCGCCCTTGGCGGATGCACATGAGGCGAACAAGGGTCGTGGGAAAGGATTTCTACCCATTCGGCGAATGAGGCCATGCACGTGGTTCTCTCCAATGGCGAGTGTCTTCCTAGCCCATGCATTTGCGCCTCCCAGGGCTTGTATCACGCCAATCGGTGCATGCTTGAGGTTCTCATTTAGTGGGACGACCAACGACAAAGAGAGACTTGAGAGGCACTGAAAGACTTCAGGAAGGCGTACCCCGACTTCGATCTTGAAAACAAGCTCGATCTGAAGGGGGCGAGTGATGTCATAGATGCCTTTGTGGTGCATTCATATGAAGTAGTAAGTGTGACAGATCAACGTAGATGCGCCGCCTTCCCTTATTTATTTCTAGCATTTATTTTATTTCCTTGCATTTTTTGGTTATTTCTTTTGTCACATGTATTTTGACTCGGGTTTGTCCAACCTATGTGTTATTGTTTACTTTTCCCTTTGTGAGTCTCATTTATTTAGGGAATTATTATACACAGAGTGAAATCGTCTATTCACAGATTTTTACTAGCCGCAACTCTAAAGAGAATAAAATTTGTTATCCGCAGATCAATGCAGAAAATTAAAATGAAAATAAAAATAGAAGACATTCATTCCTGCAATTTCAAGTACTCTATCTTAGCAAAAATAACACTTGATTTTCTTAATCCAATTAGTGAGTTTATACATTTACTGAGAAGTCTCCGATATTAAAAACAAACTATTATACACACATAAATCTTAAAATAAATATAAATGATTTCAATAAGAACTATATGCAAGTTCGTAAATTGAAAGCTCTCATAACTTTTTATTCCTTCAATTTTTGGTTAAAATTTTAGGTTGCGGATATAAGATTTTTAATTCAAATAAATAGTTAGATATTTAGTTTGCGTATAGAGAATTTTGCTCTGCGTATACCAATTCCCTTTATTTATATCTTAGTTAGGTTGACCAGTGTACACTGAAATTAATTAAGTCCTTTTGGCATCAAAGATTTTAGGGCTCTCTCGTGTCCCACCGTCTCTCCCTCCCACCTTGTCCTTCACGATTAGTAGTGCCGCTTAGGAGAGTAGTGCTGCTCCTGCTCCTGCTCCTCCGCTTTCTGTGGCACGCAAGCAAAGGAGTAGCAACCACTGATCTATCCGGCGACCAGACGCAAGCCAACTGAACATATCAGCAATGTTGCTCTGTTCCAGCGACTGACGTGTCGACAGGGCTGGTCCCAGCGCACGGCAAGGCGTTAGCTCCTCCTTTATCCCTCTAATTCGGGTTGGTCCAACCTCTTGATAAAAAGATTCCAAGTTGCCTTGTAATGTCTCGAAATTTGAAAATTCGACCAGAAGATCTCTTAAAGAAAAGAATAGATTGCCTAACTTTGCGTAAAATGTTTAGACTATCTTGCACAATTACATTTAATATGCAGGCAACACTATAACGTGAAACACGCGGCCTAAAAATTAACATCCAACTTTATTACTTAACAAAATTTTTAAAATTTTAAGTGCTTTTTCATTTGAAGTGGCATTATTTAAAGTTACTGTCCTGACCTTATCTTGAAGATTCCAATCAAGTAAAATATCACAGATAGATTCTGATACAACGGTATAGGTGTGTAGAGGGTCTAGATCATTAAAACTAATAACTCTTGATTGTAAGAACCAATGATCAAACACATTTATCCAATTGTTTGATTGAAACTCCAACTATCACATGTTAGTGACTGTTACGGATCCGCCGCCAGTTATCTTGCAGTGGACATACGCGCGGAGGAGCCCGCGTGGCGCGTCTACACGCGCAGGAAATCGACGGCCGAATCACCCACTACCCCACGGATCGATGACATGGCGGAGGCCCCTTAATTATTCCTTATTTTAATTATTTCCTATTTTGAATATTTCCTATTTTAATTGTTGCCTATTTTAATAGTTTCCTATTTTAAATATTTCTTATTTTAATTGTTGCCTATTTTAATAGTTTCCTATTTTAATTATTTCCTATTTTACACCCCTCTTACAGTTATAAAAGGGGGTGTGGTATTGTATTTTGGTATGCTTGGATTAATCGGAAAATTAGGGTTGCTCCCTAAGTCTCCTCTCTTTTCTTCTTCCTTTCTTCTCCCTCACCACTACCGGCCCCTTTCCCTTGCCGGATTCCTCCCGAGAAACTATCAAAACCGTAGTGTTACGGATCCGCCACCAGTTATCTTGCAGTGGACATACGCGCGGAGGAGCCCGCGTGGCGCGTCTACACGCGCAGGAAATCGACGGCCGAATCACCCACTACCCCACGGATCGATGACATGGCGGAGGCCCCTTAATTATTCCTTATTTTAATTATTTCCTATTTTGAATATTTCCTATTTTAATTGTTGCCTATTTTAATAGTTTCCTATTTTAAATATTTCTTATTTAAATTGTTGCCTATTTTAATAGTTTCCTATTTTAATTATTTCCTATTTTACACCCCTCTTACAGTTATAAAAGGGGGTGTGATATTGTATTTTGGTATGCTTGGATTAATCGGAAAATTAGGGTTGCTCCCTAAGTCTCCTCTCTTTTCTTCTTCCTTTCTTCTCCCTCACCACTACCGGCCCCTTTCCCTTGCCGGATTCCTCCCGAGAAACTATCAAAACCGTAACATTGGTCCGACCTGCCCGTCCGCCCGCTATCGTAGCCGCCGGCCTTTCAACATCACCGCCGACGTCTGCCGTTCCCATCGATCCGCCGCTACCGCCATGGCCCCGTCAACGCAACTTCACCCGAATGCTTCTGGCGCGGATACCTCCGACGAGGTAGTCCAACGTCGCCTCGACAGCCACGATACCCAATTCGCCGCTATCCAGGCCACACTCCAAGTAATCCTCGCCCGCCTGGAGGCCCGCCTCGCCCGCACCTACCACCAGCGGAGGGTGTACCTCCCCTGCCGACGGCGGCACCAACCGGCCCCTCCGCCCCGCAGCCGATCCTCCCGTCGAAAGCGCACCGACCGCTGATGTTCCACCTCTCTCCACGGAGGTCGTCCCTCCACCGCTTCCACCACCTCTCTGGTTACCCGTGCCACCGCCTCCGGTAAACTCACCGCCTCCTCTACCGTCTTCGCCGGCCCCGGTCTTGCCGCCCTCTCCGGCCATTTCACATCTTCCTCTCCCGGCTCTTGCTCCGCCGGCCCTTGCCTTGCCGCTTGCACCGGTCGCATCTTCGCCTCTTCTGCCGCCCCGTGCCCCGCTGCCCCCGACTGATCCGTTCCTGCTGCCGGTCGTCGCGTCTCCGACATCCTTGTGGCTGCTGCTCACCACCGCCCCACCGATCTTGCGGAAGCCATTACTTCCACCGCCTGTCCTTCCGATGGCGCCGTCGCTACTCGCCAACACCGCCGCCGCTACTACGTGCTACCTGGCCTTGTTCTGGCGGGAGGTCAAGGTACCAGATGATCCGGCCACCCGCGTGGTACACGAGCTTGAGGGCAAGCTCGTTTTGAAGGACGGATGGAGTGTTATGGATCCGCCACCAGTTATCTTGCAGTGGACATACGCGCGGAGGAGCCCGCTTGGCACGTCTACACGCGCAGGAAATCGACGGCCGAATCACCCACTACCCCACGGATCGATGACATGGCGGAGGCCCCTTAATTATTCCTTATTTTAATTATTTCCTATTTTGAATATTTCCTATTTTAATTGTTGCCTATTTTAATAGTTTCCTATTTTAAATATTTCTTATTTTAATTGTTGCCTATTTAATAGTTTCCTATTTTAATTATTTCCTATTTTACACCCCTCTTACAGTTATAAAAGGGGGTGTGGTATTGTATTTTGGTATGCTTGGATTAATCGGAAAATTAGGGTTGCTCCCTAAGTCTCCTCTCTTTTCTTCTTCCTTTCTTCTCCCTCACCACTACCGGCCCCTTTCCCTTGCCGGATTCCTCCCGAGAAACTATCAAAACCGTAACAGTGACATTATGTATTCGCTTCAGTGTTTTCTTCAATTTCTTGTATTCAATCATCGGCTTTTGTAGACATGCATATGTTTGATGACAATAATTTAGACTCAACTGCATCTTCAGCAATAATGTGGTTAAACAACCCTTGTTTTTTTTATCCTGACATCTCTAGATCTTGTTCAATGCTCCCATTCACTTTTCCATAATTAATAATTCTATAAATATTTATTCAGTTCGGAAGTTGTGTCGATCTTTGTTTTACGTAGAAATTTGTGTTGTTTTTGCACTTCCATTTTTGTAAAACTCTCCTGTTACGAGCCTAGACCGTAACGTCGTTGGCGGTGGCGGTGGAGGCGGAGATACAAGGGGAGCCAAGCTCAACCTGCGGAGAATGCGAGGATAGAGGCAGGAGAGCCGTGCTCAACCCTAACCCTAGAAATGTGAGGATGAGAAAAACACTAGAGAAGAATGATTCATGAACCCATGTGATCCTTTAAATAGAGATTACAAGACTTCGACAATTACCAAAATAACCTATATGAAATAAAAGACACGAAACATCATAATAAATCTAAATAGGACACTAATAATGACGACACTAACATGACAAATTAATAATACATATATAAAATTAACTGGTATCGAAGACTTGTGGGCCCATATCAGTCTCAAATCAAACATCTTCTTCCATTTCTTATCTTCCAACACCCTAGGAATAGGTTGATGCTAAGTTTGGTTCCGTTGTATCGCCGGGAGAATCAGTTGTGTGAAACTGTGGTGAGAAATGAGTTGTTAAGCTAGTAAAAAAATTTAAGAAACTGTTTGGAGAAACTTTATTTTCAATGTTGTTTAGAACAAATAAACAATTTTATCTGTTTGGGAGAACAAATGTGTAGTGGACCAGTGGTTTGTATCAAAATAAAAATTGTTTTAAAATATTAAAAATATATGTTATAGGAAGCAGTGCAGAACTTATAGGCATCAACTTGCACCCTTACGGTGGAGCGATGCTTGCAATGGCCACCACCCTTTTTTTAAGTTTGGAGTGGCTTTTTCAAAAATAACAGCATACCGCTCCTAAAATGCCCCTCCAAACATAGCGAAAATTGACCTAACAAGAAGCTTCTCACAACTGCTTAATAGCAGGTCTATCACAACTATTTTATATCAGGAAATACAAATCTTGTTTATCATCATGGGCCTGCGTGGGTTGGGGGGTGGCGGCTGGAGATGGAGCAGTTGGAGATGAAGATAAAACATTGTTCTTGAATGGAACTCCTTCCTTGTCGTTTGAATTAGACATAAAATGGCGTTTTGGGAGATCGGTGGTTCCAAATGGAGGCTATTTAAATAGGCAAAATAATACCGTTTGTGTTTTTTTAAAAACGCTACGGAGAAAAAATGCAAACAAACGGAGTTTACGACTATATTTGTTTGGGATTTTTTTCTCCATTATGTTTTTTTAATAAATGCAAATGCTATTTTAACACCGATGCCCCAAAGTGTCGTCTTATCCTTGATTCCAACCGCATGGAGGGAACTCTATTCAATAACATTGTTTTATCTTCATCTCCAACCACTCCATCTCCAACTGCAACTACCGACCCAAACATGCCAAACATATCTATATAAGCAGATTAACAACCAAAATTGTATCCAACAAATTTCATAGTTCGAAAACTATGTAGAGCCTAGGTCAACATATTCATTGATCAATAAATAAATAAATATGGCGCCATTGTCATTGTATTGTAACTAACAATCAATAGATTTCTTGTTCCACATATTTGTAATACTAATTTTCGAAAGAAAAAAAATGAAGATGCAGAGGACTTCGCATATTTGCATATGGCTAATGTAGATCTTGAATGCCTATCGTGTAGTGGAGTTAAGCTGAGAAACATGGATCCCGAGAAGCGTAAGGAGCGTAATCAAATATTTGGAGTTAGAGGTAGGAGGCGAGAACATGTACTAATCCGGAGAGGAATGCCAGAAAGGATGGAAGGGTTGCCGGAGTTATTGGGTACTCGTCGGAGTCCTTACGAACAATTGCCGACGTCGACGAGGAGGGAGAGTGTAAGACCCGAACCCGATCTATATTTTGAAATATAAGAAATAATATTCCCCTATGATGAAAAAGAAAGAGACTTCGGGCCGTTACATCGAGCTTGATATCGGTTGCGAACCCTAGCGAGGAGTGCTGGGTTGTGAAGGGTAATACCTAGTTTTTGAGTTCTTGCGGCTCATAAGATGCGATTTCCTAATCACGATTACAAGTTGGCGTTTATTCACAATGGGAGTTGTGGTTGTTGCCACATTTGCCTGGCTTTTTAGGTGTTTGCCACAGATTTCCTAAAAATTGGTAGAGGAAGGAGGCGAGAATAAGTACTAATCCTGAGAGGAGTGCCAAAAAGGACGGAAGGGTTGCCGGAGTTATTGGGTACTCGTCGGAGGCCTTACAAACAATTGCCGTCGTCGACGAGGAGGGAGAGCTTGATGTCGGCTACGAACCCTAGCGAGGAGTGTTGGGTTGGGAAGGGTAATACCTGGTTTCTGAGTTCTTGCTGCCCATAAGACGTGATTTCCTAATCACAATTACGAGTTGGCACTTATTCGCAATGGGAGTTGTGGTTGTTGCCACATTTGCCTGGCTTTTTAGGTGTTTGCCACAGATTTCCTAAAAATTGCGGTACACAGCTCCTTATCGCCCAGCCAAACGGAGCCCTGGGTATTTGTTTTAAGTAGAAGTTGATTTTCATCGTTTCTAAACTTTCAGCGCTTTTGTTCTCACTGACATTGGCAGTATTGAAGACACACTAATACTAGGCAGCAGTGAAGACAGTTATTTGCTACAATGCCGCGTGATTACATGGGTAACTATACAAAATCAAGAATTGAAGATACACTAAAAATATTCCTTGACAACTATAATAAAAATGCTGGAGTTTAGTTGCGTAAGTGTATTAACGCACTATAGGCTTTATAGCATCAAATGAAAGGCTAAATGAGAATCGAGAATGAGATAACTAACTCATATAGTAGGGAGCAATAAGCATTGAGCACATATATAGACAGAGGATGGCAATAAGGAGAAATAGTCGGCCGATCGCACAGTAAACCCTAGCCACGAGAACAAAGCGCCAAAATCACAGCCTCAAAGACTCACATTCATTGATATGAGGCAACTTGTCATGCTCACAGTCACACAAGCTCATAGTCACAAGCTCAAAGCCAACAAACCCAATAAAAAGACAATAAACCCTAGCCACAAGAATCCGTAGGCGCAACTGCGTAGACCCATAGTACCACAATTCACATGCACAATTTAACTGAGCTGAGAAGGGGAAGAAGGAATCAGCAAAAGAAAGAGTGAAACCGAAGAAGTCGAGAAAGTGCGAAAAACCCTTGGCACAGTAACCCAAGAAGGGGAAGAAGAGAACATCAAAAGTAGATGTCCCAGCATACACCACAAAGATTAATTTCAATACTAATATACCGTAATAACACTTATTTAGAGCCGAGAAAAGGAAAAGAGAACTGACGAAGACAGCAGAATCCTAGAGTGCCAGAGGACAGCTCTAGATTCAGAAGTTGATGGATAGAAGATGAGAACAGAGAACCCAAAAATAGGGACCTGAAATTTAGGGCAGAGGGGCAAAGTAGAGGAGAGCTTTAGAAGAGTAGTGGTAGTCAAAAACCTAAATTAGATTCTGATTGGGAAGGGTAAAAGATATTGTATCATTTTAAGTTAAATGAGGAAGAGGCATATCTAACTATTAATATATGTAAGTATATAAGAAATTATAAAATTTAAGTTTAGAAATAACTATAGCATATATAATTATTTATTAATATACGCATATAAGTCTAGCTCTATAATTATTAGTCACCCTATCTCGATCTGATCTTGAGCCGGCTTGATTTGAGCCGAGCCCGGTTCGAGATCGGATCGAAATGACTACGTAATTTTAACTTCTAACTTCTAAATATTCCAATATTAGTAAATGTCAAAATAATTAATAATTAACAGATCGAAACATTCGTAACAATAACAATTAACAAAATTAAGCTTTTGTAACTTTAAAATGATATATTTGTCTCATTTTCATGAATATATCTTCTCATAAATGGCGGTGCCGTTATTTTTCTCCCTCTAAATCAACACGTGGGTAAACGTGTTGGACATGGGGGTGAAAACCTCATTCTCGATTCTACTAGAATTTGAATTACAAAATTTTGTGCTATGCATAGCTACAATGTCCCAAGTTCGACCAATGTATGCGTGATAATATTCGTTATAATGATTATTTATTCATGATGTTCTCGCGTAGGTGGAAGTGAGGCTGAGAGAAGGCCGAGCGGTGAACATACACATGTTTTGTGCCCGTAGGCCCGGACTCCTCCTCTCGACAATGCGAGCACTTGATGGCCTTGGTCTTGATATACAGCAGGCTGTTATAAGCTGCTTCAATGGCTTTGCCCTCGACGTTTTCAGAGCTGAGGTACATCTAACTTTCTAACTCATGCCAAGGTCCTCCTCTATGGCTGATTTTAATATATAAGGAATGTTTAAGTAAATGATGATTTTGTTTTACTAATTTTGTGTGAAAATTAAATCATCATTTTTGAGAGTATTATGGAGTTTTATAGAGCTTGAAATCATTTTTATTATCATCATCATCTAATTATATCAAACCATAGCATCATACTTAAATCAGTTGATTCTAGATGAAGAAGCCCAAGACATGAAATATGCAAGGGAATTTGAGATTCTCAGTGCGAGATCAAAATTTCACCTTCCTGACAACATAGTGGTTCCCCAAAACCTGTGTACATCCACTCTTCTACCACCTTGATAGGAATACACTATCACAGTGCCTGAGTCGGGAACATGGGGGACGAGGGAGAGGAATCAGAGCCAAGCTTGCTCTGATATTGTATTAGAGCTCAAACATCCAATTGTTTTTAGGTGAATTGGACTAGGATCATATAAACTGCACAAGTCAACATGCAATCCCCAATCTAGAACTAAATTTCATCACGCCCCCTCGCGTGTGTGAACACGCGGAATAAGACGGTCCCTCCTCATGTGACATTGCGCCTAAACAGGTGGGGACGAGGGAGAGGGATGCGGGTCAAGCTTGCTCTAATGTTATGTTAAAACCCAATCATCCTACCTAAAATTAATCGTTTGTAGATGAAGAAACCCAAAAACTTTTAAATTGGACAAGCCAATATGGGATTCCCAATGTGGGACTAAACTTTCATCAGCCCCATTATGTGTACGAACGTATTGAACAATCGCATCCTCATCTGACAGAACACGTGGACACGGGGACGAGTGAGTGGGGCTCTAGGCAACCGGTTTAAGGAGGATAGACCCAAGAGCAATATGAGATTCTCAATATGTGATTAAATATTCAAAACAAATCCAAGCTTTGGAACCCATTTAACTAAAAATTTGTTTTTTTTTTCACTCTTTCTTTTTGGTAAAAATTAGATGAACATTTTTGAAAATGGTTTAAACATTATTTTGCCAGCAATCAAAGGATGGACCCGGCGTCTTGCCGGAAGAAATCAAGGAAGTCCTCTTGCATTCTGCGGGCTTCCAAAATGCATTGTAGATGTGAAAACGAGCACGAATGTTGATTACAAATCGTGTGCCGCCATTCGATTCTCATAAGCTGCCTCCGCCCGTCTTCTGGTTCGAAGAAAATGACGCTGGATCGTCTCCTCGGCACGAGTAAGAATGCTATTCTATCTCTTATCAACCGCCCGAATAAAAACGAATTTTCCTGTCAAAGTTCAGTTTAAGAAACTTGAATTCAATTCGAAATTTTCCTGTATCTCTCATAAGTTAATGTGAAGCTTTTATGTGGTTTCTAATTGTCTCCGCACATTCATTTTTTTTGGCTGAATGATTTGAAAATTTCAAGAGTGTTTCATAGCCACAAGAAAATTCATTCAAAAATATTTGATTTGCTATTTTTAAATATTCAAATGGAAATTTATGTAAGACTGAAATAGCTGACATGAGAGTTTCTTAATTCTTATTTTAAAATGAAATAGTGCATGATTATATAAGACATGGATCACCACTATTTATTATAAGAAAACATTTTTAATTCTTTAATTACAAAAAATATATATCAAATTTTCTGGATTTAACATGAGAATATTGTTATCTCTGATTTAAAATATTGCTGTTGAAATTTCTCATCATGTAATTGATTCTGAGATATTTTTGGAAAAGCCTAACATTGAGGCTCCGTTCAAAAAAGCTGTGTCAAACGGAGCCCGAATCATTTTTAAATTTCAATTACTATTTTGTTCTTATGTTATAATCTTTCTCAGACTCTCGTTGGGCGGGGATGCTTTTTGCACCGTGCTTCCCTTTGTTAAAAAATCAATAAGGGTCTGCAAAAATACCTGAAGAATCGAAAATCGGACCGAAACCGAATCGAACCGGGCGGTTCGGGGCGGTTCCTAGTTCGGCCGGTTCGGGTATGGTTCCTAAAAAATAGAACCCGTAGTTCGGTTCTCGGTTCCGACAGTCGGGTACCCGAGAACCGACCCGAACCGAATATATAGGTTTATTTATTAATTATAATTATAATTTTATAACTTAGCGTCATCCGTTACTTGGTACACGTATATGATTTTATAGCCTTGAAATTATAATTTTATAGCCATAATTGTCTGATTTATTACTATATTTATAACTTATAATTTTATAAGTTAATAATTTATATTACTATATTAGAGAGTTCAGCTTTCTCATTTATGTGCAGTAAATTAAGTATTTTATCTTCGAGTGAATTATTGTATTCATGTCATACTTGTTTGGATATTAAACTATCTATATTCAACTTATTTAATGGTGACATACTTATTGCTTCAAACCGAGAACCGAACCGAGCCGAACGGTTCGGTTCCGGTTCTATACTATAGGACCGTGGGTTGGTTCCGGTTCCAAAAATTTGGAACCGAACATATATGACTCGGTTCTTGGTTTTGGATAGAACAGAACCGATCCGAGTTGCACCATAGTTTTTGTAAGTTTCTTATCCACTAATTTTGCAATTTATAATTTATAAATAATTATTGAATTAAGTTAAACATGTTCTCTAATTTATAATTATTTAATATGAAATAGGGCAAAATATTTAATTCATGAATTTTTTTTATATTAGTCCCAAAATTTTAGGAGAAGTTTGAAACATGTCATTGGATTAATTTTAATTAATTTTAATTAAGTTTAGATGATGTGGTGTTGCTGAGGTGATGATGTGAGGTTGATTTGTTGATGTGAATATTTTGTATTATTATTTTATATGCTAAATTCTTATTTAAGCCCCAATTTTTTACTTGTTTTAGGATTTCAGTCTCAATCTTTTGCTTGCTTTAGGATTTAAGTCTCTAAGGGCCCGGGTGAAAAACGCGCGCTCGGACGAAAAAATGCGCGTTCGGGCAAAAATTGCGCGCCCGGGCGAAAAATGCGCGCCCGAGCGACAATACGTTTGCCTTGGCGAAAAACGCGCTCCCGGGCGAAAACGGGCTCCTGGGCAAAAAATGTCCTCCGGGAAGATTAACGCATGCCCGGGCGAAAAACTGGCGCCAGGTCAAAAAACGCGCGCCCGGGAGACAAAACGTGCGCCCGGGCGACAAACTATGCGCCCGGGCGACAAACAATTCGACCGGGTGAAAAATGCGCGCTTTGGCGAAAAACGCGCGCCCGGGCGAAAAACGGGCTCCCGGGCGAAAAACGCGCGCCCGGGCGAAAAAATGCGCGCCCGGGCGAAAAAATGCGCGCCCGGGCGAAATATGCGTTTCGTGCGAAAAAAAACGCGCGTAAGGATAAAAATATGCGCGTCACTGCTGGATCATCGGAAGATTGTGAGTCGCTGCTGGAAAGTGGAGGAGCCCCAGTGAGTTAGAATGTCGAGTAGGAAAGGGAAGCGTAGTTAAGAAGTCGTTGCTCCTCTTTTTTTTTTATCGGGAGTAAATTGAGCGAGCCAAACTCGCCCAATTCCGATATGTCCAGCTAGATTTTTTGTCTAGGCTAAAATCAATTCCATGATATTCAACTCAAATTCCAATTCTTAAAGCTACCTAAGAACCGAACGGCGTAATTGATATTCGTCGTCGAATTCCAATTCAAAGTCTTCAATTCCGTGCAAACGAACGGACCCTAATGTTTTGATATTCAACTCAAATTCCAATTCTTAAAGCTACCTAAGAACCGAACGACATAATTGATATTCG
The DNA here is from genome assembly GCA_033032865.1 of Dactylorhiza incarnata. Lineage (NCBI taxonomy): Eukaryota > Viridiplantae > Streptophyta > Magnoliopsida > Asparagales > Orchidaceae > Dactylorhiza > Dactylorhiza incarnata. The sequence continues at coordinate 4,774,016 of JAWHQI010000097.1, read as the reverse complement.
TCGTCGAATTCCAATTCAAAGTCTTCAATTCCGTGCAAACGAACGGACCCTAATGTTTTTTTGTGTAAGATTTTAGTTCTCAAGTTTTATTTATTTTAAGATGCGAGTCCTTTTGTTTTTACTGCTTATGGGATAAACATTGGTTGATTATGAGAGAAAAATAATATAAACTAGATTAGTAATGTATTTTATAATTGCGGTTGAACATGAAAGAACAAAAATAGTTACAGTTGAATATAAAAAATGCACGAGAACAAAATTTTAATTTAATTAGTTGAAGACGACACTGCAGATTCTCCTACACGCGCGCTTGTCATCTCTAGATTGTCGACAGGGCGATCGGCCAACTCCGGGTCGTCGACAGGAACTCCGGGTCGTCGACAGGAACGTCGGTGCAACCTCCAATTCCTCTCAGGATCATTGCTGGAACAAACAGAAATATTTCTTCTCTTTTATGTTCAACCCTCGTTATAAAATACATTATTAATTTCGTTTATGTTATTCTTCTCTTATAATCAACTCATTTTTACCACCTAAGCAATAAAAACAAACTTTTCGGTTACAGAAGTTAGACAATATTAAGTTATAGACTAAAATCATAAAAGAAATAAAACTTAGGGACTAAAATCTTAAATAAAATTTTATGTCTATTTTATTTATTTACATTATCTGCTCATGAACCCATGAGGCCCGGCAAACCCAGGCTGGGCCCGAGCTTTTCCCAGCTGGGCTCGGTCTTGTGCCTGGCTTTTTTTAGGTCGGGCCCGAGCTTTTACCAGCTGGGCTCAGTCTCATGCCTGCTTTTTCCAGGCCCAGGCCTCCTCTCAAAGAGAAGAACTAATGCTTGGAAACAAAAAAAAGATGTCAAGAGCAACTCATAGTTTAATCAATTGCTTATCTATTTTGATATTAAAAGGAAACAAAATCCAACAAAGAGAGCGCAAAACTGTTAGAATATTTTTCATATATTCTTAAGTTAATATTTTTTTTCTTTTTGAAAAATTAGTAGATAATAAAATAATAATAGATTTTGAATAAACAAAGATTCTAATGAAAAACTTCTGTTTTGTCAAAACAAAATTTGACTATATATATATATGCCCTAAAGAAGTTGCACTAACCTTCGGCAGGACATTCAACTGATGCTCACTCCTCCAAGGTACAACACCCGGCTAGTTCCTGAAAATTCCGATGTGCGCGGACACCGAAGAAGCACAGAACACCCGAACTCTGACTTGATGAAGCAAATGTGAAGAAAACCGAATCACGATAAAAATTGCAAAAACTGGAGAGAGAGAGAGAGAGAGCAAGCAGTTTTCCTGAAAGCGTGTATAAAATGATTCAGGAAAATCTCCTATATAGGAATCTCGTAAAACGATAAGAAAGTAACACATAATAATAGCAACAGTTATAATTAGTAAGATTTTAATCGTGCAAAGAAACGTTGGATTTCCAACGTATAAGAGTAATGTCGAGAAAATGCGTAAAAGAAATGGTTAGAAAATTACGCGTAATAACTGCGTAGAGAAAACGCAAAACGACAGAGGTTGCGTCGAATTTATATCGACGTTGCGTCGAATTCATATCGAGACTTCTCGACGTTGCGTCGAGACCTTGTCGACGTGTCGAAATCATATCGACGCTATTCGATGTTACGTCGAGTCATTATCGACGCAAGTCGAGTCGAGGACAAGATGTTTCGAATTCATAACGACGCAATTTCAAGGTGCTTGGACTTCTATTCGAAGCAACTTGGACTTCTATTCGAAGCAATTTGGACATCTATTCGAAACAGCTTGAACTTCTAAAATCTTATCAAAACAAGTCAACTTGACTAAAATCAGGTGGTTCAAAAACAAAAACTATTTTGTACAAAAAATAAAATAAAATTCAATTCAATTATTCCTCAAATCTGAAATCCGGATCCGGTGCGATGCGCGCGCGCGCGTGTGGTTCATAGTTTCTCCTTATGTTCCTTTGAACAAATAAGAAGTGTTTTTCTTTATATACTCACAAAGATGAGAGAAGATAAAGATGGTGGGACTAAAGGTTTATCCTTTCTTTTATGAAATGTTTCCCTCCAAATAAGTTGGATTCCCTCCATTTGGTTTTGGAGTTTTTCATCAACACCAAACACCATACTAAGTTCCAATAAAACATTATAAATTAAAATTTTTTTACTTAAAATTTCTAACAAAAAGAAAGAAACAAGGCCTGGTTTTCAACAGAGATCTGTTTAAAGAAGACCGAGGGGAATGTGCAAATAAAAACTGTGAGATGGTGGGGGTGATAAGGGTTTTGCGGTGAGTTCGAGAGGCGACTGCGTGAGATGGCTGGCGGAGGTGTTCGAAGAGCACACCCAAAGTATCAGGGTTGGATTCGATGATGAGGACGAATCAAAGGAGCGTCGGGAAGATGCGATGGTAGTGGTAATACATAGAGTTGAAGCTCGTCAATAACTGTTTCTCCGGAGCCGACATGATCGAGCTCCTCACCCAACATCTGGATCACCGGCAAAGCCTGCCCTCCTCAACAGAAAGAGGCGAAGAATTGTCGGGCAATGCCGTAGAAGATGATCTGTGGGTGAATTCGAGTTTCACTGAGGCAGGACGATGCGATTTGGGGGCGGATCGGTTAGCCGGAAAGATGAACAGTAAGTGTTCGAGGGTGGTTTGCTAGTATAAAAATATAAGAAAAAAAGTCTTAGAAATTAATTAATTTTTGTTTAGTTTGCTAAAAGTCAAAATGAATTTGCTAATAACACACTACCAACAAATTGACAATCATATCTGCATCATCATGCTCATCATATAAAATTGTTAAGAACTTAACAGAAGCTGGTTCAAGGATTTGTTTCAAACTCATCGTAATTGCCTAAAAATAATTAACAATTACTAAATAAATTTATCGCCGGGCGCGTGTTTTTCGCCGGGCGCGTTTTTCGCGCGGGTACAAGTATTTCGCCACAGCGCGCAATTTTTGCCCGGGCGCGAGTTTTTCGATCGGGCACACGTTTTTCCGCTCGAGCGCGTGTTTTTCTGCCGGACGCAAATTTTTCCATCCGGGAACATGTTTTTTGCACGGGCTCGCAGTTTTTGCCCGGGCGCGTGTTTTTCGCCTGGGCGCGCGTTTCTCGCCCGGGCGCGCATTTTTTGCCGGGGCGCGCATTTTTCGACGGTGCGCGTGTTTTTTTGCCCGGGCGCGTGTTTTTCACCCGGGCGCGCGTTTTTCGCCCGGGCGCGCGTTTTTCGCCCATGCGGGCGTTTTTCAGCCGGCCGCGCGTTTTTCGCCCGGACGCGTATTTTTTGCCCGAGCGCGCGTATTTCGCCCGGGCGCGCGTTTTTTCGCACGGAGGCGCGTTTTTTGCCCGGGGCGCGTTTTTCACCGGGCGCGCGTTTTTCAGCCGAGCGCGGGTTTTTAGCCCGGTCGCGCGTTTTTTTAGCCCGGGCCCGCGTTTTTCTCAATGACGCGCATTTTTCGCCAGGGCACGCGTTTTTCGCGCGGACGCGAGTTTTTCGCCCAGACGCTCGTTTTTCGCCCGGGCGCGAGTTTTTCGCTCGGGCGAAGTTTTTCTGCCCGGGCACATGTTTTTCAGCCGGACGCGAATTTTTCCATCCGGGCGCATGTTTTTCGCCAGGCCGCGCATTTTTTGCCTAGGCACGCGTTTTTCGCCCGGGAGCGCGTTTTTTGCCCAGGCGCGTAGTTTTCGCCAGGGCACGCGTATATCGCCTGGGCGCGCGTTTTCCGGGCGGGCCCGCGTTTTTCGCTTGGGCACGTTTTTCGCGCCGTTTTTCACGCGGGGCGCAAGTTAATCGCCCCGACGCGCGTTTTTCGCTCAGGCGCTGGTTTTTTCGGTCGGGCACACATTTTTCCACTCGGGCGCGCGTTTTTTCAGCCGGACGCGAATTTTTCCATCAGGGAACACGTTTTTTGCCCGGGCGCACGTTTTTCACCCGGGGGCTGGTTTTTCGCCAGGGCGCACATTTATTGCCCGAGCGCGCGTTTTTCGCCCGGGCGCGCGTTTTTCGCTCGGGCGCACGTTTTTTCTGCGCTCGTTTTTCGCCGGGGCGCGCATTTTTCGCCCGGGCGCGCGTTTTTTCGCCCCGGCGAGCGTTTTTTCGCCCGGGCGCGGGTTTTTCGCCCGGGGCGCGTTTTTCGCCCGTGCGCGCGTTTTTCGCACGGGGGCGCGTTTTTCGCCCGGGCGCGCCTTTTTCTCCTAGGCGCGCATTTTTCGCCCGGGTGCTTGTTTTTCACCCGGGCGCACATTTTTCGCCCGGGCACGCGTTTTTCGCCGGTCGCGCGTTTTTCATCCGGGCGAGCGTTTTTTAGCCCGGGTGCGGGTTTTTTCGTCGTGCGTGCATTTTTAGCCAGGGCGTGCGTATTTTGCCGTGTGCGGGTTTTTCGCCCTGACGCGCGTTTGTCGCCCGGGCACGCGTTTTTCGCGCCGTTTTTCGCGCGAGAGCGAGTTTTTCGCCCGGGCGCGGGTTTTTTGGTTGGGTGATGTTTTTCTGCCGGACGCAAAGTTTTTCATCCGGGCGCAAGTTTTTCGCCTGGGCGCGCGTTTTTTCGCCCGGACGCGCGTTTTTTCGCCCGGGCGCGCGTTTTTCGCTCGGCGCGCGTTTTTCGCCCGGGCGCGCGTTTTCATTCGGGCACGCGTTTTTTCGGTCGGGCACGCGTTTTTCGCCTGAGTGCGCATTTTTCGCCAGGCGCGCGTTTTTCGCCGGAGCGCGTTTTTCACGCGGGCGTTTGTTTTTCGCCCGGGCGTGCGTTTTTCGATCGGGCGCGCGTTTTTTCGCCCTTGCGCGCGTTTTTCGCACGGTGCCACATTTTTTGCACGGGGCGAGTGTTATTTGTGGGAAGCATGTTTTTCGCCGTGAAGCGCGTTTTCCGTGTGAGAACATATTTTTCCCGGGAGCACATTTTTCGCCAAACCGTGATTATTTCGGCCCGGGCGCTCGTTTTTTGCTCTGGAACTCATTTTTCTCCTAGCATCCAATTTTTTGCCCGGGCCGCAAAACGCCCTGGGCCGAGAAACACAGCTTTGACAAAAATGTGCGCTAGTGAAAAAAATGTGTGCACGGACAAAAAATGCACGTTTAGACAGAAAATGTATTTACATGTCAAAAAATGCACTCGCAACCAAAAAACTTGCGATCGGGCGAAAAATGCGGTTATGAGCCAAAAAACACACATCTTTGCGAAAAACATGCGGCTTGGAGAAAAATTCGCGCCCGGGAAAAAATGCACACCTGACGAAAAAATTGCGTTTGGGCGAAAAACGCGCGTATTAAAACATATTATGCAATTTAATGCGTTCGGTGCTGACGCCTATTTTGAGTTTTATAAAATTATTGTATAATGTCAATTTCAATACCAATTCCACCATTCAACCGAACAACTTTTGTGCATCAATTCCAATTCCGTTGACTGAATTCAATCTTACATCCGAACAATAAAATTGGAATTATGTACAACACCAATTCATGTAAATATTGGTTTTCGTCAAAAAATCAATTCCATTCAAACGAAAGGACCCTAAATGATTTATTTAACATTATTAAAAATACTTTTAAAATAGCTAATATATTATATATAATTTTAACAATATTAGGGCTTCTATTTTTTTATCTCTCGCTAAATTAAATTAAATAAATTAGAAAATTTAAACTAAAAAAGAGGGATTCTTTAAAGAGCTCACTCGGATGCCAAGTGCCCGATCCCCTCAAATGAGGGTTCAGGGTCCCTTTTATAGATTTGGCCGGGGGCGACCCGGTAATTTCGTCTTTGTAACCACCGTAACCACCTGACGGGCCGATCTCGACCGTTGATCGAGAGCACACAGATCGCCACTTTCTGAATATGACAATTTCGCCCCCGATCAGTTCAGGCACTTCGGGCAGTTGGGGAAGCTTCCTTGACAATTTCCGATCGCAATGTGTGAATCCTGCAATCTCAAGAAGGATAGCGGAGTTAGCGACCGCGCGCGCTATGAACTTTGCGATGTTCAAGTGCGCGCGGATCAAAGGCACACTAAGGACTTAACGACGCTAAGTGCGATTGGGCTTGCGCAAGGACGGCGCAAAGAGTGCAACGGGCGGCGCGAGGCAAGGGGGAGCGGTCGGTACCGCACATGTGCGTGGGTGCTGGCGTGCGGCCGCGTGCTGGGTATCGCGCATGGTGCGCGAGGGGCACCGCGCGCGGCCGTGGTGGCTGCTCGCGGTACCGCGCGCGCGTGCGCGCGGTACCGCGCGATCCGCGCGGTTGCGCGCGCGCGTGCGCGCGGTACCGCGCGATCCGCGCGGTTGCGCGCGCGCGTGCGGTGGTGCGCGATACTGCGCAGTCACGCAGTACCGTGGGCGGTACCACGTGCGGTAGCGCGCGGAGCTGCCGCGGTTGGGGCGGTTTTAGGCGGTTTTTTGGGGATTTTCTCCCCCTCTTTCTTGCCCATGACTCCACCATCTTAGTGGGGAGTGGGATTTCTAGCTAAATATAGCCCGGATCTCTTCATAAAATAGATGAGGACCCGTCAATTGCTCACAACAAATATCTACTGAGTCAAATATCATCTGGATGAGCATATCTGCTAAGTCAAATAGCGGTTAGATGATCTAGATGATAAAATATGTGTCGTCTATACCATAGACATATTGGTTAGATGATCTAGATAACAAAGTTTCTATATCGTCTAGACCACAGCTATATCAGGCAAACATTATTTTCTAAGAAATTGACTAAGTCATAATTGTCTAGAAGATCAATATTGTCTGAAAGGTTATATTGTCTAGAAGATCAATGTCGTTTGGAAGCTCATATTGTCAAGAAGACCAATTACATTGAGAAGATCCTAGTATCGTCGAATAAACTGAAGGATCAGCTAGAAGATTGAAATGTCATTGTGACAATATGAAAGATCATCATGACGAGATGAAACATCAGCATGAGGATAACAAGTATACCTGAGAAGAAGCTTTATCGTTGTGATAAGCTAACACTTTGGTAGAAGTGTACTCAGAGTCTAAAAAGAACAAGTATCATCATGATGAGTTGAAATGTCATCGTGACCAGATGAAAGATCGTCATGATGAGATGAAACATCATCGTGACAATTCAAAGTCGCAATATACATCCCCTCCCTCAATCAATTCAGTCAGTACAGACTTTTAAGGTATGGGATTTCTGACATAAAGAAATTCTCATTTCGACCATTAGGGTTTGTCGATGCTATAAATACAAATATGATGGATACTCTAATAATCAATCAAAAAATCTATCATTAAGAAGATCGAACAACGACTTGATAGAATAGTGATGGTTGAAGATAGTCTAATCACCTAGAGGGGGGTGTAGGGGGGGGGGGGGGTGAATATGTGTTTAAAAAAAATTAGTCTTCTTTAAGTTTTGACTGTTTTAGCTCAGAAATGCAGATGCAAAAATCATACCACAGAAAACACACGAAGATTTATTGTGGTTCCCCAATTAAGGGTACATCCACTTTCCCCCTTCACCTATCTAGCAGTATGTTAGACTCAGCCAACTCCTCCAAATCTCAGATCTCTTTCACAGATCCTACACCTCAGGCACAAAGGCCCTACAACTCATGCACTACTGGCCCTACAACTCAGATCCACTCAGGATCCTACCTCAGGTTCCCAAAATCCTACAACTCAGGCGCAACAGACCCTACAACTTAGATCTTTAGCAAATCCTACCTCAGAGTGCAGACACTCATACAACTCAGATTCCCAGCAGGGATCCTACCTCAGATTTCCTAAGAAATCCTATAACTCAGGTTTTCACAGACCCTACACTCAGTCAGTCAACAACCCTACATCTCAGAGTGCAAGCACTCCTACATCTTAGATCTCAAAGAGATCCTACAGAAGATGTTTAGAAGACGATTTTTACAGACTTTGTAAGACCCCTTTTTTGCTTATTTTCTGGGTCTTACCTCCCAGAACAACTGTCTTGCGGTGACACCAACACTCGGGTTAGCCGCCACTACAAGACGCCGATCCTGCTAGCTAATATCATACATCCAGGCCAACCATGAATCACAGAGTAATATAAGTGAATATGACTAAGTCCACAAATCACGTTACCAAAATATAGCCAAAAGTAGAGTTCACAGACGATATAAACAGAATACGGATAAATAAAAGGGCTTAAGCCCAGTACATGATATCCTCACTACAAACGCTCGCGGAAGAAAAGCTAAAATCTCTACACACTCACTATTGTGACTGTTGTGGTAGGTGCTAGCTGGGGGTGGATCACCTCGCCACGATCATCCCTCCTGAAGTGTTGGATCTGCTGCTCCTAGCGCTCCTATTTATTATGCCACATCCGATCATTAGTCAAAAAGACTAAGCAATTTCATATATCCACCCCTCCCCCCATGACTCCTAGGCTTCGGGCGGGAGGACGAGGAAAAGGTGTACAAGCAGAATAGCAAAGCAGGTGACATGGCTCTAACTATCATAGTATGTGTAAAGTATGTATAGCTACACTAGCAGTCCTACTAAGCAGGCACTATAGTAAAGAGCAGTAATAAAGAGCAGTAGTAAAAGTGCAATAAGTAAAGTACTAAGCAAACTACCACAACATTATCATAAGAGTACCTTAACTTAAATGAATGCTCATACAAACTTATAAGTTAAGATTTTCGGAATTGTAACTTATCATATAAAATAGCCCATACTAGTTTATATAATAAGGATATGCATGTGTGTATGCCTATATGATGTATGTATGTTATGATATGTTCATACATTGCAACTCACTCACACGACTATGCACGCAGAGACCTTGTAAGTTCCCTCTGTTCGAGTGTGTGAACTCAGGTACCCCGTTTAGGCGAATAGGGGCACTGGATTGGGCATGTCCACTTCTAGGCTCCTATAAACACCTCCCGACCTAGACCTTATGTATGCCCATAAGAACACACATGGTATCCTCGTACTATCTGGTAAGTAACACCTCTATTCCACTTTTCGAGTCTCCGCTCAGGTACACCCCGTTGAGGCAAACAGGGGCAGTGGATCGGGTCCTCCACTCCTAGGCTTGTATGACACCTCCCATCCTAGACCTTATGTACGCCCCTAAGAACACACAAGGTATCCACGTACTATCTGATAAGTAACACATCATAATTGTATTTCCCCGAGCCTCAAGCTCCCCGGACTATCCATTCCTCCTTAAATAACACTTAGCCTACCGCTCAGAGGACTAATCCGTCCTGATATCATAACTTCCCGAGTCTCCAGCTCGCAGGACTAACAAGTCCTTGCACCATTCCGTCCCATATTTTGGGACGATGTTTATCTTATCAAGTTCTCCTATTTAAACTACTCTTGTCTATCGTTTAGTTGTACTTAGAAGTTTAGGGTGAATCTTGGACTTCCTGAGGGCTACCTGGTGAAGGGCTGGCAGCGGTACTAGAAGGTATGCTGTGGTGACATCCCAAACCTTCCTTTCTCAAGATATTTACTTTTATTGGTGGCTAACCGACGCTAAGCCCACTCTCATTGTTACTTTTATCCTAAGATGACTTATGATACTTGTAGGGGAGTAACGATCTATCGTCGGACTAGAAGACTAGAACTCCCCTTAATGTCCGTGTACACTAACACTTAGAACCACTTGGTTCCTTGTCCTAGGATTTCAACCAGAAGTCTTTGACACTCCAATTGCCATTAACTCAGTTGGGTTTAACCCTTACGATCACTTCCAAGGTCTAACCTTAACAAATGTTCAATTGCACGATTTATACCCCTTTTAACCTCCAATACACGGCGTGTGGTGCAAACCCTTACATGTTTATCTAAATGCTCGAAGATTTATTCTAATGATGAACCATGGTCATACAACACCATAAGTTATTATGATAACCTTCTAAGGTAGAAAGGCCCAAAATGTTTCATTCGTTTAATATGCGACACGATTCTAAATTAATATTCAAATTATAGGACAAAGTTTCTCCAAAGGAATTTTACAACTTTTAGGGACTGATATAAATGATGTCCTACAAATATATTCCAACTTTTATTCAAATCCTAGGTGTTTTTGATGGTCTATTCATTACATCATTATTTACTAATCGTAGACCATCATACAAAATGAAGTAGTTTTGATCTTAGAGATGTAACTATCATTATTACTTGGCCAAATGATCTCAAATTAATGCCCTAGGTTTATCATGACATAAATATGGAGTGATCAGATAATCCTAAATTTTCTAAGTAAAATGACCATAATTAAAAATTCTCAAAATATGTGACACATGTCATTTTACACATGAGGTGCTGGTTCCAAACATCCAAATGTTCCAAATAAATTACCAGAGGCGCAAATTGATAAATTATAGTGTCTGACAGAGTTTCATAATTTCCCATAATAATTATAACCTTATTTTCTATACTTAAATGTTGATGTCAATTTGTCACATTACACAGTAAGTACTGAATTAATCCATTCAAAAATTCTGAGAAAATTACCAGAGTTACATACTAATATAATATTGTGCCCTAGGTTCATCTTCCCCAAGCAGCCAACGACTGAGATTGGTTCTTACTGGGCCGACTTCTAGGCTAATTATTCGGCCACCCTCTCCACTCCAAGACCGACCACCACCACCACCACCTCCGTTGAGGTGGTGGTTGTCGATTGGTGGTGGTTGCAGGCAAGAAAATGGCCATGAACAGGGATTTCGAGAGGGTAAAAATCGGCCAAAACTCCGATTTTCAAAAGCTAGATCCAAGCTCCATTGATCTCAAATAAAAAACTAAATGATCTAGAGATCTAGCAAGGAGGGAGAGGAAGAGAAACCGACCTTATTTGAAGCTCGGAATCAGGTATATGCCCTAAGCACCATGGCCGACCACTTCAGTTGAGCTCCTTGCCGAAATTTGGTTCCTCCACTAAATGCTCCACTTCAAAGCTCGATTTCAACTCCTTAGGCCCTTCTGAAAAACGATGGTGGCTTTGATTTGGTTTTAGGAGGGCTCTTTGTCGAGCTGTCATTAAGGCATGGTCGGTCATGCCTAAATTCCAAGGATTTCTCCCTCCACTTGGTAGTGGACAACATGAACTTGGCTGGTAGTGTTATGGGGAGTTGAGAGTGTTGTATTGGGAGTGGAATTGGATGCCAAATGGCATTCAATCCATTAATTGCTCATTTGTCTCAGTCCAAAATTGGGCAATTCCCAATTTTACCCTTGTGCATGTCATATCTCTCTGAAATTGGAGGGCAGGGGGAGTGGCTAATTGTGTTCATTGGCTGCAAGATGGGCTACCCATGAGGTCTTTAGTCCATGGGAATTAGGTTAGCCCCCTTGATTTTCTCATTTAGGTCAATTTGACCAAGGTTGACTTTGGGGTTGACTTGGTCATATTGATGAGGTGGCTGCCCCCATATGATGGTCATGGGTCCTATGACACCATCCGATGTTGCTTGGGTCATGGTGAGGTCACGATTGGGCGTATTGATCCATTTAGGGTTGATTTGACCTAAATTGACCCAAAGTTGACTTTGGTCAATTTCATGCAATTGATTGAGCACCTTTGATTATTATTGACCTAAAGGCCTCCCTTAATGGTTAGGAGGGTATTGGTGAAGTCAATTTGGCCAATTGAAGTCCAATTGAACCAAATTAGGATAGGTTGACCTATTTTGACTTTGGTTAATTTGGCTAGTTTGGTTGACCCCAATGGGTCCATAGTGACCTATTGGTCTCCTTGAAGAGTTATGAGAGTCATGGTGAGGTTATATTGACATTTTGAAGCTCATTTGTCTAATCCTAGGTTAGGTGACCAAAAATTGCTAAATGCAGACCAAGGTGTTTTCATCTGGTCACTTAGACTTCTAAGGCCATTTTGGATAAACCTAGCCTTATGTCATGACACTTGTCATGACAAAATCCTATTGAGGGTCTAGTTGTTCTAGGGATGTTGCAATTCTCAATACATAAATAAAAAATTTCGTCCCCGAAATTAAGTTTGGGCTTACGGGGTTCGAACTTATGGTAAATGAAAGTAAAACTCTAGACGGGTTAGGGTATACATTATGCGAACATTCCCGGGTAATGTTGTTGCATGAGGTCCAGGGGCTCCCATGTATGCTCCTCCTGCTCATGATTCGACCACCGAACTTTAACCAACGGGACCTTCTTCCGCCGCAAAACTCGAACGTCTGGGTCATCGATCTGAATCGACTCCAAGTGGACTGAACGGTCGGATGCTACCGGGCCCGATGCATATGTAATCTGCTGTTCTGGCAAAAGTAGAGCCCTCCTGAGTGAAGAGACGTAAAATACGTCGTGCAGGTTTGCCAGCTCCTTTGGCATCTCCAGCCGTTAAGCCAAGGAGTCGATCCGTTTCAGGATCCTATAAGGCCCTATATATCTAGGACTGAACTTCTTTAGTCTCTGCACCCGCTTGACACCATGCACTAGATGTATCTTCAAGAAAACTCTGTCTCCCACCTGGAACTCTACCCACCGTCTCTGTCTGAGATTCAAGTCCTTCTGCGTACCAACGTACTTCAAATTTTGTGATCCAAGGAGATCTCGTAAAGCACTCCATATAGGTAGTGCCTCCATAATTCTACCCATGCCCCATTTCCGACCTAGTTGGTACATTATCAAGTCTATGAGTATAGTAGTTATTGGACTCAATCTCATTATCCATGGAATTTATAATCTCACCTGATTAACAATCAGCATACATATGAGATCAACACTCTTTTTTGTAAGTATCTAAAAAAATAATATTTAGACTCGTCTTTCGAGATCATAATATGTTTATGGAACATTAATTCCTCTAATTTCATAACATCGACGTCCACATATCATGTGTGGTAAAGTTTTAATAATAATTCTAGGATCCACAAAATGATCACTAATTGAAATTGAGGCCAATTCAATGATATTCAATCTTAATTTTATGTTCGGGGTTATAAGGGGTCATCCTTTCTAAGGTTATTAGGAATTTGTATTCATGAACCCTCCAATCATCACGTTATTATATTTATATGTGACATCAATAAATCATCTCTCAGTTAATCGTTCAATAATGGACTTGATTTATAAGGTAAAATAATTCTAGAAACCAAAAGATTTGTCACAAGATCAGCCTATATTAGGATTCGACTTTTGTTCCAAACATTCATCCCATTTCAAAATGTGTACATTGGCAATCGTATTCAATTCCCCCCAAAATTATGAATCCTTATGAAGATAATTGTAATGGTCATGTGATTCAACTTCGAGATTATCCGAGTAATGTCCAAGTATTCATACCCAGGATTCAAATTTCTTGTAAATAGAATATTAACCACTTAATTCTATGTCTTCTAGGGGTCATTCTATTTCCAAGGACATGACGTGACAAAATAATAATTGATCCAAGGTTCCCGAATCTTTGTCTACCGACTTCTAACCCAATTCAGACTCAAATTATGCAAATATGCCCTCTCATTTCTCATGACACTATCCCGATCTAATTCACTAATTCGTGTCATTTATTCTCTCATGATGTTTGTCAATCTAATTTCCTTATGATGATTTTTGTTACTCATTAAGGGAAACAAGGCCGCTTCCTACGCGACGTGTTATCTTTTTCGTTTACACAATATCGAGAGTCACTCGGTGCCTTGTGTCGAATTCTTGATTTTCAAAAGTAGGATGGATAAAGCTCGGTCAACATTCGAGTTTGTATCAAGATATTAGTTCACGATTCTTTTTATTTACTCTCGATGTATTCCAGAAGCTATATGTGTAATGATCATTTAGTTGATCTTTCCCCTTTTAGACCCTTTTGAGACTCATAATGATGTTCTAATGGGGAAAAGATGTGATGGCATTATGTTTCTAAGACCTCCACGTTAATGTATGGTTTTCCTAATACATATGGAAATAATGCACGCCCCTATTATCTTGGGCTGAGTTTCTTTCACCCAAGGATATAGATATGCCATGTATGTGCACAGTCCTTAGGGGCATATAGGTCCTCGACTTAGAAGTCTACTAATTACGTTCTTGCATCAAAGTGTTTTTAAGATAGTCTCTGGACCTATTGATTTAATATGAGTTGAACATGAGGTTTATTAGAGGCTAGTGATTGCTAATAACTGATTTATAACAAAACAATTGAAATTATTGAGATACCTGCAATAGCCTCCTCTGGGTTCCTCGACTGTGTTGGGTCAAAAGCGAAGACATGATTGTGAGTGGGTCTGTGATTTCTGCCATGAAATCCTCAGTCTCGACCTCGTCTTTGACCATGGCCTCGGGCTGGCTGTGCAGGTGGGGGTGGAGGGAGTTTTCTCCATCTCTGGGGGCAATGAGCCCGTAGGTGTCCTGGATGCTGACATCGATAACATACCACCTGAGGGCGTGCTCTCTCTTCCTGCCTAAAGTCTGGACGAGAATGTCATCTACCTCTTCGATTTCTTATCGCTCTACACCTCTTGCGGTGGTCACTCCTCCTACTCCCTTCACCTATCATCATTGTCTCTTCCGGTCTCTTTCTTTTCTTCCCATTCTGCACCATGGGGTGGTCTGGCTCTAGCTTTTTCACTGACTCGACGATCGTGTCGAGATTATGGTTGGCTACGAGGATTAAGGTCAGCTGGGTTTTGAAGGCATCAATTATATTTTTCCATGTTTGAGGGCCAAAATTTGTCGGGGCTACACAAGGAAAGGTACGGTTTTATCATTAGGTTTGCCTAATCTCATCGTTAGTGGACAATTTAGTGTGATTTTCCTTATGGGCACACCATTGCATCCGCTTCTAGTTTGTCCTCAAACTAAGCTTGAGAGGGGTGACCCAGGGTTTGTGGACTTCTTTTACTGGGATCGAAAGTTGGCTAAGCTGATACCAGTTTGCAAGACCCCTTTTTTGCTTGTTTTTCGAGTCTTACCGCCCATAATCGCCGCCTTGTGGTGACACCAAAACTCGGGTTAGCCGCCACTATAAGATGCCGATCCTGCCGGCTAATATCATACATCCATGCCAACCATGAATCACAGAGTAATATAAGTAAATATGAATAAGTCCACAAATCACATCACCAAAATATAATCAAAAGTAGAGTCCACAGACGAGATAAATAGAATACGGATAAAAAGGGTCTAAGCCCAGTACATCATATCCTCACTAGAAATGCTCGCGGAAGGAAAGCTAAAATCTCTAAACACTCACTATTGTGACTGCTGCGGTAGGTGCTAGCTGGGGGTGGATCACCTCATCACGATCATCCCCCCTGAAGTACTGGATCTGCTGCTCCTGGCGATCCTGTTTGTTATGCCACATCCGGTCATTAGTAAAAAAGACTAATCGGTTTCATCCACCTCTCCCCCCATGAATCATATGCACCGTGCAGGAGGACGAGGAAAAAGGTATACAACCAGAATAACAAAGCAGGTGACATGCCTCTCACCATCATAGTATGTGTAAAGTATGTATAGTTATACTAGCAGTCCTACTAAGCAAGTACTGTAGTAAAGAGCAGTAATAAAGAGTAGTAGCAAAAGAGCAATAAGTAAGTAAAGTAATAAGCAGACTACCACAACATTATCATAAGAGTACCTTAACTTATATGAATGCCCATACAAACTTAAAAGTTAAGATTTCTGAAAATCTAACTTATCATATAAAAGAGCCCATACAAGTTTAGATGATAAAGATCTGCATGTGTGTATGACTATAGGATGTATGTATGTTATGATATGTTCATATGCTGTAACTCACCCACACGACTCTGCACGCACAGTCCTTGTAAGTTCCCTTTGTTCGAGTGTGTAAACTCAGGTACCCCGTTGAGGCAAACATGGGCAGTGGATCAGGCATGTCCACTTCTAGGCTCCCATCAACACCTCCCGGCCTAGACCTTATATACACCCCTAAGAACACACAGGGTATCCGCGCACTATCTGGTAAGTAACACCTCTATCCCGCTTTTCGAGTCTCCGCTCAGGTACACCTCGTTGAGGCAAACAGGGGCAGTGGATCAGGTCCTCCACTCCTAGGCTAGTGTGACACCTCACAACCTAGACCTTATGTATGCCCCTAAGAACACACAGGGTATCCATGTACTATCAGGAAAATAACACCTCTTAAATGTATTTCCCCGAGCCTCCAGCTCGCCGGAGTATCCAGTCCTCTTTAGATAACACCGAGCCTACAGCTCGCAGGACTAACCCGTCCTGATATCATAACTTTCCGAGTCTCCTGCTCGCAGGACTAACAAGTCCTTGTACCATTCCATCCCATATTTTGGGACGAGGTTTACCTTATCAAGTTCTCCTATTTAAACTACTCTTGTCTATCGTTTAGTTGTACTTAGAAGTTTAGGGTGAATCTTGGACTTCTCGAGGGCTACCCGGTGAAGGGCTGACAACGGTACTAGAAGGTATGTTGTGGTGACATACCAAACCTTGCTTTCTCAAGATATTTACTTTTATTGGTGGCTACCCGATGCTAAGCCCACTCTCATTGTTAGTTTTATCCTAAGATGGCTTGTGATACTTGTAGGGGAGTGACGATCTATCGTTAGACTCCAAGATTAGAACTCCCATTAATGTCCATGTACACTAACACTTAGAACCACTTGGTGCCTTGCCCTAGGATTTCAACCATAAGTCTACGACACTCCAATTGTCATTAACTCAGTTGTGTTTAACCCTTACAATCACTTCCAATGTCTAACCTTAAGTAAATGTTCAATTGCGCGATGCATACCCCTTTAACCTCCAATACACGACGTGTGATGCAAACCCTTACATATTTATCAAAATGCTCCAAGATTTATTCTAATGATGCACCATGGTCATACAACACCATAAATTATTATGATAACCTCCTAAGGTAGATAGGCCCCAAATGTTTCATTCATTTAATTTGCGACATGATTCTAAATTAATATTCAAACTATTGGACAAAGTTTCTCCAAAGGAATTCTACAACTTTTAGGGGCTGTTATAAATGATGTCCTACAAATATGTACCAAATTTCATTCAAATCCTTGGTGTTCTTGATGGTCTATTCATTACATCATTATTTTACTAATCGTAAACCATCATACAAAATGAACTAGTTTTGATCTTAGAGTTGTAACTATCATTATTACTTAGCCAAATGATCTAAAATTAATGCCCTAGATTTATCATGACATAAATAGGGAGTGATCAGAGAATCATAAATTTTCTAAGTAAAATAACCATACTTAAAAATTCTCTAAATATGTGACACATGTCATTTTACACATGAGGTGCTAGTTCCAGACATCCAAATGTTCCAAATAAATTACCAGAGGTGCAAATTGATAAATTATAGTGTCTGACAAAGTTTCATGATTTCCCATAATAATTATGACCATAATTTCCATACTTAAATATTGATGTCAATTTGTCACATTACACAGTAAATACTGAATTAATACATTCAAAAATTCTGAGAAAAGTACCGGAGGTACATACTAATATAATATTGTGTCTAACAGAGTTTCATGATTTTTCATATACATTAGGTCCATAATTTACACAATTAAATATGAATTCCAAAGTGTCACTTTACACTTGAAATACTACTTCTAGACGATCAAATGTTCAAAATAAATTACCAGAGGTATATCATAATATAATATTGTGTTTGACAGAGTTTCATGATTTTTGATATTGATTATCACCATAATTTCCCTACTTAAACATTAATGTTGATTTGTCACATTCTACAGTAAATACTGATATAATCCATCCAAAAATTCCGAGAAAATCACCATAGGTTTAAAGTGTCCTATATATATAGCCTAACCACAATTTCAGAATTTTCAAAGTAATATTGATCACAAAATTTTCAATAATACAAAAGTATGACAAATGAAATTCTTGGTAATTCCCTAGGTAAATGACTTCCAAAAATCATACTAAAATTTCCAGAGATGTAAAAAGACATAAGCCACAATGTAACCGAAGATTGGATTTTTCCTAATTCATTAGGTCATCTTTATTTCATTAATACAATTATGTTACGTAATTATAATTAAGTAAATGCCTAGGATTTTTTATTTATAAAATCCTAATTTTTCTGTGGATGACTCCTTTCATTATAATGGGTGCATGACAAAAATATTATTGACATGCAATCTGTCATTTGTGTTGAATTCACAAAATATCAAAACTTGGCTAAATGCAAACTAAGTCACACACACCATTGTTGAAGCCAAGAAAATCTCAGCTCCAAATGTTCGGACCTTAATGTAGTCGATGGTTAATGATCCCGCTGCTCGACGATCTGGGTTTGAGGGCGAAGAGAAACTATAGACAGACGCTGAGGTGCTTCAGCAGAGAGATCACACTTCGTACCCGAAAACTTGCGAGAAGCTTCCCCTCCACAACCACAAATGGTTGAGCTTGGTACTAGAAAGACACTTGTTAGTTAGGAATCTCACCTAAGGGAGGGGGTGATCTATGATTTTTCAAGTGCCATTCCGGGTACCCCTGAGGGTCTATTTTTAGACAAATCTAAAGGGAGGGGGCATAAGCGACTATACCTGACCCCTGCGAGATCACCTAGCTGAACCTAAAGGACGAGCGACTAGGTAAGGACTTCGCACACGCATGGCGAGTTGTGGTTGATAGTCGCCCATATGTGAGTTAGGCCGAAGGTTAAGGGTAGTCGCCAGTTTGGGTGAGTAACTTCAAAGCATACTCAAAATTGCCATTTTAGGGCTAGTAGCCTTGATACACGCACCTGACATTAAATTCCTCTGGTGAGCAGTTTGCTGTCTTCGATTTGACCATTAACTTTGACTTCTACCTACATGGCATGGACGGGTCCTACCCTTAAAGAATATGGGTTGTACACAATCCCCGCTCTTTGCGAGCAATGAAGTGGCGAGGAAAGAAACATCCAACCCTTATTCGACGAGGGCCTTCTGGCGAGTATGCTGCCTAGGGAGGGGGCCTTCCCTGGCTCACCACTTTTTATTCTACGACGAGATGTTGACTCCCGAGGAGATAATCGCAAAGACTCCGATGATGATGAAGCTTTTGAACAAGTCGCAATGCGGCTATACTCGTAAGAGGAAGAGGGGTGACATCGATCACCTGACCTAGAGGACATTGCGTGAGGATGATCCGGCGGTCAATCTCGCGCCCTCCGTGCCTAACCCGGTTCTAACCCGGCCAAATGATGCGGGTTTGGAAAATGGTGGCGAGCAACAGATCGTCGAGAAAGAGTCTTCAATTGTTCCTCTTGATGCGATAACCACAGGTAATCGTCGCCTTTCTACCAAAATCTCAATATAGACGCTTTACTGATGCCGAATTTTTTCATAGCGACTCTTCCTTCAGTGGTGACTCTGGCTAAGTTGAGCATGCCAGAGCATCTTGTAGAAGAACCTGCGAGGGCAGAGCACCTGCCACCTCCTCAGGCTATCCCTCTCGGTGTCGTCCCTCAACGAGAACCTTCTCGCCAATCGCCGTCTTCGACAGAGCGTGGGGAGAGCAATTCCTGCATGGGGTTGCTGACTTTGAAGAATTTAAAGGTCACTGCCTCGCTTTTGCCTCCGCCTTCCTCTTCTGGAGTTCCTCGCCCATCGGCGACAACTACCCAGGGTCTTCCATCACCCGACAGAAGGGGAGGCGGAAGATCCTCTCACGTGCCTCCATCCTCGACGTAGGCGAGGACTGATGTTCGCGGTAAGGCGCCCCTGGATCCGTCGTCTGCGCCTCCTTCTCGCCATCCTGAGATGGTGCCGCCGCACCACCATTCTGCTGGAGGGAATGTTCGGGGTGGACGATTGGGTTACAGGCGGACTCCTCCTCGCCACACGTCATCGCCTCGCTGCCTTTCTCCGCCTCGACGCCGAGATACTCCTCGACGAACGCCATCTCCTCGCCACCAGCCCAGGATAGCTCCTAGACGATCATGTACTTCTCGCACTAGGAGCTAGCAATAGGTTGATCTATCTTTGCGAGTATCATGCTGACTTCTACCTTTTCCAGGTCATGCGACGTCTCCGGGATCAGCCTTTATTGATACCATAGGCCTGCCCATGCGTGAGTTCCAGACGAAGCTAGTCTCCGCCTATTTTGATCTTGAACTAAAGGCCGACATGGCGATGGCGTACAAGGTGCATCGGCGACAATCGCAGCTAGAGGGTCGTGTGGAGAACATCGAGGGGTTCAAGCACCGGCTGGAGACCTCAGAGGGCAAGCATTTTGCCATCAACGAGCTGGAGAGGCGGATGGCGGATGTGGAACATCGCCAGGAATTGTTGAAGGCTAATATCCGTGGGATGCGGGCGAGTATGGGCTCCCTTGGGACCCTTACTCGCACAGAAGAGCACATCCACCTCAGTGAGGAGCACATTGCGAGGGCCAAGGAGCAGATGGGCTTCGCGCGCGACCTAAGATTTAACGGGCGACATGCGCCTACCTCGGAGAGGCGCGACAACCCTCCCGCGATATAGGTTTGAAGTCGGCATGCGCATTCATTCTTGTGGTATCTGTAGACATTAATTATTTGAATCGCTTGTAATAATTGTAATTCGATTAAAACGAGATTTGTGAACTAGTCGCGGGTTCTTTTAACTTCGCTTATGTCCGTCGATATTCTTATATTGGTTTATGATCAATTTGGAGAGATTGTTTTGGTTGTTGCGCTTTGACGGGTGATGAACGACATCGCCTTCACAGAAAGTCTTTGGCGAGAAAACCAAATAAAGGAGCGGTTTGAGCAAGCTGTGGGAAAATACTCGTGCACGATGAATCTCGCGCTCCCTTGCGATGTCCATAAATAGGGGGGGGGGGGGGGGGGGGGGTGGGGCGAAAATTGTACACTTTTTCGAACCCTTTCGAGAACTCAGCTATTACGAGCAAGATTCTTCTCTTCTCAATGGCGCCTTCTGGAGATGCTCATGCTCGCCGCTTGACCTATGCGTAGAACTTCTCCGCGGAGAAGTTCAAGAAGTTGATCACCCGCCCTGACGACTTGGAGTGGTTCATTCATCATTTCCTTCCGAGGGGCTTCCGCGCGTGCTTGCGGATGAAGGAAGAACGAATCAATTCATTCACGGAGGGGAGGCTCGCCTTCCCCCTTACCCATTTTGAGGCGGGTTTGTGACTTCCCCTTTGGCTGGAGTTCTGCCAGATCCTTCGGTACTTCGGCCTAGTCCCTGCGCAGATGAACTCGAATGGTGTCGCCATCATCATGGGATTCTTATGCTTCCTACGGTCGGAGAGGATCACATTCGATCTCGTCGTCTTCCGGAGGATCTTCTATATGGGCGCGACGAAAGATGGGGTGATCTACTTCTGTAGTCACCACTGCTCGCTGACTGGAACCTCTAACAAGGTTCATCGCTGGAACAAAATATTTATTTTCGTCTCCGACAACTTTGGGAAATTCCTTCCCGCCCCCAGCAATTACCGGCTGGGTTGTTCCTCCCCCTCACTTCATGGTGCTCGTGAGGAATTCTTCCTTGCGATGAAGGGCAGGAAGTTCGATATCATCTTCTGGCGACAGAACTTCAATCAACTCGCATATGTCGAGTCCGGTGAAGGTAACATCGTTGTAGTGCGAGCATCACTTTGCCGAGTTATTTGTTGTCATGTCTAACTCTTTTCTTCTAGGTGTCTGCCATGTGCCCGCGACCATTCTTCCGCCAGCGGGCGAGATTCCTCCCACCGCTTCTCCTTCCGGGCGAGCGCCATCTAGGGATGAGGAAGATGCTGTCGAGGTGGAGTCCCCTCTTCAGGAAGGGCTCGCTGGGTTCGGCGATCCGGCCGATATCCTTCGGGATGCGGGGGTATTAGAAGAAGGCGAGCCCTCGACCAAGAAGAGGAAGAGAACAGAGCTCGCTAGGAAGATTGACGAGGATCGGGCAAGGGAACAAGAGGACATCATTCCCGAGAATCACCCGAATTTCAGGCAAGGTTCGCAGAACGTCGGTTTGGACGGGGAGGCCATTCTCGTATGGAGCAATAGAAGGAACAAGGTTCACCTTAGTTCTGGCCTACCCTTCTAGAGAGAGGACGAAGTACCGAATGACGACGCTTTCTGCGTTACATTCGGGCTTTATGGGCGTGATGATGCGAAGTTCTTGCGAGAGGCAACTCCTCGGTTTCTCGTGGACCAGGGGTTGCGGGCGATGCTGCGAGCTGTGGAACTCTCCCATCAGACCCCCGATGACCTGCTCGCTACTGAGGAGCAGGTCGAGGTCTTCTGGAAGCTCCTGCTGGAAGCGGAGACGTGACAAAGTCGGGCCGAGGCAAGGGCCGTCATGGCTGAAGAAAAAGCTTCCTCAAGCAAGGATTTTGAGGTGATCTTGGTAGTTCGCTGGACTAACTCGCCTGTCGTCTGACCTTTTTATTTTATAACTCATGGTTTTTCAATTCTGTAGGAGGAGCAGCTCATAGCGGCCAAGATGATTTCCAAGCTCGAGTGTGGCCTGCGAGCTAGCCAGATCTCGCTGGAGGCGGTGCAGCTCCGCATCTCGGAGCTGGAATCGAAGATCATTGTGCAGTCTTCTTCGGAGGACAGACCTTCTCGCCGAGAGGAGGAAATCTCCATGTCCTCGCAGGAATGGTCCGCTCTTCGGCGAGATATCGCGATCACTGCAGGCGACCTGGTCTTAACCAAGCTTCAGGTCGGAGGCTTTCTAACGTCGGATGACAAGGGTTTGACGACGAAAGACATACTCTCTGATATTTTAATGCGAGCGGGGATGTGGGTGAGGATGAGGGTGAGGATGATGGGGAGGATGACAGGTCGTCGAATTCCTCGGACTACGCCCCGTCGTCGAGCTAATCCTTCTATACTCGGATGATTTTGGTAGCTCTTGCGAGAGCGATTTGTAACTTTTTGACTGATCTAGAAATATCATTTTTTGAAATATTACCACCTGCTCGCCTTGCTTACAACGCTATGTTGATATTCACTAGGCTCATAGGTTTGCCCGTGTTGAGTGCTCGCTAGGCTCATAGGCTCGAAGTGAGTTTGGGTGATCGCCATCGTCACTTACGCGATAATTAGAGATACTCGCCTAGATATGATCGCACCTGGCTACTCGCACCTGCACATACTCGCCTATACGAATACTCACCTTCTCCCAAGGTTGACGTGGCTTGGGTTGGAGTGACACTTCGGGGGTCTTTTAGGACACATACTCTCGAGGCTTCTACTCTACCTGCTGAGAAGTTTTCAAAGGTCATAGCAATAACAATAATAACAATGCAAGTAAGGTATGACGGTCGGGGGGGGGGGGGGGGGGGGAGACACCATCCTGAGGCCTTCGTCCCACTGGGTTGCTGGAATTGCAAAGATAACCGATGAGTAAGGAATGACAGTCGGGGAGGTCCAAGGGGCACACTATCCCGATGCCTCCATCCTACTTTGTTGCTAGGTTGCCGAAGATTCTTCACCCTGTTACTCAACCATTAGAGAGGGTTAACCGCACCAACTCATATGATTGGAATAAACTACAAATGGGCTTAGATTTGCTGTGAGCTTTTAGCACTTATAAATGACACCTTTATTCAAGGGTCACTCTGTCAGTGAAACCGATCATCTCTTCGTCGAGCTGGGGAGTTGGTGTCCGGAATCTCCTCTAATAACCTATCTAGTCGGATGAGAAGTGCAATTGGGGGGTTACTCAGCCAACATGTAGGGGGGAGATGAACTCAACCGTCAGTACAGAGGCTTGGTTTTAGGAGAACTCACTCCCGGGGCGCTGTCCCACCACCCGACTCAGATTTTTACGAGAGTCGAGTCGGAGGCCTGTTCCCCAACTGGTCGTGGAGATCGATTTTACCTACTTCAAAAAGAACTTACTAGAAGAGATAATGAACTCTCGCGACTCATGTTTCAGGGGTCAAGTGATTTTTTATTGATAGGGAGTAAATACAAGGATAGACTCATTCACCTTCCTGCTCAGGGTTAGAATCTTTTCAGGTCATCGTCGCTCCAGGTGTTTCCAAGCAGTTCTCCTTCATGATTTTGCATACGAGACCCTCCAGCTGCGAGCGACTCGTAGATGATGAAGGGCTCTTCACAATTGGGATTAAGATTCCCGATAACGGTCGATCTTCCTGCTGCATCTACTTTCTTCTGGACGAGATCGCCTGCATAGAAGTGCTTAATGCAGACATGCTTGTCAAAATGCCTCGCCATTCGCCTTTTGATCTCTTCCTACCGAGTCGAGCCTAGGTCTCAAAGTTCTTCGATGTAGTCAAGAGAGAGCCTCTGAGCCTCTTCATTCACTAGCCGTCATTCCTCATCTCCACCTTCTGCTGCGACCACTCTAGGACTCCCGACTTCGAACTCTACTGGGATGAGAGCTTCAGATCCGTGAGATATCTTGAATGGGGTTTCTCCTGTGGCCGAGTTAGGGGTGGTTCTCAGAGCCCACAAGACCGAAGGGAGCTGCTCCGCCCAGTTCCCTTTCAAGTTCTCGACCTTCTTCTTCAGGAGATTGATGATCAGTTTGTTAGCTGCTTCCACTTGCTCGTTGCTCCGAGGATGGTGTACTGAGGCGAACCGAAGCTCGGTTACTAACTGCTTACAGAAGTCTTCCAACTCCAAGCTGCCAAATTGAGGACCATTATCAATGATAATGGCGAGGGGGATCCCAAATCGGCAGGCGATTTCTCCCCAGATGAAGTTCTTCACGACTTGAGAGGTGGTCTTGGCTAGATCTTTGGCCTCGATCCACATGGAGAAGTAGTAGATCATGACGAGAATGAACTTCCTCTGGACACTAGCTTGGTTAAAGGGACCTATCAAATCCATTCCCCAGATGGCAAATGACCACGGGGTTGTTGTTGGGCTGGCTGCAACTGGAGAGGAGCGAAGAGCTGGCTCTTCTAGCACTTCTTCGAGAAAGTTTCGGCATCCTTTCATATAGTCGGCCAAAAGTATCCTTGCCTTAGGACTCTTTGCTCTAGGGTGCGAGTTCCCGAATGGCTTCCACATTCGCCAGAATGGACTTTTTTAGAACTCGTGACACCTCGGCTTCTGAAACGCATCTGACCAGAGGGCCTGAGATGGTCTTGCAATACAGCTCCCCGCCATGAAGATTATAGTAGGCCGCCATATATCAGAACTTCCTTTGATCTCCACCTTCAGTTGGGAGTTGGTCGGTAGCTAGGAATGCTTCGAACGGATCCATCCAAGATGCTCACTGCTCGATCTCCATAATCTCCCTTTCTTCGATTGATGTTCGAAACAGTTTGGTGATCGTTCCTCTGGCCCTCGAGCCATACTTGGCCAAACGATCTGCCGCTAAATTCTCCTCCCTCGGCACATGCTCGAGGAAGAAGGATTGAAAACCTCTGATCAGTCCTTTGACCTTGATTAAGAACTTCTGCAGGATGGAGTCATGCACTTCGAACTCCCCTCGGATTTGCGAAGCGACCACCATTGAATCCGTAAAAGCCTGGATATCCCGGATTCCTAATTCCTTGGCGAGACGCAAGCCTACCACTATGGCTTCGTACTCTGCCTGATTGTTTGTGACGGGGAAGAGGACCTCGACTGCTTGCTCGATCCTAGTTCCCTGCGGGCTGACAAACACGAGGCCTACTCCCATAGAGCTCTTGACCGAAGCTCCGTCCATAAACATCTTCCATGAAACCACCTTTGTTAAGTCCTCTCCTTCAGGGGCCTCTACCGAGAAGTCTGCTCGGAAATCCGCAACTACCTGGGCCTTGATCGCCACCCTGGGAGAGAAGGTGATGTTGAGCTCACTGAGTTCTACCGACCATTTTGCCAGCCTCCCCGAATGCTCCACCCCGTCCAAGATACTTCAGAGGGGATGATCCATTATGATTTGGATGGAGTGAACTTGGAAATAAGGCTAAAGCTTTCGAGCCGACACCACCAAAGAAAAACTAGCTTTTTCAGGATGGGGTATCACATTTCCGCCTTTTGAGCACCCAACTCACATAATAGATTGGTAGTTGCTTCTTTCCTTCTTCTGTGATGAGTACGTAACTCAACGTCGCTGCCCCCACTCATAGCAATGGAGTAGGTCTTCACCCTCTCTCGGGCTTTGGAGGAGAGATGTCTGGATTAACTGCTGCTTCAGCTTCCCGAAGGCCTGCTCAAATTCTTCGCTCCACTCAAATTGCTGGTTGCCTCAGATTGTTTTGAAGAATGGAGAGCACTTCTCCCCTTCCTTTGATAGGAAGCGGCTAAGACTGGCCAGCCTTCTAGTCAACCTCTGCATTTCTGGGATGCTTTTCAGAGATTACATCTCTATGATGGTCTTCACCTTATCATAGTTGGGCTCCACCCCTTCGGGGGTGAGGAGATGTCCCAAAAACTTCCCTCTTCCTGCCCCGAACACACACTTGGAAGGATTGAGCCTCATCTTAAACATTCGGAGGGTTGCGAAGGTTTCTTCCAGGTCGGTGATATGCTACTGAGCGTTCTTGCTTTTGACTAAGAGATCATCTACATATACCTCCAAGTTCCTCCCCTTCTGCTCCTTGAAGACTTGATCCATAATCTGGCAGTATGTGGCTCCCACATTTCGCAACCCGAAAGACATCATTTTATAGATGTAGCAGCCATCACAGTGATGAAGAAGGCGTCGCAACAATCGGGAGGATGCATTCAGATCTGATGGTATCCTGGAAAAGCATCACGGAAGCTCATGACAAAATAACCGGCGGCTGAATCAACCAGCTTGTCGATTCGAGGCAGGGGATAACAATCCTTCGGGCTATCTTAATTCAGGAGAGAAAAATTGATACACATTCTCCAGCCTCCTCTGGCCTTCTTCACCATAACAATATTTGAGACCCAGCCTAGATACTGGATCTCAGACACAAAGCTTGCCTCAAGCAGCTTCCTCACTTCTTCTCTGATGGACTCGGCCAACGCAAAGGCACTCAACCTGTTCTTCTGCCGGACAGGCTTGATCGCGGGGTCTAGATGGATGTGATGGCAAGCAAACTCCATGTCAATTCCCAGCATCTCGGCGGTGCTCCAAGCGAAGATGTCGACATTCTTTTGCAGACATGCCGCCATCTCGATCTTCTTGTCGGTCTTCAGAGATCCTCTGATCTTCAGCAGCCCAGGCACTCCGGATTTGGAGAGTAATTATATCTCCTCTACTTCTTCCGCCGCTTCTAGCCTTGCCTTGCTCTCCAGAATCTTCTCCATCTCCTCAACACCCTCCATCCAGTTGATGGTGCTGACCGAGTTGAGATAGCACTCACGGGAAGCTTTCGGATCGCTCCTGATCCTCACCTGGATCTCCCCTTGGCAGTACTTCAAACACTGATGGTAGGAGGAGGGGGATGGCCTTAAAGAAATTGATGAGCAACCTCCTGAAGATCGCCCTGTAGCAACTTGGGGCATCAACGATGATGAACCATCACTTTATTGAGGTGCCGCCAAGCGTTACCAGCAAGTCTACTCCTCCTTCCACCTCTTTCCTCTCTCCTGAGAAGCCAAAGAGGGGACCATCCGAAGCTACTACCATGCTTGCCCCGACTCCCAACCTGTCAAACGTCTTCTTGAAAATAACGTTTACAGAGCTTCCATTATCCACCAAGATTCTTTCGTCGGTGAAGTCCTCCACGGCGGCCTGGATCACGAGGGCATCATGGAAGGGATTCTCATTCCCTATCATGTCCTTCTCTGAGAAAGTGATCTCCTCCAACGGGGGCGGTGCTTGCGAGGTTGAGTCGACGCTCTTCCGGTAGATTTAATGGAGACTTCCCTTGCGGGAAGCTCCCCATCCCTTCTCCCCCATGGATCACCCTTACTGCTCCTACTGCTACTTGGATAACCTCTCCTCGACCTCCCCGGTCTTCATTCCTCCTTCCCTGACAGCTAACCTCCTCCTAGCCTCCCAGAATTCAGGGCAGGCCATTGTTCCATGCCCTGCAACCTAGTGCATCTCACAGTAGAGGGGAACTTACTCTGCTCGCGGCCTCCTCCGCTGGTTCCTTCGATCTTGCATGTTACCCTGCTGGGCAATGACCATCACTTCCCCACATCCTCTCTCCTGATGCCTCTAATGCTGGTTGAAATTTCTTCTCTCAGGAGAGAACCTTCTTCCCGGACCTTGATTCTGAGGCCTGCCTGCCTGCCTCCACGGTGGCCTATTGGTAGGAACTTTGTACCTCCTTTCCTCCTCAAGATGTTCGGGGGTCGCGAAAGGCCTTCTTCTTTCTTGCCGCCTCAGTTCTTCCCTCCTGGGACCTTCTTTCACACGCTCCTCCGGCTTCCTCCCATCCGACCTTCGGGGCTTCTCCTTCTTCTTGCGGATGGGGGCTTTCTCCTCCTCTTCTTCATCCCTAGTTAGCTTGGTAAGCTTGGACAGGAAGCCACGATTCGACGCCTCCCCCTGAACGAACTTATTGGCCCTTTCAATAAGTTCTTCATTGGACATGGGGGGATCCCGACTGATCTCTAGCTTGAAGAGGCCTTCCCTTACGCCGAACGTTAGGGCCAGCTGCAAGGTAAATCCATCCACCTCCTGCATGTCCAGGACATCTTCCAGGAAGCGGTTGGTGTAGTTCCCTAACATCTTGTCACGACCCGTCTCGACAAGAGTCAGAGCGCGCTTCGGGCGGGCCGTGATGCCACAGGCATGGGAGGAAGGAAAACCATACCTGCTAAGGCGGAGACAGAAATACTATAAATAGTTTTAAAAGAGTTACTTTTCAGTAAAAAAAGGTTAAATTGACGTGGAAGCTTTAAAATATGCTAGTTCGAAACAGGTGCACATGCATTTTTGAATAAAACTCAAGATACAAGTTTTGAAACAGATTCTTATGCAGTGACCATCTCAGATGAATGAGCATGCAAATATATCAAATTCTAGTACATATAATATTTAGCCTAGCAGTTGTCCATGAAACAGGAGAAAATGGCTGATTATAACTATTACATAACAGAAATATCCAACAGTAAAAGAAATGAAACATAAACATAGAACCTGAAACTTGACACAGAACGGCCTCAGAGAGCAGGCGGCGCAGGCACGAACACTAAGGCAAATCCAAAACAAGAGGAAAAGCCTCAGAACATTGAAATAAACAGGAGTAAAGCTAAATAAAAATACGAGCAGGAGAAACAACATATTGAGTACCGCTTTTCATGAAGCTGAGCTAACAAAACAGGCAAGCAAGTGAGACAAGCAGAAATATCTAGAGTTATTAGACTACTCCGAAGTATAACATACATAGATTATCAAGTAATAACTTAAGTTGTAACAAGTGAAAGTGTGGGTATTTTTGGTTGACGCATAGGATTCGTGATTCAGACAGATTCAGATTCAGATGTAAGTCTTATCGAAAATTCAGGATTTCTACCAGTAACCTCTAAGGGGCGGCTCTTTCGAACCCTCACCCTTGAGCCAGGGAGTTCATGCTTGCTATGACCGGTCCTTTGTTCCCATTAGAGATTCAAGAGGGAACCCAAGTCGAGGAGTTGCATCGATTAAACACCACCTTTCATTGTTTACTTAAGTTATTAATGAAGTAATTCACGATTGAGTGATTCAAACATATCAAGACATGTAAACAAATTTTGATTCAGATATACGATAGTATATTTTACAAACGTGAAACGGGAGGAATCAAGTTATAGAACGTTATTTAACCAAGTGTTGGAACCAGACATGAATAAGAAACAAGATTCGATGACACCGAAAACTAGGAAGTGAGTTTTGAACTTTGCGTGTTCAAGATAATAAGATTCCAACAACAAGAAGATTCTTCCAGTAAGAAGAAGCGCAGGAGCAAGTTTGACATGCATCGATTCTGGGATAACAAGTACTCATTTACATTAAGCCACTTTTTGACACGATTAACTTCCAAATAAGGAGTGTACGATACAAGCATGATAGAGAGACATCGATCATATATTTGCTAGCCATAAACCATTACTATTATTATCATGATGTTTAATACTCATGTTCAACAATCTATCATTCCTCGAATTATTCATCAAATAAGAAATTTATTCATCTAGCTCTATCCAAATAAAATCATTCATGTTCACAGATTCGTATCATCTCAAATGCGTAAAACCTCAAACTACTAATAAGTCATTTCAACGTTCGAGATCTAAGCTTATATGATGAAACAAGCATTCAAAAGTGAAGTAATAAATTCATAAGAGCAGACAAGGTAATCTACGATCAATGTTTGTAAGAGAGGATGATCTCTACTTGCCTTAAATGAGGCTAAAGCTGACGGCGACGGCGAAGCGGCGCAAGCAAAAGTCAGAAATCATATTTTCGAACCTGTTCAAGCACAACGAAGGCGACATAGCATAAATTATTATGCTAATGCAAGTATTCTATGACGCGAAAATTTAAATAACGAGGGCTTAGCTAAATTACCTCCTCAAAAGTGAGGGGAGAAGAGATTCCACGCGGAGACGGAGACTTGGCGACGCTTAGGTTGCGGAAACCCTAATTCGGAGAGGGCTTTAGAGAGATCCCGCCAATTAGGGCGACGAATGGCACCGGGAAGCACGAAAACCTAGAAATTAGATAGTTATAACGGGGGCAAACATGTTGGATCACCAATATATGCAACTTAGGGCATGAAAATTGCGAAGGATTCAAAAGAAATCTGAATAAAGGGGAAGGAGGAAGAATTCTTACCCAAAGGAAGACATGGTCGGGCTCAAGGAGTCGAATCCGAGTCCAAAATCTGAGCGGAGGAAGGTTCAAGCAAAACCCTAGGCGTTCCTCTTGCAAGCACCGGCCAAACGATGAAGGAGAAGAGGGATTAGGGTTGCAAAACCCTAGAAGAAGGGAGGAACAAGGATGCTGGAGGGAGGAGAGTTGCTGACGTCCTCAAGAAAGAAGGCTGCTGCCGTCCAGAACAGGGGGAGAGCAGGAGGCTGCCGACATTGGGAGGGAGATCCCGTCGGCCTGAGGGAGAGCAAGAGGGCGGCGGCCACGGCTGGAGGAGCTGGAGGCGGCGCCGGCAAGGGAAGCAGGAGCAGCAGGCGGCGTCGGCTCTGCGCGCGGGAGACGGGAGCGGGAGAGGGAGACGGGAGGAGCGGCTTGCGGGATATTTGCGAGAAGCCCTAGCTGATGCCGGAAAATAGAGAGGAGCGGGATTTAAGCCGGGGGGGGGGGGGGAGACTTGGGTTGCGGCTAGCCAAAACAAATATATATAGGTATATATATAATTACATATTTAAGTAGGGGAATAGAGGGATTTTTAGCAAATTTTTACAATTATGCCTTTAATTTAACCCCCCACTTGACTTTGATTTAAAATCATGGGTTGCGGCTAGACAAAAGAGGGAGGTTTGTTACATTCTCCCCTACTTAGGAAGTTTCGTCCCGAAACTTTCTGAGGATTCCCTGGATGGGACCTCTCATGGCGAAGATTCAGATGTCATTCATTCCAAACATGATTTGAAGATCAAGACATGGAAGCTAACTATGAACATGCTGGAACTGAAAGGAAAACAAGCGCGGAGACTAACTGAGATCAAGAGAAAATTTGCGGATAATTGCTTCGCATATCAGATTCAAATTCTCGAGGGAACTCTTCAAACATTAGAGGGTTCGGAGGAACACGCAGGATTGATTTCAGGGATCACAGAGTTTTCTTCAAATAGCTCAAAATTGAGAGGCAAGACTTGAGAATTCTGGAGCGAAAAATCTTTGCACGAAGGGGATAACTTACTTGCGACGCTGACGCTTAAGAGCTAACTAGAAGGAGATACTGGAGAATCAGATGAGATCGATAGACAAGCAGAATAGGAAGCACTGATTATGAATATCAGAGATTTGAATCTAGAGATTCTAACACATTTCCTACTGTCAGGTACATAAATTATGTAATAATTACATCATTTCCATTGGACAACTCTAGGTATGATCATGCAAGTGCAAAATTGAAATCATGTGCCATGTCAAGCAAATAGAAAATCCATGCGTGTGCAATCATTATTGTTGTTCTTGGCTTCACACTTGTGCAATGATTTATGATATGAATGCAAATGAATGGATACACATGCCATGTTAAGCACCCATATCACTTAACATGTCATGCATATTAAGACTCTAATGCCAACGCACTTGAAAATATTAAACTGCCCATAACCATTTAATATTCGCAAGCGGTGTATATCCTAGTGGAATTCATATGCACAAAAATGTTAAGTTTGCTCATAACCCCTTAACATTCGTGTGCATACTACTCATGCTTATGGGTGAGTGTGTGCGTGTTTCAGCCGTGAACAACAAATAATGACAAGGTGCGTGAAGAATTGATGCATGCATAAATATTTATAAAATGAGATTTAAAATATTTGATAATTGTAAAATACTATCTTTAGAAACAAACCTAGCTCTAATACCAACTGTCACGACCCGTCTCGATAAGAGTCAGAGTGCGCTTCGGGCGGGCCGTGATGCCACAGGCATGGGCGGAAGGAAAACCATGCCTGCTAAGGCGGAGACAGAAATACTATAAATAGTTTTAAAAGAGTTACTTTTGAGTAAAAACAGGTTAAATTGACGCGGAAGCTTTAAAATATGCTACTTCGAAACAGGTGCACATGCATTTTTGAATAAAACTCAAGATACAAGTTTTGAAATAGATTTTTATGAAGTGATCATCTCAGATGAATGAGCATGCAAATATATCAAATTCTAGTACATATAATATTTAGCCTAGCAGTTGTCCATGAAACCGGAGAAAATGACTGATTATAACTATTACATAACAGAAATATCCGACAGTAAAAGAAATGAAACATAAACATAGAACCTGAAACTTGACGCAGAACGACCTCAGAGAGCAGGCGGCGCAGGCACGAACACTAAGGCAAATCCAAAAGAAGAGGAAAAGCCTCAGAACATTGAAATAAACAGGAGTAAAGCTAAATAAAAATACGAGCAGGAGAAACAACATATTGAGTACCGCTTTTCATGAAGCTGAGCTAACAAAACAGGCAAGCAAGTGAGACAAGCAGAAATATCTATAGTTATTAGACTACTCCGAAGTATAGCATACATAGATGATCAAGTAATAACTTAAGTTGTAACAAATGAAAGTGTGGGTATTTTTTGTTGACGCACAGGATTCGTGATTCAGACAGATTCAGATTCAGATGCAAGTCTTATCGGAAATTCAGGATTTCTACCCATAACCTCTAAGGGACGGCTCTTTCGAACCCTCACCCTTGAGCCAGGGAGTTCATGCTTGCCATGACCGGTCCTTTGTTCCCGTTAGGGATTCAAGAGGGAACCCAAGTCGAGGAGTTGCATCGATTAAACACCACCTTTCATTGTTTACTTAAGTTATTAATGAAGTAATTCATGATTGAGTGATTCAAACATATCAAGACATGTAACCAAATTTTGATCAGATATACGATAGTATATTTTACAAACGTGAAACGGGAGGAATCAAGTTATAGAACGTTATTTAACCAAGTCTTGGAACCAGACAGGAATAAGAAACAAGATTCGATGACACCGAAAACTAGGAAGTGAGTTTTGAACTTTGCGTGTTCGAGATAATAAGATTCCAATAACAAGAAGATTCTTCTAGTAAAAAGAAGCGCAGGAGCAAGTTTGACATGCATCGATTCTGGGATAACAAGTACTCATTTACATTAAGCCACTTTATGACACGATTAACTTCCAAATAAGGAGTGTACGATACAAGCATGATAGAGAGACATCGATCATATATTTGCTAGCCATAAACCATTACTATTATTATCATGATGTTTAATACTCATGTTCAATAATCTATCATTCATCGAATTATTCATCAAATAAGAAATTGATTCATCTAGGTCTATCCAAATAAAATCATTCATGTTCACAGATTCGTATCATCTCAAATGCGTAAAACCTCAAACTACTAACAAGTCATTTCAACGTTCGAGATCTAAGCTTATATGATGAAACAAGCATTCAAAAGTGAAGTCATAAATTCATAAGAGCTGACAAGGTAATCTACGATCAATGTTTGCAAGAGAGGATGATCTCTACTTGCCTTAAATGAGGCTGAAGCTGACGGCGGCGGCGAAGCGGCGCAAGCAAAAGTCAGAAATCATATTTTCGAACCTGATCAAGCACAACGAAGGCGACATAGCATAAATTACTACGCTAATGCAAGTATTCTATGACGCGAAAATTTAAATAACGAGGGCTTAGCAAAATTACCTCCTCAAAAGTGAGGGGAGAAGAGATTCCACGCGGAGACGGAGACTTGGCGACGCTTAGGTTGCAGAAACCCTAATTCGGAGAGGGCTTTAGAGAGATTCCGCCAATTAGGGCGATGAATGGCACCCGGAAGCACGAAAACCTAGAAATTAGATAGTTATAACGGGAGCAAACATGTTGGATCACCAATATATGCAACTTAGGGCATGAAAATTGCGAAGGATTCAAAAGAAATCTGAAAAAAGGGGAAGGAGGAAGAATTCTTAACCAAAGGAAGACAAGGTCGGGCTCAAGGAGCCGAATCCGAGTCCAAAATCTGAGCGGAGGAAGGTTCAAGCAAAACCCTAGGCGTTCCTATTGCAAGCACCGGCCAAACGATGAAGGAGAAGAGGGATCAGGGTTGCAAAACCCTAGAAGAAGGGAGGAACAAGGCTGCTGGAGGGAGGAGAGTTGCTGACGTCCTCAAGGAAGAAGGTTGCTGCCGTCCAGAACAGGGGGAGAGCAGGAGGCTGCCGACATTGGGAGGGAGATCCTGTCGGCCTGAGGGAGAGCAAGGGGGCGGCGGCCACGGCTGGAGGAGCTGGAGGCGGTGCCGGCAAGGGAAGCAGGAGCGGCAGGCAGCGGCGGCTCTGCGCGCGGGAGACGGGAGCGGGAGACGGGAGACGGGAGGAGCGGCTTGCAGGATATTTGCGAGAAGCCCTAGCTGATGCGGGAAAATAGAGAGGAGCGGGATTTAAGCCGGGGGGGGGGGGGAGACTTGGGTTGCGGCTAGCCAAAACAAATATATATAGGTATATATATATAATTACATATTTAAGTAGGGGAATAGAGGGATTTTTAGCAAATTTTTATAATTATGCCTTTAATTTAACCCCCCACTTGACTTTGATTTAAAATCATGGGTTGCGGCTAGACAAAAGAGGGAGGGTTGTTACGATTCGACGCCTCCCCCTGAACAAACTTATTGGCCCTTTCAATAAGTTCTTCATTGGACATGGGGGGATCCCGACTGATCTCTAGCTTGAAGAGGCCTTCCCTTACGCCGAACGTTAGGGCCAGCTGCAAGGTAAATCCATCCACCTCCTGCATGTCCAGGACATCTTCCAGGAAGCGGTTGGTGTAGTTCCCTAACATCTCCTGCACCCCTTGTACCAGATAGAAGAGGGTCGTCGCCTTCTTCTTCCTCTTCTTCGCTGTAGCGAATCACATCTTTACTCCCCAACGCAAATCTTCGAAGCAGTAGAAGGAACCTACTGCCAGTTGGTGGAACCAGTCTCTGGCCTTTCCCCGGAAAGTGATGGTGAAGAGCCTACACTTGAAGGCCTTCGACATGTGGTTCGGATGGAGACAACATCTTTAGACCACTGTAGGTGATGGACAGGATCGTCCCTCCCAGAGTAGTAGTTCATAACTGGCTCCCTGAACCCCTCCGGAACTGGGGCATAGAGGATCTCCTCACAAAATGGGCTCCTCCCACCTTACTGGCGATGATCCTCGGCCTGGTGAGAAGCCCACACATACTGGCCATATGGGCGAGTATCACAGAATCTCGTCGGATTCTCCGCGTCGCGGAACCTGATTCCCTGCGAACTTGCCGGGTAGAACTGCGATTGCCTTAGTCGCTCCGGCTCCTCCTCCACATACTCCTTTCCTGCTCGCTGAGGGGGACCACGCAATGAGGCGAGGTCGTCGTGCACTCCGCGCGAGAAGGCAACACTACTCGCAACGTTGCTTCCTTTCGCCACACAAACTCTTCAAAATCTGCCCTTGTACCATACTCGCTTCCTCCAGCTGAGTCACTGACTTCCCTTTCCTGCTCGCCTCCTTCCACCATCTTGACTACACCATAGGACATTATTCCTCCAACTACGGTCCACGCACACCGCACCAAAGTGTCGAAGCTATGAAAATCCTAGCTTCAAGTGTTCAGACCTTAATGTAGTCGAAGGTTAATGATCCCGTGGCTCGACGATCTGGGTTCGAGGGAGAAGAGAAACTATAAACAGACGCCAATGTGCTTCAGCAGGGAGGTCCCACCTCGTACCCGGAAAATTGTGAGAAGCTTCCCCTCCACAAACACAAATGGCTAAGCTTGGTACTACAAAGACACTGGTTAGTTAGGAATCTAGCCTAAGGGAGGGGGTGATCTCTGATTTTTCAAGTGTCATTGCTGGTACTCATGTTGGTCTATTTATAAACAAATCCAAAGGGAGGGGGCATAAGCGACTATACCTGACCCCTGCGAGATCGGCTAGCTGAACCTGAAGGACGAGCGACTAGGTAAGGACTTCGCACAAGCCTGAAGAGTTGATAGTCGCCCATATGCGAGTTAGGTCGAAGGTTAAGGGTAGTCGCCAGCTTGGGCGAGTAACTTCGAAGCATACGCCTAGTCGCCATTTTAGGGTGAGTAGCCTTGATACTCGCACCTGACATTAAATGCCTCTAGTGAGTAGCCTGCTATCTTCGATTTGACCATTGACTTTGAATTCTGCCTACGTGGCATGGACGGGTCCTACCCTCAAAGAATATGGGTTGTACGACCATATGTTCATATGCATGAGGAATACACCAACATGCAGAGGTCCAAATGACCTTAAATTTTGGTCAGAGACTAAGAATAACCAAATTGACCTTGTGCCCAAAATTTGGGTTAATTTGAGTTGATTTAGCCACATAAAATCAGAAATCAATATTGTGTTATATGCACACCAATTTCCCCTACACTACATTCACATACATGTGGAATACACCAACATGCAGAGGTCCAAATGACCTCAAATTTTTACCAGTGACCACTTATGACCTAACTAACTTGCCACCAAAGATTTGAGTAATTTTAAGTTGATCTAGCCACATATTTTTCAAAATATGTAAGACCACATTTCTTACAAAATTGTATAAAACTGATGCCCAAAAATTCTAATTTTTGTGCACGGGGTGTGTCTAGTGTATATACTAGCATGGCAAAATCTTAGGCCCATGCAATCATCCATGTGAAAGATATTCATATTTTAATGATTGGCCCTCCCTTAGGACACATCTCAGAAAAATGTTCCAACATGGAGCTGTAGTGCTCCAAATGAGGTGTTTCAAATTCCTATGGGCAGATAAGACATAAGGCTAAAATGTTTATGTTTTATACTTTTTCTGGTTCTACCTCTAAGGACCCTAAATATTCATTTGAAGTTGTTGAATCAATATGTGACAAAATACACCTTTAATTAAATTCATATGGGTCTGCGAATAGCTGATCTTGATGAGATCGGACGACATCCATTCATCTTCCCCAAGAAGCCAACGACTGAGATTGGTTCTTGCTGGGCCGACTTATAGGGCGATTATCCAGCCAACCTCTCCACTCCACTCCACGCCCGACCACCACCACCACCACCACCACCACCACATCCGTTGAGGTGGTGGCCGCCAATTGGTGGTGGTTGGCGGCAAGATAAGGGCCATGAACAAGGATTTCGAGAGGGTAAAAATCGTCCAAAACTCCGATTTTCAAAAGCTAGATCCAAGCTCCATTGAGCTCAAATCAAAACCTAAATGATCTAGAGATTTAGCAAGGAGGGGGGAGGAAGAGAAACTGACCTTATTTGAAGCTTGGAATCGGGTATTTGCCCTAGGCACCATGACCGACCACTTGTGTTGAGTTCCTTGCCGAAATCTGATTCCTACAACAAATGCTCCATTTCAAAGCTCGATTTCAACTCCTTAGGCCCTTCTGAAGTCGATAGTGGCTTTGATTTGGGCTGAGGAGGGCTCTATGTCGAGTTGCCATTAAGGCATGGTCGGTCATGCCTAAATTCCAAGTATTTCTCCCTCCACTTGGCAGTGGACATCATGAACTTGGCTGGTAGTGTTATGGGCAGTTGAGAGTGCTGTATTGGGAGTGGAATTGGATGCCAAATGGCTTCAATCCATTAATTTTTTCTAAGCGGACTGATCGATCAGAAGCTACTGGGCCAACTGTAATGGAAATCTGCTGCTCTGGCCGTAGGAGAGCCTTCCTAAGGGAGGAGACATGGAAGACGTCATGCAAGCCAGCCAACTCCGACAGCAACTCTAGTCTATAAGCCAAGGGGCCGACCTGCTCCATGATTCTATAGGGCTCCATATATCTAGGACCGAGCTTCCTCCACCCGCGTACTCAAGAGACTCCATACATAAACATATGGTCTCCTCCCTCAGATACCACATTATAGTTCAAGATGTTGGACATGTGTGTCACATCCCTTTGTTTGAGAATAACAAATCCCATACTGTATTTGATATTGCTTGTAGTGTATTTATAGTGTGCAGGAACTATAGGTGCAATACTCCACAGGTATAAGGCAGCTTGGAACAACCTTTTGAAAGGAGTACCGCTACCGCCAGCACTACCGCCAGCGCTATCACTACCGCCAGGCGTTATCTCGAGTTTGTGCACGCGACGGTTTCGTAACCGCTACCGCTACCACTACCGCCAGCGCTATCTCCCGCTACCGCCGGCGCTATCGCTACCGCCAAGCGCTATCTCCAGTTCATGCATAGCGCCACGCCGCCGACGGTTTCGCAACCGCTCCACACGAACGCTACCGCCGGCGCTAACCACTACCGCAGGCGCTAGCTCCAAGTTCTATAAAATGGTGGGCTCTCTCGTTTTGGTTAGAGATCCCAGAGAGGTTGCTTGTGCCACAAATCCAGTGCTGTTATGCTGCCGAAGATGGATCTCCCACAAAAAGCTTAAGGAGAATTATGGAGGAGGACTACGTCACGCTGCATCCGAAGGACGATCGCTTCTACCTCGCTTATACTACAGCGATCCTTCATCCTCAACTCCAGAGATCTCATATAGGGAGTTTTATTATTATTTTCATTATTTCCATTCCATATTTCTTTGTAACCGTTTAGTTAATTCGCCTTGTGTTGGCGACTAGGTCCTTGCGCGGCTTAGGGGGAATTCGAAATTTTTAACTTTAAAATTTTACGTTTAGCAATTTTAAGCATACGAGATGTAGAAATAGAATTCGTTACAAAAAGAGAAGTTTTTGATTTTCTTACCTTGCAATTGTTTCCGTCTTCTCTTTTGCTTGATGTGTTGCCAACAAATGAGTCCAATATTGTGATGTTGTATTTTTCTTCCTCCAAGCATGAGTCCTCATCAATTTCTTCTCTTGGATCCATAAGGAATTCCTCTTGTTCATCATCTGTAGAAGGAAGACTATAAGTATTCTCAAGAAATTTCCAAATTTCATAAGCAGTAGAAAATGTATAAATAAGTTTGAAAATATTTTGATCTAATGCACAATATAGACTATTCATAGATTTGGCATTTAAAAACATTTCATTTTTATTTAAAATACTTGGGGGCATTTTAATTATAATATTCCATACTTCCATATCCAAAGACTTAAGAAATTTTTTCATAAGAAATTTCCACCCATTATAATTTTTTCCTTCAAATAAAGGTGGTGCTAAAGATTTTTCATTTATAAGAAAATTTCCCTATTAGTAGAAGCGAGATCATGAGACGCCATTATTCCTGGTTTTTAAACCATTTGGAATAACCTAGCTCTGATACCACTTGTTGGATCTTATGGCGCCCTTAGAGGGGGGGGGGGGGGAATAAGGGAATAAAAATCTTTTTATAATTTTATGGGAATTACTAAATTGTATAAAGTAATATGAGAAAGGCAAAATAACAATTTAGCTAATTTGTGAGAATATCATAATTTTCATCTTTAGAAATAAGTACTAAATTGTTTTATGATTAAGAGATTGAAATAAACAATTTAGTTAAAGTATTTTGAATTGAAAACTTTGTAACCAATATATTAAAGATAACGCCAAAGAAGAGAAATCAAGTAAACACAAATAAAAACATGATTGTATTTATATAAAAAGGTGTTTACAAAATTTGATTTCAATATCGCTAGAAATCGGAGGCGTACAAAAGTAAATTTCTTTTCCTTTTCTATACCGACTTGTATCCCCAAAAACCGGTTGGCTTTAGCCTATCCTTCCCCGGATAAGGCCTCAAGCCGCTCTAGCCAATCATTCCCCGGATATGGCCTCGAGCCCCTAGATCTAATCACCTAGAACTAGTCGCCAACACAAGGCGAATTTCCCCCTAAGTCTTACCCAGACCTACTAGCCAACACAAGGCGAATTAACTAAACGGTTACAAAGAAATATGGAATGGAAATAATGAAAATAATAATAAAACTCCCTATATGAGATCTCTGGAGTTGAGGATGAAGGATCGATGTAGTATAAGCGAGGTATAAACGGTTACAATTGATGCACTTTAAAAAGATATATCAAAGCATGATCTCTACAATGTTTTGGTATTTCTTGAATTTAAAATTAAGGAACATTGTAGTATAATCTCTCTTTGATATGTTCATTTCATGCTTGGTATCTTTATGAAAATTTTTGAGATTTTAAAAAGGTTAAAACATCTTTGAATTTTGAACCAAAACTCATATTTCTACTTCTGCTTTTCATGCTTACAAAAAGATGTTTATTATAATCTTCCGCTTGCTTACAACTCTTATCTTTATATTTGAAATCTCTTATATATGTTATGCTTACACTCTTAATCATTATTTATATTTCGAAAAGCTCGATCATGATATATAAATGCCTCCTTACTACCCTCACCCCACCTTCTTTTGATAATACCAAAAGGGGGAGATTAATTGAAGAAATCTATATATGAGAAATATAGATAAATAAGGGGAGACTATAATTCATGAATTCTATCATTTAGGGGGAGTAACACATAAATTGCATTTATGTAGGGGGAGCATTAAGATAGGGGGAGTATGCACAATTTCATCATGCTTATCATGCTTATCATATACTATAGTTGCACTATCATCTTGCTTATCTTATCTATAAACACTATTGTTGATTTCTTGCTTAGAGGATTTGTTATTATCAAAAGGGGGAGATTGTTGGACATGTGTGTCACATCCCTTTGTTTGAGAATAACAAATCCCATATTGTATTTGATATTTCTTGTAGTGTGTTTATAGTGTGCAGGAACTATAGGTGCAATACTCCACAGGTATAAGGCAGCTTGGAACAACCTTTTGAAAGGAGTACCGCTACCGCCAGCACTACCGCCAGGCGTTATCTCGAGTTCGTGCACGCGATAGTTTCGTAGCCGCTACCGCTACCGCTACCGCCAGGGCTATCTCCCGCTATCGCCAGCGCTATCGCTACCGCCAAGCGCTATCTCCAGTTCGTGCACAGAGCCACGCCGCCGACGGTTTCGCAACCGCTCCACACGAACGCTACCGCCGGCGCTAGCCACTACCGCAGGCGCTAGCTCCAAGTTCTATAAAATGGTGGGCTCTCTCTCGTTTTGGTTAGAGATCCCAGAGAGGTTGCTTGTGCCACAAATCCAGTGTTGTTATGCTGCCGAAGATGGATCTCCCACAAAAAGCTTAAGGAGAATTCTGGAGGAGGACTACGTCACGCTGCATCCGAAGGACGATCGCTTCTACCTCGCTTATACTACAGCGATCCTTCATCCTCAACTCCAGAGATCTCATGTAGGGAGTTTTATTATTATTTTCATTATTTCCATTCCATATTTCTTTGTAACCGTTTAGTTAATTCGCCTTGTGTTGGCGACTAGGTCTGGGTAGGACTTAGGGGGAAATTCGCCTTGTGTTGGCGACTGGTTCTAGGTGATTAGATCTAGGGGCTCGAGGCCATTTCTGGGGAAGGATTGGCTAGAGCGGCTTGAGGCCTTATCCGGGGAAGGATAGGCTAAAGCCAACCGGTTTTTGGGGATACAAGTCGGTATAGAAAAGGAAAAGAAATTTACTTTTGTACGCCTCCGATTTCTAGCGATATTGAAATCAAATTTTGTAAACACCTTTTTATACAATCATGTCTTTATTTGTGTTTACTTGATTTCTCTTCTTTGGCGTTATCTTTAATATATTGGTTACAAAGTTTTCAATTCAAAATACTTTAACTAAATTGTTTATTTCAATCTCTTAATCATAAAACAATTTAGTACTTATTTCTAAAGATGAAAATTATGATATTCTCACAAATTAGCTAAATTGTTATTTTGCCTTTCTCATATTACTTTATACAATTTAGTAATTCCCATAAAATTATAAAAAGATTTTTATTACCTTATTCACCCCCCTCTAAGGGCGACATAAGATCCAACACAAGATAGTCTAATCACCTAGAGAAGGGGGGGGGGGGGGGGATGAATAGGTGTTTCAAAAAAAAATAGTCTTCTTTAAGTGTTCACTATTTTAGCTAAGAAATGCAATGACAAAAATCACACCACAGAAAGCACACAAAGATTTATAGTGGTTCCCCAGTTAATGGTGCATCCACTTTCCCCCTTCACCTATCTAGCGGTATGCTAGACTCAGCCAACTCCTCCAAATCTCGGATCTCTTTCACAGATCCTACACCTCAGGCACAAAGGCCCTACAGCTTAGGCATTATTGGCCCTACAATTCAGATCCACTCAGGATCCTACCTCAGGTTCCCAGAACCCTACAACTCAGCCACAACAAGCCCTACAACTCAGACCTTCAGTATATCCTACCTCAAAGTGCACACACTACTACAGCTCAGATCCCCAGCAGGGATCCTACATCAGATTTCCTAAGAAATCATATAGCTCAGGTCTTCACAGACCCTACACTTAGGCTGTCAACAGAACCCTACAACTCAGAGTTCAAGCACTCCTACAACTCAGATCTCAAAGAGATCCTGCAGAAGATGTTTAGAAGAAGATTTTTACAGACTTAGACTCTTAAGGATAGAGCTTTGAATAGCTTGAGTCTTCTTAGGCCTTTCTGAGCAGAAAGCCTTCTTTAGCAGCACCACGGGATCTTCAATAAATGAACTTTGTCATTTGGATCAATGCTGAGCTTTCTTGAATGAAGAAGTATTCTTGCTCTCAAGATTGAGAGCTTTCTTGTTAAATCTTGGCTTCTTTCACGTTCTTATTATTCTTTCTTTTTAAAAAGTTTTGCGTTTTACTATTGTATTGTTTTTTTTCGACGACAAGAACTTTTCTTCCTTTTGATTTCTTAACAAAATCTTCTCAAGGGTTGGGGTTAGACGACCCTCTCTTATCTTTTTATATCACTGATTCTTCTAACGCCCGGGGTCTGAAAAGGTTTTGTCTCAGGATACTTTTCATACATGATTGATTTGACATTTGCTTTTGTCGCTTCTGTTGATTTGAAATCCCGCCTAATGATCTTGTCAAGATGATATCGTTGTGTGAAGATAGCTTACACAACAATAAATGAGTTAGCAAGCTTTTCTTGAATCTTCACAACGATATTGTCGTGTGATACTTATTGTCACGATGATATATGACTTATCTGTCTTTTCTTGAGTCCTCACAACGATTTCGCCATGTGATACTTGTTGTCACGATGATATATGACTTATCTATCTTTTCTTGAGTCCTCACAAGGATATCGTCGAGTGTGACTTGTTGTCATGACGATATATGACTTATCTGTCTTTTCTTGAGTACTCACAACGATATCGTCGTGTGATACTTTGTTTACACGATGCTATCGTCGTGTTCTTCTTATTGTCACGTCGATATTTGACTTGACTTCTTCTGCCTTCTGCGAGTGCTCACAACGATACCGTCGTGTGTACCTTGTTGACACGATGATATATGCCTTAGTCATTTTTGCTTGATCTTAAGGCATTATACTTAGAATGTATGATGTCCTAACCTGCTCATGTCACATCAAATACAAATTGTACTTATCATTGACCTAGGGACTTCTCCAAATATGGAACATTGTGGGCAATGTTCCCAACAAATAGTATTATTTTCTTCAAGAAAGCTAGAGTTCATCCTGTGAAGAAAAAGAAGATCTCAGTACAAAATCCGAAGAAGGAGATAAATTTAGAGAATCAATCTAGTGCTCCTAATCACACTGAGATAAGCAATATACAAGATTCATCATTCAAGATTTCTACTGTTGCAGCTGTGATGGCTGTCTCCATCAAAGCCTAAAGAAGATTCTCGGAAATCAAATGAAAATCATATTGAGTCTATTCATATCTTTGTAATAAGAAATTCTATTCATCTTTCTATAAGATCTCTCTGAGATTTGAGGTAGGGTTCCTGTTGAGGCCCCGAGGTAGGATTCATTTGTTGAATCTAAAAGTAGGGCTCTTATTGAAGGCCTGAGGTAGGGTTCCTGT
Source organism: Dactylorhiza incarnata (assembly GCA_033032865.1). Classification (NCBI taxonomy): domain Eukaryota; kingdom Viridiplantae; phylum Streptophyta; class Magnoliopsida; order Asparagales; family Orchidaceae; genus Dactylorhiza; species Dactylorhiza incarnata. Next base: position 4,729,633 of record JAWHQI010000097.1, on the reverse strand, counting down.
TGACGACCAAAGGTAGGATTCATTTGTTAAATCTGAGTGTATAACTCTTGTTGAAGGCCTGAGTGTAGGGCTCTCGTTGAAGGCCTGAGGTAGGGTTCCTGTTGAGGACCTCAGGTAAGATTCTAGGACAGCATCTGGGTTGTAAGATCCTATGGTTGGATCTAAGGTAGGGAATTGGGTTTTTTCCTGAGGTAAGAGTCACGGACTCTGAGTTGTAAGATATGTGAAGGAGATCTGAGATTTCGAGAAGTTTGCTGAGGCTAGCACACTATTAGATATGTGTAGGGAGAAAGTGGAGTACCCATACTGGGGAATCACTATATATTCTGTGTTCTATGTGCTGTGATTATTCTGTGATTGTTTATATTCCTTTGTTTATCAAGAAAAGCTAACAAACATCTCAAACACCTATTCACCGCCCTCTATGTGGTAGAGCCCAGAGAAAGCCAAGAAAAAAGATTACAGTCCTACATTATTCTCAAGTAAGATTATTTACATGTGAAGTTCTTACATCATATCAGTTAGTGGTGTAGTTTCCACTTTTTAGGGTTTAATGGGGGTTTGTCCTTCCAATCACGGTTGACCAATGAAAGTCGTACGATTTCGGAGTCGAATTTGATGGTTGGCCCTTTAGAGAGATGGGAGATCATGGAATTTGATGGTTAGTCCTACAAAAGTTGAATTTGATGGCGTAGTTTCCACTAGTAATGTTTGTTAGTCATACAAAAGTACCCACGGGCTTTACCAAAGAACACGTAAGCATGAACATGTATGAAAAACACTACTATTGAAGAAGGAGAAAACTAAGGCGGGGTAAGTATCTCTTTTGACTTCATATCGTCTGGAATATTGGAACTCGCCATCAGGAACTCGCTAACTTTTGCTCACTTATCGAAACTATAAAAGCTAGCTAGATCCCAAACCAACAACATGCGCATACGGCAAAGAAGCCCGTAAAATACAAAACTTTCACTTGATGATGCAAAAACGAAAGAAGAGGACGAGATCGTAAGAAAGAAATTGATATTTGCAACAATTATATAAAGTACATACATCGTATAAAGAAACTATCATTTCCAATATAAAAATGCATTAATGAAATTAGCATAAATATATAAAAATTAAACTGTTGCGGGTCGCACACGGTTCTTCCGTGGTCCGGTCTAAATTGACCGCCTTAGCTCGAGAGTCGAACCGGTGCGCGCAAACAGTCAAAGTTGACGGTAATGGACAAGGAGACTTTTACCGTGGAAAACCCCAAGGCGGGGTGAAAAACCACGTCGTCGGAGCTGGCGCCGACTAAACTTCACTATTTTGCTGGAGGTTACAACCTTTAGAGATACAGAGGGCGACAGGCCGCGCCTCTTTACAATTTTGAATGAGGGAGATGATCGGAGGGTGACAGGCCACCTCTCACGATGCTGAATAACTTGGGAAAATTCTCTAAGTCTTGGACTCTTCAGTTTCTGGACTGGACTCCTCCAGGATCGTGGCTTCACTTATGCTCTAAGCTTTGCCTTGGGTGAGAGCCTCGTAGCGCACTGGGAGAGTGCGAACCTTGGGGAAGAGTGCACACATTGAGGGGAAGTGTGCACGTTGCTCACGTTGACCGAACGGACGATGCTCACTTCCGCGGAACGGAGGAGGCACGTAGTAGGATTTCCCGGAGGCAGGATTCCTGTAGAGAGAGAAAGAGAGAGAGAGATTTCCCAGAGAGAGAGAGAGATTTCCCAGAGAGAGAGTCTGGATCCAAATGAAGACCCCTGGGGTCCTATTTATAAGATTCCGGGGTAGTTATGGCGGTTATGGTGTGCCGATAGCGCCTTTTATTTAAATAAGTAATTAAATAAATAGGAAAATAGAAAGATCGGACGGCTCATACGCGTCCCTACCATGATCGGGCGGTTTGGCAACCGCCGGGTGGTTAACTCGCCGGAGCGGCGGCGCCGGCCACCGCCGGACTCCCAAAAATGGGCGGCGGTGGCGGCAGCCTTCTTCCTCGCGGGGAAGAAGGGCCGACCGCCGCCCTCCCTCAAGGAGGGAGGGGCGGCCGGCCTCCTCCCTCGAAGAGGGAGGGGCGGCCGACCTCCTCCCTCGAGGAGGGAGGAACGGCCGGCCCCCTCGAGGGAGGGGCGGCCGGCCGGGCCGACCCCCTCCATGGAGGGGGCGGCCGGCCTCCTCCCCCGAAGTGGGAGGGGCGGCCGGCCGGGCCGACCCCCTCCAAGGAGGGGGCGGCCGGCCTCCTCCCCCGAAGAGGGAGGGGCGGCCGGCCGGGCCGACCCCCTCCAAGGAGGGGGCAGCCGACCTCCTCTCTCGAAGAGGGAGGGGCGGCCGGCCGGGCCGACCCCCTCCAAGGAGTGGGTGGCCGGCCTCCTCCCTCGAAGAGGGAGGGGCAGCCGGCCTCCTCCCTCGAGGAGGGAGGGGCGGCCGGCCCCCTCGAGGAAGGGGTGGCCGACCGGGCCGACCCCCTCCAAGGAGGGGGCGACCGGCCTCCTCCCTCGAAGAGCGAGGTGCGGCCGTCCGGGCCGACCCCTTCCGAGGAGGGGGCGGCCGGCCCCCGCAAAGGGGGGCAGCGGCCGGCGGCCGGCCCCCTCTCGAGAGAGAGGAGGCGGCGGTTAGCCCGGATTGGGCTCGACGGTTCGTCTCTCGAGGGCGGTTACGCCAAGTGGTAGTTACGCCGAGCGGCGGTTATACGAAGTGGGGTTGACCGTTTGACCGCCACGTTGGAGATAGTGGGGAAGCGGTTTGACCGGCCATGATGGAGAGGGTGGAGTTAGCGGGGGTTTGAAAAACCGCCCACTAACCACCCTAAACCGGGCTATAAATATGAGTACGCATCAATTGCCCCCCAAGACCTTTGACGGGGAGAACAGTCAGCTTAAGGAGGAGAAGGTCTTTCCCCTACGGACTCTTGTTTCCATCATGGCGGGAGGCGAGGAGATTGCTCGCGAGGTAAGTGAATCCATCGCAAGGATAGGTCACGGGAGAAGGGGCGGAGCATCCAAACGAGTGCGGTGAGCGGAGCGCCGCCGGGACGCAAGTGGGTGCGCCCCGGGTCGCCACTCCCAACCGCGCGCATGGGCGTGCATGCCCCGGGGAAGGGCGCGCGGGAGCGCGCGCGCCCCGGGGGGGGGGGGGGGGGTGCGCACGGGAACACTTTGGGGCTAACGTTGGCTGATTCTGATCTTATTTTTCTGCTTTATTCTTACAGGGATCCAAGCGTGGAGGTTCCGGGCACCCAATGAGAGGTCGCTCTTTTCTGAATGTCGAGGGTATTGCTGTCTGGAGAAAACGGTACAATATACCCGACGATTTGGAGATCAGGGTGCCAGGGGTCCAAGAGCGGGCCCAAAATCCTCCGTCCGGATGGATGACTATATGCGATTCTTCTTTCCGATCTGGCTTTCGCCTGCCTCCTTGCGAGGAGGTAGTGGAGATTCTGAGGTTCTTTGCGTGTCCGGTCTCTCAGTACACGCCATTGGGCATGATCCGGATGATGGGTTTGGCCGCCTTCTTTTGAGAGCACGGATCCCGGATTTCGTTGGACTTATTCCGCAAGTTGTGCTTCGTGGAATCAGATGGCGGCGGGCGCATCGAGGTTCACAGCAATAAGCGATGGTTCAGGTTTGAAAGTCGTGTCGATCGTCGGCACGGGAACACTTTATATGGATATGTTCGCAATTCCTGGTTTCTTCCAGAGGAATGGAGATCGCTTCTTGGTCGTAGTCGCAGAATCTCTGGACGAGAGCATGAGTTTGCCCCGGTGCTTGGCTTTGTGGACGCGGGTTCGCTATCGAAGGCCCTTTTCCACCTGTCAAAGGGCGTGGAGGAGAAGCGTTTGCTTCTCTGCGGGATGTCTACTGACGCAGGACGCTCTGCTGCGGCTCCTTTGGGTCGCGGGACGAAGAGGCGCCTTGTCTTCCGTAATGTTGATCACACTTCGGCCCCTCGATCCCCAGACAGAGGGGGAGAGCAAGCAGAGGATGCGGCGGTTGGCGAGCCTCAGGTCACGGGTGTGCCCGATGTTTCAGATGTGGAGGTACTCGAGTCTCCTGCCCCCCAAGTTCCTGATCAGGTCCCACGCCGGCGTCCGGTGAAGGGAGTACGAGTATCGTCATCGCTGGAGGCGATGAAAGCTGCGGTTAGCATGATTTTGATCCTCTTTCTTCTCCCCTTTCAATGTCGTTCGTGTTCTGAGCATTTTCTTGTCTTCTGCAGATTGGCGTCCAGACGAGTATCGCCCATACCTGGAATGACCATTACGTTGGTCTGAAGGATAGCTATGAGCAGCTTCAGAGGGAGCTCCGGGAGTCCCAAGAGTCCCTGTTGATTTCCAGGGGTAGATGGGAGCGTGATACGTCGCGATTCAGCCAGATTGAGGCAGGTCTGCGTGCTGAGCTCAGACAGTTACAGGGGGAGCTTCGTGCTGAGAAGGAGCAGGCTGACGAGTTCACCCGCCTTCGGGCGGCGGCCCTTGAAGACGTTGCTCGCTTGGAGACGGAGGTGGGGCGTCTTTCGTCACAGGATCGGATTGCTGAGTTAAAGGCTTCGGGGGTTGCCGAGTACCGGGACTCGCTTGACTACGAGCAGGATCGCGCGACCTTTGCCTACGAGATCCGCGGTGAGATCTGGAGCTCAGAGGTGGAGCCACAGCTGGAAGACGAGCGTGAGATCGCCTTTCGTCGAGGTGCGGCGAAGGCTTTCCGCCTGATTGCTAGAGTCCGTGGTGTGGACGTTGAGGGCCTCGGGGTCGGCGACCTATCCGAAGATGATGCCGATGCCTCGGAGGGCGAGACCAGCGCCTGATGCATAGTCATTTGTATTCTTGTACTCTTTGTGTATTCAGTTGTGTGTCGTTTGCGTGTTTTTATGTTGGTTGTGATATCTGCCCCCGTTTGTTGACCAGGTTTGTAGATCATCTTACTTTGTTTTTGTGATGACATGGACACCTGGGAAGGTGCGATTGTGGATGAGCTCCGTGTTTGTTTTATTCGTCTTGTTTGGCGTAGTAACAGTCCTTTGACCGAACTTGCCTCCAAGGAAGGACCGATGGTCCTGTCGCTTGAATTGGACGAGGACCGAGGGTCCGGTCGTCCGTTGGGATAGGTGTAGGTACGATCCTTTGACCGACCTTGCCTCCAAGGAAGGACCGAGGGTCCTGTCGCTTGTCTTGGACGAGGACCGAGGGTCTGGTCGTCCGTTGGGATAGGTGTAGGTACGATCCTTTGACCGACCTTGCCTCCAAGGAAGGACCGAGGGTCCTGTCGCTTGTCTTAGACGAGGACCGAGGGGGTCCGGTCGTCCGTATTCTACAGGTGTAGGTGCGATCCTTTGACCGACCTTGCCACCAAGGAAGGACCGAAGGTCCTGTCGCTTGTCTTAGACGAGGACCGAGGGGGTCCGGTCGTCCGTCTTCTACAGGTGTAGGTGCGATCCTTTGACCGACCTTGCCACCAAGGAAGGACCGAGGGTCCTGTCGCTTGTCTTAGACGAGGACCGAGGGGGTCCGGTCGTCCGTCTTCTACAGGTGTAGGTGCGATCCTTTGACCGACCTTCCCTCCAGGGAAGGACCGAGGGTCCTGTCGCTTGAATTGGACGAGGACCGAGGGTCCGGTCGTCCGTTGGGATATGTGTAGGTACGATCCTTTGACCGACCTTGCCTCCAAGGAAGGACCGAGGGTCCTGTCGCTTGCTCGTCATTTGCTGTATTGGTATGGAGCTCCCGAGGGTTAGTCCTTTGAGATGATGTGATTTTACGTATGCTCGATTGCGCGTGATTTGTAGGCAAATTGGCTCTGAGAATAGCCATGCATTTACTAAGCAAGGAGAACGAGCAAGCATATGTTCACATATAACGAAATGACGGCTCATGTGCAAGTGGCAACTTCCGACCTTTAAGTTTTGTAGTTGCTCATAACACAAACATTAGTTCATAAGATAAAAGATGAAGTCGAGGAGGCTGTTCATCTAGTGCTTGAAGTGCCTACGTGCGAGGTTGCTCGGACGTTGGGCTGCACTTGCTCTAGGTAGCATGCTCGTGCTGTCTCTTGGTCTCCGCGAACGACTCCCACCCCGGCCGGGGTGACAAATTTCATGGCGAGGTGCGGGATGGACGGGATTGCCCCAAATGCTACCTGGAGCGGACGACCGAAGATCGTATTGTACGGTGATTCCGTTGTAACTGCCACAAACTGAACATTGTGAGGTGCCTGCTTCGGGAACTCTCCCATGGTTACTGGGAGGGAGATGGTCCCCTCAACGGGGACAGGGTTTCCGTTGAATCCGTGAATGGGCCCTGGAGCTCGCTGAAGCCTTTCCCTCGGGATCTTCATTCCCTAGAGAGCGGTCATGAAGATAACGTTCACTGAACTGCCATTGTCGATCAGTATTCTCTTGACGCGGAAGCTGGGATCTCCTATCTCAGCACTTATGACCAGGGGGTCTTGGTGCGGCGTTAGCAGCCCCTCGAGGTCCTTGTCTCCGAAGGAGATTGTTCCCGAGGTTTGAATGCTCCAGTCTTTGCCCCATTCCTCGTGCTTGGCGATGGAGTTGACTGCGTCGTAAGGTGATCCGTAGATGGTCTCTACGGTCCCTACTATTTCTCTGTTCCCTGGACCCCCTTGGGGGGCTGGTGGCTGGTTCCGGGTACGGTCCTGTATGAACCTTCCGAGGATGCCTTGACGGATGAGGCGCTCAATTTCATCCTTGAGCTTTACGCACTCCTCCGTCGTGTGCCCTGGTGCTCTGTGGAACTCGCAGTACTTTGAGGGGTCTCCTTTGTTCGGCTGGATTTCTCGCGGCCTTCGCAGCGCCGGGTTGTCCTGAATCGCATAAAGCACGTTAGCACGAGAAGTGTTGAGTGGCGCATACTCTCGGTACGCGTTGGATCCTTTGTTACCGCGCCGATCTTGTCGGCGGGCATTGCTCCGATGTTCCTCCGGCTGCCGCGGGTTCGGTTCCTCTTTCTTTCTCTTTAGTCCTCCCTCGAATTGCTGGCGATGAGCCTCTATCGCTTCGTCGGCCGCGATTTGAGCTTCTATCCGGTGGATGAGGTCGGGATAGCTTGGGACGGTATCCCTCATCAGAGTTGAGTAGAAGCCGCTGGGTCGGATTCCGCCGAGGAAAACCCCTCGCAAGAGCTCTGGGTCTACCCCTGGGATTTGTCGTGCCTCGGTGGTGAATCAGCGGAAGAAGTCCTTAAGCGTCTCTCCTTCATTTTGACGTATTCCGGAGAGGTGGGAGGGATCCCGGATGACTCTTCTGTTTTCCACAAACTGCTCGACGAACACTTGGGTCAGCTTGACGAAGTTGTTGATCATCCCCTCTTTAAGCGAGTGGAACCATGTCCGGGCCTGCCCCTTGAGTGTCGCTGGGAAGACTTGGCACATGAGTTGATCACTAGCATTGTAGATGCGCATCACAGTTGCGAAGTGGTTGATGTGCTCGAGGGGGTCGTTGGTCCCGTCGAAGGTTTCCACGCTGGGCAGCTTGAACCCATGAGTGACCGGGTAAGCTAGGATCTGGGGAGTCAACGGGGATCCACGTCCAAGTGCCCCCCGAGCACAGGCGGGGGTCCTCCCCAAATGTCTGCATTCTTCTGCCACCACCTCACGGATTTCCTCCCGCGTGATTCTTCTCATCTCCTGGTCGGGGACTGTAGCCGCCGAATGATGGTGATGGAGCGGGTGAGTGGAACTAGAAGTGTCGGACTGCCCATCTCTTGCGGCGTGATGTACGTCGGCGGTGTACCCACCGCGAGGTTGGCTCTCTGCCGGAGGTGGTACATCATTCGGTTGTGGAGGCGGATTGGGAGCACGCGGTGCTGCGGCGTTCCTGAGGAGCAGGAGCATCTCGGTTTGAAATTCTTCTAGTCGGTTCATCCGCTCCTCCATGGCCGCCATAGGCGTGGCGACCGCTTCTCCAACAGGAACAATGTTGACGCCTGAGAGCGTGGATGCAGATCCCGGCTGCCCTTCGTGAACAGGCTCTTCGGTCGCACGAGCAGTCTTTCTTGTCATTTCCGTCGGTCGAGTATCACTGTGCTGGGATACTGCCTTTTGAATTCTAGAGCTTTGGGGAACACTTTCCCACAGACGGCGCCAAACTGTTGCGGGTCGCACACGGTTCTTCCGTGGTCCAGTCTAAATTGACCGCCTTAGCTCGAGAGTCGAACCGGTGCGCGCAAACAGTCAAAGTTGACGGTAATGGACAAGGAGACTTTTACCGTGGAAAACCCCAAGGCGGGGTGAAAAACCACGTCGTCGGAGCTGGCGCCGAATAAACTTCACTATTTTGCTGGAGGTTACAACCTTTAGAGATACAGAGGGCGACAGGTCGCGCCTCTTTACAATTTTGAATGAGGGAGATGATCGGAGGGTGACAGGCCACCTCTCACGATGCTGAATAACTTGGGAAAATTCTCTAAGTCTTGGACTCTTCAGTTTCTGGACTGGACTCCTCCAGGATCGTGGCTTCACTTATGCTCTAAGCTTTGCCTTGGGTGAGAGCCTCGTAGCGCACTGGGAGATTGCGAACCTTGGGGAAGAGTGCACAGGTTGAGGGGAAGTGTGCACGTTGCTCACGTTGACCGAACGGACGATGCTCACTTCCGCGGAACGGAGGAGGCACGTAGGAGGATTTCCCGGAGGCAGGATTCCTGTAGAGAGAGAAAGAGAGAGAGATTTCCCAGAGAGAGAGAGATTTCCCAGAGAGAGAGAGTCTGGATCCAAATGAAGACCCCTGGGGTCCTATTTATAGGATTCCAGGGTAGTTATGGCGGTTATGTTGTGCGGATAGCGCCTTTTATTTAAATAAGTAATTAAATAAATAGGAAAATAGAAAGATCGGACGGCTCATACGCGTCCCTACCATGATCGGGCGGTTTGGCAACCGCCGGGTGGTTATCTCGCCGGAGCGGCGGCGCCGGCCACCGCCGGACTCCCAAAAATGGGCGGCGGTGGCGGCGGCCTTCTTCCTCGCGGGGAAGAAGGGCCGACCGCCGCCCTCCCTCAAGGAGGGAGGGGTGGTCGGCCTCCGGCCGACCTCCTCCCTCGAGGAGGGAGGGGCGGTCGGCCCCCTCGAGGGAGGGGCGGCCGGCCGGGCCGACCCCCTCCAAGGAGGGGGCGGACGGCCGGGCCGACCCCCTCCAAGGAGGGGGCGGACGGCCGGGCCGACCCCCTCCAAGGAGGGGGCGGCCGGCCTCCTCCCCCGAAGTGGGAGGGGCGGCCGGCCGGGCCGACCCCCTCCAAGGAGGGGGAGGCCGGCCTCCTCCCTCGAAGAGGGAGGGGCGGCCGGCCGGGCCGACCCCCTCCAAGGAGGGGGTGGCCAGCCTCCTCCCTCGAAGAGGGAGGGGCGGCCGGCCTCCTCCCTCGAGGAGGGAGGGGCGGCCGGCCCCCTCGAGGAAGGGGTGGCCGACCGGGCCGACCCCATCCAAGGAGGGGGCGGCCGGCCTCCTCCCTCGAAGAGGGAGGGGCGGCCGTCCGGGCCGACCCCTTCCGAGGAGGGGGCGGCCGGCCCCCGCAAAGGGGTGCGGCGGCCGGCAGCCGGCCCCCTCTCGAGAGAGAGGAGGCGGCGGTTAGCCCGGATTGGGCTCGACGGTTCGTCTCTCGAGGGCGGTTACGCGGAGCGGGCGGTTACGCCAAGTGGTAGTTACGCCGAGCGGCGGTTATACGAAGTGGGGTTGACCGTTTGACCGCCACGTTGGAGATAGTGGGGAAGCGGTTTGACCGGCCATGATGGAGAGGGTGGAGTTAGTGGGGGTTTGAAAAACCGTCCACTAACCACCCTAAACCGGGCTATAAATATGAGTACGCATCAAATGTCAATAAACAAAATAATGTATAAAAAATGCATACGAAAATCACTTGTGAGTGGGGCGAGGAGAAACCGATGCATAAAGATTTGTATTCGATGTATGGCAAATACCACAACTGGTAAATGTTGGTACACACGTCGAGTGAATTCAATGCAAAGACAAAAATAGGGGCAAAGAGCAGAAATCAACATAATGCGCACTATGGAACTCGACGCACGTCGATTTATAACATGTTTTTCAAACGACAAAATCTACTATGTGCAAAATAAACAATTCAATTCAATTATTACTTAAATCCCAAATCCAAATTTAAATATGTTTATAGTTGCGGGAAGATTGAGACTTTAACTACAGTATTACCTGCTACAGAACCCAATAATCTCTTGAATACCTTGAAGCTGGGTTCATTATCACCTCTTCCTGGCAAGAGAGAAACTCTAGTAGGTCAAGACTCGGAAGGCATGATGAACTCCGAACAAAAAGTAGATGAAGAAGTATAAGAGGAGAAAGAGCATAGCGAAGTAAGCAATGAAGATAATGAACCTAAAAGCGGAGGGGAATGGAGAAACTGGGTAGAGCTTCCCCAAGACATTCTTTTGATAATCTTCAAGAAAAATATACCGGTAGTGATTTTACCATCCACTCAATTCATGTGCAGGGCATGAAAATAGCTTTCTAATCTGCCGACACTTTATAAGTGCATCGAGCTGAGCAATTTTATTGAGCCGATGATAAAATAGCGAAAGTTGCAATCTTCTTAAAGATTATCAAAATAATGTCTCAGGGAAGCTATGTCTGGTTTCTCCATCCACACCCTTTTAGGTTAATTATCATCAAAGCTTAATTCATTATTCTCTTGCTCCTCTTGTACCACAATCTCTTTTTCTTCTTTGGAATTCATGCCTTCCGAGACCTAACCTACAAGGGTTTCTTCTTTGTCAGGATGAGGTCATAAGGAACACAGTTTCAAGGGACTAGTAAGATGCATAATGATGGATTTTTGTATTCAATGCATGTCAAATACCACAACTTGTAAAAGGTAGCACACACGTCGAGTGAATCTGAAGCAAAGATAAAATTTGATGCAATGAAAAATATAGGTGCAAAAAAGCAGAAATCAACATAAGGCGCACCATATTAGTTGATGCACATCGTTTTATAGCATGCTTTTCAAATGACAAAAATTATTTTGTGCAAAATAAACAATTCAATTCAATTATTCTCTAGATCTTATATTTTCTTATGTTCCTTTCAATATAATATAAATGAGATAAATAAGTTACATACTCGCATAAAGTGGAGTTAAGCCAAGTGAGACTAATTGATTTCCCTTCAATTGGTGTTAAATTTTTCATATCAATTGATGTGGAGCCAAACACCAAAAACAATAAAGGCTCAAGAGAATACTAATAAATTAATTATTTCATAATAATATTCTAACATTTATATTTCAACTTTTCTTTTATTTCTCTTACGCTGCAAAAAGTATATATTATAATAAGTCTTTGTAATTTTTTTTTTTGAAAAATGATTATTAATATTTATTGAAAAATGATGATGAAATTATCCTCAAGCCCCACTTTCTATTACTTTCAAGGATTATTTTTTGTTCTTTTTATGTCTTTTCTTTACGGGATTTTATAACCTAAAAAAGCAATTCCAGTGAATACAAAAGCAAAATCATATCATGATTTTTCGAAATATTTTAATATAAAATTAAAATAAACAATGTTGAACAAACGGGCTACAAAATTATAGTGTTTTTAAGGAGTATTTTTTATCTTCATTAAAAATAATATTAAGAAAGTCAATAAATCATAGAAATGTATTTATTTTCTTTATAAAAAGATGGAATATAAAAAGAGTTTTTAATGACATAATAAATTTTATTAAATTATTTAAGAAAGGAGTCAAGGTTGGCTAAGGCACATGATCTATGCCCTAAAGAAGCTACACCACATTCAACAAAGCTTTCAACAGATGTTGATTTCTCAAAGGTATAACACCCGATTAGATCTCAGAACTCTGACATGCGCAGATACCGAAAAAGAACAGAGCACTATAACTTTCGCTGGATGAAGTGAATGTAGAATAGAAAGCAAATAGTAGAGCTTAAGAGAGAATGATGAGTGAAATTGTGTGTATGAATCTCAAATTTAGAAGGATATTTATAAGCTGAAATAAATTCACTAGTTATTACTACATTAAATAAAAACATTTAATTATAATATATATTAATAAATATGAATATCAATTATAATATACATTAATATTATTAATATTAAATATGTATATATATTATGGTAAAATAATAATAATATTCTAATTATAATTAATTATATTATATGTAATGATATTAACATTTAATGTTATTCATATTGTTATTAATAATAGTTATATGCTAAAATTATAACATAATATTTTTTTTTGTTATATCAATATATGTATTGTTGCGGGTCGCTTAGCGCTCTCACGGACCAGAGAAATCAAACCAAAAGGAGAATGAACAACAGAACAACGAGACGTTTTACGTGGAAAACCCGAAAAGGGAAAAATCATGGGGCGGGGGCCCAACTTTGACAAAAATTCGCTAGGTGTAGTCGATTATATATATGAGTTAGATTTTCTAGGAGTACGACAGGTCACCGCTCCTTTTGCAAGTCTCTTGAGAAAAAGTTAAGTCTTCAGTAGCGCTCATGGGAGCAGTCTTGGGAGCAGAATCATCGCAGGTGGAGCACACATTGAGCAGGAGAGATAACAATGAGCCAAGTCTTCGCTGAAAAACCTCATAGCTCTCTTCTCCTTTTTTTCTGTCCTTGAAAATATAGGCCTGAGCGGTTTTTATAGTTTTCTGGGGTGCACTAGTAATTGTGCCCATCTGGATGCTGAACGGGCAAATAAGAGTGCATACTTTTGGTCACCTGGATTACCATTATTTGGAATATAACAACCAAACACCCAAGGTTGTCCAGTCAACTCGGACGGCCTAGGCAGGGTTTCAGAGAGTCGGTGATGGAAGCATCAGCGACAACGCATAAGGGGTGCACTCTAATGCACGCAAAATTGAGCTATAAACGCAAGTATACGTGCCGATCAAGTAATAAAGTGTGAGTAAGATCGTTCCCTCGGAGAAGTGATAAAATTTAGTGCTCGCAAGTACTAGCTAAATCGTTTCTTTAAATTCAAGCTGATAAAAAACAGTTGAGTTTTTAGAAAATTAAACAATATTAAAATAAAGATTGAAAAACTAGATTACTTTTACTAGAAATAAAAATACTTGTTTAAAATCAGTTGAGGAAAGCAGTCTTGTATTCCGATTTCTGACGATAATTATGATGAATTTTTTTTATGATTTATCTTATGTGAATGTTTTACGAATTATCTTGTAACAATTAAAACGGAGAAATCATAATCTCTCGATATTAGAAATCTCAATATCCTAATTCCTCTAGTTATCTCTAACGTAAATGAATTAAAGAATATTGTGCAAAGTAACAATCGTAGTCACTTAGCGAGGCCATACAAGGCAATTAGTTTGACCGACCAAATCTTGGTTTTTCTCCCCCTAATCAGCTGCCACCTCACCAATTTTCTGCTGGGGATTTCTTGGGTGGGCTCAGAGAAGACTAGGAAATGAGGGATGGTAGCCATGTGGCCACTAATCCATGAATCCCTCCTTGTCTCTTATCCAATTTGTGGTGGGGGGGGACCCAAATTCACCCTTGCATGTCACCTTCTTCCAATTTCTGAGGGGAAAGAATGGTAATTGGCTCTTGGGCCTCAGAATGGGCCTCTATTGAGGGTCTTAGTCCATGGGGATTTGGTTTGAATTCATATAAGCCCATTTTAGGCATATTTGACCAAATATTGACTTTTGAGTTGACTTGGTCAAATAGGTGAGTGGGCTGGTCCAATGTGTTGGTCATGAGTCCCTTGACTCCACCAAATGTTGATTGGGTCATGGTGGTGCCTCAATTGAGTCAATTTTGCCAATACGTGTGTTTTAGACCAAAATTGGGGGAAAGTTGACTTTGTCAAATTTGATCAATTAATGACCAATATATGGGGATTTTGGGTCCATTGTGTCCCATATAATGTTATAAGACTAGGGGTGAAGTCAATTTCATGTTTCGGGGGTCAATTGGACCAATTGGTGAAGGTTTGACCTATATTGACTTTTGGAACCCGGATACCGGTCCAACCTGTTCGAGACTTGGGGGTGACCAGAGGCTACTTGTTTAGTGATCGACCCACGCGGGACAAGGTGATGAGAAACTAGATAACATACAAAACCACTCCAACCTGCCTATAAACAATACCCGCATGCTGCAGCGAGGAGGTCCCGCCACATACCCGAAAGTCTATAGGAACTTCCCCTCCTAAAGCCAATGCTGAGCTGGGCACAAGAGAGGCAGACAAGGTACTCTCCCACCATAGGGGGGTGAAGGTGCCTTCTACTTGTGCCTTGGGGTACTATTTATAGGCAAATCCAAATGGACTGCGAATAGCTGCTCCCACCTTCTGAAATGGATTGCAGATAGCGGCTCCCGCATTTTGACGGGGTGAAAATCTGTACTCACCCCAGGTGGGGGAGGTCTTCTGTACTCGCCCAGGTGGGGGAGGTCTTCTGTACTCACCTAGGTGGGGGAGGTCTTCTGTACTCGCCCATGTGGGGGAGGTCTTCTGTACTCGCCCCAGGTGGGGGAGGTCTTCTGTACTCGCCCAGATGGGGGAGGTCTTCTGTACTCGCCCAGGTGGGGGAGGTCTTCTGTACTCGCCCAGGTGGGGGAGGTCTTCTGTACTCGCCTAGGTGGGGGAGGTCTTCTGTACTCGCCCAGGTGGGGGAGGTCTTCTGTACTCTCCCAGGTGGGGGAGGTCTTCTGTACTCGCCCCAGGTGGAGGAGGTCATCAGTACTCTCCCCAGGTGGGGGAGATCTTCTGTACTCGCCCTAGGTGGGGGAGGTCTTCTGTACTCGCCCGGGTGGGGGAGGTCTTCTGTACTCGCCCAGGTGGGAGAGGTCTTCTGTACTCGCCTAGGTGGGGGAGGTCTTCTGTACTCGCCCAGGTGTGGGAGGTCTTCTGTACTCTCCCCAGGTGGGGGAGGTCTTTTGTACTCGCCCAGGTGGGGGAGGTCTTCTGTACTCGCCAAGGTGGGGAGGTCTTCTGTACTCGCCCAGGTTGGGGAGGTCTTCTGTACTCGCCCAGGTGTGGGAGGTCTTCTGTACTCGCCCAGGTGGGGGAGGTTTTCTGTACTCGCCCAGGTGGGGGAGGTCTTCTGTGTTGTCCTCATGCATTTCTGATATCGACGAATTACGGGTTATACATTGACCTTAAGGGCACTTTGGTCAATTTGGGCCAATTGGTGACCCCATGATTGGGCTTTTGAGTCCATTGTACCCCAACTAGGGTTTGTAATACATTGGTGGTTAATTTGATCATTTGAACCCTAATTGACCCTTAATAGGGATGGTTGACTTATTTGGGCATAGAGTTGACATTGGCTAAATTGATCAATTGGGTTGACCCCAATGAGTCCTAAATGACCCAAGGGACTCCCTAAGGGGTTTAGGGAGAGTTAGTGGGGCCCACTTGTCATCTTGAAGCTTAAATATCAAGCCCTAAGCCTTGCGCTCAATTTGGCTATTTGCACACCAAGATAGTTTTTACCTATTCACCTTGGTTCTTAGGGCCATTTTGGCCTCTTAGAGCAATGTCATGACCTTGTCATGACAAAATGCACCTCAGGGGTCTAGTTGTTCTGGGGATGTTACAGTTTTAGTGTCATTCATTGTGTGCAGTCCCAATGCAAGTGATTGGAGCCTAGACTTATACTAACTAAGGAGTGTAGTTAATTTAGATGTTAATTTTCAAAAGATCAGAAGTTAATTTTCAATCGAAAGAGAAGTTAACTTAGACACTAAGTCCTTCCATATTAACTATTCCAACAGTTGATTACGTCGATTAGTATTCAACAAATTTTCGCGGTGATGCTGAAAAGTATTCGACGTTATGACCATGGGAACATGAGAGCTGAGCATGGTGCAAATAGAAAAACTTGAAAGGACGGATATGATTATGGTTAGTCGACCCTCTTGGTCGAGTAGTTTGAAGCGACAATCATAAATTTTATTACTGATTTTGGCCACCTGAGCATTGTACTATATGGTCATTGCGGTGGAGGCGTTACAATACAAACGGCCCAGATCATATGTATGGGATCGGACGGTTGTTGTAAGCCACCATCAACCCATGCATACAGGGATTCCCGATCACAGGCGCCGGTCCCTTTTCGGCCACCACCGTCTCCTGTCGGTTCGCTAGAGGGAGTAGCACCGACGAGGGGTATTCCAATGGTGGTGCACCACCAGAGTTTGCAAAAAATCGTGAAATAGGGTGGCGACGCGATAATGTCGCCTCCCCTCCATTATTTTTCTTGCTTCGATTGAATTCTCCGGCAACGGTTTTGACTGTCAAGGACCTTAGGGACCTGCAGGTGCTCCCTACTGTTATCGATGTCCCTCCGACCGCATGAGATGGGATTTATCGCTCGTGGAGGAGGTCCATCAAGCTTCGCTTAGGCTTAGTGTGAAAACCTAGAGAGGATGAGGCCTCAATGCATAAAGTTGAAGCCTTGTCCTCATTCATCTTTGGTAGCTCCACACCCACCTGCCTCCATTGCTGCCTCTAGCTAGGCCTTTTTCCATGCCTCTCTTGTGGTCCCGGGTGAAGGAATGCCATGTGATTGCCATGCAAGTGTTATTTGGCTAATGACAATTTAAAATGCTTGACCAAGTCGTGCCTGGCTAGGTCACGAGCCACGCTTCATGCTCGGGCTTGGCCCAGGCAGGGAAATAGGCCAGTCTAGGACGAAAAAGGAGGCCTCCTATGCCAGGCCGGCCTAGTCGAGCCTTTGCATGGCCTGACCCGATTCTTTTGTACACAACTAGTTTAAATATACAGGTGAGATGGTTAGACTGAGTGTGGGTGTCAATTGAGACTCAACCATCTTCAATTCTTGGGCCCGATTTACACACACAGGGGTTTGAATGTATTCGAGGATGTTACAAAATATTTCATCCTTTTATGAAGAGATTTCCATAACATATTTGAGTTCCTTACAAATGATTTTGAGCTTTTCTCATCAATTGATGTAGTGCTCCGACACGAAACATCATGAAAGCCCTAAAAAATAATAATAAAATAATTATTTCATAATAAAACTCTAACCATTTATATTTCAACTTTTCTTTGCTTAGTCCTACTTTTTAAGAAGTATAAACCATAACACGGCATTGTTTTTACTATTAATTACCCAAATCTCCCAAATGAGTTTGTATAATTGCACGTTCACAATTCATGACATGCATGCACAAAAATTCCACAGGAACAAATTCTAATGAATAGCAAAATGAAAGAATTTTATAATATTTTGTAAGAAATTAAAATAAATAGTGACCATAAATAAATTTGTTCATTAAATATATTAATAAATAGTGACAAAAAAAAATATTGTCACAATTGCATAATTACTGTTAGCAATTCATCCTCAACTCGATGCACTTCCAAAGTGAGGGATCATAAGACAACTGTTTCCATGACTTGCACACGAACTGAGCGGACGATAAAATCGCGTACGCTGCCATCTTCTTGAAGACTATCAAAAGGATGTCTTGGGGAAGTTCTCCCCAGTTTCTCCATTTAGCTCTGCTTTTAGGTTCATTAGTTTCAGTTCTTACTTCATTTTCCTCCTCCTCTTCTTCTTCTTCTTCTTCTTCTTCTTCTTCTTCTTCTTCTTCTTCTTCTTCTTCTTCTTCTTCTTCTTCTTCTTCTTCTTCTTCTTCTTCTTCTTCTTCTTCTTCTTCTTCTTCTTCTTCTTCTTCTTCTTCTTCTTCTTCTTCTTCTTCTTCTTCTTCTTCTTCTTCTTCTTCTTCTTCTTCTTCTTCTTCTTCTTCTTCTTCTTCTTCTTCTTCTTCTTCTTCTTCTTCTTCTTCTTCTTCTTCTTCTTCTTCTTCTTCTTCTTCTTCTTCTTCTTCTTCTTCTTCTTCTTCTTCTTCTTCTTCTTCTCCCGAGTTCATGCCATCATCCCAGACAGGACATACTAGACTTTCTCTCTTACCAAGAGTTGATAACAAACCGTACCTACAGTCCCTCGTCATATGATCAATCCGATTGCAGAGGAAGCAAACCTCGCCCAAGTATCTCCTGCGCTGGATGCTGGCACCGCCAGGACCAGTGATTTCTTCGGCGCTTGAATTGCCGAATTTGTCCACGCCGACAAGGAACTCCACATTGTCGCCCTTGGTCACCGAGCTGCGGTAATACGAGTACGGCGCCGTTCTGATGGAGATGTGATTAAAGACGAGGTCCTGCCCGCCTCCCTCCGGCGTGATGACGCCGAAACCCCTCCAGCGGTTGAAAAACTTCACCACCCGATCCATCATCGACCCCGCCGCCTCCATCTCCCGCAGCATCATCCAGCTTACACATACTCTCACACCTACACTTGCTGCTTGTTCTCAGAGCGAGGCTCCTAATTAATCAATTAATACATATACAAGTTATAATTAAAATGGTAGGTGGGTGAGACAGATCAGCATTCTTCATTTGAAATGGTGGTCCTCATCACCTTTAATTTGATGCCGATTTTTATTCCAGATTATTAAGTGCTATAAGCAGACAGTCTAAGCAAGTTTACATTATTCTCTCTTCACTTCTCCCATTAATTAGGAGAAGCTGTGGGTATCTACAATACGCGCGTAAGCGCGTGCCCGGTACGGGCAGCGGGCAGCATGTAGGGCAGCCGGCGGAACTTTTATTATATTCGCAATGATCATTTAAGAGAACATAATGTTTGACTAAACTTTTATTGATGTCATTTTCAATGATAACGGCTCACTCATCAAAACATGTTCAAATAGTCAATCCAGCATATTAGGGCTATAAGTTGATGATAACCAATCCATAAAATGTTTACACCCATCATCCAATACAAAGAGTAACACAAAATATTAGGGTTGCTGCTATAGGAATGGATCTGAACATTGTGGGGTTAAAAGTGAAGTTCCGGTGGAGGGTGGACTGGATCGGGTAAGGGGAAGGGCTGTTGGAAGTCGGGAGGGCCGGATCCAATAGAAAAGGGGTTGTTTTGGGTGGTAATGGTGGCTGATCCTGTGGAAAACGGCAAGGGGAGCTGTTGGAGGCTTATGGGGGCGATGTTGAGTGGAATAGAGGGGGCGGGCCTGCTGGGAGGCTGTTGGGGTGTGGGAAGGGGCGGCGATCTGTTGGGAGGGGCGTATGGACTGGACAGGGAGGGCGGTTGGGCTGGACAGGGGGCGGCTGCCTGCTGGTAAGCGGGTGGAAGGGTGGGGGTGGAGTAGTTGCTGTGCAGAGGTGGGCTGATGTTTGGTGGGCGGCGACTTCTTGGGAAAGGGCTGGAGGGAGGATTTAGGAGGGGCGGCTGGCTGGACAGTGGGATGGAAGGGTAGAGGAGGGGGAACACAAGGATAAAAAGAACTTACCCGAGGAGTCGTCACCAAGGGGTTCCACGGAGTCGGCACCGTGGAAAGATCACAGGAAATGAGGAAAAAGGTCTCCAAATTTCAGCAATGCCTAAAACTGCAACCATAATGTATTATTTATAAGAAATCAAAATTAGGGCACCAGAAATGAATGACTATGATTGGTCGGGGGTATCGGGGTCATAAGTACATGAAATAATAGTTGAAAATAACAATGCTATATATGAAAAAAAAATATCGAAACGACGAAACGGATACATCCGCGGTGGCGGGTCGCCTATCTGATCAAGTCCATCTGCGTGAATAAATATAAGTAGGGCCCGCTTGCGACATGTTACGTCAGATGGTCCCCCCATAAACTTGTAATCCCGAAGAATCACTGCAATGGGAAGAAATCATTAAACATGATTCCTAAATTATGCACAACTCGGTGGACCCCATAATTATGAAAAAAAAATAAGAATCAGGTCGAGAAATATGAGATTATGAAGAGTTGAAATCAGTAAATTATTACTTACAAAACTTATGGAATAAATTGGAGATCAAATGGCCACATAATATTTTATTCATAGAAGATATGTCTTATGCAATATTTGAACTTGGTCTGCGTTTAGTAAAATGACGACTATAAAATTGACCACCCATAGCACCTGGATTTAGGATAAAACCAAGATTTGTGAATGTAGGTCATTAACGTGATTATATACAATTCAAGAAGTAATCTTGAGGGATTTACAATATATGAATTTTCCGAGCTTTGGAATTAATGAACCGCGTGAATTTGAATACTAGAACTAAGCTTGATCATCTCTGGAGTAGTCTTGAATTCAGTAACGACCGTGGTCATATTTAGCTTTACTTATATCATCTCGGATTTTAGAAGCGTGATTGGTCGTGACATAAAATGTTAAATGGGTGACAATGTCTTGAAATTCGATGAACCAATAATACATAAGCTATAAACATATCATGATTTTGGAAGGTAGATCAGAATCTAATTGCAAACACCTAATAAATAAGAGTACTTACAACATGTGTACAATGATTGTAAACCACAGGAGAGTTTAGATCTAATGTGTTATTAAGATTGGTATTGAAAATATTGCCGGTAAACTTGACGATATACCCTCCGGATCGAGAACTGTATAATTACGAAGACATCACTATAGATTATAAGGCTTGATTGAGTCACTCGCCCTGTGAATGTGTAAGTTCACATCAATCTATGTCTTCTCTCCACTACGTATATCTTCATCAAATTGGGGATTATTTAAGAACCATCAGGTAGAATATCTTGATTACGAACATAACGAGGTCTAACGAAAGTGCACTCAGGAGAAAATTGAAAATGAGGCGATGTGGATTATGTCTAACTGTTTACATTGTTAATTGGGAGTCATGTTGCACAAAAACTATTAAATCTTCTCGGGAGATTCTGAACTCCAGCTCGCATAGACCTAAACCTAAATTTCGGGAACGAAATTGTTTCTTCGTTTATTGGATTTGTAACATCCCCAGAATAACTAGACCCCTAAGATGCATTTTGGTTATGACAAGGTCATGACATTGCTCTAAGAGACCAAAATGGTCATAAGAACCAAGGTGAATTGATAAAAATCACCTCGGTTTGCAAATAACCACTTTTGGCCACCCACATAGGGTTTGCCTAGTAGACCTCTAAATGATATGTTTACCTCACCAGGGACCCCTAAACCCTTCAGGGAATCCCTTGGGTCAATAAGGTCCCTTAAGGCCAACTCAAGTGGTCAAATTGACCAAAACCCACCTTGGGGTGCTAATAACCATTTCTAGCAATCTAACCCAGGGTTAGCTAAAAGGGTCCCAAAATGACAAGTTGACCACACCCTGACATCCCTAACCACCTTAGGGAGTCCCTAGGTTCATTAAGGTCCAATTGGGGTCACCTAAATTGATCATTTTGACCAAAGTCAACTCTAGCTTGAAATAAGTCAACCATCCCTATTAAGGGTCAATTCAGATTCATATGATCAAACTGATCATACCCAAACTCTCGAACCCACTAAGGGAGGTCATTATTCAACAAATTCATGATTTTGACTAAAGTCAACTTTGGGTCAAACTAGCTCAAATTAACCTACATAGGTTCAATTGACCCAATATGAGCCCCACTATTCTCAATCCATCATTGATTGTGCACATAGATCCATGACCATCATGTGGGGCCATCTCACTCATTAGTTGACTGAGTCAACTCAAAAGTCAACACTTTGTCAAATAGGCCTAAATTGGGCTCAAGAGAAATTAATTAACCCAATTCACATGGGCTAAAAACCTCAAATTAAGCCCAAACTGAAGCCCACTAGCCTATTTACCTTCTATACCCTCAAATTTCTGAAAATTTGGAACATGCAAGTCCAAAATTGGGGTTTCCCCCAATTTGGGAATGGGACAAAATCATTTTGCATGCATGAAGCTCCATATGGCCAAATTAGCCACTCCCAAGGTCTTCTCTCACCTCCTTCAGTAATTACCCTCTGAATGCATGTTGAAATTAGGCCAGGTGGTGACCAATTTTGAAACCCTCCATGTGGCCAAATCCCCCCTTAATGACATCTCCTTAAAACCCCATGTCAGACCCAATTAGACCTCCTACCACCGGCTTCCTCTCCTGCTTCTGCTTTAGGAGCAACTACTGGACGAGCTCCAGTTACATGTTATAATTGTGGCAAGGTGGGCCACTTTGCGCGGGACTATCGCGGCGGCAAAAAGACAGATGCGGCTTATGCGACGGAGAAAGGGAAGACAGTGGAGTCGTCTGCATCCCACTACACTCCAGCTCAACCCCGGGGTATATAATCTTAGCCAGCAAGATGCCATTAAGCAAAGCGATGTCGTGACAGGTATGATTTAGTATATAGCATTTATTATTGTATGTCTTTTATACCTTGTGTCGATTGCCTGTATACCCTGTTTGAATTTGGCTTTGTCCTAATTCGGAACTGTCCGGCGAGAGCTTTACTCGACACTGGAGCCTCCCACTCCTTTCTATCTGAGGACTTCATACTGCGTATTGGAGTGACTTCGTTTGTGGCAAAGGACAAATTGGATGTCGTGCTGCCAAATGAGTGTCGAATGCATGCGGACAGAGTTTGTATTGTTCAGGTGCGGATAGGAAGTCATGAGTTTGACTTGGAAGCGTCAATGTTGTCGATATCTGAATTCGATGTGATCTTTGGCATGGACTGGCTTTCGAAGCAGCGTGCGTGCATTGATTGCAACTTGAAGGAGGTCACGCTTGGGCAGAATACTGAACGCGAGACTACATTTACCAGTTTGCGAGGATCGAGCAAGATGTTAATGTCTGCTCTCCAAGTAGTCAAGGCAGATCGGAAAGGCGCATAATTGTTATCCGCGTTATTGGAGACTTCTGAGCCAAAGCCCATTTTTTGTGTGATGTCCCGATCGTATCGGAGTATGCGGATGTTTTCCCAAAAGGTCTTCCTGGGGCTCCACCTCAACGAGAGATTGACTTCGCTATTGAGTTGTTGTCAGGTGCCAAACCTGTGGCACGCTCACCATACCGAATTGCACCAAAAGTGATGGTGGAGTTGAAAGTTCAGTTACAGGAGTTGCTAGAGCAAGGCTATATAAGTATCTTGTGAAGAAGAAGGACGAAATCATGCATAGGTCATAGACTACCGCGAACTGAATAAGCAGACGGAAAAGAATAAGTATCTGATTCCGCGAATCGATGACTTGTTCGATCAGCTGGTTGGATCCACTGTGTACTCAAAGCTGGATTTGAAATCTGGCTACTAGCAGTTGCGAATTCGGGAATGTGACATTCCCAAGACGGTGTTTAGTACCCGTTACAGATATTTTGAGTTCATAGTGATGTCGTTTGGCTTGATGAATGTGCCATCGGTATTCATGGATCTGATGAACCGAACATTTCGAGAGTGTCCAGACCGATTTGTTATTGTCTTCACATACGATATTCTGGTATACTCTCAGTCGGAAGAAGGACATGCGAGTCACTTGCGCATTGTATTGGATACCCTGAGGCGAAGTTAGATGTACGCCAAGTTCTCAAAGTGTGAGTTTTGGCTGTCCTCTGTGGCATTCCTAGGTCATGTGGTCAGTGGAGAGGGCATTGCAGTGGATCCTGTGAAGATAGTTGTGATACGTGAGTGGCCTGTGTTGTCTACAGTGGCGGAAGTCCGAAGTTTCTTAGGACTTGCCAGCTATTATAGGCGCTTCATAGAGAACTTCTCGAGGTTAGCTCTGCCTCTCACGACATTGACTAGGAAAGATCAGAAGTTCGTTTGGTCGCCAGAGTGCGCGCGAGCTTTTGAAGAGCTGAAGAGTCGTCTAACCACGAAGCCAATTCTATGTTCGCCATGTGGTACGGAAGGCTTTGAAATCTACAGCGATGCGTCAGGGAGCGCCTTAGGCTGCGTTCTTCTTCAGAATGGTCAAGTTATTGTGTACGACTCTTGCCAACTGAAAGTGTACGAGTGGAATTATCTGGTCCATGACTTGGAGATAGCGGCCGTGATATTCGCTCTTAAGTTTTGGAGGCACTATGTCTATGGCGTGAAGATCGATATCTTTATGGACCATAAGAGTTTGAAATACCTAATAGATCAGAAAGAGCTGAATATGTGACATCGAAGGTGGATGGAGTTCCCGAGGGACTACACTTTCGAGAATCACTATACTCCCGGGAAGGGAAATGTTGTCGCAGATGCTTTGAGCCGGAGGGCTTCTGCACAAGCCAGCTGGATTCAGATTCATGATCCGCGTCTGATCAGTGACTTAGAAGCATTGGAGATTTCCTGTATGGACAGAAGTACTAGCGTGAATACGTGCTTGAACTGGACGGAGGTGCACTATGACCTCGCAGACAGAATACGACAAGCCTTGGAGCTTGATGCGAGCATGAAGCGCTACTTGGCAGAGTCTGGGGATGGGTCTGCTGCCGAGTTTGTGTTAGATGACGGTCTTTTGTGGAAAGACAGTCGATTGTGCATCCCAATTGTTGGCAAATTGCGGGAAGAATTGATGTATGAAGCACACTTCTCCAAGTACTCAATCCACATGGGGAGCACAAAAATGTACCAAGACATGAAAAAGTTGTTTTGGTGGCCAGGTTTAAAGAAGGACATAGCCCTTTACGTGGCAAAATGCATCACTTGCGCACTGGTGAAGGCAGAATGTCAGAAACCTGGTGGGTTCCTGAAGTCGTTGCCTGTTTCGGAATGAAAATTCGATGATATTTCTATGAATTTTGTGCATGGTTTGCCGAGATCGTAAAGCGGAATGATGCTGTTTGGGTGATCGTGAATCGCTTGACAAAGGTATCCCACTTTATTTTAAACCGAAGGGACGATTTAGTAGAGAAGTTGGCAAAGCTATATGTGGATAGCATTGTACGATTGCATGGTGTGCCTCGTAGCATCGTAAGTGACTGAGATGGGCGCTTCACGTCGAATGATTGGAGGCCAATCCACAAATTGTTGGGTAGCAAGCTTAAGTTTAGCACTGCCTTCCACCCTCAAACGGATGAGTAAACTAAATGGACCAACAGACTTTGGAGGATATGCTCTAAATGTGCACCTTGAATTTTGGCAAGAGGTGGGAGGATCATCTTTTTATGATCGTGTTCGCTTATAACAACAGCTATCAAGCAAGCTTACAAATGACGCCCTTTGAGGCCCTTTATATAGTAAGAAGTGTCATACACCTTTGGTTTGGGCGGAAACGGGCGAGACTAAGCTGTTTAAGCGAAAGGAAGTCGAAGTTGCTACTTCGATTATTTGGATAATCCGGGAGAGGTTGTTAATTGCACAAGATAGGCAAGCAAAGTACTATAATGTCAGACACAGGAACGTCGAGTTCGCCGTGGGCGACTGGGTTTATCTCAAAATTAAACCTTTCAGGGGTGTATGAAGGATTCGACGCTAGAAAAAGCTAAGTCCCAGATACCTTGGACCGTTTGAGATACTAAAACGTGTTGGTGAGGCTGCCTATCAGCTCGCTCTTTCGACATAGCTGAGTAGTTTGCATGATGTATTTCATATCTCCGTGTTGAGGAAGGCTGTGCAAGAGCCTACTCAAAGGCTTCTGGATTATGTTCAAGTACCTATCGATCGTGGGCTAACAATAAGCATCAAGCCCATTCGGATTGAAGACACGGAAATCAAGCAGTTACGGAACAAATCAATCAGAATGGTCAAAGTTTATTGGGATAATTGTGGGCGTGAGGAGCTTTCGTGAGAGCGAGAGCATACCATGATGGAAGAATTCCCTGAGCTGTTCCGTTAAGGTACATAGTTCACTTTTGTATCTTTTTCGTTGTTTGCACCGTTAGAATTTCGGGACGAAATTCTTTTTAAGGGGGAGGATTGTAAGGCCCCAAATATCTTGTGCAAATAATTCATGATGGTTTAAAGCTAAGGAGCTAGCGACGGGCGCTAGGTCTAGCGTCGGCGGTAGCTCTTGTCGTCGAAAGGGTTGCGTCTCAACGAAAGGACTTGTGTATCGTCGAAAACATCAAGACGGTTTATCAAGTGCTAGCGCCGGTGGTAGCGCTAGCGCGGGCGATAGCTGTTACGCCGAAAGTGTGTTTCGTCGAATGTTTCTGACGAATCGTGTTGCACACAAGTGAATTCATCGATGAAAGATAGCGCAGGCGGTAGCGCTAGCGGTTTCGATGAATTGCTTAAGCGTCCGTGGATAGGTTCGATCGTACCGCCTTTGGGCTAGCGCCAGGCGCTAGGGCTAGCGCCAGGCACTAGGGCTAGCGCCGGCGGTAGCATTTTTCTATATAAAGCCTCCAAAACGTGTATTTTCCTTAGTTTTTCTCTGGACATCTCTCCTAAGGCAATGACAGACGTTGCGAAGTAGAGGAAGGATCTGTTTGGCTAGTTATGTTCGAGGTAGAAGATCTCTTGCGTGCTTGTGCCGTCTTCGAATCTGTGGAGATGAATCCTAGTCCGATGGCACCAAAACGAGCATCAAGGGTAACAATTCTCCTCCTTAATCTCCGGACATGCTAGTCCTTTGATTCACATAGTAGAAGGAAGATTTCCACTAATTAGTGGATAAGTTCTTCCGACGGGTCGATATGGATTATCGCCGTGGAAAATTGCATATAGAGTCTGGATCGCTGTATGGACATATGCATACTGTGTGAAGCCCATCTGGACAGGTTGGTCTGGATTGGTGATGTTGATATAGCTATATTGCACTCCGGAGAAGACTCCGAGTAGGTATGCTTGTTTTCTGGTTCTGGGTGCTATGATGTACTGCAGGGAGTCCTGAAGGTTACCTTCAGGAAAGACCCGAAAGAGATGGCAGAATAGCATTCTGTTGGATAGCGGCAGCGCTAGCGCTAGCGTTGGCGCTAGTGCCAGTGATATCGAATATTATGTGGTGTGTTTGGAAATAGCCCCTGAGGCTGTTCTGATGACCCTGTGTGGTTGTCTCGTTAGCGGGCACAAGGGGAAGCTGCACCCGTGTCGGGTAGTTAACTTGCTCGGCAATATGAGCACGGGCACAAAGCTGAACCGAACCGGTTCCTTATCCAGTCAGTGATGAGGTCGCCCCTCTGTTTCACTGAGGGAATGTTGGGAAAGGAACCGTAAGGTCGGGGGCCTTGACGGTAAATGCTCATAATAGATCTGTGGTGTAACTCCGAGAGTACAGCAGAAATGTGTCATGAGAGCACGATACGTGCGGCCCAGAGTCGATGTATGTGGTGAATGTTTCTATGCGGTGCTAGACGCACCTGTGAGATATATGATGTTATTGCAAGGGGCGGGGTCGTTATAATCTTGGTCAGCTAAAGCTGACTGGTTACTTGTTTTCCCACCATTTGGTGTATTGTTCGCTACAGGTCCTGGCGAGACGAGCGGGAAATAGCGGGTTGGAACCCAACCTGCTGCGCTTTGCTGGCCCTCGAAGGCCGAAGTGTTTTGAGTGTTTTCCTTCATGTATTGCCGGTCTGCGTGCCGATGTTTGGAAATCATGTAAACAGAAACAGATTTTGATGTACAGCCTTAGTGTTTTCCCACCGCTTGGTATATATCAGTCATTCCTGTTCTTACTGTGGACTTGTATATTCGGGTTCAAGAGATAATTAATCCATGCTTCCGTTATTGTGCAATCTCTGAGATGTTGTTGGTTGGTTAACTAAATGCGTAACCCTCTTGCTTGTTCACCTTATATGGTGTGGGGTCCCGGCCGTACCTACTGTTATATACTGTGCAACGGGTGGGGTGTTACACAATGATCTTCGACACACCCGCATCCGCCATCTGAATAGTGCCAAGATCTCCTGCAGTGTACGAGTAAAAGAAATCCCTGCGAGGAGTGCAGTGGTAGGATGCACCCCTATCCACTACCCAGTCAGTGTCAACACACTCCTGGCATGCCGACCCACTGCAATGTAAGCACATCGACTCAACTTCAGCAATCGAGGCCGCACCACCACCTTCATTGGATTCTCCCGTCTTTTTCGTCTTTCCCTTCTGACCTCTCTGCATTTTAAAGCAGTCTTTTCTGTAATGACTTTTCTTCTTGCAGTAGAAGCACTCCACCTCCTTCTTGGACTTACTCCTGGACTTGCTCCTGGAGTTTCCTCTTTGCTTCCCCTCTTTCTTCATCGGCTTGCCCCTTCCCTCCATAAGATAGACATCCGATGTAGAGGTTCCAGAGTCATTCCTTCTCAGCTCTTCGTTCAACAGACAGCTCGTCACCATCTCCATTGACGCGACGCCTTCAGGTGCTGAATTGCTCAACGACACCACAAGAGTCTCCCAACTCTCTGGTAAGGAACTAAGGATCATCAAAGTTTGCAGCTCGTCGTCCAAGGTGATCTTCATTGCCTCCAACTGATTGACGATGCTCTATCATCTGAGAACCTTCCTTATACTTCAAGTTCACAAGCTTTCTGATCAGGAAAGCCTTGTTACCTGATGTCTTCCTCTCGTACAGCGCTTAAAGCTTTCTCCGCAAAGACTGAGCCGATGGCCCAGTGGATACATGGTGGAAGACAGAATCATCTAGCCACTGTCGGATGAATCCCACTACCTTCCAGTCCGGCTTCTTCCACTCATCATCATCTAACATGGTAGTCGGTCTCCCTGATAACGGAGCATGGAGATCCTTGCAATACAAGAGATCCTCCATCCGAGGCTTCCATATAGTCCAACTCTTTCCGTTCATGTTTACCATTCTGTTGTTCTGCTCCATCTTCTACAATAGCCCGAAGGGTCTGAGACAAAGCCTTGATCAGATTTAGGAAGATAGGGAGCGGACCAATGTCGTCACCTACCGTTAACCCAAATTAAAATCAGAATGTCCTGTCAGACCGGTAGGAATGAACCTAGCTTTGATAACACTTATAGGGATATAACCCACTTGAAAATCTGGGCACACTAGAAGATAAAATTAAACACAACAGTACGCAGAAAAATAAAACAACTAGAGGTCAATGGATTTTACGTGGAAAACCCTCTCTAAAATAATGAGGGAAAATCACGGAGCGTGACACAAGAACAATCTACTATAATAACAATAACAGATTACAAAAATAATCTAGGTGTTGAAGCCAGGAAAATCCTAGGCTCCAAAATTCGGACCAATGCAGCCGGAGGCTACTCGCCCAGCAGTCCGGCAAGAAGGCTAGACTGGCAATGACGGAGAGGGCTTGGAAAAAGAACAACAGGACCCCAGGCGCTGCCGCAGGGAGGTCCCACCACGTACCCAGAAGCTCAGAAGAGACTTCCCCTCCAAGACCAAGAATGGCCGAGTAGGGTACGAGGAAGGCACCGACTTAGCTAATTAATATCGGGATTGACTACCAAGGATGACGGGTCCGAGAATTTGAACGAGGGGGGTCTTTTTATACCCCACCCAACTCGGCAACTTGGTGACATTGAGGCGACCTCGCCTGAAGAGGGGCGAGTATCACCTATGGTCGCCCACCTTTTGGCGAGTATCATGGTTACTCGCGCGAGTCCACCCATACTCACCCAGGTCTTCTTCTGCTCCTGCTGGCTGAGCTGTCTTGTGTCTTTGAACTGTTGACTTTTGTGTTGACCCTTTGACCTTGACTTCTGCCTATGTGGCTTTGAGTGGGCCGTACCCTCGGATAATGAGGGTTGTACACAATTCCCGTTCTTTGCGAGTAACGTAGTTGCTCGGAAAGAATCATCCAACCTTGATTCAACGTTTTGTCCTTCTGGCGAGTACTGGTTTATAGTCGGCATCTTGCTGGCCGACGTCTGGACTCTATATATTGAGGGGGTGGGTCTCTGAGCGGAACTGTCTTTCTGATCTCGCTTACAATGTCGCACAATTATGCCGAGGAGGCTGCTGCTGCCATGACCAGCCTTGTGAGTATGTTTGATGCTCCTTTGCTCCCTCCTCGTGAAGATGCCGACCTTGAAGACTTCCTCGCCTCTAAGAAGAGGAAGCGTCTTGACAAGAAGAGGAAGAAGAAAAGAGAGAAGAAGAGGAAGACGACTATTCCGGAGGATGTCGTCGATCCTCTGGTCGACTGACGTCAGCAACTGCTTGACGATCTTGGTCTTTCTCGTGAGGGCGACTCACCTGCAACTGTTCATCCCGCGTCGAATGTTGTCATGGAGGCGAGTATGGCTGGGACCTCGGCTCCAAATCCACCTGATGTCGCACCTGTGCGGAGTGGGAGCTACCTACTCGCTACCTTCAGTTTGCCGATTTTAATCATGCTGGTGAGGTTCTGGCATTTTTTCTAATACTTCGTAGATATGCCGACTACTAATGCCCAGGAGGAGCCCTTGGACGTACCTCCTTTGCGATCATCCCCAATGATCTCGCTTGGGGCTGGTAGTTGCTCGGTGTGAATCCTTCACAACTCTTTGTTGGAGAAGCGGCCTTCAAGCGAGCAGAGGGACACTTCGGCAAGCAAAGCGCCTCCGCCGCCTCCTCCTCAACAATCGGAGCTGGCGAGCAGTTCACAGCAACTTGCTGAAAGTCTTCCGCCACCTCCTCCGTTCCCTCCTCCTGCCGATATTCAGGGCGATCAGCGCCCTACGTCTTCTGCTGCTCCTCCAACAAACCTGGGAGAATCCTCCCACCGAGGCGGGGCTGGGGGTTCTTCGGGTCTCTTCGCTCCAAGGGGAGGAGGGCGACCAGTAGATGGTCACGTCCGAGGGGATGCTTCTTGCGTCAGGGAGCAAACTGGCGGGACTCACTCCACTCGGCGAGGTACCGGGCATCATAACACCTCTCCCCACCGAGGAAGGAGCCCTTCTTCTCGGCGATCTCACAGTCCTCCTCCCAGCTCGAGGAATGACTCTCGCTGTCCTGGTAACTTGGTTGTTGGTTTGGCAGACTCTGTCGGACTTGTTTTTTTGATACTCGCCACTAAAGTCTTCTGCCTTTATGTCTTCTTTT
Source organism: Dactylorhiza incarnata (assembly GCA_033032865.1). NCBI lineage: Eukaryota > Viridiplantae > Streptophyta > Magnoliopsida > Asparagales > Orchidaceae > Dactylorhiza > Dactylorhiza incarnata. The sequence continues at coordinate 4,698,871 of JAWHQI010000097.1, read as the reverse complement.
CAGCTCGCGCTCAGACTCCTGTGGGAGCTTTGATTGATGGGGTCGTCCTGCCTTCTCGCGATTACCAAGAGAGATCTACTCGCGCTATCTTGGATCTGGAAGCGAATATAGAGCGTCTGGCGATATGCGAGCCTCATCTTCGTTTGACGAACATAGAGTCGCGGGTTGAGCGCTTGGCGGCCGTCGAGCCTCATCGTCGACTGACCGATCTGGAGGCGCGAGTATCTCGGTTGGAGGAATCCGATACTCGCCCAACCGGCGTGGAATCTCGCCTGCAAATTGCAAATGACCTGGAGCGCCGGGTCGCCAGGTTGGAGCATCGTCAGCAGCTTCATCACGACGAGCTCGTTGGGATGCGCGTGAGCATGGGCTCGGTCGGACGCTTGGCAAGTGTTGGGAATCGTACCCACATGATTCTTGATTTGAAGAAGTCATCATGTTAAGAATACTTCACTTTGTATTTGATCAAGATATCTAGCTCATAATCTCAAGAAAATACAAGTACATGTCGTCGAGAAGGACAAAAGAGATGGTCGGCAAAGTATGCTCATCGCTGTAATGATAAGCAAAGCAAACACAGAGATACTATCAAAGAAAGGCATGTCGTCGAGAAGAATGAAGTATCGCCGACATCAAAGTAGCAGCCATATCGACAAGACAATACTGCGATCACAACGACAAGATGAACAAAGAAGGTTCCAACGACACAGTCAAGTCATCATATCGTCGTATACACATGAACGCCAGTATGTCTCGTATCGTTGGAATGCAAGCGGCGGAGGCAGAAGCAAGGAGATCTGAGAAGAATTTCCAAAGCACAAGGAGCCGACAACGGGATGTCGTCGAGAGATATTCCATGTTGTCGAAACGATGGAATATATCGTCGAGACAAATTCAAATCTTGTGGACGCGTGCTGTCAGCAATTAATGTCACCACCTGATTGTTCAATCAGCGCGTGCACTTAAAGTTTCGAGGTATTTGCGCGTGCTAAAAAGATTTGGAGATCTGACACATAAAGGAACTTTTCAGAAGACCATTGGGTGACCCCTCTCAGTCTTAATAAAAGGCAACAGGGTTGCCCTAGAAAAGATAACTTCGCGTGCAAGAAAGAACTAGCAAAAAAAGTATCCCGCCGTTCAATAGAACAGTACATTCTTGCGGAGAAGAAGAAGAAGTTCTTACGAAGCAGTCATCCTCATCGACTGCTAAGAAGCCAATCCACATCCGGCTAAGAAAGAATTGAAGAAGAACCGTGCATTCAAGATCTGATTCAGAAGCATTCTCTTCATTCTCAAGAAGCCGATCATCATCAGGCTAAGGTTGCCAATCAACATCAGGCAGAAGAAACAGGTTATATATGTAATCTCTTGTAAGGCTTGCGGGCCATATTGTCTAGCTTGAGGGCTGGAGAGCTGTGAGGCTTGAGGGCCAGGGCAGTGCACTCGCGGGTGCGATTTGTCGAGCTTGCGGGCTCGGGGGCAGTAGGGACTTGCGGGTCTAGGCTGTTGGGACTTGCGGGTCCAAAAGGTAGGGCTTGAGGGCCTAAGTGTCGAGCTTGCGGGCTCGGGGGCAGTAGAGGCTTGAGGGCCTAGGCTGTTGGGACTTGCGCGTCCGTGTTGTAAGGCTTGAGGGCCTGAACCTTTTGGCGGAGTTTGCCGAGCCTAGCGGATCGCTGGGTAGGCGCAGAGGGACAGAGGACTACTCAAGATACCCGGCCTTGAGGAACCTCTATAGATCTTGTGTCGTCTGGTGAAATTTGTTTGCGTGTTTTCTTTTGTGCATTACTTAGTTTCTGATAACTCACGCTCGTAATTCAAAAAGCATCAAGATCACCTAAACCCCCCCCCCCCCCCCCCCCTATAGGTGAACGTTCCATAACCAACAAGTGGTATCAGAGGGAGGTTGATCAAAAGGAGACCTAACAGTCCGATCTAGATCCGGAACGTCTCACCATGGCCGGTGGAGATCAGAATCGCGAAATGAGAGCTATGAAGCTTCCTATTTGCACGAAGGAGAACTTTCCCATCTGGAAGTAAAGGGTCAGGCTCTTTATGGAAGCAGCTGACCCAAGAATCTACCTGACGATCAAGCAGGGCCCCTTCGTCCCTACTTGTACCTCCACTATTGACCCAACCAGGCAGGTAATAAAGAAGTATGAAGACATGAACAAGGATGAGCTGATCTTAGCAGGTCTGGACAAAAGGGCACAAAACGTTATTGTCAGTGCCATAGATTACTCCACCCTCCAAAATCTAATCCACTGCAGAACGGCCAAGGAGATGCGGGACTCCTTGATCGTATATATGGAGGGTACCGATGAGGTAAGGGATGACAGAAAATCCCTCCTCAACCAGGAGTATGAAGCCTTCAAACAGGGCAAAAGTGAAACAATCTCCTGCTGCTATGAGAGATTTTTCAAGATAGTGAATGGTCTGAGAAACTATGATAGGGAGTTCACGAACTCTGACTTAAATGACAAGTTTCTCAGATCCCTCACAAAGGAATGGGATATCAAGATATGCTCCATCCGAGAGATGGGTCAGCTGGGCATCATTGAGCCCAAGAATCTGTATGGGAAACTGCTGTCCCATGAACTTCAACTCAACACAAGGAAGGCTGTAGAAGAAGAAAGCTCAAAGGCGAGCTCAATAGAAAGATCGGTGGCTCTAAAGGCTGAGAGCTCCAGAAGATCCAGGGGGAAGATCGCTGCTTCTCAGAATAGATCTGAGAGCATTGAGGAATCAGGAGCCAGCTCCTCTGAATCTGATGACACTGATAGAGAGGTGGCCCTCCTCTCACAGAAATTCAGAAAGCTGATACATAGAAGAAGGAGGGATAACAGCAGAAACTCCTCCTCAAGCTCCAGAAGATCTGACCATCGGGACAGATCGAGGGCTCCAGGGAGGACAGGTATAGGTCTAACTCCAGTAGACATGATTTACATAATACTGTTTGCTATTCTTGCAGCAAAACAGGACACATGGCTGCTGACTGCCCCTCGAAGAAAAAGGAATCAAGGAATCATGAAGAGAGAAGAAGCTCCAGGAGCAAGAGAACCTCTGAAAAGGGGTTTGTGGCAAAGAAGATCAAAACATTGAGTGATTCTGACTCAAGTTCCTCCGGGACTGAGGATGAGGCACTCATTGGACTGATGGCTATTAATGAAGGTAACCAGGATGACAACTCTCCTGGAAAGGTAAAACACAGAACTTCTCTATCTGCCTCTGATTCTGAATCAGTAGCAGATTCCTTGCATGATGATGAGGAGGTGTCTGCTGCCAACAGCACTGCCTCAAGATCCCAATATGAAGTTGAATCTGAACTGATAAGGCAATATAAAGCCTTATGGAAAGCCTTCAAAGGCAGTAAGAAACTCCTCAAGGTGCAAACCAAGGAGTTAGATTCTTTAAAACCTGTCCAATCCAAGCTCCAGGAGACAGCCAAGAGGCTAACTTTCATGAGCAAAGAAGTGGACAAACTTAAGGAAACCATACGGCTTAAGAATGCTGAATTAGGGCAGAAGAACAAGGTCATTAGGGACCTTGAAGAATTGTTGCTGGCTGAGAAGAAGCTTGCTTTCAGCTTCTCAATGCCCAAAACTATCCTGTCGATTATTGACACCTTCTCTGGACAGTGCAGAGCTGGTATCGGTTCTCGTCAGGAGCCAGTCATGGGCAAAGATCCTGTAGCCAGACCTTCTAACAAGAAGGTGCTGAGAACAACTTCTTCAGTCCACAGACCTTCAGCAACAACAGCTAAAAGTATGGGAGAGGCTGTTATCACAAAGCATGCTCCTAAGAAGGTGAACCAAAGGGTTGTGAAGCCAATTCCTCCCCCGGCTCACACACATGAGGTTCACCCTAGATCTGTAAGGCAAGAAACATTCTCTTCTGCTCATCAGCACTGCCACACTACACAGATGATGAGGCAGAAGAGAAAATACAGCAGATATGAGTGCTGGTGCTGTGGGAAAGTAGGCCACTTTGCACTGGACTGTTGGTTCAACCCAACGGGGCTCAATGCAAGGAATGTGCAGAGTCCTCATGAGTTTGCGATTCCATTCTATCATCCTAACAGGAACCAAGGACCCAATCCTTATTGGGTACCTAAGGGGAAGTAATTTATTTTGCAGGTAAGTCCAAATACCAACCAATCTCCAATTTGGTATTTGGACAGTGGCTGCTCCAGGCACATGACTGGAGTCAGAAAGTATTTGAAAGAATTCATCCCTGTGGAGAATGGACCGACTGTCATCTTTGGAGGTTCAGAAAAGGGAGTTGCCAGGGGTTACAGAAATATCTCTAATGGGTTAGTCACCATCACAAAGGTAGCCTATGTGGAGGGGTTGAGACACAACCTCATAATCATAAGTCAGCTTTGTGATCTAGGTTTTGTCAATACCTTCCACAAGGATAAGTGTCTGATTAAGAAGTCCTCAGATTCCGAGACTGTCTTAACTGGCACTCGGAGTGGGAATATTTATTGCTTAAATTTCCTGAATATAAATTCTTCCATGCCCATATGTCTAGTAGCCGATGGTAAAGAGGTTCTATGTGTACCATGGCACAAGAGACTTGCACACATCAACTACAAGACAATAGGCAAGCTTTTCTCCCTAAACTTAGTCAGAGATGGACCTGATATTAAGTGCATCAGAGATGACCCTTGTTAAGCCTGCCAACTTGGAAAGCAGACTAGGACTAGCTTCAAAAGCATTTCTAACAAAGAGTCGTCAAGGTGCTTATTTTTATTGCACATGGATCTATTTGGTCCCGTGTCAGTTCATAGCTTAGGAGGTAAGGCATACACCCTTGTAGTTGTTGATGACTACTCAAGGTTCACTTGGGTCTTCTTCCTCAAAAAGAAATCAGATACACTAGACATCTTGAAGAATTTTGTCAGGCAAATCCAGAATGAGATGAACTGCTCGGTGGTCAAATTCAGAAGTGACCATGGGACAGAATTTCAGTCAGGGCCCATGACAGAATTCTGCCAAGACCTAGGCATCTCCCAAGAATTCTCCTCCCCCAGAACTCCTCAACAGAATGGAGTTGTTGAAAGGAAGAACAGAACCTTGATAGAGGCCAGTAGGACAATGCTGAGTGACTCTCATTACCAGAGTACTTATGGGCCAAGGCTGTCAACACTGCTTGTCATGTGATAAACAGGGTCTCAATCATCAAAGACCATAAGAAAACTCCCTATGAGCTAATGAAGGGCAGAAAACCAACTCTATCCTACTTTAGGATCTTTGGTAATAAATGCTATGTCCTTAATAATGGGAAATCCAAACTTACTAAGTTTGTTGAGAAAAGTAGTGAGGGTATTTTCGCTGGATACAACTCCTACAGCAGGGCATACAAAGTATACAACCTCAATACCCAAACAGTGGAAGAATCTGTTCATATTGTATTTGATGAGACTAGCCTTATACATAAGGGCTGGTCTAGTTCTTTAGTGAATGCAGGTACAAGGGAAAGATTGGAGAAGCTTTCCATTGCAGACAATGCTGACACCCCACTCAACTACAAGAATCAGTCAGTAATGGTGGAAATAGAAGTGGAACCTGCAGAAGATACAAAAATAGCTGAAGAATTGCAGGATGAAGAAGTAGCTCATACTGATATACCCAGAATATTACCAACTGCACTGAGACAAGTAAGAGATCATCCTCAAGAGCAGATAATAGGAAATGTCAACCAAGGTGTGCTGACAAGAAGTAGAGCTGCAAATCAAGCATTGTACCTGAGTTTTCTTTCTCAAATTGAACCCAAGAAATTTGAGGAAGCAAATCAGGATCCATTCTGGATTACTGCAATGCAGGAGGAACTGAATCAATTTAAAAGATGTAAAGTGTGGAAATTGGTTCCAAGACCCCAAAGACACAACATCATAGGAACCAAATGGGTCTACAGGAACAAAATGGATGAAAATGGAGTAATCACCAAGAATAAAGCAAGATTAGTAGCAAAAGGCTACAAACAAGAGGAGGGAATCGATTTTGATCAGACATTTGCTCCAGTAGCCAGACTGGAAGCAATCAGATTGTTCCTAGCCTATGCAGCATTCAAAGGCTTCAAGGTCTACCAAATGGATGTGAAGTCAGCCTTCCTAAATGGTGACCTTAAAGAGGAAGTATATGTAGAGTAGCCTTCAGGTTTTGTCGACTCTACTCATCCTGACTATGTTTACTTTCTTAGAAAAGCCCTTTATGTCTTAAAGCACGCACCTAGGGCCTGGTATGAGACTCTGTCAAGCTTTCTAATTGAGAACAAGTTCTCAAGGGGAAAGATTGATAAGACATTGTTCCTAAGGGAAGTAAAGGGCAAGATCTTGCTAGTGCAGATCTATGTTGACGACATTATCTTTGGCTCTACAGACAACAATCTCTGCAAAACGTTTGCCAACTTGATGCAGGGAAAGTTTGAAATGAGCAGTATGGGTGAACTCAAATACTTCCTAGATCTCCAAGTGAAACAATCTGAAGATGGCACTTTCATCTCTCAGACCAAATTCACTAGGGAGTCAAGAAATTTGGTTTGGAGAGTGCTTCTTCCATGAAAACTCCAATGGGAACCAATGTGTCTCTGGACAAGGATGAAAAGGGCATACCCTTTGATGAAACCAAGTATAGATGTATGATTGGATCCTTGCTTTATCTCACTGCCAGTAGGTCTGACATAATGTTTGCAACGTGTGTCTGTGCTCGATATCAGGTGAATCCCAAGGCATCTCACTATGTCTCTGTGAAGAGAATTCTAAGATACCTAAAGGGTACATCTAATCTTGGCCTATGGTACCCTAGGAACAATGAATGTGAACTGATGGGTTATTCAGATGCAGATTATGCAGGATGCAAGGAAGATAGAAAGAGCACCTCCGGAACATGCCAATTCCTTGGAGGAAGACTGATTTCCTGGAGCAGTAAGAAGCATACGAGTGTGGCAATCTCAACCGCAGTATCAGAGTACATCTCTGCTGGCAGCTGCTGTGCCCAACTATTATGGATTCAACATCAACTTGAAAACTACAACCTAAAGATGACCAAAACACCCATGTTTTGTGCCTCTTCAAGTGCTATCTCAATTGCTAATAACCCTGTATCTCACAGCAGGACTAAGCATATTGATATCAGGTATCACTTCATCAGGGAGCATGTGGAGAATGAAGATATCACACTTGAATTTGTCCCAACAGACAAACAAGTGGCTGATATATTTACCAAGCCCCTAGATGAAGCTAAGTTTAACTTCTTCAAATTCCAATTGGGGATGTTAAACTTAGAGTGAAAACTCAACTCTATTATTTACTAATGCCTTTCTAGATGAGTTGTTAGAAATTCTCACAGGACTTCAATGAATCACGACTAAGCAAGGGGGAGCCATTCCCTACATAGAGAAGCAGAAGGCAAGAAGTCAGAAAGGGGGAGAAAGAGTGCTCAAAGAAGAGACATCAAATCAAGGGGGAGCTAAAAAATCGATGTACTCAAAGACACCCTAAAGACAGGGGGAGCAAATCAAGGGGGAGCTAGCTCAAAGATAAGTTATATCTTGACATACTCTCTGTTAAGATTATGATATTTATTGTCATGTGAAGTAGTCTTGAAATGAGATTCTGACTTCTTTAAATAGGGAGAGATTGTTGGGAATCGTACCCACATGATTCCTGATTTGAAGAAGTCATCATGTCAAGAATACTTCACTTTGTATTTGATCAAGATATCTAGCTCATAATCTCAGGAAAATACAAGTACATGTCGTCGAGAAGGACAGAAGGGATGGTCGGCAAAGTATGCTCATCGCTGTAATGATAAGCAAAGCAAACGCAGAGATACTATCAAAGAAAGGCATGTCGTCGAGAAGAATGAAGTACCGTCAACATCACAGTAGCAGCCATATCGACAAGACAATACTGCGATCACAACGACAAGATGAACAAAGAAGGTTCCAACGACACAGTTAAGTCAGCATATCGTCGTATACACAGGAACGCCAGTATGTCTCGTATCGTTGGAATGCAAGCGGCGGAGGCAGAAGCAAGGAGATCTGAGAAGAATTTCCAAAGCACAAGGAGCCGACAAAGGGATGTCGTCGAGAGATATTCCATGTCGTCGAAACGATGGAATATATCGTCGAGACAAATTCAAATCTTGTGGACGCATGCTGTCAGCAATTAATGTCGCCGCCTAATTATTCAATCAGCGCGTGCACTTAAAGTTTCGAGGTATTTGCGCGTGCTAAAAAGATTTGGAGATCTGACACATAAAGGAACTTTTCAGAAGACCGTTGGGTGACCCCTCTCAGTCTTAATAAAAGGCAACAGGGTTGCCCTAGAAAAGATAACTTCGCGTGCAAGAAAGAACTAGCAAAAAAAGTATCCCGTCGTTCAAAAGAACAGTACATTCTTGCGGAGAAGAAGAAGAAGTTCTCAAGAAGCAGTCATCCTCATCGACTGCTAAGAAGCCAATCCACATCCGGCTAAGAAAGAATTGAAGAAGAACCGTGCATTCAAGATCCGATTCAGAAGCATTCTCTTCATTCTCAAGAAGCCGATCATCATCAGGCTAAGGTTGCCAATCAACATCAGGCAGAAGAAACAGGTTATATCTGTAATCTCTTATAAGGCTTTCGGGCCATATTGTCTATCTTGAGGGCTGGAGAGCTGTGAGGCTTGAGGGCCACAGCAGTGCACTCGCGGGTGCGATTTGTCGAGCTTGCGGGCTCGGGGGCAGTTGGGACTTGCGGGTCTAGGCTGTTGGGACTTGCGGGGCCGAAAGGTAGGGCTTGAGGGCCTGAGTGTCGAGCTTGCGGGCTCGAGGGAAGTAGGGGCTTGAGGGCCTAGGCTGTTGGGACTTGCGGGTCCGTGTTGTAAGGCTTGAGGGCCTGAACCTTTTGGCGGAGTTTGCCGAGCCTAGCGGATCGCTGGGTAGGCGCAGAGGGACAGAGGACTACTCAAGATACCCGGTCTTGAGGAACCTCTATAGATCTTGTGTTGTCTGGTGAAATTTGTTTGCGTGTTTTCTTTTGTGCATTACTTAGTTTCTGATAACTCACGCTCGTAATTCAAAAAGCATCAAGATCACCTAACCCCCCCCCCCCCCTATAGGTGAACGTTCCATAACCAACAGCAAGGATTGCACAGGGAGTAGTTGGAGGGCAGGACTCCTAAGCCGGCAGAACGTCCTTAACAACAGGCCGGAGCACGTCAACACCCACCAGGTTGGTCTCGGGGTCGTTTCCCGTCCCACCATGTCCTACGAGTGATCTTGAATGTTGAGGTATCGCGTCACCAGAATTAACCACAGAGCAAGCTAGATCATATTACCTCGGCGATGTTGTCAGGAGGATTGTGAGAAGGGTGCGGAGTCCTTAAAGCGGACTCAGTCACCAGGGAGTCCCGCCGAACCACTTTGGTCTTTCTTGGCCGATAGGGTAAGGCGGGATCCCTCTTCGACAAGAGCCAGGTGACATATCGAGCAGATTTGGAGGATGTCTTCTCCTGCGCGGCGGCGAGACGGTCCAGCAGTCCTTGCGAAAGCGGTCTCGGCGACAGCCTCATGAGCGTCATTAGGATGGCAAGAGCGCAGAGGGGAAAAGAGAAACAGTAAGTTGAAAGCGGGCACTCTCAATGCTGTGACCTGATATATATATATATATAGCGGAGTTTGGTTGTTAGCAAACTGGTTTGGGGTGCGTTTAGTAAAACTAAATGACGGAATTACGTTATTTGCAGAACAGACCAGAAAATCTATAAATAGACTCTTAAGGACACCTTGGAGGAGATCCGATCCTTTTGGGCTCTCCTCCTTTGGCTAATTTTGGTTGGCTCGTGGTGCCCTCCATGGTGCCCAGTTGAGCATTGGTTTGGGAAGGGAAGTGCTCTAAGATCTTTCGGGTGTGTAGAGGGACCTCCTCGCTATAGTTTTGTGTCTATTCGGTTTTCTTCGTCAACAGTCAAGAGTGTCAGTGAGGGAGAAGTAGGTGTAGGCTATACCCCATGTAAGTCCAAACTCCTCAAGAGACCTGTTGACGGTTTCAACAGTACATGTGATTATTTTTTGATCATATACAATTGGACTCTGATTCGTCCTAAAACCAAAAAATATATAAAAACTAAATTGATATGTAGATTATTTACAGGTCTTGAAATTGTGGTTTTTGTGATAAAACTACGTCTTCCACTAAGTGCTATAAAGTGCACTCTTTGATGACGTCTTCCGCTAAGTATTATAATATGCACTCTTTGATGATGACTTCCGCTAGAATACTGCTTCCCTACTCTGTTGGTGTGTAGTGACTTTCGCTTAACACCACCCATATGCGTGACATCGGAGTGTTCAAGGAAAAGGGTTGGAGAAGCTAGTGCCTTCACCCTTCGGGGTCGCTTCGGCGTCGTGCTAAAGGGTGGTGTGCGATAAGATCCCCCGGTCGGACCGCTGATTTGGGAGGGGGGTCTTACAAATGGATCAGAGCGTAACCGATCTTTCGACCAATAGTGTTCACAGAAACAACTCTTTCTCCACCGATCATTATTGCGTGGTTCGGGACGAACCACTGCAGCGGAAGCGGTGGTGGACCTTAAAGGTAAAAGTTGACAACAAACTTGACATATATATGTGGATCGACACTTAAATGTCATTTACCACTTCTGATCCCAAGCGATGATTTACATTGTCCCCATAAAACACTTCCGTTAAACCCTACAAACGTCCACTTCAAATTTTGAACCCCGGGTTTAAGCCTCTTTGTTTTATTGGGGTTAAATTTTCATTTTCAAAATTCCATTCGAAGTAAACTAATCGTATGGAATTATGTGTGCAATGTAAGGATTCTATTACTAATTTCAATCCAAGGTTTAAGCCTATTTGTTTTATTGGGATTAAAATTCTCGTTTTCAAAATTTCATTTGAGGTGAGCTAATCAAATGAAATTTTGCGTGTATATGGTGAATTGCTCTAACGATTGCAAATATGAAGTATGCTTTGACTTGATCAATTTGACGATCTGTTGAAAATAAAGTCGCGCAATCGTAAAAGAATTATGATAAAATGTTAGTCTTTTCAATAACGTTAATATTTCAGGAAATGATTACTGAGGCGACGTGCTGGATTGAAGTAAATTTGTGGCAAATTTATAAAAGCTTGTATACAAACCATCCTAAAAGTACATTGTTAGCATTCGCAGGACTTGCAATGGTTGCATACTCAGCCAGCCGGGAAGCCTCGTTAAAAAGGGTAAGCCACTGAGGACCCGAATGTGATGGTTACCTATTTTTATTGCTTTTATTGTAAATTGCTTGCATTGGGAAAAGTGGCGGGTCGGTCATGCCCGTAGACCGTACGTACCGGTGCGGGAAGGTTGACGACTCTAGGAGACAGGGAGGTGTGCACCCCGGGAGCTCGGTTGTATCTTATATGCCCCGCTGGGTCCCTCCGCTGGTTGGCCAAATTCAGTTGTTGCCGGATGTCTCCTACGTCCGAGGGTACACGGGGATGTACGTTGGGGCCTGGGTAGTGCGGTACATCCACACCCAGAAGTGGCAGGACCGACCACTGTCACCGACGGCCACATCGGTGAGGCCCGCGGGGTTCGCTACCCTGCAAAAAGAAGCGGTCAAAATATGTCAACATAAAGAGCAAACTGGTAAAACATTATATCTGAGTACCGTGGCGGGACAGTCATGCCTAAGGACCATTCATACAGGAATGGGAAGGTTGACGACTCATGAGGCACGAGGGAGTGTGTGAACCCCGGGAGGTTATTTATTATTTCCCCGCAGGGTCCCTCCGCTGGATAGCCGAATGTTGTAATTGACGGATGTTGCTCACACCCAGGAGTACACTGGGTTGTACATTAGGGCCTGGGTAGTGCGGTACGTCCACACCCAGAAGTGGCAGGACCGGCCACTGTCACCGACGGCCACATCGGTGAGGCCCGCGGGGGTCGCTACCCTGCTGGAAGAAAAGCGGTCAAACTGTGGAGTTGTGACGAGTCATGAGAACTCGTTGTGCATGGCTTGCCTACACATCATTTGCATCATAACATACATTTTTACATGTACCATCAACATATAACCTTCGTATGGGAGTTGGTTATATGTTCATGGATTTATACTGCTTACTTGCATTTCTTTTAACTGTTCCACTAACATATAACCTTCGTATGAGAGTTGGTTATATGTTGATGGATTTTACAATGCTTATGCGAATTATAAAGCTTACCTGTTCCACTAACATTTAACCTCCGTATGGGAGTTGATTCGATGTTAATAGGTTTATACTGCTCATCTTCAGGATACAACGGGTTAAATTTTGAGTTTAGTTGTGCGTACATTATTAGGATTCGATTTTGCTAGAATGACTTACCTGGTATAACTATCTAAGCTAGTAATTCATTATACGCACAACCTGCCCGCGCGAAATATTCTCCAGAGCAATATATACCAGAGTTACTGCAGAATAAACATAGCCACGGTAAAGTCATCCTCTATTTCGCTTCAAGTACTTATTACAGTATACGGCGGGAGCCGTCGACACAGCTCATTAGGAAAAACCAAATCTATAGACCCTTAAAATTTTGGGACTGCTTGACACTTATAGTCGTCTACAACACGTTCCGTTTGAAATCCCCATGACCCACTCGCATTTTCGGGGACGAAAATTTTCTTTGTTTTATTGGATTGTAACATCCCGACTTTGAAAAGGGGTCTAGCCGGTTCAGTTGAACCCTTGGAGGAACCTAGGTCAGGTCATCAGGCAATCACGACCCGACCTTCACCACATAGAGGTGATCATTTAGAGAAATGACTGTTTTGGGTAGCATCGTGCTTCGCCACAACATCAAAGTTGTTTATTGAGCATACTTGCTCCGGGTTGACTTCTGTCAGTTGCGTTAGACTCGTATGGTCGATACGAGTGCAACGAAACTCGTTTCATTCCAATCCGAGGTCATTTGGTGAAAGTGACCGTTTTGAGTACTGTAGCGCGTCACGACGACGTAGTTTTAGAATATGGAGCATACGTGCTCCGAATCGACTTCTGACAGTTGAGTTAGACTCGTATGGTCGATACGAGTGCAACGGAGTTCGTTTCGTTCCAATCCGAGGTCATTTGGTGAAAGTGACCGTTTTGAGTACCGTAGCGCGTCACGACGACGCAGTTTTGGAATATGGAGCATACGTGCTCCGAATCAACTTCTGACAGTTGAGTTAGACTCGTATGGTCGATACGAGTGCAACGGAGTTCGTTTCGTTCCGATCCGAGGTCATTTGGTGAAAGTGACCGTTTTGAGTTCCGTAGCGCGTCACGACGACGCAGATTTAGAATATGGAGCATACGTGCTCCGAATCGACGTCCATCAGTTGCATTAGACTCATGTAGGTGATACGAGTGCAACAGAACTCGTTTCATTTCGATCCGAGGTGATATGTAGAATATGACTATTTTGAGTATCGTAGCACGTCGCGGCGACGCAGTTTTAGAATATGGAGCATACGTGCTCCGAATCAACTTCCGTCAGTTGCGTCAGACTCGTATGGTCGATACGAGTGCAACGGAATTCGTTTCGTTCCAATCCGAGGTCGTTTGGGGAAAAAACGACTATTTTAAGTAATATCGAGCGTCGCAACAACGCCATTCTAGATTAATGAGCAAACGAGCTCCGAATTGGATTCTGTCAGTTGCGTTGAACTCTTATGGATGATAAGAGTGCAATAGAATTGATTTCGTTCGTTTCTGACGTAAATCGAGAGAGTTGTCTGAAATAAGTTATTTGAAGTTACATACTGACTCAATCAAATATTTGTGAGTGAACAGACTTGGAGTCAACCTCGGATGATTTTGTTAGCATCAGATGATTGACACAAGCGCAGCGACACCCTCGATACATTTTTCCCACACCTGTTATGTAAGCTATGATTATACAAGTATGTGTTTATATATATAATATTATATATACATATATATATGTATATAAAATAAAGAACTATTGCCTTAATCAAAACGGCAGCTTGGCGGAACGAAAACCAGGGCGGAAGGAAAACCATGGGCGGAGGAAATGGGAGAAGAAGCTCACCGGTGGAGGAATCAGATCTCCCTCCTCGCTGGAGGCACCGGATTGGTCGGACATGGCTATAAAATGGGCGGCTCATCTCCTCTTCAGAAGACACGGCAAGGTCCTCTCTTCCTCATCTCCCCCTCCTCGTCCTCTTTGGAAGCTCTATCAAAATGAGGGCAGCAACTTCATCTTTTCCTCCTCCGGCAATGGTAGACTCTAAACCTTCTCTAATGCTGTTTACTCATCATCTTGGGTTATCATGAGAATGGAAAGATTTATGGTGCTCTGGTTTAGAGGTTTGGGTTTTATTCCTCTTCAAGGAAGGATCTCCTCTTTCTCTCTCTAGCTCTATCTCTCTCCCTCACTCTCTTTCTCTGTCGGTGCAAGTTTATATACATATATTTATAAAGGTAGAATCTAAAATTGGGCCTTTTGGGGCTTCGCTTAAGAATATTTTGGCACTTGATGAAGAGTCGAGCTGGGTAGATTCTTCAAAGAAGGCTTGCGATCGCGTGTGACCTATACACTTCATTTCCTCCTCTAATTTCTGAGAAAAGGCTGAAGACATTTAGATTAGGTTAATTTTGATATTGATTCGTTGCTAAATGCTCCTTTCCTTTTCTTGATTATGGTAATCTCTAAACGAACCTTAGTTCAGGATGAAGTTCATGAGAACTTGACAAGTGGGATAATGGTTGGGCTTTGCCTTATTTATTCTTTTGGTACAAAAAGGTTTGTTTTTTTGTTGAGACATGGTAATTCCGCCCTTATCACTCTTACCGAGCAATCACTAGAAACTCATGGGGGTTAACTTCTATTGTTGGAATTCTGGAAGTTGACAACTTTAAATCTATTATTCATATTGTTGGTCCACATACATTCATGTTAGCTGATCTCTCCATGCTGGGATAATAAGAGACTCATGAATATTTTTTGCGAGATCTTTCCTTCTGTCAAGATAAATTGCTCGCCGATCCCTGTTATTTATAATATTTGATTATTCTCATTTGCTCCTAGATATGGAGAAGGCTCCCTATATTTTACAATAGTTGTTCATCTCCATACCCTTTACTTCTCTATCTTGTTGAATGAGGTTTTATTTTGGTTAGCCCAAATTACTACGATTCCTGTGGGTCACTGTGTATATCATTATGATCGAGCGGAATATAGATCTTGAATATGAAGTCATGGAATTCTCGCCTCCGTTCCTCTTTGGGCCCCAAGGCAATATTATTCTAAGTACTCCTTATTATAGACCATTGGATTGAGAGTTTTGAGGGATCTGTTGCATGCATGTCTGATCAGAACTTTCCTTATTTTAATTAAGGGACTTCTAACCAAGAAGATGACCAATCACGTTTAACACATATAATCAGATATCATGCTATAGTGTTGATCCTTATACTCAGGCATTCCTTTTCCTATCTTTCCTTCCTCCCAGGTTTTGCTCTCATCAAGCATACCGATGGGCTTCTTTAAATTCCATGAATTTAATGCTTTATAAGACCTACTTGTGCCGGTCAAAACCACATAAAGTTAACACTCTTGATAAGTAAATGCGCATGCGTTAAGCCCATCAAAACCATCTACCTTTTCTTTGATAAATTGACATCTTTTATGGGCTTTAGTGGTCAGTTGGCTCAAGCCCATTGGTGGATATTTGGCATGATATACTTTATGCCAAGTTTAATTTGGGTGGTAAGTTCTAGTTATTGACTATGATTGGGCTTTGCTGCCAGATTTCCCGGTGGTTCAGGCACATGGGATTTGGCAAAACCAATAAATATCCATCCAATATCTTCTACTTTCCCTCTAAGCTCTCTCTTTCGCTCAGGCTAAATGAAGGATGTCTTTCTTGATTTCTATTTACCTTGGAGGGACTCATCAGGAGACTGGGCATTGTTGTGGATTTACTGGTAGCATAACTCTAACCTCTTCCTCCAGATTCCTATGAGAATCCATGTTACTTTAAGATATTATGAGGAATTCCTTGGAGTCTGGGATTCCTTTAAGGTGGGGGACTTGAGAGACTGAGATTTTCAATTTATGCGTCTTTTATCCGATTGGAGAAACATCATTTAGTTTTATGCCGTGATTAAATTTATATGGTGAGAAGGAGCAATTTTAGGGGAAGTTGTTTAATTTATCGCCTGGGCAAAGGCAAGCTTTAAAGTCTCATACATGGCCGAGCATGATTAAAGGAGCTCTTTAAGGCTTATAGTTCTAGGATTTGGAAATTTTCTTTCTACAATCAAGTTGGGATAAAATATCAAGGCTTGTTTATATCGTCTATGCACTCCCTCATTTCAAACTATATTTATATCTTTGATAGAACATGCTGCATCATTAATAGTTGCTATAAGTCCTTGTTATGAAATTCAAACTATTAAAATACATATTATGTGCAGACCGCTTAAGACCAAAAGGGGCCGTGAAGTTTATTAAGCTGAGCCGAGAATTTTGGTCGCCGGCTCGTAACGGTTCAAGTGTTTTAAATATAACCGTTTGTAGTTTTACTCTCTTACTTTCATGGGTTTACGAGTTTCTCAACCATGCGGCATATGGTAAGAGGCTATGAATCTCGCCGAGCTAGTACCCAGTTTTAATCTCCTGGATAGCTTTCTCTCGAGTATCTGAAGTTTAAATACATGGGTTTTCTAGTAGACTCTCGAAGATGTAGCCATTGATCTTAATAACTCGTGAACTACAGGAGGCCTTGAAATGATTTTATCAGGTCTGGTTATGTTGTCCATATTATTCTCTTCCTGAATCTGACTCAGTATTGGTCGTTCCCATTGCTTGATAAGTAGTGAACTTGTTGGCACCTTAGCAGTTCATGGCCATGATTTGGAGTTCTCCCTCCTTTGTAACCTTTCGATATCTTAAGCTTAAAAAGATTCCAAACATAACTAAAGTCTTATTTGAGGTGATTGGATACTCAAGCATGTCTTAATAACATTTATGCTGAGAACTTCCCCCCTCTAGTTTTCCGGTAACTGGGAAATACTAGTGTCGTATACATAAGGATGGCTTGGGTTGACTGCCAAGCAATCCAAAAGATCGACGAAAGACAGATTTAAATGTTTGCCCATCTCGGGTAGGAATATCATTAGGCTTATAAAGAGTTTCTCTCTTCTCCCTCTATAAACTCTCGGATGGAATTATTGGTAAGCTTAAAAGGAGTTTCTCTGCTCCCCTCTTATGAAAACAAAAGATTGCCTTCAAGAAGTAATTCCTACGGGAATGAAATGTTGCCTTCGAGAAGTAATTCCTACGGGAATGAAATGTTGCCTTCGAGATATTTATAATTCCTACGGGAATGAAATGTTGCCTTCGAGAAATATTCCTACGGGAATATATTGTGCCTTCGGAAAATACTTCCTACGGGAATGAAATGTTGCCTTCGAGATATAATTCCTACGGGAATGAAATGTTGCCTTCGAGAAATATTCCTACGGGAATATATTGTGCCTTCGGAAAGTAATTCCTACGGGAATTAAATGTGCCTTCGAAAAATGTGTCTTGCGAGAATGTCGGATGGCCGATGAGTTTTACTCTAAGGCAACTCGCACGACGGACGGTCTGGGAGGGCAACCCGTGCGAAACTTATAGAACTACGTGGGTCTGTTACCGTATGCAGGATGATACAGAGTACGTAGGCGGTGGTCGTGGGAAGACTGCCTCGGCCCAATAAGAGTCCAGATATCCTCTCCCTTATAAATGTTATATTATGTTTATTGGATTCTGTTCGTGGTTCTAATAACTTATCTTTGGCACAGGTGACAGGTGCAGATGAGTGACCACACCTATGTGTGGATGAAGCCACGGAGCAGGCTACGTCAGGTATAAGTTTTGTTAAGCCGCATCTCCTTTTGTCATGCTCTATCCAGGGGTATATATATAATGACAATAAATCCTTGATGGTTAGGATTTATGCGGCAGAGATATGTAGATTATTTACAGGTCTTGAAATTGTGGTTTCTGTGATAAAACTACGTCTTCCACTAAGTGCTATAAAGTGCACTCTTTGATGACGTCTTCCGCTAAGTATTATAATATGCACTCTTTGATGATGTCTTCCACTAGAATACTGCTTCCCTACTCTGTTGGTGTGTAGTGACTTTCGCTTAACACCACCCCTAGGCGTGACATCGGAGTGTTCAAGGAAAAGGGTTGGAGAAGCTAGTGCCTTCACCCTTCGGGGTTGCTTCGGCGTCGTGCTAAAGGGTGGTGTGCGATAAGATCCCCCGGTCGGGCCGCCGATTTGGGAGGGGGGGTCTTACACTGAGTCTGAGGCATCGTAGCAGCAGAACTGCAAGTACTCCGCAATCTTCCCATACCAGGCTCTCGGCGCCTGTTTCAACCCGTAGAGGGCCTTCTTCAGCTTGCAGACATGATGTGGCTGAGACTTGGACACGTATCCAGGCGGTTGCACCATGAATATGTCCTTGTCAATCTCTCCATACAGGAACGCATTCTTCACATCAAGCTGCCACAGCTTCCAACCTCGGCACGCCGCCAGAGCGATGAACGTCCTCACCGACATCATCATTGCGACAGGACTAAATGTCTCCTCATAGTCCTCTCCGTAGGTTTGCGAGAAGCCACGAGCAACACGCCTCGCCTTGTACCGCTCCACTTCTCCATCAGCTCTCTTCTTAACCTTGTACACCCATTTACAGGTGACAGGTTTGATGCCCTCCACCATGGGAACCAGGTCCCATGTCTCATTCTTCTCTACGGCCTCCATCTCCTCGATCATGGCCGCGTCCCACTCCTTGATGCCAGCTGCATCCTCAAAGCAGGCAGGTTCCCTCTCATCGAGTGGTCCTGCGAAGAAGCAGGAAACCAAACTCACGAAGTTCCCCTCCTTATAGCGAGCAGGCGGGACGATGGTCCTCTTCGACCTCCTCAAGGCTTGGCCACTATCTACCACTCCGGTAGACTCCTCTGGTTGAGCTCCTTTCTGAGCTCCTCTTCGAACTCCTCCTGAAGCGGTGCTCTCCCTGCTTCTTGAGTTCGTAGCTCCCCCTGAGCCAGAAACTCCTCCTGAGCCAGATGCTCCTCCCGAGCCAGATGCTCCTCCCGAGCCAGATGGCGATGGAGCACTTGGAGATAACTCCAACTCCATAGTAGGGTCCTCAGTGACCCACTCCTCTTCCCTGCTAGCTTCTCCACTCTCCGGCAGCTCCACTGAAGAGACTCCCTGGTATGAGACCAGTTCGTCAAACACAACGTCGCGCGAGACGACGAACTTGTGGGTCTGCGGATCCATGCACTTCCACCCCTTCTTCCGCTCATCGTAGCCGATGAAGATACATTTCCTCGCTTTCGGCTCCAACTTTGTTCTCTGAGCGTCCGGGACGTGCATGAAGCAGGTAGAATCGAACACCTTCATGTGACCCACATTGGGCTTCTCTCCGAACATGAGCTGGTGTGGAGACACCATCCTGTTAGGACTCAGAGGTAGCCTGTTGATCACATGAGTAGCACACGCCATTCCCTCCGCCCATAAGGCCTTGGGAATGCTCTTGGCATGTAGCCAACTCCTGGTAGTCTCCACCAGATGGCGGATCTTCCTCTCTGCCACCCCATTCTGCTGAGGGGTGTGAGCGCAGGAGAGCTCCCGCCGAATGCCGAACCTCCTGCAGAAAGAAGCAAACACATTGGAGTTAAACTTCCCTCCATTGTCGCTTCTCAGCTTCTTAACTCTGCGGTTCAGCCTCCCCTCCACAAGCTCCTTCCACTCGAGGAACTTGCTGAAAACTTCTGATTTCTCTCTCAGAAAGTACACCCACGTATAGCGGGTGTAGTCATCCACCAGAACCAGCGCATACTTATTGCCTCCATAAGTAAGGGTGGCGCACGGCCCCATAACGTCAGCATGTACGCACTCAAGAGGTGCCTTACACCTGGTCTCCGACTTGTCAAATGGAAGTCGATGTGACTTTCCATATTGGCATCCGTCGCACACATGGCCGTCGCCGTAGGAAGAGAGATGAGGCAGGCCACTCACTAGGCCCTTTGCCGCCATCATCTTCAGCTTGTCCATCCCCACATGACCCAGCCTCTCATGCCAGATCACAGCGCTGTCGTTTGTCTTCAGCTTGTCCACGTAGGCATTTGCAGATAGGACATACAAATCCTTCACCCTTCTCCCAGTGAGCGTGACATCAGCATCGACAGACGATAGGTTCTTCATGAACTTCACCTCCTTCGGTCCAAACAACACGTGGTATCCAGCATCCACGGCGTTAGCCACCGAGAAGAGGTTCTTCTTCATGCCAGGCACGTGATACACACTCTTCAGTGTCACTGGCTTCTCTCTACTCCCAAGGGACACCTTCCCTTCTCGCTCCACGGGATGCACCGTATCATCCGCAGTGATGATAGCATCCGTTCCTTCATACGCTTCCAAGGAGTCGAACTTGGACATATCTCCAGTGAGATGATGCCCGCAACCGGAATCCACTATCCAGTCATTCTCGAGGTTGATGGAGGCTAAGACATCGACCGACGTTGCCGTCATCTCTGCCAGGAAACAATTGTCCCCCCTTTCACCGCCCTGGTGACCTCCACCTCTTCCTCCACCTCTCTGGTGATCTCCCTCCTTGTTAGCAGCATGACCGACCTTTAGATTGGACCGGCAGTCCTTTGCCATGTGCCCATACTTCTTACAGGCAAAGCAAAGGGATCTCCCCTTCTCGTCGCGCGCAGGGAGGAACTTCCTCCCATCTCCCTGAGAGGACGTTGAAGGTCCATCTCCGGAGTTTTTCTTTCTCTTGTCCCAGGATCTCCTCTTTCCTGAGAACAAGGCCTCGCCATCTCCACCTGAGATGGATACTCCCGCCATCTGCTTCGCCAAGCTCTCCTGTGACGATAACAGGTTCTCTAGCTCTAGAAGGGAGGGCTGAGTAGCCCATCCTTGCACGGAAGTAACGAAGGGGGCATACTCCCTCCTCAAGTCTCGGAGTATGTGCCGCTTCAACTTCACCTCTGAGATTGGCTCTTCAGGATCCAAGACAGAGATCTCCCCACACAGGTTCTTCACCTTCAGGAAGAAGGTGGATATCGCCATCTCGCCTTGAGTCGACTTCGCCAACTCATTCTCCAGGAATTGTAGCCGCGCCACATTCTTCTTGTTGAATAACCCATCGAGGGCTATCCAGATCGCAGACGCTGACTTGCAACCTATGATGTGGTCGAACAAGTCAGGTGATATGGCTCTCTTCAAGGTGAACTCCGCCATGGAGTTGGTCTTCCTCCAAGCTCTCACAGCTGGACCATTATCTCCGGCAGCTACAACTTCCTCTTGCTCCCCACCACCAACAACCTCCTAGAGATCCTCTCCAAGAAGGTATCTCTCCATACAAGACATCCACTTCTTGTAGTTGGTTTGAGTAAGCAGCTCAATGCCAAGTCCCCTAGCATACCCTCCTCCGCCGTCCATCTTGGTTGCTTCGTCCTTGTTCCCACAATCCCTCTGATACCATGTGAAATATTTTGAAGTCGGAAGAACACGTCAACCAACAGGAGAATAAGGACACCAAACGATGAACACAAGTATTCACAATTAATAACTCTGGCAGCTAGTTACAAACAAACACGGCTGAATACAAGTTGCATCCAACTTGATTCACAACAGCCAATAGTAGGAAAGAACTTGGTCACGGACAAGGTCCGCTTCTCCTCCGGAGCACACCGCGCTGGTGATACTCGCTCCGATACTCGCTCCTCGCTATCGAAGCTCGCTCCTCGCTATCGTCGGCGGTATCGCTAGCGCCGGGCGTTAGCTCTGCTACTCGCAAGCTCGCTCCTCGCTATCGCCGGCGGTATCGCTAGCGCCGGGCGTTAGCTCTGCTACTCGCAAGCTCGCTGCTCGCACTCCAAGCTACTCGCGTACTCGTCACGCGCCGCTTCCTCCAATACTCGCTAGCGCGAGCGCTATCACTAGCGCCGGGCTCTATCTCCCGAGTAGGTACTCGCACTCCCAGCTACTCGCAAGCTCGCTGCTCGCCACTTCGCCTCTTGTCGCTACCGCGCGCGCTAGCACTAGCGCCGGCGGTATCTCCACTACTCGCTACTCGCTCAAGGGAGCTGGCCGAACTTACTCCAAGTCCGATGCCCGCCTGCCGAACTTACTCCAAGTCCGATGCTCGCCTGGTGGCGCTCTGGTATCTCTAACTCGCTCAAAGTTGATGATACTCGCCAGTTCCAGAATCGATACTCTTTAGAGGGGGGTACCCCTCTATTTATAGGCAAAACAAGGGGGGTGGCGAGTAGGAGCTAGTGCTGGCGCTAGCGCTAGCGCTGGCGCTAGCTCACTTCAATTCTAACAGAAACCCCTCCAGCGGTTGAAAAACTTCACCGTTCCTATCACCCGATCCATCGACCCCGCCGCCTCCATCTCCCGCAACATCATCCGGCCGGCTTACAGATATTCTCTCACACTTGCTGCTTCATCTCAGAGGCTCCTAATTAATTAATAGATATACAAGTTATAATTAAAATGGTGGGTGAGACAGATCAGCATTCTTCTTCATTTGAAATGGTGGTCCTCATCACCTTTAATTTGATGCCGATTTTTATTCCAGATTATTAAGTACTATAAGCAGACAGTCTAACCAAGTTTACATTCTCTCTTCACTTCTCCCATTAATGGCGGCCGGTACACGGTTTACCAAAACCACGATCCAGGAGAAGCTGTGGGTATCCACAATACCCGCGTAAGCGCCTGCCCGGGTAGGGGCAGCGGGCAGCATGTAGGGCAGCGGGAACAACTGCATCAATCTCATAATGACTAGAGCAAGCTAATGGAAAGCCCGCCTTCATCAATCTCATATAGCCATGGTCATCCGCTTATCCAAAGGAGCGGGAGCAACTCCACAATCTAAGGAATTTAACAATTCTATTTTTCTCATCGTTCCAAAAATAGCATCATATAAGACCACTTTTTGTTGACGTTCCTGTGATAGATCATTACGCACTTGTAACCAATAATCCCACATTTTCAATCCATTGCAGATTACCCGATAGCCACAATGACCATCTACTAAAACATCCACGACATCAGAAATATATATAGTCCACTATGTATGGTGGCATTTCTTTCCGGACGACTTTCAACATTCTTTTTTTCAAAACAATACCTTTTTGGGGGGTTGTATTGATCTAATTTTCAATGATAACGACTCACTCATCAAAACATGTTCAAATAGCCAATCCAACAAACCGCTCCTTTCCTACAGTTAGAGAGTTATCGGAAAACTAAACAAAAAACTATAAGCTGATGATAACCAATCCATAACAATGTTTACACCCATCATCCAATACAAAAAGTAACACAAAATATCAGGGCTGCTGCTATAGGAATGGATCTGAACATTGGAGGGTTAAACGTGGAGTTCCGGTGGAGGGTGGACTGGATCGGGTAAGGGGAAGGGCTGTTGGAAGTCGGGAGGGCCGGATCCAAGAATATCGGAACGACGAGCTGGACGCATCCTCAGTGGCGGATCGCCTATCCGATCAAGTCTGTCTACTTGAACAAACAAAAGTAGGGCCCGCCTTGCACCGAGTCACATCAAGTGGTCCCCCCATCGACTTGTAAACCCGAAGAATCATTGCAATGGGAAGAAATCATTAAACCTGATTCCTATAAATAAAGGCAAGCTGAAGCATTGGTTGTTTCATGCTCTCCATCATCAAATGCCAAAGAACTTGGAAGGAATGCTTATTATACAGATCATCAACCTTCAACATATCTCACCGCTGCTAAAACTCTGGTGTAACTCTCGCCAAAATTTGCTAATCAAATCCAAAGCAAACTAAGAAAAAAATATTCGCCTAATTTTTTAAACAATCACATGATCGACGCGTTATTTCAAGAAATAGACCTTGCGGAAAAATTTCAAATACAAATCATTTTTTTGCTACAAGTGAATAAAATGACGCGGAAGCTTCTGCAAAATGATTTAGTCTAACTGTACCGTTGGGAAAAACACCCTTGTGATTTATCTACCAAATTATCTTAAAGTGGTTACATAATCTAGGATATATTACCCATGTTGTATAGAGAGGTTAATCTAGTCATTAAATGTCCTAGGATATCACATTCATACTAGATTGTCAAGACCTGTCCAAAACAAGCACAAGATTTAGTTGAGTTAAACTTGCGTCGAATAGAAGTCGACACAACTTCGACTAAAAGTCGAAGCAACTCCGAATACAAATAGAAGTAACTCAGGCTGAAGTAGAAGTATAAGTGAAGTCGACGCAACGTCGAAATGGTCTCGACGCAGAAGACAGGGCTTGTCAAAGCTATATATATATATAATTCATACTACAACAAAAATGCAATTTAGAAACAAAAAATAGGAAGGCATTAGAATTTGTTGCTAATTGGCAACAAATTTAGCTACATATATACTTTTTATCATTTGATACAAGATTAACAACGAATATTTTTGTTGAAGATTTAGAATCAAATTTATTTGTTGCAAAAAATCACTTGATAGTTAGGAAGGAAATATTTTGTATTCATATTCCTTGATGAATAATCTCTCCAAAATATATGGAGGGAAAATAAAAAATTTCCCCCCAAATCTTTAGTTAGGCATTTTATATTTTTGCTTCACTCCCCCTTTTCAGCTCGACATTTCTGCTCCCGCGCCCACCTCCCGTCGCCCTCCTCCGTCGGCATTCTCTCGTAGCATCCAGCGCTCGGAGCAGCCTAAGCCTCACCCTTCCCTCTTTTTCCTCCTCTTCCAAGAGGCAAACAGTAATTTCTCTCCCATTTCTTCGTTCATTTTCATTAGAAACTGAGAAATATAAAGAGAAAGAAGTTGCCTCAGTGGGAAAGGAAAATCCACTGACGTTTTCTCCTCCACCTCCGTCTTCATTCGACAACAACGACAGGTTCTCCATCGTCCCTCCCATGCCCTAGCCGTGCCGCTGTCTCGCTCCCGCATGGCCGCACCCTCCTTCAGAATAGCCGTCTCCCTACACCATCGACTCCTCCCACGCAGTTGCTCGCAAGTTCCTCCCACTGCTCCAACCACGCAGCTGCTCGCAAGTTTCGATCGGTGATCCTCCCCAGTTGTGCTAGCAACTGTTCCGATTTCCTCCTGCCCGCAGAAAAGTTGAAACCCATTTCTACCGAGTTGTGTTAGCAACGTGCTTCGCCTTGGTTAGACCTCGACGACCCTACAGATTTCTTTCTCATGCTCTCTGTTGGCTTGCACATCGAGCTTCCCACTCCCTTGAGAGTCCCTACTCCCAGGTTGATTTCTGCTTCATTTTGATCTGCACGCATAGTGTTCGACTTATGGCCGCCTGATTAAAGTTGAGGTAAAATTACACATAGCCTGATGCAGAACTTTCAAGTGTAATTTTGAAACGGTTTGTGGGATTTGCACCTATCATACGAATGAAGTTCTTCTACCTAAGTTTTTGCTTTTTAATAATTTGGTTGCGGTTGTGTTCAAGTATATTTAAAGCTATTATTCTTGTTAGATGGCATGGTCAAAAATAAAAATCAAAGGTCATCATCCATCACCCAGAGCTGGTTGTAGCGGCATTCTTTGTGGAAGTAGATGGTACATCGTGGGAGGAGGAAACAAGAAAAAACGTATGCATTGAATTGCTCTGTAAGATTGAATTGCTTTTTTTTTATTCATGCTAACTGTATTTTGTAACTTAGTTGTGTCCCTTTTTTATGTCTACATAGTCCTACTTTCTGCTTTATCTTTCATGTTGATGGTCCAGTTGCACTAACTGGAAGGTTGCGTTTTAATTAAAGTATTAGGGGAGTCCCCATTTAAGTGTAAATTTTGGATAACTTTGTTTATTTTCTTCAATTTATTCTAGTTTTACAGAAGGGTGGAAAAAAAAACTAGTTTAACAATTGGCCACAGAAGACAACCATTCTCTTGTATTAGTTTCAGCAATGATATTTATTGTTTGCATGAAGGGCACGTTTGGCAGGGCCGATCCGGCGAACGCCGCGATCCGGCGTTTCGCTGACTGTGCAGTCGTGCACGAGAAATAATTGGAAATGCTGCAAATTCCGGGCCTGGGTCCTGGGCCACTGTTGTGGTCCGACGTCCGCCGATCCGTGCCTCACACTCCTCCCCGTCACACCAAAAAGAACCATAATGTTGCTTGCAGAACATGTTCCATCATGTTCCACTCTTACAATTTCTTGCACTTGTCATACAAACTTCCCACAAGTCTACTTTTCAAGGCTTAGCTACTAATTGTTAACTATGACTCCATTTTCTCTCCATAAGTTTGTGATGCATCTTAATTGTTGCTTATCCACTTATGTCTTAGTGCATTTCTAACATCTGGATCTGAATATTAGTTCATCTTGATGATTTTGGCAATTTAACTGCTTCATATACCTGAATTTGTTTTTTTGTCAGAATGGTTCTATTTTACCCTTAAATGTTTAGTTATCCTTTACTATTGGTTGTTTGGATTTGGTAATTCTATTTATTTGATTGGAAATGGCTAAAAAGAAATGGATAGGCTTCACATTAGTAGTAGTACTATTCACCACATGAATTTTGAAACATGGCTTGCAGTACTGAAATTTGAACTTCTACGAAATGTCTGACGCTGATTTTTTTTTCTAGGATATGCTGAAACCTCAGTCTTCGACGTTGCAAAACTCAAGTGGTTTGTTTCTATTACATCATCTAATGACTCTATAGCTACTAGTAAAGTAAGTTCCCACAAAAGATCTCTTTGATGATTACATATGATAGCATTTTGCTCTTTTAAAATATTTTGTTCATGTTATCTTTTAATTCCACCTGTCAAGTTGATATTGATTAGTAAGTAAATATGTGGTGTTAAGCTCATTGTGCATGTTTTGTATTTAGTTTAAATTAAACTCTTTTACAGCCTAGCCTTTTTAGCTGGAGTGTTTCATTTCTTGAAACAATTTTGGGATGATGCGTATTGCATGTAGTATTTCTTACACTAGTTTTTGATGTTCATTACTTGACAATGCTTTCTGTTAGCTTTTGATTACACTTGAAACTAATATATGTCCTAGAATTTTGATCAAAGGTTCTCTGGTGAAAACAACAAACAATTAGCTATTAATATTTTAGTGTTCTGTTTCTTTTTTTTTTTCATTGTGGGTATGCTTCTCATATCATTGATTCATTCACATGATTGGTGGAGTAAATATAATCTGTTGCTGCTTGTTCTGCACAGGAACCTTTTTGTCATTCGGGTGGAAAAGAGAAGTTGTTAGAAATCTTTGGACCGAAGGAGAGCCTGATAGGGTTTGCAACTATGCAACTCCCAACTATTTTTGAATGTCAAGTCATCATCCACAAGCTCAATATCAAGCTCCAAATCAAGATTCTTCTCCAGTTCAATGCCAATCTTTCGACAACGGTCATTGTCCAGATCAGCTGATTCCACGCACATAGTTGTCACATTTTGTTTTGTATAAAATTTTGATACATGTTATCATATTTTGGTGGACTTACTTTTGATTATGTGTTGTTATTTGACTATGTATCTAAATTGGTTATGTATGTAAGTTTGTTGGAATGCCAATTTTTATGTGTGTGTGTGTGTGTGTGTGTGTGTGTGTGTGTGTGTGTGTCAATGAGACGTTATGTATGACATTTGATCATATTGGTGGTAAATTTATATTGATTGTTTTGTATGATTTATTATATTAAATAATTGAATAATTATGTAATTGAAAAATATTAATTTAAATTATTGTTAAAAATATGAAAATAACAAATTATCATTAATTCAATCATAAAAAGAATTTATTGTCAAATAATTTTATTTTTAGTAATTGATATTTATTAGCAACAAAATTTCTAACGATTTTATTGTTAGTTAATATTAGGATCAAAATTGTTTGATGATGATTAGCCTCAAATATTTTGGTTGATAGTATTCCTTGTTAATTTAGATAGCAACAAATTTCTTGCTGATTTTTTGTTGTTGATTAGCAAGGAAACTCGCCCTTGCTAAATTTAACTAGGCTCAAATTGGCCATGAAATGATTTTGTTCCTAAATTCCTTCCTAATCTAAATTAGCAACAAATTTCATCATTTAGCAAGGAATTCTCTACCTTGCTATTTAATGTTTTTGCTGTAGGTCGACGCAACTTCGATTTGAATTCGACGCAGAAGAAGAATCTGTCAAAGCAATATCAGAAGTCGATGCAACTTCGATTGGAAGTCGACGCAGAAGCTCAAGTTCAAAGCCCAAGTCTACAACTCTACAGATACGTCGATAGGTATTCGACGCAACGACGACATCTGAGTTATTCAAATAGTATTCGACAAAAAATAAGTATACACATAGAGGTAGAAGAACATAACAATTGAATCTTTCATTCTTCTTCTTCTCCCTCAAGCTTTCTCTCTGAAAAGTAAAGAAAAGAAGAACACTCTGTACAGGAATACAAACAAGACTGATGCATCTTCTTCATACCTTACAACAACAAGCAAACTATAGTACATAGATCATAGAGGATCAAAAGCTCATTACTCTTGCATTCTTCTCTACCATAAGCAAGGGTTCATCATATATAGATCCTCAAGAAGATTAAAAGACAACATTTTGTGTGATAGTTGTAGAAGCATTTATACAGCAGGTTCCTTCTCTTCTTCTTCTTCTTCTTCTTTATTTCTCCATTTCTATTCTGTAACTGAGAAAGAGTCCTAAGAATCCTTCTTTAAAGGATTCAGTTGGTTCTAAGAGTCTCCTTATCAAAAGACTCAGTGATTCTAAGAGTCTCCTTGTTAAAAGACTCAGTGTGTGGTTCTAAGAGTCTCCTTATCAAAAGACTTAGTGTTGGTTCTGAGAGTCTCCTTATCAAAAGACTCGGGCACTAGACAGTGCAATCCTATCAGGTGATAGAAGAGTGGGCTACCCATATTTTGGGGAACCACTATAAAAATTATGTGTCTTCTGTGTTTGCTTTTCTGTGTTGTCCCTTTACTGTTTACTATTTTCTATTTCCCGTGTTTACTTTATTTTGTGTTTGTTGTGCTGATTGCATAGTTATTGGAATAGTTTATTATTGTGTGTGCATATTTAGGGTAAAATTTTTAAATCTCTATTCACCCCCATCCCCCCTCTAGAGAACACTCAGAGGTTACACTGTGCACTTTCATGTATAACCCATATTCTTCGAGGGTAGGACCCGATTTAAGCCACGTAGGCAGAAGTCAAAGGTCAAAGTTGAAGTCAATAGTCAAAGATAAAAGACAACTCAGCCAGCAGGAACAGTAGAAGGCCTAAGCGAGTAGGTGGTGATCATTTGAGAGCAGCCTCTCATACTCGCCAAGTGAGCGACCATAGGCGATGCTCGTCGAAGCCAAGCGAGATCCCCTCAATGTCGCATAGTCGTCGGGGTGAGCTGCCCCCTCCCCGTTGGTTTTCCTATAAATAGGACCTCAGAGGTACCAGGAACTGCACCTTTGGCTGAGCTTTTGGAATCCCACTTTTGAATACTTGGATCTGTCATACTTGGTTGTCACTCTTGATACTCGCCAAGTTGGTGCCTTCCTCGTACCCTGTTCAGTCATCTTTGGTTGTGGAGGGGAAGTCTCTTCTGAGCTTCTGGGAACATGGTGGGACCTCCCTGCCACAACACCTGGGGTCCTGTTGCTGCTCTTTTAGCCCCTTCATCGTTGCACGTCAAGCCATCGAGCCGGGTCGCTAGACGAGCAACCTTTGGCTGCATTGATCTGAATATTTGGAGCTAGGATTTTCCTAGCTTCAATACTTTGGTGCGGTGAGTGTGGATCGTAGTCAGAGGAGGAAAGCCTGGCAAGAAAGCAAGATGGTAGAAGTTGGCAATCATGAAGAAGCTGTCGGCAACTTGGCAAAAGGAGGCGAGTATGAGACAAAGGCGGATTTTGAGGAATTCACGCGGCGAATGGTGGGAACCCTGCGAGCAGTCTTGCTTTCTCGCACGGAGTGCACGACGGACTCCCCTCCTCGCGTGACTCCGTCATAAGATGGTGGTCACTCTCGGCGAGTAGAGAAAGAGCATGTGGAGGGGCCCAAGCAATTAAAGAGGTCGCAGTTCTACTAGCCGAGCTCGCATGGAATCCAATTCCGCAATGCAGAGAATCTTGTGAGATTCCATGATCCTCGACCATATGGCGAATATGGTGGGGTTTCTCTCCTGGCCAAGGATCGTCGCTAGCAAGGTGGGAGGAGCCTATTCTGTGAGGAGATCCTCTCTGCCTCCATTCCAGAGGGGTTCAGGGAGCCAGTTATGAGTTACTACTCTGTCAGGGATGATCCTGTCCGCCACCTTCAATGGTTTGGAGATGTTGTCTCCATCCAAAACATGTCGGATGCCTTCAAATGCAGGCTCTTCGCCATCACCTTTCGGGGGAAAGGCCAGAGATTTTGGTTCCATCAACTAGCGGGAGGTTCCATCTACTGCTTCGAAGACTTGCACGGGGAGTGACGATGCGATTCGCCACGACAAAGAAGAGAAAGAAGGAGGCGATGAACCTCTTTTATATCTAGTGCAAGTGGTGCGGGAGACGTTAGGAAACTATATCGACCGCTTCCAAGAAGAAGTTCTGGACATCTAGGAGGTGGGTGACTTCCCCTTATAGCTAGCCTTGATGTTTGGCCTAAGGGAGGGCCTCTTCAAACTGGAGATCAGCAGGGATCCCCCCATGTCCTACGAAGAGCTTATTGTGTGAGCCAATAAGTTCGTTCAAGTGGAGGCCTCGAATCGCAGTTTCCTGGCCAAGCTCACCAAGCTGACCAGGGAGGAGAAAGAGGAAGAGAAGGTCCCCATTCATGGGAAGAAGGAGGAGCCCCGAAGGCAAGACGGGAGGAAGCAGGAAGAGCGAAGGAAGAAGGAGCCCAAGTGAGAAGAGCTCAAGATCTAAAAATATTTCGAAAATTGGTAAACAGTGTTCGCCGATCTGTGCTCGATGATCACATCGCTCAACTATCGATGATCGTAGCAGTCCATCATCCAAAATGTAAGCAGATGAAGATCAATGATTGTAGCTGCCGACGAACCGAAAACTACTCGACGATTTACAAATAAAAAACACAGTTCAATTTGATGTGGTTAATGATTTCTTCTTATGTTTCTATCAATATAACAAACGAGACAAATAAAAGTTATGAACTCCTTGAAAGCGTTATTCATGACTTATTATGTACATGAAAATTAAATCCAGACCCTACACTCTAGTTTTTAGCCTTAGCTGCTTGCAGCATGAACCAAGCCGAAGAGCTCCTCGTTTTAAACACTATGGCCGAATAAGAGTCGAGAATGTAGTCTGTCACCTCTTCGTCACCTCAACCTGCCCTCCCCCTTCACGCACACAAGTCCCCCTCCAAAAATTCAGAGTCATGTTATATGCAAGCCTGTTTCGACTTTATGCAGTCCAAGGATAAAGTCGGGTCAAATTATAAACCTATAGAAAGTGTGAACCCGTTCAAAAATTGGCATGCATATAGCATTTTCAAATTATACGTTTGGGAGATCGGTGGTTCCAAATGGAGTCTATTTAAATGGGCAAAAAAATACCATTTGTGTTTCTTAAAAAACGCTAGGGAGAATAATTGCAAACAAATGGAGTATGACTATATTTGTGTGGGATTTTTTAATAAATGCAAACGCTATTTTAACACCGATGCCCCCAAAGTGTCTTCTTATCCTTGATTCCAACCGCAGGGAGGGAACTCCATTCAAGAATAATGTTTTATCTTCATCTCCAACCACTCCATCTCCAACTGCATCTCTACCGACCCAAACATGCCAAACAAATCCATATAAGCAGATTAACAACCAAAATTGTATCCAACAAATTTCATAGTTTGAAAACTATGTAGAGCCTAGGTCAACATATTCATTGATAAAAAAAATAAATAAATTTGGTGCCATTGTCACTGTATTCTAACTAACAATCAATAGATTTCTTGTTCCACATATTTGTAATACTAATTTTCGGAAAAAAAAAATGAAGATGCAAAGGACTTCGCATATTTGCATATGTCTAATGTAGATCTTGAATGCCTGTCGTTTAGATCTTGAATGCCTATCGTGCAGTGGAGTTAAGCTGAGAAACATGGATCCCGAGAAGCGTACAGAGGGTAATCAAATATTTGGAGTTAGAGGTAGGTGGCGAGAACATGTACTAATCCGGAGAGGAATGCCATAAAGGACGAAAGGGTTGCCAGAGTTATTGGGTTCTCGTCGAAGTCCTTACGAACAATTAACGTCATCGATGAGGAGGGAGAGCTTGATCTCGGCTGCGAACCGTAGCGAGGAGTGTTGGGTTGGGAAGGGTAATACCTGGTTTTTGAGTTCCTGCGGCTCATCATCTAATTATATCAAACCATAGCATCAAACTTAAATGATTTGATTCTAGATGAAGAAGCCAAAGACATGAAATATGCAAGGGAATTTGAGATTCTCAGTGCGAGATCAAAATTTCAACATGCCCCTCGTGTGTAGGAACACGTGGAACAATACACCTTCCTCGTGTGACAACATAGTGGTTCCCCAAAACCTGGGCACATCCACTCTTCTACCGCCTTGATAAAAATACACTATCACAGTTCCTGAGTCGGGAACATGGGGGACGAGGGAGAGGAATCAGAGCCAAGCTTGCTCTGATATTGTATTAGAGCTCAAACATCCAATTGTTTTAGGTGAAGGGGACTAGGATCATATAAACTGCACAAGTCAACATGCAATCCCCGGTCTGGAACTAAATTTTCATCACGCTCCCTCGCGTGTTCACGTGTGAACACGCGGAATAAGATGGTCCCTCCTCATGTGACATTGCACCTAAACAGGGGGCGGGGGGAGGGATGTCGGGTGCGGGTCAAGCTTGCTCTAATGTTATGTTAGAACCCAATCATCGTACCTAAAATTAATCGTTTGTAGATGAAGAAACCCAAAAACTATTAAATTGGACAAGCCAATATGGGATTCCCAACGTGGGACTAAACTTTCATCAACCCCATTATGTGTACGAACGTGTTGAACAATCGCATCCTCCTCTGACAGAACACGTGGACACGGGACGTGTGAGTGGGACTCTAGGCAAACATGCTCTCATACCATACTAGAACTCAAGCATGCAACCTAAAATCAACCGGTTTTAGGAGGACGAACCCAAGAGCAATATGAGATTCTCAATATGTGATTAAGGGCCTGTTTGAGAAGGCTTTTTAGCTCATTTTCGTTTTCTGAAAAACGTCACCGCACCTACAAAACTGTTTGGTTTGTCTACCGGTAGGAAAAGCTACCGCGGAAAACTCATTTTTCTCCTCTTTCTGAAAAGTCACTTGGCCCCTACTTTTCATCCTTTTCGAAAAGTACTTCCTCATCCCGATACAAGGTTAGCGCATTTTTCGCCCGAACGCAAATTTTTCTCCCGTGCTAACATTTTTTTGCCCGGGCGAGCATTTCTTCGCCAATGGGCACATTTTAGGCCCGGACGCGAATTTTTCACTCGGGCGCACCTTTTTTTGCCTCAACACGCATTTTTTCGCCGGGGCGCGCATTTTTCGCCGAGGCGCAAATTTTTCGCGCGGGCGCAAATTTTTTTGCGCGGGCGCGCATTTTTCGCCCGACACACATTTTTCGCACTACGCGCATTTTTCGCCCGTGCCCTCATTTTTCGCAAATGCGCGCATTTTTCTTTCGAGCGCGCTTTTTTCGTCTGGGAGCACATTTTTCGTCCGAGCATGCATTTTTCGCCCGGACGCTCATTTTCGCCCGATGGCCCATTTTTTTGCCCGGGCGCGCAGTTTTCGCCCGAACGCCCATTTTTCGCCTGGGCTCGCAATATTTCGCCCGGGAGCGCATTTTTCGCTCGGGCACGCATTTTTCGCCCGGACGCATATTTTTCGCTCGGGCGCGCATTTTTTGCTCAAACGCACATTTTTCGCCTGATGCCCATTTTTCGCCCGGGCGCGCATTTTTCGCCCTTGCGCGCATTTATCGCCCAGGCGCGTATTTTTTCATCCGGGAGCGCTTTTTTTGCCCGGACGTACATTTTTTGCCCGGGCACACATTTTTCGCTCGTGCGCGCATTTTTTCGCCTGGGCGCTCTTTTTTCTCCCGGGCGAAAAAAGCGCATTCGGGTGAAAATGCGCGCCTGAGCGAAAAATTCATGCCCCGGCGGAAAATACGCGCCCGGACGAAAAAAATACGCGCACGTGCGAAAAATGCGTTCCCGGGCAAAAAAATGCGCGCTCGATCGAAAAATGTGCGCACCGACGAAAAATGCGCGGCCGGGGCGAAAAATGCGCCCCCGGGACAAAAAATGCGTACCCCAGAGAAAAATGCGGCCCGGGAGAAAAATGCTCCCCCGGACGAAAATGCGTGCCCGGGCGTAATATGCTCGCCCAGGCGAAAATTGCACGTCCGGGTAAAGAATTCGCTCTCGGGCGCTCATTTTTCCCGGGCGCGCAGTTTTCTTAGCCTATGAGTACATGTTAAATCAAATTAAAGGGCAAATGGAATGGCCAAACACCGGGTTAATCTGTTGGTGCCATGGAAAGCAAAATGGAAGAAACCTGGAAGACCTTCATTGCATGCAAGAAAAAAAGAACGAGATGAGCTAGATAACCAGAAATACGATTTAAAAAGGCATGAGACAAAATATACATGCTCCAACAGTGGAGTGACATGCCATACTAAGAAAAGTTGTGGTCAAACAGACAAAAACGTCGAACAACCATTGCCAACAACATCGGCTTCGAGATCGAAGTTACCAGTTAGTGTTTTATAATTAGCTGTAAATTTCATCATTGTTGAACTAAAATAACAAAAATAATTTTGTCTGTCTCATGCAGGTAAAGAAGAAAGTCGCATCACAAGAAACGTTTACCGAAGCTACAAATTCATCACTTCCATCATTTACAACCGGTTAGAATTGGATTTTGAATTCAAATATTGTTGCTGTATTTTATAAGTACATGCATTAATAAATTTTATGCTTTTTTGCAGGATTTGAAGACATGTGATAATTTGGATTGTGGTGATAGTGTGCTCAATTAATATTTAGATGAACAATTATCATTATCTCTAATTAGTAGTTTATAGAATATTTTGACTTTGAACTTTAGATGGATCGTTTGTTGCCATTGTGGCCTATCTTTAATCATATGATTAAAATTGCTCTGAAATTGAGTGAACGACTATTAGCAACGAATGGTGCACTAAAAAAATTTAATGATTAATATTGCGTCGAAATTGAGTGAACGACTAGTAGCAATGAATGATTACCAAAGAAATGAGAAAATGATTAAAATTGCTCTGAAATTGAGTGAACGACTAGTAGCAATGAGTCAAAATCAAAATAAAAAAGCTCATTACAAATTATTTCCAAATCTCAACATTCTTAATTTTTTTTCTCTTAACATTAACTGGATCAATTAGGCCATTCTGGTAACTCAATATGGCCTCTTTATCTTCGGGAAATCCAAATATTCAATGGCATTCCAAACATTGCTTTGAGATAAAAACGATCGTTTGATGGCCTACGAATTGATAGAAAAAGAGCAAGATAATGCAAGCAGATATCTGTGTTTTAACTAGAATTGATTTTAGGATTTAGTTGGACAAAACTTGATTACAACAAATGTGAGCAAATACATATATATATAAAGTAGTTGGCTGCTATTACATTAATAAGATGCTTTAAATAAAACTGGTGCTTTGTGACTAGTGCAGGTGCTTTGATTCTGGCGGTATGCTGCATCGAGGCTGGCGCAGGTTTACTCCTTTACTTCCCCTAAATCTGTGTCGTCGTTGATACCCATCTTCTTCCTCAGCTCCTTGAATCGTTCTCGAGGCAAGGGTTTAGTTAGTATGTCTGCGATCTGGTTTTCTGTGGGACAAAAGTGGAGATTGACTTCCTTCTTCTCTTGCGCCTCCCTTACGAAGTGAAAACGAATGTCTACGTGTTTGCTTCTAGCATGATAAACTGAATTTAGAGAGCAATTGCGGATGTATTATCGCAGTAGATCTTTACCCTGATGTTCTCTTCTTCTTTGTTTTCTATCTCCCTTTTGATTCTTCGTAACCAAATAGCTTCACATATGGCTGCGTTCAAGGTTATGTATTCTGCTTTCGTTGTGGAAAGCACCACAGACTGTTGCTTTCTGGACCTCCATGAGATAGGCATACGCCTGCAAAGAGGATGAACCCGCTTGTACTTTTCCTATCTTCCAGATTACCTGACCAATCTGAGTCGGAATATGTTGTTAGGTCAAAATTTTGCCCTTTGTGGAAAGACAATCCATAGTTCTTTGTCCCCTTTAGATAGTGAAGGGTCCGTTTAGCGGCTAGGAAATGAACCTTTGAGTGATTGCTCACAAATCGTGTTGTGATATTGACTGCATTTTCTATATCTGGTCGTGTGTGGGTAATGTACAGAAGAGATCCTATCAAGCTTCTATACACATCTTTATCTGCTCCTTCCCCTTCGATTATATTCTTCAAGTCTTCTAATGTGCTCATGGGCGTGTGCACAGGATTGGAATTGTCCATTTGGTACTTAGATAGAAGTGATTGAATATATTGTTCCTGGGAGATGATGGTTACTCCAGGAAGTTGCTGGATTTGCATACCGAGGAAAAATTTGAGGTGCCCCAGATCAGTCATCTCATAATCCTTCTTTAGTTTTGCTTTGAAATCGTGTAGAAGGCTGGATTGGGGGCCGGTGATGATGAGGTCATCAACATATATACTGACAATCACTTTCTTTTCTTCTTCTTCCTTAATGTACAGAGTTGGTTCACTTAGGCTTTAACTGAATCCTTGTTAGAGTGAGTAAGAATCGATGTTTGTATGCCAAGCTCTCAGCACCTGCTTTAGACCATACAGGGCCATGTGCAGTTTGTAAACTTTTCCTTCTTCTTTGGGTATCTCAAAACCCGGTGGTTGAGCAACAAAAACTTCTTCTTTTAGTTCTCCATTGAGGAAAACCGATTTAACATCTAGGTGAAAAATTGGATAGCTATATTGAGTGGCGATGGCAAGGATGAGCCTTATAGTGGTCATCCTTGCAACATGCGCAAATTTTTCACTGAAATCTTCTCCAGGTTTCTGTGAGTAGCCTTTTGCAACAAGTCGGGCCTTGTGCTTCAAGATGTCACCATGCTCATTGTGTTTTATTTTGTAGATCCATTTCATACCTATTACATCTCTATTTTTTGGTTTGGTTACCAGAGACCAAGTTTGATTCTTTTCTATGGCCTGAAGCTCTTCTCTCATTGCATTTCTCCAGACTTCCTCTTTTTCTGCTTCTTCAAAAGTAACTTGGGATGATGCTATCAGGGCAAATTCATTGCGCTGGTAAATTTCCTCCACGGAACGAGTCTTTTGGGGTGATGATGACTCATTGCCCGGGTGCAAGCGTTCTGATTGCAAATCCCGTACAGTGCCATGGATGGAGTTTGGAGGTAAGTTCAGCTCAACCGGCATCTGCAGTGACTGATGATGAGGGCTTGAGACTGAATCCCATTGCCAACCAAGTTCTTCATTAAATGTGACATCCCTGGAGATAATGACCTTGTTGGTTGTAGGTTCCAGGGGCCTGTACGCTTTGCGCTCTGAGATGTATCCAATCATAATGCACTTTACACTGGATTCCTCAAGTTTGTTCCTTGAATCAAGGGTATTATGGGCATAGACAATACACCCTAAAACCCTTAGATGTGAGACATGAGGCTTGCGGTCGTAGAAAACTTCATAGGGGGTTGTATTTGATAGAGCCTTGGTGATGGATCGATTTAGAATATATGTGGCAGCTGATGTTGCTTCTCCCCACAGGGATTTGGGGCAGGACATGTGGGACAACATCGACCTTGCCATTTCGACAAGTGTTTTATTCCTGTGTTCTATCATTACGTTTTGCTGAGGGCTTCTTGGTGTTGACAGTTCTCGATTGATGCCTGCATCTTGACAAAAAGAAGAAATATGGGAGAGAAATTCTCCACCCTGATTAGTTCTGATAGTTTTGATCTTCTTTTCACACTGAATTTCTACTTGTCGTTTAAAGTTATTGAATAAATTTTGAGCTTCTGATTTTTGTTCCAGGTAGAAGATCCAACTGTACCGACTGAAATCATCAATGATCAACATAAAATACCTCTTACCTCCCATTGTAGGGGTACATGCAGGACCCCAAAGATCCATGTGTAGTAAATCTAGGGGTCCTCTTGTTCTTCTTAGTGCTGTGTGGGGAAAGGGTTGACGGTGAGACTTACATTTGGCACAGGTATCACAGTGGATTGGTGTAAAGTCGAACTTTGGTATTCCTTCAGCCAGTTTTCCTTTTGCAACTGATGAAGGTACTTAAAATTTATGTGTCCAAGTCTTAGATGCGACAACTTAACAGTTTGACGATGAGTGTCGTGCAGACTGGTCAGTGCTAAACTATTTGATGGTTTTAAAGATAATGTATAGATGTTGCTTGGGTTCCTTTTAGCTGAGGCTGGTAGTGCTTTTCACTCATTATGTATAATGTGCAGTTATCATGATCGAAAACAATCTTGTATCCCCTTCTTGCCAGCTGCCTAACACTCAACAAGTTTTGAGTGAGAGTTGGAGCAAACTGGACATCCCTAATCAGTCGATGACATACTGAGTTAAGTTCTATTGATATGGTGTCTATTCCCTCTATTTTTCTTTCTTCCCATCACCTAGAATGACCTCTGACTTCTATCCTTCATCTAGTCAAACAAAGTAGCTCTTATCATTGACCAGATTGTTTGAACACCCACTGTCAATGTACCAGTTACCAATTGTATCATAGGAGTTGGAGGCTTTATGGGTGAAGAGATATTCTTCATTTTCAGTTTCAACTTCTGATATTTTAGCTTCCTCTTCTGGTTTATACCAGCAGTCTCTCTCTGAGTGATTCTAGATTTTACATTGTTTGCAACGGAAAAAAACAGTTTTTGGTTTCATGA
This sequence comes from Dactylorhiza incarnata, assembly GCA_033032865.1. NCBI lineage: Eukaryota > Viridiplantae > Streptophyta > Magnoliopsida > Asparagales > Orchidaceae > Dactylorhiza > Dactylorhiza incarnata. The sequence continues at coordinate 4,659,846 of JAWHQI010000097.1, read as the reverse complement.
TTCTATTTTTTTACATATGAGGCAAGCTCGATTTCTTTGATAGTTTTTATCTTGAAAGGTAGGTTTCTTTTTTCCGAAGTTCTTTTGACCTTTGGTACCTCCTTCATATTTTTCCTTTTCTGTTTCTGATATTTGGGTTTTACTTCAGTATGGAAAGCATGTTCTATAGGTGTTGAGTCAATATTTAGGGCCTCATGAGATTGTAGTGACCCTAAAAGTTCTAAGACCTTGAGTGTTTCAAGGTCGTTTGCTTCTAGTATTGCTGATACAATGTGTTTATGGGACTTTGGCAACAATCTAATGATTTTTTCAACCACTTGCTGTTCTTCTATGGCTCCCCCAAGAGTTCTGATTTGATTCACAAGGCTTGTGATCTTCCCATAAAACTCTTGGGAGGTTTCATTTTCCTTCATCATTAGAGCATCAAATTGCCTTCTAAGAGCAGTGAGTTTGATTTTTATTACCTTTCCAGTGACATTGCACTCATTTGTAAGTCTTATTCAGGTTTCATTGGCTGATTTTGATCCCATAATTTTGGGGTAAATGTTTGCAGCAACTCCTTGCTAAATGAGATGCAATGCCAAGGCTTCCCTCATTTTCTCTGTCTTGGAGGGTGTTGGTGTTGCACCAGTAGAAGTTCCTTCAGGTGCCTTGAGACCTTCTTGTACTATCTCCCATAGATCTTGAGAACGTAGTAAGGTTTCCATTTTGTCGCTCCAGAATTCATAGCAGTCTCCAATAAAAATGGGAATGGAGGTGTGGCTGAGAGTGGTGGTGGTGGTGGTGGGGGGGGGGGGGGGGGGGGGGGGGATTGTAGGTAGATGATGACGCCATGAGGTGGAATGAGATCACTCGAATGATCAGGACACACAGAAAGGTTGCTATGATACCACTGATAGAAAAAGGGCAAGATAATGCAAGGGAATATCTGGGTTTTAACTAGAACTGATTTTAAGATTTAGTTGGACAACTTGATTACAACAAATGTGAGTCAATACATATATATATATAGTCTTGGTGGATAATTCTGGAAACAAAGCATAAACTAAAGTAGTTGGCTGTTATTACATTAATAAGATGCTTTAAATAAAACCGGTGCTTTGTGACTAGTGTAGGTGCTTTGATTCTGGCGGTATGCTGCATCGAGGCTGGCGCAAGTTTACTCATTTACGAATAACAAATAATCAATGACGTTCAAAACATTGCTTTGAGATAAAAAAAATATCAGCACATTGAGGTTGGCCAGTAAATAACAAACAAAAAGGCTGTTCCGCCTAATTGTAAGGGTCCCGCAAATAAAAAAAAATGCCTAATAAAAAGTATGACCAAAACACCCCTCCTATTTCGAATTACAAAAGAAGAGCAAAATAGGAAAAATCGGCTAGGGTGCATAGTCCATTATTTAAGAGTTTGGAGGGTGCAAAGTGACCACTTCTAAATCTTACGGTGCAAAGTGCCAAAGCCCTACATTTCAAGGGTGTATAGTGCCAAAAGTCTTATCAAAGGTAATGTTGGAGTGTGCCAAGATGTGTTTCAATTTGCTAAGGCCGACATTCCAAGAGATTATAAATGATTTAACTGTTTGGTCTATAAGCAACAGGAAATCCTCAAAATGCTCATGCATTTTATCCATACTGTATAATATCTGGAAAGCAGGGAATAACTAGCTCCACGGAAAATCATTCTCTCAGCCGGCGGCTATTGTCATTGATGCTGTATTAGCGACTGATTCATCACCTCGGGATGACGGTAACCACAATCCTTCTTTTTCGACCTCCCCACCCCTTGAATGGATCAAGATTAATTATGACGGCGCGGCCGTGAAAATTATTTGGCGGGACTGGGATGTGTTGTTCGGTACATCTCGGGTCTGCTTCTTGCGGCAAAAGGTGCAATGGTTCGCAGCCGGTCAGTGAACATGACTGAGATACGAAGCGCGAGGTCGGGTCTAGAGCTTGCAAGTAGTTTTTTCCCCATGGTCACCGACATTATTCTTGAGGGTGACTCTTTTGAAACCTTCGCCTCCCAAATCCTTGCCAGTCTTTCACTCGGGAGGCACCGAAAAATCCGCCACATATTTATATCTCCCTCATCGATACAAACAAGGTTGGTGATTACTTTTCAAAAGAAGCTTGTACTAACGACATTGTTTGGGAAAAGGGTACGCCCCAATCCCACTGTCTTTGGAGCCCGCTTATGCTTGATTCCCTTGTTATAAAAATTAAGGGTGCGTCGCTACGAGAATTGTGTTATCGAAAATTTATGACGACACATACACTGAATGTAGCGGCGACTAGGGAATGCAGGATCATCTTATTCAAAACCTATCAATCTCGATCGGGATGTGGAATGCAAGATTGTATTTATAATTAAGTAATGTGGTCAAGAACACACAAATAAAAGAGAACTTGAACATATGATATATAACTGAAGTGCGGAAACAAAACTTATACCATTCTTGATTCAAGTTTTAATTGCATTATGACTGGCAATCTCCAAAAGTCTTGACATGTGCTCCAAAGATGTATTCGAGGTCACCAAGTAGAGACCTCAAAATCTGAATCGGCAATGAAGATCCAAAGCCAGGAAGAAATGCTCACCGGGATTCTATGCCATCCAAAGATGTAGTTCTGAGTGAAGGGATGATGAAGTAATGATCTCTCCTAGCGCCAGCAATGAAGGTGATGATGTGGACTGGCCGGCGCCACGTTGCTCGCAAGGGAATGTTGAGATAAGATGGAGGAAGAAGATGCAAGGCTTGTACTCCAATGACCATATTAGACTTTGGAGAAATCAAGTAATGTATTGAATTAATAATAGAGGACCCTTGGGGTCTTACATATAGAGAAAGAGAGGAGTCCAAAAACACCACAGGCGGTGTGGGACTAAACTGAATGTACAAAGGAATATTAAATTACATTTAATATTAACTTCTTCCCTCAAACTCACGGTGGATCATGAACCGAGAGTTTGCTAATGAGATATCGAAATCTTGCAGATGTGAGAGGCTTGGTGTTGGAAGTCAGCACTTGTTCTTCTGAAGCAATGAATGGTAGAGAAATAGTGTTGGCGAGGAACTCCTGGCGAGTGAAGTGACAATCAATCTCGATGTGCTTCGTCCGTTCATGAAATACAGGATTAGATGCAATTTGTATAGCACTTCGATTATCACAGAATAAGGGAGAGGGCCCGGATATCGCTACACCAAGATCTCCGAGGAGTCGACAAAGCCAAACGATCTCAGCAGTGGTGGAAGCCATGACACGATACTCGGCTTCAGTACTGGAGCGCGCAATGGAGTCCTGTTTCTTGCTACGCCAGAAGATCAGAGAGTCACCCAGGAAGATACAGAAGCCAGTGGTAGAGCGATGAGTTACAACATCCCCCCAATCAGCATCAGAGAATGCTCAGGTGTGAGTGGAGAAGTGGCGGAGAGAAATAATGAGTGGTTGACGGATGTGCGGAGATAGCGGAGAATCTGGAGAACAGCAGCGTAATGAGCCGAGCGCGGAGCTTGGACAAACTGACTGACAAAGCTGACGGCATAGGCAATGTCAGGCCTAGTCATAGTGAGATACACCAGCATCCCGACAAGTCGTCGATAGCGGGAGACATCTGGGAGAGGTTCACCGTCAGTTGGGAGAAGTTTGAGATTGAGCTCGATGGGAGTATCAATTATCCGGGTATCAGTGAGGGCGGCAACAGAGAGGATGTCGGAGATATATTTCTGTTGAGAGACAAGGATGTCATGTTTGGACCGAGAAATCTCCAACCCAAGGAAGTAGCGAAGGGGTCCCATGTCCTTCATCTCGAACTGTCTGCGGAGGTGCTGTTGAAGAGAGGCAATGGTTGCATGGTCATCGCCAGTGATAATCATATCATCCACATAGAGAAGAAGGATGTCACATCCCTGAGCAGAGGTGAGAGTGAACAAAGCATGATCGGTTTGGCATTCAATAAAGCCGGCCTTGAGAACAACAGTACGAAAGCGTTCAAACCAGGCACGAGGGGCCTGTTTGAGACCATAGAGAGCCCGACGGAGATGACAGGCGTGGCCAGTGGGAACAGAGAGACTCACGGGAGGAGTCATGTATACGACTTATGTAAGGTCACCGTGGAGAAAAACATTAGTAACATCCATCTGATGGAGAGGCCAATTGCGGGCAGCAGCAACTGCAAGTAAGGTGCGTACGAATGTCATACGAGCAACTGGTGCAAAGGTCTCATCATAGTCGATCATATGCTCCTGTAGGAACCCACGGGAAACCAAACGGGCTTTGTGTCGGTCAATAGACCCATCTGGGCGAGTCTTGATCTTGAATATCCATTTGCAGTTGATAGGAGTTACGCTAGGAGGGCAGGGGACGAGGTCCCATGTATGAGTTTGGTGGATGGCCTGAAGTTCAGCTGTCATGGCTTCCTGCCATTCAGGATGAGCAACTGCCTCTCGGTATGACTGGGGCTGAAAGGCAATGTGAGGAAGGCCTGAAAGGCATGAGAATAGGAGATGGTTGTGGTGAAAGCCAATGTTTTAAATGTCGGCCGACATGTCCGACATGTCGGCCGACATGTCTGATTTGGGAAGAAACCGATATAGATTTTAAATTTTACATTAAAAAATCGTTTTTAATAATATCGGCCGATAAATCGGAAATATTCTGACTTATCGGCCGATCCGATATTTTGTTATGCGGCCAATATTTTGATATTTTATCACATTTTCATGTTTGATGCATGATCAAACCTTCTTAATACTCATCATTTTTTAGGAGCAATTTGAGCTTCAGAAATAAACCATATGCGGTCTGCTATAGTGCTATTGAACTAGTAAAAATTAAAAATGCATTCCAACTCTTCAATTCTTGCAACTGTAACTGTTTGTCAATATAAATAATAAAAAAGAGCTTATAAAACAAATAGTAATATATTATGTTAGATGCAAAAAAACATGATAGATGCATAGTTATATTATACTTACTAATAATTTATGTTTTAATTTTGAAACCCGACATTTTCAAATGTCCCCGACATGTCTCCGACATCTGACTTTTAAAAACCCAATCTGATATGTACCCGACATCCGACATTTAAAACATTGGTGAAAGCAGAAGGCTTATACCTGTCAGGACTGTGGTCGTAGTGAGCAGGCAGGTGGCGAGGGCGAGCAGGGTTGGGCCGAGGAGGTGAGGGATCCACGTGCAGAGAGGCGGACGAAGGAGCGTCAAACGGGTCTGTATTAAAAGGAGCTTGAGCGGAAGGGGGAGCTGTAGTGGAAGGAGGTTCGGTGGATGGAGGAGTAGCTGAAGTGGACGGAGAACCCTCGGTCGGAGGATGATCTTGTACCGGTATAAGAGGGGCAGTTTGGGTCCGGGGACGAGTGGGTATAGGTGGACGTAGCGGAAGGGAGAGAGGTGGAGTAAGGGAGGTTTGGGCGGGAAATGTTGTTGGAATTGGCGTGGAGGAGAAGAACATTTCATTTTCGAGGAAGGAGACATGGCGAGAGATGCGGATGCGGTGAGTCACTGGGTCGTGTGAGAATTTAAAAATAACAGAATTTTTATTTCCAAAAAACTAAGTATTACAAGAGTATTGCCTCCTTTATATAGACTAGGTGGGAAAAGGGAAAAACCAAAAACACAATATGGGACTAAATATAAATACAATACACAAAGAGAGCTGGGCGGTCAGGCGGTCAGGGAGAACGAGACCGCGGCGACCTCTGCGGTCTGGAGAGGAGACTGGCGGTCACACGACAGGAGGAAGGTCGTGTGACAGAGAAGGCCAACAAACCGTGAGACCGCTCTGGCGAACACTCCCCCGTAAGAGAGAGACCAGGGGGACCAGACCGCTTCTCTTCATATGAAGCGATCTGATATTCCTGAGGAGAGACGACGGTCTGATTCCGGGAGACCGCACAGACCGCGGTTATCCAATGGTTACTTGATTGAGCTGGGGACCGCAGATCTTCATACAACGCGATCTCGCACTTCTGAGGAGAAGGCACGGTCTGGTGCTGGGAGACCGCACAGGCCGCGGTTATCAGACTGTTACTTGATGGAGCTGGAGACCGCTGATCTTCATATAACGCGATCTCATACTTCTGAGGAGAAGGTGCGGTCTGGTTCTGGGAGACCGCACAGACCGCTGGCACTAGACCGCTCGACTTCAACCCTTTGAGATCGCATGGCTTCAACACTCCCCCGCAAGCTGGAGCATATATATCAATCTGTTGGGTTTTCTAAATACCATTCATAATGATATGAACACATCAAATGTGCGCAGCGGAAGAAAACGAGAATAACCCAAATAGTAAGGATCTTGCGGATCTCATGAATCAAAAGATTAGGAAAGCAAAATGCAATATACCTTCGCGGGATTGAGTCAATACTCAACCAAGGTGCTCCAAGAAGGAATCCGGTAGACTAAATCTGAGTTCCAAGAACCGAAATATATCGGCTCCTCTACAGTGATCCACACGAAGGATAGAGAACCTCAAGGCCTTGTCGAACAAGGAATGGGTCGGAGTAGGAAGCTCTCAGCGTCCCCACGGACTGCTAGGTCCGAGACAGGGGAGGTGGCGACCATCGGCGGCGGATCTCGGCGGACGGGAAGAACGAGAACTCCTCTTGCGGAACTTTTCCGGACGGCCGTTCTCTTCTAAATCGCGAAGAAAGGTTCGGTCATACCTTTTTTTTTGTCGAAGACCTAATCGCGTTCCTTTTATACGCAAGGTATAAAACAGGCTATCCGCAGACCAGAGGAAAAACAGAACATTTCTGTCTATATTTACACATTCGCCGAATTCGACAATTCGACTAAACAATATAACCGAATTCGACTATATACAATAACCGAATTCGTCTATATACTATAGCTGATTCGACTCAGATTCGGCGAAACCCTTTCGACGAATTCGTCTATATAAATTCGGTTATATAAATTCGGTTATATGATTTCAACGAAATAATTTCGTCTATATAAATTTGGTTATATAAATTCGGTTATATGATTTCAACGAAACAATTTCGTCTATATAAATTCGGCGAAACCCTTTAGCTGAATTTATCACTAATTTAACTAAACACTTTAGCCGAATTTGACTTAGCCGAATTCGTCTAAACCCTTTAGCCGAATTCGTCTAAACCCTTTAGCCAAATTCGTATAGACCCTTTAGCCGAATTATCTAGTATAAATCCATTCGTTTAAACACTTTAAACGATTTCCTATTGAGACATTCTCAACTTAATTCCAAGCAGTCACAGGATTGGTCCTCCACTCATATCCAATATGAGTAAGGTCAACACAATCCTTTCTCCAACTTCTCCAAACGCTTTTATGTGCAACCCTATAGGCTCATATTGCGTTGGCAGTAAGACTAACTGTTGATTGCTTTGAGATCACCTCAGAAACTCTAACGGTCTCCCACTTGATCACAAAGTATCAACAAAAGTCTCACAAACAATGAGCGGCATCTAGCAATACATTATTGCTACCCAAGCAATAAGAGTTCATAACTCAATAAGCCTGTCTTAACCAATGTATCAGCATTGTCTTGTTCCGTTGTCCCTTACATCCGGATAGAACTAAAGGCATGGACCGTGTCACCCTCATAATTGTTCAATCCAAGTTTCCTGATCTAGAATAGACCTTATGAAAGTGGTAAGCTCAATACCATATATTGGCTCAACCCAGCATGGCCATGCATTTCTCGGTCTCATTCCATCAAGGGGCACATGGATGTAACTTCTGTCATAAAGGAGGACAAATCTCATATCTGTCAACACACAAACACCCAAATGAATCGTAACATACCCAATAACCACCCTTATCATCAACCTTTCTCAAGGAAGACTTTAGATGGTATTAAAGTACGCTCTTCCTCACTTGATGAATGTTGTGACTTCAGGTCAAAGAACTACAAACACCATTGTCAGATGAGACCTACTTGTGACACATTCATATAACAATCCACACAGTAGTCTCATGGTGGGTCTGTCCAGTACAACTTGTTCACTAACAAGCACCCATGTGATGACTTGATATCACAATATCATGACCTGTGAGAACCGATCATCAGTCAACGCACATGCTAGTCTTAACGTATCATCATTGCCCTTCAACTTCTATGATGATACTCTGACTAGGGACCATTTAAGAATGAAGCTTCTGGTTATACATAGGCCCTCACATTCAAGTCGCGTACTTGAATTCCTATGGAAGCAAACAGACTAAGGGAGTTTATTATGTTAATTAATTTATCAAATAAATACTATTGACATAATATTAAGAACTTGCCAAAAATGTAAAATGAAAAACACAGTATACATTACAATTCATCATATGAATAAACAACCAACAAACATACAATCCACAAGGCTCCCACTAAAGACGATCATTCAGGTATCTTATACCCATTGATCTAGCATGACCATCATGCTTCTTTTGCGCAAGAGGCTTTGTCAGTGGATCCGCTATGTTATCTTCAGTCGGTACTCTGCAAATGCTCACATCTCCTCGATCGACAATCTCTCGAATAAGATGGAACCGTCGAAGTATGTGCTTGGAGCGCTGATGAGATCTAGGTTCCTTAGCTTGGGCAATAGCCCCGTTGTTGTCACAGTAGAGAACTACGGGACCAACACTGCTAGAAACTACATCTAGCTCGCCAATGAATTTCCTAATCCACACAGCCTCCTTTGCCGCATTTGCGGCAGCAATATACTCGGCTTCTATCGTAGAATTGGCAACTGTCTCCTGCTTGGAACTCTTCCAGCTTACAACTCCTCCATTAAGGCAAAATACAAAACCTGATTGGGACTTTGAATCGTCCCTATCAGTTTGGAAGCTAGCATCCGTGTAACCATTTACAACGAGCTATTCCTCTCCACCATACACCAAGAACATGTCCTTAGTCCTTCTCAAGTACTTTAGGATATTCTTGACAGCTATCCAGTGACCATCACCAGGATCAGACTGATACCTGCTCGTCATGCTCAAAGCATAAGAGACATCGGGTCGAGTGCATAACATTGCGTACATGATTGATCCAATTGCCGAAGCATATGGAATCATCTTCATGCGGTCCTTATCTTCAAAATATTTAGGACACTGGTCCTTAGAGAGACTCACACCATGTGACATGGGTAAGAATCCTTTCTTGGACTCAAGCATGTTGAACCGTTTAAACACCTTGTCAATGTATGTACTCTGGGTCAAACCCAGCAACTTCTTCGATCTATCTCTATAGATCTTAATACCAAGTATGTAAGTCGCTTCACCCAAGTCTTTCCTAGAAAAGCAGTTCCCTAGGTTGTTCTTAACAACTTGCAGGGTCGGAATGTCATTCCCGGTCAGCAGTATGTCATCTACATACAATATCAAGAAGACAACAATGCTCTCACTAATCTTCTTGTAAACACAAGGCTCATCTTCGTTCTTGATGAAACCAAACTCTTTGATCTTCTCATCAAAACGCAGATTCCAACTTCGAGAAGCTTGTTTCAATCCATAAATGGATCGATTCAACTTGCATATTTTAGTGGCTTCACTTGGAGATACAAAACCTTCGGGTTGTGTCATGTACACTTCCTCAAGGAGGTTTCCATTAAGGAAAGCCGTTTTGACATCCATTTTCCAGATCTCGTAGTCATAATACGCAGCAATAGCAAGTAGAATTCTGATGGACTTGACCATGGCCACGGGGGAAAAAGTCTCATCATAGTCAATACCATGAATTTGCCTGAAACCTTTAGCCACCAGCCGGGCTTTGAATGTCTGTACAATCCCATCCATGTCAGTCTTCTTCTTGAAGACCCACTTGCACCTTATGGGTCGTACCCCTTTAGGTGGTTCCACCAAGGTCCAAACTTGGTTTGTGTACATGGAGTCCATTTCAGATTTCATGGACTCAAGCCACTTCTCGGAGTCTGGTCCATTCATAGCCTCTTGGTAGGTTACAGGCTCATCATCATGATCTATAAGCAACACATTACCTATTTGAGTCATGAGAAATCCATATCTCTCAGGCTCAAATCTTGGTCTACCAGATCTATGTAGGACTTGTGTTTCTTGAGCAGTCTCTCCAGCTACAACTTCTTGTAGTCCTTGTTTAGGTTTCAATTCCGGTTCGCTCATTGTTTGTGTCTCTTGAACTTCTTCAAGTTTTACCTTTGCAGTCTTTCTGGATAAGAACTCTTTCTCCAAAAAGACACCAGTCCTTGCGACAAACACTTTGCCCTCAGACGACAAGTAGAAGTATTACCCTTTGGTTTCCATAGGATACCCCACTAGATAACATTTATCCGATTTGGGTTCCAGCTTGTCAGGCATTTGACGTCACATGTATGCCTCACAGCCCCAAATCTTGATGAACGACATACTAGGACGTTTCCCAGTCCATATCTCATATGGTGTCTTTAGAACCGTTTTCGTTGGAACTCAATTTAGTGTGAAAGCAGCAGTCTCTAAAGCAAAACCCCAAAAGGAAACAGGCAAACCTGCATGACTCATCATCGATCGCACCATGCTAATAAAGTACGATTCCTCCTCTCAGAAACACCATTATGTTGAGGTGTTCCGGGCAGAGTGAGATGTGATACAATACCACACTCTTTCAGATGATCACGAAACTCATGACTCAGATATTCGCCACCTCAATCAGATCAGAGTGCTTTTATCCTTTTTCCCAGTTGGTTTTCTACTTCATTCTTAAACACTTTGAACTTTTCAAAGGTCTCGGATTTGTTCTTCATAAGAAACACGTATCCGTATCTACTGAAATTATCAGTAAATGTAACGAAGTTGTAGAACCCACCTCTAGCCATAGAACTCATGGGTCCGCATACATCACTATGTATTATACCCAAGAGATCATTAGCCCTCTCATTACAACTAGTGAAAGGAGCTTTCGTCATCTTGCCCAACAAACATGACTCGCATCTCTCAAATGATTCGTAATCAAATGAGTCCAGTAGTCCATCTTTATGGAGCTTGGATATGCGTTTCTCGTTTATATGGCCTAAACGACAATGTTAATGGTACGTAGGATTCGAATCATTTGTTTTTAGTCTTTTAGTATTTTCTACATTATAGATCGGATGGTCTAAGTTCAAAATATATAAACTATTAAACAATTGGGCTACACCATAACAAACATTATTCATAAAAATCGAACAACAATTGTTCTTAATTATAAATGAAAAGCCTTTCATGTCAAGACATGATATGGATATAATGTTTCTAGTTATGGCTGGAACAAAATAACAGTTATCTAATTCTATTACAAGCCCAGTGGGCAAAGAAAGACAATAGACACCAACGGCGACGGCAGTAACTCTTGCTCCATTCCCGACGCGCAGGTCTACCTCCCCTTTACCCAGCATTCTTCTCCTTCTCAGTTCCTGCACATTTGTACAAATGTGAGAACCGCATCCGGTATCCAATACCCAAGATGAAGGAGCAGAAAGGTTTATCTCTATAACATAAATACCTGAAGTGGAAGTCACACTTCCCTTCTTCTTTTGCAGATCCTCAATATAGAGGGGACAGTTCCGCCTCCAATGCCCAGCCTTACCGCTGTGGTGGCACTTTCCTTCCTTCGCCAGACCTTTCTTTTTCAGTGTGGAAGATTTGGGATCAAGATGAGACTTAGATCCTATCTTCGTCTTCTTGAATCCCTTAGTCTTGCCCTTGCTTTTATGCACCATCAGTATGGGGCTAGCAGGCTTGACGTTCTTCATATTATTTTCAGCAGTTCGCAACATGCATAGGAGCTCGGGCAGTGTCTTGTCTATTTCATTCATGTTATAGTTCAAGACGAACTGCTCATAAATGTCCGGCAACGATTGCAGGATCAGATCTGTGTCCAACTCTTGGCCCAAGGGAAAACCCAGTCTTTCAAGGTTCTCTATATACCCAATCATTTTGAGTACGTGAGTCCCTACTGAGTCTCGAGCTCCCAATTTGCACTGAAATAATGCCTTTGATATGTCAAACCTCTCTTGCCGGGCTTGCCCCTCGAACATTTTCTTGAGGTGCCCGATTATCTCATAACCGCACATGCTCTCGTGTTGCTTCTGAAGCTTAGAGGACATGGTAGCAAGCATGAGGCATTCCACATCCAAGGTATCATCCTGATACTTCTTGTAAGCATCTTTATCTGCTCTCGGAGCATTTCCGGTCGGGTCTGTGGGGGCTTCACCTTCCAAGACATAGAGCTTGCGCTGTTGCCTGAGAACAATTCTCAGGTTCCTATACAGTCAAGGAAGTTTGTCCCGTTGAGCTTGTCCTTCTCAAGAATAGCTCTCAGGGACAGGGTGGAGTGAGATCCACTTGCCATGGAAAATCTACAATGAATTCGCAAAACTTTTAGTACTGTATTTCGTAATACATATTATATTAAAAAGGACTTTTATTAAGAGCTCCCACTATTTTTAATCAAATCGACAACCCTTAATTTTGATTCGGAGAGTTTATGCGAGCTTCTCTCTTAGTGGACAAGATCCGAATTTCACCAACACAATGAGTCTGCTTTGGCGTTTCTCTCACGATGCAGTTATTTAGGTAGACAACACTTGTCAATTGCATCACTATGCAACTCTTGTATAGTTGGTGAATAACTCTTTATTCGCATCCATCATATGGTGCATGCCAACCCTATGCCTCTAAGCACTCAACCTTTGAGGTCACTTAGTTAAGTTGGACCCGATGTCGACAGTGGGATATCACAATTATCCGCTCACACCCTTACCAAGATAGATTAATGCACCTTGCTTTGGCAAGCCCACACTTCATCGATCGAGGCAGGAAGAGTGTCATCCACCGGAAGGCATCCGAATACTTAATATTGGATAAGGGATTTTATTTTTTTAATTGATGAGCATTTCATCGCGATTAACATTTAATCACCGTGCACATACACAAAATAGAAATACCATATCCGCAAAATAAATGCATCCCCTATGTGCACATAAAAGGATTATCAACATTTTTGATAAAAGAAGGTTAAATCTGAATACTTAGAACGCTTCTAAATCTCCAGATTTACATGCATTGAACACAAGCAAAGCAACTCCACTTATGCAGTAGACAAGCTCGTCTCTCAATGTTAGATTCAAAATCCACGACATTTGGTTTCATAAACCATACTGAGGGACGGTTACTGCAAACGAGAAACAATCTCTGAAACAATGAAATCGCAACGCAATCACATGCGTTCCTGGCGGGGTTCCAAGAAGAAATCTATACATTTAGAATGCTTCCAAATTTCTAGATTTGCACGCACATGATCGCAACCTGTCTCTGATACCACTGTTGGGTTTTCTAAATACCATTCATAATGATATGAACACATCAAATGTGCGCAGCGGAAGAAAACTAGAACAACCCAAAGAGTATGGATCTTGCGGATCTCATGAATCAAAAGATTAGGAAAGCAAAATGCAATATACCTTCGCGGGATTGAGTCAATACTCAACCAAGGTGCTCTAAGAAGGAATCCGGTAGACTAAATCTGAGTTCCAAGAACCGAAATATATCGGCTCCTCTACATTGATCCACACGAACGATAGAGAACCCCAAGGCCTTGTCGAACAAGGAATGGGTCGGAGTAGGAAGCTCTTAGCGTCCCCACGGGCTGCTAGGTCCGAGACAGGGGAGGCGGCGACCGTCGGCTGCGGATCTCAGCGGACGGGAAGAACGAGAACTCCTCTTGCGGAACTTTTCCGGACGGCCGTTCTCTTCTAAATCGCGAAGAAAGGTTCGGTCATACCGTGTTTTTTTGGTCGAAGACCTAATCGCGTTCCTTTTATATGCAAGGTATAAAACAGGCTATCCGCAGACCAGAGGAAAAACAGAACATTTCTGTCTAGATTTACACATTCGCCGAATTCGATAATTCGATTAAACAATATAACCGAATTCGACTATATACAATAACTAAATTCGTCTATATACTATAGCCGATTCGACTCAGATTCGGCGAAACCCTTTCGACGAATTCGTCTATATAAATTCGGTTATATGATTTCAACGAAACAATTTCGTCTATATAAATTCGGTTATATAAATTCGGTTATATGATTTCAACGAAACAATTTCGGCTGTATAAATTCGGCGAAACCCTTTAGCCGAATTTATCACTTATTCAACTAAACACTTTAGTCGAATTTGACTTAGCCGAATTCGTCTAAACCCTTTAGCCGAATTTGTCTAAACCCTTTAGCCGAATTCGTCTAAACCCTTTAGCCGAATTATCTAGTATAAATCCATTCGTTTAAACACTTTAAACGATTTCCTATTGAGACATTCTCAACTTAATTCCAAGCAGTCACAGGATTGGTCCTCCACTCATATCCAATATGAGTAAGGCCAACACAATCCTTTCTCCAACTTCTCCAAACGCTTTTATGTGCGACCTTATAGGCTCATATTGCGTTGGCAGTAAGACTAACTGTTGATTGCTTTGAGATCACCTCAGAAACTCCAACACAATCATGCCTAGCTTGTTGCACACATCAGAGAAGGATGAAGATATGGGTTTGGTGAAGATATCAGCCAGCTCTTTATCCGAAGTTATGAAAGGAGTGCAGATTTGTTTCTTCACGATTTCTTCCCTGATAAAATGACAGTCCACTTCAATGTGTTTGGTTCTCTCATGAAATACTGGATTTTGAGATATGTAGATTGCAGCTTTATTGTCACAGAACATTGGCAAAGGATGGTTGTAAACTTCTCCAAAATCTAAAAGGAGAGTCCGTAACCACTTCAATTCACATGTAGTTTGGGCCATGCTCCTGTACTCGGCCTCAGCACTCGATCTGGATACTACTGCTTGTTTCTTGCTCTTCCAGCTCACAAGATTTCCTCCCACGAAAGTACAGAACCCAGACGTGGATTTTCTGTCTCCTTTATCATCAGCGTAGCTAGCATCTGAGTAGGCTTCTACCTTGAGATGGTTATTTCTTTGAAACAAAAGTCCCTTTCCTGGAGATCCCTTAACATATTCCAATATCTTTAGAGCAGCCTGATGATGACATTCTCTTGGGGCTTGCATGAATTGGCTAACCTTCCCAACGGCATAACAAATATCAGGTCTTGTTACAGTTAGGTAAACGAGCTTGCCTACAAGACGACGGTATCTAGTGCTATCAGGTAGAGGTGGAGAGTTGTCATTCCAGCATTTGTCGTCTCCTATTGCCATTGGATACTTAGCAGGTTTAGCACCAAGAAGACCTGTTTCCTTCAGAAGGTCAATAGCATACTTACGTTGTAAGAGGACAACAGAACTCTACTTTCTTGAGATCTCAATACCCAGAAAATACTTTGGAGTCCCCATATATGTCTTTGGTTACAAAGTGTTGAAGGAGATGTTTCTTTGTAAGGGTGATACCTTCAATATCATTGCCAGTGAGAAGGATGTCAACAACATAGACAGCCAGAACAACCATTCCATGAGAGGTCTTGCGAATGAAGAGAGAGTGATCTGCAGAGCTGCGGGCAAACCCAATTACCTTGATTACTTCGTTGAACTTTTCAAACCAGGCACAAGGACTTTGCTTTAGACCATAGATAGCCTTCTTGAGCTTACATACACGAGTCTCCCCCGGAGCAACATACCCTGGAGGTTGATCCATGAAAACCACCTCTTGAAGATCACCATAAAGAATGGCATTCTTGACGTCCAATTGAGAGAGTTGTCACCCTTTGTTGACGGCCACAGAGAAGAGGACCCTGATGGTTGTAAGACGAGCAACATGGGAGAAGGTGTCAAAGAAGTCAACGCCATATGTCTGAGTAAAACCTTTAGCAGCCAAGCGAGCCTTGCATCGGTCGACAGAGCCATCAACACGATATTTGATCACAAAGACCCATCTACATCCAACAACGTCTACCCCAAGAGGTGGAGGAACAAGGGTCCACGTGCCACGGTCTTGAAGAGTGGTTATTTCTTCATCCATGACGGCCTTCCACTGTGGGATAGCAAGAGCATCTTGATAATTAGCTGGAATGACAGTATCTAAAATAGCAATAGCAAACGCCCTAGCAGAGAGGGTGAGTTGAGCATAGGTCACAACATCATGAATAGAATGTTGCGTACATGAGTGAACTCCCTTTCGAAGGGCAATAGGGAGGTCTGTAGTAGTGACTGTATTAGCAGGAGAGTCATCATCGGAAGAAGATAGTGCTGGCCCAAGAGTTGGGAGAGGAGGCCCCGGAGTAGGAGGACAAACGGTAGGAGACTCTATAGATGGTGGAGTGAGAGGAGGAGGTGGTAGAGTTGGGAGAGAGGGTGTTGTTGGTGGGGAGTGAATGAGAGGAGGTGGTGGATGGGTTGTAGGAGGCACAAAGGTGGAAGAGTGAGAAAAATATGGTATATCTTCAAAGAAGGTGACATCGGCGGAAACATATTGTTTGCGAAGAAGAGGGTTATAGCATCGGTAACCTTTTTGAGTAGGAGAGTAACCAACAAAGACACACTTAACTGCCCGAGGGGAGAGTTTGTCCCGACCTGACGAAGGACGAAGGAGTGTGGACAAATGCAGTACAACCGAAGACTTTGAGAGGTAACGGGAAAGGTTTCAAGGTAGGATATAGAAGAGAAATAGGTGTGGAGCCTTGGAGAAGAGCGGATGGAATGCGGTTAATGAGATAGCAAGAGATGAAGATGGCATGACCCCAATAGTTTTTGGGCATATTCATCTGGAAGATTAAGGTGCGAGTCATGTCAAGGAGATGATGATTCTTACGTTCCGCGATCCCATTTTGTTGAGAAGTATAAGGACAACTAGTTTGATGTATAATGCCATGATTCATGCAAAACTCAGAAAAAAGATGAGAGACATATTCTTTAGCATTATCAGTGCGAATAGCTTTGATAGACACTCCAAATTGAGTGGAAATTTTATTATAGAAGGTTGAGAAAACAGTAAACAGTTCAGAGCGTTCTTTTAAAAGATACACTCAAGTACATCGAGAAAAGTCATCAATAAAAGTAACAAAATACAAACTACTCCCACCCACAGTCTTGGTAGGAGAAGGGCCCCAGATATCAGAGTGAACAAGATCAAAGGGACGAGTCGAGCTATGACCATGCTTGGCAGGATAGGAAGCCCGATGGTGCTTTCCAAGTTGACAAGCTTCACAGTTGAGAGGAGAGGTATCGTTGGCGAGGTGAGGTAGAAGTTGATACAGCAGCCGAGGTGGAGGGTGACCAAGACGGAGGTGCTATTGATGGAGAGAATCAGAGGCTGTGGAAGCAGAATGAGCAGCAAGAACGTCAAGGAAGTAGAGGCCTCCACTCTCAGTCCCAGTAGCAACTGTCTCCTTCGTGTGCAGATCCTGAAAATAACAGTTAGTCGGAGTAAATATAATAGAACATTGTAACTGTTGAGATAAAGCCTTGACTGATAGTAAGTTGCAGGGAAAAGTAAGCACATAAAGAGTATTCTTAATAGAAATCGTTGGAGTGACTTGAACAACTCCAGCCCCACACACATGTGAGGGAGAACCATCTGTTGTTAGAACTGGGGGCAAATTCGTGTGTTCTAGTAACTGTGAGAAAAGGTGAGGGTTTCCTGTCATATGATTTGTTGCTCCAGAATCAATAAGCCACTTACCTTCAGTAACCTTGTGCATGCTACCTGAGGAGGTAGCAACAGAAGCAGACGGTTGTGTAGTACCAAGATGAGAAGTCGCAGCAGCGGGGCAAAGGTGAGGATGCTTGAGATAACAGCGGTCAATAGTGTGACCCTTCCGACCACAATGAGAACAGATGTACCGAGGAGGTCCGCGGCCACCAATAGAACCGCCACAGCCACCGGGGTGACCACGTTCAGCCCGGTGAGCAAAGCTCTCTGGTGGAGGAGAGGACAACAAGGGTCGTTGGAGAAGGTAGGTAACGGCAGAGACCCGAGCAGCGGTGGCATCAAGGGTTGGAGAGTCAGCTTCCCCAAGAATTTGTTGTCGGATCATATCATAGGACTCAGGAAGACGGAGAAGGTAACACACAACGAGGAGCTCCTGGAAGTGTTTATGTTGTTCCGCAAGATCAGCAGAGAAGGGACGATGCTGAAGGAGTTCAGCCCCAAGGGCCTGAACCTCTTGATATGCTGTGGTGGGATCCATGGTTGGGCGGGAAAAGAGATCAGCATACAAGGTGTAGATGCGGGAGGTTTTGGCACCTTTGGAATAAAGGGCAGCAAGATGGTTCCAAGCTGCTTTGACGGTTTCATCATGACGAATGATAGGAAGACACTCATCAGAGAGACTGTTAGCAAGCCAGGTGCGAACCAGAGCATCGCTAGCATCCGAATCATCAAAGGTAGCAGACCCTTTGAGAGGAGGATCATCGGTGAGATGGTGTCGTTTGTGTTGAGAGCGTAAGAGGAAGGTGAAGGAGACGCTCCAATCAGGATAATTAGAGCCAGTGAGCTTGGAGGAGGTGCCAAGATTGCCAGAAGTAGAGATAGAGGTAGTAGAGGTAGAGGCTGGAGTAGCCACAGGAGTGGAGGTGAGAACAGTATCAGAAGGGGTACCCATGAGAAGAGACCGGCAGGAGGAAACACAGATCGCGCGGTCTCGTGGCAGAGAGCCAAAAGACAAGGGAAACCGTGCGGTCTGGAGGAAGAGAGGTCGGCCGAAGAGAAAGAGTTCACAACACAAGGATCGTTGCGAGCTTTGATACCATGTGAGAATTTGAAAATAACAGAATTTTTATTTCCAAAAAACTAAGTATTACAAGAGTATTGCCTCTTTTATATAGACTAGGAGGGAAAAGGGAAAAACCAAATACACAATGTGGGACTAAATACAAATACAATACACAGAGAGCTGGGCGGTCAGGCGATCAGGGAGAACGAGACCGCAGCGACCTCTGCGGTCTGGAGAGGAGACTGGCGGTCACACGACAGGAGGAAGGTCGTGTGACAGAGAAGGCCAATAAACCGTGAGACCGCTCTGGCGAACACTCCCCCGTAAGAGAGAGACCAGGGGGACCAGACCGCTTCTCTTCATATGAAGCGATCTGATATTCCTGAGGAGAGACGACGGTCTGATTCCGGGAGACCGCACAGACCGCGGTTATCCAATGGTTACTTGATTGAGCTGGGGACCGCAGATCTTCATACAACGTGATCTCGCACTTCTGAGGAGAAGGCGCGGTCTGGTGCTGGGAGACCGCACAGACCGCGGTTATCAGACTGTTACTTGATGGAGCTTGAGACCGCTGATCTTCATATAACGCAATCTCGTACTTCTGAGGAGAAGGTGCGGTCTGGTTCTGGGAGACCGCACAGACCGCTGGCACTAGATTGCTCGGCTTCAACCCTTTGAGACCGCATGGCTTCAACAGGTCATAGCAGCGGTATCCCTTGTGGTAAGCACTGAGACCTAAGTGAACGCATAGATCCAAGCGAGTCGAGAGTTTGGTGCGTTCAGTAACAGGGAGGAGGACAAATTAGGTGCACCCAAACGTGCGGAGAGAGGCGTAAGATGGTGGACGTGAGTATAGTCATTCATAAGGAGTGACTCCAGAGAGGGACGAGGAGGGGGTGATGCTGATAAGATGAACAGTGGTGAGAATATCTTCAGCCCAGAAGGAGTGGGGAGCAGAGGCAGAGATGAGAAGAGCACGAGCCGTTTCGATGATGTGACAATGTTTTCGTTCAACGACCACATTTTGTTCGTGGGTGTGCGGGCAAGACTGCTGATGGATGGTGCCATGAGAGTGAGTGAGGTCGCGCATGGTGGAGGAGAGAAACTCATGAGCACAATCAGAGCGAAAGATCTTAATTCGACACCCGAACTAAGTGTGAAGCATTGCGGTGAATGTGCGATAAATAGTTGGTATTTCATATCTTTGTCGAAGAAGATAAACCGAAGTGCAGCGGGAGAAATCATCAATAAAACTCACATAATACAAATAGCCAGAATGAGAAGCAATCGGGGTCGGACCCCAAACATCAGAGTGAACTAAGTCAAAGGGGGCTGTTGTTTGAGAAACACTACTTAAAATGGGTAGAGCAAGGTATTTTGCCAAACGACATCTCGTACAAACAGAGAGGGGGGAAGAGGAGACCCAACCCAAAGCTCCTAAATGGATAACACTTCGGAGTCGGTCGTTAGACAGATGACCTAGACATCTGTGCCACAAGTCGACATCAGAGGTAACAGAGAGAGCAGAAGCGGACGAAGATGATGCGGGTGGAACTTGGAGATACTCCATCTGATACAGGCCACCAGTCCTACGGCCCTGTCCAATCCTCTGAGCCGTCAGTGAATCCTGCACAACACAAGCAGAGGAAGAAAATAAAACAGTTAGGCCAAGACCACAAAGGGAGCTGACGGAGATAAGATTCATGTGTAGGCGAGGGGCATGGTGAATGTCTGAGAGGGTAAGGTGACCGGGAGGGCCAGACGCTGGGGTGATCGATCCGGACTGCAAAATATGGACAGAGCTCCCATCAGCAGTGGTGACTTGAAGGTGAGTGGGGGTGGAGGTACAGTTGGTGAGGGTGCTGGAGTCAGAGGTAAGATGACAGGAGGCCCCAGAGTCAAAATACCAAGGTGCAGTTGGTGAAACCCGAACAACAGTAGTACCATAGGCGGCTGACAGGTTGGTGGCATCATGAGAGCGGGTTGCAGTGGTGGGCTGAAGTAGAGGAGATTGGATGAGTAACTCCTCGAGACGTTGAAGTCGATCCGCAGCAGTAGCAGCTGTAGGAGGAGGAGGAGGAGGGGCATGTGATCCGGGGCCACGAGCACGTCCCCGACCACGTCCTTCACGGTGGTGGTCACGCTGTCTGTGCTCATTAGGACGTGGGGGACGTGTAAGACATTCGAACTTCATGTGCTCCGCCTTCTTACAGTAGTTGCAGGTAACAGGGCCGTCGCCTGGTCGGATGGCAAGAGCAGTGTCGATCCCAGGAGAAGGTGGGAGAACCACGGGAGAACTAAGACGGGTCTCTTCATCAAGAAGGGCAATCAAGGCTTCATCCAAGCTAGGAAGAGGAACCCGATGAAGGAGTTGGGCTGCAAGAGGAGAAAACTCGGGACGCAGAGCAAGGAGAAACTGATGGAGATGTCCCTTAGAGAGATGAAGCTGAAACTCTAAGGAACGAGGACAACCGCATGGGAGGGGGATCATGGAGTCCAAGTCGTGTCAGAGGATGCTCATCATGGTGAAGAAATCTTGAATAGATCGCCCTTCCTGTCGAGCAGATTGAGATTCACAGATGAGACGATGACGTCGAGCTCCACCGCGGGGGAGAAACCGGTCCCAAAGATATTCCCACATGGCACGAGCTGATGATAGACGGTCGATGGAGGTGAGGAGCGGACGAGCAACATATTCCAGGAAGTAAGCCCGGATGGCTTGATCGCGACACCGCCAAAGGGTGCCGACATCTGGAGTGGTAGCAGATACGGTGGTGCTGGCATAGGTGGCAGTAGTGGCAGAGGTCGCAGTGGTGGGAGGAGTACCAGTGATGTGATCCCAGAGATCACGGGAGGAGAGGGCGGCTTCGACAGTGAGAGACCAGTCCGACCAATCGCTGGCAGTGGTGAGTTGGAAGGAGGTGGCCTTCAGGGGTGGCGTGATCAAGGGGGCAGCCATGGAGCCGGGCGATGTTGAGAAGGAGGACTGCAGTCAGGTTCCGGAAGCAGAACGTTGGCAGGGCTCACTGGAGGCGCTGGTGGGCAGCTCCCACGAGTAGGTCACTGGAGCAAGTCGTGCGGGGAGGTCGAGCGGGGAGGTCGAGCGGGGAGGTCGCGCAGGCAGGTCGCGCGGGAGGTCGCGGGCAGGTCGCGAGCAGGAGGCTGGCACGGACAGGAGACTGGCAGGCAGGTCGCTTGAGCAGATCGCACGGGGAGGTCGCGCGGGCAGGACGCGAGCAGGTCGCGTGGGCAGCTCGCGCGGGTTGGTCGCTGAAGCAGGAGGCTGGCGCGGACAGGAGACTGGCGGGCAGGTCGCTTGAGCAGATCACACGGGGAGGTCGCGCGGGCAGGACGCGAGCAGGTTGCGCAGGCAGGACGCGAGCAGGTTGTGCGGGCAGGACGCGAGCAGGTTGTGCGAGCAGGACGCGAGCAGGTTGCGCGAGCAGGCTCTTGCAGGTCGCTGGCAGGTTGCGGGAGCAGGTTGCGTGAGCAGGTCGCGCTTGCTGGCAGGTCGCGCGTGGGCAGGTCGCGCGGGCAGGTCGGGCAGAGCGGGCAGCTGAGAGTGTCTTTGAAAAAAAAATTATGCAGAACCTAGCTCTGATACCATATTAGACTTTGGAGAAATCAAGTAATGTATTGAATTAATAATAGAGGCCCCTTGGGGTCTTAGATATAAAGAAAGAGGGGAGTCTGAAAACACCACTGGCTGTGTGAGACTAAACTGAATGTACAAAAGAATATTAAATTACATTTAATATTAACATACCAAAGATGCAGTGGTCGAACCGACCTTCTCCTGAAGTGGAGAAGAGGCGGTCCGACAGTTACGCAAAAAGAAAAAAAAAGGTGATTGATATGTGCACACCCAATTTGGCTATTCGCAACCCATGCTTTAAACCCTACCCTAATAAAATCGCAACACCCTTTCTTTTTCCCGATACGAGCGGCTTTTCCCCCTATTCCGCCCAGTTCGTTGTTGCATGCCTTGCCCGCACCCTCGCCTGAGCTTGTCGGAGGCGCTTCGACCGCTGCCCATTCCGCCGCCAACACCGGAGGCATAACGCCGAAGGGACTTCCACGGATGATATTGATGCTATTGTGTTAGCCGTTTTAATCTTCTTTTTTTTTGGGGAGTTTTAGGGTTCATTTTCTCCAAAAAAAAATTTAGAAGTTTGAGAATAAAGGAGAATTAATGGGGGATTATCTAAATGCGATTTAGAAATTGAAATTTTGAAATCTAAATGCGATTTTTTGTTTTGGGCTACGAAAAGCAACATGGTGTACAAGTAGTTGTTTAGGGGCTGCGTTTATCCAATAAAGGTGTGCGTATATCAATTGCCAAAAAAAAGCTCGTGAGTCGCCCCTTGTTCACGGTGGCTGAGTGTAGTAAAAAGCTAGGGTTTCGTTTTAGGCTTTTAATAGGAGAAGCCCTCACGTGGAGTTACTAAATTTGGGCACAATAAATTCCCAATTAATCTCCAAACATAATGAAACATGAAACCCCCATGAAATTAATTTGATTTCATAACTACGTCAATATTTGTGTCAATGGTGAGAACGAGTTCGCGACCTAAAATTACGAGACGATCTGGTCCACCTATCACATGCTTCGACCGTTCGCACGAGTGAATTAACAAGCACTCGTAAGATTCCGAATAGAGTCTAATTTTCGCGTACGACTCTATCGGGCCGTCTCGATGAATTGAGTCCAATAAACAGAAAATTTCTAACATCCCTTTCTTTAAATGATTTATTTAACATTATTAAAAATACTTTTAAAATACTAATATATTATATATATTTAACAATATTAGGGCTTCTATTTTTTATCTCTCGCTAAATTAAATTAAATAAATTAGAAAATTTAAACTAAAAAAAGGAGAAAAAAAAGAATGCAAATCAATTTAAAAAATAAACAAAACTAATTAAATCATAAGAATGTAAATGACTGGAGAGAATATAGTGAAAATTATATAACATAAAATGAAAATATTTTTGCTAAACGGTGAAAATGATCCATAATGTTTACAATATTTAAGTAATGTGAAAACATGGTTTATTCTAAATTGCCAATTACATTGATATTATTTGGTTTGTTCTAAATGATTATCTGCTGTTGTTCTTGGTTTAAATTTGAAAATGTGTTTTAAGAAAAGACTTTAAATTTTGGGTCATGTTATATGCAGATCAGCTTTGGTTGTATGCAGTTCAAGGATAAATGCAGGCCAGATTATAAATTAAACTTATAAGAAATGTGAATGTTGAAGCCAGGAAAATCTCGACTCCAAGATTCAGATCAATGCAGGCGGAGGCTACTCGCCCATCAGTCCAACGAGATGACTTGGCTGGCAACGACGAAGAAGCTAGAAGAGCAACAAACAAGACCCCAGGTGCTGCGGCAGGGAGGTCCCACCACGTACCCAGAAGCTCAAAGGAGTCTTCTCCTCCAAAACCACGAATGGCCGAGCTCGGTACTAGGAAGGATTCTCGCCTATAAGGGGGTGAAGCTCTGATTTTTGGACAAGTGACATTCCTGGTACCAATGAAGTTCTATTTATAGACAAATCTTGAGAGAGGGGAAGCAGACGACTATCTCTGATCCCCTTGGAGATGATTTGAGCAAAGCCCCAAGCGAGCGAGTAGGCGTGGACCTCGACCGAGGCTGGCGAGTTGGTGGATGAAAGCCGCCCATAGGCGAGAACGTCCAGGCCTATGGCCTTCTCGCTAGGCCGGGTAGCTAACTCCGGGCACGCCTTCCTTCTCGTTCTGAGGGGCGAGCAAGCTCCTACTCGCACTTCCGATCACATGATCTTGTTGCGCTGTCTGATATCATTGTTGACCGTTGACTTTGACTTCTGCCCACGTGACCTTTAGATGGACCCACCCTCGGAGAATGAGAGTTGTACAGTGAACCCATTCAAAAATTGGCCTGCATATAGTCATTTTCAAATTGCACGACCTGCACATAACTGGAGTCGGCAATTAGCATATCTATTGTATATTTGTATGTTTCCAATGTACCTACGTTCTTACCTACGACTTTCGGGGTGTCTTAAGGTCCGTTCGAAAAATCTTGGCCACCGATCACATATGCAAATAGAGATCACAAGTTTTAAAATTATTTCACACGGTTTAAATTTCTTCACATGTTTTAAGACCACAACATAGTGAGGTGGAGAATGGAGTTTATCGACGCTTCAACCTGGCCGGCGGCGTGTTCGACAGAAGCAAATACCAGAGCTTCAGAACCAGAACGGAGCGAGGTGGAGAATGGAGTTCATCGGAGCTTCAAAACCTGGCCGGCCGCGTGTTCGACGGCGGCAAAATATCGGAGCTTCGGAACCTGGACTGTGGACAGAGCGCGCGGGTGGGAGAAATGGAGTTCCGGAGGGAGATATTTGTCGCATAGGGAGAAATGGAAGGAAGAACGATTATTTCATGAAGGCCAAATTTAATATATGTAGGTCATTCCTTGCGGATTCTTAGTGTGGCAGCCAAGGGATTCAGCTGCGAATTCCAATAGCCTTCGCCCGATCTGCTGAACCGCCGGCTTTCTGCCACAGCATCTGATGGCGGAAACTCGCTGGCAAAGACTTCTAGAATCGCCTGGTTTGCAGGGAAATGCCCGAAATTGATGTAGGGCGTGGTTTCCTGCAGCAGCTGGAATGCCTCTATTACCTGTTGAATTAGGGACAATTTTTAAGAGTGGACAAAATTCGAAGATCTATTTGTTGTTGTTTTTTTGTTATTGCCCAGAATAAATTTAGGTCAACCGAAACAATAAAAAGATCAGCATTACCTTGACGGGGATGCACTGTTCGCCGGAGTTCAGTTTCGGCGAGGAGGCGGAGGAAGCAGAGGAGAGCATCGGAGAGAGAGTCATGGCGGGCGAAGGCGGAGATCATGAAGTTCCATCGTACATACATTATTTAATCGAAATTTGTGACGTGCATACAGCCAAAATCGGTCTGCATATAACATCACTCTATTAAAATCCATTTATTTTAGTGTCCATTTGGCACGGCATTTTTGTTCCGGTGAGTTTGAACAAAAACGTTACCGTCATAAAATATGTGTTTGACATGACAATGCTTATAACCGCCACAGAAAAAAAAATACTATTTTCGAACATAAAAGTGGACGGAGTTCCTTAGGTGAGGTGGGGCGTTCACCAATGACGGTTGATAACCACCGCATTCATGACCGCCACCGCCGTGCCAAACGAACCCTTAGTCTTTTGGATTGAGGAGAGTTAGGGTCTGTTTGGCATGACCGTGGCGGTCGTGAACGCGGCGGTTACGAGCCATCGTCTGTTTGACGTGACATTTTTGCTTAGATGAGTTTGGACAAAAGAACAACCGTCATTGTTATGACTTATGACGATCACAAAGAAAAAAAAATTATACATAAAAATGGATGGATTTCCTTAAGGCTGCGTTCGTTTTTTGCGGGTTTTGAGAGGAAGGAATTGGTTTTGGGTATATCAAAACCAATTTTTTTGTTCGTTTGATGTTTTCTAGGAAGGAATTAACATTCACAGAAAACCTATGGGTTTTGGAGGAAGGTGTTTGACCAAAACCAATTATAGTGTTCGTTTGCTTATTTTAAAAGAGGGGATTGATTTTGGCCCAAAACTCATGTGTTTTGCTTTTTGAAAATCCATGTATGCCCAAAACTTACCTATTTAGATGGATTTAAGTATAATTTTGACATTGTTCATCATCATTGTGGCGAGAGTTCATCATCAATTTTGCCGGAGTTCATCATCATTTTGACACTGTTTAACATCATTTTCTCTCAAAACCTTCTCCAAACGAACACAAGAATTTGTTTTTTGCTCATTTCCAAAACCTCTGCGTCATAGGTTTTCAGCCAAAACCAATTCCTGTCTCTCAAAACATACCAAACGAACGGAGCCTAGATGTGTTCGAGCATCACGAATGATGATTCATAACCATCACGCTCATGACCGTCACCGCACTATCAAACAGACTTTTGAGAGGATCCCCGTCCGCAAAAGTGGACCATTTGTTGACGGGTAGCCAGCGAATAAGTAATTATTTTGAACGAGCAATTAATAATTTTATTAAAACAAATGAAACTGTTTTTATAATAATATTTTATGTATAAAAATTAAAACAAATATGTATTGTTGTGTACTTGAAAACTTCAACAAGACGAAATAAATGAGGATTTCTCTAACGGCCTAATGAGTGTACTCGAGAATCCAACGAAATTAAATGGTAAGAAACATAATGCATTAGGCTTTGTATTGTATATAGTAACATAAATGATTAATAGTTAGATGCGATTTATCATAATTTGATAATAATTTGTGATAATTAATTAAGGAGTGCATTTGTGTTCACTATATATTTCTTATATTTATTCATGGAATTAAAAAATAATGATATCTCAATGAGTGTTTCAGACTTCTTCGCAACCACTTGCTACTCAACAATATTCTCAACAACAACAACAACAACAAAACAAACTACTTCGGGTCTCTTCCATTATTTTCGCACTAGTACCCTTGGAGGCAGTAATGTACGTCATATTCCTCCACGTTACTCACCGAGTTTGCCCTTTGTAACATCCTCTTTACTTCTTGTCCCATAATGTGAATTGGGTCATGACGAGTGTCATGGCATGCAACCTAGGGCAAAAATTTGACATAGAAGCCTAGGTGATCGAGTGAGATCACCTAAACCACCCTTGACCTGACTAGGTCAACCAACCATGGTATTACCCAGTTAGACCCCAATGGGTCAAATTGACCTCACCACTACATCCTCAACCCTAAGGGTGAGTCAATTGACCATGGATCATATGAAGTGGTCAACCAAATTAGGCAATTTGACTAAAGTCAACTCTAGCCCAAATTAGGTCAACCTAGCCTAATATGAGTCAATTGGACCCAAATAAACCAATTTGATCTAACACATGCCCTCTTAACCCCTAAGGGAGGTCATTAGGTCAGAAATATTGCATTGGGCTCACCCAATTTCATGAAATTGACCAAAGTCAAACTTAGATCAATTTAAGTCAAATCAACACCAAATGGATCAATTAGCCCAATGCGGACCCCCACCATGACCCAATCAACATGGCATGGTGCCATTGGACCCATGACCACCCAATTAGGTCAACCCCACCATTGGTTAACCAAGTCAACCATGAAAGTCAACCTTGGTCAAATTGGGCCTAAAATGGAAATATGGAAATTTGATTAATTTCCATGGGCTAAGGCCTACATGGACAACCCACCCTATAGCCCATGATCATTTTACCACCCATGCCATCCATTTTCTGGAGGTGATGACATGACAAAGGGAATTTAGGGTTTCCCCAATTTTTGCTAGTGAGTAGACCTTGAAAATGAACCTAGGACATGTTCATAAATAGGTTAGTGACATGTTTGGAGTATGATAAACATCTGAATTGGGCCCTAGGTCAATTAGCCAAGTGGTGATGAGTGATAAAGTACATGGACAATAATGGTGTAGATCATATGGAGTTTTAAGTGATAAATCAATTCTCCACTAAAGGAATTATGAATCTGTGTTACAATAATAAGAGTAACATTGAGAAAGGGCTTTAAGGAAGGGTAGCCACCAATAAGATTAACTATACTTGAGAAAGGGAGGTTTGAGATGTCACTCCATCATACCTCTTAGTACTGCTGCGAGTCATTCACCGGGTAGTCCTCGGGAAGTCCAATATCCACCCAAAACTGCTAAGTCCAACTAAATTCTAAAAAAGATTAGACTAAGTAGAAAGATAAGTAGAACTTATGTACACATCCCTCGGGGGATGATAAGGATTTGGTTAAGAAGGACTGGATAGCCCTGGGAGCTAATGCTCGGTTTGGTTGTGATATGGTTATGATATACAGGACATGTTAGTCCTGCGAGCTGGAGGCTCAGGTGGTTGAGGTGATACATATATGTGCATGTGCATAAATGATGTGGCGAGCCTTTGGTACTACACCAGTCATCACACCGACGGGAGTACGTTGACTTGGCAAGTAGTTGTGGTCTAGAGGGCCAGCTCAGCTGGTGTCTTGGTGACGTCTTCCTAGTGACCCTTTACTTAGCCTAAAAGACTGGTGGATTCCAACAATAGTACACAAGGACTCTAGAGTGCACCTAGGACGTGTATAGAGGCCTACGTAAGGTCTAGGCTCGGTAGTGTGTATACCCGCCTAGGAGTGGAGGTACCCATTCCACTGCCCCCGATAGCCACGACGGGTTGTACTTGAGAGTCTAGCTAACTCCGAAAAGCCAGAATGAAAGGTCTGTGCGCATGGAGTCGTGTGTGTGTGTGTGTGTGTTGCACTTGTGTGAAATCATAGCATAAGCATTACATTGCATAGCATACGTGACATTGCTTACAACAAGATCCTCGTCATATAAAATTAGTATGAGCTCTTTTTATAGGACGAGTTACTTAAGCAATTCGAACCTTAACTTACTGGTTTGTATGAGCATTCTTATAAGTCAAGTTACTTTTCTGCGATGGTAGTTAGCTGCATTTACTTATCTTACTGCTCTTTACTTATTGCTCTTTTATTACTGCTCTTTATTACTGCACTTTACTTTCTAGTTCTTATATAGTTGAACTGCTAATATAGCTTTACAATACTTGGTAGTAGAACTGCTAGATTAGCTATACATTCTTTACACATACTATGCGAGTGGGAGCAATATGTCACCTGCCTTGCTACTATGCTTTGTATACCTTTTCTCCTCATCCTCCCGCCTTGTGCCTAGGAGTCATGGGGGGAGGGGTGGATGAAATCGCTTAGCCTTTTTGACTAACGGTCGGATGTAGCATAACAACCAGGAGCGCATGGAGCAGGAGCAGCAACATATCAGGGATACAGAGCGTGAGGAGCTACTGCAACGCACCACGACATTACCACGGGCAGATGTGAGTGATTAGAGATTTACTTTGCTTCCGCGAGTGATTTTGTAGCTAGGATATTTATGTACTAGGCATACACCCTTACCTTTTCAGTTATCTCATTTTGTGAACCCTACTTATGAATTTGATATTTATGTGTGATTATGGACTTGTATTGAAATGCATATTGTACTTCTCACTTTGATGAATTGTGGTTGGCATGGTTCGAAGAAATAGCTGGCAGGATTGGGATATTGTAGAGGAGACCAACCCGTGAGTTTGTGTCACCGCAAGGCGGCGGTTCTGGGCGGTAAGACCCAAGTAAAAAAGGGGGGTCTTACACCCTTGCTCTCTCGACGATGCCTCCAATTATAACAGACGCTCACCACAACTGAATCCCGCCATTGTGTTTTCTTAGAGGGACCGAACTAAAGAATCTATACTCTTGTTGTCAAAAGTCATTTATGGAGTTGTTGCCTATGGGGACACATAGTTGGAACAACTTCTAATACCCAACATGTATTAGTCATATAATATGAGTCCGATCAGACCCACTCACATAAACCTTGTATTATAAGATGATAAAAGAAAACTCACCTAATTTATGAAAGTTTAAATGATCACTACACCTTTCTCTGCTTCCGCGGAGAAGGCTATGTTGTCTGAACTTCAAAATCAACTTGACACCTGAAACTATGACGAGCATTATACAATTGATGTCATGCTTCAGCAGGTCTCTCTGATCATCATGTTGCAACTCGATGCATATGATACTGATGCCGCTACATGGACTCATCACAATCAGTATTTCATGCAGTAAGAGTGCAAATGAGTTTCAACCACAAACTATTCAATTTGCAATCATCTGACTCCCTCAGTTCATCCTTTTTTGGCTTCAGAGGCATAACTTTAACCAATTGGATTATGCACTATGGTGCCTCTTACCACATGATTGTTGGTTATTTTAGTTTTACTAGTTTTGCTCTTATTCGAGCATCAATCTCTATCCGTGCAGCTGATGTAACCCTTTGACAAATTTCCAAGTGTGTGCATCTTTCCCTTCCTCCTCATTTTACTATCCTCAATTTGTATCATGTGTATCTCCTTACTATGAGTCTTTATTCAGTTTCTTAATTAATTAGCACTCATTATAGTATCTTATTCACTACTTCTACATGGATTATACAAGATCCAAAAACTAGGATGATCACAGGGATTGTTCATAGACGCGATGGACTCTATTAAATGTATCATCTCACTCTGTCGTACCATATACCGCATCTACCATAATATGTCTTGATTTGTCTACTCTGTATTTTACTTGTAGCGTCAAGCACAAAAGGTTAGCTCATTGATCCCTACTTCGATTGCAGTCTCTGTTATCTTCATGTGTGCTTGGCACCTTCTTTGCCAAAACAATCACCACATGCACTGGTTGTATTCTGGGACGTCGTAATGTTGTTTCTTTCCCTTGCATCCAATATATATAAATTCACCCTTTTAACCTTGTTCACATTGATATATGAGTCCTTTCCCAATATTTCAAAAAATTGGAATAAATATTATGTTATTTTTGTTGATTATTATTCGCTTATTATAAAGATCCACTTCTCTGAGAAGTCAATATTTTTTTTCTAAATATATTTACTTCTCCAAAGCGGTTGCTACTATGTTCTTACGCAGAATAAAAGTACTTCATTCAGACTCCGGGGGAATGCACATCCCATTAATTTTAGCAATATCTTCTTCCTCAAAGGGCATTTGCTTAATTATTTTAATGAAATTTTTAATTGAAATTGTTTTGTATGCCGATTCCAGAATTGGCTATTGACAAACCAATTTCTATGAGTTATTACGCGCCTTTTGAAAATACGCTTTGTACATGCATTTTTAGGAAACTTGTTCAACACAAAAATTGTAGATCTCGTCGAGATCTACAACTTTTGTGTTGAACAAGTTTCCTAAAAATGCACGCGCAAGGCGTATTGTCGCCCTGATCGTAAACATAGTAAATTTTTGAAAATAACAAGAAAATACGCCTTATACATGCATTTTTAGGAAAAGTGTTCAACACGAAAGTTGTAGATCTCGACGAGATCTAAAATTTTCGTGTTGAACACTTTTCCTAAAAATGCATGTACAGAGCGTAATTTCAAAAGGCGAGTAATAACTCATAGAAATTGGTTTGCCAATAACCAATTCTGGTTTGCCTTTAACAACGCCCTTATTTTATCATATACAATCATCAATAGAATGAAGTAGTTGAGTATTGTCATATCCTTTATGTTACTCCATCACTCCTCTTAACCGCCTTTGTCCATATTCAACTTTGGACATAATTGTTCTCACCAGGGTCTTCTTGGTCACCAGGATCTCAACTCATGTACTTGATGGTATATCCCCTTGTCAGAAGTTGCATGCTCGCGTTCTCGATTACTCGTCTGTTAAGGTTTTTTTGGTTGCACTTATTTTGTGCAACTACTGTAACGATCAAACTCGCACAATATTAGAAATATTGTCCACTTTGCATATCGCCTTGTATGGATTTCACATCAATTCAATTAATACAAAGTAGTGGAAGAGTATTGCATGTTAAACAAGTTGTACGGTATAATATATTCGTCACCCTAACTTAACGATTGGGGGTAGAGGAAGCTACAAATACTAATAGCACAATAGTCGAAACACATAACTAAGTACAGAAAGACGAGCAAGTAATTTATATTAGTAAGTAAAATAAGTAAGAGATGCGGTGATGGTGATATGATGAGCTCCAGTATGCACTTTCATTTGCATTTTTGCCTATGTCGATATAATAACCAATTTATGGGTGACGCTATTTGCACATGCCTCACTGTCGTTGCCCAACGATGACAGTGGGTAGGTCAAACCAAATTTTTAGGGCGTGGTTACAACATGATCCTAGGCCTTAACCACACAGTCTTACTTTACAATACTATTGGTGAGGACACACACACTTGCCTTCGTCACCACCAGGCCTTAACCACACAGTCTTACTTTGCAATACTATTGGTGAGGACACACACACTTGCCTTCGTCACCACATCTTGGCGGAACCATATCACACAAGGAGTGAGCCCGACCCAAAAAATAGGTAGCTAGCCTACGGTCGCCTGCAAACTCTGATTCATTCCAGAGTTTGTCGTCCTATTTACTTGTCAGTATGACCTAATCGAGGAGTCGACGGTCCCATGCAACTTTCTTTGCACCCCTCCCTCCCATTATGCATGCATGAGATATGAGTTAGTAGAAGAGAGAGATGGTGCATCATTTAATTATTTCCATAAACATGTTCTAGATTATCAAAATCAAGTTTTTCGTCAAATTTAATCACCTTTTAGAGGGTTGAAAAGGATTCCGACGAAGAAGCATTGAACACCAAAGTTGTAACTAATATATAGGGCTACAACTTTGTTGTTCAATATTTTCTTATTAGAGGTTATTACGAGGTTCATAATTAAGCGTGAAATTTCTGAACAATTGGCTCTTGGTAGAAATTAATTTTATTAACATATTATGTCTTATTTTTTAGGATCTAAATGTATTTAAAAAAAATTTGTTCCCTCCACCCCTATTTAACTCGCTAGAGAGAGGCATGTCGGTCGGTGGTAGTCCGGTTACCTTCTGCCACCAGTGGTGGCCTGAAAATCTTTAAAATCGTGAATTATCATTATTTGTCGACAATTTCTCTTATCCATCTTCTCTGGTGATGGTGGGCTCATCAAGGGCCTTTGAGTAGGTCATGGTGGGCCTCCCCACCTATGATGACACCCCATCGACACAAGAGACAGTGGTGGTTGGTTCACGAGCCTTCTGTTGGAATATTTTTCATATATTCCTATATAAATGTATAATTTTCAGTTTTTGAAAACTTTTATAAAAGAATAACTACAAGATGATAATAAACTTGCATAAATAGAGTGATGAGAATGTTGGTGCCAAAAATGGTACCTCCAAAATTCACACTAAAAAGGGGCATGGGAGAAAACTGCGAAGTGCAGGCTACTAAGACAGAAGATGCTGGAACAAAGAGAAACGATCACGAAATGGCGATCACGAAGAAATGAGACCGCTTACACAGGTTGTAAGCTGGAGCCTCAGAGCAAAAAAAGTCCTTTTTCAGGTACCCCTACCCCTCTATTTATAGACGAGGGGGTTGCCCAAACGGGCAGAACTAAAAACTACGGGCTGCCCGGGGTACAGGAGAGCCGGGGCAGGGAAATGAGGTACAAATAGCAAAGATAAGGAAAACGATCAGACGCTTAAGCCGGCGGTCTCGCACTGCCCTGACCGCTTGGCACTTAGAAAATTCCGGTTGAGGCAGCTGGCGATCTGGGCGGTCACCAAAACTGAGACCGGTGAGACCGAAAAATTTGACCAACAAGAAGAGGTCGCGGGCTTTCCGGACAAACATAATCCCCGCACATTTTTAAGTTGCACTTGGAACTTCGCAAATGTAAGCTTTGACCGCTGAGACCGCGACCGTCATAAATGCAGCTTGGTCTATAAATACCGGCTGGAATCTTCATATTCCAAGATATTGAGAAATTCCAACCCTCGAGCGGTCTCTGAAAATCAGGTAGGCGCAATATCTTTCAAAAATGACTATGCTCGATCTTTTAAAGACTCTCATCGAAGGCGAACTCTCCTGGGAAAAAGGAAAGCGTTAGTTCGAAAAAAGGAAAGGTGTCGAAGACTTTAACGAAAGTGAGCATTTCAAAGGGGACCGCCCGATCTCCATCAAAATCTGAACTTCCTAAGGGTTCAGTTGCGCCGGTCTCTGTTGTTTGTCGAACCATCTAATGCTTCTTCAGACCCTGTATGGAAATTATCTGACTTTTCCATTTCCTTTGATTGCCAGAAGTCCCTCGAAGTGCTAGATCAAACAATTTCCAAGCCACCTGAGACCGCCTCTACCGAAGCCATTTTGGCCGGTCTGCGCCAGAAACAGGCCGAGGCAGAATCCTTAAGGCAAAAGATTGCGGATCAAGTGGGACCTGCCAAGAGCAAGAAGAGAAAAAATTCAAGCCCATCTAGTTTGACTTATAAGAGAAGCAAAAGAAATGAGGAAGAAAAAGACGTGATCGCCTTGGGGGCGACCACACTTCCCGAATCTATCGATCTGGACACCGCGGAAACATCCAAGGTGAGCGCTAAGGGTGATCTCTTCTTCCCCCTTGCGATCTCAACTTTATCAAGAGAGGATGATTCCGGATTAATCGCCTATCTTGATGAGGTTTCTTCTAATAATTCATCTTTTTCATCGTTGCAGGTGTTGGATCCCCTTGAGGCTTCAGCTCTCAGAAATGCCTTTGTTGAGAAGGAGATCGCGGACAGGGAGAAGGAGATCGCTGATGCAACGATCAAGGCAAAGGAGGAGGAAGAGAAAAAGAAGGAAATGGAAGAGGTGATGAAGAAGAAGAAAGAGAAAGAGGCAGAGGAACAGAGGGAAAAGGAAGAGAAAGAGAAGAAGGAGAAAGAAGAGAAAGATAAGAAAGAAAAGAGGGAGAAGAAGGAGAAGAAAAAGAGAGAGGACGAAGAGAAGAAGAAGGACAAGGAGAAGAAAGAGAAAAAAGAAAGAGAGTAAGAGGAAAAGAAGAGAGAGGCGTCTAAGACTGTTGAGGAGAAGGAGAAAGAGGCGGTCAGGGTCGCTGAGGAGAAGGCAGCTCTGATCGCCGAGGAGGAGAAGAGGAAAGAGACAGTCTCGCAGACCGCTGAGAAGAGAAGAACTGAAGAGGAGATCGCGAAGAAACTGCAGATTGTAAAGGGGAAAGCTGCTCTTTCTAGCGATCTCCCTGGCGATTCTTCTCAGGAAAATCGTCTGAACAAGGCTGCAACAGATCGCGCGGCGGCGGTCTCAGCTTTACGAGCTGGTAAGGGTAAGAAGACTCTCCAGTCGGTTGAATTCCTTTCATTACCTGTGGTTCGACCTGTCTCTTTAGAAAGAAAACGTGAGGTCATCCTTATTGAGACCGATGATATCCTTTTGAGTAACGAAGAGTTAAAAAGAAGAAGAAAGGAGGGAGAAAGATCACAAAAAAGAGAATTGGAAAGAATGGATCTGGAGCGTTTAAGGGGATCAGGTCGGCTTTCACTGACCGCAGATCCCGCGGTCACTAAAGATGTCGGAAGAGCTTTACGTGACTGCGGTCTCGACTTCTTTCCAAGTACTCTTTCTGCTTATTAAAAGAATTTATTTGATCGTTTGTTAATGATTGAAGTAACCCATTTCTTGTGACCGCAGATGATGATAATGCTGAGATCGAGGAGGGAGAACTTCAGCACATCGCGACCTCTCCCCAGCTCGCCAGCATTCTCAACCCAATGTTCGAGGATGTTCGTTCCATGCTGATGAGGGAGCGAACTTAGAACGATCAGATCCGCAATCTTGAAGAGAAACTGCGCTCTAATGAGAAGAGGGTTCGAGAGGAATGCGATCTGAAGATTGCAGAGATCGCGCGAGCTCTCAAGAAGGCTGAAAAGGATGCTGAGTATTACAAGGGGAAGGCTGCGGCGCTGTCTGCGGAGAATGAGAGGCTGAGGGGCGGTCACGCAAAGATGCTGACGAG
This sequence comes from Dactylorhiza incarnata, assembly GCA_033032865.1. Lineage (NCBI taxonomy): Eukaryota > Viridiplantae > Streptophyta > Magnoliopsida > Asparagales > Orchidaceae > Dactylorhiza > Dactylorhiza incarnata. The sequence continues at coordinate 4,623,700 of JAWHQI010000097.1, read as the reverse complement.
ACCGGGTACCTCCAGCGATCGTCCAGCGGAGAGACCGCAGCCTGAAATTGTGCTGATCCCCATGGAGCAGGTGGATAAGGAAATGTCAAAAATTCACCGAGCTGCAATGCTGGCTAATCACAGTTTGGTATCGGTTATGGCCGCAGTGAACGATATGCAGGATGCCGCGGCTCATGTAGGGAGAAATAGGCCTTTAAGGAAATAAACATTAATTTGAGACCGAGCGGTCTCTGGATTTAAACAAATTGTCTTGTAATATTTTTACTATTAATGTTCCATATATTTTTGTGGTTCCTTCTGTAACACCCCAAAAATCGTAGTTCAGCGAGGTAGGCGGAGTGGTAGTGCTGCGTTCGGGATAGGCTAAAATTCCATAGTTGTTCAGTGCGCACGACCAGTGTCCTCTTCGCGCACGACCAGTGACCGTGCGCATGTGATCGTGCGTTAATTCGCAAGGATTCGGAGTCCTGTCTCGAACAGTGCGCACGACCAGTGTCCTCTTCGCGCACGACCAGTGACCGTGCGCATGTGATCGTGCGTTAATTCGCAAGGATTCGGAGTTCTGTCTCGAACAGTGCGCACGACCGGTGTCCTCTTCGCGCACGACCAGTGACCGTGCGCATGTGATCGTGCGCCCTGTTTATTTTGCTCCGCGATTTTGAGCGGAGAAGGAGATCGGTCCGTCCAAATCTATTGGAATTTGATCCAACGGCTGCGATGGTTGGCTGGGGGGTTTTAGGGCTTGGTAGAGGAGTTAAACCCTCATTATTTCCAAGACTTTCTCTCTCTTAGGTTGGAGAAAGGAGGAGGAGGCAAGGAGGAAGAAGAAGGGGAATCCGCCATTGCCGGAGCTTCGGAGCTCCGTTCGCCGATCCGAGACCGGCAGTGCGTAGAGGGCATCAAGGCGATTCTTCTCCACCGTGTGGTTGCAAGCTTCTCATGGCTAGGAGGAGATCTCAAAAGGTAACGACATTTCTCCTCCCGGTCTTTAGGATGCGTGTTTGGCATCCCTTCTTTTTCTGCATTTTGGCACCGGATCCGTCGAGTGAGAGGGATCCGGGTCGCCTTGGTTCAAGATAAACCACCGGGTTGATTGTGTCCGTCCCCGGCATGTTTTGCACTAGAGATCCGCTCCGTTAGCGGATTAGGCATTGTGGGTGAAGCCGGATTTGTGGCCGTTGGTCCGATCCGGTGATGTCGATTTACGCACATTTTAGGGGTTTTGTTAGAAATCCGATTACGGCGAACTCGTCGTGTTGATGCCTTTATAGCCTCGTGTGGTAACGAATGTTGGGTTTAGGGCGGAGAAATAATGTGCGGATTTTGGGTCTTGTGATGCCTAGTGTTGTGCGAAGGCGCGATTGGTCTTTGTGGTCGGCTGGCTATCCCGTGAAGACTGAGATTCACGTGTGGAGAGTGTCCCGGCAAGATTAGTCCCTTCGATTGTTGACTGACGAGAATGTCTGTGCTACGGTTGAGTCCGTTGACGGTCGCCAGGCGAAGCAATCGGTGGACGTTGTCCCGAAAGTAAGCCCAGGGCCTTGGGACGTTTTGGTTGGCCAGAATTCTTAGAATCGGTCTTGGTGCGTTATTGGCGGCCCGAGCGTGTGAGCTGTCAGACAAGCCCGATGGCATGGTGGGCCAGGCGAGGTGGGTCTCAGCGAGAGCGCTTGGCCTTGGGTTTTGATGCCCTTGTGGGGAAGTAATGAGTACCCTTGCGTTGGTGATGTATGATGATGTGTTAGATTCATATGCTTTAGGGCGCCTTGGGTGAAACCCGGGCTTGCACTCATTTTGCATTGTTAGGCCCCTTTTATTACCTGCTCAACATAGAAACGTGGATGATGCTTGTGACACTCATGCCAGTATTTATGTTGCTTTCCTTTATGTACTTTTGCATACGAAGTGCTGACTTGCAGGGTGAAGTAGTTCCCCGGGGTCCGCTAGGACGGCCGGGAGGAGGGATGTTGTTACACCGCTTGTGGTCAGCCATAGCTGACCCTCGTTTACCGCTCTTTGTGATTTGGTTGCAGGGCAAGAATCGCAGGCTGGACCCAGAGCGCCGGCCAAAAAGGCCTAAAGCCTCACGAAGTGCTTAGTTGATTTCCTGCATTACTTTCTTCGTACTTTGTTATATCCGGCTTGCATGCCGAGGCAGTATAGGGAAAAACTATCCTTCCCCTTTTGTTGGGATGTCTTTTATTATGGAATGTTTGATGTTTTGGACATTGTTTTGTAAGGCCTTAGGGCCAGTTGGACTCCTTTGTAGTATGGACAATCTCTGTGGCTTAGTTTGTTTCCGCTGTGTTGTCTGAGTTATGAGATTGGGTAGTTAATATCATCTTTTAATACTAAAGCTGTGGCGGTTATATGCTGTGGGGTCCCGGCCGGACCCATATTATATGGTCATTACAGGGGAGGTGTTACAATTTGGTATCAAAGCGAGGTTCGTTCTAGTATTCTTGCGAGGTCTAGTGTTTTTGGATCGCGTAAGAGATTGTTCACATAGGAGTATAGTGCGGGATCATGAGTATCCCTGCGTTCGGGTCTTGCGTTTAGATCCTGATGAGCGTTTATTTGTTTCCTTGCTTATGCTAGGATGTTGGCGACGATGCGGGGACATCGAGGAGGCAAGAGGAGCCTTCGGGGAGTAGTGCTACTGCTCCAGGCCTCATGAATGTGGGCATGTCCCCGGCTGATTTCTGTCGCATGCTAGCGTAGGCAATGGTAGCGGCTCAAGCTGGAGCGATGCCACGGGTTCCTACGCCGGTGGTGCAGGTTGCGACCCCTATCACTCCGGCGGCTACGCCGGATACACCGGATGTCGAAGTAAGGCAAGCAGAGCCTCTAGCGGAGAGAGCTATTCCGATGGGTGATCGATTCATGAAGTATTTCTTGAGTTTCCACCCTCCGACATTCAAGGGAGTGGGCACTCCAACGGATGCCGAGGATTGGCTTTCGAGGATCCAGGAGCTCTTGAAGGCAGCTGAGACCCCAGCTGAGAGGCAGTCTCACTTTGCGAGCTTCATGTTAGAGGGCGATGCGAAGTTGTGGTGGGTGAACCATAACGGTCGACTTTTTGTTGGGCTTGTTCCGTCCATGGAGGAGTTCGGAAATGCTTTCCTAAAGCGTTACATTCCGGCTTCAACAAGGTTAGCACTGCAGCGGCAGTTTCTGCATTTGGTGCAGCGGGAGAAGACCGTGGATGAATATCTGCAAGAGTTCACTCGGTTGGGTCGGTATGCGGGCACGACAATGGCAGATGATGAAGAGAGAGATAACCTCTTTTATCAAGGGTTGAGGGAAAATTTAAGGCAACCACTCATAGCCTTGAAGAATGCGGGATTCAATGAGTTGGTCGAAGCCGCTCGCACGCTGGAGAGCGACTTGGAGCGAACTCAACGGCGAAAAGGTGTTGTGGCAAGGCAGGGAGAAGGAAAGCCTTCTAAGTCTCAGTCCCAGTGGAAGTCCGAGGGCAGCCGATGGAAGAAGAAGCCCCGTCCTAATTGGCCTGGGGAGAGAAGTGGCGCACCTTCGGGAGATTTCCGTTCCAAGGGTCCGGTTACTTGTTACCAGTGTGGCAAGGTGGGCCACATTAGTCGTTTTTGTACCGAAGGCAGAGCTGGGCCAGAGCCGAGACAAGAACAATCGGTGCGTTCGGGTCCCGGTGTTGCAGAGAAGGGGAAAGCGGCGGAGTCGAGTGCTTCGCGGTTCCCTCTAGTGCAGCCTAGGGCCTATAATCTTGGGCAACAGGAAGCGATACGTCAACCCGATGTGGTGACAGGTACGAAAGGTTTAAGTTCCGTTTGTTACTATAATGTAGTTTGCGGCCTTTCATGTTTGTTTTGCACGTGGTTAGGTTTCGTGCTAGTTTCGGGCTACCCCTCTCGAGTGTTGTTCGACACGGGGGCGTCGCACTCTTTTCTTGCGGAAAGTTTTATCCGGAAGATTGGTGCTGAGCCCGTAGTGGCAGGAGTGGAGCTGAGTGTGCGTATGCCGAATGGGTCTTTCATGACTACCATGAGGAAGGGACGCATTGTGATGCAAATTGGCGATTGTGATTTCGTGTTGGTAGCAGCGATTCTGCCACTAGCTGAATTCGATGTTATCTTGGGAATGGACTGGCTTGCGGAGCAACGAGCTAGTATCGACTGCCAGTTGAAGGTGGTAACCCTGAGAGCTGAAGGTAGAGCAGAGGTCAAGTTTGAAGGCCTAAGCGGAATGGCTTGCTCCCTGATCTCCGCTATGCAAATGCGGCATGCGGTGAATCAAGGAGGCGAGGTGTTTTTAGCTTTGTTGGAGGCTCACTCCACAAAGTTGGCTATTAGAGAAGTTCCGGTGGTGGAAGAATTTGAGGATGTATTCCCCGAGGAGCTTCCGGGAGCACCTCCTCAGCGTGAAATCGATTTATCGATAGAGTTGGTACCGGGTGCGAGGCCGGTGTCGCGTCCTCCGTTTAGGATGGCACCGAAGGAACTGGCCGAGTTAAAGGTTCAGTTGCAAGAGTTGTTAGAGCAAGGGTACATTAGGCCCAGCTCTTCGCCGTGGAGCGCACCAGTTTTGTTTGTGAAGAAAAAGGACGGAAGTATGCGGTTGTGCATTGATTACCGTGAGCTAAATAAGTTGACCGTCAAGAATAAATATCCGATTCCCCGAATCGATGATTTGTTCGACCAGTTAGTGGGGTCGGTGGTGTACTCCAAGTTGGATTTGAAATCGGGGTACTACCAGTTGAAGATTCGAGAAGAGGACGTTGCCAAGACAGCGTTTGGGACTCGTTATGGACACTACGAGTTTTCGGTGATGTCGTTCGGACTGACGAACGCGCCATCTGTGTTCATGGATTTGATGAATAGGGTTTTTCGCCCGTTCTTAGATTCGTTCGTGGTGGTGTTTATTGATGATATTTTGGTGTATTCAAAATCGGAGGCAGAGCATGAGTCTCACTTGAGGCAAGTATTGCAGACTCTAAGGGAGAATCAGCTTTATGCTAAGTTCTCCAAATGTGAGTTTTGGATCGAGAAGGTGGCTTTCTTGGGGCACATAATTAGTGGAGATGGGGTGGCGGTAGATCCAGCGAAGATTGAAGCCATTAAGGGTTGGCCTGTATTGAGAACCGTGGCGGAAGTCCGGAGTTTCCTTGGACTAGCCGGTTATTACAGAAGATTCGTGGAGAACTTTTCGCGGATGGCGTTGCCCCTCACCACACTCACTCGCAAGGACCAGAGGTTTGTTTGGACACCGGAGTGTGCCCGGGCATTCGAGAATTTGAAGGAAAGATTGATGTCTGCCCCAATCCTTAGTCTTCCTAGTGGGACGGAAGGATTTCAGATCTTTAGCGATGCGTCAGGTTGCGGGTTGAGTTGCGTGCTGGTGCAGCACGGCAAGGTGATAGCGTATGGGTCAAGGCAGTTAAAGACTCATGGGAGGAATTATCCCATCCATGATCTGGAGTTGGCGGCGGTAATCTTTGCGCTAAAACTGTGGAGACACTATGTTTATGGTGCGAAGGTGGAGATCTTCACGGATCACAAAAGCCTGAGGTATCTCCTAGACCAAAAGGATCTGAATATGCGGCAGCGTAGGTGGGTCGAGTTCCTTGGGGACTACGACGTGGAGATTCAGTATACGCCGGGTAAGGCCAACGTGGTGGCGGATGCTTTGAGTAGGAAGTACTCCGGGAAAGGTAATTGGATGGAGGCGCATAGCGAGCGTTTGATTCGAGACTTGGAGTCTCTTGACATTTCTTGTGTGGCTAGAGGTGAGTCTAGCATAGCTCGTTTGAACTGGATTGAAATGCAGTGTGATGTAACGGATCGGATCCGAGAGGCGACCAGTGCGGACGAGGAGTGCCAACAGTTGGTGTTGGAGGCTCAGCAAAGCGGAGGCACTGCCTTGGAGATGGTTGGTGGAATTCTGAGGAGAGACGGGAGGATCTGTGTTCCGCGCTTCGGCAAGCTTCGCGAGGAGTTGATGTTTGAAGCTCACTTTACGAAGTACTCCGTTCATCCAGGAAGTACAAAGATGTACGCGGATTTGAAGAAATCTTTTTGGTGGCCTGGGATGAAGCGGGATGTAGCCGAGTACGTGAGCCGATGTCAGACTTGTGCCTTGGTGAAGGCTGAGTGCCAAAGGCCCGGCGGGTTCTTGAAGCCTCTTCCCATCCCCGAATGGAAATTTGATGACATCTCTATGGATTTTGTGCATGGTTTGCCTCGATCGCAGCAGGGTAACGATGCGATTTGGGTGATAGTGGATCGCCTGACGAAGGTGGCCCACTTCATTCCGAATTAGAAGAGCGATGGCGTGGAGAAGCTCGTGGAGCTTTATGTTCGAAACATTGTGCGGTTGCACGGGATTCCGAAGAGCATCGTTAGTGATCGCGATGGGCGATTCACATCGAAGGACTGGAGATTAGTGCAGAAAAGTCTAGGCACGAAGCTCAAGTTTAGCACCGCGTTCCATCCGCAGACCGATGGTCAGACGGAGCGAACGAACCGTACATTGGAAGACATGTTGAGGATGTGTGCTCTCGACTTTGGCAAAGGTTGGGAGGACCACCTTTTCATGGTGGAGTTCGCCTATAATAATAGCTTCCAGGCGAGTATCAAGATGGCGCCATACGAAGCTTTGTATGGAAGGAAGTGTCGAACGCCGATGTCTTGGGCAGAGGTGGGAGACACTAAGCTTTTGGGAAAGCAAGTGGTGGAAGATGCTTGCGAGATTGTGCGGACGATTCAAGAGCGCATGAAGGTTGCTCAGGATCGACAAGTGAAGTATTTTAATGCGCGCCACAGAAATGTGGAGTTTGCAGTGGGTGACATGGTCTACTTGAAGATCAAGCCGTTCAAGGGTGTTTCGCGGGTGCGGCGACTCAAGAAGTTGAGTCCGAGATATTTGGGTCCGTTCGAGGTTACGGAGCGTATAGGCGAAGCAGCCTATCGTTTGGCATTGTCCGCAGAGCTGAGTGGATTACATGACGTTTTTCATGTCTCCGTACTGAGGAAAGCTTTGGTGGAGCCGAGCGTCGTGGTCGAAGCGGCGGCGGTGCCGGTGATGGAGAACTTGGGGGCGAGGGTTCGCCCGGTGTGCATGGAGGATTCAGAAGTCCGGCAGTTGCGTAACAAGCAAGTCAAACTTGTAAAGGTGCGATGGGACAACTGCGGGCGAGACGAATTCTCTTGGGAGCGTGAGCAAGCGATGCGGGAGGATTTCCCGGAACTTTTCGCTCCAGGTATGCGTTATGAATTCCCTGTTTAAATTCTGAAATTTTGGGACGAAATTCGTTTAAGGGGGGTGGAGTTGTAACACCCCAAAAATCGTAGTTCAGCGAGGTAGGCGGAGTGGTAGTGCTGCGTTCGGGATAGGCTAAAATTCCATAGCTGTTCAGTGCGCACGACCAGTGTCCTCTTTGCGCACGACTAGTGACCGTGCGCATGTGATCGTGCGTTAATTCGCAAGGATTCGGAGTCCTGTCTCGAACAGTGCGCACGACCAGTGTCCTCTTCGTGCACGACCAGTGACCGTGCGCATGTGATCGTGCGTTAATTCGCAAGGATTCAGAGTTCTGTCTCGAACAGTGCGCACGACCAGTGTCCTCTTCGCGCACGACCAGTGACCGTGCGCATGTGATCGTGCGCCCTGTTTATTCTGCTCCGCGATTTTGAGCGGAGAAGGAGATCGGTCCGTCCAAATCTATTGGAATTTGATCCAACGGCTGCGATGGTTGGCTGGGGGGTTTTAGGGCTTGGTAGAGGAGTTAAACCCTCATTATTTCCAAGACTTTCTCTCTCTTAGGTTGGAGAAAGGAGGAGGAGGCAAGGAGGAAGAAGAAGGGGAATCCGCCATTGCCGGAGCTTCGGAGCTCCGTTCGCCGATCCGAGACCGGCAGTGCGTAGAGGGCATCAAGGCGCTTCTTCTCCACCGTGTGGTTGCAAGCTTCTCATGGCTAGGAGGAGATCTCAAAAGGTAACGACATTTCTCCTCCCGGTCTTTAGGATGCGTGTTTGGCATCCCTTCTTTTTCTGCATTTTGGCACCGGATCCGTCGAGTGAGAGGGATCCGGGTCGCCTTGGTTCAAGATAAACCACCGGGTTGATTGTGTCCGTCCCCGGCATGTTTTGCACTAGAGATCCGCTCCGTTAGCGGATTAGGCATTGTGGGTGAAGCCGGATTTGTGGCCGTTGGTCCGATCCGGTGATGTCGATTTACGCACATTTTAGTGGTTTTGTTAGAAATCCGATTACGGCGAACTCGTCGTGGTGATGCCTTTATAGCTTCGTGTGGTAACGAATGTTGGGTTTAGGGAGGAGAAATAATGTGCGAATTTTGGGGCTTGTGATGCCTAGTGTTGTGCGAAGGCGCGATTGGTCTTTGTGGTCGGCTGGCTATCCCGTGAAGACTGAGATTCACGTGTGGAGAGTGTCCCGGCAAGATTAGTCCCTTCGATTGTTGACTGACGAGAATGTCTGTGCTACGGTTGAGTCCGTTGACGGTCGCCAGGCGAGGCAATCGGTGGACGTTGTCCCGAAAGTAAGCCCAGGGCCTTGGGACGTTTTGGTTGGCCAGAATTCTTAGAATCGGTCTTGGTGCGTTATTGGCGGCCCGAGCGTGTGAGCTGTCAGACAAGCCCGATGGCATGGTGGGTCAGGCGAGGTGGGTCTCAGCGAGAGCGCTTGGCCTTGGGTTTTGATGCCCTTGTGGGGAAGTAATGAGTACCCTTGCGTTGGTGATGTATGATGATGTGTTAGATTCATACGCTTTAGGGCGCCTTGGGTGAAACCCGGGCTTGCACTCATTTTGCATTGTTAGGCCCCTTTTATTACCTGCTCAACATAGAAACGTGGATGATGCTTGTGACACTCATGCCAGTATTTATGTTGCTTTCCTTTATGTACTTTTGCATACGAAGTGCTGACTTGCAGGGTGAAGTAGTTCCCCGGGGTCCGCTAGGACGGCCGGGAGGAGGGATGTTGTTACACCGCTTGTGGTCAGCCATAGCTGACCCTCGTTTACCGCTCTTTGTGATTTGGTTGCAGGGCAAGAATCGCAGGCTGGACCCAGCGCGCCGGCCAAAAAGGCCTAAAGCCTCACGAAGTGCTTAGTTGATTTCCTGCATTACTTTCTTCGTACTTTGTTATATCCGGCTTGCATGCCGAGGCAGTATAGGGAAAAACTATCCTTCCCCTTTTGTTGGGATGTCTTTTATTATGGAATGTTTGATGTTTTGGACATTGTTTTGTAAGGCCTTAGGGCCAGTTGGACTCCTTTGTAGTATGGACAATCTCTGTGGCTTAGTTTGTTTCCGCTGTGTTGTCTGAGTTATGAGATTGGGTAGTTAATATCATCTTTTAATACTAAAGCTGTGGCGGTTATATGCTGTGGGGTCCCGGCCGGACCCATATTATATGGTCATTACAGGGGAGGTGTTACACCTTCTAATTCTGTTTTGTGCGGTCCTGATTTCTGTGATTTTGATCTCTTTATGCCTGGATTGCCTGTATTATTGCTGCTTGTGTATGTGTTTTATTGATTGAGACCGCCAATGTAACATGCTTTCGCATAGCCTTGCATAGGTCGAGCGATCTGAGCATTTTTTGCTGGGCGGTCTGCAAAAGGTCATGATTGCGAAATGACCCTTCGACTTCTATAAATAGCTGCCTTCATAACCTTCATTTTATGCTTTCTTGAATGCGCTCTAAGCACCGATCTCAGCGATCGCTTAAAATGGTGTCCGCTCGTGCTTATTCTGCCAACATCTTTCTGAATGCCGATCACAAGCAAAGTCGTTTATCAAAGGATGAGTACATTGAGTTTATAAAGAAGTATATGATCCAGACTCAGGTAGTTGTGAGACCGCCAACTGAACAAGAAAGGCTGAACTTCGGAGAGGAGAAGAAATTTGTCATTCCCATCGATCACTTCGATCATGGATTAAAAATCCCCCTCCCTTGGGAATGGCTAGAAATTTTGGAATATTATGGTCTGGTGCTCGCCCAGCTGCCTCCGAACTCAATCGGTCTGGTCAATGTTTTTATTAATTATTTGAGATCGGAAAAGGTGAAGTTTACGATGAATCTGTTCCGCGCAACCTTCACCGCGAAGATTCTGAAGGAAGGCAAGAAGAAGGAAGAGTTTAAAGGGTTGATGTACTTTTCAGCAGAAGGAATAAAGTTCCTTAATCTTCCCAACAAAATCTCTTTCTGGACAGAGAGATTTCTTATTTTTGAAGGTGACCTTGGCGGTCTCAAGAGCTTGCCATCTCCGCGACCTGACAACGTCTTTAAGAAGATAAAAGCGGTCTCAACTGAGGAGTTGAAGATTTTGACCTTCTTGGCGGGCAAGAGGATCGACCTCATTCACTATCTAGCGATCTGGCCTGAGATCGCTGAGATCACCCCAGCCGAGAGTAAGTCTTCCTTGCGGTCTCGAGTATATTCTTTTCACGTTTTGTATCTTTTTCCTAACTTTTTCTTTTTTCCTAACTTTTAGCGACCTTTGCGGTCCCTGGTAAAGATCCTATCTCCCCAGCAATGGAAGTTCTTACTCAAAGGGAGAGGAGGCTGAAGCGCGAGGCTGACGTGTTCGGCACCACCTCTGAGACCGCTGAGCGAGATTTTCCCTTGGTTGGTTTTAAAAGAAGAATGAAGGACATCAAAGGAAAACCCCTCCTCAAATGGGCGGCTAAAGGAAAATCTGTGAAGGTGTCCACTGATCTACCCTTGTGGAGCGGGAAGGTGACCCGTCACGCTTACGCGGTCACTTCGGCTTTGTACGGGAGAAAAAATACTAACGAAATATTGAGAATTGAGACCGAAGAGCTCCCCGATCTCTGTGCTCAAGTGACCGCTAGAAGCACCATCCTAAACCATCATATGGGGCGGTCTCTTCGCAGTGCTCTGGATGAAATAACTGTTTTGCAAGAGGAAAGAAAGGTGAGAATTTTACCTATATTTTATGAATGCATTACTTGTGATCGCGCGGTCTAATATATTTCCTTTTGGCAGCAATTTGAAAAGGCAGCTTATGACCCTGAAAATCCAGCTTTTCAAAGGGCTATGATGCACCATATAAAAGAGACCGCTGACCAGGTGCTGGATGAGGTTCGCAACCGCGGTGGATTTACTGAAGAATTCAAAGATATATCATTTGTCGATCTCTTCCCTGATGCAGCACAGAGAATTGAAGAACAATCTGTGACTGCTGAAGAGACCGCGGATGTTGCCGATGAGACCGCAGGTCAAGATGAAGATGTTGTGATCGAAGACGAAGAAAGTGGAAGCCGCTATACCCTGGGCCTGGATTCCAGTTCGAGCTCAAGTTCTGGATCTAGAATTCCAGGGAATAGCTTAGAAGAATCTTCCGCAGAAACTGGCTCTTCTCCCTCGAGCGAGCGGTCTTCTAAGAGATCAAAGAGAGGATAAATTGTAATTTTTCCTTTTTTTCTTTTTTGGAGACCGAGCGGTCTCGTTATAGTAAACATTTCAGAATATACATGAAAATTGAATTTCTGTTAGATTCTGTCTAAGTGAATGAATTTGTTTTTGATGCATATATTTATTTGTTCTTCTGAGTTAGAATCGGCATTCGATCTCAATGCCTTCGGTTTATTACATGGTTTTCTTTCAAAATTAAAGAACTTCAGATGGCGATCTCTTGGAAAAGACACTAAAGATCTTGAAGGAAAACCGAAACTTTATATAAACAAGACTACTTTGCGATCTCGAGATAATCAGATCGTTAAAAAAGAAATTCAGCAACTCAACTATCTGATCAGAAAGTATCCAACTTATCCATAATAGTTATGCGGTCTCAGATTACACAGATCGCAATACAAGGAAACTATAACTTGCAAGAAGACTTGAACTCATCGAACTCGGGATGATCGGCGCCCAAATGACTTTCATGAAACCCGTTTAACGGCCCTTTGATAACCAAGATTATTACTTGAAAAGGAAAACAATAACTTCTCATGAATTCCAGTTCAGCGACCATATTATATACAGACCGCCATCTTGAAGAAAACCCAACTTTCACTTGGTGAGAAATATAAAACCATGATCATTCCATATAGCTTTGAATAACAAATAACATCGGGATCTCGATCTTACCAAGACCGGGCCGACCTCTATCAAGCTGGCATAAGAGATTCCTGAATAGTGACCTCAATTGTCACTTAAGAAATTATGCCTGGTGATCATAAATGACTCAGATCGCTCTTTTGGGGAAGGAGTAGGAAAGGAGAACATGCGGTCTCATAAATTGCTGACCGCCCGATCCCAGTTCAAAGGAATCTCAAAAATAGGATCCATAGGGATGGTGTGGTCATGCCGCGGAGGCTATACCGACATTGCTTTTTCTTAAAGGATTACCGAGTTTGTTGCAAACTGGCTAATCTGAGGTTCAGGCGACGGCCATAGATGTTTCTGGCCGCCCCCTTACCTAACCACGCTTCAACGAGTATTCGAGAGTTACAGACCAAAATGATCGGTATGGCAGGTGTGGTCATGCCGCTGAGGCTACACCGACATTGCTTTCCCTGAAAGATCATTAAGATTGTAACAATGTCCTTCTCAATGCATGACAGAGCTGAGCCAGCCACCTAGACCTCTTTGTTATGCTGAGGTGTGCCAGATGTCAGCAAGGACCCGGTATCCTAAACTTCCACCGCTCGAGCTTGGCGAGCTACTGCCACACAGATTCGAAATCTCCCTGACATCTGTGTTCCTGGCAGAATTACACGTCGAGCTAACAAGTCGAGGGGGAAAATAGTAGGATCCGTCGATGTCTCACTTGACAGGTTTTTGGCTTTTCAAAAAACAACTTATTTTTAAGACTTGTCATCCATTACTTGCATTGCGGATGTTTTGATAATACCTGTGTGATGTTTGAGAGAAGAAAAGTGAGAAAAAGAATGAGTGAATTAGATACGAACACTTAAGAAAAGAAGAGCTTGAGATCATCTCCGCTCCATGAATGAGGCAATTCTTCTCCTTCATAAGTTTGGAGATGGTAAGCACCATTTTTAAGCACACTCTTCACCACGAACGGCCCCGCCCAGTTTGGGTTAAGCTTTCCAACTGAACCGGCTCTTGCTGCTGCATCTACTTTCTTCAGGACTAGATCCCCAACAGCGAATTCTTTGGTTCTTACATTTTTTATTGAATAGCCTCGCCATTCTTCTTTTCACCTCTTCTTGTCTGATGATCGCCGAATCTCTCAACTCCTCAATTAAATTAAGGCTACATTTTAGCTCCTCATCATTTCCTTCCATCCAATCAATTTGATTCTGTTGTGCCAATAATACCCTTGGGCTTTTTACTTCAAATTCCACCAGAATAAGGACTTCGGAACCGTGTGACAATTTGAATGGAGTCTCTCCAGTAGCAGAACTTGGAGTTGTCCTCAAGGCCCATAAGACGGAAGGTAATTGTTCTGCCCAGTTGCCCCTGACATTTTCTACCTTCTTTTTTAAGAGATTTATGATGAGTTTGTTGGCGTCCTCTACCTGCACATTGCTTCTAGGATGATGTACAGAAGCGAAACGTAGCTCAATGCCAATTTGCTTACAGAAATTAACAAGAGTTGAATTATTGAACTGAGAACCATTATCCTTGATGATTGCCATTGGAATTCCGTGCCGACATACTATCTCCCCCCAAATAAAATTTTTCACGGCTTGAGTAGTAATTTTGGCCAATGCTTTTGCCTCTATCCATTTGCTGAAATAGTCAATCATGACTATAATATATCGACGCTACCCACTCGCCATAGGGAGAGGCCCAATCAAATCCATTCCCCAAACGACAAACGGCCATGGAGTTGTTATCGACTTGAGTTGTTGAGCCGGCTGATTTTGGAGAGGAGCAAACTTCTGGCACTTTACACATTTCTTAGCAAATTTTTCCGCATCTTTCCTCATTTGAGGCCAAAAATAGCCTTGCCTCAGAATTCTTTTCTCCAAAGTCCTAGCCCCAGAGTGACTTCCACATTCTCCAGAATGGACCTCTTGAAGGACTGCTGGAATCTCCTCCTCCGAAACACACCGTGCTAATGGTGAAAGGAAAGTTCTTCTACAGAGCACTCCTGCAACAAGGTAATAGTTAGCCGTTTTCCGTTTAAACCTTTTCCTATCCTTTATTGATGAATGGAGCTCTCCAGTTGAAAGATATAGAACAAATGGATCCATCCAAGACGGACGCTGATCAATCTCCATGACCTCTCCTTCTTCAATTGCTGGGCGAAATAATTCCGAAGTTGTTCCTCCTGAGAGAAGTCCAAATTTTGCCAACTCATCTGCTTCCATGTTCTTACCCCTTGGAATATGGTCGATGGTGAAGCTTTTGAACTTCCCTACCTCGATTTTTACCAGAGTTAGATATCGCTTTAAAATATTATCTCTAGTTTCGAAAGTTTCATTTACTTGAGAAGCCATCAACAAAGAATCTGTGAAGACTTTGACATCATCAATCCCCAACTCTCTAGCAAACTTAAGACCGGCTAGCAAAGCCTCATATTCCGCATGATTATTTGTTACTTGAAAATAGAATTTCAGCGCCTAATCTAGCCTTACTCATTTGGGTTGATTAAAACAACTCCTGCTCCGGAAGAATTTTTCCCTGAGGCTCCATCCACGAAGATTTTCCAGGCAAGGGGCACTCCGACCCCCTTCTGGGACTCAACTTCTTTGGCATCCACCATGAAGTCTGCTAAAACTTGAGCTTTGATCGCCACCCTTTGAACATAAGATATGTCGAATTCACTGAGCTCTATTGCCCACTTTGCCAGCCTCCCTGAATGTTCCGGTTTCTCCAAGACACTATTCAATGGAAGATCAGTAACGACTAGAATCGAATGAGCTTGAAAATATGGTCTTAATCTTCTTGCTGAAGTCACGAGCATTAGGGCCAACTTTTCGAGAATAGGATAGCGAGTCTCTGCATTCTTCAGGATTCGGCTCACGTAATAGACTGGGAATTGCTTCTTTTTCTCCTCTCGGACCAAAACAGAGCTTATGGCATCGGTTCCGACTCCCAAATACAGAAAAAATTCTCTCCCTCTCGCGGGCTTTGGAGCAAAGGGGTTGATGTCAATTGCTTTTTAAGCTGAGTGAAAGCATCATCACATTCTTTCGTCCACTCGAACCTACTCCCTCCCTGGAGGGTCTTAAATAAAGGTGCACTCTTATCCCCTGATCGGGAGATGAAGCGACTTAAGCCTGCCATCCTCCCTCCTAGCTGCTGAATTTCTTTGGGGGACTTGGGAGGTGGCATCTCCAGAATAGCTTTTACTTTGTCAGGATTGGGTTCCAGCCCTTCTGGAGTAAGGAGGTGACCCAGAAATTTTCCTTTACTTGCCCCGAAAACACACTTCAACGGATTCAACCTCATATTAAAAGTTCGAAGGGTTGCAAAAGTTTCCGAGAGGTCTCTAAGATGAGAAGAGAATAATTTGCTTTTTACCAAGAGGTCATCAACATACACCTCAAGGTTTCTTCCTTTTTGACTCCTGAAAACTGTATCCATCATTTTCTGATAGGTTGCTCCAGCATTTTTTAGCCCAAAAGGCATTACGAGATAATAGAAGCAACCGTCATTTGTGATAAATGAAGTATGAGGTATGTCTGGTTTATGCATTCTGATTTGATGATAACCTGAAAAAGCATCTAAAAAGCTCATAAAAGAATAACCTACCGCAGAATCTACTAATGAATCTATCCGAGGCAAGGGGTAGCAATCCTTGGGGCAAGCTTTATTGAGTTTGGTAAAGTCGACACACATCCTCCATTTTCCACCTGACTTCTTTACCATTACAACGTTTGACACCCATTCTGGGTATTGGATTGGTTGGATGAACTTTGCCTTCAGGAGCTTCTCTACCTCTTCACGGATAGGTTGTGCTAGAGTAGTTGTAACAGACCTCTTCTTCTGCTGGATCGGGATGAAGTTTGGGTCAATATTGAGATGGTGGCAAGCAACATCCGGGTCCACTCCAGGCATGTCATCTGCCGACCAAGCGAAGATATCTAGATTTTGCAGAAGGCAAGAGATGAGCTGACTCTTGTCAGCTTCAGATAATTCAGCGTTGATGGAGAGGCTCTTGCTCTCATCTTCCTCGCTGATCCGAACATCTTGAGTTGCTTGGGCAGGTTCCAGGCGAACTCCATCCCTTGCATCCTCCTCAACTTCTTCTGCGGCTTGGACTTGTTCAGGAACTTCCATCGATTCAGTCATCATGATTTCTTGGGGAGGAGAAGACACGATCATGTTGACCGTCTTTACATAGCATTCCCTAGCTTTCCTTGGGTCGCTCCTGATTCGGTGTTGTTTGCCATTTATGGCGAACTTCACCGCTTGATGATAGGTGGAGACAATGGCTTGATATCCGTTCAAGAAGGGTCTTCCAAAGATTGCATTGTAGCTACTGGGAGCATCAACGACTATGAATTTGACCAGCTTCACTATTCCTCCCAGAATTACGGAAAGAGTGACAAGCCCTTCTACTTCCTTCTTCTCTCCTGAAAAACCATAAAGGGGGTCTTCAGTTGATAGGAGGGATTCACCTGTCTTCAATGCCTCGAAGGCAGGTTTGAAGAGCACGTTGACTGAGCTTCCCGTGTCTATCAGAATCTTCTCCACTGTGTAATTTTCAATTACAGCTTTAATGACGACCGCGTCGTCAAAGGGATTCGCGGTCTGAGGAAGGTCTTCATCACCAAAAGTGACCGTTCCTCGAACCGGGGCTGAAGTGGTGGCAGCAACCTCTGATTGGTAAACCCTCTTCAGACTTGCCTTTCTTGAAGATTCCGGACCTGCACCTCTGTGGATGCAGAAAAGATTGCCCAAGGCGCCTTCGTCATCAGCATCCACGCATTCATTGGGAAATCCGATATTGCCCAAATGGCCAATATCATCCACTTCCTCGCATGCCCAGTGAACCTCCGCTACCTCTTTAGCTTTGGAGGTTGAGGCTTTTGCAGAATCATTTTTCTGAATGAGATCTCGGAGCTTACCCTCTTTTAGTAGCTTCTCTAAGAACAGGCGGAGAGCTCTGCAATCCTCTGTCAAATGTCCCCTATCTCTGTGGTACTCACAGTAGAGAGTAGGATTCCTGGTTTTTGGGTCAGAGTTTAGCGGAGCTGGCCCCTTGAAAAAGGGCTGCTTCTGAAGGATTTGGAGCACTTCACTCATAGAAACACCAAAGTCTGTAAAAGACTCTTGGGATTCATTGTAGAGTGAAGGAATGGGCAGAAGAGGAGGTTGGGCGTACTGGATCTGGTGGACGGGGGTGACTTGCGGAGCAGGAGTAGCAGGGGTTTGAAGAAATGAACCTTGAGGCGGGAAAAATTGATTACCTCGATTGAAACGGTTGTTGCAATAATTCTTACCTCTCGGAGCCGGAGGTGGGAGCTCTTGTCGAGGCTTTGAGGAAGATGGGGCAGGATAGAATCCCGCAGAGCCTTTCTGAGTGGCTCTGTTGGTCAAATTGCTCACATAGGTGGGGTTGTTGATCTCCCCTTCTATGTAGCGATTGGCAATGCTAATCAGCTCCTGATAGGAGCTAGGCTCCTTGGTTGTGACTTTAAACTTCAGAGGGCCCTCCTGCAGGCTACTAATCAAAGTTACCATGTAGAGCTCGGGATCCATGTCTCTGACTCCCAAGATCTCTTTTTGAAAATGGTCAACAAAATGTGTTGCAGTCTCGTTGTCGCCTTGCTTAATCTTGAAGAGGGTCGCAGGACCACTCTTCCTTTTCTTCGTGGTGGCAAACCTTAGGAGGAGCTCTTGCCTTAGGGCAACAAAGCTCGGGATAGATTGACAAGGCAGCTTATAGAACCACTCCATGGTCGACCCATCAAAGGAGCTGACCATCAGCTTGCACCTCACTCCATCTGAAATGGTCCTGAGAGCAACAGCGGACTCGAAGGCTTGAAGATGACACATTGGATCGGTCTCTCCTGTATACACAAGAAGGCGGGGCTCTCTGAATCCATGAGGGATCGGATCCTGACGAATCTCATCGGTAAAGGGGGAAGGCTCCCCTAAATCGGAGGGTCCTGGAGGAGGAAGAAAAGGAGCAGGAGGACCTTGACGGTAAGCAAACCCTTCTTGAAAATTCAGGGTCTGAGCCGGAGGCCCCTGGGCTGCGGCTCGGAAAGAATTACGACAGGCGGCGAACTCCTCATGCTGAGATCGCTGAGGAGCTGCGGGCTGGAAGACGGGGTGATCGTTAGGGTGACCGCTTGCCATGCGGTCAGGAGTGGCGACCTGAGAAGCTTGAGGAAGGATCTTCTGGGAGATCGCGACTAGAACCTGGTTCATAGCCTCAATCTGCTTCGCGGACTCCTGCTGAGTCCGAACGACTTCTTGCCGATCTCGAGCGGCCTCCTGCTGAGACCGCGCGATCTCCTGCTGAACAGAGGCGGCGTCCTGCCTAGCTCGGGCGGCCTCGCGGAGAACTTGTTCAACACGAAGCTCGAAGCGGCGCTCAAGCGCTTCTAACGGGTTGTGATCGGAAGGGGGAACGCTGGGAGATCGCAGGGGACGACCTCTACGGCGATCAGCCATCTTGAAAGTCTGAATTTCACCTGACACTTCGAATCTGAAGGTCGCGTGTTCGTTCTGTTGGTGCCAAAAATGGTACCTCCAAAATTCTCACTAAAAAGGGGGATGGGAGAAAACTGCGAAGTGCAGGCTACTAAGATAGAAGATGCTGGAACAAAGAGAAACGATCACTAAATGGCGATCACGAAGAAATGAGACCGCTTACATAGGTTGTAAGCTGGAGCCTCGGAGCAAAAAAGGTCCTTTTTCAGGTACCCCTACCCCTCTATTTATAGACGAGGGGGCTGCCCAAACGGGCAAAACTAAAAACTACGGGCTGCCCGGGGTACAGGAGAGCCGGGGCAGGGAAATGAGGTACAAATAGCAAAGATAAGGAAAACGATCAGACCGCTTAAGCCGGCGGTCTCGCACTGCCCTGACCGCTTGGCACTTAGAAAATTCCGGTTGAGGCAGCTGGCGATCTGGGCAGTCACCAAAACTGAGACCGCTGAGACCGAAAAATTTGACCAGCAAGAAGAGGTCGCGGGCTTTCCGGACAAACAGAGAAATAAAGGAATTTAGAATAGTATATAGATTAGAATTGAGCTTGGGTAAGGCGTGTGATCACTGCCCTAAAGAAGTTGAACCACTCTCCGACAGGACTTTCAACCGATGCTCACTCCTCCAAGGTATAACACCCGACTAGATCCTGAAAACTCGGATGTGCGCTGACATCTAAGAAGCACCGAGCACCCGAACTCCCACTTTATGAAGCAAATGTGAAGAAAACAAAATCACCGTAAAAGTTGTAATAACGAGAGAGAGATGGAGAGAGATGATTTTCTGAAAGCATAAAAGCGTAATGAAACGATTCAGAGAATCTCCTATATAGGACACTTGAAAAATTAACACGTAATTAATTGCAATGATTATAATTGGTAAGAGATAATCATGCAGAGAAACGTGGAAGATTTCCAACGTAAAAGAGTAATGACGAGAAAAATGCATAAAAGAAACGGTTAGAAAATTATGTGTAATAACTGCGTCACATCGAATTCATATCGACGTTACGTCGAAATCATATCGACGCGACTCGACGCTACGTCGAGTTCTTATCGACGTAGGTCAAGACGTTAGACTGCTTGTTGACACAAGCATCGAGAACATAACGACGCAAGGTGGTTGCTTCGAGATCTTATCGACGCAACTCCAGTCGACACAATCAGGTGCGTCGTGTTCCATTCGACGCTACTCCAACTTCAGCGAGCTTGTCGACGCCACTTCGAGTTCTACTCGATGCAACTTCGACTTCTTATTCGACACAGCTCCGAATAAAAGTAGTAAAACTATTTTGTACAAAAAATACAATTCAATTCATCCCCAAATCCGAATCCGGATCCGGTGCGGTGCGTGCGCGCGCGCGTGTGGTTCATTGATCCTCCTTATGTTCTTTTGAACAAATAAGAAAGAGTGAAAACATTTATATACTTACTAACAAGATTGGAAATAGGCATGGTGGAACTAATGAGTCCATCCTTTCCTTCATAAAAGGTTCCCTCCAAATATTTGGATTCTCTTCATTTGGTTTTGGAGCTTTTCATCAATTATGAGGAGCCAAACACCATACTAGGCTCTAATAAAACTCTATAAACTAAATGTTTTAATTACAAAATTTCTAACACCTTCCTCATTGGATATGCACCTCCGGTGTTCGGAAGAGCCTCGTGGTCCTCAAGAAAGATACCGAAAGTATGGGCAGTTAGGGAGACTCACAGGGATGGAGTGGAGGTGTTTGGATCTCTTGTTGGCAGTCATAGGCTCTCAGGTTGGAGTTATCACCGTTGGTGATCATCGGAGGGGTTGGGGTGCAACTCTAGTTCTGGTTGGGGTCACAATGGTGTTGTGGTGGATATTACAGGAGCTAGGGGCATGCATCAATAAGGGAAGGAGTTGACTCCATGACTCCCATGGATGGGCATTGCTTGCACGCAACCGCCAGTCACCACCTCCTCCATCGCCAAAGGCATGGGAACAACATCAGGTGGAAAAGTAGATCACCTCCATCGCTGGTGATCATCGAATGGGTCGGCACCAAGGGTCAACCATTTGTTGAGGTGGCAGTGGGATGAGGCTTCATGATTCCGCTGAGTCACATAAAATCGTTGACTGAATGCATGTTTGTCGACCGGCGATTGCTGACTGGATGTCTAATCATCGACCCGAGTTTGCCAATCGAGGGTCTGATCGATGATCAAATGTTGATTCTATCTAGGATGATTGTTTCTTGACTGGAGATCGCTGATAGGAAACCCAGGGACTAACCAACATTCGTCGACTGAGGGTTGGATCGCCAACTGAATTTTCATTTCGTCTAGGTATTCACCGATCGAGGACCCGATCACAGGCCGAACCGTCCATTCGCCGACGGAGGACCCGATCGTTGACCGACCATCCATTCGTCGACCGGGTGTTCATCGATAATCGATCAAATAACAAAACTTTTTGTCATGCCCCGTTTGGGGCCACGTTTGATGCAGGTTGAAAGGAGATTAGTTCTTATATATATATATATATTGAAAGGGACAATTGATATGCTCTGATGAGGGTGATTGATAAAATCAACCTGCTTTGATACCAATTGAAAGGAGAGTTTAGTTCTTATTATCTGTTTAAAACTCTTGTTTAAGTTTTACTTCCAAAATAATGATATATATATATGTGTGATGTATGAGTAATTAGAGCAAACACTAAGTAGGCATAAATAAACAGCACAGCAAAACAGAAATAAAAACATAAAACAAAGCACATCCAGATGACACAAGATATATAGTAGTTCCCCAAAACCCGGGTACATTTACTCTTCTACCCACTGGTAGGAATCCACTAGGAGAGTTGATCAAGTGCCCTCACACCAAGGTGTTTTTGTTCAGGTGTCCACACACCAATGGAGGTTTGATCAGGTGCCCAATTCACCTATAAGCTTTTGATCAGGTGCTTATAAACCAACTAGATTCTTTGATCAGGTGTCTTTCCACCAACAGGTAAACTTTTGAAGGGAGTTTTAACCCTGTACAAGATGGGGAAGGAGAAAGGGAAAAGATTTATTGTTCTTCTCTTTGTGCTGAGAAGACTCTTGATGAAGATCCTGATTGGTAGTTGTGTTTGAATCTTGATGATGATGTTGAAGGAAGCTCCCCCTGTCTGATTTATAATTGATGACAGCTTGTGGATGGAGCTTCTCCTCTAGATTGTGATACTCTTCTTCTTCTTCTTCCTGAGCAAATGATATTGATTTGGTGTCTCAGGTTGTAGAAGATCTATAAGAAATATGTTAGCAAAAAGAAAATAATATAATCTGGATCTGTTCTTCTTTTTGCTCCTCTGATTTTCTTCTTCTTTCTTTTCTTCTCTAATTCCTGTACAGCAATATTAATATATTCTGTTCTATCTTCTGTCGAGAGATAACAACTGTATATATATTTTGATATATATTATCTGCTGTATATTTATCTGTTTGAATTCTTGCCGTGTTTGACTTGCTGCAACGACTCTATTAATTAATGTTTTTGCCAAACGGCTACAACATTAAATGCTTGCACGCTGTAATGTCAGAACAACAATATATATAGCAATATATAAAATAGAATAAATAAATATTATTTTAATAAAGTCTGACAGCATATTAGAATAAGAAATATAATATTTAGTCGAGCAAATATATATATAATAAATGCTGCAGAAATTCGTCGACCTCAGCTCGTCATTCATCGGGCTGAGCTCGCCAAATGATATTCTGAGCATTGATTAATTGCAGAGGACTTTCGTCGAGTGCTGCTGGGATTTCGTCGGACGCTGTTCAGATTTCGTCGACCGCTGCTTCTCTGCTGTAATTTGTCAAGCGCTGCTATAGAATAATCTGTTCGTCGGGCGCCGTCCGACGAATGCTGAGCGTCGTTCGACGTTCGTCGAACGTAGTAGATATCTGAAATACATTTCTTCTCTTATATTATCTTATATTAATTTCTCTTATAATATTTTCTCTTATATTATTTTCTCTTATATTATTTAGCCTATTATATATATATATATTTTTTTCTTAGTATATTATTTATATATTATTTTCAGTCTATTAACTTAATCTGATTTATCCTAAGTTATAAGATATATTATGATATAAACTTTAGACATTAAAGGTGGATCCTAACTCAAATCAAAACTAAGGTTCCAACAATCTCCCCCTATTTGAGTTGGGATCCTAATCCAAATTAAGACTAGGTTCTAACAATCTCACCCTATTTGGTTTAGGATTCCTAAGCATAAAAAGTCTTGAGCTGCTTAAGGGACGAAGATTATTTTTAAATTTCTTTTATAACTGACCAATTTCTGATTTCCTAGATTTTGATTTAAATAGGAATTTAAATGAAATGAATTGCTAGCTGTTAACAGATTCTAAGAATTTTAAAATCATAAATACAAAGTCTGATAGCTTCTTTCTATAGAATCCACTTAATCAGAAGAGACTCACATTCAGAGTTCTGATCATTTCTGATCTATGCTACTTGAGTAGAATGCTCAAACTGATTTTGGAGAAAAAAATCTGTAAGAGAGTGAAGTTATCTGACATTGCTTTTAAAATAGAAAAATTCAACAGAATCATATAATTGCTGTTTAATTTAATTATACATGTTTTAAAATAGGTAAAAGCAAATGTTTTATAATTAGATATGTTGGTCTTTTTATTTCATTGAAATACAACTTTGAAAATTTATTCTGATTTTGTTGAACATAAATACTTTTCTTCTTAACAGGTTGTTCAAATTTATTTTTCAAAGAAAATTTTTTCTTATCTGATATTTTCAAATCTATTTTAAATCTTGTGTGTTCATAAGTTATTTTTAAGTCTTTTATTTCTTTGTCAGATTTTATCATATTTGTATATATAAACTCAAAATCTGATATAATTACTTTTTCTGATTCTGATTCAGAATTTATCAAATCTATAGATGGTGAGTTGAAAGCAGATGTGAAATCAGAGGTAAAAATAGGAAATATTGTTACCTCTTTTACATTTTCTTCATCAGATTCAGCATCTGATTTGTAATTTGAACCATATATAACCATCATGCAAAAAATTATGGCTTTTTGTTCTTCCTTTTCTTCTTCTTTAGTTAGAGTAGTTGATGGTTCTGCATCAAAAATGATGTTAGTGGAAGAAGTAGGAATGGATTTATTTACCATCCTAGAGAGGGAGTGTCAGATGCTCTTTGCTGAAGTGCAATCAGCCACTTTAAGAAGAATGTCATTTGACATTGATTTAGCCAATATCTCTATGGCTATGGCATCAACACTGATCAACTTTTCTTGATCATCTGTTGAAGAAGAGATTGAAGATTGAGTTCCTGTCAAAACAGATTTATAAATACTTTCATCTATGACATTCATATATAACTTAATTCTAACTTGACATAACTCAAATCTATCCAAATTACATAAAGGTGGATCTGAAAATAGAAAATCTGCTTGTGCCATCAAATTTTTGAAAAACCTTTTTACAACAAAAAAATAAGAACTAAGTGATCTTTGTGATTTCAGGTGTTAGCCTGTGTGAAAAATCAACTTCCTCTGATACCAATTGAAAGTGGTTCAATTGAGTATCAGGTGCAAGAAATTGAAAAAATAAAATCAGCCTCCTCTGATACCAATTGAAAGGAGATTAATTCTTATATATATATATATTGAAAGGGACAATTGATATGCTCTGATGATGGTGATTGATAAAATCAACCTGCTTTAATTTGATACCAATTGAAAGGAGAGTTTAGTTCTTATTATCTGTTTAAAACTCTTGTTTAAGTTTTATTTCCAAAATAATGATATATATATGTGTTGTATGAGTAATTAGAGCAAACACAAAGTAGGCATAAATAAACAACACAGCAAAACAGAAATAAAAACATAAAACAAAGCACATCCAGATGACATAAGATATATAGTAGTTCCCCAAAACCCGGGTACATCTACTCTTCTACCCACTGGTAGGAATCCACTAGGAGAGTTGATCAGGTGCCCTCACACCAAGGTGTTTTTGTTCAGGTGTCCACACACCAATGGAGGTTTGATCAGGTGCCTAATCCACCTATTAGCTTTTGATCAGGTGCTTATAAACCAACTAGATTTTTTGATCAGGTGTCTTGCCACCAACAGGTAAACTTTTGAAGGGAGTTTTAACCATGTACAAGATGGGGAAGGAGAAAGGGAAAAAATTTATTGTTCTTCTCTTTGTGCTGAGAAGACTCTTGATGAAGATACTGATTGGTAGTTGTGTTTGGATCTTGATGATGATGTTGAAGGAAGCTCCCCCTGTCTGATTTAGAATAGATGGTAGCTTGTGGATGGAGCTTCTCCTCTAGATTGTGATACTCTTCTTCTTCTTCTTCCTGAGCAAATGATATTGATTTGGTGTCTCAGGTTGTAGAAGATCTGCAAGAAATATGTTAACAAAAAGAAGATAATATAATCTGGATCTGTTCTTCTTTTTGCTCCTCTGATTTTCTTCTTTTTTTCTTTTCTTCTCTAATTCCTGTACAGCAATATTAATATATTCTGTTCTATCTTCTGTCGAGAGATAACAGCTATATATATATTCTGATATATATTATCTGATGTATATTTATCTATTTGAATTCTTGCCGTGTTTGACTTGCTGCAACGGCTCTATTAATTAATGCTTTTGCCAAACGGCTACAGCAATAAATGTTTGCACGATGTAATGTCAGAACAGCAATATATATATAGCAATATATAAAATAGAATAAATAAATATTGCTTTAATAAAGTCTGACAGCATATTAGAATAAGAAATATAATATTAGTCGAGCAAATATATATAAAGTAAATGCTGCAGAAATTCGTCGACCTCAGCTCGTCATTCGTCGGGCTGAGCTCGCCAAATGATATTCTGAGCATTGATTAACTGCATAGGACTTTCGTCGAGCGCTGCTGGGATTTCGTCGACCGTTGTTCGGATTTCGTCGGCCGCTGCTTCCCTGCTGTAATTTGTCGAGCGCTGCTATAGAATAATCTGTTCGTCGGGCGCCGTCCGACGAATGCTGAGCGTCGTTCGACGTTCGTCGAACGTAGTGGATATCTGAAATACATTTCTTCTCTTATATTATCTTATATTAATTTCTCTTATATTATTTTCTCTTATATTATTTTCTCTTATATTATTTAGTCTATTATATATATATATATATATATATATATATATTTCTTTGTATATTATTTATATATTATTTTCAGCCTATTAACTTAACCTGATTTATCCTAAGTTATAAGATATATTATGATATAAACTTTAGACATTAAAGGTGGATCCTAACTCAAATCAAAACTAAGGTTCCAACACAGGTTATGTTTAATTGGCTCTCTTGCATCTAATATGGCTCATGTGGTACCAATTGGACAAACTAAATCAAGTTGATATAGATGGTATGTGTATTAATTGGGACTCATGCCTTACATTGGAGCCTAATTAACACTCGGTGGGTCTAGTAGCATGCATAGATGTTACAAATCCACAAATAAACAAATTTCCTTCCATTGGACCGACGAGATCGGAAATGTGAAGAGATGGAAATGGCTCTATTTAAAGGGAAGTGTCAGAAGAGAAGATATTAGGGTTCCATAGAAGATATTGGGGTTGCAGTTAAAGGGAAGAGACGAAAATGGCTCTGGTTAAAGGGAAGAGCCGTCGAAAACCTCTGCTCCCTCCCCCTACCTCCCCTTCCCGCCCATCAATCTCTCCCCATTTCGATGCATCAAAACTTCTCTCGATCTTAGGAAATGCAAGGATTTATCAAGTTTTTTTAAATGAATTTCTCGGTTTGACATTCAAAGTTTTCAGCAACTCTATTTGTTTTTGATATAGGTACTATCACACTCATTGACATTCTTAATATAATTTGTATATTATGCTTGATCATTCTAGCTAGTAGATGGGAAATTTGTGATTGTTCAAATAAATTGAAGTTCAAATAAATTTGACTAGAATTTGATAATTATTTTGTTGTATTACACATCACATAGTTGTTTTGTCAAACAGTTTAACAACTTCTCTGTTTGAAACATCACTGCAAACGCTATTCTTCCAAACAATTTCACTGATTCTCTCACTACTCTACAAAATAGCTGATTTTTTCAGCACTGCTTCTCCAGTCGCTGCAGCTGAGCCAAACATAGCCTAATTCTTCCATCACTGCAGCCAAGCCAAACAGAGTCTATGTGTCCACGCGTTTGTAATAATCACAAAGTGACTACAAAAGAGATCATACATACGACTATTTTTAAACCCTAAATCATAGAAGATCACCAGAATTGAATTAAATCAAGATACGTAAGAGATCAAACTATTTTGACTTTATCTAAATAATAATTTATTAAAATAAGATAAAAGAGGATTATAATAAAATAACCATGGGATAAGAACTTAAGTCATAAAGTGTGCTCTACACGTATGACCCAACATTTAGAGTATTTTATACACTGTTATTATAGATTAAATAACAAATAACATTACTTCAAGTTTAAGATCAAGAGTCTCTTTGGGGAGACGGTGACGGTGAAAAAAATAATATTAGCATTAGAACTGTTCAGAAAGTTGTTTGAAAATGTTGTAATTAAAATCTTCATTTAAATGTTTTTCAAAAATATGTTTTACAATTCCTTTCTTGAAAGAACAACATTTTAATAATAACTGTTTAGCTTTGTAATAATTAAAATGTGTTTCATGTTAATTATTTATCACATAGATAAGTAAATATTATATAAATCATAGATAAGTAGGTTGCAAAAGATCAGTGGCGAGAAACAAAGACCGTGAATGGGTGAAGAATCACGAATGGAAGAAGAAAATTTTTGCATTGGCGAAAAGAAAAAAAATAGATTGTGAATGGTTCGGGCGTCAAATCTGAAAGCAGATAAATCGGCTTTTAGAAAGTCATGTTGGACCGACTGCTCAAAAAGCTCTCAAAACACTTTTTTTTTAAAAAGCTACTCATCCAAACAACCTAAAAAGAGTGGTGACAATGAGAATAAAGCTTTTCCCATCGTCACAGCCTCCGCAAATAGAGCCCAAGTGAATCGAATCGATTAGAAATTTGTATTTAAAATATTTATTTTCAAATGTTTTAATAGAGCATTATTTGGTGTATGATGTATGACTCCTCATAATTTGTGAAAAACTCCAAAACCAAATTTAGGGAACTCCAAAAATTATTGAGGGAAATCTTTTCATGAAAGGAGGGTGACCATTAGTCTCACCTTGTCAATCTCAACTTCCTTTAGGGTCCGTTCGTTTGGACGGAATTGGCTTTCTGAAATTGGCATTGGAGATTAGAAATTCAATTCTAGTGTTCGGCGCAACAAAATTTAAGCGGATATTGGCTTTCATGTGAAAACCCATGGCTTTTACTATGAACTAAAAAATCAAATAGCAATTCTTACCTCCGCTCATACGTTTTCCGCATAATCAAATGTTTACACTAGAGTTTTTCAAACTACGCGCGAGTTTTTCGCCCGAGCGTGCGTTTTCCTGCAGGGTGTTTTTCGTCCGGGCGCGTTTATTTCACCCGGGCGCATATTTTCGCTCGGGCGTGATTTTTTCGCCCGGGCGCATTTATTTCGCCCGGGCGCGTTTTATTTCGGCCGGGCACGTTTATTTCGGCCCAGCGCGATTTTTTCGTCCGGGCGCGTTTATTTTGCCCCGGCGCGTTTTATTTCGGTCGGGCATGTTTATTTCGGCCCGGCGCGATTTTTTCGCCCGGGCGCGATTTTTTCGCCTAGGGCTCGATTTTTTCGCCCGGGCGCAATTTTTTCGCCCGGGCGCAATTTTTTCGCCTGGGCTCGATTTTTCGCCCGGGAGCGATTTTTTTGCCCGGGCGCGATTTTTCGCCCGGGCGCGATTTTTTCGCCCGGGCGCGATTTTTTCGCCCGGGCGGGTTTTTTTCGCCCGGACACGATTTTTTCGCCCGGGCGCGATTTTTTCGTCCGGGGCGCGATTTTTTCTCCGGGGGCGTGATTTTTTCGCCTGAGCGCGATTTTTTCGTCCGGGCGCATTTATTTCGCCCGGGCGTGATTTTTTCGCCCGGGCGCGTTTATTTGGCACGAACGCGTTTTATTTCTCCCGGGCGCAATTTTTTTCGCGCGGGCGCGATTTTTTCGCCTAGGGCGCGATTTTTTCGCCCGGGCGCAATTTTTTCGCCCGGCCGCGATTTTTTTCACGACCGCGATTTTTTCGCCCTGGCGCGATATTTTAGCCCGGGGGCGCATTTTTTGCCCGGGCGCGTGCTTTTCGCCCGGGCACGCGCTTTTAAAAATTTGAATTTTAAAAATTTTAATTCCAGAAAGCCAATTCCATCGTGCAGCCGAACAACTTACAGATATCAATTCCAATTTTGTTCACTGAATTCCATGCTGCAACCGAACAACAGAATTGGTTTTATGCACAAAACCAATTCCTGCAGATATTGATTTTCTGGCCAAAGCCAATTCCAGAAAGTCATTACCTGCGCGCTGAACGGACCCTTAGGGTTCGTTCGTTTGGACGGAATTGAGCTCATGGAATTGAAATTAAAGTTCTAATTCAAATGTTGTCATTCGTTTGAGTGCTTGAACGTTGGAATTGAAATTTTAATGAATTTAAACTAAAGTCTCTGATCTATATAAGAATGAATAAATCCGGCCGAGATGCGTTTATCGATGGGGGTTGTTATTTCACTTAGGGGCGCGTTTTTTTGTCCGGGCGTGTATTTTTCGCACATATGAGCACTTTTCATTTAGGCGCGCGTGTTTTTTTTTGCCCGGGCGAGTTTTTTTTGCCCGGGCACACTTTTTTCTCCAGAGCGTTTTTTTCGCCCGGCCGCGCTTTTTTCGCTAGAGCACGCATTTTTTCGTCCGAGGGCACATTTTTTCGCCAGTGCGTGCTTTTCGCCTTAACTTGGTGGTTTTCGCTAGGGTGTGCATATTTTGCCCGGGGCGCATATTTTTGCCTGGTCGAGCATTTTTCGCACAGGCGAACATTTTGAGCACGGGTGAGCGTTTTTCATACGGGCGCGCATTTTTTTCGTTCGGGCGCACTTTTTTCACCACAACGGTCATTTTTCGCACGGGCGCGCGTTTTTTCGCCCATGAGCGCGTATTCCGCCCGGGAACGTGTATTCCGTCTGGCACGCATTTTTCGTCCACGAGTGTTTTTTTCTCCCGGGTGTGCATTTCCCCCCGAGCGCACATTTTTCACTGGTGCGTGATTTTCTCCATAACTTATAGTTTTTCGCATGTACACGCATTTTTAACCCAGGGGAGCGTTTTTTTGACCGGGCTCGCGTTTTCACCATAATATACGTTTTTTCGTGCTGGCACATTTTTTTTCGCTACAACGCTTATTTTAAGCTAGGGCACATGTATTCTGCACATGGCCGTGTTTTTCGCCCGACCACACATTTTTTGCTCGGGCGTGTGTTTCTGCCCGGGCGCGCGTTTTCCAGTAGGGCGCGCGTTTTTTAACCGGGCACGCGCTTTTCGCCTGACCGCACATTTTTCTCCCGGGCGCTTGCTTTTCCGCCTATGCATCCGGACACGTATTTTTCGCCAGGGAGTGCATTTTTCGTTCTGTCACGCATAATTCTAAGATTGAATTGTATCTAAGAAACAAACAACAAAATTGATTAATTACACAATATTCTAAAATTCTGTTTATTTGGCGAATACTGTAATTTAAATTTCACTAATTCATAGAAGAATTGGAATTGATCTAAATTCAATATTTAATTTTAATTCCATCTAAACGACAGTGCCTTAGTGAGTATATAAAGAAATTCACTCTTTCTTATTTGTTCAAAGGAACACAAGGAGAACTATGAACCATATACGCACGCACGCACTGGACTGAATCTTGGTTTGTGGTTTGGAATTTGGGATTTGAGATTTGAGATTTGGGATTTGATATTTGAGATTTGGGATTTGTGATCTTCGCTCCCACGAGGCTTTAGAAAGACGTCAAAGTTGTTTGTAGGGATCTTCGCTCTCACGAGGTCGTAGAAGGCGTCGAAGTTTTTTGTAGGTTGCAGGTATTATTTTCTCATGTAGATTGGTTTGCCTTGTTGTAGATCATTCTCCCGAGTTTTCGTCCATGAAGGCCAACTCAAATGCAAACACAATTTAAATGACAGCACAATGCAGTCTGTTGAAAATTTCGAAGACACGAGAGAAATGAGGGGTTTATCTTTATAATCTGTAGTTTAGGTGTTATGTTTGTGTTTTGGTAATAAAATATTACTTACTTTACTACATGTTTACAGATTATCTTCATAATTAGTTTACGTATTATGTTTTGCTTTCTTCCAAACAATGTTTGAAAACAAAAAATAATATTCAGTTTCAGCAAGAATTGTTGTTGATCTTCGTGGAGAGATCTCACCCCGGGACACGTACCCGAAAATTCCCCCCTCTTTTAATGGGTTGTTTACGAGGTCAAACAAGACCAGAATTTCATGCTCTTGGACTTTTCAGAATCGTCTCGACGAACCGGCCGCAATCACAGAGCTTCAGTGTCCGTTTGGGGGGACTTAGGCTCTGTTTGGCTCCACGTTTTAGCAGTGGTGGACTGCTACTTTTCCAAAAACTGCGCCAAACAATAATTTAACAAGTGTGGTGGCAAAATAGATTTAGGGAAAAATCTGGACTTTTGCCTATTATCCCACCGTGGATGGTGAGCCACGATCAGAAATAGATTTTCATTTTTCGCCTTCCGCGATTTGCCGTCCTCGTGCTCCCAGCTAGGTTTTGCGATTTGCTCCTCCATCTCCAACGAAGCTTGCGGCCGTCTCCCGCTAGGTTTTGCGATTTGCTCCGCCATCTCCAACGAAGCTTGCGGCCTTCTCCTCCATAGGCGACCTTCTCCTCCAACGCTGACGAAGCAGATCACCTTCTCCTCCAACGCCGACGAAGCACACGTCCTTCTCCTCCATCGTCGACGCAGTTCTCGACCATCTCCATCCTCGGCGCTGGTATACAGATCCATCTTCCTCTTCCTGAATGATTTGTTTCCTCTTCCTGAAAATTTTTTCCTCACCACCACTGTTTCTTCCAAACAGTTGAAACAAATTTCTATTTCTGAACAGCACTGAAAAATCTGCACTTCCAAACAGTTTCACAGATTTTACCACCATCCTGCAAAAAATCTGATTTTCTCACAACTGCTTCTCACCACTGATTCTCCAATCGCTGCAGCCGGGCCAAACAGACCCTTATTTTCACCGATCAAGCGATTACGATCGCATGAATCAGACCTTAATTGTGATATCTATGGAAGATCTCTGTCGTGGAGCTGCATTTAGAATGTCCGAGACAATGTTTCGGCCATAAAACTACACTTTTTGAGGCTTCACGCGAGAAGCAAAATTTGAACCGTTGGATCGTCCAAGTTCTAACCAGTCACACGTTTGTTGCGTGCGATGATTTTTAAGTTAGTTGGCAATCACCTGCGAAGCCTAAACAGCGCACACCATAATTTCTGCCTTGACAAAGACACGACCACAACACTTTTGAAGACGATCACTTCTTTTAGTTTTGCCAAAACTCTGAATTCTATTATTTTCAGGATAGCTCGTCACGGAACCGAGCAAGATTACAGCCGACGGCGTCAGAATTAACGGAGTCGTAGTGCTAGCTGCCGTCGTTACTCAAAAGAACGGAATATTAATATATGATTATTATTATTATTGTGCAAAGGCCGCAAAGATGCGGATCTACTGCATCAACAAATCCTCAAAAAAGCAATTTATTTAATTTTTTAATAAAAAGAATGATAATTTTAATTATGATAGTTTAATTTAAATATATATTATTTAATTATAAAAGAATATTGTAATGAATTAATTTTTTCCCACAGCCGGCACCTAAAAAATCGCCAATCCTAGATGATTATTCATATTGTGATGTAAAATATAGGGTTAGTCTTATATTATATTTATGAACATACAAAGTCATTATACCCTAAAATTTATAGGGTTTTTAAAAACTATTTTCAAAATTAATTTGTCCTTCTTACAATATATGATAAGCTACATCAGCTCCTATACACATCTACGCTCGAATGTCTTTTAAAAATAAAACTGTGTACAACTCGTACTCGTCGAGATCTGACATGGACAGTCGAGAAAGAGAGAATTATAGAAATGCTCCCACAAAGGTCGGCTCGGCATGAGCTCGCGACCACCTCGCCCGGGACAACAGTTCACCTCATTAGGCGATGGGAACAGCTCGTCACAGCTCGCTGACGGCTACATTGACCACGCATAGGGGTGGGGCTCACCTCTGGACAGGGGGTAAATACTTTGACGATATGTATAAATACAACTCATTGTCAAGGGGAAAAAATGATGCGAAGAACCCAAAGGAGACCTCACCTAGAACAAGCGAGCTCTATATTGTTCACTTGGAGTCTGCCTCTTACCACCAACCCATCACCACGTTTGATTTGAAAAGGGGGAGTTCAGATACACTTCTGGGTGCGCAGTGGGACTTCTTAGATGCGGCTTGCTTATAGTTGGAATCATTTAAGCAATGAAGACTCCATCTTTCATGCTCTCGCTCTCAAGTCCGAGGTTTTTACCCAAGTCCGGTGTTTTTACCAATTTCTCGGATTTTATATCTGAGTGCGGTGAGCGTGAACTTTGGGTAGAGGACGAAAACACATCGAAAAAAGCTCCATGTCGCGAGAAAACGAATGTGATTTGGATCGGGAGAACCCGCCCGCTCGGGGTGAGTTTGTTACTCAGATGGACCTTGACGATTTCTGAAATTCGATTGAAGAACTGCTCAAGGTCCACCTCGCACCCAGAGCTGAGACCTAGACGATGCCACCGCCTATTTTTGCCCCATATAAGACACTTGATCCACCTCGATGACCTAAGGAGTCCATTGCAAAGGATTGTGAGAGGCTCCATGGAATTCGTGTAACATATGTGGCGGGTGGACTACGAACTGAATTCGAGCGGGAGGAGGTATAAGATGAAGAGAAAAGGCCTAAAAGATAATTTGGGAGACCTGGCGAAAACCTTCTCCGTCCTGGAAAAGTATAATATGAGGCTCAATCTAACCAAGTGCGTGTTCGAAGCACAAAAGAAGAAGCTCCCGGGGAATCTCCTCACTCACAAGTGAGTTGAGATGAACCCCGATAAAATGAAAACTATTTTGGAGACGACGATGCCAAAATACACTAAAAAAGTTTAACGACTAACCAAGGGGACCGTTAGGCTTAGTCATTTCCTCGGGCTTAAACAATAGTTGATTGGTGATCCCGTATTGCAAAGCTTGCAAGAGGGGGGAGGACCTCTTGCTGTATTTGGGAGTTGTAGAGGAAACAATAAGCATTGTACCTATGTAAGTTAGGAACTGAAGGACACTGAAAAAAGGTATCCCATCTTAAAGAAGTTGGAGTACGCCTTGGTGGTATCGAGCCGAAGGCTTAGGTCGTGCTTCCAATCCTGTGCAATGGAATCGTTGAAGCAATCAGATGAAGATGAGCGCAATAAGACCCCCTCCGCTAATCAGGTCTCAGTTTCGAATATGAGCTCCGGTTGGACCTCTAATGACGATTTCTCCCTTCTTCTTCCTCCGCTTCCTTTACTTAATCTCTAACCTAAGAGAGAGAGAGAGAGAAAGAGAGAGAGAGAGAGAGAGAGAGAGAGAGAGAGAGAGAGATTGATGGCAAGAATGAGACAATTTTCGACCTCTTTCGTGACCTAAAAGCCATAGGAGAAGATCCTAGCTGCTGGATCGAAAGATCCCCCATCCAACGGCTCAGAAAAAAATGAGTTTTCATTGTTCATGCCCCGAGCACACTCGTGTAACCGCGTAGTGCGAATTTAACCAGGAAACCAAAATCTGAAAGAGATCATGCATTTTGGTCTCGCAAGACTGTGCGAGCTCAATTCACACAAGTGGTCATTTAGCACGAGCAGTCATTTCACATGATTATGTGGAGTTGAACATGCACGGTCGTACGCTTGATAAAATCTGCCTAAAATGAATTCTTGAAATTGCTCGTGCGGTTTGGACACAAATGACCATGCGTGACTAAATCACACTATCAGTTGCCACACTACCTCCAAAGCCCCATCGAACAGCCCCCAATATTCATGGGACTTCCTTAGTTTCTTTAGGACCCTAATGCCCTCATCACAATGAGTTTTCAGAAAGTTAAACTGAGATTTTGGGGGTGTTACAACTACCCCCTTAAAAGGAATTTCTTCCTCGAAATCGAAATGTCACTTAAATAAAATCATACCTGACACAAAGAGCTTCAGATACTCTTCACGCATCGTCTGTTCTCACACCCAAGAGAAATCGTCTCGCCCGCACTTGTTCTAACACACTTTCACATGCTTGGCTTCCTTATTTCACAATTTTCTGACCTTGACATCCTCTATGCAAATTGGGCGCACCATTGTCTCCAAATTCCCATCCACTGACACTATCGTTGGCTCAACCACCATGCTAGGCTTCCACCAAAGCCTTCCTCAACACTGAGATGTGGAAGACTTCATGTAATCCACTCAATTCCACTGACAATGTCAATCAATAAGCCATTTCGCATATGCGTTTAATAACTTGGATTGGTCCCAAATACCTTGGACTCAACTTATTTAGTCATCGAATCCTCGATACACCATTGAACGGCATTATCTTTAAATATACCATGTCGCATACCAAAAATTCCACATTTCTATGGAGCGCATTGAAATACTCACATGTCGATCCTGAATAACTCTCACACGCTTTTGAATCATCTTCACTATCTCACAAGCATCAACCACGACTTCTTTTCCCAAAAGTTGGGTGTCACCCGCCTCTACCAACCACACTGGCGTCTAACATCGCCTCCTATATAGAGCTTCATAGGGATCCATATTAATACTAGCATGGAATATATTGTTATAAGCAAATTCCGCCGTGAAAAGATGGTCCTCCCACTTCCAATGGAGATGAAGCTTGCGTTTTCGTCAATGGAGATGAGGCTTGCATCGTCTGGAGGCGGTGTCGACTGGAGGCGGTGTTGATCGGGATCGTCGATTGCGAAAGAGGGTGCGGAGCTAGGTTAGAATGGAGATGAAGGGGGGTCGTGAGGAAATGGCGAGGAAGTCACGCCCCCATGCGAGGAAGACAAGGGAGAGTCGGGAAAGGTATTGAGGGTTTGGAGTAAAGAAATAATATTTTTATAAATTTAATTTTTTAAGTAATATTTATAATGTGCGAATAGTTTTTTCAGGTGTGAGAATAATAGATTTGGCTGAGTTAAAAATGATTTGACAACATTTTTAAAGTGTTGCAAATTATTTTTTATAAAGTCAACATGTCATAATTGTTGTCTAAAGTGAATCGTCTATTGCAATATTTCAAAAATGTTCTCTATAAGGGATTAGAGAACATTTATTGAATGTTGCACAGAAAGTGTTGCCTAAAGTTGCTAACTTATTGCAACACTTAAAAATTGTTCTCTAATATAGGTTTAGACAATATTTTATAAATGTTGCAAATTCAAGTGTTGCTAAAGACCAAAAATATTGTAGTGCCTCATGAAGTCGAGTGCACACATCCTAAGCAGGTCCTTCATTGTATGATTCATCCTCTCCATTTGAATGTTGGTCCGCGAATGAAACGTCGTGCTGAATTTGAACTTCGTCCCCAAACTTTTCTGAACTAATCTCCAATCCTTGGATGTGAAACATCCATCTATATCGCAGATAATGCTCCTTGGAATCACATGCAGTCAAACTATGTTACACCCATATAGTTCTACCAACTTTCTCACATCATCGTCACTCCTATTTGGGATGATGTGGGCCACCATGGTCAGAAGATCCACAATCACCCAAATTATATTATTCCCATGCTGGGATTGGAGCAAACCACGGACAAAGTCCATAGAGATATCATCGAACTTCCACTCATGGATTGAAAGAGATTGTAGAAACCCACTCGGCCTTTGACATTTTGCCTTCACTAAAGTGCACGTTTGACACCTACTCACAAACAAAGCTACGTCCCTCTTCATCCTAGGTCACCAAAAGAATTTATTCAAATCTATATACATCTTCATACTTCCTAGATGAATGGAGTAATTCGTGAAGTGATCCTCAAATGTCAACTCCTCGCGGAACTTGCCAAAGCACAGAACACCAACTCTCCCTTTCTTTTTCAAGAGCCCTCCAACCATCTCCAAATCACTGCTCTCGCCATCCCGGGCTTCCAACACCAGAGGTTGTAGCTCTTCATCAACACTGTTTGTCCCCCAAATCCTGTATACTATATCTCAATGCAGTTAATCCATCTCAAACATGCTACTCTAGCTTCGCCTCTCACAACACAAGTAATATCTAGCGACTCAAAGTACGGCACCAACTGCTGAATGTGCGTTTAAATCCAATTTCCCTACCATGAGTACTTACTGCTCAATGCGTCAGCTACCATGTTCGCCTTTCCTGGCGTATACTGGATCTCTACGTTGTAGTCCCCAAGGAACATGGTCCACATGCGTTGCTTCATGTTCAGCTCTTTCTGACTCAGAAGACATCAAACTTTTATGGTCTATAGAAATCTTGACCTTCACACCATAAACATAATGCCTCTACATCTTCAATGCGAAAATCACCGTAGTTAACTCAAGGTTGTGACCGGGGTAATTCTTCTTGTACCGCTTCAGATGTATCAAACCAAAAGCTATCACACTGCCGTGTTGCACTTGCACACACCCCAAACCGCAACCAGATGCAACACTAAAGATATGAAATCCTTCATTCCCACTAGGGAGACTTAGGATTTGAGTAGACATACACTTTCCTTCCAGAGTCTGAAAAGCTTGGTCGCACTTATGCGTCTGATACGCCCAAAATGGTTGTGTATTTTAAACGCAAGTGCACGTGTCGATCAAGTAATATAAAGTGAGTTAAAATCATTCCCACGGAGAGGTGTTAAATTCAGTGCTTGCAAATACTAGTTGAGCCCTTTTCTTTAAGTCCAAGTAAATCAATAACAAGGGTTTTAATTAAATAAACAAAACTACAAATGATCACTCCTTATTAAAATAAACTACAGATCCTTGGGAAAGTACTTTTTATCAGTTATAAGAAATAATCTTGTATCGTGATTTCCTAAGTATAGTGCAATGATTCTATAAAAGAAACTTTATGGAAAATGTGTGGTGAAATGTGTTGCAACGATCTTAAACTAGAAATTTGTATCTCTCGATATCGGAAATCCCTAATTACTTATCTCCCTTGTCATCTCTAACTCAGGTGAGAAAAAGAACCGTATAAAGAATATAAACCTAAGTTGCTAACACCAAGAGGAAATCTCTTTCTCCCTTCAAATGGTATATCAAACTTATGACGCACTTACGCAACTCACCTCTCGAATTATGAAGCGCAGTAGAAAGGCAAAACTTTGGCCAAAAGTTCCAAAACAAAGATCATATAATTTCAATAAAGATCATTCACCAAACAATCACAAAGATGAATTAAAAAGTCATAATTACAAAATACAAAGTACTCGCAATACCAGATTGATGAAATTAGTTCATGACAATGGAGAAAAACCAACAAATAAGAACGATCTTACAGAACATGGTGTTGAGTCCCGGATCTCTTCTTCCACTTCAAAATCGCCTAACCCCTAGATCTCCTCTTCCTTCTCTTTCAAAAATGACCAAAAATGCTTTTTCTCTCTCCATATTCCTCTATATAGTCGTGCCTCCCTCTTAGGAAACTCCAATGGCCGAATAGATGCCTCCTTTCTTATCTGTAACCGCCGATTTGCATGAAATTTGGAATTCAAAAATTTAGATTTTCGTCAATAAGCCATGACTTATTTTCTGAAAGTCATGACTTATTTTTCTGCTACAATTTCCTGGTCAAAATCAGCATTAAATATGTTGATATTTTGCTGTCGTATAACTTTAAGGCTTGAGAAGCTGCTCCAAACTGGTGTTAACTTATTTTGTACTTTGTCTTCGATTCTTCAAGTTGATTTCTCTGGAATTTCTACAATAAAATCATGTGGAACTAGCGATAATATACAAGTTTAAAGAAAATAGTAAATAGTCTAAATTTAGCCATTTAAACTTATATTTATCAATCATAATGAATAATTTGGTCTAAATAAAGGATGCAAATAACTTCTATTTGAGAAGTTATCACACCCTCACACTCAGTTCTTTACTAGTTCCTAGCAAAGATAAATCACTATAAATACTTGAGTAAGCACATGTCTATCAAAATATAAATTTGTTGCACCTAACTCTCGAACTTAATCAAACGAGACTTATTCAAGACATTTGCATTGTTAATTGATAAATTAAACTAGCTAATTACTGAAATTTCAATCATTCACAAGTACATTAGTTTAATAAAAGATAGAGTTCCATCAAAATTTCTAGTGTAGTGTGTGTATTATTCCTTAAAATTATTCACTCCATACCATTTATTTCCTTAAACATTCTTGATAATGAGAAAGAATGAGACTAGGTTGAAGTTTTGATTCAGCCTCCACAAAAGCTTGATAGCAAATTGAAATAAATCAGAAGAATTGAAATATGGATTTGCTTTGAATTTATTGATCAAAATTTTTATAGTGATTAGGAATTTCCTCTGTTAGGAATCTCAATATCTTTTCATATAACGGGGTTTAGTTTCCAAACATTATTTTCACATTTTTTATTCATAGTTGGGATCATTTCAAGTATGTATACACAAACTTAGGCCACATATCACTATGATTTATATTTTTTTTTAATAATTTGAATCATAGTTGTGATCATTCCAAACATGTATACACAAACTTATGCCACATATCACTATGATTTATAAATTTTTTTTAATATTTTTCAACCAAACACCCATTCATAGAAAGATTACTAAGATAGCATCAATTGGAATGTGGGGAAATTATATATTGAGTGATAGGTATCCCAATGAAAAGGAATAGACTCAAGAGAAAAATGATAATCTATATCAAAGACAGGCTTAATGGTGCGAGATAATTCACAAATGGTTCTCACTACCGACTCTTAACGTTTTGGCATGTATCATTTACTTCGTACTAGCTCACTCTTTCAACATTACATGTAGAAGTCAATAAAATTAATTAATACGAGACAAATTATTTTAAGGAATATAATGTATGAAAGAAATACTTAAAAGAGCTCTAACCTATCTTACTAACTTCAAGTTCATAATTTGACATTTTCGGATTGACTAATCTATCAATCAAAGCAAATAAAATAGATAGAATAGTTTTTTAAATCAACAATTACAACAGTTAGACTAGACAAATTAATAACCGATAGCATGTGCATTACCCAATAGGTGAAGGTTATCCCACGTGCACCCCCACACTCAGAAATTTGCTAGACCCGAGCAAATATAAATTATGCAAACGAAGAATCATGTTTTCATAAATGAGTAAGTATGGAATGAAAATTAAAATAAATACTCCCCTGATTGTCCTATCTGAAAAGGTCTGCCGACGACAATTGGTATATACCATTGAGTCCCAGTTGCATCAAATATTGAATATTATAGTAAGAGGAGCTTCACCTGCATAACAATTAGGGGGAAGCAACACAAACTATGGCATGCAATCATTACCAATGAAGACATACACGCTAACTCAACAATCAGTCAATTGGAAGGAATATATGCAGAGCTTTTAAAAGGAAAATGTCCAAAAAATTTAAGTCATAACTTAGGCAAAATAAGTCATGACTTTTTCTTCCTTTAAATTTTAAGCTTTTACGAAGAAAATGGCCGAAAAATTTAAGTCATGACTTAGTTAAAATAAGTCGTGACATTTCCTGTGCGGCAGAAAATGGGGAAAATGACCGAAAAATTTAAGTCATGACATTTCCTGTACGACAGCAAAATGGGGAAAATGTCCGAAAAATTTAAGTCATGACCTATTCAAAATAAGTCATGACATTTCCTGTGTGACAGCAAAATGAGGAAAATGTGGAAATTTGACCCAACAATGGCGATCAAAACTTTCTTCAACAATCCAACACTATGAACGTACACTAAAATTAACACTTATATAAAAGTAATAATACTAATGCATAATTGGGTTGCCTCTCAATAAGCGCTAGTTTACCATCCCGGCAGGACAGTTGCATCATGTCACAATCCACATAAAGTCCAAATTGATAAGTTCCAATTACTGAAAATGTTATTGGATAAATGCACAGTAGCAACATATAAAATTGTCTAAATCAATACATTTCACAATAAAATCAACATAGGAGAAATAAAAACTAATCAGATCACTTCCTTCTCTACTCTTCGCTCCTGCTACTCTAATCGTCGGCATCTTCAGTCTGATCAACTCGATGCTTCGCCTGTCTCCCGTCAACCTAGATCACAAAACCTGGAATGCTTCCGCCAGGGGATAATTTTTTGGAAAGGGGATTTGTTTGCGGCGACATCAAATGGGTCGATTTTGGAGAGAAATTAAAGTGGGTTCGGTTTTAAAAATATTTAATCATGGATTTGAATTTAAAGCATTATGCGGTCCACATTAATGAATTTATTAGACTGGCGGGGTAGTGTAACGCGCATTGGTTTAGTTAAACCGGGATTATATAGAAGACCGCTCGGCACTTTTCTTAAGGAGTGGACAACAAAAATAAGTTGCAACAACTTTTTAAATTGTTTCATTAACCCAATTTCCAACCAAACTACTTATCATCATGCATTTTTTAATTAAATTTTTTAAGCTACGTTAACTACCTAAACTAACTTGAAAAATAAAAATGCAGGAAAAATAAGATAACTACTGAGGCTATTGTCCTTCCAGCACGACTTATTCAGAAATTTTAAATTTCTAAATTATTGGACGATGAAAAGAAAAATGAACAGGTAACTGTTCTAATATTCGTGTCGATGACGGGTACAGATACGGCGATAAAACAACTACCCATCTACCTAAATAATAATACATGCACAACATAGGTAGAGGGAACAAAAAGTAAGAACATGAGGAGTGTTCCTCACTATTCTCACCATAATATGTATCCTTGCCCAGCAATGTATCATCATCAACAGGAAGGCTGTATTGGGAGAAGAAAATAAATGGAGCTTCCACTATGGAGGAGGAATCAACCTTCTCAATTAAGTGGATGCCCATCTCATCAACTTGAGGATAATGCTCAATATCCTCCTGAGGCATCTGTGATACATCAACTTGCTTTGGCTCAGATAATGAAAGGAGATTAGGAAATAAAATGGAAGAAGAACATAAGTGATTTCTCATCATAGGAGTGATCCCGATTTCACTCCCAGCAGGTTCCGAAGCTTGATCAGTGTCGGTTTCGTAAGCATCGTAGCAAGGGGAACCCAAGAACTCAAGGGCCTCGGTGGTGAGTTGGACCTCCTCATCCAATGAAGAAGTGCAAACCTTCTCATTAAAAAGGATTTCTTCTTCATCCCATATTGACGCGTCATCGTGCTCCAAAGAATTATTCCCCCCATCAGAGAGAAAAATATCTTTGTCCCACTTTGGCACAGCCTCAGGATCTGGGTCATCATCCTGCGCAATATCTTCGACATGATCGATAAAAATAGGTGTAGAAACATTTTGTAAAGAAAATGTAGGAACGCTATTAATATCTAATTCAGAAAATATATGTTCAGGTTCCTTCGTGGGTGAATCGAAACTAGGTGATGAATGAGTATGGGTAGATGAAGCATCAATGTCAATATACGGGCCCAAAATTATAAGGGGCTTATCTGCAATAGTCCCACGCAAAAATGGTGGTACTGGGGTAGTAGACATGATATGGATGCCCGATTCGTAATTTTTCTCCATCTGTCTTTTGTAAGAGACACAATCCTTCAAGACGTGGTCCGTATTATGACAAAATAAACACTTCCTAACATTACTGCTCGACAACCAAGGAGTCGAGTCATAGGGTCAAGGAATTATTTGACGTGGGGACGCAAAGTTATAATGATTTGTCGCACAATATTGGGGCCTTAAATATTCTCTATGTTTTGCGAGCCACGAATGATACCCAACAGTCCTCATGTAACACACATCGGTAGTATGACTAAACAATCCACACGACTCGCATCTCACATGTGTATACATTTTTTTGAACGGATGCGGTTAAAATAAAATTAAAATTTCTTTGCA
This sequence comes from Dactylorhiza incarnata, assembly GCA_033032865.1. NCBI lineage: Eukaryota > Viridiplantae > Streptophyta > Magnoliopsida > Asparagales > Orchidaceae > Dactylorhiza > Dactylorhiza incarnata. Next base: position 4,580,915 of record JAWHQI010000097.1, on the reverse strand, counting down.
AAAAATAAGAAAAAAATAGAAACTTGAGTTCTAAATACTCAGGATTTACTAATATTGCAAGGAAAATACACTAAATTATTTGCACCTCCCCGGAAACGGCGCCAAAACTTGATACGATGGAAAAAGATTGTGTATTTTAAATGCAAGTGCACATGTCGATCAAGTAATATAAAGTGAGTTAAAATCGTTCCCACGGAGAGGTGTTAAATTCAGTGCTTGCAAATACTAGTTGAGCCATTTTCTTTAAATCCAAGTAAATCAATAACAAGGGTTTCAATTATATAAACAAAACTACAAATGATCACTTCTAATTAAAATAAACTACAGATCCTTGGTAAAGTACTTTCTTATCAATTATGAGAAATAATCTTGTATCATGATTTCCTAAGTATAGTGCAATGATTCTATAAAAGAAATTTTGTGTAAAATGCGTGGTGAAATGTCTTGCAACGATCTTAAACTAGAAATCTGTATCTCTCAATATCGGAAATCCCTAATTCCATATCTCCCTTGTCATCTCTAACTCAGGTGAGAAAAAAAACCGCATAAAGAATAAAAACCTAAGTTGCTAACACCAAGAGAAAATCTCTTTCTCCTTTCAAATGTTATATCGAACTTATGACGCGCTTACGCAACTCATCTCTCGAATTATGGAGCGCAGTAGAAAGGCGAAACCTTGGCAAAAAGTTCCAAAATAAAGATCATAATTTCAATAAAGATCATTCACCAAACAATCACAAAGAGGAATTAAAAAGTCATCATTACAAAATACAAAGTACTGATCTCACAATACAAGATTGATGAAATTAGTTCATGAAAATGGAGGAAAACCAACAAATAAGAACGATCTTACAGAACATGGTGTTGGAGTCCCGAATCTCTTCTTCCACTTCAAAATTGCCTAAACCCTAGATCACCTCTTCCTTCTCTTTCAAAAATGACCAAAGATGCTTTTGCTCTCTCCATATTCCACTATATAGTCGTGCATCCCTCTTAGGAAACTCCAGTTGCTGAATAGATGCCTCCTTTCCCATCTGTAACCGCCGATTTACGTGAAATTTGGAATTCAAAATTTTAGATTTTCGTCAATAAGTCATGACTTATTTTCTGAAAGTCATGACTTATTTTTCTGCTACCATTTTCTGCTCAAAATAAGCATTAAATCTGTTGATATTTTGATGTCGCATGACTTTAAGGCTTGAGAAGCTTCTCCAAACTGGTGTTAACTTATTTTGCACTTTGTCTTCGACTCTTCAAGTTGATTTCTCTGGAATTTCTACAATAAAATTATGTGGAACTAGCGATAATATTCAAGTTTAAACAAAATGGTAAATAGTCTAAATTTAGCTCATTTAAACTTATATTTATCAATCATAATGAATAATTTGGTCTAAATAAAAGATGCAAATAACTTCTATTTGAGAAGTTATAAGCGTCCACACAAACTTATGATCATTGCGAGTGAGAGAGAGGGAGATGAGGGGTTGTGCTATCCGCGAGAAGTTCTCCATGAACCTCATGTAATAATCGGCTAGTCCAAGTAAGCTCCTTACTAATTCTTTGTTGGATGCATCGCCTCCCTATTACCACTAATCACATGGCCTAAGAATGCAACTTCCTCAATCAAGAACTCGCAGTTGGAGAACTTGGCATAGAGTCGGTTCTCCCTCAACATCTGCAGAACTATTCTCAAGTGGGATTCATGCTCCGGCCTCTGATCTAGAGTACACTAGTATGTCATCTATAAAGACCACTATGAACATATCTAGCTATATTTTGAACACATTGTTCATCGCGTATATAAACACAGATAACATGTTTGTCAGCCCAAACAACATAACAAAAACTCAAAATGATCATACCTCATCCCAAAAGGCAGTCTTTGGGATATCCTCTTCCTGGATTTTCAATTGGTAGTACCCGGCTTCAAGTATAACTTTGAATACACTGTCAACCTAAACAACTGATCGAAGTGGTCATTGATGTGCAGAATCGGGTACTTAATCTTGATGGTCAACGTATTCAACTCTTAGTAATCTATGCACAATCGCATATTGCCATCTTTTTTCTTCACAAATAACAATAACACACTCCATGGTAAAGAGCTAGGTCGAATGGACCCTTGCTCTAAAAGATCTTGCAGTTGAATCTTCAACTCAACCAATTATTTCAGCGCCATCCTATATGGAGCACGTGACACCGACTTCAAACCGGGTGCCAACTCTATTGTGAAGTCGAACTCTCAGTGAGGAGGTGCTATAGGAAGTTCATTAGAAAACACATTATCAAACTCCGCCACAACTAGCACATTTTTAATTGATAACTTCGTGGAGTGAGTCTCCAACAAAGTCACAAATATTTCACCTCCTTGATTCACTACATGCATCACTTCCATGGCAGAAATTAAGAAACAACTCTGGTCAAACCTTGAAACTGGACTTCCTCTCATGATCTACTCCACAAAGTCACTATCTTTCGATTTCAGTCAATATTGGCTCTTTACTCTGCTAGTCAATCTATTCCCAAGATAACGTCGAACTCCACTAATGGAAAGATTGGTGCTTCCAATTTGAAATCCTGTTACTCTATCCTTAAGATCACATGACCCCTCCTGCTCGTGTTCATGAACGAGCCATTTGACATTCACACGCTCCAAACCCACCTCAAATAGTTCAACACCAATACTCCGGATAAAGCTATCCGCAGGAAAGAATGTGATGCCCGTATCAAATAAGACCTTATCAGGTACGTTGAAGACTAAAGTAATGCATACTTAAACATACAACAAACATAGAAGGTCGCAATCTAACAACCTAGAATATGAAATAATGAAACAAAAGCATATTCTAATTATCCATACATGTTACCACATCGGGTTGACGAATAGCCTCATGCTGCCTAAGGCTAGCTATAGGCTGCACTGGTGGAAATTGTAAAGCACTCGATTACACTGCCTTTCCTTTCCCAATATAGTTGGGACATGATCAAACCATATGCTCCTACCTTTTCTCTACCTAGAGCACTCCATCTGTACAATTCCGGAATATGTGGCATGGCTAGCCACACTTGAAACAAGTTGGAGGTCTTCTCGAACAGACATCCACAAAAACAATTATGCTCCTCTTGCCCAACTTGGAAGCACCAATCTTTCCCTTTGTTCTCATCAGTCTTCTACTAAGATTTAGAAGGTTTACCTTCTCCTTGCATTGATGTATAACCTTGCGGCACTGAGTCTGCTCAAAATCCATCTCTAGCACTCTGGCATCCTCAACCAGCTCATTAAAGCATGTCGCCCTCAATGCAATAAGCGGGTGCCTCAGATTGTCCCGCAACACTTCAAAGAAATGGTTATACCTTTCATCTTTCTCTATCATGGTCATTCCCGCACAACGACCCAACCAAGTAAACTCTTGCAAGTACTCATCAGTTGGCATGTCCCACTTCGACCTGTCGCTTAAATTGAAAACTGTAAACCGAATCAGAACCGTAAAGAACCAAACCAAACCGTTCGTGAACTATTCGGGTTTCAGTTTAAATTTTGGAACCGTAAACAACAATGGTCAGAGTGCGGCTCCTTCATTTTATTATCCAGACCGAAACCGCAACAAAAATGTCTCGAGCGGTTTCAAATTTTTTAGACTCAATCCAGACCGGACCGAAACTGAACCGAACCGCAATCCGTTTATTATTATTATTCTTTATAATATATATTTATTATTAATAATAATAATAATAATATTATTATTAGTATTATTATTATTAATATTATTATTATATATAATATTAATAATATATATTATCTATACGACTATACCTATATCATCCATTTGATTGCAGCGCCTTCCGATTGCAGCGGGATTCAAATACGCATACACAGGTTGAGTGACATTAGATCATTTCCCCGTTCCTCTGCATCGAAGGCTTCAGAGTCTATGTTTAGCAATGGTTTTAGAGTAATTCAAAAGAAATGCATATGCTTAAAGCCTTATGCCATCCGAGCACTTATTTGCCAATAAGATTGACTAAGTGAGAAATTCGTATTTCCATCAATGTCAAAAGGTAAAGCAAATAATTAAATTAAAATTTACTCATAATATTACATAAATTTTTTGTATACATTTGATGGGTCCTCATCCATTTTGGAGAGAAATCTGGGTTGCATTTAGCCAAAAACCCAACTCCCCACTAAGATGGTGGAGGTATGAGCAAGAAAGAGGAGGAAACCGCCCACAGCCGCCGCAACCGCCGCACGAAGCCACGCGCGGCACCGCGCGCGGCCGCGCGGCACCGCGCGCGGCCGCACGGCACCGCACGGCCGCAAGACGCCACGCGCGGCCGCGCGACACCACCCGACTGCACGACGTCCCGCGGCCCCGCGGCACCGCATGGCCGCACGACCGCGGCACCGCGCAGCGCGGTATCGTGCACGGCACCGCGTGCCCGGCACCGCGCGGTACCGCCCGGCACCACACGCGGCCGGGCGGTGGGCACAGTGCCGGCCGGCCGCCCTCGCCGCCGGGCGCATTCTCCGGCCCCTCTCGTCTCATCCCTGGTCGGCCTCCCTTGGCCAACGGACGCGCTCGCCCGACCTCTCCCGCCTCATTCGGCGGAGAGAACGAGGACGATCAAGGCAAATCTCGCTAAACCTGTAACCACCCATCATGGGGTGCAAATAGTGAAACTCCACATCATTGGGTGCAAATAGTGAAACTCCACATAATGGGGTGCAAATAGTGAAAATCCTCCAACATGGGGGTATAAATAGTAAAAACCTTCAATACGGTCTGCGTCTAGCGAATCGTGTGGTTATGGTGTGCGCGTAACCATATCCATCATATGAATACATATCATCCTAAAAACTATACAAATTGGTGTGCGGATAGTCGTATTCATGATAAATGGGCATACGGTCTGCGTCTAGCAAATAGTATGGTTATTGTGTGCGCATAACCATATCCGTCATGTCAATACATATCATCACCAACCTATGCAAATTGGTGTGCGCATAGCCATATTCATGATGAGTGGGCATCCGGTCTGCGTCTAGCAAATAATATGGTTATGGTGTGCGCATAACCATATCCGTCATATGAATTCATATCATCCTAAAAACTATACAAACTAGTGTGCGTATAACCATATTCATTATAGATGTGCATATAGCACATAAATTGGTTATGGTGTGCGGGTAGCCGTCCTAACCACCCTAACCACCCTCAAAAGCTATAAAAGGAACCTCAGGGCTTCATTTCAAGGGACTTGGAATTTTCTTCACGGGAGAGAGCTCTCTGGAATTTCCTCGAAGATCTTCATCAACATTCGAAGATCTCCTTCGGAACTCGAAGATCTCCTTCAACATTCGAAGATCTCCTTCAGCATTCGAAGATCTCCTTCGGAACCCGAAGATCTCCTTCAACGTTCGAAGACCTTCATCAACACTCAAAGACCTCATTCAACCTTCGAAGAACTCCTTCGTCGCTTGAAGACCACCGTCGTCGCTTGAAGATCTTCTGCGGACTTTAAAGACTTCCCGGCCAAGAAAAGTACTTAGTTTTTCTGAGAGGTGGCCTGTCACCCTCAGAGACATTCATTCAACTACAATTGTAACGGGAGCGGCCTGTCGCTCCCGATTCTCGCACCATTACTTGTAACGCTCCACCACATAGTGAAATTTGGTCGGCGCTGATCCGACCACGTGGTTTTTCACCCTTTTCGGGTTTTCCACGGTAAAAACGTCTTCTTGCCACCCGTTCGTTCTCTCTGTGACTGTTTGCGCGCTCGGTTCACTCTCGGGCTAAGACGGTTCGATTCGCCCGGTCTGAAAGAACGTTGAGCGACCCGCAACAGTTTGGCGCCGTCTGTGGGAAAGGTGTTCCCCAAACTCTGCAAAAGCTTTTTGAAGACAGTATTCGCCTCGTGGCAATACTCGTGACTGACAGCAATGGCAAGAAGAAGCGCTCGCACCACTGATGGTTCAATCCATGAAGGACACGTCGATCCCGCTCCATCCCATTCACTAATCAACGCACCTCCCGCCGAAGAAGTCCCTTTAGCGCCCGTAGTCGTGCTAGAAGGGCGCATGCGCCAGATGGAAGATAAGCAAACTGAAATGATGGCTCTTCTCAGAAACCTCGGAGCCCCGCAAGGTCTTGTTCCGCCTGCCGCTCCAATCGTCCCACCTCCCTTGGTCCCTGATCACGCTCCATTGGGAGAAGCTGCTCGAGTAGGAGAAACATTCGAAGAAGAATACTCGGATGCTGCCAGCTCCGCGCATCCAGCCCGCCCTGGTAAGGCCGCCAGGGAAGAGCCCCCTCGCCATCAGCAAGGAGGAGAAGGAGCCAATCAAGCCATGAGAGGGCCCACTCGCGATGAAATCCGCGATGTGATTGCTGAAGAGTACAGACAAGTCGGACGTCGGGGCATCTTCGCCCGCCGACCTTTACATCACGGCTCCCCCCTGGCGCGCCAAATCCTAGTTCATCCAGTTCCGAACAGTTTCAAGCTTCCTAGCATCGAAACGTTTGATGGGACGGAGGATCCACTAGAGCACATCAACCATTTCGCCACCATCATGAGAATCTACAATGCTGCCGATCAGCTCCATTGCCAAGTGTTCCCGGCGACGCTTAAGGGACAGGCACGCACCTGGTTTCACTCTCTGCGGGAAGGGTCCATCAACAACTTCACCGAGTTAGCCCGACTATTTGTAGATCAGTTCGTTGCTAACCGAAGAATCGTTCGGGACCCCTCTCATCTTTCGGGGATCCGCCAGAACGAAGGAGAAACCCTGAAGGATTTTTTCCGCCGCTTCACCGCTGAGGCGCGACAAATCCCAGGGGTTGATCCCGAACTTCTGCGCATCGTTTTCCTGGGAGGGCTCCGCCCGAGCGGCTTCTACTCCGCTCTAATGAGGGAAACAATTCCAAATTATCCAGACCTCGTGCACCGAGTGGAAACGCAGATAGCGGCAGATGAGGCTATCGAGGCGCATCGCCAACAGTTTGAAGGAATTCAGAAGAGAAGGAAAGGGTCGGAACAAGCTCCCAGAAGGCAAGAAGAGTGGCGAATGGAAGAACGCCGGAATCATGATCATGGTCGGGATCTCCGAAGAGATCAAGGACCCCTACCACCGCGGAATTACACTCCCCTCAACACGTCACGAACCAACGTGCTTTATGCCATCCAGGAAAACCCGGTGTTCCGTAGGCCGAGGCAGCCAATCCCAAATGAAAGAATCGACCAATCAAAGTACTGTGAATTCCATAGAGGGGTTGGGCACACGACCGAAGAATGCACCAGGTTGAAAGAAGAAATCGAGAGCCTTGTCAGGCAAGGGCTCCTCGGAAGGTTCCTGCAAGGTCAGCAACCGAACCAGCCACAGCAACCCAGGCCGCCCAGAGATCAGCCCCCTGCGCCTCACGGCGCAGCGGCAGGAAGGCCGATGGTAGGAGAAGTCGAGACCATAGCCGGGTCGCCTAACCTCGCAGCGCAAATCCTCTCCATTGCTAGGCCGGAGAGAGGGCATGAAGACAAGAAGCTGAAAAAAGACACCATCATCGCCTTCGGAGATGAAGATCTAGAGGGGTTGCGGCTGCCACACCAAGACCCGCTCGTGATCAATGTTGGGATCGGGGATCCCTGTTTCAACGTCAAGAGAATACTAGTCGACAATGGGAGCTCAGTCGACGTCCTGTTCCTCTCCACTCTGCAGAGCATGAATCTCACCAAGGAGCACCTTAGCCCGGCAGCAGGGCCCGTCTACGGTTTTGATAATCGCCCCGTCCCGGTCCAGGGCATGATCACCCTTCCGGTAATACTCGGCGAGTTTCCAAGACAGACAAGCCACAACATTCAGTTCGTAGTCGTGGAATCAAACTCCGCCTACAACGCAATCTTCGGGAGACCACTCCAGTCTGTCTTCAAAGCCATCCCATCAATCCCACACTTTGCCATGAAGTTTCCGACAACCGCTGGAGTAGGAGTCATTCGCGGGAATCAAGAGGCAGCCAGGACCTGCTATCTGAAGCAAGCTCAACCCACAAAGGCGACGGCCCTCAACATCGACAACTTCGACCTACGAGATGAAGCTACTCTGCAGCGGGGGGCACCCGTTGAAGGATTGGTGGAAGTGCCGCTCTCCCAGCGGGATTTGACCTGAACTGTCCAGGTCAGGTCCCTCTTGTCGCCAGGAGAACGAGAAGAATTCGCAACCTTCTTCCAAGAGAACGAGGACATTTTCGCTTGGAGCCCAGAGAACATGCCTGGGGTAGATCCTGAAGTCATTTTTCACTCATTAAATGTTAACCCTGACTGCAGGCCCGTGATTCAAAAGAAGAGGAACTTCGCCCCCGAGCGAGTAAAGGCAATCAAAGAAGAAGTGACCAAGCTTCTGGAGGCGCGGTTCATCCGCGAAGTAGATTATCCCGCGTGGCTCGCTAACGTGGTGATGGTAAAAAAGGCCTCCGGGAAGTGGTGGATGTGCGTCGACTACAGCAACCTGAACCAGGCCTGCCCAAAAGATAGTTTCCCTCTTCCAAGGATCGACCAGCTCGTCGATGCAACGGCCGGCCACGAGCTGCTCAGCTTCATGGACGCATACTCAGGCTACAACCAAATAAGAATGAATCCCGTGGACGAGGAGCACACCGCCTTCCGCACCGATAAAGGAGTCTACTGCTACAAGGTGATGCCGTTCGGCCTTAAAAACGCCGGAGCGACATACCAAAGATTGATGAACAAAGTCTTCAAAGACCTTATCGGGGAGACGATGGAGGTATACGTGGACGACATGCTAGTGAAGAGCGTCCACTGTCGCGACCATTTGAAAGACTTGGGAAAGTGCTTTCAGCTTCTTCGTCGCTTCCAGATGCGGCTCAACCCCAGCAAATGCGTGTTTGGCGTGACGACGGGGAAGTTCCTGGGCTTCATGGTAACCCATCGGGGAATCGAGGCTAACCCCGAGAAGATCAAGGCGTTGGAGGACATGTCGCCGCCTCGTTCAATCAAAGAAGTACAACGCCTGAACGGGAGGATCGCTGCATTGTCCCGCTTCCTGTCAAGGATAGGGGACAAGTACCTCCCTTTCTTCAAGATTCTCCGGGGAGCGCGCCACACTGGGTTCCAATGGACGGACGAGTGCCAGACGGCTTTCGAGCTTCTCAAACGGTACCTGGCCTCGCCGCCGCTTCTGTCAAAGCCAATCCCCGGGGAAACCCTGTTCTTGTACCTTGCAGTTTCGCCTACGACCCTCAGTTCGGTGCTTGTGAAGGATGAAGGAGGGGTGCAACGGCCGATCTACTACCTCAGCAAGGTCCTCACCGATACCGAAACCAGGTATCCAGCAGAGGAAAAAACGGCCTTAGCACTCGTCTTCTCGGCGCGAAAGCTTCGGCCCTACTTCCAGGCGCACACAGTAAAAGTATTAACTCAGCTCCCGCTACGAACAATCCTCCAGAAACCAGAAGTCTCAGGAAGACTAGTGAAGTGGGCGGTGGAGCTCGGCGAATTCGACATTCAATTCTTGCCTCGGTCGAACATCAAGTCGCAAGTGCTCGCTGACTTTGTTGTAGAATACATCATCCCACCGGAAACAACTCCTGTCAAAGATATCACCACACCCCGTTGGACTCTCTACGTCGACGGTGCTTCAGGAGCTGAAGGAGCCGGAGCAGGATTACTTCTCATAAGCCCCGACGAGATCACTTTGGAGTATGGCCTCAGATTGAAGTTCCCAGCAACTAACAACGTCGCAGAGTACGAGGCTTTGATCGCCGGCCTCCGGCTCGCCATTGATTGTAGAGTTGAGAGCCTGACGATTCACGCTGACTCCCAACTTGTAGTCTCGCAAGTCGAGGGAGATTACGAGGCCAAGAGTAATCAAATGGCGCATTACCTCACATGCGTAAAGTTGCTCCTTCAGAAGATTCCATCATACCAAATCCTACACGTCCCCCGAGAGCAGAATTCTAGAGCAGATGCACTCTCTAAGTTGGCAACTTCATCCACCCGCTATCAATCGCGAAGACGCCGAGTCGAAGAAATCATGGTCCCAAGTATCCCAGGGCCATGGGAGATTGCAGCAATCAATGAAGAGGAGCCATCTTGGATGACCCCCCTGCGGGCCTACCTTGAGCAGGGGTGTCTCCCCGAGGACCGCCTGGAGGCGCGCAGATTGCGAATGCGAGCGGCGTCGTTCACCATCATAGACGGGGAGATCAATAAGCGGGCGCTCTCGGGGCCCTACCTAAAATGTCTACCAGCCGGCGAAGCAGACTATGCCCTAAGAGAGGTGCACGAAGGGGTCTGCGGAGGACATCTAGGACGAAAAGCGCTGGCCCAGAAGATCTTGCGCCAAGGTTTCTATTGGCCAACGATGAAGAAAGACGCGGCCGAACTCGTCCAGAAATGCAGGAGCTGTCAGCTTCACGCGAACGTACCTCACCAGCCCCTAGTAGCGCTCACCGCGCTCCAGAGTGCGTGGCCCTTCGCACAGTGGGGGATTGATCTCCTTGGCCCCCTGCCCCTAGCATCCGGGCAGAGAAAATTCATCATCCTAGCCATCGATTACTTCACCAAGTGGGTGGAAGCTGAGCATCTGGCAAAAATCACGGAGGAGAATGCTAAGCAGTTCGTCTGGAAGAACATAGTCTGCCTCTTCGGAATCCCAGCGACGATCATCGCCGACAACGGCACCCAGTTTACTGGGAAGTCATTCACCAAGATGTGTGAAGACCTGAAGATCAATCTCCGCCACACCGCTGTAGCACATCCACAGACAAATTGGGCAGGTGGAGGTCACCAACCGCACCATCCTCAAAGGGCTGAAGATGCGTCTCGAAGAAGCTGGGGGGCAGTGGGTGGATGAGCTCCCAAATGTGTTGTGGGCATACCGTACAACAGAGAGGACTCCAACAGGAGAGACGCTGTATAACCTCTGCTACGGGACTGAAGCTGACATCCCCGTCGACATCGGAGTACCAAGCATCCGGGTGCTGACTTTCGATCCCAGTAAGAACGACGGACTGCTCCGCGAAAACCTCGATTTAATCTCTGAAATTTGAGACAACGCCGCTCAGCGCATCTCTATCTACCAAAGGCGAATGGCCCGGCTCTACGACAGGAGGGTTAAGCCCAGGCCGATCAACGTCGGAGATCTCGTCCTGCACAACGTTGAAGCAGTTGGGAAGGGCCCGCAGAAAGACAAACTCTCTCCAGCATGGGAAGGACCCTATGTGGTCACCGCGGTGGTGAAGCCTGGAACATTCAAACTCAGAACGGCGGAAGGAAAGACCCTCCCGCGCACTTGGAACGCGCAGAATCTGCGCCGCTTTTATCAGTGATTTTTCTTACTCTGTTATGTACAAGCCGCGAGCCTCGACTCGCGCAAACTATCTTATCATGATTTTGTGTACAAGCCGCGAGCTCCGACTCACGCAAATTATCTTACTATGATTCTATGTACAAGCCGCGAGCCTCGACTCACGCAAACTTATCTTACTATGATTCTATGTACAAGCTGCGAGCCTCGACTCGCGCAAACTTATCTTACTATGATTCTATGTACAAGTCGCGAGCCTCGACTCGCGCAAACTTATCTTACTATGATTCTATGTACAAGCCGCGAGCCTCGACTCGCGCAAACTTATCTTATTATGATTTTATGTACAAGCCACGAGCCTTGACTCGCGCAAACTACTTCACTAAAATTTTATAGCCGTGAACCTCGATTCGCGCAAATTATTTCTCTGCAATTATTACGGAAGCCGCGAGCCCCGACTCGCGCAAGCTATCTCCCAACGATGGCTCAATATTGTTCGGGGCCAGTTCCCCAGTGATCTCACGCTACCCGGTCCGAAGCGTCCTCCCTTCCCCGGTAGTAAGATCACGACACCGCCAGGGCCTGCCCCCCTCACGGTCGCCCATGGTTCGAAGCGTCCGCCCTTCACCGCTACTCGGGGAAAGTCCCCCAGTGATCTCACGCTACCCGGTCCGAAGCGTACGCCCTTCCCCAGTAGTAAGATCACGGCACCGCCAGGGCCTGCCCCCCTCACGGTCGCCCACGGTTCGAAGCGTCTGCCCTTCACCGCCACTCGGGGTCAGTTGCCCAGTGATCTCGCGCTACCCGGTCCGAAGCGTCCGCCCTTCCCCGGTAGTAAGATCACGGCACCGCCAGGGCCTGCCCCCCTCGCGGTCGCCCACAGTTCGAAGCGTCTGCCATTCACCGCTACTCGGGACTAGATCCCCACTAACCTCACACAGAAATGAGAAAAATAGAAGTAAGCGGTGGACAAACAAGTAGCCATCAATCAATATAACAAAGCAAAGGGTTGTACAACTCCACTACAAGAGACGCAAATACATGAACAAGGAAGTACGATACGTAACGAAAGAAAGTAAAGCATACAGACAAATAAAGACAAAGACAATCAGCCGTCAACATCTACATCGGTGCAGTCATCCTCAGAAAGATTGTCTGCGCCAAGCCCGGACGTACTGCACCCAAGCTTCCTCTCCACCATGCGAAGGGTCTTCCGGATCCCCCTCTTGAAAGAAATCTCACACTCATCTTCCAATAGGGGGTCCACCTCCTTGGTCATGATCTCGGCTCGAAGCTCCTCAGAGATCCTAGAGCGCTCCTCTACGAATTCCAGGGAGTCCTTGTACTCGGCAACTCCCTCGGCCTTAATAGTCTTGATATCTGGCTCAAGGGAAGAAAGCCTCTCCACCCCGCTTCTCAAAAACCCCAGCTCCGTCACCCTGCAAATCTTGGACCAACTGGGAGGCACTCTCGGCGGCGGCTTTCTCTGCACTAAGCCCCCTCTGAAGACGCTCTACCTCGGAGCGAGCGTAGGCAAGATCAGACTCCAATTTGAGCCCACGTGATATCTCGTGTTCCCTCTTCTTCTGGGAATCCTCCAGCGAACTCTTCGCAACACGAAGCTCCTCTTGAAGAGCAAAAACCCATTCTTCAGCCCAACATAGCAATCGTTCCAAGTACGAGCGACGCTAGTCATGACATCAGCCTGTGAAAGAAAAGAAAACGGGATAAGAATCTTAGGAAAAGAGAACACATAAAAGATAAACAACAAAAAGACATGACTAACCGCCGAAGTCATCGCCCGTAATGAAGAGGATACCCTCTTCGCCGTCACCAATGGAGGAGGAGGAGGGTCGCTCCGAGGAAGCGCTTCCGCCACGGGGGAAGCCACGATCTCAGCATCAACGTCAATGGGAATCGCCTCGGGTACGACTCCGCTGGGACCCGCACCATTAAAACGGCTCTTCGGTGGAGGTGGAGGTGGCACCGTCTCTGAACCTCCGCATCTGATAACAAGCTTCCTCTTCCTATCACGCGGCAAAGCAACAGCGGCATCACGCTTGGCATCCGACGAAAGGCCGACCAGCAACAATTTCTTCTCCTCCGCATAATGAACCACGCCATAAAGAGCCTTCGACAAATCATCACGACCAGGAAAACCAGGAAGAGGCTGGAATTCATTCTCTCGCCCCACTTGACGGCGGCAACGTCCCGGGAGGTTCCTCCAAAGCTCTGGCAAATCCCATCGGTTGCGGGCGTACCCATACAAAGTGTTCGCATGGCGATAGTCATTCCTTTCCTCAAAACGGAACCACCTCTTGTTGCTGCAAACATCAATCCGGCCTCCCGGATCCGTGCAGACTTCACACCAATCTTTGAAGATCTCCAAAGAGAATCGCGAGCCATGCTTCCGAAAAAACGCAATCAACCCCATGATTCTCGCCATCCCAGCTGGGGTAAATTGCGAGATAGGAACGCCGCAAAATCTGAAAATCTCAATCGCCTCCTCCGATTGGGGGAAGCGGAACCCCGACTTCAAACAACTCTCAGAAATGGTAATAAAGCCGGTCGGGGGGTTCTGAGCACGTGCCTCCGGATATGGAATCTTCACTTCAACAGATGACGGGAGTCTAAACCGCTTGCGCCAAGCATCGACACGCTCAATGGTTAGCGAGGAGCGCATCCGCATGGATTTTGATCGTGCACCATTCCTTAACGTCTGAAAAGAGAAAAAAGAAATAAACAAAAATTAATCGACAAAAATTGTGCGGATTATCACCGCACAATGCGGAGATTATTACAAAAGGCGAAACAACAAGCGACAAAATAAGAGGGAAGAATATCGCAAAATACTTCCGCCATAACGCCACCACAATGACTGGACCACGCCAAAGGATGATAAAATCCTCGTACTTCTCTAAGCAAGATGAGTGAACTCTGAGGATTTGGGAGGCAATTGATGAGTCCTCATCCATTTTGTAGAGAAATCCGGGTTGCATTTAGCCAAAAACCCAACTCTCCACTAAGATGGTGGAGGTATGAGCAAGAAAGAGGAGGAAACCGCCCACAACCGCCGCAACCGCCGCACGAAGCCACGCGCAGCACCACGCGCGGCCACAAGGCCGCGCGGCACCGCGCACGGCCGCACGGCACCGCACGGCCGCGCGGTGCCGCGCGCGGCCGCACGGCAACGCACGGCCGCGCGGTGCCGCGCGCAGCCGCACGGCACCGCACGGCCGCAAGACGCCGCGCGTGGCCGCGCGACACCGCACGGCCGAGCGACACCACCCGGCCGCACGGCGTCCCGCGGTCCCGCGGCACTGCATGGCCGCACGACCGCGGCACCGCGCAGCCACGCGGCGCCGCGCGCGGCCGCACGACACCGCGCACGGCCGCGCGGTGGCGCGGTATCGTGCGCGGCACCGCGTGCCCGGCACCGCGCGGTGCCGCGCGCCTAACGTCGCGCGGTACCGCGCTAGCGCCGCGCGGTACCGCACGCCCGGCACCGCGCGGTACCGCCCGACACCACACGCGGCCGGGCGGTGGGCGCGGTGCCGGCTGGCCGCCCTCGCCGCCGGGCGCATTCTCCGGCCCCTCTCGTCTCATCCTCGGTCGGCCTCCCTTGGCCAACGGACGCGCTCGCCCGACGTCTCCCACCTCATTCGGCGGAGAGAATGAGGACGATCAAGGCAAATCTCGCTAAACCTGTAACCACCCATCATGGGGTGCAAATAGTGAAACTCCACATCATGGGGTGCAAATAGTGAAACTCCACATCATGGGGTGCAAATAGTGAAAACCCTCCAACATGGGGGTATAAATAGTAAAAACCTTCAATACGGTCTGCGTCTAGCGAATCGTGTGGTTATGGTGTGCGCGTAACCATATCCATCATATGAATACGTATCATCCTAAAAACTATACAAATTGGTGTGCGGATAGTCGTATTCATGATAAATGGGCATACGGTCTGCGTCTAGCAAATAGTATGGTTATTGTGTGCGCATAACCATATCCGTCATGTCAATACATATCATCACCAAACTATGCAAATTGGTGTGCGCATAGCCATATTCATGATGAGTGGGCATCCGGTCTGCGTCTAGCAAATAATATGATTATGGTGTGCGCATAACCATATCCGTCATATGAATACATATCATCCTAAAAACTATACAAACTAGTGTGCGTATAGCCATATTCATGATAGATGTGCATATAACACATAAATTGGTTTATGGTGTGCGGGTAGCCGTCCTAACCACCATAACCACCCTAACCACCCTCAAAAGCTATAAAAGGAACCACAGGGCTTCATTTCAAGGGACTTGGAATTTTCTTCACGGGAGAGAGCTCTCTGGAATTCCCTCGAAGATCTTCATCAACATTCGAAGATCTCCTTCGGAACTCGAAGATCTCCTTCAACATTCGAAGATCTCCTTCAGCATTCGAAGATCTCCTTCGGAACCCGAAGATCTCCTTCAACGTTCGAAGACCTTCATCAACACTCGAAGACCTCCTTCAACCTTCGAAGAACTCCTTCGTCGCTTGAAGATCTTCTGCGGACTTTGAAGACTTCCCGGCCAAGAAAAGTACTTAGTTTTTCTGAGAGGTGGCCTGTCACCCTCAGAGACATTCATTCAACTACAATTGTAACGGGAGCAGCCTGTCGCTCCCGATTCTCGCACCATTACTTGTAACGCTCCACCACATAGTGAAATTTGGTCGGCGCTGATCCGACCACGTGGTTTTTCACCCTTTTCGGGTTTTCCACGGTAAAAATGTCTTCTTGCCACCTGTTCGTTCTCTCTGTGACTGTTTGCGCGCTCGGTTCACTCTCGGGCTAAGACGGTTCGATTCGCCCGATCTGAAAGAACGTTGAGCGACCCGCAACAACTTTATAACTTTTTATATTGCGTAGATATACGATTTGATAACTATATTATTGGTGCAGGTTGTGATGACAAACTTGTTGAATTTATTATAGAGGTAGTTTTCAATCAACTAAAAGTGAATTTAACGTTATATAAGAATAATATTTGATTGTTATTTTTATGATAGATATAACTAACATTTGTTTAAGTAGAATTGCAAATTGAAGTACCCTGCCAACATACCGAGATGGTATTTGGTGGTGGTTATTTAATTTTATTGATAATTATATCCTCTATTTTGTTGATAGTACTTATGTTTGTCATTCCTCAACTACTACGATAAGGTGACTATTTTTGCCTAGCACCAGATGTTGCAGTGTTACTTGTTGTCCATCATGCTAATGACCATGTTTATATTAATTAGTTTTTTTGGATCAGGTTTATTGTAATAATACAATGTCACCTATTTTTTCTATTCAGTGCGTCAAATCAGATATTATTGCATGCATATCTGTATTAGTTCAATTTTAACATATTTTGACTTAAGAAACTATGAAATTATTACTCCAACCATTTGAATTCCAATTTCCTTTTCAAATATGCCTTTTTTAAGAGATAATAATCTTTGTTAATGCGTCTAATGACTCAAATTATAGAGTTATAAAATAATTAAAACTATGATAAATAGAACTGATTGGAATCAGACCGAACCATATTGAATCGGACTGAACCGTTAGTGGTCGATTTGGTTTTAGTTCTTGTTGAACCAGAACCATTGACACGACGGTTCCAAAAATTATGCTTGAACCGGATCCTGAACCAGAACCGATCAAACCAAATAAGTTTTTGGTTCTAATTTGAAGAACTGTTATCTTAGCGGTTATGTTCACGATCTTAGTAGAAACGGAACCGAACCGGAACCGTGACAGCTCTAGTACCACTAGACAAAACTCAAAAATTGCCTCTGAAGAGAAAGCCTCATCGTAGGTAGAATATAACGCTTCATAAAAGCATCTGCGAACTCTCCCATAGTAATATGAGTGGGAATACATCCATGGAATCATCTACCATACTCTTCCAACCACAACTTTATGTCACCCTCTAGTCTAAAGGCCACAAAAGATACTGAAAGGTAGGGTAGGATGCTAAGAATTACTCTAGAGGGGCTGAATAGAGTATTTAAATTTTCTTTTTTAACTTTTATTTATTCACAGAACATGCCACAAATTAGTTTGTTTGTTAACAACAAAAGTTATAGAGTAAGTAAATAAAAAAAACTATAAAGATCTATGTAATCTAAAAGACACAAAATTTTTTATAGAGATTCCACAAATTTGAGTACGTCCCCTCTTCTACCCCTTGATAGAATTTCCACTATACAATGTTGAGTCTTTTTATATGGAGACTCTTAGAACCAATTACAAATGAATCTTTTGATAAAGAGATTAAAAGAACCAAAAGAGATTTTGATAAGGTATCTCAAACCAACAACTTATTGATAAGGTGGATAAAAACCAAAAGCCTTTTGATAAGGTGGCTAAAACCAAACCATGATCCTTTTGATAAGGTGGATCATAACCACACCTAAATCCTTTTGATAAGGAGGATAAAGCAACCACTGAATCTTTTCGAAGAGAGGTTCAAAGAACTCTATCAGAAGATAGAAGTAGGAAATTTAATCAACAATACTATCCTCTTCAAGAGATGTCCGAGGACTTGGTTATATTATCAACACTGGATGAATTCTTCTGCTTGAGAAGAAGAAGCAGTAGAAGGTTCCACTTAAGAATTCAGATTCAGAAAAGAGAGAATGTGAGACTATGTCTTGATGTGCTCTTTTGTACCTCCAGAGGTTCTGCCTTTGATCAGAAGAAGATGATCATTGTCAATTGTAGAAGTTCTCTGTAGGGGTCTTGATCGAGAAGAAGAAGAAAAGAAAATAATGAGAGAGAAAAAGAGTTTATCTATTCCTTTTAATCGTATATTGTATATTGCTCTACACCCCGCCTCTGATATATATATATATATATATATATATATATATATATATATATATATATATATATTGATACTGCCTGCATTATTCCGTTGACTGGAATATTTTGAATGAAATCCCAAAGCGGTGTCTCAGTTCACCAATTTGGAGAGCTCAATCACCCATATGCATGATTCCATGTCACGGGTGAAGATGACTAAACAACTTTGGATATTATTGACGGCGAACGGTCCACTCATTGGGACAAAGAGGGTGGCATCATACGATCACCTAGTAGAAGACTATGGCGGTGCTAGTTCGATTGATAGCACCTCACCTGCCAGGGTGCACCATTGGAAGGAACTCATGTGAAGCCACATAATTAGCACACATGCACTCGCCTAAAACACAACCCAGGCAACCTAAGAAGCTCAATACGAATTGACGAGCAAGAGGGAACTTTGGCAGCCGCACCCATTTGCTCGATGGGGTGAGGGTCCTTCCCAGCGAGGTTCTTAAATGGCGCAGTAGCACTCGCCTCACTACCTAGACTAGTCTTTGTTGGTGCATCGGAGCGCCAGTCCGCCAAAATCTCGAAGGAGGCAACCTTTTGTCTTCTTCAAAGTCTCCTTTATCGAGTTCATCTTGTGCGGCGTAGAGGACTCAACTCTCTTTTGTGAGCTCATTTCTGCGTTGAGTACAAATGAAAGATCAATTCAAATCACGACAAAAAGACCCCGGGTAAATATATATACCTGGTGTTTGGGTCTTTGATGAGCTATCCAAAACAGTCGCGCCAAGCGAAGGATTCAACGCATGAATGTCATGAACCTCGTAGAGGGCTGCTTGCACCATCACCTAGAGAAGAAAATCTACGCATGTCAAATATCGAGTAAGATTGAAGAAATCAGCACTCAAACTCCTACCCAGATGACTTCTCCTCAGCCACGTTCCTCACTACGTCATCATCCAGGTGAGAGGACATGGCTTCTGTGTCACCTTCTCGGGGGCATCACCATGTCTCTTCTTAGAGGATGCCGCTTCGAGGACCCACCTGGGGGATCTCCCCGGTTTTCTTATTCTTCTCCTTTCGGTCACGATCGTCGGAATTAATCAATAAGGTATTGAGGAATGAATCTCTTAGCTTTTTGGTGAAGTTCTGAAAGGAGTAAATGAAGGGAGCCTGGGGTCCTATTTATTGAGAATTTCCTCACACAGTTTTCCCGACCTCTTAACGAGCACGAAAAAAGTAGGGATTGTGTACAACTCGTACTCACTGAGATCTGACGTGGACAATTGAGAAAGCGAGAATTATTGAAATGCTCCCACAAGGGTTGGCTCTACATCAGCTCACAGCTACCTCGTCAGGGATAAAACTTCACCTTGCCAGACGATGGGAGCTCACCACAACTCATTGACGACCAGATTGACCTCACATTTTGGTGGGTCCCACCTTTGGTTAGGGGGTACACCCTAGGGCGAATGTAAGGGGACTCTGGGCCCAGCCCCCCCCCCCCCCCCCCCCCTGAATTTTGCTAAATAGATGGTTGATTTGGATTTATCTCATTGAGGCAATGTATTTCGACTACTTATATGTCAAAATATGATTACTGAATGAGGGAGAAACAACTCTGGTAAGGTGGAGGCGTTCATAATTTTTTTTTGCTGGAGGAAGACGATGTTTGTCCCCCCTTGGTTGAACTTTTTGGATCCGCCCTTGGACATACCGCCATGTCGATACCTAAATACGACTCATTGTCGAGGGAAAAAGAAACTGCAAATAACCCACATGTGACCTCGCCTAGAACAACAGAGCTCTATATTGCACACTTGGAGTCTGCCTCTTCCCCCAACCTAGTACATTGTTTGGTTTGGGAGGGAGAGTTCCAATACACTCCCGGATATGTAGTGAGACCTCCTAGCTATGGCTAGTTTGTAGTTGGATTAGTTAAAGCAATAAAGACTTCATATTTCATGTCCTCGCTCTCAAGTGTGAAGGTTTTACTCTAGTGAATCAATAACATCGGCTCATACCCCAACCGAACTTTGAAGTTAATTTATTTGCTTCAACATTACACATATACATGAGTAGGTGGATGTATGTTTGAGGATCTCTAAGCACATATATGCATATTTGCCTAAAAAAGATTTAAGAAAAATGATTCAAGTTTAAAAAGATTTGTGCAAAATATTTTTTTTTGTATATACTATATATATTATAGTTGTAAGAGAAGGTTTATAATTACACCATCAATATGAGTCGTTGAATTTATTATTAAATCAAAATTTTTAAAAAAAATTATTAATTCAAAGTTTCAAACAATGTTTTAATATAAACACCACATTGGCATCACTTTAAAAGGGAATTGTTATACGCAGAGCGTAATCATTTATTCGCAATTTTTTACTAACTACAACTGTGAAGGGAGTCAAAATTGTTATCTGCAAATATTTTTGTTATCCACAAATCGTTGTAGAAAAAAACAGAAGATTCATTCATGCAATTACAAAGTACTTTATCTTAACAAAAAATAATATTAAATTTTTTTAATTTAATTAGTGAGTGTATATATTTATTGAGAAAGCTCCAACCTAGAAGCTTAATTATTATACACACATATAAAATCTTTAAATAAATAGAGTGATTTCAATACAAACTATCTAGAAGTTCATGAGGAGATACGATTAGGACAAATTGCAATAAAAAAATGAATTGAAAACTCGAAGGACTTTGTATTCCTTGAATTATTGATTAGATATTTGGTTTGCAAGTAGAGGATCTTCAATTCAAATTAATGGTTATATATTTGATTTGTGTATTGGATCCTCAAATTTCCACAGTCGGAGCTGACCTTACTAACTGATAGCTGAGAACAACAAAGATGATCAGCAATCACTGGAGGTCCCACCGCAAGTCCCAGAGCTTGCAAATGTGCTCCCACTCCAGAATTTGCTAAGGTCTCATGATTCTAAGTTGAATTGGAAGAAAGAAAGCCAACAGAGCGCAAAAAAAAAATCAGCACCTTGATTGTTCTCAAATTAGACTACATAAAGGAGAATGACTTGGGTGTTCGATAGTCGAGTCTCGTTCGCGGGGATTGTCCTTCCCATTAGGGCTATTCGAGGTAACCCGTATGAAGTCAGGACCGGATCTGACATCTTACCTGATATGCATAGGCGGATTATGGAAAGATCGTGCACGATCTTGTTAGTGGGGTAGAACGACATGGATGATAGAGCAAAATACAATATTTTGGGAGAAAGCGAGATGTGCCAGTGCGAATAGAGATTTGCCTCCATAAATGGTGAAGGTAGTGTGCTTATCCTCGGGATGGGGCAAGAGATAGTAGAAAGAGCAGACTTAGTGTAAGACCCTTTTTTTTGCTTATCCACCGGGTCTTATGCCCAGAACCGCCGTCTTGCGGTGACACCAACACTCGGAAAGGTCGCCACTACAAGACGTCGATTCTGCCGGCAAATTCAACATCCAGGCCAACCATATATCACCGAGAAATTCAGGAAGAACATATATAAGACTAAGTCTACAATCACAATATGATATATAAAATATCATCAAGAGTCCACATAAAGAAAAGCTGAATGTAATAGGGCTCATGCCCAGTACATAAAATCCTTACTACAAAACACTCGCAGAAGAAATAACTACTAGTCACTCACATAACTTGTGGTTGTTGCTGCTGCTACCGAGTTAGGCTAACTCACCTCCTCCTGCATCATACCCTGGTTGCGCTGGATCTCCCGGAGCAGCTCCCTATCTCCCAACTGGAGCCTCTGTGGTGTTTGGTCACAACCGACCGTTAGTCAAAAGACTAAGTCAGGATCCCCCACCCCTCCCCCGGTGACTCCTCGACACCGAGCGGGAGGAATGAAGAGGAGGGACATCAAAGTAGAAAGTTCAAGCAGATAGCGGTGGCCTTAACTATCAGGAATCATATACTAAAACTATATATCACAGAGCCTACTTACACAATTATAATATAACAACAGTAAGATAGTAGGTATAAGGAAAAGCAACTAACTAATAAGTAAGGGAATGACAATAGATAAGCAGTATAGTAAAATTGTAAAGCAGCTAACTACCATCGCAAAGAAAGGTAACCTTAACATATAAGACTATTCATACAAACTTATAAGTTAAGGGGTCATTTTGCAAGAGACTCATTGTATAAAAGATCTCATAATAATTTATACGATGTGGGTATAGGTTTTATGAAATGTTATGAATGATATGCTAAGCAATATTTTATGCAAATGTTCCACACAAATACAACTCACCCACACCACTTTGTGCGCACAGACCTTTAGTTCCCCGGTTTGGAGTTAGCTAAACTCTCAGGTACCTCTCATAGTGGCAAACAGAGGCAGTGTGTTGGGCCACCCCACTCCTAAGTCGGTATTCACACTACCTAACCTAGACAATATGTGCTACTCGGTACACCTAGTCAGGTGATATAGAGCATCTTGTACTAATGCGGGCATCCCACCAATCTTTTCTTGGCCAAGTGAATACTCACACTACCGAGCCAACGTACTGACACTGGTGTGAATGATTGTCCAATACCGAGAACCCACTACTTATATGCACAAGCACATATGCTACAATTGAATTCCCGAGCCATCGGCTCACCGGACTAACCAGTCCATTCTAACCAACACCAAGCCACAGCATGCAGTACATTCCATCACTAACTCACACTGAGCCTACTGCTCGCAGGACTAGACCAGCCTTATAAACCAAAACTATCTTCCATAATAAAGGGGTGTGTGTATGTGTACTTTGATAGCTTGTTATTAGATTAATCTTTCATAGTTACATGCTCCTAACAGTTTGAAGGTTAGTCTTGGACTTCCTGAGGGCTGTCCTGTGATGGGCTCACAACGGTACTAGGAGGTACGATGGGATGACACCCCAAATCTCCCTTTCACAAGACACTTAGTTTTATTGGTGACTACCCAACACGCACTCTCTTATGTTACTCTAGTATCCTAGGATGGATTAAGATTCACCAGAAGAATTAATGTTCTCTTGAACACCAACACTTCACTTAAAAGTATACTACCCATACAACACAAACCCACAACTAGGAGATGTCTTGAAGGGGATTTTTCCCTTCCCACCACAGAATTGTCCTACATAACCTCTCACCGAAGAATCCCTACCCAAGGACTCATATAAAGACCCAAAACCACTAAACTCTTTTTTGGTTATCCGCAGACCACTTCAATCTTAAGGGGAAAGATTGACATTTATGAAGGTTCAATATGTCCCCAAGGTTTTCATATGATGAACCACACATCCATAGGTTGGTTATGATCTATATTGATGAAATATCAATAATTTATATTTTTCTCCCTGATTAATTTCATGGAAATCATTATATGAATAATTAAGACATAATCCAAATTTGTGAAGGAACTTCAGCTTCCTCTTACCCAAATGACATGAATCAATTTCTAGGGGTTCTAATAGGCCTAACATGTCCTATAACAGAGATTGAGTATTTTGCAAGATCATGTGCCCATATAATTTAAATAAATCACAAATGCTATTTTTAACAAATATATGAACAAAGTGCAGTAAATATTCATCCAAAAATTATGATAAAATTATCAGAGCACCATATTGACCAAAGAGGCTCAGTACTGGCCAAATTTCATTTTTTTTAATTTCAATTAGCCACATAATTAATTATTTCAAGAGAACTGAACTTAATTAATTTGTGAAAGAACCAATATATAATCTCATCCAATAATTATAACAAAACTTGCAGAGCTTCATGATGACCTAAAAAGTTTATTGGCCAAGTATCATATTTTTTTCATAAATCATTTGATTATATAATTAGTTATTTCAAGGGAACTGAAGTTAATCAATTTGTGAAGGAATCACTGTAAAACCTTATCCAATAATTATAATAAAAAAAATGTAAAACACTATAATAACCCTAAAGACTCTCTGATCAAATTTCACATTTTCCTAAGATAATATGACCACATAAATAATTTAATTCATAGAAACTAATTTTTGGCACATTGTGAAGGAACTACCAAATTACCACATTCAAAAATTATAATAAAATTTGCAGAACTTATAACATCATAGAAAGTTTACTGTCCAAGTTTCATAATTTTCCTAAATCATATGACTATATATTTTGTACTTGAAATGAAAGTTCCCTATTTAAATATTAAATGTTTAGTGGGTGGCAATGTCCCTAAAACTTCCAAAAAAATTATCCATGGTGTATATTAATCCTATGAAACTACCTACAAAGTTTCAAGCCTACCCATGGAGATGTGACCCCATTTCTTTCATTAACCTCAATATGTATCCCTAGGGGTTGAACTGGGTTCCAACCCTAAACCATCTAAAATTACTTGTGGTGGTGTTTCATGTGATAACAAAGTGGTGACCAAAGTATCATCTTGGTTGAGGGATGGTCACTAAAATACACAAAGTGCACTTCTTGGTGAACTAGTGTTAACTTTCCCTAGTGATCAAGGTTGGACACTAATTTACCAAGTCTAATCAAACCCAAATGGGCTGAGATTTTTATCATGGCCATATAGTGACCCCACAAGCCATCCACCGGAGATTTGGGAGATTTGGAGGTCATAGACCATATATTTAACCCATGTATGATTTATTAAATTATTACAAAAACTATGGAAAAATCATCTCCAAAAATTCTGATTTTTGGATATGATGTAAGTAATGACTATACTATCCAATGGATAAAGTTTTAGGCTATTTGACTGAGTGGATCAATGGGGGAAACCAATTTAATTTTTGGTTAACCCTAGGGACACCTTGCACCAAAAAGGGTGCTGAGAGAGATCCTGTGGGACAAATTGCATGAAACTAATTTTAAAATTAAGTTGACCCCATGGACCATCTTTTTCATGTTTACCACTTTTACTGAAAAAGCCTCTGAGTAATTTTAATAAATAAATCTATCTACAACACAATGTGTGACAAAATGAATTAAAATAGTATACCTTAAATCATTATATTCATTTTGATCTGTGTATAGCTGATCACGCCATCCAATGGCTCGTGTCCATCGTCCCTAATGAATGGATGGACCGTGACCTCCCGTCTTGGGAGAACTATGGGCTTGATTTGCCGGCCACCCACACACCTCCCTGGCTGACATTTGCCGCCACCACGTTCGTCGAGGTGGTGGCCGGCGATTGGGGGGTGGTTTGCTGGCTGGGGGTGGCCGGAATAGGGCTTTCAGGTAAGGGAAAGAGGCTCGAAAACAAGCCCCTTGGAAGATTGATCTGAGCGCTATTTGGCTCGAATCAAGGCCCAAATTGAATAGAAAATATCCACCAAGGGAGGAGAAGAGGATCAGACCTAAGTGGTGGCCGCTTGCCTAGTCAATCGCCGGTTCACCATGAAAGCTTGGGAAGCTTTGGGGACTGTCACGACCCGTCTCGACAAGAGTCAGAGCGCACTTCGGGCGGGCCGTGATGCCACAGGCATGAGCGAACAGGAAACCATGTCTGCTAAGGCGGAAACAGAAATGCTACAAAAGTTTTGGATTTATTACTTTTGAAAAGAGTTTAGTATATTTTGTAAGTATGCGGAAGCCACAATGAAAGATTAAAACTCATGCATTTTCATTAAAAACAAATGTCACACATTATACTGAAATGATGAACATGCAATGAGTTACAATAGTAAAATGCTATAAGCAAAAAGATCTGATACAAGCAAAAACACCCTAAGAGTTGTCCACAATACCAGAGAAAATGGCTGACAATAACTAGTACAAGAAAAGTAAATCCAACAGTACTGAAACAAAATACATAGAACCTGCTGACCCAGTAATCAAAATAGAACCTCCAAGCAAAACTGCAGCTGAACGAAGAAAACTCAGGGAGCAGACGGCGCAGTCACGAACCCTAAGGCAAATCCAAACAGAAGGAAAATGCCTCAGAACAAGAAAATAATAGAAAACAAGCTGTAATTTTAAGTACATGCAGAAATAATTCTAAAGTACCAATTAACTCTTGAAACAGGCTAGTGAAACAGGCAGGTAACTGAAGCAGGCAAAAACTATCAAGAAAAATTAGCCTATTCCGGAGTATAGCCTAAACAAGTGTTTTGCAAGGACATAAGCTGAGATCTATGAAATGCGTAGGTGTTTATAGTGGGCACACATGGTTCACACTCAAGTCCAAGTGTAAGGCTTACCAGAATAAGGGTATTCCATGCTCACCGTGACCATGCAATCAAGACGTTGCACCACCTAAACCCTAGTTTCCACGATTGCTTATGACACTCAAGACTTAAGTGATTCATGTCTTTTCCGAGGAGATTCCTATCACAACGCGACATATTCACGAGCGATAATTCTTGTATTATCAGAAACTGATAATAAATTAGATACATGAAAGAAGAACTTAAATTCTTGTTTGCAAGCGAGAGGGAATTTCTCCACTTGCCTTAAGGTGGACCCGCAACTACCAGCAACAACTATGCGGCGCAAGCAAGGACAAGGCTCTATTGAACCTGTTCAGAAATAATCGCAGTCGATATTTGATATTTGACAAGTAGAAAACCATACGCTAACACATGCAGTTTATTTGCGAAAACGCACTCAAGAGCGGATTAGCAATTTACCTCCCTCAAGGTGAGGGGAGAAGAAGTTACCACAAGGATCCGGAGTTTGGCAGCTTTGAGGCGACGGAAACCCTAAATTGGGGAGGGTTCAAAGCGATTCCACCACCTGATTTGATGTGCGACACCGGAAACACAAACAAACGTTGGGATTAGGTGGATATACGACCAACGCAAGGCGGACCGACGAAATTACGTCGATCGGAGAGCGAAAATCACCACAAAAAAATTAGGCAAATCTGAAACAATGATATTGGAGGAGTTTTTTACCCAAGGAGGCCGGATCGGAGCCCAAAAATCCACGGAGAGGCGGATCCGAGCAAACCGTAGACGTTCCCCACGCAAAATCTCGGCCCAACGGAGAGGAGAAGGGCTGCTGGAGGAAGGTGGCTGCTGTCCACGAGAAGGAGGAGCGGTTGCCGGTCCCTTGGAGGAGAGACCTTGCTGCTGGAGGGAGGAGAAGGGCTGCTTCCGGCCAGAACAGGGGGAGACTGTCGGGCTTTGATAGGAAGAGCAGCAGGCGGCAGTGCCGGCAGGCGGCGCCGGCAGGAGGAGGAGCAGGAGGTGGCGTCGGCGAGAGGGGAAGCACCAGGCGGCGACGGCGGCGACGCGCGCACGTGACGGGAGCGGCACAGGAGCGGGAGCCCTAGCGCGTGCGGTTTGCGGGATTTGGAAGACGGGAGGACTGGACCGGCTGGGCTTAATAATAATAAGGGAGGTGGGGGATTTTATATCCTTATTATTATTATTATTAAGTCTTAAATTAAGGGTTGTTACATTCTCCCCTACTTAGAAAGTTTCATCCCGAAACTTCTGAGAATTCTCTTATGGCGAAAAATTAGGATGACATTCATTCCAACAAGGTTTTCAATTCAAGTCAAGAGAACTAACTGAAAAAGCACTTAAATAGAGAGAGGAACAAGAGCGGAGACATACCGAGATCAAGAGAAAAGATGCGGATACTTGCTACGCATGTCAGCTTCGAGCTCCCAAGTGAACTCCTCAGACTTGCCATGCATCCAAAGTACCCTCACCATAGGAATGGTCCTCTTTCGAAGCTTGCGCTCTTGATATTCCACTATCTTGGCGGGTTCAATCAGATAAGACAGATTAGCTTCAGGAACCACCGGAATTTCCTCAAGAACATGAGTAGGATCATGGATGTATTTCCGGAGCTGACTGACATGGAAAACATCATGAACACCGGACAACGAATCTGGCAACTCCAAACGATAAGCAGATCCTCCAACACGCTCTGAGATGGTGTACGGCCCCACAAATCTCGGGCTGAGCATATGATGGCGACCAAACCGTTTCACCCCAGGAATAGGAGAAACCTTCAAGAACACCTGATCACCTACTGCAAGCTCCAACGGACGGCGGCGCTGATTAGCATATTTCCTCTGTCTTTCAATGGCACGACTGAGATGAAGACGAGTCTTCTTGGTGACTTCTTCCATTTCCTGAAGTAACTCAGGGCCCAACACCACCTTCTCACCAACTTCTGACCAATAGAGAGGAGTTCTACAACGACGCCCATACAATGCTTCAAAGGGGGCCATCTTAAGGCTTTCCTGATAGCTATTGTTGTAGGCGAACTCAACCAACGGTAGGTGCTCATCCCAAGCTCCCTTGAAGTCCAGAATATAACACCGAAGCATGTCTTCAAAAATCTGATTAACCCTTTCGGTCTGCCCATCGGTAGTTGGATGATAAGCGGTGCTCAGGTTGAGCTCGGTACCCAAGGCTTGCTGAAAACCCTTCCAAAAGTGCGAAACGAACCTCGAGTCACGATCAGAGACAATCCGCAGAGGAATCCCATGAAGTCTAACTATCTCAGAAACATAAATCCGGGCCATCTTCTCGGTGGAGTGACCTTCCTTGTACGGGATGAAGTGAGCCACCTTCGTCATGCGGTCCACTATGACCCAAATCGCATCATACCTCTCGGAGTATGGGGCGAACCCGTGATGAAGTCCATAGAGACATCCTCCCACTTCCATTCGGGGATAGGCAAGGGCTGCAGAAGACCACCAGGACGCTGACGCTGAGCTTTCACCTTCTGGCACGTCAGACATCGAGAGATGAAGCGAGCTATATAATTCTTCATACCAGGCCACCAAATGATTTGCTTCAAGTCATGATACATTTTATTATTGCCTGGATGACCAGATGTGCGGGACTCGTGAGCTTCTCGGCAAATACTATCGAGCAATTCAGGAACATCAGGAATGCAGAGGCGGCCTCGAAAACGCAGAACATCGTCAGAGCTAGAGAAATCCGGAAGAGTCCCAAGTTCAACCTGTCGGCGGATGCGCTGGAGTGCGGGGTCAGATGGCTTTAAATCCTTCACCTGCTCTACCCATAACGGAACGGGAACCTATTCATGACCTTCTGGCGCGATGGATATATCCATCCGTTCGAGGTCATCAATCAAGGCTGCTAGAATAGCTGACATGGGTGCACAAGCGGCTACGGAGGCATGCCGGCTCAACGCATCTGCCACTGAATTGACTTTACCAGGAACATACGTGAGCTGCAAGTCATAATCTGCCACGAACTCAAGCCAACGCCTCTGACGAAGATTGAGGTCCTTCTGAACAAAGATGTACTTTAAACTCTGGTGGTCGGTGAAAAAGTGACACTTCACGCCATAGAGATAATGACGCCAAAGCTTCAGAGCAAACACCACCGCAGCGAACTCCAGATCATGAGTGGGGTAGTTGCGTTCGTGAACCTTCAACTGCCTCGACCCATAAGCAATAACACGATCATCCTGCATCAGGACACAACCCAAACCAACTCCGGAAGCGTCAGTGTAAACTGAAAAGTCCAACCCTTCTGCCGGGAGGGCTAAAACAGACGCTGAACACAGACGTTGCTTCAACTCAGAAAAGGACTGTTCGCACTGATTTGTCCACTCGAATCTAGCATGCTTTTGAGTTAGTCGAGTCAGGGGAGCATCAAGAGAGGAAAAACCCTTGACGAAGCGTCGGTAATAGCCAGCCAAACCAAGGAAACTGCGGATCTCGGTAGGGGTAGCAGGTCGCTTCCAGTCCATAACTGCGGAAATCTTGGCAGGATCAACAGAAAGTCCATCCCCTGAAATGACGTGGCCTAATAAGGCAACACGATCCAGCCAGAACTCACATTTTGCCAACTTTGCATAAAGCTGATGCTGACGAAGGGTGGAGAGAGTGAGTCTAAGATGCGCTGCATGCTCCTCGCGGGTCTTGGAGTAAATCAGGATATCATCAATGAAGACGATGATGAACTTGTCCAGGTACTCACGGAAGACACGGTTCATCATGTCCATGAATGCAGAAGGGGCGTTAGTCAACCCAAAAGACATCACCAAAAATTCAAAATGACCATACCGAGTCCGGAAGGCCATCCTGGGGACGTCGGAGTCCTTGATCTTCAGCTGATGGTAACCCGATCTGAGATCTATCTTGGAAAAGACTGTACTGCCCTTAAGCTGATCGAATAAATCATCCACACGCGGAAGGGGGTACTTATTCTTGACGGTCACCTTATTAAGATCTCGGTAGTCGATGCACAATCTCATGGATCCATCCTTCTTTTTCACGAAGAGTACAGGGGCTCCCCAAGGTGACGAGCTAGGGCGAATGTACCCACGCTCAAGCAATTCGTCTAACTGCGATCTGAGTTCTTCTAGCTCACGCGGTGCCATACGGTAAGGAGATTTAGATATGGGGCGCGTCCCAGGCTCTACCTCAATACAGAACTCCACATCTCGATCAGGAGGCATCCCAGGCAATTCGGCGGGGAACACGTCAGGAAACTCCGAAGCAACAGAAATAGACTCAAGTTTAGGAGAGATGGCATCCGAGTGCGAAGCATAAACGAAGCAAACAGAACATCCTTGGCTAAGAAGTCGAGTGGCTCGTACAGCAGAGATTACCTTCAGGTGGCTGCGGGTCTGAACATGAATGTTGTATTCCTTGCCATTAATGCTGAGATTGACCCTCTTCGCCACACAGTCCAGCTTTGCTCGATACGCGACCAACCAATTCATTCTCAGGATTACGTCGAACTCTGTCATATCCAGAACTATGAGGTCAGCGATGACTTGCAATTCTCCAAGTAGGATCGGGCAATTGAGAACGCCTCTGGTTGAGAGATGCAGATGACCGGGTACAGAAATCTCAAAAGGAACCTCAAGCGGCGAAGTATGCCAACTATAAAGGTCCATGATGCGGCGGGCGATAAAAGAGTGCGATGCACCGGAGTCAAATAAGATTTGCATCCACTTATTCTTGACCCTAAAACTTCCTAAAAAGGAAAACATAAAGCATAACAAGTTTGTTTGACTAAGGCAAGTCAGATTTAAGAATGCAGAAAAATTTAAAATTCTACACAACACGCACCAGAGATGACGTCGGTAGATGCGAGCGCCTCGCCCTGAGTGATGACGTTCAGCACAGCTCTGCCCTGAGCTCCGGGGATAACTTGCAGAGGTTGAGCGGGGATCGGGATATACTTTATGGGGCAGTCGATCATGAGGTGCCCAACCTGCCCACATTTGAAACAGGCCTTCTGCTTGCGGCGGCAGTCCTTTGCCAAGTGGCCCGACCTCTTGCAGAAAGCACAGACGGAGGCAGCAGAAGCAAGTGTCATCTGAGGTTGCTGCGCAGGAGTAACCATCTTTTGCTTCTTCAGGAGGGAGCGGCAGACTTGGGCGACATGGCCCACCTTGTGGCAGAAGGCACACACCTCTTTGGACCTGGGGCCTTGCTGCTGAGCTGGAGCATCCTTGCGCTTGAGGTCGGATGCGGCGGCATTGCTTGTTCCATGCTGGGCTTTCTTGGCAGAACGATCCAACTCAATAGCTTTCACCTGTAAGGCGGCTCCCACAGTCTCCGCGTAGGTGGTGGCGCCATGAGCTACCACAAGCTGGCGGAAGTCATGATGGAGCCCCTTCACGAAACGGCTGATCTTTTTGTCTTCATCCGGCATGAACTCCGGAGCAAGGAGGGAAAGGCGGGAGAACTCTCTCGCGTACTCGGTCACTGTCCTACCAGTCTGCTGAAGGGACAGGAACTTCTCAGCTAACTTGTCCCGTTCCACGGAAGAGAGGAAGTTCTCCATAAGAGCATCCTTAAACTGTCTCCAAGATAAGGTGGCAGAATCAGGGAGGCTGCGGCGCTGGAGCCACCAAGTATAAGCATCCTCAGACAATTGATAGGCCGCAAGGAGGACCTTCTGGGTCTCTGGAACTCCAGCAAACTCAAAATGCTTCTCCATCTGGGAGATCCATTCAGTGATCACGAAGAAGTCTCGATTGCCATCGAAGGACGGCGGATTCAGCCTCCTGAATGCAAGAGTATCTGCCATTGCCACTGGCGGGGCAGGCAGGCTTGGCACGAGTGGGGGAACCAAGGTGGCGGCAGGCGAGCCGGTCCCAGAATCAGTTGCAGGAGGGGTGGCTCCAGGAAGGGCAGTAGTGTTCGTAACTCCAACTGTCCCTGCACTGCCGGAACCAAGGGCCAGGTCAGGAGTTTGGCGATCCTCTTCCAAACGGGTGAGACGCTCCAGAATCTGCCTCATCAGCTGGGCAGTGGTATCTCCAGATGTTCCTCCCGCTGAAGAGGTAGCCCGCTTGCGTTGCGATCGCTTCGAAGCCATCTAGAAAGAAACACAAAAGAGTCAAGTAAGAGAAACTGTCAGGCTAAGCTTAGAGGATTGAGACTACATGTTCTAGCATTCTAATACTGTTGAATACGTAAATCATGTAATAGTTACAGCATTTTCAGTGGACAACTCTAGGTGGTAGTCATGCAAGTGCAAATGCGACGAAAAGATCGCGTGCGTTAGAACGATGATTTGAAAAATCCATGTGTGTACAATCGTCATTTGTTGCTCTCAGCTTAACACTCGTGCAATGAGTTATGTCATGCATGCAATGTATTTATGCCTACAATGCATCCTTAAGAATGTTCATGAATGGATACGCATGCCATGTTAAGCGCCCATATCACTTAACATGTCACGCGCATGATGATTCTAATGTCAGCGCACTTGAAAATATTAAACCTCCCATACAATTTAATATTCGCAAGCGGTGTATATCCTAGTGGAAATTCATATGCATATAAATGTTAAGTTTGCCCATACTCCCTTAACATTTGTACGCATACTACTCATGCTTATGAGTGAGTGTGTGCGTGTTTCAGCCTCGAACAACAGACAATGACAAAGTGAGTGAAGAAATGATGCATGCACGTATATTTACATAATAGATTTCAAAATATATGAAAATTTTAAAATATTTTATCTTTAGATGCTCAACCTCGCTTTGATACCAACTGTCACGACCCATCTCGACAAGAGTCAGAGCGCACTTCGGGCGGGTCGTGATGCCACAGGCATGAGCGAACAGGAAACCATGCCTGCTAAGGCGGAAACAGAAATGCTACAAAAGTTTTGGATTTATTACTTTTGAAAAGAATTTAGTATATTTTGTAAGTATGCGGAAGCCACAATGAAAGATTAAAACTCATGCATTTTTATTAAAAACAAATGTCACACATTATACTGAAATGATGAACATGCAATGAGTTACAATAGTAAAATGCTATAAGCAAAAAGATCTGATACAAGCAAAAACACCCTAAGAGTTGTCCACAATACCAGAGAAAATGGCTGACAATAACTAGTACAAGAAAAGTAGATCCAACAGTACTGAAACAAAATACATAGAACCTGCTGACACAGTAATCAAAATAGAACCTCCAAGCAAAACTGCAGCTGAACGAAGAAAACTCAGGGAGCAGACGGCGCGGTCACGAACCCTAAGGCAAATCCAAACAGAAGGAAAATGCCTCAGAACAAGAAAATAATAGAAAACAAGCTGTAATTTTAAGTACATGCAGAAATAATTTTAAAGTACCAATTAACTCTTGAAACAGGCTAGTGAAACAGGCAGGTAACTGAAGCAAGCAAAAACTATCAAGAAAAATTAGCCTACTCTGGAGTATAGCCTAAACAAGTGTTTTGCAAGGACATAAGCTGAGATCTATGAAATGCGTAGGTGTTTATAGTGGGCACACATGGTTCACACTCAAGTCCAAGTGTAAGGCTTACCAGAATAAGGGTATTCCATGCTCACCGTGACCATTCAATCAAGACGTTGCACCACCTAAACCCTAGTTTCCACGATTTGCTTATGACACTCAAGACCTAAGTGATTCATGTCTTTTCCGAGGAGATTCCTATCACAATGCGACATATTCACGAGCGATAATTCTTGTATTATCAGAAACTGGTAATAAATTAGATACATGAAAGAAGAACTTAAATTCTTGTTTGCAAGCGAGAGGGAATTTCTCCACTTGCCTTAAGGTGGAGCCGCAACTACCAGCAACAACTATGCGGCGCAAGCAAGGACAAGGCTCTATTGAACCTGTTCAGAAATAATCGCAGTCGATATTTGATACTTGACAAGTAGAAAACCATACGCTAACACATGCAGTTTATTTGCAAAAATGCACTCAAGAGCGGATTAGCAATTTACCTCCCTCAAGGTGAGGGGAGAAGAAGTTACCACAAGGATCCGGAGTTTGGCGGCTTTGAGGCGACGGAAACCCTAAATTGGGGAGGGTTCAAAGCGATTCCACCACCTGATTTGATGTGCGACACCGGAAACACAAACAAACGTTGGGATTAGGTGGATACACGAGCAACGCAAGGCGGACCGACGAAATTACGTCGATCGGAGAGCGAAAATCACCACAAAAAAATTAGGCAAATCTGAAACAATGAGATTGGAGGAGTTTTTTACCCAAGGAGGCCGGATCGGAGCCCAAAAATCCACGGAGAGGCGGATCCTATCAAACCCTAGACGTTCCCCACGCAAAAACTCGGCCCAACGGAGAGGAGAAGGGCTGCTGGAGGAAGGTGGCTGCTATCCACGAGAAGGAGGAGCGGCTGCCGGTCCCTTGGAGGAGAGACCTTGCTGCTGGAGGGAGGAGAAGGGCTGCTTCCGGCCAGAACAGGGGGAGACTGTCGGGCTTTGACAGGAAGAGCAGCAGGCGGCAGTGCCGGCAGGCGGCGCCGGCAGGAGGAGGAGCAGGAGGTGGCGCCGGCGAGAGGGGAAGCACCAGGCGGCGGCGGCGACACGCGCGTGTGACGGGAGCGGCACAGGAGCGGGAGCCCTAGCGAGTGCGGTTTGCGGGATTTGGAAGACGGGAGGACTGGACCGGCTGGGCTTAATAATAATAAGGGAGGGGGGGATTTTATATCCTTATTATTATTATTATTATTATTATTAAGTCTTAAATTAAGGGTTGCTACATGGGCCAATGTCAATCTTCTTAGAGTGCACGATTCCTTCTGAAATGTTGGGGGGTTTTCTCCTCTCCGGCCTCTGAAGGAGTTAAAGGACTCAATTTAGGGAGGGGGAGGTTACAACATTGAATGTCATTAATGGCCATGAAGGGGGATGTTTTGGCCAACTTGAACTCTTTGAATTCCTCCTCTAGGATGTCGGGAAGTCCATGAATCTCCTCCAATGTAATTAAGTGGGATGAATTTGAACCATTAGAGGAGGAATTGGATGACTTATGGCATTCAAAGCCATGAATACTCCTTTCTCTCTCTTCAATTTGGGGGAAACTCCAATTATTTTCTCTCTCCTAATCACCCCTTCCAGAAATTGGGTGGCAATCTGTGTAATTTCATTCATGCCTCACTTAGTGGATCACCCTAATTGGGCATAGCCCCAATTGGATTGAGTCTTAGTCTTGATTTTCTCAATTTGGGCTTAATTAACCTTAGTTGTTTTAGCCCAACCCTAGGCCAATTTAGGAGGTGTGACTGAACCAAATGGGTGTTCATGGATCCCTTGACAACACTCAAGGTCAATTGTGACTTGGTGTGATCAATTTAACGGGTTGCTTGGCTCAAATTGTTAAATTCTCGGATTAAATCTTATTTTTGTGCATTTTTTGAATCGTCCGGACCGAGTGGGTCCCTTTCGCTTGATCGAACATTGGCTTTATAGCCCTTGGGAGATCTGAAGAGGCTTAGCGAACCTTCGTGTAGTAGTCGATCTAATAGTCGTCATCCGGAGTCGTGCACGCCCAGTAGTGCTACATCAACGAGCCTCCGTGCAACTGCGACAATACCTTTGATCGATCGTGTTCCTTGTAGACAACATGAGCAACACATTACTACTGTCAAATACTATGCAATGAGGATAACGAGTATATCATTGTCTTCACCTCACACAACCTACAATGTGTAAGACCCCTTCCCCCGAACTTCCCCAAAACTTGGAAGGACGGAGGGAACATGAAGAGAAATGGGCCCCGAAAACGGGACAACAAGCAGTAGTCGAGGCACTTTTAGCCTTACTACGGGTCTTACTGCCCAGAACCGTCGTCTCATGGTGGACTGCCACCACTTAACGCCGATTCTGCCGGCGAAATCTAGAGGAAGCATCCATAGTTAATATTCATAAGAGAAGCATATCCATCCATAAACCAAATGACATAGAAAGGTAGCATCATAGTCTGGTACAAAATCATAAGGGAGTACTCGGGAACAAACCCGGTCAAATAAAGCTAAAACTAAATCTCCTCGAAAACTAAAGTGGCCGTAACACAGTCCTCATCACGAAGTACTAAGAATCTAGGGCGAAATCTCACGGTAGTACGGCCGCCAATAGAAGGGTCTCCTGAATCTGTAGCTCCTGCCGGATCAGGTCCTCCTGTCCTCTGGTGCTGGGTCTCCTGGTGTTGCCTCCCCTGTGTTAGGTCACAACCGACCGTCAGTCTAAAAGACTTAGCCACAACCTCCCCGCCTCCCCCTGCGACTCCTAGGCACCGGGCGGAGAGGGGGAAGAGGAAGGACACAAAGCAACATAATCTCAAGCAGATGGCAAATGGTAGGTTAATTAACTATAACACATATTTATATAGATGATCACGGTAAACTAAGTGAGAACAGGCGAGTATAGAGTACGACAATGAACATTGTACAAGGAAACTAGCATCATAAGCAATATCACAACATAAGACAAGCAATAGAAAGTGTAACATATCGCAGTTTAAGGAGCATCCATTAAAAGTAAACAAACCACGGTACATGGGGCAACAGTGAGTTTTTATAATTCTAAGGAAGAAAAACCTTACTTATCAATTCAAAAGATAAGTTAAGGGGTCGTTTTGCAGGGCCCATCATATAAGGCATCCCATACTACTTTATATGATGGGGGATAAAAAAAAGGAAAAGATGAGTGATATGATGTATGCTATGTTATGCAATGATGCACATTATTATGAAATGGTGATCTACTCACACACACGACTCTGTACGTACAGACCTTGTAAGTTCCCCATTGTTCAAGGTGTAGCTATCACCCAGGGTCTCACTACTGTGGCCATAGTGACAGTGGGTCGGGCTCCCCCACTTCTAGGCGGGTACACACACTAACAGGCCTAGACCTCTCCACACTCCCTCCGAGACCCACGCGTGGGTGGACTAGTCGTGCTTTTTGCTGCGCGTCAGACTTAGATAGGCCAAGTATGAGTTTAGGGATGGTAGCTTCTCCACATCATCAACTAAGCCAGATCCCTAACCTTCATCACTCGCCTGAGTCAACGTATGTCCGCCGGTGTGCCAGCCCTGACCATACCGAAGACCCGCCACAGATTCCATTTGTTCATAAAAGTTTTACCCCGAGCTTACAGCTCGCTATTAATCGTATAAAATACGGGCTCAGCCAGCCTCTCACTAGGCCTCAAGACAAGTTCATTTCCAAGGTAAGCATGTGGAATTGTTTAATAATGTATTTACTTGACTCTAAATTACAAGTTCTCTCCCAGTTGACCCTACTCTTGAAAATTTGAATGGTGAACCTAGATTATCGTACCAATCCTCACCCTATCATGTGGGGTTGATTACGTTGTAGCATGATCCGATCGACACGGTGCCCTTACCTTAGCTTATAGACTTAGGGATTTAGAAATTTACCTTGGACTTCCCGAGGCATAGACCTAAGTGCCTTGGGGTAGGTTAAGTGATGTGGGATCACGCAACTGAGACCTCCACAGGACTTGAAGTCGTTTAACTCGTCTTAATTATACTACCTTAAATGGTCACTTTAGATTCTCCTCGTATTGCTTTAGTTCCTGTTCCAACATGGGCATGAGGTTCTATTGATCCGACACGTCCTCGAGTGGTTATCTCCTAATGATTTGAGTCTATAGTATTTAACAATTACTCCAAGGAATTCATATTAACTTGAGTTTCAAGCCCCAAGAGGTTAAGTTTCAGGAGGAGAGCGATTTGTTCAAATGGAATCTTTATAATTGTATTCATTGGAGAAGGCATCAGTTGTCTTCCGAGTATATGAGCATTATTAATGGGCCTTATGGGATTAAGATTTATATCTCCCAAGTTCGGTATTACGCAACGATCTAGATTCACTTAATGAGTATTCAATTTATTCTGGATACCGAAAGGGGCATTTTACTATTCACCGAAGGCCTGCCTAACTCCATTCTTGAAGAGGGGGCTTCCTTTCATTTTGCTGGTTTTCCTACCAATTTATTACCATGAGTTATTTGAGATCATGTATCAAGAAAATTTGTTCATGCCTTCAATTGGTAACATCCACTCACTAGGAATCTCCATGAATATTGGGGTGGACTGATGTATGATTTTGAGCCTTGGGACATTTTAGACTCCTATGATTTGTTCAAGACTTCTGGTCATCCAATGTAAGCTCACTAGAGTAAGGTGAATCATCGTCGTTTCTAACTAACTC
This sequence comes from Dactylorhiza incarnata, assembly GCA_033032865.1. NCBI lineage: Eukaryota > Viridiplantae > Streptophyta > Magnoliopsida > Asparagales > Orchidaceae > Dactylorhiza > Dactylorhiza incarnata. The sequence continues at coordinate 4,542,305 of JAWHQI010000097.1, read as the reverse complement.
TACTTTTACTATTGAGTGAGGCTAGTTAAACTTTATTCCCTATGCTAAGTCACTTCCAGGGTTAGTGAACTCCATTCAATCTAAGTTTTAGAATCATGAAGTTCTTAAGTTCACTCTATATGTTATACTTGAAGTATGAGTAGGGAATCAACTAAATTACATGGACCATTTTACCTAAAGACATCAAAATACCCAGATACGTAACATTATACATGCTTTACTAAAATGGGTCTACAGGGAGCTATACTACACCAAAAATTCTGTATGACATATCATTAGAAAGGTAAGAGCAAGAGCTACAACTTTTGTGTTGACCACATGTTCTGAATTTGAGTGTAAGTCATTCAATTTACTGCCTAAAGTTTCAGCATGGGGTGTGACAATTAATTACTATTCATTTATTCAATCTAGTGATCAAAAATTCCAAGCTTCATATCTTCATTTCTACCTAGCCAAACCTCATAAAAATTTTACAGATGACTTAATCATGACTTGGGGAGAGAACCCTTGAGATTTCATTAAAAATTAATAACTAATGTTTCCTAAATTCACAAAATTCATAAAATGGAATATCTAGCAAACTATAGAAAAAAATGTCCTTTAAACATTCTAAATTTCTCACCAAGCATAGGTCATGCATGGATGCATGCATGGCCTGAAAATCATTCATGTTGCATGCACCAATATTTTTAAATTTCAAAAATACCAAAATCTTAAACCATGTACATGTCACACCAAAACAAGCCTACAGGGAGATATACTCAGCCAAATTTTTTGTATAATATATCAATGGAAAGGTAAGACAAGGATCTACAATTTGGGTGTTAAGCACTTGGTCTGATAATGAGTGGATGAGGGTCAAATTTCAGCTCAAAGTAATAGTACAGAATGTGACTCACACTGTCACTATTCATTTATATAAATAAATTGGTCTGCGATTAAGGATCTCATCAGATCCAACGGCCAGAGAGCCGTCTTCAACCTCCCGCCAAGGCTGAGAAAGAAAGTGCCTGGGCTAACTTTGAGCCCGATTTCCCGGCCACCTACTTGACACCACGGCCGACCACCACCACCACCACCTTCACGGAGGTGGGGGGCTGTCGGGACGGCGGTCTTGATCGGCCGGCGGCGGCCGGGATAAGGAAAGAGGGGAGGGTCATTTTGACGGAAAAACCCGTGAAAACCAGTGGTGGATCTCGCTCGATTGAGCTCATCTCACCTACTATTTGATCTAGATGGCTAGCACGAGGGGAGAGAGAGAGGTACGGGCCTGAGTTTGTGGTCGGAGGCGCGGATTTGCCCTTGTTCCCATGCGCGAGTTGTCGCTGCCGGAATCCATGGCCGGATGGGGGTTCTGAGCTCGAAAGCTTCGCCGGAGTTGGGGGATTGTCCTCGTGGAGCTCACTGAACGTGAAGGCGGCCTCAAATGAGGCTGAGGGGGAGTTAAAGTAGGGGATTCAAATGGGTGGTTCGGCCATTAATGCCACCTCTCAAACACCCAATTCATGGCTTCCAGCTCGAGCCAAACCAGTTGGGCATCAATCCTGAGGTCAGGTGAGGAGAGAGGTGGAAGGGAGGTGCCATTTGGCACTCTAAACCCACATTCGAGGTGGGTGAAATCACTCCTTTGTAAAACACTATTCACCTGATTTTTCACCCCCTTCATGACCATGCATGGTTGCCACCTCAGCTCAAACAAATGGTGGTGGGGGGGGGGGGGGGGTTTACTCTCCAAGGTCATCTGAATAGATTGGGTTAAGGTGGGGTGTGCCATTTGGCATGGTGCTCAAAACTTCCTCTCTTTCTCTCTCTTCCTATTTTTGTCATTTTCTCCAAAACTAATTCCCTAATTTTCAATTATTTTGATTTATTAATTAAAAATGGATTCACTTATATCATGGGCTGAGCATTGTTTGAGATTGGGCTAGGGCCCAAGGAAATTCAATTTTTGACCCAAGGGGACTTGGTGGGTCATTTTGAGGCCTAGCTTTGCCCTAGCTTATTTAGGTCAATATGAGTAGTTCAAATGAACTTAGTGGGCTCAATGAGTCCTTGGTAGGGTGCCCTAGGTGGAGGGGAAGACACAAAGGGGCCTTGAGTTCAGTTTTGAGCTTGGAGGAATAGTGGAGGTCCTTAGGGTTTGCCCTAATTTCCAATTTGGAGGGCCCATTGGGTTAGAGAACCTCAATGGAAACCCTAGGGTTCAAGGCTCCTTGTTGATACTAGTTGATTCTCAAACTTAGGGTGTTACCTTTATGTGGCTAGGGAGCTCACCCTAGTGTCACCTAATCTCCTGTTGGTCTAGGGAGCTTGTTTAGAAGGGGGGAGTGTCAAAACCTGTACTAGGGGGTCTAGTAATTTTGGAGATGTTACAATTCCCAATATGCAATAAAATAATTTCGTCCGCGAAATTTAAGATTAGGTGTACGGGTTTTGACATAATAAGAAAACACAATCTTTAAGGAAGAGTGCGAAGCGTACCTGAGTTGAATAGCCTTGGATACTTTTGTTGCATGAGATCCAGGGGTTCCCAGGTATGCTCCTCTTGGCCATGATTAGACCACAACACCTTGACTAGCGGAATCTTCTTCTTTCTTAGGATCCGGACTGCCGTTTCATCAATTCGGATTGGCTCTAGAAGAACAGTTCTATCAGAGGCCACTGGATATGAAGTTGAAGTTACATGTTGATCTGGTCGGAGTAGCGCCTTCCGGAGGGAGGAGATATGAAAAACGTTGTGCAAACCGGCCAAGTCCGAGGATATATAGTTCTAATCTATATGCCACGGGACCGATTCTTTCTAGAATTCTGAAAGGCCCGAGGTACCTGGGGCTGAGCTTCTTCAGTCCCCGTACCCGGGTGATGCCAAGAGCTGGTCGGATCTTTAGAAAAACCTGGTCATCCACATAGAATTCTACCTGACGGTGATGCGCGTCATGGTATTTGGCTTGCCTGCTCTGGGCTTCTAGCATCTTCTCTCGTATCGAGCGTACTTGTGCATCGGTGTCTTCAATGAATTCGGATCCTAAGGCCGAGGGGTCTTCAACTTGCACGCAAGATAATGGAGTTCTGCACCTTCTTCCGTACAGGGCTTCATAGGGAGCCATCCCTATGGAGGCATGATGGCTATTATTATAAGAAAATTCTATTAATGGCAACAGTTTCTCCCAAGGTTCTCCGCTATCTAGTATGCACAACCGGAGGAGGTCTTCCATTGTTCGGATAGTGCGCTTTGTTTGCCCGTCAGTTTGTGGGTGGAAGGCAGTGCTGAAATTCAGTCGGGACCCCAGATAGGCTTGGACAGCCCTCCACTCCCTGGAAGTGAACCTTCCATCTCGATCTGATATGATGGTCTTTGGCGTGCCGTGGTATCGCACAAACTGTTCAACGAAGAGACGAACTAGCACGCTGACCGGGGCCTTCTTTCTCATCGGGATAAATCTGGCCACTTTTGTTAATCTGTCGACTATTACCCAAACTGAGTCATGACCAGAGCGGGACCTTGGTAACCCATGTACGAAGTCCATCGAGATATCTTCAAATTTCCAAACAGGAACTGCCAAGGATTGAAGCCGCCCTGCCGGGATGCATATGCAATTACATGACCGTTTTGCATTAGTACAGCACCCATTCCTTGGTAAGAGGCGTCAGTGTAAACTTGGAAGCCCTCCTTCCCTGATGGCAAGGCAAGAATTGGAGCCGAGATTAATCTGGCTTTTAAGTCCTGGAAAGCTGCTTCACACTTGGGGGTCCAGATGAACGGCGAATTTTTCTTCGTTAACGTGGTAAGCGGTAATGCGATCCGGGAGAAACCTTGTACGAACTTCCGGTAGTATCCGGCAAGTCCTAGAAAGCTCCTTATGTCTGAGGCCGTTTTCGGTTGGGGCCAATCTCGGACAGCTTGGATTTTTGCTGGGTCAACTGCCAATCCACCGTCGCTGATGATGTGGCCTAAGAAGGCTACTTCACTGAGCCAAAATTGGCACTTACTGAACTTTGCGTAAAGCTTATTCTCCCGGAGTTTCTGGAGAGTTAAGGATAAATGCTGGACGTGGTCCTCCTTTGTTTTCGAATAAATTAGAATGTCATCTATAAAAACGATGACGAAGGAATCTATGTATGGTTCAAACACTTTGTTCATTAAACTCATGAATGCAGAGGGAGCATTCGTGAGTCCGAATGGCATTACCGTGAACTCGTGTAATCCATACCTGCTACTAAAAGCCGTCTTTGGGATATCCTCCTCCCGGGTCCTCAGTTGGTAGTATCCTGATCTGAGATCTAGTTTTGAATACCAAAAGGCCCCTTGCAACTGATCAAACAGTTCGTCTATACGAGGTAAGGGATATGTGTTTCTAACCGTTAGACGGTTGAGCTCTCTATAGTCGATGCATAATCTCAGGGTTCCGTCTTTCTTTTTAACAAAAAGGATCGGGGCTCCCCAAGGTGATGAACTAGGCCTTACGAAGCCTACTTCTACTAACTCTTGTAATTGACTTCGAAACTCGGTTAGTTCCTTTGGTGCCATTCTATACGGTGCTTTGGATACTGGTTTTGCTCCCGGTATCAATTGGATTTGAAAGTCGGCTTCTCTATGTGGGGGCAGTCCGGGTAGTTTGTCGGGGAAGACATCGGAAAAATCTTTTACTACCGGAATGTCCCCTATAGGTTCACTTGATTCCTCCATTCCGAAGCAAACTAAGAATAACTCATCTCCTTAAAGATGTGATTTAACATCCTGGACGGAAGATAAGAGGTTTTTGGAGACTGGCAAGGCATTTTCAAAGATGATTGTGGTGTCCCCGTGACGAATAGTAACCCTTCGTTGCTGACAATCAATTATGGCGTGATACTGAGATAGCCAGCTCATGCCCAACACTAGGTCGTATTTGACAAGTTTCATCGCAGTAGCTGAGGTTTCAAAATTCTTTCCACCGATGGTTACGTCTACGTCACAAGTCGAGGTGACACTGATTACGGATCCGTCGGGAAGGCGGACTTCCCTAGCAGGACCCAAGCGGTAGCTTAATCCTTTCAACTCCTTAATAAAGTTTTCTGATATAAAAACGTGAGTTGCTCCACAATCGAACAAAGTGAGGGCAGGTTTTCCGTTTACAGAAAGAATGTCTGTGATTGCGAATTTGAATGTTATCTAGTTAAGTGATAGTTCTTACGTTACCCATGTTTAGGAGAAGAGTTTAAGGGAACAAATTAAGTAAAATAAAGGAAAGGGAAATCTTGGAATACCTGTAATAGTCTCCTTGGGTTTGCAAGGTTGGGCCAGGTCCAGAGCATATAGTTGATTGTCGGCGAGTTGACGGTTACCTCCTTGGTGTCCTCGTCCTCGACCTCGACCTCGGCCTCCAAAGTGTTGATAAGGGGGCCTTTGGGGTGGAGGAGGGAATGTTCTCTGAGGACAGAATGCCTTCACATGACCGGGCTGGTGGCAGAAGAAGCATAGCTGAGGAGGAGGGGCCCCACCCAACTGCTTAGGTGGCTCCCGGGCTTGCAGTGGTTGCGGTACCAAAACTGTGTGGGATCCTTGGCCTTGATCGAAGTTTGGACGAGGTCTTCCCCCACTCCTCTGATTCCTAATGAACTGATCCTGCTGATGTGGGAGCTGTCTATCTCCTCTTCGCTCCTCGTCAGCAGCTCTCTTCCCCCTGCCCCAGGTCATCAGATGATCCGCTTCCAATCTCTTTGCTGCTTCAGCAATCTTGGCCAGACTAGCATCTGCTACGAATAAGAGTGCTTGCCTCAGGTCATCCCGCAGTCCCTTAAAGAACTTCTTGGTGAATCCTGCCTCACTGAACTGGTAAGAAACTAGGAATCGGGATAGGTGGGCAAATTCTCGTTGATATTCCAAGACAGTCCTATTTCCTTGCCTTAACTGTAAGAATTTCTCCTCTAGCTCGTCTCTCGCTGACTGAGGAATGAAGTGCTCCAGCAAAGCTCCTCTGAACTCCTCCCAAGAGATTTCACTGTAGTCGTAACCTAAGAAGGTTGTATCCCTTGATGTCTTCCACCAGTGCTTAGCATGAGAGCGAAGTGCTGAGACTGCTAGAGCCACTGCTTCGGTTGTTGGGAAGCGGATTCCAGCAAGCATTTCTTGAATGGTATCGATCCATTCCTCAGTTTGTACTGCTGATTCTGTACCCGATAAGGATGGCGGAGAGAGTCCTTTGAACACACTGAGCCAGTTTGAAGCCGGGTTGGGCTCCCTAACTGGGGCTTGATCCCTGAATGCTTGCAGAATAGCCTGCAGTGTCTGCCCCACATTGTCTTCTTGAAATTGAGCGGGGGGCGGAGGTGGAGGGGGAACCCTATTCTCTGGGACAGGATTCTGCAAGATGAGAAGATAAGAATGAGAAATTGAAAAGAGGTATTGATCTCACGTGGCTAGATGAGAAATGGTCGGGAGGAAAACCCTTATGGGCACACCATTGCTTCCGCTGCTAGTTTGTCCGCAAACTAGACTCGAACGGGGTGTAACAAGGGTTTGACAGAATATGTAGGATCGATTGCGCTTTGATACCCTTTGTAAGACCCCTTCCCCCGGACTTCCCCAAAACTTGGAAGGACGGAGGGAACATGAAGAGAAATGGGCCCCGAAAACGGGACAACAAGTAGTCGAGGCCCTTTTAGCCTTACTATGGGTCTTACTGCCAAGAACCGCCGTCTCATGGTGGACTGCCACCACTTAACGCCGATTCTGCCGACAAAATCTAGAGGAAGCATCCATAGTTAATATTCATAAGAGAAGCATATCCATCCATAAACCAAATGACATATAAAGGTAGCATCATAGTCTGGTACAAAATCATAAGGGAGTACTCGGGAACAAACCCGGTCAAATAAAGCTAAAACTAAATCTCCTCGAAAACTAAAGTGACCGTAACACAGTCCTCATCACGAAGTACTAAGAATCTAGGGCGAAATCTCACGGTAGTACGGCCGCCAATAGAAGGGTCTCCTGAATCTGTAGCTCCTGCCGGATCAGGTCCTCCTGTCCTCTGGTGCTGGGTCTCCTGGTGTTGCCTCCCCTGTGTTAGGTCACAACCGACCGTCAGTCTAAAAGACTTAGCCACAACCTCCCCGCCTCCCCCTGCGACTCCTAGGCACCGGGCGGAGAGGGGGAAGAGGAAGGACACAAAGCAACATAATCTCAAGCAGATGGCAAATGGTAGGTTAATTAACTATAACACATATTTATATAGATGATCACGGTAAACTAAGTGAGAACAGGCGAGTATAGAGTACGACAATGAACATTGTACAAGGAAACTAGCATCATAAGCAATATCACAACATAAGACAAGCAATAGAAAGTGTAACATATCGCAGTTTAAGGAGCATCCATTAAAAGTAAACAAACCACGGTACATGGGGCAACAGTGAGTTTTTATAATTCTAAGGAAGAAAAACCTTACTTATCAATTCAAAAGATAAGTTAAGGGGTCGTTTTGCAGGGCCCATCATATAAGGCATCCCATACTACTTTATATGATGGGGGATAAAAAAAAGGAAAAGATGAGTGATATGATGTATGCTATGTTATGCAATGATGCACATTATTATGAAATGGTGATCTACTCACACACACGACTCTGTACGTACAGACCTTGTAAGTTCCCCATTGTTCAAGGTGTAGCTATCACCCAGGGTCTCACTACTGTGGCCATAGTGACAGTGGGTCGGGCTCCCCCACTTCTAGGCGAGTACACACACTAACAGGCCTAGACCTCTCCACACTCCCTCCGAGACCCACGCGTGGGTGGACTAGTCGTGCTTTTTGCTGCGCGTCAGACTTAGATAGGCCAAGTATGAGTTTAGGGATGGTAGCTTCTCCACATCATCAACTAAGCCAGATCCCTAACCTTCATCACTCGCCTGAGTCAACGTATGTCCGCCGGTGTGCCAGCCCTGACCATACCGAAGACCCGCCACAGATTCCATTTGTTCATAAAAGTTTTACCCCGAGCTTACAGCTCGCAATTAATCGTATAAAATACGGGCTCAGCCAGCCTCTCACTAGGCCTCAAGACAAGTTCATTTCCAAGGTAAGCATGTGGAATTGTTTAATAATGTATTTACTTGACTCTAAATTACAAGTTCTCTCCCAGTTGACCCTACTCTTGAAAATTTGAATGGTGAACCTAGATTATCGTACCAATCCTCACCCTATCATGTGGGGTTGATTACGTTGTAGCATGATCCGATCGACACGGTGCCCTTACCTTAGCTTATAGACTTAGGGATTTAGAAATTTACCTTGGACTTCCCGAGGCATAGACCTAAGTGCCTTGGGGTAGGTTAAGTGATGTGGGATCACGCAACTGAGACCTCCACAGGACTTGAAGTCGTTTAACTCGTCTTAATTATACTACCTTAAATGGTCACTTTAGATTCTCCTCGTATTGCTTTAGTTCCTGTTCCAACATGGGCATGAGGTTCTATTGATCCGACACGTCCTCGAGTGGTTATCTTCTAATGATTTGAGTCTATAGAATTTAACAATTACTCCAAGGAATTCATATTAACTTGAGTTTCAAGCCCCAAGAGGTTAAGTTTCAGGAGGAGAGCGATTTGTTCAAATGGAATCTTTATAATTGTATTCATTGGAGAAGGCATCAGTTGTCTTCCGAGTATATGAGCATTATTAATGGGCCTTATGGGATTAAGATTTATATCTCCCAAGTTCGGTATTACGCAACGATCTAGATTCACTTAATGAGTATTCAATTTATTCCGGATACCGAAAGGGGCATTTTACTATTCACCGAAGGCCTGCCTAACTCCATTCTTGAAGAGGGGACTTCCTTTCATTTTGCTGGTTGTCCTACCAATTTATTACCATGAGTTATTTGAGATCATGTATCAAGAAAATTTGTTCATGCCTTCAATTGGTAACATCCACTCACTAGGAATCTCCATGAATATTGGGGTGGACTGATGTATGATTTTGAGCCTTGGGACATTTTAGACTCCTATGATTTGTTCAAGACTTCTGGTCATCCTATGTAAGCTCACTAGAGTAAGGTGAATCATCGTTGTTTCTAACTAACTCTACTTTTACTATTGAGTGAGGCTAGTTAAACTTTATTCCCTATGCTAAGTCACTTCCAGGGTTAGTGAACTCCATTCAATCTAAGTTTTAGAATCATGAAGTTCTTAAGTTCACTCTATATGTTATACTTGAAGTATGAGTAGGGAATCAACTAAATTACATGGACCATTTTACCTAAAGACATCAAAATACCCAGATACGTAACATTATACATGCTTTACTAAAATGGGTCTACAGGGAGCTATACTACACCAAAAATTCTGTATGACATATCATTAGAAAGGTAAGAGCAAGAGCTACAACTTTTGTGTTGACCACATGTTCTGAATTTGAGTGTAAGTCATTCAATTTACTGCCTAAAGTTTCAGCATGGGGTGTGACAATTAATTACTATTCATTTATTCAATCTAGTGATCACAAATTCCAAGCTTCATATCTTCATTTCTACTTAGCCAAACCTCATAAAAAATTTACAGATGACTTAATCATGACTTGGGGAGAGAACCCTTGAGATTTCATTAAAAATTAATAACTAATGTTTCCTAAATTCACAAAATTCATAAAATGGAATATCTAGCAAACTATAGAAAAAAATGTCCTTTAAACATTCTAAATTTCTCACCAAGCATAGGTCATGCATGGATACATGCATGGCCTGAAAATCATTCATGTTGCATGCACCAATACTTTTAAATTTCAAAAATACCAAAATCTTAAACCATGTACATGTCACACCAAAACAAGCCTACAGGGAGATATACTCAGCCAAATTTTTTGTATAATATATCAATGGAAAGGTAAGACAAGGATCTACAATTTGGGTGTTAAGCACTTGGTCTGATACTGAGTGGATGAGGGCCAAATGTCAGCTCAAAGTAACAGTACAGAATGTGACACACACTGTCACTATTCATTTATATAAATAAATTGGTTTGCGATTAAGGATCTCATCAGATCCAACGGCCAGAGAGCCGTCTTCAACCTCCCGCCAAGGCTGAGAAAGAAAGTGTCTGGGCTAACTTTGAGCCCGATTTCCCGGCCACCTACTTGACACCACGGCCGACCACCACCACCACCACCTTCACGGAGGTGGGGGCTATCGGGATGGCGGTCTTGATCGGCCGGCGGCGTCCGGGATAAGGAAAGAGGGGAGGGTCATTTTGACGGAAAAACCCGTGAAAACCAGTGGTGGATCTCGCTCGATTGAGCTCGTCTCACCTCCTATTTGATCTAGATGGCTAGCACGAGGAGAGAGAGAGGTACGGGCCTGAGTTTGTGGTCGGAGGCGCGGATTTGCCCTTGTTCCCATGCGCGAGTTGTCGCCGCCGGAAGCCATGGCCGGATGGGGGTTCTGAGCTCGAAAGCTTCGCCGGAGTTGGGGGATTGTCCTCGTGGAGCTCACTGAACGTGAAGGCGGCCTCAAATGAGGCTGAGGGGGAGTTAAAGTAGGGGATTCAAATGGGTGGTTCGGCCATTAATGCCACCTCTCAAACACCCAATGCATGGCTTCCAGCTCGAGCCAAACCAGTTGGGCATCAAGCCTGAGGTCAGGTGAGGAGAGAGAGGTGGAAGGGAGGTGCCATTTGGCACTCTAAACCCACATTCGAGGTGGGTGAAATCACTCCTTTGTAAAACACTATTCACCCGATTTTTCACCCCCTTCATGACCATGCATGGTTGCCACCTCAGCTCAAAAAAATGGTGTGGGGGGCGGGGGGGGGGGGGGGGGGGGGGGGGGTTTACTCTCCAAGGTCATCTGAATAGATTAGGTTAAGGTGGGGTGTGCCATTTGGCATGGTGCTCAAAACTTCCTCTCTTTCTCTCTCTTCCTATTTTTGTCATTTTCTCCAAAACTAATTCCCTAATTTTCAATTATTTTGATTTATTAATTAAAAATGGATTCACTTATATCATGGGCTGAGCATTGCTTGAGATTGGGCTAGGGCCCAAGGAAATTCAATTTTTGACCCAAGGGGACTTGGTGGGTTATTTTGAGGCCTAGCTTTGCCCTAGCTTATTTAGGTCAATATGAGTAGTTCAAATGAACTTAGTGGGCTCAATGAGTCCTTGGTAGGGTGCCCTAGGTGGAGGGGAAGACACAAAGGGGCCTTGAGTTCACTTTTGAGCTTGGAGGCATAGTGGAGGTCCTTAGGGTTTGCCCTAATTTTCAATTTGGAGGGCCCATTGGGTTAGAGAACCTCAATGGAAACCCTAGGGTTCAAGGCTCCTTGTTGATACTAGTTGATTATCAAACTTAGGGTTTTACCTTTATGTGGCTAGGGAGCTCACCCTAGTGTCACCTAATCTTCTGTTGGTCTAGGGAGCTTGTTTAGAAGGGGGGAGTGTCAAAACCTGTACTAGGGGGTCTAGTAGTTTTGGAGATGTTACACAATGAGCATTAGTGGTCAATGATATTATCACAACCTTAAGGGAATCCCCGTACAGTGTCACTTGCACACTCAAACACACGAGTGACAGTACACAGCCCCCCTGTGTGGCCGTGACTGTGCCGCAACCTCACGCATGACACCCTCTCTTTCTCCTCTCTCTCTCACTTCTCTCTTTTCTCCTTTCAAAGCTGCATTTATTTATTTGATTTGACACTCACAATTATATAATATAATAATTATGACAAGTTAAAAAGTTGATTTTTACAATTTATTTTTGACAACTTGATTTTTCTTTTTTTGGATGCATAATTACGTAGATAGACATAATAATTTAAATTATTTTGAACTGAATAAAAGAATGTGATGACATTAAATAGATTATGAATGTTTTACGAAAAGAGAACTTTTCCATTTTAATATAATATATTGATATATAAATATATAGAGAGAGCAAAAATAATAATCTTGTATTAAAGGAAGTTTCTCTTGGGAGTAATCAATATTTAAACATATTTTGATGAGTGGGAGTTTGGATAAAGGCCCAAAACGGAAATGGAACTCCGCCGTCTCACCAATTGACGGCGTCAAATAATCTACCATTTACCACGTAGTGATGTCCTCATGCCGTCACGCGGCTCTTGGTGGAGCCGTTCCTGCGGCCGCCCCTTAACTGGTCCAACTCTGCCCCCAGAATTGAATTGAGTGTAGCTTTGGATAAAGGACACCAGGGCAGTAACCCAGTTGAGCTGCGCCACAGGAAAGGCAACAGGATGGCAGAAAAGAGTTGGCGAATTTAGAATTCTGTTCGAGCCTTTTCTTTTCCTTCCGTCTTCTTGGCACCCGGCCCGCCCTTTCTCTCTCATCCGGAGAGAGATTTTTCCAGTTTTACCCCCCTTATCTTCTGGATATTAATTCTCAACAGCTCCCAACTTCGTCTTCTTCGTCTCTAACGTGCTGTCGAGATCTCCCCCTCCTCTCTCTCTCTCTCTCTCTCTTCGAGCCGGCGAGAGGGTGAGCCGATCAGGCGCCTCCGTTGCCGGTAAACTCTATAGGTTCCGGCGTGGGGGAAGGGGAAAGTGTAAATTAATCGAAGTGCTAATTTGCTTAAAAAATAAGGAACCCGGATTCGGGTTTTTTTTGGTTGCTTGCAATGCAGGGGGAAAGGGAGAATCAGAGCGTCATTAGCTTCCGCACGGCACGGATTCCGAGAACATCCCTTCGCCGAAACTCATCCTCGTTCTTCGCCGCCTCCTCCGGCTCCATCTTGCTTTAAGCTATAATCAATTATTGTTCCGTTGTCGGCCTTTAAATACGAACGCCCCCTTCTCTCTCTTGCTCTCTCTGTCTTGATCCGCTTCGCCGGATTTTTGCTGTGTCCGCCGCCTTACTATCGTTCTGTTGATACGTTCTGACTGGAAGGACATTTGTTGATGATTGGCCGGAGGTACGTTTTTGTTTCGTTTTAATTCAGTAGTTGTGTAGAATTTGTAGAATTCAGTTGATCGGATCCCGATTTTTACGTTTCTAGCTCCGGATTTACCAAACCATTGCTGATTCGTGAGCTGGTTTTACTTATTTCCTCTTCATTTTATTTTGGAAAATTCCATTTGAGCTAATGAATTCGAATCTATTGCAAACTGTTTGGTATAGTGATCGATTTGTCTGGATTGTTGCGATGTTTTTTGGGAGCTGGGGCTACAGGATGCTGTCTCATATCATGGATCAGAGTTATCTGTCATCGCTCGTCATGTTACCGACTCCATCACCATTCATTCAAGAAGACAGCTGCCTTCCTTCGGCTGTGAGTATTTTATTAGATGCGGTTATCTTTTTGACCTCCATTTGCGTCTTAGGCATTTTCTTCCTCTTCTTTTTTCAGATCATTGATTAGAACTTATTAGAAAAGTGGATTTCTGGTCTGTAGATCATTTGCTGTATGCGCCTGTTCTCTTTTACTCTCCCCACCGTCATCATTCTTTTGAAGAAAGTAATTTTCTCCGTGATCCCTCATTTTGAAATCGTACATATGCATAATTTTAGCTCTACTTGCTTACTCGTATTCTTGCTTATTTACCAGAAGCTGCCGCTTGGTTTCCAGAAGACTTAGATTATGCTAGACAATTCTGGTGAGTTTCATGTGACTTATAGATTTCACAGTAGTTATAAAATTTTATGTTCTTATGCTGTGACAATTCATGCAATATGTTTTTGCATGTCATGGTGAAATTTTGTTATATGTTCATAAGATGGAAATAGTTAGAGTCAGAGAAATACTCAGCCATCAATTCTTTCTATTGTCAGCATGGCAATAACTTTATGGCCGACATTGTGTTTTCATGTTGATTCCATTCACTTATTGTGGTAATATCTTGGGAGAAAAAACACAATTGGTCGGCTTATGTTCTTCTTCAAATATGGGTGTTGTGATGGGGGGGGGGGGGGGGGGGGGGAGATTTACTTTCTTATCTTCTTCTAATTTCTTGCAAAACATGTTATACTTGGTATTTCTCTATTGCTTGAGTGTTGTTGTTGTTGTTGAGGTAGTTACATTACAGAACCGTAGCGGGAAATTAAAACTTTTACGATAGGTTGACGGTATGCAGTTAAGTAAATAACTCAAAGTTATGTAGGCTTGGAAATATGGTGTGCATTGGTTTATGTACAGTGTATAGTTTGAAATTTTAGATGGACAATATTTTTAATTCTTCCATAAAATTTTACATAAAGATGGAAGTGAAATCCAGTAAAAGAATTGAATGAAATGTTCTTATTCAATGATAATTCTTATCCACGCTCACAGTTATTTAACAAAAAATATCAAATTTAATGAAAAAAAGATTTTTATACTCTCGCCTAACCACAACCGGCGAAGAGGCGCGAGGGTATAAAAGACATTCTCTCTAAACTGAATTCTATTCAATACATTATGTGCTAAATTGTTGTATCCTTGTAATTGCTATTTGCTTAGTTACTTGAAAGTTCTTTCTCATGCAATTTGGCAGGATTTAGTTTTCAATTACTTGTACGGATGTTTTTCAGGACTAGAAAAAATGTCTTTAATGCCTGGAAGCAATTCAATTTCCTCGTCACCCTTGGAAAAGCTTCTTCCAGTGGGAGGAAATTATATAAACTTTTCAGAACTTCCCCAAATTTTTCTTTCAAAGGGGCACAAAGCAAGGACAAGTGCAGAAAGTCCTAACTCGCCAGTAACTTATTCAGGAGTTCCTAGCCAAAATATCTTACCTCACGCAAATGCAATACAACTGAATGGTTTTCATTATGAAAACAGCCTCTTCTCGAGTTCCTTGTCAGAAAAATTTGTAAAATGTATGTGGTTTCTTCTGTTTTCCTTGGTCATTCTGCAAACTGTTCTAGTTCGACTATTAATTGTAATCTATTGATGAAATTTATGGAAAAATAGTTTATCTTCTTCTATCGTCTTTATACTCATAAATGTTTTGCACTTCTATGGAGTATGCTTTAAATCTGAAATTGACGGCCTCTTTTTCATGATGACAATACAGTGGGGTTGGTTTCAAGTGATACTCATTTTGGTAAATCAGCGGATGTAACTGACTATGAATTTTTGGAAGGTGAGGCTTTGGAGTCCCTGAAAGAGATTGAAGCACAAACTATTGGTGATCTTCTTCCTAATGATGATGATTTATTATCTGGCTTGATCGATGATATTGAATTTCTTGAGCAATCCAACAATGGCGATGAAGATGATTTATTCTGTAGTGGGGGAGGGATGGAACTGGAGTCAGATGAAAGTTTTAACTACAATAAAAAGTCTGATTTTGTCTGTGGGGTGTCCTCAAGTTGTCAAATTGGTGGATTGAACGGAAAATATACTAGTGAACTCATGCATGCACAACAAACCTCTAGGACCCTAATTCTGAGAAATATCGGAAGCAACATTCAAGATGCTGAACTGAAGGTTCTTTTTGAGGTATTTGCTTTTTAATATATGTCTACACCCTTCTTATATTAAGTTAAACAAATCATTTGTACGGTGACAAGGCCATCTTTCACACCCATCATATATTGTTTTCTATTTCTTTAGCAATTTGGAGTTATTCGGGGACTTAATACAACCAGCAAAAATCAAGGAGTTGTTTTGGTGTCTTACTACGACATTAGAGCAGCAAGGAACGCTGTGAGAGCACTTCAGGACAGATTGATGAGGCAACAAAATGTTGAAATAAACTATTTTCTTCCAAAGGTATTTGTTCTTGTACAGATATCAAGGTTTATCTGACTTTGATTTATGTCCTCCATAAATGTTTCTATTTCTTGAAACCGATAGGCATCTTTACATTGGTATTTCTCTAAATATAAAGACTGATAAATTATGAAAAATTTAAAACACAGTGGTCTGATATTAGTTCGCATTTGCAAGTTCATGATAACTTATGAATGTTCTTGTCTTTAGTCTTCGGAATAAGTATGCATATATAAGGCGAGATTTCTGATGGTCTTTCATGCTGATGAAGTTGTTCTCTTGGCAAAGTTTATTTCCAATTTGTTGTTTGGATACTTCTTGTGTAGCTTTGAAAGCTGCAGAAATGAAAAATATTTAATAAATAACTTATGATCTTACCGTACTAAAACTTGTTTTCTCTTGGTAGAGTCTCTGGACAGTACTCCAAGAAGGTCTTCCCATATTAAATCAGTTCCTACTGTTGTCGTGACAATGGATGTGATTGTATAAGTTCAAACTGTGGCAAGTAGTCTCTATGAAATTTATGAGTACATACTTCCATAGCAATGAAAGACACGATGTACTTAGGCATTAGTGAGATTATGGCTAAAGATAGGGTGCAATGGCGTCTAAGGATCCATATAGCCGACCCCGCTATGGTGGGATAAAGGCTTGAGTGTTGTTGTTGTTATACTTACATAGCAATCCTGAAAAAATAATTGTTCATCTCAGGGGTTGAGAATAATGTGGTTACCTTGTTTTCTAAAAAAATAAAGGTTATAATGTTACTTTTTCTTAACTTTGTTTCTCCAGGTCTTTCTGTTCAGAAATAAACTAGTTTGCAAGTACATTCAATTCTGAATAATTTTTTTAGTATGACTATCTTTAGTTTTTGAATTTCATATACTAAGATGCATGGGCATGACATAATGAATTTGCAACACTATATTTTGAGGTCTAGGTGTCATCGTTATGAAGTGCTAAAGTACAAACTCAATACGACTTGAACTGAGAATAGTATTACTATAAAAAATATGAATTGATTAGGTATAGAACCGAGTTAGGGTGAAAAAATTGTCTATAAAGTCAAAGTGACTTAGTATCAGGACAATATCTTCATCCACTTGGATTGTTATGGCTAGTAGAAGCTTTACATTTTTTAAGAAAAGAAAAATGAGAAGTGGTATGCCAAATCCATTGCCTTGGAGTGCTGATTGATTGTGCAAGTGTCTGACACAACAGAGGACCCGTGTTGCTCTTCATAGATCATATAGACGTGTGTACAGAAAAAAAGTGTGTTCGAAGCACGCTAAAATCATCAATAATGTGTATTTGTTTGACTGTTGAATTGTTTTTCTTTCTACTGCTTGCTATCTTGCTCCTCAAATTTTACATATCCGCCACTAGGCTAGCATACTTTGCTGATTATGTTAATTCCTATGCTAGGGTTTCAACAAATTTCCATAATATTTAATGCAGGATAATTCTTCAGAAAGAGACAGAGACAATGCTATAGTTATTATATTGAACATTGATTCTTCTGTTTCAAATGATGATATACATCGAATCTTTGGATCATATGGAGAAATAAAAGTGGTCAGGGGCACAAATATTCTTGTGATATAATTATCTAATTTTGCTCACAAAGTTAGTGTCCTTAATTGTTTATTTGCAGATTTCCCGTGATCCACATAATCCAAACCAAAGGTCAATCGAGTTCTATGATGTTAGAGCTGCTGATGCTGCATTTTCGGCTTTAAGCATGGGTGACATTGGTGGCATGAGAATTAAAGTTGAGCCAGGCTGTTCTGGAGCTGAATGGCGGTGGTATTTTCTCTTTACTTTAGATGTCTTTATTTCTCATCATAAAGTGCATGTTTCTGTTATTAGCATTCAGCTCAGCAAATGAGTTCAAAATTATTAGTGAAGCATTGTTTTCAGTGTTGCATTTAGTTATATTTGAAAATTATTTGAAGTTATGTTACTTATTTATCTTTTTTCTATTGTACGTTCTCCCCAATAATAAATTATTTCATTTATTTAATATAAGATCTAGCACTTGCCTTTGTTTTCTGAAATAATTCGTGCAGTACCAGACATGAAACCTGTAGTGTTTGTTGTTTGCTGTAGTTATTGAAAATTAAATGTGTTGTTATAATAAGAGTCGAGGGTATTTATGTAATACGGTTTTTCCTCCTTTGTAGGCTATATATATAGCTAATCTAATGATAAGCTCTCCTAATTTCGCAACTTGGTATCAGAGGGCAAGGTTAAACCGAAACCCTAATCGCGCGTTTCCTTCACTCTACCCGCCGCATGTTCGCTTCCCTCTTTCTGTCTGCGTCTCCTGCGGCTGTCGATGTTGTCGGCGTCCCCGCCTTAAGACGTCGCCACCCTAATCAGCGACTCCAGCGGCCGCCTCGACATTGGCTGCGGCCAGGAAGGCCGCAGCGTATATCCGTCCCTGGCGTGAGCGGCAGGATATCCGCCCCTTGTCATGCACCGTGTAGAGCATCTCCTTCATGACCTCCATCTCCACCTGAGAAGAGCATTTATTTTGCAGATGAGAAGATAAGTAGGGGACCTAATTGCCATGAAATAGAGATGAATTAACTAACAATGATTATCCGGTAGATCATAATTACTTGACCAACCTTCATGATTTTTTTTATCAAAGTAATAAAAGCATTCAAATTCACGCCCGAACCAATCGCCTCATTCATCTTCAGACCTTATGTGACACTACTAGGAAAAATTGTTATAAAATATTTCAAGGTATGAACATTTACTCAAAGACATCAAATTAAAGGGATATGAAGGGACATATAATGTTGATGATAAGAACATAGATGGAGTTGGAAAATAAAACCAATACCCATTACTTCAGAGATTGAACCGTGTAAAACTACTAGCATATGAAATTTTAGACAAGGAGAAAACACATGGTGTTATATTCATCGAATGAAGCGAATAGTGGTAGTCCTTTGTGTGGTTAATCTTCTCACGATGTGGCAGGATCACTTCCTAGGATCTTCCTCTAAAAGTCCCTCAATTTCCTCTACCACTTCTCTTCGAACATCTCAGCCCCTACTACAGTAAGTAGAAACATGGGTAAATTTGTCTTCACCTTCTTTTGCAATGGAATCAATAGTACCTTCAACAATAGAAGGGAGATAGGCACGAATAACAACCCTATAAGCTTCCCTGAGAATAGAACCTCTTATCCTCCTAAAATTATGGACGGATACTGTAAAATTTGAGACTAGGACCAACAAGAATTATCATCACTCTCATATGAACATGATAAATATTCGAGCACTTCTCCGCTTAATAGGATAAACTAAAAGGAGTTCTACTTCAAGCTTCTTGCATCAAATGCCCTATTAACCTTAAATTTCTCTTCAAACGTCTCTATCAAATAACTCTAAATAGAATCATCAGTTTAGTATCCAAGTACTTGCAAAGCAATCTCTTACTCTATGGCCTCAATTATTTGGCTATGTAACATGACAACATGTGATCCCACATCTTCAAACGGATGTGAAGGAGGCGGATCAACTAGACACTTCAGGAATCTATAGTCAGCACACATTTCCCAACATATTTCCATCAAGGATAGTTGTCTGTGTTCAACCTCATTCTTGTAATAAAACTAGGATATAAAACAATGTATCTTTCAAATAAAGAGGTGAAAGTAGGGATTGCAGTGAGCCCACCGCTAGTGAAACCTTGAAAATGGCATATGAGGTATATATTTTACATTTCTTCACTAGATATTTGAGGAAGGAGAAGGTAGGCTTTGAAATTTAACTAAGGCGAGGATAGTGGGATCAAATTGTGACGACATGTTTGCAATTGGAAACAAAGGAGTAAGCATGATTCGAAATCAAACGAAGTCGGGAGGGGGCAAAGTCAATGTGATCAAGTTGCTAGGAAGGGGCTGCGACAGACAACAATGACAAGTGAGAAGATGGGTGGCTTCCTCGTAGTCTATGATACCATGTAAATCAAAATTTTCTCTCTATTTGGAGGATCCCACTTATGCCTACATATATTACTAATTTACGAAGTAAAACATGCTCTCCAATTGTTAGAATAATAGCTTATTTCATGTATACATTTGCCACATCAGTTGGAATTGAGATGGTGCATGTGTCCCACATTGCTCTCCCGCTCTTTAATGGGGTTGTGTTGCCACTACAACATGATATGGTTTCTCTTTTTCAAATGCAAGTATTTGACATGATTTGTTTGTATTTTGTTGGTATTATCCGTGGGTTTGTGTGCATTGAAGGATTGGTGTGTTTGTGAGTTAAAATTAAATTTGTTTTGAGGATTTATGATTTGTGAATTTGGAGTTATTATCATGGGTGACTAGGTAAATTCTGTAGATTCGATTGCATCAAATACGACTACTGTAATAATTGTCCACTGACAATTAACAAATGTAAGATTCAAAGGTTTGTGCTTGTATGGAGCTTCGAGTAGGAGTCTTGGTAATCCAATGTAAGACGGTAAAGGAAACTTGAAGTCATCCACATACACCGCAAGCATAGTGATGATCATGTCATCCACATACACCGCAAGCATAGTGATGTGATGGCCTTCATTTTCCCTGAAGAACACCGTGTGGTCAACATTGATCTGCTGGTATCTCATCCCAATCATGGCCTTCCTGAATCAGTCAAACCATGCACGGGGAGACTGCTTCAAGCCATAGAGGGACTTCTTCAGTCTACAGACTCTGCCTTCGGTCTCAGCTATGCCAAACACCGGTAGTATCTCCATGTACACCTCCTCCGCTAGATCTCCATGAAGGAACGCATTCTTCACATCTAGTTGATGCAACCTCTATCCACCATTCGCTGCCAAGCTTATCAGAGTTGTGGCAATGCTCATCTTAGCCACGGGTGCAAATGTCTCATCGTAATCGATGTCATAGGTCTGGCTATGCCCATTTGCGACATGCCATAAGTCTGGTTATACCCCTTTGCGACCAATCGAGCCTTATAGCGCTCGACAAGCCCATCCGGGTTCTGCTTCACAGTGAAAACCCACTTGCACTCGACAACCCTCTTGTTCTTTGGTAGGTGTGTCAGCTCCCAGTTCTTGTTCTTGTCAAGAGCTCTCATCTCCTCCTTCATTGCTGCTTGCCATTTTGGATCAGTTTTGGCAACCTGCCAATTGTTAAGTACAATAATACTATCCAAAGAGGTAATGAATGCTCCATGAGAAGAAGAGATTGTCATAGGAGACAAAAAAAGCAAGGTCCCAACCATATCTGTTCTGAGGGTTGTCCGCATTGCTGCGAGTAGTCCGTCGGACCGTGGTAGTAGGAGATAGAGTAGAAGGAGTGGTCTCACCAGAAAATGACTGTGGTGGTGGAGGTGCTCTAGGAGTAGAGACTGGCGTAGATAAGTGACTAGGCACTGGCATTCTAGGCACGGGTACTGGTTTTGCAGTCTGTTTCTCTTTCCTATGATATGTAAGCAGTTCCTCCTGAGTCGTAGGCCTCACGCCTCTCACTTCCTCCTCCTGCTCCTCATTACTCCCATGCTCCTCCACTGATCCTTCATGCCATACCTCCAGATCTGTCACCAAACTCTCCCTCTCTTGACTCATACTTTTGGTATTTGGCAATTCTTGTATGAGTTGGGCCTCCTCCCGTCGGTAGTACTGCTCCAGCTTTGTAAAGTGGACATCCAGGCTCACGAAACTTCTCTTCTCCACTGGACTCCAGCACACGTACCCTTTCTGAGTACCAGAGTAGCCCACAAAAATACACTTGAGTGCCTTTGCATCAAGTTTTTCAGCACTCGGTCTGTTGTCCTTCACGAAGCACACAGTCGAAAACTTTTAATGGAAGCATCCCTCCATTATGTCCCTGCAACTTTTGACACGAAGATTTCCACCCGAGAATATATGATGTCATTATGTTGATCAATTGTGTTGCTGTTAACACATCGTAACCCCAGAAGCTCTGAGGGACTTTCATGTGGAGCATCATACTCCTTGCCACCTCCATCGGATGCCTGTTTTTTCTCTCCGCCACACCATTCTGTGAGGTGTGTATGCACATGTGGTCTGATGCAGTATCCCATGGACTGATAGGTACTCTGTCAATGCTCTATTAATGTACTATGTTCCATTATCCGACCTTAATGCTTTTATCGTTGTGTCGTACTGTGTTTGGACGTGCTTATGGAAATCCCGAAAACATGTAAAAACCTCACTCTTACTTTTCATCAAATATAACCAAGTGACACGCGAGGCGCAATCGATAAATGTCACAAAGTATTTATAGTCATTCAAAAAACTTACGGCACAAGGCCCCCAAACATCAGAGCACAACATCAAAAAACAAAAAGTTCATCCGTCCCGTGCTAACATAAGAACTCCTAGTAAGCTTGCCTAAGTCGCATGCATCACATACAAGTTTATGTTGATTTGTTTTTTGGAACAATAAAGGAAATAGTCTGGCTAAAGTGTCGAAAGAAGAATGCCTTAAACGCTAGTGATGTAGTAGAAGCTTATCCTCCGCACTCATCTTCGTTCCTCCTACTTCTGTCTCCCCCGCCATAGATATAAGAGCTACATCCAATTCTTCCCGATCCAAATACCATATAGCCCGTCATGTCAGGTCCCAGTCCCAAGTATCCGCCTCGTCCCTTTCTCCTGGAAGGTCATTTTGGGAATATCAAAATAAACGACACATTTTAGCTGAAAGATTATGGAACTAATGGATAGAAGGCTAACTGGAAAAGAAGGAACATGCAAGACATTGGATAGTTTTACTGAACCTGTACAATTGACCATGCCCTTACCGACCACTGATTGAAAAGTCTCATCTGTCGTTTGGATGCTATTAGCAGTATCTAGGCAAGTGTAAGAGGAGAACTCACCCGCATCTCCTGTCACGTGTCGCGAAGCATCGGAGTCAACGATCCAATCCGATGTCCTGGAAGGGTGGGCATACATAGCTGAAGTTGATGCCCCCCCCCCGGTTCCACTGTTGCTTCCTTCACCAGCTTGTTTCCTCTTGAGGCCCTCCATTATGCTCATAATACTTAGTAGAGTCTTCTCCTCGCCTCCTCGGTGTAAATAACACCAGCCTTTTCATCACAACCATTAATGCCTAGATTGGCATGATATCCACCTCTGCCACCACGCCCCTGGCCACGACCACCACCACCACCACCCAAACTCCCCTCCTTGGTTGGTCTGGGGCAAGCATACAACAGATGGCCTGTCTCCCCGTTGTTGTTGCACTGTCGTGTTTCCTCTCGTGGTCTTGGAATACCCGAGCCAGTAGCCGTTAGTGCCGACTTTACGGCTGCGGAATCTCCCGTCCCTGCCTGGAGTTTGAACCGGGTCTCCTCCTGAATCATGCCTGAGATGGCCTCTGACAGAATAGGAATCTTCGTACCCGACAGAAGTAAGACTCTCCTCTGATCGAACCGTTCATTTAACCCCTTCAAGAACTTCATGGTCCTCTTCTCTACGATAATCTTGGAAGCCCTACACTGTGGATCACTGCAACGCATACCACCAGAAGCATGGTCGTAGTCCACCCATAGTCGTTCTAACTCAGATGCGTATTCCTGCACAGTCTTCTCACCTTGAACTGTGTCATCAATTTCTCCCTTCACCTGAAAGACCCTGAGAGTGTTTCCCACTCCATCATATGTACTTCGCAGCCTGTTCCAAACCTCCATGACTGTCTCCAGGCCATCAACCGTGGCAGCAATCGATGGGGCAATCGAGCTGAGAAGCCACATGAACACCGTCATGTTGGTTGATTCCCACTCACCTCCTGCAGCTGGGTTCTCTAGCTTCTTCAACTCCCCTGTCAAGAAACCTCCAACCTTCTGTGTTGTAAGGGTCTTCCTCACGCGGCGTGACCAACCCAGATAGGTGATCGATCCTTCGAGCTTCAGGTCAACCGGTGGAAGGTCCAACTTCACCGGTTGGGTTGATGAGCCCAACAACTTCAACAAGGTAGCCACCTCTGCGTGATCCAACTTCTTGAGGACATCCTCGATTCTTTCGTCGTCGATACTGACTAGTGCACACACCAATCAAGCTTCTGGTGAGTTCGTCGAGTGAGTTCGTCGAGAGTCTGCGGTGTCGTCGAGAGTCGTCGAGTGAGTTCGTCGAGAGTCGTCGAGTGAGTTCGTCGAGAGACTCCCCCGATGTTGCCGAGCGACCTTCTGTACTGTAGCTGTGTCGACGAAATCCTCCCCCAATGTCGTCAATGAGTCTCTAGTGACGGGATCACGGAGAGACAACTCCCTTCTCACGAACTCCCGCGAGATCTTGCGACGACGGGAACCCACGCGAGATCTTGCGGCGACGAGACCTCCAACGACGGGAACTCACGCGAGGTGCGTTGAGATCGCAGCGAGATCGCGAGGACGGCTCCCTTCCCCCCGCCTCTGATACCATGTAGAATTAGGGCTTATTTGTTCCATAATTACACATAAATACATATATATATATACCTCTACAGTTCTCTAAACGCACACCACACCTCTAATACACGCCAACATGAACTAAACCCACTCACATACTAATACTTGAATATTAATAACTCTAACACTCCCCCTCAAGCTGGAGTTGAAACCTTCAGCTTAGACAACATAAAAGGAGAAGTAATGGTGGTTGGCATCGTGAGACAAAACAACAGCCACTGAGGCCCAAGTGTGTGTCACCGAGGATAATCCAACCGGGCATAAGCCACACGTCATTGGTCCACAAGCCAACTATGATCACGCTGGATGCTCCCTATGCTAAAACCAGGTCAACCAACAAAGGTCAAACCACCCCTACCTAACATCGAAGAAAAATTTGGGGAGACACAAACAACAAACGAAATATGCTTGGAGGTCGTGTGTGACTAATGCAGGAGTCAGTAAAGAGAAACATCTGAGTCGTCGTCATCACGAACACTCCCCCTCACGTGGAACACGTGCAAGAAGGCAAAAAGCATGGAGACACAAACATCAGACATAACATGACACATAAGAAAAACATAATAGAAAACAGCTATGGTGAATGGTTGTCGGCGAGAATGCAACCCAAGATGCAGCGAGCAAAGCACGGGCGCAAGCCAGCAGCGAGCAGAAGGCTCAAGCAGCGGCGAGCAGAGGGCTCAAGCAGCGGCGAGGAGAAGAGGGAGCCCGACAAGAAAGAGAAGAGCTCGGCATGAAGAAAAACATCGACCAAGAGAGCAGCAGCACGGGAAGCCATCGTCCATAGCACGCGACTGGAAGCACAAACAGGCGGACAACACACCAAGCTGATCGACAAGAGTAGGAACGTCGACAAGAACACGAGCCGGAGAGGGATATAACTGTGTCGTCAAAGGGCAGCGACACGCTCGATGGGATCGAAGGAGACGCTGGATCTGCAGTCGGGATTGAAGACGAGAGACTCGATTGGGCCAGTCGACGTAAGTAGCAGAGCTGGACAACGACAGAATTAGGAGTCGCACCCTCCCTGTCGACGAGAAAAGCAGCAGCAGCGTCGAGAAACTCGACGGGATCTAGAAATGCTGGGACACAGCAACAACGACGAGAAGCTCAACGGGAATGAAGTCGACGAGCTCGATGAAGAAGATGGGATGAGGAGCCACTCCCGTTGATGATGGGATCTAGCGCCGACTGGAGCAGAGGAGTCCTCGTCCAGGGGAATAGAGGCCACTCCCGTCGATGGAATCATACATTGATTCCATCAACGGGAGAGGGAAGGGAGAAGCTCGACAGGAACAGTAGCAGCGCAGGGACGGGGTCGAATCGAGAAGCGGAAACGGGAGTCGGAGGGGCCTTCGGAGAGCTTTAGGTCGCCAACAATTTAGGCGAAAAAGTTCTTAATATCTTTTCCCGCTTTGATACCATGTTAGAAAGTAAGAAGAAGTAAATACTTGGTGTGTTTTATTCTTCCACAATGAGGGTAGTATATAGGATTACAAAGAGATACACAAACATGACTCACGATGTGGGACTAAACCCACTCACATACTAATACCTGAATGTTAATAACTCTTAACACATATAATGTAGAGTATAAATTTTGAGTCATTTACTAAAATGACAGCAAACAAGGATGTAAAGAGGCTAAGAAATGTAAATATTGATTCATTTATGATCATATAATCAGATCTCCCGAATCAAATACCCATATCCTTTGAGCAGAAGAGGAGAAACAAGCAGCAGCAGTGCCAGAAGCCTGAACAAAAGAAGTTGGGGATTTAGTATGCCAACTGAAAACTTGTCTCGGAGTGGATCAACATATAATATCCTTTCTTGGACAATTTCAGTGTGCCCTGTTCTTCATGCAAACTCATAGTAACCATCTAGCAATAGAGCTATATTGACCCCTCTATTCAGAGGTCCCCCGTTGAGCTTTCAACATCTAGGTATCACATGTACTTTTTCTCCATATGTCTAGCATTTAGGCCCACTAGGACCTCCTTGAAAACCCTGTTGAAAGCATTGTTGATAACAACCTTTACCTCCTCCACGTCCTCCATAGAAAACACCACAATCATCCTAAAAACCACCATAAAACCCCCTTCGATCACAAGTATTAAATCCTCTCTCATGATCTCTACTAACACCATGTGAGAGCATAACAAAACTCCTAGAAATTGGGGGATTAGGCGTGGAGTCTTTAGAATTCTCGGCATTCTCAAAATTCTGGTAAACGTCTATTTTATACTTATCACAACGAATCAAAATCAAAATTGAGCCAACTTGATTCATTTTTTGAGTGAGCCAGTGCTTGAATCCGCTTGAAGTTTTGTTATAGCCGGTTGAATGGCTAAAAATTAGCTTAAATCATTTCGAATCGGATAATCTAAAGCAAATTTTGAGTTTCAATTATTATGCTCAGCACTAATTTTTTACATTGTTCCAGCTAGAGTGAGAGTGTGGTTCAGGATCGATGAACGTGGAGTATCATAGGTAGAGGATGACTGTCAAATGGGCTCTGCACTCTGGACCTCCCCACCTCAGTTTTATCTTTTGTCACTTCTGTTGATTGACACCGATGTCTTGGTCATGGTCTTCCAATACAGCAAAAGTCTCTTCCTGAATTTTTTTAATCTATTTGCACTACGAGTTCTACTCCATTTGTTTTAGTTCATTCAGACATTTTGGGTCCATATAAAACTACTAGTTTATCTAAATATCGGTATTTTATTGATAATCAATCCCGCATGACATAGGTGCATTTATTGTGTGATCGCTCTGAATTCTTCATGCAAACTCATAGCAACCATCTACGCAATAAGAGCTATATTGACCCGACTATTCAGAGGTCCCCGTTGAGCTTTTAACATCTAGGTATCACATGTACTTTTTCTCCATATGTCTAGCATTTAGGCCCATTAGGACCTCCTTGAAAACCCTGTTGAAAGCATTGTTAATAACAACCTTTACCTCCTCCACGTCCTCCATAGAAAACACCGCAATCATCCTAAAAACCACCATAAAACCCCCTTCGATCACAAGTATTAAATCCTCTCTCATGACCTATACTAACACCATGCGAGAGCATAACAAAACTCCTAGAAATTTGGGGATTAGGCGTGGAGTCTTTAGAATTCTTGGCATTCTCAAAATTCTGGCAAACGTCTATTTTATACTTGTCACAACGAATCAAAATTGAGCCAACTTGAATCATTTTTCGAGTGAGCCGGTGCTTGAATCTGCTTGAAGTTTTGTTATAGCCGGTTTGAATGGCTCAAAATTAGCTTGAATTATTTCGAATCGTATCCGATTCGAGTAAAATCTAAAGCAAATTTTGAGTTTCAATTATTATGCTCAGCCCTAAGCTTTTACATTGTTCCAGCTAGAGTGAGAGTGTTAGAAGAATACCTTATTTCATGTACGCATTTCTCCCACATCAATTGGAATTCATATTATAGTGTGCCCCTTTTATAAGTAAAGAGGGGTCATTTCTTTTCCAGCTAGAGTGAGAGTGTTAGAAGAATACCTTATTTCATGTACGCATTTCTCCCACATCAATTGGAACTCATATTATAGCGTGCCCCTTTATTATGTAAAGAGGGTCATTTCTTTTTCAGTACCACATAATATATTCCTTGTCTCTTCCTAACACCTATCTTCAAAAAAGTACTAGTAGATTATGCTTTTACAGTTTACTTTACCATAAAATTAATTGTATACCTCAAAATGACCCAACTATCCCTCGTCAGCAAAGATGACAGGGGAAGCGTGAAGAGAAGGCACATGGTATCCCAATTACAAAAGAGCGTTTAACGTGTAGGATTTTTGCTGTGAGAGCACAAACTGGCAAAGTCAAACTGCATGAAGCTCGTAAAACTCATCTCGTTAATACCCATGCGCAAGTCCAATCCGTCATGGATCAATTGAAGAAGGCTCATGAAGGCGCAGCAAGTCTCCATGAAAAATAATTTCCCAACTTTACACAGATTCATTACTGGCTCAGAGATTAAAAAGATTGCTCATTCTATGAAGCGGGTAAATCAATGCTCTAATCCAACTATTAATGAAGAATTCTTAAACTCTCATACAGCTGTAATTTCAAACTTTCAATGCGAAAAAGACCCGAAACCTAATTTGAAAAAAGATCCGAAACCTAATTTGAAAAAAGATCCAAAACCTAATTTGAAAAAAAAGATCCGATATCAAAGTTTCTTATCCTTCTTTCCTAAAACCAACTTGTATTTGGTTTCTGAATGGGTAAATTCTTTACACTCGCGGGTCAACTGTGGTTCTCATATAGTTTAGTAAAGCCTCTTAGTTCCATTCTCACCTCTATTTCTTTTGGGTTGGAATGCTAATCTCTTATCTAGCTATTCACCGATAATTGGGAGTCTAACATTTATTCTTCATAAATTAACTTTCTATATTTATAGAATTCTGAAAGTAAAGCACTATTATGTTAACTGACTGATTTTATACTTGCTTATGTATGAAGAGTGCTTTTACCTTACTTTTCTTTCTGTTTGACTGGCACGCCTTCTTAGACATACATTTGCATGGTTCTTCAAATCGTTTTATATTCCCTCTATAAGAAAATTCTCATTTTTATGTTCCTATTGTATGTAACATCTTTCTTTTCGACAGCTTAGCTATTAAGACATCATCAGACGTCAGAGTAGAAGGTTCTACCATATGCAGGAACGGTGGCTCCCCTAGTAGCTCTTTGATGGAAATTGGTGGTATGCTGTTCTTTTATTTCTTATGATTCTTACTATGCTTTCACCTTTAGCACATTTTATCGTGAATTCATTTTACTAGCTTGATTTATTTTTTATAATCTTGCAAAGTTATGCCTTTGTTCTTACTGTATGCTCTCTCTGCATTTCAGTTCCCTCTAGAACCATGGCATATGGAGCTAATACTTTAGCGGACCTTGATAATAGATCTACTCTGAGCCCTTCACTCCAGACACTGAGCAACTCATTCATGGAGAGAAAGCTTGCAGGAATATCTTCTACTGTGCCTCACAGTACGACCTCACCAACCAGAGTCACAATGGCCGGAAATAATGGCAACCAATCCAACTTTGATGAGCTCAGCCATTCTTTGGAACAGATGAACATCGGTTTTCGAACCATGCCGACCTTCCTTCCTCATTCTTTGCCTGAATTCCCCAATAGACTGATCAGTGGGACCCCTTTTAATGCAGCTAGAGCTATTCCATCTATGGGAATAAATATTAATAATTCCAGGATTGCTGAGGGAATTGATGGTCAGCAGAATAGACTTGGGGCAGGGCACATCAACGGACACTCCTTTGAACATAAAGAAGGTAATTTACTTTGTAAAGCCAATCCAAATAGTTATTCTGAGGCAGGCGCCCCTATTTTGAATGTTTTTTATCTTCTTTTCCTCAATACTGAAACCATTAAAACAATGAACTTCTTTTGCTAGTTCTTCACCTTTATTGGTGTTTGTTCAAACTGATTTTTTTTCTAGAGTTTAACTACACTGATCTTTGGTGTGAGTTTATGTACTTATTAGGACCTCTCCTCCCCCTCTTTCAATTATTAAAGCCTCCAATATGAGTTTGTCATTTTTATAAGTATCCCCTTCCAAAATCTAGAAGTTAATAGTTTAATGTGTTGGAGTTATCGCATTTCAGTTTATTTTAGATCAATGTATTAGTGTCTTTAGTGATAGTGTCTTTAGTTATGTATGAGTTTAGTCTCATAATGTCATATGAATCTTATGAATCCTTGTAAGTCTTATATATTATCCCTTAGTGGAAGAATAAAATACACTTTCTATTTCTCTTCTAAATATTTCAACATGGTATCAGAGCAGGAAAATGTTTCCTCTTTGATCCGCTCCCGTGAGACGATTCGTCTCGCGGTTCCCCCTTCCGCTGCGCTCCTCTCTTTCTCCCGTAAGCCGCTTTCGTCGTCGAGCTCCTTTGTTGCTTCTGACCCTTCAGCTGCTCATCGACGAAGTCATCTGCTCCCGTGGACAACGACATCGCTTGCTGCTTCCGCTTGCTTACTGCTCTTGTGGACGACTACATCGACGGCTTCGCCGACCCGCCGCAGATCCTGTATGGTGAGATCAATCCTCTGCTCATCTGGATCTCCTTCTCGATCTGCTCACCGCATGCGTTGAAGATGTTCTCTTCGAGCCTAGATTTCCTTCTCGATCTCCTTACTATCGACGATATCGTTTCTGCCGGAGATGTCGTTCCTGTCGTTGGCCACATCTGACATTCCTGTTAGGGATCCCGCTACTATTCTGGTCTACAATCACTGCTGCCAGTGTTACCGTTAATGTTCCCATCGATCGCTCCAGATCCTGTCAACTCCATCCGCTGCACCTCTTGTTTATATCAATTCCAACCGATGCGACCCCTTCTGGAGTGTTTATCTCTCGCCGATGCTGAAGTCTTATGATGCTTTTTTGTCATTTTTCTTATGTGTCTTAAGTGTCTTTGTTTGATGGTCTTGTTAGTATTTACTTTGTATGGTCTTGTTATTCCTGCATGCATGTGTTCCAATTGAGGGGGAGTGTTTGGGACGAAGACGACTCGGATGGTATTTCCTGACTCTCGCCTTAGTCCCACACGACCCTCCAGGCTTATGTCTTGTGTTATTTGTGTCTCCTCAATTTTTCTTCGTTGATTGGTATGTGGTGTCGTCTTTGTTGGTTGACATGTTTTCCAACGGGTTGTGTCGTGTGGGAGTATCCCCGGTGGCCCGTCTGTTGACTTGATTCCAGCGGGTTGTGTTGTGTGGGTTTGTGTCCCCGGTGGCTCGTCTGTATTCCAATGAGTTGTGTCGCGTGGGTTTGTGTCGTGTGGGACCGCCCTTTCTGCGGATTATCCCCGATGGATTTTCCCCGACGAATTTTCCCTGGTGACCCGTCTGATGTTTTGCCCCACTTGGCTTACCTCCATTACTTATACATGATGTTTTCAAGCTGGAGATTTCCCCTCTAGCTTGAGGGGGAGTGTTGGAGGTATCACATTTCAGTTTATTTTAGGTCAATGTATTAGTGTCTTTAGTGATGTATGAGTTTAATCTCACATTGTCATTTTGGTTTTATGATTGTAAGTCCTATATATTACCCCTTTGTGAAAAAATAAAATACACTTTCTATTCTCTAAATGTTTCAACTTACTGTACTAAAAATTAACGATTGAATAACTGAGGGAGATTTTAATAATTTCAAAAAGAGAAATAGAGGCATCAGTAATTACACAGCCATAGGAGGTTAGTGTAACTAACTCTATTTTCTTTGAATTGATAAATGCTTGTGTTAAAGTAATTGTTGTAATTTTTTTCTTGCATCAGTTATAATACCTTCCTATTTTCTTTCAAAATCTTTCAGGAAATGCAATTTCCCCTATAAATGGGCATCAATATATACAGAACAATTCAAACACAAATTTCCACCAGCCTCCAAGTTCTTTGATCTGGCAATCGCCAACATTTGTAAACAATATTCCCGCTCGATCTCCACAGTTGCATGGTCTTCCGAGAGGAGGGCCGTCTTATATGATGAACGCCTTCGTGCCTCCGCATCATCACGTTGGTTCGGCACCCGCTCCGAATCCCTGGGGAAGGCGCACAGCATGCGCAGGAGATTGCATGGAGGCGCCTTCTTTCCACCCAGGCTCCCTCGGCAACATCGCTTTCTCTAGAAGCTTCCAGATGCATCCATTTCAAATTGCTTCTCATAGCCTGCATCCTCATGACTGCCTGAACTGTATCGATCACAGGTCTCACATGCTTCATGGAATGAATAGCCTGAATAACTCTGCAGCTGCTTCTTATGATGCTCCCGGTCATCATGAGAGGATCAGGAGCAGGCGAAGTGATACCGGGGCTAATCAAGTTGATAACAAGAAGCAATTTGAACTGGATATCAACAGAATTATCCGCGGGGAAGATTCTAGAACTACACTCATGATCAAGAACATCCCTAACAAGTGAGTCAGGCCATTCAACTCTTCTTTATTTCATGTCTTTTTTCCTGCATTCAATCCCTAAATTGAAGTGCTTTGAATGAGATTTCCAGGTACACATCTAAGATGCTTTTGGCAACAATCGATGAGTGCCACAAAGGAACTTATGATTTCATCTATTTGCCTATAGATTTCAAGGTTGAAGTTCTCCTCTCTCTCTCTCTCTCTCTCTCTCTCTATATATATATATATATATATAGACACACACACACGAATAATTACCAAAACTTCCCCTGGAAGATGGCATAATTACAGATTGCACCCCTCTTATTATTGAAATTATAAAAACCTCCCCTGAATGTTATAAAGCATAACATATAACTCTCCTGAAGTTCATATTTCATAACTTCCATGCACAAAATACTCCCCCTTAAAATGTACTCCGAAGGGGGGATTTTTGTGCATGAATGTTATGAAATGTGAACTTCATGGGAGGTAAATGTAATGTTTTGTAACATTGAGGGGAGGTTTTTGTAATTTCAATAATACAAGGGGTGCGATCTGTAATTTTGCAAACTTAGAGGGGAGGTCCCCGTAAATGCCCCTATATATGTGTGTGTGTGTGTGTGTGTGTGTGTGTGTGTATGTGTGTATAAAAGCTTAAATGAATCATTTTCGTTATCTAAAGAAGGATCACAACTTTGGTGTCTTCCCCTGTTTTGTAGAACAAATGCAATGTGGGCTATGCTTTCATCAACATGAATGATCCCAAGCACATTATTCCTTTCCACCAGGTTACATTTGTGCATCCTCTACTGATACGCTACATCGTAACATAATATATCTTTTTATCTGTATAATATGTCTTATGTATAGTAGAATTATACTGACTTCCCTGTTAGTTTGTGTAAGTTGCAGTTTTTTTTTATTTATACTGAAAATTAACAATGTAAATTTAGAGGGGGAGGTTCCCATGATTATACAAACTCACAGAAAGCGGTGAGCTAGAGGCATTAATTTTGAGATGAATAAATCATTGCAGGCACTTAATGGTAAGAAGTGGGAGAAATTCAACAGCGAAAAGGTAGCTTCGCTCGCATATGCCAGAATCCAAGGTAAGGCGGCACTCATCGCCCATTTCCAGAACTCGAGCTTGATGAACGAAGATAAGCGTTGCCGTCCCATCCTCTTCCACTCTGATGGCCCGAAAGCAGGAGACCAGGTAAACTACTGAGCCCCAGGCCAGCAACTAGAGATTTTCAATCTTTTGAACAACTTTACAACTTTTTTAGGCACCTTCAAAACCTACTGTTCTTTTTCTTCAAAAAGCAAACAAAAAAATTAGTGAGTTTTATGCATTAATTAAAAGCTATTCACTCTGTGAAACCATTGTTTTTAATAAATTTCAGTAGACATTTAAGCTATGCTCCATGTTTGTTTGGGGACAGGCTCTATTTGGGACGGTGGCGGCGGTGAAAAAAAAGTTCTGCTCCCACTGCTACCACTGTTTTAGGGGTGTTTGATTGATTTCTCAACGGAGAAAAAAGTGTTTTGTCAAAATGTAGAATTTTTTTTAGAAAACAAAAAACCGTCCCTCCCACATTCAGAAAAGCTAAAATAAGTTTATTTTTCACCACAGCTTTTTCTATCACCACAGCCAATCCCAATCAGAGCTAAAATCTATCAAGAACTATATGCATTTCCGCTTAGAAAGACAATTGTGTGATATGATCATTATTATAAGAAAACTGATGCCTCAGAAATGATCATCAGATATTTTTGTATATATTTATAAGATAATTATATTTTATGAGTAATTTAAATTTGGCGTGCAGGAGGCCTTTCCAATGGGAGCCCATATACGATCAAGGCCCGGAAGGCCCAAGACCACAAGCAATGAAGAAAAAAGCCCACCAGAGTTGGGGAACGGAGACTGCTGCACTGCGGATTCTTCTTCCTCTTCTTCAAGCTTTACCAAAGAGCCCTCCTTTGGTATGACTTAAAATATAAATATATATTTTTTTCATCTTTGTTAGACTTTTCGAAAATCTGCTTTTCTTACCGCAGAAATCAGTTTTTTCTAAAGCAAAACATGAGAATGGGAGAAAAATTGTCCAAATTTTTCAACCAAAATGCTCATGCGAGCTCGAGATTTTGGTGGCCGGGAGGAATAAAAAGAAAATTGTACAGTGGTGAAGAGCCGAGATTGTTGTTGTTCTTATACTCACTATTTTTTATTTTATTTTTTACACTTTCTCCACCCCATTTTTCCTCTTTTTATTCCTTTTTTTATGTATTTATTCAAACTTTTTTTTTATTTTTAAATCTCAAATAGGATCTAATGTTGGAGAAGTGGCTGCGGTATTGTTTGTTACTCTATTCGAAAAGAATTAGTAATACTAAGCTTTCTCAAAGAAACTCAATAATAATTTGCCGTGTGATCTTGAGGTCATGGGTTCGAGTCTTGGAAGCAGTCTCTTGCAAAAATGCAGGGTAAGGTTTGCCTACATTTCACCCTTGTGGTGGGACACCATCGCTGCACGGGAATGCTTTGTGCAATGGGGGGATGTAATTCTCAAATTGTTACTGTGCTTGTGTATGGTTAATAAAATATTATATATTTTGTACTTAAGAAGAGCATTGAAGGGATGGACGAATCTAATAATACATCAACTGAATTCAAAATTGTGATAGAATGCATAGATTCACATTCATTTGAATATTCGAATTCGTCCCCAAAATGGATTTGGGTATATATATAATATACCATATGTATAACTTATATTATGGTTACAAGAGTTTAATTAGTTATATAAAATTTATTTAATTATATTTTTCTACTAATCGCGAATCCTTTTAATAGAGATAATATTATTCAGATTTTAAAATCACTCTTTTCGAATTTGGATTTGAAACCAGATTTGAATTTGAACATATGATAATAGAGCAGGATGAGCATTGTTTATGTAGTGTCCTTAATACTACTGCTCGTATATTATATAATAATATTAATCATATGAACATATGATAATAGAGTAAATACATTGTATATATAACTTAGTAATGTTCTACAAGCTTCTGATGCTAAGTTGGCAATGCACCCAAGTTTACATACACATATTTATATATAAATATTTATAAAAAAAATTCCTAGAATTTCGCATAAATACACAGATTGCACCCCTCTTCCTTTTAAAATTACAAAAATCTCATTTGAAGTTTACATTTCATACAATTAACCTCTCTTGAATTTTACATTTCATAACATCTTATGAACAAACAAAAATACCTCCCATTGAAAATGTACTACGAGAGAGGTATTTTTGTGCATGAATGTTATGAAATGTAAGCTTAAGGGGAGGTTAATGCTATAAAATGTAAACTTCAGGTAATATTTTTGTATGCAAAATGTAATTTAGCAAACTTAGAGTGGAGGTCCTATTTATATGTATACATTATGTTTACATTCATGATGATTTTTAAGTGAGCGAATGCATGTCATAAATGTATTAGGTTGAATTTTTGTGAATATTATAGATAATAATGTTTTAAAAAATCACATTTTGGTGCATGTTTAAACGATGGAGATAGTAAAAAAAACATGCTATAGAATTTGTAGGATAGAACAATGGGATATACCTATATAAAAATAAATAATTTTTCACATGAACTATGGGATACCACTGTTTTCTTAATTGCAATCATGTCTTCTTGCAGATTTTAAGTAAAATTGAAACCTTTTTTCTCACTCTCTACTCTTCACCCCTCTTCTCCGCACATCGTCGTAAAAAAGACTTTGACATGAGGGCACCATCATGCGCCCGCCCCGCTAGCGTGTGTAGACTTAAAAAGATTTATATTACTAATATAAGAACCCACATACCCTAGGAATTCGATCGCGCGTAATTCGGCGGCATATGTGACATAACTGCAAAAGATTAAGAGCATAAAGAATGGCTATAAGCTCAACCCTAATTATTTCATTCACCCTACTCATCATTCTTTAATCAATTCAAATATAATTTCAGCATCCATTACAATCCAAAAACATGAATCTAATAATGCAGTTCGACGCAATAGGAAGATTACGCACCAAAATACTCGTAGAAAGCAGGGATATACTCCCATTATTGTCTCTTAATCCAAAGCCCCTTCCGCGTAGCCATCAATAAATTTCAATTAGATGAGTTATTAATAAGACTTATCTTGAGATTATCGTATAACATCCTCGCTTGCTCTTATAAGAAATTTCATTGACAAGTGGCGCTTAATTTAACAAAAGAATTTGATGGTCAACCCATCATTTGATATTGGAAGCCTCCATTTTTTTAATCCCTTATGCTTGACATCATCCTAAGCAAATTACCTCATGATCTCTTGCTTAACGCCGGGTTTTGAGAATCTCCATCTGCCAAAACACATCTAATTAATTTGAAGTTTACAACAAAAAATTGAAGTATCTCAGAGTAGAACGACGACATTTAGAAGCCGATTGGACTACAAACTTCATCATTCGTATGTCGACTAGGGGCGGTGCATCATTCAAGATATACAGCATAACGAAAGAGAGCTTTCAGAATAGATTTATGTCAACACGAGTTGAAAAGTAATCTATTTGAAAAGTAACTATTTTCGAAGATTAGTATTGCGCCTTAACCTCAGCTGTAGTAATTGTAGTTAACTTCTTTCTTCAGGTTTTACATTGAGTCGCTTGTTGCTGAGCTAAAGGAGTCTAATATGCATGGAGCAGCACATCAAGAAAGAAGATTGAAAAGAAAGCAAATGATGTTTCAGTTGTTCCAGAGCAGATGAAAGAAGAGGATCCTGGTCTCCCTTAGGACACTAGTACTTGCAATATCTTAGCATCTCTCTCTTTCTCTCATATATATGCGCGCGCGCGCGCGTGTGAATCACTATCGTGGTATTTTATGTAAAATCTTATATTATCTAGTTGAAGTATCAAAGAACTTTTTGTAACAGTGCCTATACAGTTATATGAAGTTTAAGTTTATCCCTCATATTCATGCAGAGATGTTTCCATGTGGATGTTTTAAAAAGTTATGCGCTCAGTTCTAATTGATTATCAGAAGCAAGTAATAAATTTTATCTTTATTTCCGGCCTAAGAGAGAAAAAGTAGAATAAATTGCAAGGCTTTGAAACCCGACTGGACAGGCTGGTCGGACCCGTCACCGTGACCCGGCCGGTTAAGGAAATCAACCGACTCTAGAATTAAACCCGAAAAAAAAATTTCTCTTTATTTCCGGCCTAAGAAAGAAAAAGTAGAATAAATTGCAAGGCTTTGAAACCCGACCGAACAGGCTGGTTGGACCAGAAGCGCTCTAGAATTGAACCCGGAAAAACCCGGAGTACGGGACAGTTGGTCCGCCGAACCGGTAGACGGGGTTTCACGGTTCTGGATGATCAAAGATTTTTCATCAAAAACCATAAGAATTGCATACAGGAATACTTTCCCCTGGGCCACCTTGGAACTAGTTAGAATTTTGTACCAGATATTGTTTATATAAACATTAGCACATATATATTATTTATTTATTTTTTTGTTCAAAACAGCAGAGTATATTTAATAAACTTATTAATATATGCACTATATTAAACAAATATTTTTATTTATTTATATAATCATTGATCCAATGTGAATTATAAAAAATTAAACAAGTTTAATGCAATTATTTATATTAAGATTGTAATTTTATATACCATCTATTAATTATAATACTGCATTAAGTTATTTTATCATTATAATTAATATTATTTTAAATTTTTTTTATTTTTATTATGTCATCACAGTTCAACCACATTGAATCTGTTGGACCGGTCGGACACCTCCTTTGAATATAGATTGCAGGACAAGCTTGGATTATATTGAAGTGTTATAATTATATTTCTCAAAACTATCAAGTGCTGTAGTTTATGTTAGTCTTTTTGTTTTTATCTCTTTTTTATTTTAATTTATTCACTCTTTGCTCTTATTATCATGTGATGTAGTCACTATTTGCTCTAATTATATTTCTCTAACTATCATGTGTGTTGTAGATTTGTAGTTTAGGTTTATCTTTTTGTTTTCAAATTTTTTTTTTTAATTTACTCACTCTTTGCTCTTATTATCATGTGCAGGGGTCTTTGATCCAAAATCTTAAGGATAGTCTAAGGCCATGTTTAGGAGAGTGGTGAAAGAGCGGTGACAGCTGTGAATGCGGTTATAAAAACTTCATGTAATGTTTGATGTAGGGTAAGGTCAGATAGAGATTATGAAGGCTAATGAAGACGATTTTATGCACTAGACAATAATCGGACGACACAATCTTGCAACAAATAAATTTATAAATGATCCAACAAAACTAGTCAAATTCAAGTAGAACAACAAACAAAGAAAACACGTGATCTGGAACAAATGCAAGAGAACAAGAAAGTAAATACTAGAACAAACAACGCGCGGCAAGTCTCGGGATACTTGTCATAATAAGTACAATACAATATTCGTAAAATAGGAAATTAAATACACAATTCAGCAAAAAGAAATTACCATAATTATTATTTCAGAATCTCTAACTTATTATATATAGATCCTCACTTTCTATAAAGTAGAAGAGGAGAATAAATATACACTTAGATGTGAGACTAAATACAACAAAGATAAAAATGTATAATGGGCCCTCTTTGGGGCTTTTTACAAATGGGCTTCGACACTAACCCTCAAGTTAGAGCATATATATTGATCATTCGCAGCTTGACACAAATATCTGAAAAAAGATGAAGAAATAAGTTTGGTGAAAATGTCAGACAACTCTTTATCTGAAATAACAAACGGAGTGCATATTCGCTTTTTAATAATTTCCTCTCTGATGAAGTGACAATCAATTTCAATATGTTTTGTTTTTTCATAGAACAATGAATTTTTAGATATGTAGATGTCAGTTTTATTATCACAAAACATCGGTAGATGATAACCGTAAGTTTTACCTAAATCATTTAGAAGTGTTCTCAACCACTTTAACTCACAAATAGACTGGGTCATACTTTCGTATTCAACTTCTGCACTTGATCTAGACATCACTGCTTGTTTCTTGCTTTTTCAAGAGACAAGATTTTCTTCGATACACCTTCCACGTGCAATATCCATAAGTGGATTTTCAATCTTATTTATCATTTGCAAAGCTTGCATCAAAATATGCTTCAGTGCGCAAATAATTATTTCTTCGAAACATTAATCCTTTTCCAGGAGACCCTTTGGTGCATTCTAATATTTTTGAGGCAGTTTCAAGATAACACTCTCTGGGAGTCTGCATAAACTGTCTGACGTTTTCAACAACATAGGAGATGTCAGGTCTGGTTACAGTAATACAAATGAATTCATCGACCAAACGCCTGTAATGAGTAATATCTTGTAGAAGAGGGGATGTCTCATACCAGAGTCTGTCAACGCCCATAAGCATAGGATCCTAACCAGACTTTGTGCTAAAGAGACCTATTATGTTGAGTGCATATAGATCATATGGGAGAGAACAATGGAGTTATTACGTCTCACGATTTCAATTTCTAAGAAGTATTTGGGATGACCCATATCTTTTGTAACAAAATATTCCCGAAGATGTTTCTTTGTTGCCTTTATTCTAGAGAAATCATCTCCAGCAAGAAGGATATCATCTATGTAGACAGTAAGAATAATCAGTCCTTGGTCGATCATCAGTATAAAGAGCGGTCAACATTGCTTCTGGATAAACCAATGGTAGAGATTACCTTACTGTAATTTTCAAACCATGCACAAGGACTTTATTTAACACCATAGATGACCTTTCATACCTTACACACTTGAGATTCCACCTGAGCAACATAACCAAGAGGTTGCTTCATATAGACTTCTTTGTGTAAGTCACCATATATGAAAACATTTTTGACATTGAGATAGGACATTTGTCAATTGCTGTTAACAACAACAGAGAAGAGTCCCCTAATAGTACTGATACGGGCAACCTGAGAGAAAATGTCAAAGAAACCAACATCATATGTCTAGGTGAATCCCTTGGCAACCAGACGAGCCTTGTATCTATCCATAGTATCGTTAGTGAGAAACTTGATGAAAAAATTCAACGACAACCAACAATATTGTCGCCAGATGGGGTAGGAACAAGAATTCAAGTACAAGTTAGATATTTCCTCATCCATAGCCGCTTTCCAGCAAGGTATACGAAGAGCTTCATGAAAGGTGGTTGGTATGATGGTGGTAGAGAGTGCCCGGGCAAACTTATTGCATGAATGACTGAGATTGGCATAAGACACAACATTGGTAATAGGAGGTAGTGTACTCCCCCTTACCCCTTCTGCAAAACAATGAGAACATCCAGGTTTAAGGCGCAAGAACCGTCCAAAGAGGAGAGAGCTGACCTAGGAGCTGATGTCGAGGACTCTAGAGTGGAAGGAGCAAGGAGAGCGGGGGGGGGGGGACCTTGACGATAATGTTAAGGAATAGGTGAAGATGAGAAATATGTTCAAGAGGTGGTGTCGATTGTGTAACGCCTCGACCTACTGCGGGTGCGCTATAGGTCTGCAGACCAGTGACCCCAACCCATCACCACGGATCTGATTGGCCGCAACCGCTAATTCCAAATGGCGGGTTGTTGAGGTTGGGTCTCTAACTGCAAACCTCCTTTGATGAGGGAAACTCTAGTTAAGCGGACAATCAGATCAGTGGAGATGGGTTGGGGTCACTGGTCTGCAGACCTGTTA
This sequence comes from Dactylorhiza incarnata, assembly GCA_033032865.1. Lineage (NCBI taxonomy): Eukaryota > Viridiplantae > Streptophyta > Magnoliopsida > Asparagales > Orchidaceae > Dactylorhiza > Dactylorhiza incarnata. Next base: position 4,501,470 of record JAWHQI010000097.1, on the reverse strand, counting down.
CGCACCTACAGTAGACCGGGGCGTTACAGCTTGTGGGATATATGATGAAGGGGCATGGATGATAGGAAAAGATGAAACAAAGGTAGGAGGAGAGGTGGTAAAGAGAGGAGGGATCTCGAGAGTAAAAGACTTACTGTCCTTGGAGAAATAAGGGGTAGACTTAGAGAATGTGACATCAGTAGAGACACATTGATGTTTGGAGATAAGGTAAAAACAATTATATTCCTTCTGAGTAAGAGAGTATCTGATGCAACCCGAGTTTGCATCGTTACTTTATTTTCAATATGTCGCATTTTTATTTGAGTCGCGCACGTCTTCGCACAAGTTTATTTTCCCGCACGTTATTTATGTGTTTATGTCTTTGTATCGCGGATTTCTCCATCGTTCGTTGCTCGGTTTATTGGTGTGACCAACCAATAGAACCATGAATAAAAAAGGTCCGTCAAATTAGGTGCAACGATACGAGGGGCAAAATTTGAAATATATTATTTAAGTAAGAAAATTTTATGAAATTATAATTAACAAAAATAATGTAATTATTAATTTCAGAAAATATCTTTATGTCATTATGCGAGAATGTCAAAAGTCTACTCATCTTATCTTTAAAGACCTAAAGAAATCCCCATTTGTCTTTTCATTTCAACCGATTACTTTGCCCCCCCCCCCCCCCCCCCGCCCCATTTTAATAGCTTTTAATATTATATCTTGGTATAATGCCAGAAGGCCACCTTGAAACCCCCAAGTTAATAGCTTTAATATTTTATTTGGTAACCTCCCCCCTTGTATCATGCATTGACGTACAAATTCAGTGACCAGGGAGAGGACATCTAGAGGATTAACACATGAATTCCCTATCGTTGTTGGCTTTACATCAAGGGTAAGCTTTAAGCCCTCATCTCTTTACCCTTATCTTAGAAGAGCTCACCGGACATATCAAACAAGCAATATCTTGTTGTTTATTATTTGCAGATGATATTGTTTTGGTCGATGAGACGCGCCAGGGTGTAAACGTGAAACTTGAATCTTGGCAAGACACTTTAGAAAAGAAGGGTTTTAGGTTTAGCAGGAAAAAGACGGAGTATATAAAGCTTAAATTTAATAGTGCAAGAAGGTCAGATGACTGTCATTAAATTGGGTGACCAAGATATTTTCCGCAGTGAGTGCTTTAAATATCTGGGATCGATAATTCAAAAAGATGGAGGTGTAGATAAAGATGTGATACATAGAACAAGCAGGTTGGTTGAAGTGGAGAGGCGCGTCTAGGATCTTATGTGATTGTAAAGTACCAATAAAACTTAAAGGCAAGTTTTACCGTGCTGCAATTAGGGCAGCAATGCTCTACAGTTCTGAGTGTTGGGCATTAAATGGTGTAAATGAGCAAAAAATGGGAGTTGCGGAGATGAGAATGATTAGGTGGATGTGTGCCTGTGTGGTCACATGAGACTGGATAAAATTAGGAATGAATGTATCAAGGATAAGACAGGAGTGGCGCCAATTGGAGAGAAGATGCGAAAAGCTCATTTACGATGGTTCGGACATGTACATAGAAGACCATTAGAGGCACCTGTTAGGCATTATGAGAATTTAGTCACTAGACATGTTAAACGGGGGAGGGGGGACCAAAAAAGACTTGGAATAAAAACCATAAGGAAAGACATGATGTACTTAAGCATTAGTGAGACTATGATTCAAGATAGGGCGCAATGGAGACAAAGGATCCATATAGCCGACCCCACTATGGAGGGATAAAGGCTTGAGTCTTGTTGTTGTTTCAACCTCCCCCCTTCTATAAACTCCTCCTTTATAAAAGCTACCACCAACCCACGTGAAAAGCATCTCGGAAATTGAAATCTGAATGAAACCTTTTTCTCGCTCGGATTTCTCTCTAGCGCGCCTCTGCCGCTCGTCCATTTCCTGTTCGTTTGCTCCGTCGCCGTCATCAACGGCCTGTAACAGTCCCGACGACCCATCCTCCACCTCCATCCGACGGGAACTGCGACTCCTCCGACGGGTTCGTCCTCCACGCTCACGGCCGACTCCGACAGAACTCGCCCACGACGATGACAACTCCACCGCTAAGGCCCAACGCCCCTCTTTCTCTCCAACAGTCTCTGACGCTCTTCCTGCTCTGTTTCCCTGAGCTGATGGCGTCCTCCTCCGTCAAATCTATCGTCAACAGAAGTTTCAGCCGTCGGTCCTATTCCCTCATCTGATAGTTCCAAAGCAGCTTGCATGTCTATGTCTCCTGCTAGTATACCCTCTACCTTCCATCTGGCTCAATTTCTGTTGTTTTAAGTTTGTGCTAATATTTTCATGATCATTAAAAATCAGAGTTTGCCCCTAGTTTCAATTTACCTCTTTGTCATTAATTTCCAAATTTCGTGTTAGACTCTCATAATAAAGTTGTGGAATGCATTTATTCAATTTAAATCTATGATGGGTGCTAGAAATTTAAGTGAGAATGCGTAACCCCGACTGAATATCTCATGATGTTGCTTGCGAAGTTTTGCTCGCCGCATTATTTTAAAAAATCTCAATTTTAGCATTTAAAATATAATTTTCAGATTTGGGAATACATCAGTTTGGTATCAGAGATAGGTTTGATTCACTTCTATCGTGAATCGAACGATCCTGAATTTATTTTATTTTGTTAATTTGTTAAAAAAAAATCATATCAAAAAATTTTCTTCAAAAAAAATTTGTGTTAAAAAAAAGAGATAAAATATAAGCCTTTAAAATTTAATTTTCTTTTAAAATATGTCGAGCCGCTTAGATGGAATAGAAGCCACCTTAGGAGACAGTCATTCGAATGCGTGAACTGATGAAGTCGATCGACGAAGTCACTAATATGGGGAGTCGGAATATTAATAGTCGTCTTTCTAGTCTCGACGTTTCCCCCATGAGTACTTTGGCCCCACCTATCCCCACCAGTACCTTCAGTCGAGGAGCTTTTCTCTGAGCCTCAACTCCAGGAAGAAGAGCTTCTACCTCCTATTTATGTCATCCCGACTGAAGTGGTGACCCCACTTGTCTCCACTGAAGCACTCCCTTCAGTCGAGAAGGTTCTTCCTGAGCCCCAGCTCCAGGGAGAAAATCTTCCTCATCCCCTCATCCCGACTGCAATGGTGCTTCCACTTGCTCACACTGAAGCACCACCTCTAGTCATCGAGCTTATTCCTGAGCCCTTGCTTCAGGAAGAAGAATTTACTAGTGTTGTGTCACTCTCCTGGGTTGACACGAACTCAATATCTCTTCTCCGAAGAAGGAATTGACTAGTAATGAGTCACTCATCTTAGGTGGGACGTACTCAATCTCCCATCTCTCGGGGAAGGAATCGGCTATCGATGAGTCACTCATCTTAGATGATATAGGATCGGTCTCCACATTTTCTGACCCTCCGAGTCTACTACTGTTGCCTACCCCTGAGTCTGCAAGCATTTTACTTGATGACCACTTGACGCTTACACCAGAGCATTCCCACTTTATAGACTTTGTTTTCGGTTACCGTTCTTTTAGTTACTTTCATTATCATATTATTATTGGAGAGCGCTTTAAGTTTCGTTGTCAATTTATCAATTTTTTCACGCCTAGCCATGTTAAGAGGATAGGCTCAATCCCTAAAATTTTCACGCCTCATCGAGACACGCGCTTTAAGGATTTTTCTTTGGAAAATTTTAAATGTTAGATTTGGGATCACTTTAAAATTTTGTGACACTAGTGGGACTGCAGTGGATGATGTCATTGAGATGATTAGCCTTGGTTTAGTAAACGCACGAGGGTGTCTAGCAAACGAGCATATGATGCAATTTGATTTAATGATTCCACAGGTTGTTGTTGCTTACTTTCTGCCTTGCTTCTTACCACGTTTTTTGAATCTACCCTTCTCTCCTCTTGGTATGGAGAAAGAAATGGAGGAAGAACAACTCAATTTCATATTTGTACCTATTATAATTTTACAGATATCTTATAATAAGTCTATCTATTAGATAAAAATAGACTTTACCATAGCACATTAGCTAATATTGACAAATACGTTTTTTATAAAGAGGGAAGAACATTTAATTACGTTTAAAAGCGGACCAAATATGTCACAAATTGATTATTTTATGACTCGAAAAATGAATAAAATGATTTGTAATGATTGCAAAGTCATAGTAGCAGAAAGTTTGAAAACACAACGTAGGTTAGTGGTGTTAGACGTGCAAATTAAATATATAATAAATCTAAGACAAAGACAAAAGTGTGGCCAAAAATTCAGTGGTGGAACTTGAAGATGAAAAGACAGGTGCTTTCAAGACAGCAGTTATGAAACAACTAGTTGATGACCGTTATGTCGATCCTAGTGTCTCATGGGAAGTTATGTCTTCACATTTAAGGATAAATGGAATGAACGTACTTGGAGAATCAAAAGGTCGTGCGCCCTCAAATAAAGAATCTTGGTGGTGGAAAGAGGAAGTGCAAGACAAAGTGAGCGAAGCGTGATAGCTATCAAACACTCTACGCTTGTAGGAATGATGAAGACTTGGCAAGGTATAAAGTCGCTAATAAAGAAGCTAAACATGCAGTAAGTAAAGCAAGAAGCAAGCTTATGAAGAATTTTATAAGCGACTAGAACCAAAGATGGAGACTAAATATACATTTAGAGATGTGAGACTAAATACGACAAAGATAAAAAATGTACAATGGGTCATCTTTTGGGCTTTTTACAAATGGGCTTCGACACTAACCCTCAAGTTGGAGCATATATATTGATCATTCACAGCTTGACACAAATATTTGAAAAAAGATGAAGAAATACGTTTGGTGAAAATGTCAGCCAACTCTTTATCTGAAATAACAAATGGAGTGCATATTCGTTTTTTAATAATTTCCTCTCTGATGAAGCGACCATCAATTTCAATATATTTTGTTCTTTCATAGAGCACTGGATTTTTAGATATGTAGATGTCAGTTTTATTATCACAAAACATCGGTAGATGATAACCGTAAGTTTTACCTAAATCATTTAGAAGTGTTCTCAACCACTTTAACTCACAAATAGACTGGGTCATACTTTCGTATTCAACTTCTGCACTTGACCTAGACATCACTGCTTGTTTCTTGCTTTTTCAAGAGACAAGATTTTCTTCGATACACCTTACACGTGCAATATCCATAAGTGGATTTTCAATCTTATTTATCATTTGCAAAACTTGCATCAAAATATGCTTCAGTGCGCAAATAATTATTTCTTCGAAACATTAATCCTTTTCCAGGAGACCCTTTGGTGCATTCTAATATTTTTGAGGCAGTTTCAAGATAACACTCTCTGGGAGTCTGCATAAACTGACTGACGTTTTCAACAACATAGGAGATGTCAGGTCTGGTTACGGTAATACAAATGAGTTCATCGACCAAACGCCTGTAACGAGTAATATCTTGTAGAAGAGGGGATGTTTCATCCCAGAGTCTGTCAACGCCCATAAGCATAGGATCCTGACCAGACTTTGTGCTAAAGAGACCTATTTTGTTGAGTGCATATAGGTCATATGGGAGAGAACAATGGAGTTATTGCGTCTCACGATTTCAATTTCTAAGAAGTATTTGGGATGACCCATATCTGTTGTAACAAAATGTTCCCGAAGATGTTTCTTTGTTACCTTTATTCTAGAGGAATCATCTCCAGTAAGAAGGATATCATCTATGTAGACAGTAAGAATAATCAGTCCTTGATCGGTCTTCCGTATAAAGAGCGGTCAACATTGCTTCTGGATAAACCAATGGTAGAGATTACCTGACTGTAATTTTCAAACCATGCACAAGGACTTTGTTTAACACCAAAGATGACCTTTCATACCTTACACACTTGAGATTCCCCCTGAGCAACATAACCAAAAGGTTGCTTCATATAGACTTCTTTGTGTAAGTCACCATATATGAAAACATTTTTGACATTGAGATAGGACATTTGTCAAGTGTTGTTAACAACAACAGAGAAGAGTCCCCGGATAGTACTGATATGGGCAACCTGAGAGAAAATGTCAAAGAAATCAACATCATATGTCTAGGTGAACCCCTTGGCAACCAGACGAGACTTATATCTATCCATAGTATCGTCAGTGAGAAACTTGATGAAAAAATTCAACGACAACCAACAATATTGTCGTCAGATGGGGTAGGAACAAGAATTCAAGTACAAGTTAGATATTTCCTCATCCATAGCCGCTTTCCAGCAAGGTATACGAAGAGCTTCATGAAAGGTGGATGGTATGATGGTGGTAGAGAGTGCCCGGGCAAACTTATTGCATGAAGGACTGAGATTGGCATAAGACACAACATTGGTAACAGGAGGTTGCGTACTCCCCCTTACCCCTTCTGCAAAGCAATGAGAACATCCAGGTTTGAGGCGCAAGAACCGTCCAAAGAGGAGAGAGCTGACCTAGGAGCTGATGTCGAGGACTCTAGAGTGGAAGGAGCAGGGAGAGGGGGAGGAAGGACCTTGACGATAATGTTAAGGAATAGGTGACGATGAGAAATATGTTCAGGAGGTGGTGTCGGTTGTGTAACGCCTCGACCTACTGCGGGTGAGCTACAGGTCTGCAGACCAGTGACCCCAACCCATCTCCACGGATCTGATTGGCCGCAACCGCTAATTCCAAATGGCGGGTTGTTGAGGTTGGGTCTCTAACCGCAAACCTCCTTTGATGAGGGAAACTCTAGTTAAGCGGGCAATCAGATCAGTGGAGATGGGTTGGGGTCACTGGTCTGCAGACCTTTTACGCATCTACAGTAGACCGGGGCATTACAGCTTGTGGGATATATGATGAAGGGGCATGGATGATAGGAAAAGATGAAACAAAGGTAGGAGGAGAGGTGGTAAAGAGAGGAGGGATCTCGAGAGTAAAAGACTCACTGTCCTTGGAGAAATAAGGGGTAGACTCAAAGAATGTGACATCAGTAGAAACACATTGATGTTTGGAGATAAGGTAAAAACAATGATATTCCTTCTGAGTAAGAGAGTATTTGATGCAACCCGAGTTTGCATCGCTATTTTATTTTCAATATGTCGCATTTTTATTTGAGTCGTGCACGTCTTCGCACAAGTTTATTTTCACGCACGTTATTTATGTGTTTGCCTTTGTATCGCGGATTTCTCCATCGTTCGTTGCTCGGCTTATTGGTGTGATCAACCAATAGAACCATGAATAAAAAAGGTCCGCCAAATTAGGTGGAACGATACGAAGGGCAAAATTTGAAATATAATATTTAAGTAAGAAAATTTTATGAAATTATAATTAACAAAAATAATTTAATTATTAATTTCAGAAAATATCTCTATGTCATTATGCGAGAATGTCAAAAGTCTACTCATCTTATCTTTTAAAGACCTAAAGAAATCCCCATTTGTCTTCATTTCAACCGATTACTTTGCCCCCCCCCCCCCCCCCCCCCCCTCGCCCCATTTTAATAGCTTTTAATATTATATCTTGGTATAATGCCAGCAGGCCAATTCCCTATCGTTGTTGGTTTTACATCAAGGGTAAGCTTTAAGCCCTCATCTCTTTACCCTTATTTTAGAAGAGCTCACCGGACATATCAAACAAGCAATATCTTGGTGTTTATAATTTGCAGATAATATTGTTTTGGTCGATGAGACGCGCCAGGGTGTAAAGGTGAAACTTGAATCTTGGCGAGATACTTTAGAAAAGAAGGGTTTTATGTTTAGCAGGACAAAGACGGAGTATATAAGCTTAAATTTAGTAGTGCAAGAAGGTCGGATGACTGTCATTAAATTGGGTGACCAAGATATTTTCCGCAGTGAGTGCTTTAAATATCTGGGATCGATAATTCAAAAAGATGGAGGTGTAGATAAAGATGTGATACATAGAATCCAAGCAGGTTGGTTGAAGTGGAGAGGCGCGTCTAGGATCTTATGTGATCGTAAAGTACCATTAAAACTTAAAGGCAAGTTTTACCGTGCGGCAATTAGGCCAGCAATGCTCTACGGTTCTGAGTGTTGGGCATTGGTGTACATGAGCAAAAAATGGGGGTTGCGGAGATGAGAATGATTAGGTGGATGTGTGCCTGTGTGGTCACATGAGACCGGATAAAATTAGGAATGAATGTATCAAGGATAAGACAGGAGTGGCGCCAATTGGAGAGAAGATGCAAAAAGCTCATTTAAGATGGTTCGGACATGTACATAGAAGACCATTAGAGACACATGTTAGGCATTGTGAGAATTTAGTCACTAGACATGTTAAACGGGGGAGGGGGGGACCAAAAAAGACTTGGAATAAAACTATAAGGAAAGACATGATGTACTTAAGCATTAGTGAGACTATAATTCATTATAGGGCGCAATGGCGACAAAGGATCCATATAGCCGACCCCACTATGGAGGGATAAAGGCTTGAGTGTTGTTGTTTTAACCTCCCCCCTTCTACAAATAGACTGGGTTCATATTAACCGTAAGTTTTACATAAATCATTTAGAAGTGTTCTCAACCACTTTAACTCACAAATAGACTGGGTCATACTTTCGTATTCAACTTCTGCACTTGACCTAGACATCACTGCTTGTTTCTTGCTTTTTCAAGAGACAAGATTTTCTTCGATACACCTTACACGTGCAATATCCATAAGTGGATTTTCAGTCTTACTTATCATTTGCAAAGCTTGCATCAAAATATGCTTCAGTGCGCAAATAATTATTTCTTCGAAACAATAATCCTTTTCCAGGAGACCCTTTGGTGCATTCTAATATTTTTGAGGCAGTTTCAAGATAACACTCTCTGGGAGTCTGCATAAACTGACTGACGTTTTCAACAACATAGGAGATGTCAGGTCTGGTTACGGTAATACAAATGAGTTCATCGACCAAACGCCTGTAACGAGTAATATCTTGTAGAAGAAGGGATGTTTCATCCCAGAGTCTGTCAACGCCCATAAGCATAGGATCCTGACCAGACTTTGTGCTAAAGAGACCTATTTTGTTGAGTGCATATAGGTCATATGGGAGAGAACAATGGAGTTATTGCGTCTCACGATTTCAATTTCTAAGAAGTATTTGGGATGACCCATATCTTTTGTAACAAAATGTTCCCGAAGATGTTTCTTTTTTACCTTTATTCTAGAGGAATCATCTCCAATAAGAAGGATATCATCTATGTAGACAGTAAGAATAATTAGTCCTTGGTCGGTCTTCCGTATAAAGAGCGGTCAACATTGCTTCTGGATAAACCAATGGTAGAGATTACCTGACTGTAATTTTCAAACCATGCACAAGGACTTTGTTTAACACCAAAGATGACCTTTCATACCTTACACACTTGAGATTCCCCCTGAGCAACATAACCAAAAGGTTGCTTCATATAGACTTCTTTGTGTAAGTCACCATATATGAAAACATTTTTGACATTGAGATAGGACATTTGTCAATTGTTGTTAACAACAACAGAGAAGAGTCCCCGGATAGTACTGATACGGGCAACCTGAGAGAAAATGTCAAAAAAACCAACATCATATATCTAGGTGAACCCCTTGGCAACCAGACGAGACTTATATTTATCCATAGTATCGTCAGTGAGAAACTTGATGAAAAAATTCAACGACAACCAACAATATTGTCGCCAAATGGGGTAGGAACAAGAATTCAAGTACAAGTTAGATATTTCCTCATCCATGGCCGCTTTCCAGCAAGGTATACGAAGAGCTTCATGAAAGGTGGTTGGTATGATGGTGGTAGAAAGTGCCCGGGCAAACTTATTGCATGAAGGACTGAGATTGGCATAAGACACAACATTGGTAACAGGAGGTTGCGTACTCCCCCTTACCCCTTCTGCGAAGCAATGAGAACATCCAGGTTTGAGGCGCAAGAACCGTCTAAAGAGGAGAGAGCTGACCTAGGAGCTGATGTCGAGGACTCTAGAGTGGAAGGAGCAAGGAGAGGAAGAGAAAGGACCTTGACGATAATGTTAAGAAATAGGTGAAGATGAGAAATATGTTCAGGAGGTGGTGCCGGTTGGGTAACGCCTCGACCTACTGCGGGTGCGCTACAGGTCTGCAGACCAGTGACCCCAACCCCATCTCCACGGATCTGATTGGCCGCAACCGCTAATTCCAAATGGCGGGTTGTTGAGGTTGGGTCTCTAACCGCAAACCTCCTTTGATGAGGGAAACTCTAGTTAAGCGGGCAATCAGATCAATGGAGATGGGTTGGGGTCACTGGTCTGCAGACCTTTTACGCATCTATAGTAGACCGGGGCATTACAGCTTGTGGGATATATGATGAAGGGGCATGGATGATAGGAAAAGATGAAACAAAGGTAGGAGGAGAGGTGGCAAAGAGAGGAGGGATCTCCAGAGTAAAAGACTCACTGTCCTTGGAGAAATACGGGGTAGACTCAAAGAATGTGACATCAGTAGAGACACATTGATGTTTGGAGATAAGATAAAAACAATGATATTCCTTCCGAGTAAGAGAGTATCTGATGCAACCCGAGTTTGCATCGTTATTTTATTTTCAATATGTCGCATTTTTATTTGAGTCGCGCACGTCTTCGCACAAGTTTATTTTCGCGCACGTTATTTATGCGTTTGCCTTTGTATCGCGGATTTCTCCATCGTTCGTTGCTCGGCTTATTGGTGTGACCAACCAATAGAACCATGAATAAAAAAGGCCCGTCAAATTAGGCGGAACGATACGAAGGGCAAAATTTGAAATATATTATTTAAGTAAGAAAATTTTATGAAATTATAATTAACAAAAATAATTTAATTATTAATTTCAGAAAATATCTTTATGTCATTATGCGAGAATGTCAAACTCATCTTATCTTTTAAAGACCTAAAGAAATCCCCATTTGTCTTCATTTCAACCGATTACTTTGCCCCCCCCCCCCCCCCCCGCCCCATTTTAATAGCTTTTAATATTATATCTTGGTATAATGCCATCAGGCCACCATGAAACCCCCCAAGTTAATAGCTTTAATATTTTATTTGGTAACCTCCCCTTTGTATTATACATTGACGTACAAATTCAGTGACCAGGGAGAGGACATCTAGAGGATTAACACATGAATTCCCTATAGTTGTTGGTTTTACATCAAGGGTAAGCTTTAAGCCCTCATCTCTTTACCCTTATTTTAGAAGAGCTCACCGGACATATCAAACAAGCAATATCTTGGTGTTTATTATTTGCAGATGATATTGTTTTGGTCGATGAGACGCGCCGGGGTGTAAACGTGAAACTTGAATCTTGGAAAGACTTTAGAAAAGAAGGGTTTTAGGTATAGCAGGACAAAGACGGAGTATATACAGCTTAAATTTAGTAGTGCAAGAAGGTCGGATGACTCATTAAATTGGGTGACCAAGATATTTTCCGCAGTGAGTGCTTTAAATATCTGGGATCAATAATTCAAAAAGATGGAGGTGTAGATAAAGATGTGATACATAGAATCTAAGCAGGTTGGTTGAAGTGGAGAGGCGCGTCTAGGATCTTATGTGATCGTAAAGTACCATTAAAACTTAAAGGCAAGTTTTACCGTGCAGCAATTAGGCAAGCAATGTTCTACGGTTCTGAGTGTTGGGCATTGAATGGTGTAAATGAGCAAAAAATGGGGGTTGCGGAGATGAGAATGATTAGGTGGATGTGTGCCTGTGTGGTCACATGAGACTGGATAAAATTAGGAATGAATGTATCAAGGATAAGACAGGAGTGGCGCCAATTGGAGAGAAGATGCGAAAAGCTCATTTAAGATGGTTCGGACATGTACATAGAAGACCATTAGAGGCACTTGTTAGGCATTGTGAGAATTTAGTCACTAGACATGTTAAACAGGGGAGGGGGGACCAAAAAAGACTTGGAATAAAACTATAAGGAAAGACATGATGTACTTAAGCATTAGTGAGACTATGATTCATTATAGGGCGCAATGGCGACAAAGGATCCATATAGCCGACCCCACTATGGAGGGATAAAGACTTGAGTGTTGTTGTTGTTTTAACCTCCCCCCCCCCCCCCCCCCCCCTCTATAAACTCCTCCTTTATAAAAGCTGCCACCAACCCACGTGAAAAGCAGCTTGGAAATTGAAATCTGAAAGAAACCTTTTTCTCGCACGGGTTTCTCTCCAGCGCGCCTCTGCCGCTCGCCCATCCGTCCATTTACTGTTCGTTTGCTCCGCCGCTGTCATCAAGGGCCTGTAACAGTCCCGACGACCATCCTCCACCTCCATCCGACGGGAACTGCGACTCCTCCGACGGGTTCGTCCTCTACGCTCACGGCCGACTCCGACAGAACTCGCCCACGACGACGACAACTCCACCGCTAAGGCCCAACGCCCCTCTTTTCTCCAACAGTCTCCGACGCTCTTCCTTCTCTGTTTCCCTGAGCTGATGGCGTCCTCCTCCGTCAAATCTATCGTCGACAGAAGTTTCAGCCGTCGGTCCTATTCCCTTATCTGATAGTTCCAAAGCAGCTTGCATGTCTATGTCTCCTGCTGGTATACCCTCTACCTTCCATCTGGCTCAATTTCTGTTGTTTTAAGTTTGTGCTAATATTTTCATGATCATTAAAAATCAGAGTTTTCCCCTAGTTTCAATTTACCTCTTTGTCGTTAATTTCTAAATTTCGTGTTAGACTCTCTTAATAAAGTTGTGGAATGCATTTATTAAATTTAAATCTATGATGGATGCTAGAAATTTAAGTGAGAATGCGTAACCCCGACTGAATATCTTATGATGTTGCTTGCGAAGTTTTGCTCGCCGCATTATTTTAAAAAATCTCAATTTTAGCATTTAAAATATAATTTCCAGATTTTGGAATACATCAGTTTGGTATCAGAGATAGGTTCGATTCACTTCTATCGTGAATCGAACGATCCTGAATTTATTTTATTTTGTTAATTTGTTAAAAAAAATCATATCAAGAAATTTTCTTCAAAAAAAAAATTGAGTTAAAAAAAGAGAGAGAAAATATAAGCCTTTAAAATTTAATTTTCTTTTAAAATATGTCGAGCCGCTTAGATGAAATAGAAGCCACCTTAGGCGACAGCCATTCGAATGCGTGAACTGATGAAGTCGATCGACAAAGTCACTAATATGGGGAGTCGGAATATTAATAGTCGTCTTTCTAGTCTCGACGTTTCCCCCATGAGTACTTTGGCCCCACCTATCCCCACCTTGGCAGTACCTTCAGTCGAAGAGGTGAGCCTCAGCTCCAGGAAGAAGAGTTTCTTCCTCATATTTCTGTCATCCCGATTGAAGTGGTGACCCTACTTGTCTCCACTGAAGCACTCCCTTCAGTCGAGAAGGTTCTTCCTGAGCCCCAGCTCCAGGGAGAAAATCTTCCTCCTCATCCCCTCATCCCCTCATCCCGACTGCAATGGTGCTTCCACTTGCTCAAACTGAAGCACCACCTCTAGTCACCGAGTTTATTCCCGAGCCCTTGCTTCAGGAAGAAGAATTTACTAGTGTTGTGTCACTCTCCTTGGTTGACACGAACTCAATATCTCTTCTCCGAAGAAGGAATTGACTAGTAATGAGTCACTCATCTTAGGTGGCACTGACTCAATCTCCCATCTCTCGGGGAAGGAATCAGCTATCGATGAGTCACTCATCTTAGATGACATAGGATCGGTCTCCACATTTTCTGACCCTCCGAGTCTACTATCGTTGCCTACCCCTGAGTCTGCAAGCATTTTACTTGATGACCACTTGACGCTTACACCAGAGCCTTCACACTTTATAGACTTTGTTTTCGGTGACTGTTCTTTTAGTTACTTTCATTATCATATTATTATTGGAGAGCGCGTTAAGTTTCGTTGTCAATTTATCAGCTTTTTCACGCCTAGCCGTGTTAAGAGGATAGGCTCGATCCCTAAAATTTTCACGCCTCATCGAGACACGCGCTTTAAGGATTTTTCTTTGGAAAATTTTAAATGTTAGATTTGGGATCACTTTAAAATTTTGTGACACTAGTGGTACTGCAGCGGGTGATGTCATTGAGATGATTGGCCTTGGTTTAGTAAACGCACAAGGGTGTCTAGCAAGCGAGCATATGATGCAATTTGATTTAATGATTCAACAGGTTGTTGTTGCTTATTTTCTGCCTTGCTTCTTACCACGTTTTTTGAATCTACCCTTTTCTCCTCTTGGTATGGAGAAAGAAATGAAGAAGGAAGAACAACTCGATTTCATATTTGTACCTATTATAATTATAAAGATATCTTATAATAAGTCTATCTATTAGATAAAAATAGACTTTACCAAAGCATATTAGCTAATATTGACAAATACGTTTTTCATAAAGAGGGAAGAACATTTAATTACGTTTAAAAGCGGACCAAATAAGTCACAAATTGATTATTTTATGACTCGAAAAATGAATAAAATGATTTGTAATGATTGCAAAGTTATACCAGGAGAAAGTTTGAAAACACAACATAGGTTAATGGTGTTAGACGTGCAAATTAAATATAATAAAACTAAGACAGACAAAAGTGTGGCCAAAAATTCGGTGGTGAAACTTGAAGATGAAAAGACAGGTGCTTTCAAGACAGCAGTTATGAAACAACTAGTTGATGACCGTTATGTCGATCCTAGTGTCTCATGGAAAGTTATGTCTTCACATTTAAGGATAAATGGAATGAACGTACTTGGAGAATCAAAAGGTCGTGCGCCCTCAAATAAAGAATCCTTGGTGGTGGAAAGAGAAAGTGTAAGACAAAGTGAGCGAAGCGGGATAGCTATCAAACACTCTACGTTTGTAGGAATGATGAAGACTTGGCAAGCTATAAAGTCGCTAATAAAGAAGTTAAACATGCAGTAAGTAAAACAAGAAGCAAGCTTATGAAGAATTTTATAAGCGACTAGAACCAAAGATGGAGAGCGCGACATATATAAAATTGCTCGAGTTAAAGAGAGGAAGACAAGATTTAAGCCAAGTTAAATGCATAAAGGATGAAACATATATAGTTTTGACGAATGATGTGGTTATTAAAGAGCGATGAAAAAAATATTTTTACCAACTCTATAATGAAACAAAAGACAATAAACTGAACTTGAAAGAGTTAAGTAAATCAGAGGAGTATATGAACATAACATTTTATTGTAAAATTCAAGTATCGGAAGTAAATGATGCTCTAAACAAACAACACTCAAGCCTTTATCCCACCACAACTGATGCTCTAAAGAAGATGAAAAATGGAAAAGCGGTTGGGCTAGACTATATACCCATCGAAGTATGAAAATCTCTAGGGAATGAAGGAATTTTGTGGCTTACATGTTTCTTCAATAAGATACTGAAGTCAAAGAGGATGTCGGACCAATGGAGAGAGTATTTTGGTACCTTTGCATAAAAACAAGGGAAATATACAAAATTGTGTTAATTACAGAGGAATTAAATTAATGAGTCATACCATGAAACTATGAGAACGAGTAATAGAAAGAAGAGTAAGACGGGATACTAGCATCTCAGAGAATCAATTTGGATTCATGTCAGGGCGGTCGACCATGGAAGCTATACATCTCTTGAGGAGACTCATTGACAACTATCGAGAAAGAAAACAAGATTTGCATATGTTGTTTATCGATCTTGAGAAGACTTATGATCGGGTTCCAAGAGAGATCTTATGGAGAGTCTTTGAAAGGAAATGTGTAAATATATCATACATTGGCATAATCAAAGATATGTATACCAATTCAGTGACGATAGTGAGGACATCTGGAGGATTAACACAGGAATTCCCTATCAATGTTCGTGTGCATCAAGGTTCAGCTTTAAGCCCTTATCTCTTTACCCAGTTCTTAGATGAGCTCACCGGACATATCCAACAAGCAATGCCTTGGTGTTTATTATTTGCGGATGATATCGTTTTGGTCGATGAGACGCGCGAGAGTGTAAACGCGAAACTTGAATCTTGACGAGACACTTTAGAATAGAAGGGTTTTAGGTTGAGCAGGACAAAGACAGAGTATATGGAGCTTAAATTTAGCAGTGCAAGAAAGATGGATGACTTCGTTATTAAGTTAGGTGATCAAGATATTTCCCGCAGTGAGTGCTTTAAATATCTTGGATCGATAGTTCAAAAAGATGGAGGTGTTGATAAAGATGTGATACATAGAATCCAAGCAGGTTGGTTGAAGTGGAGAAGCGCGTCAGGGATCTTGTATGATCGTAAAGTACCATTAAAACTTAAAGGCAAGTTTTACCGTACTGCAATTAGACCAGCGATGCTCTATGGTTCCGTGTGTTGGGCAGTGAATTGTGTACATGAGCAAGAAAATGGGAGTTGCGGGGATGAGAATGCTTAGGTGGATGTGTGGACACACGAGACTGGATAAAATTAGGAATGAATGTATCAGGGATAAGACAGGAGTGACACCAATTGCAGAGAAGATGCGAGAAGCTCGACTAAGATGGTTTGGACACGTACAAAGGAGACCATTAGAGACACTTGTTAGGCGTTGTGAGAGTTTAGTCACTAGGCATGTTAAACGGGAGAGGGGTAGACCAATAAAGACTTGGAATGAGACTATAAGGAAAGACATGATGTACTTAGGCATTAGTAAAATTATGACTAAAGATAGGGCACAATGGCGACAAAGGATCCTGTTGGGAATATATAAATAAAGTGTTACGCCCCCGCTACGCTTTACGGGGCGTCATTATGTACGGAGGAGCAAGGGCGCGATAAACAACGGGGTTGAACCTTCTGGTTCAGCCCCCACGCAGTAAACCGGCCGGCTGAGGGCTGAATCAGGCGGGTTCAGCCCTCCTTGGAGGGGCCGGCCGGCCCCTCCTTGCCCGGGTATTTATATACCCGGGCAGCCCCCCTTTTGGGGTTATGATGAGTATTACAAGGTTAGTCTTCTTCCTCTTTCTCAACCCTAACCCTAGTTTTCCCCCTCTCTTTCTCTAGATCTTCCTCTCTTTTAGCCTCTCGTAGTCTTGCCCTAACATTTGGTATCAAAGCCATTCCTTCTCTCGGACATGGTGACCACTCGCACTCAAGAAGAGTCCTCACGGATTGAAGCCCTAGAGGAGAACATGGTTGGCCTCACCGACTCTATGGCAGCCATGGAAGGACGGATCGACGCTCGTATGGAGGAGTTTAAGGCCTTGTTGAAAGGGAAAGCCACAGCGGGTGAGGATTCGACCGGATCGGGGGCTGATTTGGCGGCAAATGGCACGCAAGGCGTCGGCGGCGTGCGTCTGTCGGACGACGATCACGTGCGGGCGAGCGCAGTTCCGCCTGGCACGGGCTGGATTCCGCCTGGCGGGGGCTGGCAGGGCACTGGAGGGCCTAGCAGTGCGGCGTACGGGGCAGCAGGAGGCTCGGCAGCGGCATACGGGGCAGCAGGGGGCTCGGCAGCCGCATACGGGGCAGCAGCGGGCTCGGCAGCCGCATACGGGGATTCGGCGGGGCCGATTGCGCCAGGACCTGCAGCAGGAGGGTTCTCCGACCTCGGTGCGGGCCAGGGAATGCGCCGGCAGGGCTGGCAGGAGCCAGGGGGTTTCGTCGAGGCTGGGAGGAGCCGGCTGGGGTTCGTCGAGGCTGGGAGGAGCCGACTGGGCTCAGGCGATCTCCAGATCCTGCGGGATACCAAGGGGGAGGGCTTCTCCCCCCTCCCCGTGGGTTTGGGCCGCCGGGCATGGGTGGATTTGGCCAAGCGTAGGGCGGACAACAACAACCCCCTCCTTGGGGAAACGGTCAGCATCAAAGCTACGGATTCGAGCAAGGTGAGCCCGCAAGACGGGAAGGAGGTCATGGGGCACAACGCTTGACCCCCGGATTAACTCGCATGTACTTTCCGGAGTTCAAGGGCGGCGACGCCATGGAATGGATCCAGAAGGCAGAACTTTTTTATCAGTATCATGAGGTGCCTGAAGGGCAGTGGGTGCAGTTGGCGTCCTTTCACTTGAAGGACGACGCTTACCAGTGGACGCAGGGGGTCTTGCGGGGACGGGAGTACGTGCCATGGGGAGAGTTTGTGGATGGCTTTGCGGCCAGATTTGGGCCACTAGAGTACGAGAACTTTGAGGCCCTTCTTCAAAAGCTCCGTCAGAAGGGGTCAGTGATGGAGTACCGCGCCGAGTTCGAGAAGTTGGCGAACCGGGTTCAGTGGTCGGAGATGACTCTCTACAGCTGCTTCATATCAGGGCTCAAGGAGTACATTCGTGACGAGGTGCAGGCTCTCATGCCTCGTTCGTTGAACCACGCCATTACCTTGGCGCGCATTCAATTGGAGCGGTTCAACAGACAGCGAGCCCGCACCACGAGTAGGCCGTCTGCGGCCCCCGCCACAGCAGCACGACGGGAGCCACCCGCGGGTATCAAACCGACCGTGACTCGGTTATCGTGGAGTGAGTTGGCGGCTCGGAAGGAGAAAGGTCTGTGCTTTAATTGCGACGAGAAGTTTGTGCCGGGCCATAAGTGCCAGAAGATACAGGTTTTCATGTTGCAGCAGGACGCAGACGAGGAGCCGGCTCCAGATGAGGAGTTGGAGGTGGACGTGGAGGAGTCGGGGGAGTTCGGCGTCTTCCTACATGCTCTTGAGGGTTGTGCACCCCCGCTTGCTTTACGGCTGGCGGGCCGGATCGCCCAAGAGAAGGTTACGATTTTGGTGGACAGTGGGAGCACCCACAACTTCATACATCCCGACGTGGCACGACGGGCGGGGCATGAGGTGGACAGGGAGGCTGCTTTTCACGTGATGGTGGCGGACGGCAGCAAGCTGCAGTGCGAAGGGGTACTGAAGGGCGTAGAGCTGCGGATACATGGCTTTGTGGGCCGTACTGACGTCTACTTGTTGCCAATCCGGGGCTCAGACATGGTGTTGGGGGTCCAGTGGTTGCGCCAGTTACAGCGGGTGACCTTCGACTGGAAGCATATGACCATGGAGTTCGTGCACGGGGAGAAGCAGTTTTGCTTGAAGGGCATCACGCCGTCTCCTCTCTCCGCAGCATGCAGCGGTTGAGCGGAGAAGGACAACTGATGGCTATTCTTCGGGAGGTCCAGACTGGTGATTCCACGCCTGCGGAGGTACCAGTCCAGTTACAGCTACTACTGACTGATTATGCTGATGTTTTTCAGGAGCCGCGCACTTTACCTCCGGCGAGGTTCCGCGATCATCGTATTACGCTCAAGGCGGGTGCTGAGCTGACGAATGTCCGTCCTTACCGTTACCCGCATATCCAGAAGGCGGAAATTGAGCGCGGTGTCCGCGGGATGCTGGAGGCCGGCATCATTCGGCCTAGTACGAGTTCTTTCTCGGCTCCCATTATTCTGGTCAAAAAGAAGGACGGGTCCTGGCGATTCTGCGTGGACTACCGTGCCTTGAACGGTGCTACGGTCAAGGATAACTTCCCGATTCCCCATATCGAAGAGTTGCTGGATGAGTTGCATGGGGCCCAGCGGTTCACCAAGCTGGATCTTCGCTCCGGCTATTATCAGATCTTGATGGCACAGGAGGACATACACAAGACGGCTTTCCGCACTCACGATGGCCATTACGAGTTCTTGGTTATGGCCAATGGACTGACCGGAGGGCCCTCTACATTCCAGGCCAACATGAACGAGATATTCAGAGATTTCTTGCGGGCATTTGTGTTGGTCTTCTTCGATGATATACTCATCTACAGCGCGAATTGGGAGGACCACGTGGTCCACGTGGAGCAGGTCCTTGCCCGACTACGTCAGCACAAACTTTATGCCAACCGTTCCAAGTGCTCCTTCGGTTAGAAGGAGGTGGAGTATTTGGGTCACTTGGTTTCCGGTCAGGGCGTCAGGGCCAACCCACGGAAGATTCAGAGTATGCAGACTTGGCCGCGGCCGGTTACAGTCCGCACCTTGCGGGGTTTTTTGGGGCTCACTGGGTATTACCGGCGGTTTGTGCAGGACTATGGCAAGATAGCTCGGCCCCTGACCCAGCTGCTGCAGAAGGACTCCTTTTCCTGGAGTGAGGAGGCGGAGGAGGCATTTCAGTCCCTCAAGCGGGCCATGACCACCACGCCAGTCCTGACATTACCGGATTTCACACAGGAGTTCGTTCTGGAGACGGATGCCTCAGGTGTCGGCATTGGGGCCGTGTTGATGCAGGCAGGGCGGCCGATAGCCTTTTACAGCAAGGCTTTAGCCCCTCGTACTTTAGGCCTCTCGGCCTACGAGAAGGAGATGTTGGCGATTATTCATGCGGTGGCTGTTTGGCGACCATATCTGTTGGGCCGCCACTTTAAGATCCGGACGGATCACCAGAGCTTGAAGCATTTCCTGGACCAACGGGTCTCCTCGCCGCTACAGCAGAAGTGGGTGACTAAGCTTCTCGGTTACGACTACGAGATTTTGTATCGCCGCGGCAAAGAGAATGTGGTCGTTGATGCCCTCTCTCGTCTCCCAGAGGCTACTCTCGCTCATATTTCGGGGCCCTTGGTCAATTCAGTGGAGGATATTCAGGAGGAGGTCCGGCGATCGGACACGCTGCGTCCGTTGGTGGAGGCTTTACATCGGGGAGAGACCGTCGCAGCTGGCTATCACTTGTGCAATGGCCGGCTTTACTATCGGGGTCGGGTGGTTGTCCCCGCCGATTCAGCCTGGAAGACGGTGTTGATGCATGAGTTCCACTCTTCGCCCACAGGAGGGCATGCGGGGGTGCTCCGGACCCTTCAGCGGGCGCGAGCAAACCTTTTTTGGGCAGGCATGCGACGGGACATTCAGCAGTTCGTTTGTCACTGTGAGATCTGCCAGCGGCAGAAATATGAGACCTCTTCTCCGGCGGGGCTGCTTGTACCGTTGGAGATTCCGCAGCAGATTTGGGACACGGTGTCCATGGACTTCATTGATGGACTGCCGAAGTCTAAAGAGAAGTCGGTCATTCTAGTGGTGGTGGACAAGCTATCCAAGTATGGCCATTTTCTGGCGCTCAGCCATCCATACACCGGGGAGTCTGTGGCCGCCCTCTTTGCTCGAGAGATCGTTCGCCTGCATGGCCTCCCTCGCGCCATTATTTCTGATCGGGACCCTACCTTCGTCAGTGGGTTCTGGAAGGAGCTGTTCCGGCTGCAGGGCACTCGCTTACACTTCAGCACGGCCAACCACCCGCAGTCGGATGGTCAGACGGAGGTGCTTAATCGTGGGGTCGAGACCTATCTGCGTTGCTTTGTGATGGATGAGCCGCGCAGCTGGCCGGACTGGTTGCATTGGGCTGAATATTGTTACAACACGGCATACCATTCCGCCAGCAGGATGACACCATTTGAGGCGGTCTACGGGCGGCCCCCTCCGACCTTGGGCAGCTATGAGCCCGGGAGCACCGCTCTTCCAGCGCTCGATCGCGCTCTGCTGGACCGGGATTGCATGTTGGTCACACTTCGGGAGATCCTCCGACTAGCCCAGGATCGCATGAAGGCCCAGACGGACAAGCACCGCACTGAGCGGGAGTTCGCTGTTGGTGACGAGGTGTTCCTCAAGCTCCAGCCGTACCGGCAGTTGTCGGTTGCTCGTCGTGGCAACCAGAAACTGTCCCCGCGCTACTACGGTCCCTTTCAGATTATCAGCAGGGTGGGACCGGTGGCTTACACACTGGCATTACCGAAGGGTTCGCGCATCCATCCTACATTCCATGTCTCTTTACTCAAGCGGAAGGTAGGGCCGCATGTCCAACCGAGTACTTTGTTACCTGAGGTCACTTCGGCAGGTGAACTGCGGCCGCTTCCTGAAGATATTTTGATGCTCAAGTGGAAGACGCGGGGCACGGAATACCGGCCCGAGCTCTTGGTCAAATGGAAGAACATGTCGCCGACACACAATTCATGGGTGGACTTCTTCGACTTCAAGGAGCTCTACCCCGCCTACCACCTTGGGGACAAGTTGGTTCTTGATGGGGAGGGGAATGTTACGCCCCCGCTACGCTTTACGGGGCGTCATTATGTACGGAGGAGCAAGGGCGTGATAAACAACGGGGCTGAACCTTCCGGTTCAACCCCCACGCAGTAAACCGGCCGGCTGAGGGCTGAACCAGGCGGGTTCAGCCCTCCTTGGAGGGGCCGGCCGGCCCCTCCTTGCCCGGGTATTTATATACCCGGGCAGCCCCCCTTTTGGGGTTATGATGAGTATTACAAGGTTAGTCTTCTTCCTCTTTCTCAACCCTAACCCTAGTTTTCCCCCTCTCTTTCTCTAGATCTTCCTCTCTTTTAGCCTCTCGTAGTCTTGCCCTAACATAAAAAGCCGACCCCACTATAGTGGGATAAAGGCTTGAGTGTTGTTGTATTTACATATTATGCATAAAATTAAGGCTAACAGTTTGTGAGCATCTTCGGAAGTCTAATAATTCCATGGTTAATTCTTTCACCAAGGATTATATTTTTTCGAAGGCGATTGCTTTTCTACATCTTTCAGGATAGAGGGGGTACCATCAGGTTATGTGCAGCAGCATAGGGTTTTTCCTTGGTCCCAATATCTACTACAGCAGGGCGGTGACAAAGCATTTTCTCAGATCGACCTCTGGATGTTTCTACGGCGGGTTTTATCATATTCTCGATTGGGTCGAGCTCTCTCAACCCCGGGAGAATTGATGTAACCCGAGTTTGCATCGTTATTTTATTTTTTATATGTCGTATTTTTATTTGAGTCGTGCACGTCTTCACGCAAGTTTTTTTTTTACGCACGTTATTTATGTGTTTGTCATTGTATCGCGCATTTCTCCTTCGTTCGTTGCTCGGCTTATTGGTGTGACCGACCAATATGACCATAAATAAAAGGGTCCGTCAAATTAGGTGGAACGATACGAAGGGCAAACTTTGAAATATATTATTTAAGTAAGAAAATTTTATGAAATTATAATTAACAAAAATAATTTAATTATTAATTTTAGAAAATATCTTTATGTCATTATGCGAGAATGTCAAAAGTCTACTCATCTTATCTTTTAAAGACCTAAAGAAATCCTCATTTGTCTTTTAATTTCAGCCGATTACTTTGAACCCCCCTCCCCATTTTAATATCTTTTAATATTATATCTTGGTTTAATGCCCCACCTTGAACCCCTCCCCCCCAAGTTAATAGCTTTAGTATTTTATTTGGTAACCTCCCCCCTTCTATAAACTCCTCCTTTATAAAAGCTGCCACCAACCCACGTGAAAAGCAGCGTGGAAATAGAAATCTGAACGAGACCTTTTTCTCGCTCGGGTTTCTCTCCAGCGCGCCTTTTCCGCTTTTCCAACCATTCATTTCCCGTTTGTTTGCTCCTCTGCCGCCATCAAGGGCCCGTAACAGTCCAGGCGACCCATCCTCCGCCTCCATCCGACAGGAACTGCGACTCCTCCGACGGGTTCGTCCTCCATACTCATGGCCGACTCCGACAGAACTCGCCCTCGACGATGACAACTCCACCGCTAGGGCCCAACACCCCTCTTCCTCTCCAACAGTCTCTGACGCTCTTCCTGCTTTGTTTCCCTGAGCTGACGGCGTCCTCCGTAAATATGTCGTCGACAGAAGTTTCAGTCGTCGGTCCTATTCCCCTATCTGATAGTTCCAAAGCAGCCTGCATGTCTGTCTCCTACTGGTATACCTTATACCTTCCATCTGGCTCAATTTCTGTTGTTTTAAGTTTATGGTAATATTTCCATGATCATTAAAAATTAGAGTTTGACCCTAGTTTCAATTTACCTCTAATGATGTGGAATGCAATTATTTAAATTAAATCAATGGTGGATGCTAGAAATTTAGGTAAGATTGCGTAACCCCGACTGAATATCTCATGATGTTGTTTGCGATGTTTTGCTCGCCACATTATTTTAAGAGATCTCAATTTTTAGCATTTAAAATATAATTTCCAGATTTTGGAATACATCAGTATCCAACAAAGATACACTTGGTGGCGAGAGCAGAGAGTTTGTCCCAACCAGAAGTGGAGTGTGGATGAAAGTAGTATAGCCAAACATGCGAGTGAGGGAAAATGAGTACCAACCAGATGAAGAAGAGAAAAAAGTGTCTTGTCACGAAGAGTAGGAGGTAGACAATTAATGAGAAAACAAGAAAAGAGAATCGCATGATCTCAATAGAAGCGGAGAACATTCATCTGACATGGGAGTGTCCAGGTAACATCAAGAAGATGGCGATTTTTCTTTTCTGCGACTCCATTTTATTGGATGTATGCATACAACTGGTCTGATGAATGATACCATTAGAGGTACAAAAAGAGGAGAATTGATGGCTCATGTATTCCTTCGCATTATCAGCCCGAATAACTTTTGGAGGTAAATCAAGCTGAGTACGAATTTCATTATAAAATTTATAGAAAATAGATAAGAGTTCAGATAGTTCCTTTAAAAAATATACTTAAGTACATCGAGAGAAATCATTAGTAAAAGTACAAAATACATACTTCCTCCACCAACAGACTTGATGGAACTAGAACCCCAAATGTCTGAATTAACAAATTGAAAAGGCAAACGAAATTATTATAAAGTTTGGCAGGAAAAGTAGTATGATGGTGCTTACCATATTAACAAGCTTCACATTAAGGAAGTTTGGCTGAAAAAATGATAAGAGCTGGTGGAGGAGACGTAGCGGAGGATGACCAAGACGGTGATATCACTGAAGCAGAGAAGTTGAGATGGCAGATACATAGAAAGTGGGAAAATCATCCAGGTAGCCAAGGCCAACGCGATCAGGCATAGCCATCAACCATAAATATCGGTAGTAATCAGTTATGCTTATCGAGGTGAGAGAAGACAAAAGAGTTCTCAGTCATATGATTGGTGACACCAGAGTCGATGAATCACTTACCATGCATAGCAACATGCGTGCTACCTGAAGAAGTAATAATGAAGGAAGATTGTTTGGAAGCACTGATTAGAGCCTCGATATCTTCCGAAGAGAACCATCGGCCGAACCCTAGCGGCGGAGGGGCGGAGAAGGCTCAGATCTACGAAGCACCGATGCGCCGAAAACAGTCCCGTACCCGTACCGGGTACGTTTCCGGTACGGGTACGCGTTTGGTACGTGTTTGGTACGCCGCAATACGCATAATATCGTTGTTTTAGGGTTTTTCCGCTCCCTGCTCCCCGCTGCTCTTACGCTCCCCGTTGCTCCTACGCATCCTCTGCCTCTTACGCATCCGGAAATTGAAGATGTCTTGATCTCCAACAATACGGAAGAAGATGAAGAAAATGAGTGATGAACATCGTTAAATTTGAAATGATTATGAATATTTCATGTCTAAGAACTTCATGTTACATTGCATTAGTTATGGACTTGTACTTTAATTGATTATTTATGCTTCATGTTTTATTGTTTTGAGAATTTATAATTACATTTTTAATATTTATATATATATTTATTATTGTTACGAGTCATATTGTTATTAGACATATTAGTCCCACACCGTGTACCACCACTTCATATTCACTCATGCTTAGTATAAATAAAGGGTGAGACCTCTATGTGAGGTACTAAGTTTTCTCCCAAATCTCCTAACATGGTATCAGAGCACGGTTAGGGTTTTCCCGTTGATTTTCTCTCGTCCGCTCCGTCCACGCGTCGTCTCCCTCGCCTGCTCTCGCCCGCTCGCGCACGCTCTGTACTCTTCTTCGTCTCCCTCGCCTGCTCTCGCCCGCTCGCGCGCGTCTCCAGCGACATCGACGGCAGGCGGCCTCGACGACGCCCCTGTCGACGCGTAAAGTCATCGCCTCGATGATGCGTAAAGCCGCCGCCAGCGATACCTAAAGCCGCTCCAGCGACGATGCGTAAAACCTATCGTGCCTTGACAGCCCGTCTGCTCCAGCGACACCTGATGTCCAGCTGCCGGCTGTCTCCTGTCGCCCCTTCTCGTCTGCGCCGCTAACGTCGGCCTCGAAGCAGCCTTTTCGGACGTCCAGTCCGCTCTTTTCCTCCTTCGTTTTTGCTAATCGTAGCAATAGGCTCCTCTGTTCCTCCCGTTGCTCCTTCGACCGCTGCTCCTTCGACCGCTGCTCCTGCAGGGGACTCTACAAATACCTTTCCTCCCAACGCGAGGATTGCAACTACTATCCTTACCTCCTCCAATTTCCAATTATGGAAGAAGGGGGTTACTATGTCTTTTGCAGGCATCCGACGTACTCACCACCTTACTCGTCTCCCAACTCATGCCTTGGGGAGTACCGAATATGATGACTGGTATAATGATGATTGCCGTATCTTTGCTCTTCTCCTGAGTTCCATGGATCCATCTGTCCAGCAAATGTGCAAAAACTGCGACAACACCAAAGAACTATGGGACACTCTTCACATGATGTTCTCTCAGGCGAACAACCTCTCTCAGCTTGGTGACCTCTTCCCCAAGATAGCTGACCTGAGACAGGGCGCGCGTCCTGTTACCGAGTACTTTGCCGAATGGAAGGTTCTGGCTGATGAGATTTTAGACCTTTGGGAGATTCCCTCTACTAGGGAAGGTCATCAGGCTCAACGCGAACACCTGGTGCTTCTTTGGCTTTTGAATGGATTGGATCCTCACTTCTCCACAACGAAGACTGAAATGCTGGCGAGCCCTACTACCATTCAGACTGCTAGTGTGTACCATCGGCTTACTAAGGCTGGCTCCATCGGTACTTCGTCATCCGCTTACATACTTCCGCCGGCGAGTCGATGGCTCTTGCTTCACGAGGAGGAGGAAGGGGAAGTAGTCGGGGGGGCCGCTCTGGTCGTGGTCGTGACACCGACGCAAGGCATTGTGCGCATTGCGGGCGTCGGGGACATACAAAGGATACATGTTGGCTGATTCATGGGAAGCCAGACTGGGCCTCCAAACCTCCTCCACCTCGGTCGGCACACTTGGCTGACTCTACTTCTGTACCTCCGGGATCGAGAACTGTTGAAATCTCCGAGGATGAGTACCGACGCTTGCAGGCTCTCCAGATTGACTCACCACCTCCTAGTGCGGCTGTGGCTCAAACCATTCAGCCTGTTTGTACCTCCCAGAGGCCGGTCCAGTGGCTGGCGGATTCTGGTGCTTCTGATCACCTGACTAGTTCCTCAGGTATCTTACACTCCTACAAACCTCATAGCGGAGCGTCAATTACTGTGGCTGATGGCTCCATGGTCCCTATTGTTGGGTTTGGTAGCTGCAATGTGACACCTGATATGATACTCTCCTCGGTGGCGCATGTCCCTCAGTCTGCTTACAATCTACTGTCTATTAGTAAGCTTACAAATGATTTGAATTGTATTGCTATATTCACCTCTTCTGGTTGCATTTTTCAGGAACAGTCGACGAGCCGTATTATTGGTAGAGGGAAGCTGCGTGGTGGCGTCTATGTCCTGGACGAAGTTTCCCACCTTGCCTGTACCGCGGCCTCCACCAAATTCCTGGATCTTCATTATCGTCATGGTCATCCATCTATGTAGGTCATGCGTCGTCTGTATCCGGAGCTTGGGAAAGTTCCCACTCTTAGTTGTGAGTCTTGTATGTTTGCTAAACTCCACAGAGTTAGCTATAGTCCTCGTCTTGATGCTCGTGCTTCTGCACCTTTTGATTTACTTCATTCAGATGTTTGGGGACCGTGTCCTGTTCCTACTTTGTTAGGGCACAAGTATTATGTCACTTTCATTGATGATTTTTCTCGTATGACTTGGGTCTATCTAATGAAAAATCGTTCTGAGCTACCTTCTATTTTTCAACATTTATGGAATGAAATATTTACTCAATTTTCTGTACGTGTTAAGTGTCTTCGTACTGATAATGGCCGAGAATACCTATCTCAGTCTATGTCTACCTTTCTTTCTGACAAAGGCATAATCCACCAAACCAGTTGCCCGGATACCCCTCAACAAAATGGTGTTGCCGAGCGCAAAAATCGGCATCTCCTTGAAGTCACCCGGGCAATCCTCCACCACAAACACGTACCCAAACACTTCTGGGGGGATGCCGTTCTTACTGCTGCACACCTTACTGCCGCTACATCCTTTCTTCGGATGTCGTCTTCCGGGAGTCCGACCCTTATCCCTCTCCTGGATCCTCTCATCCTGATCCCTCTCTTGATGCTCTCTTGGTCCCTAGGCACGAACCTGCTATCGTTTCCCCTACTGATCTGTTGTCCCCCCTGTGGGGGCAAGTTTACTCCCGTCGCTCTTCTGCTAGTACAGTAGTGCCACCACCTCAGCCTACCTCTGTTACCGATGATGCGACGACTGTTCCTCCAGAAGAACCCGGTACTATTCCGCCATCTAGCCCAGAGGTTCCTATTGCAATCCGGAAAGGAGTTCGGACTTGTCGGGAGCAACCGCTCTATGTTCACTCTTACCAGGGCTTGTCTGCTTCTCATAGAGCGCTGCACTCGACTCTTGATCGATATCATCTACCATTGACCGTGGCAGAGGCCAAAGCTTCTCCTGGCTGGGCGGCAGCCATGCATGACGAATTGACTGCTCTCCAACAAAACAATACATGGGACCTGGTTCCCTTACCTCCCGGCAAGAAGGCAATTGGATGCAAATGGATATATTCTGTCAAAGTGAATGCAGACGGTTCTCTGGATCGCCTAAAAGCCCGTCTGGTTGCCAAAGGTTATGCTCAGACCTATGGCGTGGATTATGATAAAACATTCGCTCCAGTTGCGAAGATGTCCTCACTTCGAATACTCCTTTCACTTGCTGCCTTCCGGCAGTGGGCCTTACAGCAGTTGGACATTAAGAATGCTTTTCTCCACGGGCTCCTGGATAAGGAAGTTTATATGGAACAACCTCCTGGGTTCATTGCTGAGGGGGAGAGACACAAGGTTTGCCGCCTCCTAGCGTCCTTATATGGATTGAAACAATCCCCTCGGGCTTGGTTTGCTCGGTTCCGAGCTGTTGTTACCCAGTTCGGGCTTACCAAGAGTACTAAAGACTCGTCCCTCTTTTATCAGAACTCCTCGACTGGTACTATTCTGCTACTGGTATATGTTGATGATATTGTTATCACAGGCAGCAACTCAGCAGGAATATCAAATCTCAAAGCATTCTTACACTCTAATTTCCAAACAAAAGATCTGGGCCCATTGCGGTATTTCCTTGGGATTGAGGTGGTTCATGATGATCACTCTCTCTTTATTTGCCAACGAAAATATGCTCTTGATCTTCTATCGGACCTTGGGATGGCTAACTGTGGCCATATGGATTCTCCGCTGGAACCAGGGGAAAAGAGTCTTCATGCCGAAAGCAAACCTTTTGAATCACCAGAGAAGTACCGTAGAATTGTTTGGAAAATTAAACTACCTCACCATGACTCGTCCGGACATTGCTTGTGCGGTTGGTAAGGTCAGTCAGTTCATGGCGGCTCCAACTATGTCTCAGTGGGAGTCCGTTCTCAGGATTATCAGATACGTGAAGAAGGATCCTGGTTTGGGAATATCATACAAAAGTCGAGGCCATTCCGATCTAGAGGCATACAGTGACTCTGACTGGGCAGGATGCTTAGCCACCCGAAAATCAACCACGGGATTCACTGTCTTTATGGGCGGCAATCTTATCTCTTGGAAGAGCAAGAAACAAACCACAGTTGCCAGATCTAGTGCTGAGGCAGAATATCGGGCTATGTCCCACACTGTTGCTGAGATCATGTGGGTGAGGCAGATTATCAGTGAAATTGGGTATCCCGTTCAAGATCCCACTCCTCTATGGTGTGACAATCAAGCTGCAATCCAGATAGCCACGAATCCCGTGTTTCATGAACGCACAAAGCACATAGAGGTCGACTGCCACTTTGTTAGAAAAAAGTATGAAGAAGGCCTTGTTTCGCTAAAGCATGTGAAGACCGGAGATCAAGTTGCAGACATTCTTACGAAAGGGGTTACGGGGACTCGAATGAACTATATATGTAACAAGCTGGGTCTAGGAAGTTCCCATGATCCAACTTGAGGGGGAGTGTTACGAGTCATATTGTTATTAGACATATTAGTCCCACACCGTGTACCACCACTTCATATTCACTCATGCTTAGTATAAATAAAGGGTGAGACCTCTATGTGAGGTACTAAGTTTTCTCCCAAATCTCCTAACAATTATATTTAATACAACGTATCCCGCCGTACTCGTACACTTGTTTTTAAATTTTGTCGTGCCGCCGTACCGGATACGCCTAGGCTCAGATTCAATAGTATTGACATGAGCCCGAGGATGAAGACGAGGATGCCTTGTAAAGCATCGCTTGGCAGGATGACTGATGCACCCTAAGGGACATCAACTTAAGTTTATTTCAATTTTATTTTGCTCATGCATTTTCTGTTCACGCATTTTTATTTTCATGTTGTATTTTGGTTTTTGGTTGTGCGATGTTTTCGCGCATGTTGTATGTTATTTCCTATTGTATTTCAGTACGTGTCTAGTTGTGTGACGTCCTTGCATATGTGTTTTTGGCATATTGGTCCGACCAACCAATATGTCATTAAATAAATCGATCTGTTAATGCACGTATGAGAAGCACGCGAACAAGAAAGATTTATGAAAAAATAATCAAATTATAAATTCTAAAATTTAATTCAGTTTGGGAGTTACAAGATTAAATAAGTGAATCAATATTTGTAAGTTTCAAGGAGTGTCTTAAGTACAATTAAAATACTCCTTGATAACCCTCTTTTATTAAATATGTATAAACCTACTTAATCTCATTTTCATTTGGGAAGGGCAACCTGGACATACCATCGAAAATGAGACTTCTCACTGTTTCCGACGGGAAGTCACAGTCCTACTGACGCAGGACGAGTCTATAGGCGGCGGAAAATCCGTGATCTAACCCTACATGCTATGCAAGTCCGACGGTTAAACCACAATTAGATAATAAATTTAAACATCACACGCATAACTAATTCACGGCAAAGCAAAATATTTTATTAAGGCGAAACAAGTTTAGGCTTCCCTCTGCGAGGAGGGCCAAAGCAAAAGCGCGCGGCGAATAATTCCTTCCTGTAGTTAGAGAATTATCCAGACACAAGTAACTAGATTAAAATGAACATCCAAACAAGCATAAGATTACCACAATGCAACAATGTTTTAACACCTTCAATCAATACAAAACACAACACAAATCTGAAAGTAATTTAGGGTTGCGGTAATTTCAAAACAAATCTACACTTTGGCGACGACCTAGGGTTTTCCGGGTGGTGGAAGACTAGATCGGATAAGGGAAGGTGGCTCCACGGGAGAGGGGTGTTGACTGCGAGTATGGAAGGTTAGGAGGGGGCTGAACGGGTGGTGTGGGGCTGGATCTGGACTGTCCCGTCCAGATCTGGGCAGATCTGAGAAGGTGGTGGTTATAGGAGGGTGGATTCACGTGGGGAGGGTGGCTGGAGGTTGAGGGCGGCAGGGAAGGCAGATCTGAGCGGGGCTGGGCTATAGAGGAGGCGGGATGGCTGGGGGCTGAAGGAGGGCTACTGGAGGGGTTGTCGACGGTGGGGTTTGCTGGAGGGGATGTAAGGAGGCTGGTTGTAGGGGGTGGAAGGGGCGGCTGCAATGGAGCAGGGAGGGGGCTGGCGCTGCAAAGAAGCAGAGAGGGGGCTGGCGCTGCAAAGAAGCAGGGAGGGGGGCTGGCGTTGCAGGGACAGCAGGGAGTGACTGCTATTTGGACAGGGGAAGTGTTGCTAGAGGCAGAGCAGCAACAGTTGTACACTTCTAGATCTTAAATAGTGAGAAGAATTGTTGGTATTTTTATCTATTATAGTAACTATTATCAAGATTGTGTATTTGATGTGTATCAAAATTTTTTTTTTTTCAAAAACTCCATTTGACCCAAACAAAATTTATAAAACTCCATTTCAATAAGCACTGAAAACTCCATTTCACCCAAACAGTTTTCTAACAAAACTCCATTTCTCAGAAACAGCTCTTTTTCAAAACTCCATTTCTGATCAACAGTTTTTCATCAGCAACAGTCCAACCAAACGCACCCTCAGCAATAATATTACAGCAGCCCTAAGGTTCTATTTATAAGAAAACAGGATTAGGGCACCCGGAATCAACGGCTATGATTGGTCGTTGGTTTCGGGGCCAAAACTACATGAAATAATAACCGAAAAATACAAAGCAATATATGAAATCGACTCGCAACACGAATCTGAACACATCCACAGAGTCGGATCGTCGATCCGGGCACGCCATATATGCTAAGTCGTCAAATCAGCCCCGAATGGGCCCAAAGCTCGTCCTCGCTTATGCTCTGCATCAATCTCCACGGCTTGAAAGAATTCATCTCCCGATGAATAGGGGTCGGAATTCTCTTGTCGCATGCCAGGTAAAACTCGAAGAGGCCCGCCAGAGGTCGTCCAAGTGTCGACGCTGAAAAGTGACCTCGCCAATCAACTCCTCCAGACTGAAAAATTTCCATCCCCGATGAGTGGAGACGGACGTACTAAAGTCGAAGTCCGGGGGCGAATCGATCAAGCTCATCTCTCAACACACTGGTAGAAGGATCTGGTGGGATCTGAGGTGCCAAAGGTGAAGCTGTTGGGGACAACATCCCGGGTAAGTAAGGGTCAGAGGTGGGCTGAGAACGGGGCAATGAATGTGGTGGCAATGGCTCGGGGGTAGACTGAGTGGTGGGTGGTAAAAACGGTGGTAAAGGCTCGGGAGGGTCGCTAAATGTCCCGAGGGGGAGGCAACTCATCAGGGAGCTCATCAGGCATAATATCCGCGAACTCGTCTAACAGGGGACGCACCGCTAGTGGGTGGTCAACCGGGGTATCCTCAGAAGCCTGAGTGGGGACTACAATGTAGATGACATCCGCCTCAATACTGTCTCGCAGGAACTCGCTACGTCTCAAGATGTGCAGGGGGCTCGAGGCACCCATACTCACAGACGGCTCAACCATGCCCTTGGATCTATCCCGGGGCTGGGTGGGCGTCAACGTAATTTTCCGCCCCTTGTCATAAAAGACACGTATTCGAGCAGCCGAAATACGTGACGTCACGATCAAATAGCCAGGGGCGGCCTAGTAACACATGGGCGACGTCCATGGGAATGACATCGCACCAGACCTTGTCCTGAAATGATGCAATGGTAATTGGGACAAGGCAACGCTGGGTAACCTGAATCGCAGTCTTGTCTACCCAGATGACACGATAAGGATGAGGGTGAGGCTTTGCCTTCACCTGCATACGATCAAGCCCCTTTTGGGCTACGATGTTCACACAACTACCTTGTCAATGGCTAACTTACAGGGCCCACCTGCGCTAGGAAAATATGTGTAAAAGATGGTAGTGCGGCGCCAGTCCTCGTCTACACGCGGGGTGTGTAGGAGGCGCCTAATCACTCCCACCTCCAATGATCTCTCTGCGTCGCTCTCCCAGCCCTCCTCTACAGTGGCCTTAATCTCTTATGTACCTTCCACTTCCTCTTCCAACTCGCATTCCTCACCATCAACTAGCAGGGTCCGCGTGGGGCACTGCGCAACCACGTGTCCTCTGCCAGAGCATCTATAACACAAAATACCCCCAGAACGCTGGCCATCAGTGGTGGCGGCCTTGCCCTTTGTGTCCGTGGGAACACGTGAGGGCGTGGACGAGGTGGTCTGTGGTGGAGCGGGTTTCCTGAAAGTCGAGGAATCAGCCCGAGAGGGAAACTGCCTCGCGGTAGATGACCGAAGGTACTGCTCGTACTCGAGGGCGAGCTGGAATATCTGATCGACGGTCTCTAAATGGTGGGGAATCAACTCTCTTCGAATCTCAGCGCGTAGGCCTGCCTTGAAACGAGATGCACTGGCAATGGGTTCCTCCGAAACGTCACTCCTAACGACTAACTCGTCAAAGCGAGCCATATACTCTGCGACGGTGAGTGTTCCCTGTCGTAAGTTCTGCAACTGCTCAAATAACTGGTCCCGGTAAGACGTGGGGAGGTACTTCTCACTCAGCCTCTGCTTCATCTCATCCCAAGTGGCGATGGGGTAATACCCATCTCGCTCCAGTGCTCTCTCTACGCTAATCCAGAACACTTTAGCCTGTCCGATCAGTTTCATCTTTGCAAGGCGGACACAACGCTCATCACTCATATCGTACCACTCGAAATAGTGGTTCATGTCCAGGAGCTGAAAGCTTTCGGATCCAGACGACCATCGAACGTAGGGGCGTCGAGTCGAATACGACGAGTGATGTCCAACTGGTGGCCACCTCTCCGGGGGTCGGGGTAATCCTCGGGATAATCGTCATGGGCATAGTCGTGTCGAGCGGGTGGGGGTCCACACTCTCTCCGAACCGGGGGATAATACTCATCTCGGTGATGATCTCGGCGATCGTGCGGGGGTACACGACCTCTGGGGTCCGGCTGGGGCTGACGTGGCATAAGGTACTCATCACGTGGGTGTGGAGGTCTATCACGTGCATTCTTTTCATGGCGTCAAGGCGTACCAAGGCGAGCCCCGACCGCCTTGACGCTTTGGCGACAAGGCGGACGCCTAGGCGACAATAAGGCGAGCAAATGCTAGGCGACATTTAATTATTATTTTTAAAACAAATGAAGAATATAGATAGTGGTTATTTCAATAACCGTTGTCTATAGTCACTGGCATGGGACTATAGACAGCGGTTATTGAAATAACCGCTGTCTATAGTCACTGGCAGGGGACTATAGACAGCGGTTATTGAAATAACCGCTGTCTATAGTCCCCAGCCAGTGACTATAGACAGCGGTTATTGAAATAACCGCTGTCTATAGTCACTTGACAGTGAATATAGACAGCGGTTATTTCAATAACCGCTGTCTATAGTCACTGTCAGGGGACTATAGACAGCGGTTATTGAAATAACCGCTGTCTATAGTCCCATTTTTTTTTAAAGACTGAAATAGAATTTTCAACACTCCCAGAAGCCAGAACTCCAGAAGTCATTCAGCATTCAGATACACAGTTTTTTTCATTCAACATTATAACATTCAGAATCAAATAGAAATAACATTCAGATTTTAGAATCAATATATATAATGTCAAATTGACAATCACAAGATTCACAATCATTTCACTCAATACCAAAATGTTATCATCAACATCATACACTGATACACAGTAGCAATGTAGCATTAATAATTTTTTAGATCAAATAGAATCATCATCTAGTAAATCGTCATTGGCATTGCATGAGCTTAGTTGGTTTGAGGTACTCGGCATTTGCCCGTAATTATCAACAAGATCTTCATCATCATTTGCAACGCTAAAATGATCTAGATCTTCATCCCCTTCATCATTATTTCCATCTAGCACATGTGATTGGAACATACATCCTCACAAGAGAACCAATTAGACTCATCAATTTATTACACTCAGGCCCGGGAATAATGTGGTCATCATCATTAACAGAAATAAAAATCTTCTTCTCTTCTGCTCTAAGCTTATTCAATCTCATCATTTTAGTGAAGCCTCTTGTTGACTTTGATGAGGATCATTTATCAGTCATTTTCCTGTAATAAGAAAGCCCTAAAAAAAACCTAAACCATCCAAAAAACCTAAACAAAATTCATACAAAATCGCAATGATATTGAGGTAATACTAGTCTACCACACATTAAGTCAATCACACATATAAATACAGAACTATAGAAGCAGTAGGAACTAGGAAGTAGGAAAATATGAATTATGAAATGATTATTCAAATTAGAAATTATACCATTCAACTTAGAAATTATACCATTCCAACTTAGAAATTAGAAGAGCAAGAAAAAAATCGTAAAAACGAACCTAAGGAAGATGTCGACTTGTCGAGGAGAAATCGCCTTTAGGGTTTTCGCACAGAGCAGCAAACGATCCAGCGACGGTAAAAAGTAAAAAGACGGGGTAAATTCTTTCGTTTATATCCCTATTCGACAGCGGTTTATATATAAACCGCTGTCTATTGTAACATTCCGTGTACAATAGACATCGGTTTATATATAAACCGATGTCTAGTTGTACAATAGACAGTGGTTTATATATAAACCGCTGTCTATTGTACACGTAATGTTACAATAGACAGTGGTTTATACGTGTACAATAAACAGCGGTTTACATATAAACCGCTGTCAATTTGTACAATAGACAGCGGTTTATATATAAACCGTTGTCTATTGTACACGTAATGTTACAATAGACAGCGGCTTATATATAAACCGCTGTCTATGAGAGTATAGACAGCGGTTTATATATAAACCGCTGTCTATACCCCTAATTTTTAAAAAAAATAAGGCGGTCTTCGCCTTGTTTTCAATCGGCCGATTGGACGCCTAGGCGTCGCCTAGGCGACGCCATGATAAGAATGATCACGTGCCAGAGCTGGTCTACGCTCGACCATAGGGTCAGGGCCTCGCCTCACGGGTGGGGCTGGGGCTCGACGAGGGGCCTCACGACGGTGGCGGTCTACTAGAGGTTGGCCATCTCTCGAGTTTGGATTAGGACGTGGAGGATCATCGGGGTCGTCCTCAAGCGAATCATCATGTTGTGTAGGAGTGTCCCTGGCATTCTCTAAGTGATCTAGGCGAAGATTCACCTCGGCGAGATCATGACGCAC
Organism: Dactylorhiza incarnata; assembly: GCA_033032865.1. Lineage (NCBI taxonomy): Eukaryota > Viridiplantae > Streptophyta > Magnoliopsida > Asparagales > Orchidaceae > Dactylorhiza > Dactylorhiza incarnata. Next base: position 4,465,016 of record JAWHQI010000097.1, on the reverse strand, counting down.
GTCGTCAAACTGAGCACCTAGGGTATCGAAACGATCTAGGAGAAGACGCAGAAACACAGCGAAGGCGGTACCCGAATTCGAGCTCGTCGTTCGGTCGTCGGTGACTTGAGGATCTACCATGCTTCTTCTAAAGAACCTACCACTACGGAGCATGCAAAGGCCTAACCTCGCTTTGATACCAATTGACACAGGACGAGTCTATAGGCGGCGGAAAATCCGTGACCTAACCCTACATGCTATGCAAGTCTGACGATTAAACCACAATAAGATAATAAATTTAAACATCTCACGCGTAACTAATTCACGGCAAGGCAAAATATTTTATTAAGGCGAAACAAGCTTAGGCTTCCCTCTGCGAGGAGGGTCAAAGCAAGAGCGCGCGGCGAATAATTCCTTCCTGCAGTTAGAAAATTATCCAGACACAAGTAACTAGAATAAAATGAACATCCAAACAAGCATAAGAATACCACAATGCAACAATGTTTTAACACCTTCAACCAATACAAAACACAACACAAATCTGAAAGTAATTTAGGGTTGCGGTAATTTCAAAACGAATCTGAACTTTGGCGACGACCGGGTTTTTTGGGTGGTGGAAGACTAGATCGGATAAGGAAAGGTGGCTCCACAGGAGAGGGGTGTTGACTGCGAGTATGGAAGGTTAGGAGGGGGCTGAACGGGTGGTGTGGGGCTGGATCTGGACTGTCCCGTCCAGATCTGGGCAGATCTGAGAAGGTGGTGGTTGTAGGAGGGTGGATCCACGTGGGGAGGGTGGCTGGAGGTTGAGGGTGGCTGGAGGTTGAGGGCGGCAGGGAAGGCAGATCTGGGCGGGGCTGGGCTGTAGAGGAGGCGGGATGGCTGGGGGCTGAAGGAGGGCTGCTGGAGGGGCTGTCGACGGTGGGTTTTGCTGGAGGGGCTGTAAGGAGGCTGGCTGTAGGGGGTGGAAGGGGCGGATGCAATGGAGCAGGGAGGGGGCTGGCGCTGCAAAGAAGCAGAGAGGGGGCTGGCGCTGCAAAGAAGCAGGGAGGGGGGCTGGTGTTGCAGGGACATCAGGGAAGTGACTGCTATTTGGACAGGGGAAGGGTTGCTGGCGGCAGAGCAGCAGTGAGGATAGGGAGGGCTGGTGGCAGGCAGAAAACAGGGGAAAAGGGGAGGAAGATACAAATATACAAGATAACTTACCCAAGGAGTCATCACCAAGGGGGCTCCACGGAGTCGGCACCGCGGAGGAGATCACCGGAATGAAGGAAGAAGAGTCTCCACACATTCATCAATAATATTACAGCAGCACTAAGGTTCTATTTATAAGAAAACAGGATTAGGGCACCCGGAATCAACGGCTATGATTGATCGTTGGTTTCGGGGCCAAAACTACATGAAATAATAACCAAAAAATACAAAGCTATATATGAAATCGACCCGCAACACGAATCCGAACGCATCCACGGAGTCGGATCGTCGATCCGGGCACGCCATATATGGTAAGTTGCCAAATCAGCCTCGAATGGGCCCAAAGCTCGTCCTCGCTTATGCTCCGCATCACCTACCGTCGAATCTTCCTGCCCAGACTCCGATCGGCGCCAGCAAGGCCTCCGGCGGGTTGGACGACGACCAACGTACCGGGCAAGTGCCTCTTCCGGCGAGGTTGAGCCCTCCTGGCGACCGCCTGACCATCCGGATCACGACACTGAGTCGGCTTCGTGCGCCGCCACCTCCCTTTTCGACGCCTGGTCCCCTTCCTCAGACAACAATCCATTTCTCCCCCCCACCACCACCCCTACCCCCCCCCCCCCCCCCCCCCTCCCCCCGCTCCACAGACAACCCTATTTCCATGTCTTCATCTACATAACTCTACCTCTCCCAGAACCGCCCCTTCCAGAGACCGAAATTACCTGCCTGTGAATACCATCTTTACAGAGCCTAACCGATTCTCTGTTTAAACTCCCAGACATTCTGATCCCAAAAAACTCCCCCTTTCCAACTCCCCCTTTCCTCTGAGCTCCACACAACCAGAACTAGCCAAACCGAACCCCTCTTGACCATCCATCCTTCTGTGGATTTCACCCGCTTTTGACCTACTTATGTGTCGTAACTGCCAGACAAATCCCATCCCGTGTAATCTCATGCTTGTTTTCTGTTATCATAATTTTTATGCAAAACTTAAGTGATCAAAAATTGAAGCTTGCTAGCTAATCCTCTTGATCTTACTGGTGTTATTGTGCTGCATGTTATTACCTTAGTCGTTTGCAAGATATTATGTGCAAAATTGTCGGTGGAAGACGAGGTTATTGCTAACTCTCTAATTAAATCAACAAATGCTACGATCTTTTCAATCAACATTTGATCACTCGTTCTGGAGCTAGTCTTTGCTAGAAGCGGGTCTTATCTCTTTATTTTTTTCTTCCGTTCAAAACAACAAAAATAGTTTACATCAGTTTGGTATCAGAGAAGGTTTAATTCACTCCTATCGTGAATCAGACGATATGTTGTTTTTATAAAAAAAATATATTTATTAAAAACATATTATGCTTGTTCAAGTTTAAAAATAAAAAACTTTTTTATTTCAGAACTAGAAAAAAATAATACCATTTATCAGTTCAGTATCAGAGTTGGTGATGAGAGTCTGCCTGAAGACTATTTATCAAAGAAGTCGGGGGTTCGAGCCTCAGCCTCAACAACCTATCGGCCATGTGGTGAAGCCGGGGATGGGTTGGGGTGTACGGTTCGCGAACCTGATAAGGCCTATCGGATGGACTCCCAGTGGGACCCCTAGGTTGGTGCGACGCCAGGCCGGCAGGCAGGTGGACTCCTGGTCCTACATCAGCAAGGGACTCAGTTCCTTGGGCCTCTAAGGTCAACCATTACATACTACATTAAGTCATCAACAATTTTTTGAAACTTTATTTACCCTATTTTATGAACGTATTTCATCTCTTACGATTAGCGAAGAGGTTATGCCCAAAAACACGGGAAATCGAAAAAAAATTCAGAAAACTGTGAGATTCCAGGTATTCTAGAGTTCCTTCCCGCGTCAATTGCCACGTAAAATATAAGGTTCGTTTCAAATCATACTTTATGATATTTTACAAACTTGTCTAACTTTAACTATCATATCATATGATGCAAATCATTATTTATGATCTTTATGAATCACAGGAATGCTTCTATGTTATTTTATAACTTTCTCAAGATCATATCTTATGATCTGTCAGTTATATTTTACAATTGGTTGTAATCATCGTGATTTTGAGATTCCATTGTCTTAATTTTCATTTCTCAAGGGAAAAACCTATGGTTTAGACGGATGTTTGTGAGCAACATGATGGAGCGACATTAGATGAACCGTAAAATTTTTAAACAGAACAGACAAATTAGCACCTGGCAAGCCCGAAGGTCTTCTTCTGCTCCATAAGTCAATATTGTCTATTTCCCCGATTTCCCTGCCAAGCATCAGCAAGGCCTGTAAAGAGCAAATGTTTAATTTTTGGCATCTGGTACATGCCTTTCCGGGAAGAAATTTTAATGATACTTAATTTCTCGACAATTAGTGACAGTGAAAGCAGAGATTATGCTAATATAGATATACAAAACTGAACCAGATGTACCTGAGGGGTTCTTTTTGCAAGAAATTCCCCAACTCGAGTGCGATTCTCGGAAACTCGAGTTTACAAGTAATGAATCCTCCTCTAGCAATTGATCAAGTACTTGAGCAGTGAACAAATACTTTTTGCAACTACCAATAATCAAGACACGAGCATACCCCATCTCTGAAATGATGAAATCGATGAGAGTCCCTGAGAATAATCTCCCTGTCAAGTAGCTTCGCAATCACTTTGATAGCCGAGTGGCAGTCTCCACACACCCTCAAATTCTTGATCACTCGAATGGTGGTGCCTGGCGGCGTGCTGATGATCGCAAACACAACAGCCAACTTCTCGCTGTGCACCTTCAAAGCAGTCTCCTTCTCCTCCTCGTCCACATCATGCAACACTGATCTCGTGTCCGGAAGATATCCCGCTTCCATCATCCTCGCAGTCAGCTCCTCCAAGTACTCGTAGATCTCTTCATGTCGAGGATGCCTCCTATCACCAACCAAGAAGCACTGGACAGTTCCCTTGAGCTCAACCAAGCTGTATCCAGGCGGTTTGACCAATCCGCGGCTCTTCATCAGAACCCGCATTCTTTCAACATCCCTCCATCTTCCAGAGTCAGCATAAATGTTCGATAAAAGAACATGATACCCGCAATTTGTTGGGTCAAGTTCAAACAATTTGCGTGCAGATATCTCGCCGAGCTCGACATTTTTGTGGGTCTTGCATGCGCTAAGGAGAGCTCCCCAGACCACACAATCAGGCTTCATCTTCATCTGTTTGATCAGTTCATAGGCTTCATCAAGATGACCCGCACGGCCAAGAAGGTCCACTATGCAGCCATAGTGCTCAACACTAGGTTCAATGTTGAATTCTTTTCGCATTGCTTTGAATAAGTGTCGGCCCTCGTCAATGAGCCCTGCGTGGCTGCAAGAAGCGAGAATGGAAACAAAAGTGATTTGGTTTGGCTTCACACCGGACGAAATCATCTCATGGAAGACATTCACGGCTTCCTGGCCGTGACCATGCATGCCGTATCCAGCAACCATGGCGGACCATGACTTAATGTTCCTTTGGTCTCCTAATCTGTTGAACACTCTTCTTGCAGCATTGACCCGACCACACTTGCAATACATGTCAATCACTGACGTGCCCACATAGACATTATCCTCTAAGCCCATTCTAATGACCTGAATCAAGTTTGGAGAGAAACAGATAGGTCCTAGATAAATTATCAGCAGCATAGGAGTAACAGTTTAGCAGGATGTGGAAAATTTAGAAATGGAAATTTGAAATGCACTTTGAAAAGATAGAAACAAAATTTTGAGAAAGAAAACTAGTGCTTTTACTACATTAATAATGTTACGTCCGGCGTCATCACCAGGTTATTCGGCTACTGGGCTCGTCGACCAAAGGAGAAGGCGGAGGAAGACCGGGCTGAACCATCCGGTTCAGCCCGCCAATATTAATATAAGGAGCACCGGGGCTGAACCGCACCGGTTCAGCCCCAATGGGGGCCGGCCGGCCCTAGGGGCGTTAGGGTTAATATAAATACCCAGACCCCCCTCTTTTGGTGGCATGCAAACTATTATCAAGGTATTTCCTTCCTCCCTTCCTCCTGAACCCTAACCCTAAGTGCTAGTTCTCTCTAGTTTCTCCCTAGTTCCTCTAGATTTCCCCCTTTCTTAGTGTTCCAATTTCTACCTTCGCTATCGCTCGCCTTTCTTTCCATAGATGTATCTGGGATCGTAACATTTGGTATCAGAGGCTTCGTCCTCCCAGTTTTTTTTTCCGATCCCGACTACTTCCGATTCCGATCCCGATCCCAACTCCTTCCCGATCTCGACTCCAGCGACGACTCCAGCCCTCGACGTCAACTCCAGCGACGACTCCAGCCCTCGACGTCGACTCCTGCGACGACTCCAGCCCTCGACGTCGATCCATCGACGACTCCAGCGCTTCAACCCGCGACAGCGACGACTCCAGCCCTCGACAGCGCCGACTCCAGCGCTTCCAGCCCTCGACAGCGACGACTCCAGCACCTCCAGCGTCGCCTGCTCCAGTGTCGCCGCCGCCTGCTGCTCCAGGGCCACCGCCGCCGCCTGCTGCTCCAGAGGCCGCTGCCTGCTGCTCCAGAGGCCGCCGCCTGCGGCTCCGCCGCCTGCCTCCTGCCTGCTCCTCGGGCTTCTGTGGATCCAGCGCTTCCAGCGTCTGGTTCAGCTGACCATGGTGACACGCACCGAAGCCGAGAATGCACGCTTGACCACCATCGAAGAGAACTATGTCGGGTTGTCGGACATTGTGGCGGCGCTCGAAGAACAAGTGAAATCCTCCCAAAAAAATCTAGAGGATCGCTTGGACGCGCGCATGGAGGAGATCAAGAACTTACTCGTGCAAAATCTGAAAGGAAAATCCCACGCGGCGGAGGGATCCGAAACCGAAACATCCTACCATCCCCCAGCGCAGAACGGCACAGGAATCGGAAGTGGAACGCAACAAGGGGCCGGATCCGGGTCTACGGGAGGCGGAATTCTCGTATCGGGATCGGCGGCACCGAATGGGCCGTTTGGCACCCAGTACGCCTGGAACGGACCGGGAATGCACCCGGGTTCCTCGTGGCGGGGTCCAGGGCAGGGAGCAGCCCCTTTTCGACCTACTGGAGCGAATGCGATCCCAATCGGGGGTGTGGCGGGCATCCTACCGATACCACCGCCATATGGAGGACCGGTGGACTATGGAAATGGCAACCCATGGGGTGGAGGGCAACAAGGAGGCTACGGTCTGGACCGGGGACGGCCCGGGGCCGCAGTGGCTCCAGCGCAACCTTACCAACCAGCACATGCCGAACCACGGCCGTACATGCAGCCAAAACTGACACGTATGAACTTCCCTAAGTTCAAAGGCGGCGACGCCTTAGAATGGATCCAGAAGGCTGAACTTTTCTTCAAGTACCAAGAGATTCCCGAAGCTCAGTGGATGCAGTTGGCGGCCTTCCATCTGGAGGAGGACGCGTATCAGTGGACGAAATGGTTTCTGCGGGGGCGCACCTATGCCCCTTGGGCCGAGTTCATAGAGGCTTTCTCGGCTAGGTTTGGGCCCTTGGAGTATGAGGACGTGGAGGCCACCCTTCAGAAATTGCGTCAGAAGGGCACAGTCACCGAGTATCGCACGGAATTCGAAAAGTTGGCAAACCGTGTTTCTTGGGAGGAGCAGACGATGTTGAGCTGTTTCGTATCCGGATTGAAGGACCACTTGCGAGACGAGGTCCACGCCTACATGCCACGCAATTTGAGTCATGCCATCAGCCTGGCCAGGATACAGGAGGAGCGGTACTATCGACAGAGGACTCGGACGACAGGTCGGGCACCTACGATTGCAGATGTACCCAAGCAGGAACCACCGACCGAGGGTCGTCCTACTGTGACGAGGTTGACGTGGCAGGAGCTTCATGCCAGAAAGGACAAGGGGCTATGCTTCAACTGCGATGAGAAGTACACCTGAGGGCACGCTTGCCAGAAGGTCCAGGTATTCATGCTGCAGGAGGACGCGGAAGATGTTACTCGCACTGCAGAGGAGGGAGAGTTGGTTTTTGACGACTTTGGAGTATCCATCCAGGCCTTGGAGGGGGGTACCCCATCTCCGACCTTACACCTAGCTGGGAGGGTCGGCGGAGAGACGGTGACGATTCTGATGGACAGCGGGAGCACTCACAACTTCATCTAACCCGGTGTGGCCCAGAAGACGGGGTGTGTCATAGATCGCAGCGCAGCTTTCCACGTCCGGGTAGCGGATGGACGCACACTGCAGTGCGAAGGAGTGCTAAAAGGGGTGGAGCTCCAGATACAGGGGTACACAGAGCATATTGATGTTTACTTATTGCCAATCCGGGGTTCCGACATGGTGTTGGGTGCACCGTGGCTGCAGCAACTTCGGCGGGTGACTTTCGACTGGAACCAGATGACTATGGAATTCAGCCAGCACGGGAAGGGGTACTGCTTGGAAGGTCTCACGTTGTCTAAGGTAAAGAAGATCTCACCCCACAGCGTGGAACGCCTAGGGGCACCGGATAGTACGAAACCCATCGTTACAGCAAGTAGAGCGGAACTTACGGCTCCAACAGGAGTCTCGTCTCAGATGCAAGCCAGAGCCGACTTGTCCCAAGAGCCGCACTCTCCCCGCCTCCAGCTTGAGGACAAGCTGGTCCTTGATGGGGGAGGGAATGTTACGCCCGGCGTCATCACCAGGTTATTCGGCTACTGGGCTCGTCGACCAAAGGAGAAGGCGGAGGAAGACCGGGCTGAACCATCCGGTTCAGCCCGCCAATATTAATATAAGGAGCACCGGGGCTGAACCGCACCGGTTCAGCCCCAATGGGGGCCGGCCGGCCCTAGGGGGGTTAGGGTTAATATAAATACCCAAACCCCCCTCTTTTGGTGGCATGCAAACTATTATCAAGGTATTTCCTTCCTCCCTTCCTCTTGAACCCTAACCCTAAGTGCTAGTTCTCTCTAGTTTCTCCCTAGTTCCTCTAGTTTTCCCCCTCTCTTAGTAAGATCGTAACAAATACCATATAAGCTAACTGATGTTTGATAGTGCTGCTATAAGATACTTCAAAGTAAATTAGTTTGTATATACATGTTACGCACGCGTGCACATGTTCTTGTTTGTATTTTGTACCCTTAATTTGTGGGACATTAGGGTAAAATGTAAGTGATCCCCCCCTCCCTATATAAGGTGGCTTGGCATGCTTTTGAGATTAGGGTTTGAGAACTCTCTTTGTGAGAGGAACTTCAAGGAGGAACCAGCCTCTTGGGGTTAGGCACGAGTATCCCTCGTGAGTGTATCCAATTTCTTTGATTTTATTGCAAGTAATTTATGCGTGGACGTGGTAACATTGATCTGACCTGCCGGCCCCCGTCCGTTATTTCCTTAGCCGTCGGGATTCTACAACCCTCGCTCGCGTCCAGCGTCGCATCGTGTCACGCCTCCCACGTCTTCCAATACAGCGCTGCATCACCACCGCCAGCGTCTTCCAGATTTGCGTGTCGACATCGCACACCTCCCGCGTCTTCCAGATCCAGCGCCGCATCGTGTCCTTCCGCGTCTTCCAGATTCAGCGTCCGCATCGCATCGCGCCTCCCGCGTCTTCCAGATCCAGCACTGCATCGCCTCCGCCCGCGTCTTCCAGATCTGTGTGCACGCCTCCACCTGCGTCTTCCAGATCAGTGTGCACGCCCCCGCCCGCGTCTTCCAGATCTGCGTGCACGCTTCCGCCCACGTCTTCCAGATCTGCGTGCACGCCTCCGCCCGCGTATTCCAGATCTGCGCGCACGCCTCCCGCATCCTTTGACCGCACAGATCGCCGACCACATCATGTGCCTCTTCCCGCTCGATCAACATCCGATTCCATCTGCGGGCCAGCATTTGGCCGCCCCGAGCGCGTCGCCAATGCTATGTCTGAGATCGACAAATCTGCCCCCCCCCCCTCGTTCCCGGCTCCTCGCCCGACTGCAGCTCCGAATATCGTGTTCAGCCCCGACCACGTGTCATTCCTTTCTTATGCCAAAGGCTCGTAACTCAATGGAATCCCATGTGGAGGCCCTCGAGCACGCCCTCACCACCATCAACTCTCGCCTTGAGGTTCAAGCTGAGCAGTTCGCTTCAATTATGACCTTGCTCCACAACCTGCAGCCCGACCAGCACTCCAGACCTAACACCGCTTCTGCCTTAGGATCCCCCAGCACATTGTCCCCGAAGTATTGGCGTCTGTCCTTATTGTTTGTATATTTGTATATGGTGTTTGTAGGTTTAGTCCCACATTGCGGGATTACTTTAGCTCTCTTTGTATATCTCCTATATATATTCCCCTTGAGGATGAATAAACGAATTATTATTCCTTTTCATTTAATTTGGTATCAGAGGAGCGTCCACGCCGTGACCTAATAGCGATCCCGCTCTTCTCCGTTCCGCTCCAGTTCGGCGTCGACCGCTGGCATCTTCCACGCGCAGAGGTTCTTCCGCACGGGTTCTCCCGATGAGTCCCGCGCCTTCTTCGTGACCTAATAGCGATCCCGCGTCTTCTCCGCTCCGCTCCAGTTCGGCGTCGACAACAGCAGTTCTTCCGCACGGCAGTTCTTCCGCTCCGCGCAGCAGTTCTTTCGTGTCTTCCACGCGTCTTCCACGCGCAGCAGTTCTTCCGCTCCGGTCCAGTTCTTCCACGTGCAGTTCGTCGCAGACTTCCTCAGATCTGTGATCTTCCTCGGGCAGCAGTTTGGCGTCGACCGCTCCCGCTGGCTTCTTCCACCGGCACGTCTTCTTCCACGTTGTTTTCTGCCAGATCTGTGATCTGCAACCCTTTCTTTGAGGAGAACTTATGGATTCCTCTCCTCTCGGCTCCGCTGAGGGTTTTGCTCGGCGCATCACCACATCCCTTCTCAATGAGAAGAACTTTATTGCTTGGTCCAACTCCGTGCGAGTCCATCTTGCTGGACATGACAAGCTTGATTGGCTTGAACCTAATGGAGTTCCCAAACCTACTGATGCAAACGATGAAAAAGCTATCCATCAATGGCGCACGGAAAATTTCAAGATCCTCGGATGGCTCCAATGCTCCATGGAGCCTCGCATTTACGAGCAGTTTATGCGTTTTGATTCGGTGCAGTCTCTTTGGGCTGCCTTGACCCGTACCTACGGTCACACCCGCCTGGATACGCGAATTTATTCTGTCTTCCAGGAGATTTCTTCAGCTCGTCAGGGGGACCGTTCTGTGCATGAGTACTTTACCTTTCTCTCTGGGAGATTCCAGGAGCTTTCTGATCTTGAACCCCTTAGTGCTTTTCCCCATCCTGAGGATCTACTTGTGGCCAAGCGGCGGCAGGAGAGGCGGGAGACCTATCAGTTCCTGATGGGGTTGAGACCCGAGTTTGAGCATATTCGGGTCCAGATTGTCAGCATGAATCCCCTGCCTGATATTTTGGATGCCTATTCCATGGTGGAGGAGCATGAGCGCCGGGCCCGCCTGACTGCTACCTCGGCCTCTTCCCCAGACCAAATGGCCCTGGCTTCGGGTCATACGTCTTCTGTACGAGGGGGGCGTACTTCTACCCCTAAGGGTCGCGGGGGCGGCCGCGGGAGCCCATTTGCCTCTGTTCAGTGTCAGCACTGCCTCCGAACTGGTCATGAGAAGGCCAGATGCTGGACTCTCTTTCCCCACCTTCGCCAGATGCAGTCCTCTACCACTCGTACTGTCGTTGCTACTTCTTCAGACTTTGGGAACCAGCCTAGTTACTCTGCCTCTTCTGGGGCCCCGTCCGCTGACTGGAGTCAGCTTATGACTCAAGTGCAGTAGCTTCAGTCTCAACTACAGCAGCAGTCTCTGTTTCCAGCTTTACAGCAGCCACACACGACCTCACCATTGCCAGCTTCCGCCTCTGCGTCAGGTACACCGACGGCCTTTCATGTCACTCAAGAGGGGTCCCCCTCTCCCTGGGTGATTGACTCTGGTGCTACTGACCACATGACTGGTGAGACAAGTTTGTTCTCTTCTCTTGAGTCTTCGAGCTCCCATCGGCAGGTTCGCCTGGCCGATGGCTCTGTGACCCCTATCCTTCACCGGGGCACAGTTTCTCTGTCACCCTCCCTCGCCTTGGGTTCAGTTCTTCATGTTCCCAAGCTTGCTTTAAATCTTCTTTCTGTTAGTCAGCTAACTCATTCAATGAACTGCTCGGTGACATTTTTTCCTTCTGGCTGTGTTTTTCAGAACCTGACCACGAGGACTTTTAGCTACGGCCGTGAGCGCGACGGGCTTTACCAGCTGGAGCTCCCACCTCTTTCACCACGTCCCTCACCACCATCCATTGTTGCTGTTGCTACCTCTCCTGCCCTATGGCATGCCAGATTGGGGCATGCGAGTCCTCAAGTTGTATCGTCTCTTTTTCCGGGTGTCTCGTTTGAGAACTCTTTTCAGTGTGATGTGTGTCAACTTAGTAAACACACACGCACTTCATATCATGTATCTGTCTCTTGTAGTTCAGCTCCGTTTGATATCATTCACTCAGATGTTTGGGGACCTGCCCCAGTTGTTTCTTATGATGGATTTCGGTATTTTGTTACTTTTATAGATGATTTTACTCGTTGTTGTTGGGTTTATCTTATGCGTGCCAAATCTGACGTACTTGCTTTATATACTCAGTTTACTTGTATGGTTCAGACTCAGTTCTCCTCCTGTATTCGGGTCCTTCGCTCCGATAACGGGGGGAGTATACTTCATCCTCTTTTTCTGCTTTCCTTGCTAGCCAAGGAACCCTTCACCAATTCTCCTGCCCTTATACACCAGAACAGAATGGACTGGCTGAACGAAAGAATCGTCATCTCCTGAATGTAACCCGGTGTCTTCTTCGTGGCTCTCACGTTTCCAAGTCGTTTTGGAGTGCAGCCCTCCTCACGGGAACCTTCTTAGTTAATCGTCTGCCTTCTCAGCCTCTAGCGGGCCGTGTCCCTATCAGTCTTCTATCTCCCCACCGTCCTCTATTTCCTCTTCCACTCCGCGTGTTTGGCTGTGTTTGCTTTGTCCAGGACCGAAGTCTGACTCGGACAAAACTTGATGACAAAGCTATTCGCTGCCTATTTCTTGGATATTCCTCTTCTTCAAAGGGATATCGGTGTTTTGACCCCTCTTCTCGCAGGACTTATCACTCCCGAGATGTTACGTTCTTTGAGGATATCCCTTTCTATGGGGCGGATCCAGCTCCAGCTCCTGTTCCTTCTGCCCCACCACAGCCGGATCCTATTCCCCTTGCTCCGATGCACGACTCTCGTCCTTGTCAGACATACACCCGTGGTCCCCGCGGGTTGTCACATATCCACCCCATACTTCGAGATTCACTGGTTGCGCCCAGCTCACCGGACCGTGTGCCATCTCCTCTGGCAGGTGATGTTCTTCCATCCTCTGACTTACCCATTGCACTTCGCAAGGGTAAGCGTTCTTGTGTTACTGACCATCCTGTGGCTAGCTATGTGTCCTACCAGCGTCTTTCACAGGGTTACAGAGCTTTTCTGACTGCTACCGACCAGATCAGAGTCCCGAGTTCGATGGCGGAGGCGTTCCGACATCCTGAGTGGGTGGCGGCCATGGAGGCCGAGATGTCCGCCCTACAGCAGGCTGGTACTTGGTGTTTGGTTCCTCTTCCCGCAGGTCGAAAAACTGTGGGTTGTCGTTGGGTTTACACCGTCAAGTATAATGCTGACGGTTCTCTAGACCGGTACAAGGCCCGCCTTGTCGCAAAGGGCTTCACTCAAACTCCTGGGGATTATGGCATGACCTTTGCCCCGGTGGCCAAGCTGTCCACTGTTCGCCCTCTTGTTTCTCTCGCCGCCAACCATGGGTGGCCTCTTCATCAGCTGGACGTGAAGAATGCCTTCCTCAATGGCACCCTTGCTGAGGAAGTCTATATGGACCCCCCACCTGGTTACAAGCTTCAGGGGGAGTATTTGGGCCGTGTTTGTCTTTTGCAGAAGTCCTTGTATGGACTAAAGCAGTCCCCTCGAGCGTGGTTTGAGCGGTTTGGTACCGTTGTGCTTCAGAGTGGGTTCACCAGGTGCCATGCCGACCACACGTGCTTTATTCGGACAGCTGTGGATGGTCGTAAGGTTATTATTCTTGTCTATGTTGATGATATCATTCTTACTGGGGTCGACCGCTCTGGGATTCTTCAGATCAAGGGTGTGCTTCGGAAGGCATTTGAAGTTAAGGATTTGGGGCCTTTGAAGTACTTTCTCGGGATTGAGGTTGTCAGATCTCAGCAGGGGATCTCTTTGTCTCAGCGCAAGTATACACTCGACCTCTTGAGTGATACTGGCCTTCTTGGGTGCTCTCCTGTGTCTACACCCATGGATCCGAACCACCGCTTACATGCCGAGTCTGGTGATCCTCTCCCTGAGCCAGGCAGATATCAGCGTCTTGTTGGCCGACTTATCTATCTGACCAACACTCGTCCTGACATTAGCTTTGTTGTGAGTGTGGTCAGCCAGTTCATGCATGCTCCCCGTACTTCTCACCTAGAAGCTGCTTTTCGGATCCTCCACTACTTAAAGGGATCTCCTGGTCTTGGGCTCTTCTACCGCTCATCTTCATCCCCTGGTCTCTCCTGTTACACTGATTCTGATTATGCTGGTTCCCTCACTGATCGGCGTTCCACTTCAGGGATGTGCACTTTCTATGGTGACAATCTTATTTCCTGGAAGAGCAAGAAGCAGAGTGTTGTCTCCCGCTCTTCTGCTGAAGCAGAGTACCGGGCTATGGCCCATGGCGCCACTGAGTTCATCTGGTTGCGTACTCTCCTGACTGAGCTCCGCTTTCCTCCATCTGGTTCGTCGACCCTTGCTTGCGAAAACCAGTCTGCTCTTATGCTTGCATTCGACTCTGTCTTGCATGAGCGGACTAAGCACATACGTTCAGGGACACTCGACGTGTCCTATGTTCCCTCCGTTGAGCAGATTGCTGATGCCTTCACCAAGGCCGTTGGGCCTACCCGTCTTCTCTCTACTTGTGGCAAGCTGGGCTTACTTGATCTCTTCGCGCCAGCTTGAGGGGGAGTATTGGCGTCTGTCCTTATTGTTTGTATATTTGTATATGGTGTTTGTAGGTTTAGTCCCACATTGCGGGATTACTTTAGCTCTCTTTGTATATCTCCTATATATATTCCCCTTGAGGATGAATAAACGAATTATTATTCCTTTTCATTTAATTCGAAGAACCCGCTTGGGCGGGATTGCCTCCTCCGTGTCTCCCCCTCCTCGACATTTCCACATTCAACGTCGAGCAGTATTTTGACATTCACCAGACTCATCAGGCGCAAAAGGTCTCCACAACTCTTATCGGCATGAAAGGGTCTGCCCTCCATTAGGGTCGCTGGCTCCGCCAGTCCTCTCCCGGCCTCACCTGAACAGCTCTCACTGAGGCACTCATTCAACGGTATGATCATCGCTACTCTGGCAACGTGATCGAACGCCTTTGCGGGGTCCGTCAGATCGGCTCCATTGGCTCGTACATAGATGAATTTATCGAGTTGGTCGCCCACGTTCCGGGTCTCCCACCTGACCATTACTTGGGCTATTTCATGCACGGCTTATATCCTCATATCCGCGCTCGCCTCCGCACCCTCCATTTGTCTACCGTCAACCAAGCCATGGACCTCTCCCTACTCGTGGAGGCCGAATTCTTTGCGACGTCTGGGGACCCTCGTCCTACCTCGCCTCCTTCCAAACCCCCTACCAACCATATTTTGCACCATTTACTAAACCTCCACCACCGCCTCTACCTCGCCCACCCATTATGCCTCCACGCAAAACAACCGTCTTATCCCTACTCATCGTCTTTCCAACCAAGAATATCATGACTTGTGGAGTAAGGATTTGTGCTTCCGTTGCAAGCAACCCTAGTCACCCACTCATGATTGTCCTGTCAAAGAGTTCTGAACCCTCATCAGTGATGACTTGAAGGAGATCAACATAGCTGACTTTGATGCCCTTGCGATCATAGAGGCACTGCCGGATGGAGCCCCGGGCACCTCTGCGGCAGCCAACCCGCGGGCATATCACTACTAGACGACGGGAGGCACCTCGACCTTGGGGTCAAGATCAATTTTCTGGCGGGATATATTGTTACGCACACCCACGCATGTTCTTATTTGTATTTTGTTCTTTAATTTGTATGGCAATATGGTAAAATGTATGTGACCCCCCCCCCCCCTATATAAGGAGGTGGCTTGGGAGTTGTAGGCATGCTTTTGAGATTAGGATTTGATAACTCTCTTTGTGAGAGGAACTTCAAAGAGGAACCAACTTCTTGGGGTTAGGCACAAGTATCCCTCGAGAGTGTATCCAGTTTCTTTGAGTTTGCTTGCAAGTAATTTTTGCGTGGTAACAATATATGACATAGGACAAGTCTGCAAGTGGCGGGTGCGCAGTGCCCTAATCCTAGATGCAATGTCAGCGAGCACGTAATGAATGCAATGAGCCTACGGCCAACCCTATGACGTGAAAGCGAGCACGCAATCCAATTAATAAAATACTAACTGATGTATATTAGGTTACGTTATGTGGGTGTGCGACTAACAAGCAATCCTAAGTGAGATGTGCCTAAGTAATTCTCCTATTCTTAGATACTATATGTAGCATGCAAACTGGACACGATGAAGGGACCAAAAACAAGTAATAAAAGATTAAATCACACCCAATATTTTTAAGCAAGGCAAAATAATTCTTTTAAGCAAGCAGGGTTTGGTGTTCCTCCACGTGGAGGGTCAAAGCAAGAGCGAGCGGTAAATAGTTCATGCAAATCACAAGATATCCTAGAACCATATATTAATAATTTAATATTAAAGAAAATGTTTCATACAACAACAAAACACTCACACAGAGTAAGGGGTTGTCGGCAAGGGTGGAAGATCCGAGGATGGAGTCGTATAGCTGCTGTTCCAGGAATGGTGGCGATGGCGGATTTGAGGCTGCAGTGGCTGATGGAGGGGTTTTGCAGGGAAAATGGGAATTGTCGGGTGCGGTCCTGAATGGGGAGATAGAAGGTCCAGGTGGGGGCTTCTGGGTGTTGGTGGGAACGATTATGTAGGGGAAGAAACAGAGTATCAAGTGAGGCTTTTGGGGCTGGACGGGGAAGAGCCTACAGGGGAAGATCAGGGAATGTTTGTGGGCCAACAGGAACCAGACGGAGCCATTGGCGTTCGATGAAGATTTATACGAAGGTTTTCGTGGGATAAATAAGGAGGTTTTCTATGGGAGAAGGCGTGAGGGTGCTGGGAGGAAACAGGTCGGTCAGTGTTGGCTTGGGAGTGGGTTTCCGGGCAGGAAACAACATGGTTTTCTGGGATACGACAGACATGAAATCCTGGCTGTGGGGCTTCGGTGGAGGACTAGGAGAGAGGGGGAATTGCGGAAATGGGTGGGGGATACAAAAGGGAGACGAGGAAATACCTAGGTCACCTAGGGCCTCACGGAGTCATCGCCAAGAAAGGATCGCCAGATTTCGGGAATGGTTCTTCTCCAAAGTCAGCAATGACATAATGGTATCCTCCTTACATCTTATTTATAATAAAACTACCTAGGGCACTCTTACATCAACAATTATGATTGGTCATTAATGTAACGAACCCGATCTCATAAAATATTAACTGAAAAAACACAATATGATATATGAAAATGCAAGTAAACCAAAATCTGGACGTATCCGTGGAGTCGGATCGTCGATCCGGCCAAGTCCTCAAGTCCTTCTGGCCCCACTTGCGCCAAGCAACGTGTGGTGGGTGATCCCCATCAACTCCGCCCGACTGAAAATCCTTCATCTCTGATGAATGGAGGCGGTCATACTGTAGTCGAAGTCCAATGTCGAGCCAATCAAGCTCCGCAGGCGCTATCCATAAATCGTCGGTGAAAGGGTGTCCCCTCCAGTGTACTAAGAATCGACATGAAGGGCCACCTGAAGAAGAGACGTACTCATGTGATATTATCTTTGTAATGCTCTCTACGGTCAACTCTCGTGTTGGTGATCCCAGTGCGATCGATGGTGCCAACGGTGAAGCCCTAGATGACTGATCCAAAGGCGGGTGTGGCTCAGGAGTGGACGGGGTGTTGGGTTGTGGATGTGGCGGTGCAGGTTTAGGGAGATATCCACAACACGGGTCCAAAGACTCATGAGGCTCGTAGTATGGCGTCAG
Source organism: Dactylorhiza incarnata (assembly GCA_033032865.1). Taxonomy (NCBI): domain Eukaryota; kingdom Viridiplantae; phylum Streptophyta; class Magnoliopsida; order Asparagales; family Orchidaceae; genus Dactylorhiza; species Dactylorhiza incarnata. The sequence goes on along the minus strand of JAWHQI010000097.1, from coordinate 4,447,699 downwards.
GTCCTCAATATTAAATACGGGACGGATGCCCCTACTCTTAGGGATATCAAGATTGTAGGTATTTGATTTGATTCTTCTTATGATTATGTAGGGACTCAGGCGCCTGACATTCAAATTTTTAGCAGGCCCCCAAGGGAGCCTCTCAGCGTGGATTCTCACCATCACATGCATGCCTGCAGTAAATATCTGCTCCCGCTTGTGAATATTTGCATGTGATTTATGTGATATGTGATTCATCACTAGTAATGATCCTCCATCGACTCATGTAACCCATGCAAGTGATGAGCAAAGGACTCAGCAAACTCATGCAAATGACAAATAAGAAACTCCATAGACTCGTGCAAATAACAAACAACGTAATCAATACACACGTGTAGATGATGGAAAATAAGTACAGCAGACACGACACGCTCCCTAGGGTGAAGTTCGACAATGAGCAAAGATCTCAAAGACTGCTTGTAGTGGAGGGTGAGTTGGTATATCTGCTCGAGAGACTCTAAGTATTTATGGGTCAACTCAGTACGCATCTCACATCGAAGTCCATACCAAAATCGGGAAGTGGTCATAAATGGCTCCTCTTGGATGTCGCTCTTCACTACTAAATCATCAAAACAATCTCTATACTCAACGACGGACAGGGATCCTTGTCGAAGGGTAAATAATTGAACGAGCAGGCGACTCGGATACGATGATGGCAAATACCTTTGACACAACCTCAATTTCATCTCTACTTGGCTAGTGATGCGGTGAAGATGATCTCGCTCGCAGGTCCTCTCAATATTAGACCAGTATGCTCTCTCCTGATCTAGAAGTCTAAGTTTCGTAAATTTAATGTAACGCTCACCGAATAATTCCAAATTACAAAGATAATATTCCATGTCTATGAGTTAGTAGCTAAAAGTCTCGGAACTCGACAAACCATCAAACGGTGGAGCAACTGCACAAAACCTACACTCGAGATCTCCCTCAAAATAATGATCCTCATAGTAATCATCCCTAAGATAATTGAGTCGTGTCGAAGGTTCAACACGATCCGCTCATGAGCGGGGATATGGACAATGATAATCATTGTAGTGATTGTCTCTAGCATAGTAAAATTGTGTCGAGGGGTCAAAATGATCTTCGGAAATGGTGTATTGAAAATGAGAATAAAAATCGTAATAACATTGGGATCTCTCTGAAGGGGCTCTATGGGATTAGGTATAAATAGACTCGGATACTCAAATAGAGGAGAGGAATGACGGCGATAACTAGTCATGAAGGAACCTATAGACTCAATGACTGCATATCAAAATAAAGCCTGGACCTGGCTCTAATACCATTTGACGCAAGACGAGTCTACAGGTGGCAGACGCACAGTGCACTAACCCTAAATGCAATGCTAGAAAGTACGCGACGAATGTAATGAGCCTACAACCAACCCTAGAATGACGTGAAAGTGAGCACGCAATCCAATGAATAAAACACCAACATATGTAAAGTAGGTTGCGTGAGTGTGCGACTAACAAGCAACCCTAAGTGAGGTGCGGCTAAGTAATTCTCCTACAACAACAACAACACTCAAGCCTTTATCCCACCATAGTGGGGTCGGCTAAGTAATTCTCCTATTCTTAGATATATGTAGCGTGCAAACGGGACACGGCGGAGGGACCAAAAACAAGTAATAAAAGATTAAATCACACGCAATATTTTAAGCAAAACAAAATGATTTTTTTAAGCAAGCAGACTTTGGTGGTCCTCCGTGTGGCATGCTAAAGCAAGAACGCGCGGCAAATAGTTCCTACAAATCACACGATGTCCTAGCACAAACAGTAACTAAACATGAGATCCAACAAAGCATGAAATCGCATAACCGTATATTAATATTGAAGAAAATAATAAAAACACACAGAGTAAGGGGTTGTCGACAAGGGTGAAAATCCGAAGAATGGAGTCGTAGGGTTGCTATACCGGTAGTGGCGGCGGCGGCGAATTTGAGGCAGCGGTGGATGACAAAGTGCGATTATGCGGGGTAACGAAGCATCCATCGCCGCATCCATCGACACGTGATAACATCTCGCGCCATTTATATTACTATTTGTTATTTTACTTTTTGTCATTTTAATTTTCCGCGCACCAATGTTATGTTGAGCTTCGGCTCATTGGTTTGACCACCCGGTGAGAAAATGAATAAATGCTCCAGCAATTTGAGTAACTAGGACCGGAAAGGCAAGTCTAAACTAAATAAGGATGCATACGACTAAAGCGGAAATATTTATAATTAGAAAATCTGATTTTATTAAGAGGAGACTATAAGGAAAGCATATTTTAAATATTTATTGGAAAAGGTATGAAAATATTTGTTACTTTGGAAAGAAATTAGAAGAGATCGTGAATTTTATTCATAAAAGGGGACAAACATTTGAAAGAAGGCAGTCGGTCATTATCAAAGGAAATGAGGTATTCGTTTTCCTCTGACCGACCAAAACCCCCACTATGTTCGCTCGATTCGCATCTTCAGCAGCACAAAGAAGGAGCTCTGGGCCTCGACAGCTTCCTCCCTTCCTATTCCTCTTGGCGACGTGAGGTAGCCAAAGAAGACGGTGCGACCTCCCCGAAATCTCAACACCACCGCCTCCCTGCTATCTTTTGACGTCGTTCAATCCGTCGAAGATCACCATACGCCTCACGGGTCGCCGTCGACTCCACGCCCTACTCCGGCGACCTAGTTACCCTCAGTTCAAGCCCTCCTGAATTCGTACAGAACGATTCTGATGGTGTTGGAACGACAACAGCCCTCAGATCGGCTGTAGCATCTGTGACCCGAGCCCGATATCAGCCATTGTTGGTTTTACTGTGCAACTGTTTTGGGATGGCCTCCTCGCCGTAGTTTTACATATGCTCTGGTAAACTCCATCATTTTCTTTGCTCTCATTTATTATCTTAGTCGAATGCAATTCAATTACTTAGTAAGGGCTTGTCTCGAACGTTCAAACTGCTTTTATTACCGTCATTCATAAATTGGTGTTGTAGCTAAGCTTGTCGGAAGTCGCGAAGTCTTATTTGAATCGAATCTTTAAACACTTGAGAATTTCTCTCCAAATAACGATTAACGACTTTAGAAAAATCCAACGTTTGAAAGTGTTTTGCGCACGAAAAGACAATTTGGCCCGCTCGGCTTAGTGTCAAAATTAAAATCGGTCGCATAAAATCATCGTATTCTCAAACCCCTCATTTGGTTTACATCAGATTGGTATCAGAGCTAGGTTTGATTCGCTCCTATCGCGAATCAAGCGATCCGGGTTTTCAAAAAAAAAAATTAAAGAATTATTTTTAATTATTTTAAAAAAAAGTATTAAATTTTCTTTTGGTTTTGATCTTTATTTAAAAAAAAATCATTTTATTTGATTTTAAATTTTAAAATAAAACTAAAAAAATAATAATAATTTTTTTATATACCCACTGGGGTAATCTCACAAAAAACGGTCTTTAAAACAATTGAGTTATTTTATTTATAAAAGATTTAAAATTAATTTTTAAAAAAATCAATAAGAAAATTTTTTAAATTTTATGAGAATTTAAACCAATTAAATTAATAGAAAATCGTGTGGATAATTTAGAAAATCGTGTTGCCAATCTGGGCGCACATTAAAAATTTGACTAAAATAATTGAGGCGTTGAGTACGAATGTTACCGCGAACATGCAAGACGTGGGACGAGTGATAAATAGGTTACGCACGCGTGTTAACGCGTTAGAAGCCAACCAACAATTAGGAATTACCCCACACCAAATTGAAGAAGATCCTAACCCTAGGCAACCTGAAATCGAAAACCCTAATCCACGGCAACTTGAACAAGGGCACCAAAATGTTACGGATCCACCCCGATGAGATTTAGGAATCAAGTTAAACGTTGGTGATTTCGAAGATCGTTTAGAATTTGAGGGATGTCTAGATTGGTGTCATAGGATGGATCGTTTCCTAGCTTGGAAGCAATTGCCCCAAGCTAAGCAAGTTGAGTACGCTACCCTTAGGTTGAAGGGATCCGCTTTGGTTTGGTGGGGACAGCTAGAGAGTTCTAGATTCAATTTAGGCATGCCCTACATCACCACATGGGCAGAATTTAAAACACAACTTCGGAAATGGTATGTTCTACCCGATTATTTGCAGACCGTCTACCGTACGGCAAGACAAACTATCGGTGGATAAATATAAGAATGAGTTCTTAACACTGCAGTATCGCCTCAACCTCCGAGAGGATGATGACATAACCGTGTCCCGTTATCTGAACGGGTTACGCTACTCCATTAGAGACCAGCTAGAACTCTATGATTATAAGGACTATGAAGAAATCTTGAGTCTCGCATGGAGAGTAGAGTTCTTATAGAAGCGAACATCCGGAGTTAGGTCTACTGATAGACCTTCGGTCCTCCACTGAGCGTTACCAATGCCCCCACTGCTAGGATTTTAGATTCCCCTCCCCCCTCCCCACATCAATGTTGGAACTCCGATTCCACCCACTAACCCCTCCCGGGGTAAGGAGATTATTGGGTTTAAGCCCAACACTGGAGTATTTCAATGCTTCAAGTGCATGGAACCGGGGCACAAATCCTCTGAGTGTCCGCGACGCCACTTCGTCGTTATTATTGATTCTACTGATGGACGAGATCCTGAGTATGGAGTTTACATTAATGACTCCAATCTTAAGCCTGAGGCCGAGTCTAAAGATGTAATAAAAATAGAAGGCGAACACGCTGAACACTTAGCATGTGTCTTATCACTTACGTTATAGCCTAATCACCCCTAGCGAGTCTACTAAGGATGACCATAGAAGGCACGATATTTTCTGTACTACTACACGCATCCAGGGACAATTTTGTTCAATTATCATTGATTGTGTTAGTATGGAAAACTTCGTTTCTCAACGTTTGATCGACACATTAGGGCTTGAGACGCACCCGTTAGAACAACCCTACAGCTTATTCGGAATCAATAGTCATTTGACCATGCCCGTTATCCATCATTGCTTAGTAGAGTTTTCAATTGGGAGCACATATTCAGATAGAGTGTTTGTCATGTCGTCGTCATGGATGTCTCACATCCTATTAGGGAAATCTTGGCAGTACAACTAACATGTCATGCACGACGGCACGAGGAACTCTCATTCATTCGAGCACAATGGACACAAAATTGTTCTTCTTCCCCAGAAGAACTGCTTTATTCCAAGGGCACACAAGAGGACCTCTACGTCTTCTAGTTCACTTTTTGTTGATTCCACCGTGTTACTACTCACCGCACTCCCGCCTGAACCCCCACCCCATGAAGAAAGCCACAATCTAGATGTGTCACTCACCCCACATGAGCTAAGCTCGATCCCACATATATCGGTTGTTGATGTGCCACATAGCATCTCTCATTTTTCCCCTACTATGCCTGATGACAACTTATCTCACACACCTCACTATAGAGTTTTCATATTTAAAGATCACACATTTATTTCACCACACTTTCATTTGGGCATAGGAGGATTTGTGGGGCTGCAACAATATATTAAAAATGTTATGTCGTATTTTTGGAACATATTATGTGGTCGAAAGGGAACCAAACTCAAGTTTAGTCGCGTTTATCACTCTCTGACCGATGGACAGACTGAGGCAGTTAATAGGAGTTTGGGAGACACTCTTAGAGGTTTAATTAGGAAAATTCAAAACGACACATCTTGTACTTCTGCAAGCTAAATTAACATTCAATAATTCTAATAACTACTCCTCTAATAAATCTCCTTTCGAGATTATTTATGGGTTCATCATACTCCATCTACTTGACCGACACTTCCTACCATTCCATGAACGTTTTTCATTCAATAAGCAGGCTCATATTAATTATTTGAAAGAATTGCATAAAATTATTGCTAATAATTTGCGAACAGTCTTTGAAAATTATAAATTCATGGTCGATCGTTATCACCGTAAGTTGTACTTTTCAAAGGGAGATTGGATGTTTTCTTATTGCAGGAAGCAAAGATCTACTCCGTGGGCATATCATAAACTACCGCAAAGGAGGTTGGGCCGATTTCAAATTCAGAAGCGCATCAAGCCACATGTTCAGGCCTCAGACATACCACCCGATTTAGAACCAACAACGACGTCTGATCTCTTTGTTACCAGTTTTTGCAAATTCTGGTGGGGGTCGAGCTTTGTCAAACCCGGGGGAATTGATGCATCCATCGTCACATCCGAGGACGCGTGATAACATCTCGCGTCATTTATATTTTTATTTGTCATTTTAATTTTCCGCGCACCAATGTTATGTTGAGCTTCAGCTCATCGGTTTGACCACCCGGTAAGACCATGAATAAATACTCCAACAATTTGAGAAGTTAGGACGAGAAAGGCAGGTCTAAACTAAATAAGGATGCATACGATTAAAACGGAAATATTTCTAATTAGAATATCTGATTTTATTAATATGAGACTATTAGGAAAGCATATTTTAAATATTTATTGGAAAAGGTATGAAAATATTTGTTACTTTGGAAAGAAATTAGAAGAGATCCTGAATTTTATTCATAAAGGGGACAGACATTTGAAAGAAGGCAGACGGTCATTATCAGAGGAAACGAGGTATTCGTTTTCCTCTGACCGACCGTAACCCCCATTGTGTTCGCTCGATTCGCATCTTCAGCCGCACAAAGAAGGAGCCCTGGGCCACGACAGCTTCCTCCCTTCCTATTCCCCAGACGACGACGTGAGGTAGTCGAAGAAGATGATGCGACCTCCCAGAAATCTAGACACCGCCGCCTCCCTACTATCTTCCGACGCCGTTCAATCCGCCGAAGATCACCACACGCCTCAAGGGTCGTCGTCGACTCCACGCCCTACTCCGGCGACCTAGTTACCCTCGGTTCCAGCCCTCCTAAGTTTGTCCAGAATGATTCTGACGGTGTTGGATCGACGACAGCGAGAAGCCCTCAGATCATCTGTAGCATCTGTGAGCCGAGGCCGATATCAGCCATTGTTGGCTTTGATGTGCAACTGTTTTGGGATGGCCTCCTCCTCGCCGTAGTTTTACATATGCTTGGGTAAACTCCATCATTTTCTTTGCTCTCATTTATTAGCTTAGTCGTATGTAATTCAATTACTTAATAAGGGCTTGCCTCGAACATTCAAACTGCTTTTATTACGGTTATTCATAAATTGTTGTTGTGGCTAAGCTTTTCAGAAGTCGCAAAGTCTTGTTTGAATCGAATCTTTAAACGCTTAAGAATTTCTCTCCAAATAACGATTAACGACTTAAGAAAAATCCAATGTTTGAAAGTGTTTTGCGCACAAAAAGTCGATTCGGCCCGCTCAGCCTACTTTCAAATTTAAAATCGATCGCATAAAATCATCGTATTCTCAAACCCCTAATTTGGTTTACATCAAGTAATATCTAGGAGTCGTCACCCAGGGCCTCACGTTGTCATCACCGTGAGAGGATCGTCGGATAATGGAATGGTTCTTCTCCAAAATCAGCAATGACCTAATGGCAGCCTCCTTACATCTCATTTACAATAAAAAAAACTCTATAGCACCCTTACATCAACGGCTATGATTGGTCGTTGATGTAACGGACACGATCTCACAAAATATTAACTGAAAAAAATACAATATGATATATGAAAATGCAAGTAAACAAAAATCTGGACGCATCTGTGGAGTCGGGTCGCCAATCCGATCAAGTCCCTCCTACGGGAATACACGAATGTGGACCTCGCCTTACAACGGGCCACGTTTGGCGGGTGATTTCCATCAATATATGTGAAGAGCAATCTATTCAATGACTGGTGGAGAAGAACCAATGATAAGGTGCATAAGATTTATGTTAAGAGGGCTTGTGGAGGATGAGGTAAGATTTTGAATTTTGACTTGCATTTGATGGACATGCAAGTTACTTGGTGTTTCCATTTTGGGGGGAGAAGTGGATGTTTATGCTATGTGATGATGCTATGTTGTTAGATTACATTTCGATTACAACATGTTATTGCCCTAATTACAACATGATATTGCCCTAATATTGGATGTTGAATCAAAATCAAAATGTATATGGAAGAGTTCAACAAATCCCTTTTCGTGCGGCTATAGCGCTAATCTGCTCAGGTAGTGATACTCTAGCCCATTGTCATTTTTGGTCAAATTTTCATTAACTTCATGTGGCTAAACATTAATTCAAATGAAAGAATGTTGGGGAGCAATCATCCAAATTAATATTTAGTTTCTCTATAGATAGGATTTGATGTATCATGTATGAACTCCAATAGTTGAACTTTTTATTATTATGAAGGCTAATTGGCACTTTGCACCCCCAAATGCCCTTATTTGGCACTTTGCACCCCTAATTATTAAATATGGCACTTTGCACCCCCCAAAACGATTTTTTTGGCACTTTGCACCCTATGCGGTTTTGATGAGGGGGTATTTTCGTCCGATATATTTCTCACGTCCATTTGATTTCATCTGCTGTTTCAATTCTCGGTTCAGCGCTAGGGTTCGGCTCCCTCCGCGATTCTCCAGGCGGCGCCGTCGTCAACCGTTCCGAAGCCCGGTGAATCGCATCAGTGAGTCACAGAGCCCCGTGATTCGCAGCTCTCGTCGGCGGCAGCGTCTATTCAGAGCTCGTGAGTCGCAGCTCTCGTCGTCGGCGTCTATCTAGAGCCCGGTGAATCGCATCAGTGTGTTCTCTCTTCGTCGGCGTCTATCCAGAGCTGTGGGCGTTGAGCCCCTCGTCGTCGTTGGAGTGTCTTTCATCATCGTGAGTCGCAGAGCCCCGAAATACCCCTCCTCAAAACCGCATAGGGTGCAAGGTGCCAAAAAAATCGATTTGGTGGGTGCAAAGTGCCATATTTAATAATTGAGGGTGCAAAGTGCCAAAGAAGGGCATTTGGGGGGTGCAAAGTGCCAATTAGCCTATTATAAATTAAAAACATAAACAAATTTGCAGTTCTTCGGGATCCGGCATCTCAATTTCTTGAGGTTTCAACATCAACAACACGAGCATTCACTCCCTTTTGTTCTTGTGTTTTCTTGTTATTTCCTAGTGTCCTTCACCGTAGCACATTGTGTCAAAAACACCGCCAAGAAATAGCATAAATAAAAGAACCGATCCTACCTGATCATGGATGCACCTCCCAATCTGAAGAGCCCCGGCATGGGAACAAGCAAGAAGCACCGCCGACAAGGTCACCGCGTTCTGCCGCGTGCCACCGCTCCTCGCCAGATCGGAATACAAATTCAGGGCCTCCGCAGACAAACCGTTCTGAGCATACACAGCAATCATTGAATTCCAAGACACCACATCCCTGTGGAGCATTTCGTCAAACACCTTCCGTGCTAAATCCAAAAATCCGCTTTTAGCATACGCATCAACCAAAGTATTCCAAACCCCCACCTCCCGCAGCCCAATCTTCAGCACCAAACAATGAAATCCCACAACCGCCATTTTCTCCGTAAGCCTCGCGCATGCCGACAAAACAGACACTGCGGCGGCGGAGTCCACCTCAAGAGGCCCCGCCTCGGCCAAAAATTCTCGAAACAGCGATATGGCGCTGCGGGAAGCATTGTTGCTCACGTAGCCGGAGATCATGGCGGTCCAAAGAACGGCGTTGGGGTTGGGAGATTCGTCGAACGCCTTGCGGGCGTCGTCGGGAAGGTGGCACTTAGCGTACATGTGGACTAGGGAGGAGGCGACGAATAGGTCTGGATGAAGCCCTAGGCGGAGAGAGAGCAGATGGAGCTGCCTGCCGGCGGAATGGGCGGCGAGATCGGCGGCTGCTGTGAGGGCCGGCGGGAAGGAGGATCGATCGGGTGTCAGGCGGAGGCGGCGGAGGGAAGAGAAGGCGCGCAGAGCGGAGTAGGCGTCGCCGCCGCGCGCAAGGTCGGTAATTGCGGAGTTCCATGACGAGACGGAGGTGCGGTCGACTGCGCGGGCGAAGTGAGCCGCGAGGGTGCCTGCGGCGGTGGTGGGGAAAATGGGGGAAGTTTTGGTAGGGGCAAAACTGGATAGGGGTATAGTGGGAACAAGACTGCTGATTACAGTATGAGTCTTCATTCCATTAGCCATTGCTCGGTTCCGGTCATGTTATATTACAAAACCGATGTAGCTCTGCTCACATGCTTCACTGACGGTAGAGATATTTAGGTACGAATAACACATGGTGATCATAATAGATTACGATGATCATAATAGATCACCGTGCGGTAGTAAGTACAACCTTATGATCCATGATTTCAACGGTGTAGATTGTTTGCGAAAATATATGGCCGTATTTGTCTAATGTGATCAGGGTCGCGCACGATGATTTAAGATGCGTTACACGCACCAACTTTTGAGTAGTATGACAGAGTATAGCTTATAGGCAAGAAAATAAAGAGAAACACATTAAAATAATCATGCACAAATGTATAATCATTTTTATGTAGACCTAAGATTAATTTCTAGCCATTGGATCATCAAACTTTATTGATCTAATGATTTCCTTACAGATCCCTTGATCGATTTTGCTATATTTCTAAGCGATTGTTATCCGCACTACAGTTTTGGCTATCCGCACTCTTTTTGTATGAGTTATTACGCGCCTTTTAGAAATACGTCATGTACATGCATTTTTAGGAAAAGTGTTCGACACAAAAGTTGTAGATCTCGTCGAGATCTACAACTTTCGTGTAGAACACTTTTTCTAAAAATGCACGCACAAGACGTATTGTCGCGCTGATTGAAACATGTGCGTAACTATAGTGAATTTTTGAAAATATGTCTAGTACATGCATTTTTAGAAAAAGTGTTCAACACGTGTTGAACACTTTTTCTAAAAATGCATGTGCAAGGCGTATTTCCAAAATGCGGATAGCCAAAACTATAGTGCGGATAACAATCGTCTATTTCTATCCATCTGATGTACCCTTATATATTTGTTTTATTTATAGATCATAGTCCGGCTGCTAGAAGTCTTAGGGTCTGTTTGGGACAGCTTATGCGGATGTATAAGCTGTATTCCAAACGCAAACGCACTTTTTGAACCGTTTGGTTGTATAATTGTTAGAAACGCACTTATTGAATAATAGCTGATAAGCTGCTTATTCGTCCACGCCAACAGTCCAGCTTTCGCTCCTCCAAAATCGTGGTTCTAAATACCCTAATTTCGTGATTCTGCCTTTTTTTATCGCCTCGCTCGACCTCGCCCTCCCCGATACCTCTCGAGGAGAAGACGCCGCCGCTCGACGCCATCGCCTCGCTCGACCACGCCCTCCCCGATACCTCTCGAGGAGAAGACGCCGCCGCTCGACGCCGCCGCCGCTCGATGACGCCGCCGCCGCTTGTCGACGGTCTCCCTGTTCCTTCTCTCCGACGAAGTAAATCAATAAACCTTACCTTGCATTTTTGCCGCCGCTCGACGACGACGACGACGCTTGTCGACGCTCTCCCTGTTCCTTCTCTCCGACGACATTAGGGAGATCCCTTTCAACGACGACGAAAGGTAACGACATTGTTTTCTGTAAAAGGGCTTCAATAATGAGTAACGCAGAATGATCTCCACTCTGAGCATTTCTTTGCAATGACTGGTAGACAGTTTCCTGCATAATTTGTTTCAGGCTTCAAACAAATTTATTAGAAGGAATGTGGATATGAATCAATCAGTAAAACACTATAGTTTAACTTCAATTTTGTTATCTCAGTCTTCAACAAGTAATAAAACTAAAAACAATCGACAAAATAGTTATCAATCAAGCATTGTTTGTTGAAAACCTTGAGAGCTGCAGAATGAGCATGCCAAAAGTAAAATTTTAAGCAATGCCAGACTTCCATAGCAGTATTTTGGGAAAATTTTATTTGTTAATCTAGCGTTACTCGTATTAATGCACGCTATTAACTCTGGTCACGGGTTCGAGTCCTGGAAGCAGCCTCCTGCAAAAATGCAGGGTAAGGTTTGCCTACATTTCACCCTTGTCGGTTAAATGCAAATGCTCATACAAATTTTTTATGTAGTAGTTATGTATGTAGTAGTTATGTATGATCATTCCTTTGAATATACAGTATAATGGTCAAATCAAAGGAAGGTGGATTGTCCGCGTCGTGGGATTCCAATGACATTACAATTTTTTGTGACCTGTGCATAAGGGAGATCGAATTGGGCAATCGGCCTACTACCCATTTTAGTAAGGAAGGGTGGAAAAACTTGGTTGCCTCTTTCAAGCAACGGACAGGTAAAAATTATGATCGATTGCAGATGAAAAATAAGTGGGACCACTTAAAGAAAGAGTGGAAGATTTGGAGAGAACTGAAACATGGCGAGCGGGGTTGGGTTGGGACCAAGAGAAGAAAACAATTGCAGCATCAGATGAGTGGTGGGAGGAAAAATTAAAGGTCAATATTTAGTTTTTTTGTTCTTTTAGTATATTGCGTCATTATTTTTCGAATCTAATATTGGTTTTGTATAGGTTATTTCTGCTGCAAAGAAGTTTCGATATGCGGGTATTGCGCCTGAATTAGAGGAGAAAATGACTCGAACGTTTAGTGATGTGGTCGCAACAGGCGAAGACTCATGGGCTGCATCTATTAGTTTGCCACCTGATATGGAGAATGTTGGTGTGGAAGATCACATTTCAGAAGATGAAATGGAGATGCAAGCAGGTAGGCATGAAGAGGTATTCGGAAATACATCAACCACCATCGAAAATACCTCCACCGCATCCGGTAAAAGAAGAAAGATGAGAAAGAAAAAAGGAGTAGCTATATCATATATGAGTGAGTTAAGGGAATCTGCACTTGCAATGAAGCCTTCCGCAACTGCCACTATCAAGGAGGCGGTGGAGTTGATCTCAAGTATCAGTGATATATATAATGACGACGACCTATACTTCTTTGCAGTGAATTATATTAAGGACAAAAGCAATAGAGAGGTCTTCATGAGTATCCCAGCTGATAAGAGAGTTTGGTGGATCAAAAACTGCTATGCAACCAGGAACCAATGAAATGTGTTATGATCTATGTTATGAACTATGCTTTAATCTGTGTTTTTATCTTTTTTTTTGTTTTCTGTTATGATCCAAAACTACTTTTTTTTTACTTAGCGAACTCTATATTATGATGACTGTTATGATGTATGTTCCTTGCAATGCAGTCTTAAATGTTTTGTTCTGTTTTGTTGTATGTGTACTTTTATATTTTTATTTCACTATTCATATATTGTTTTGTTAATGGTATTTATGAAATGTTCTTTAACATTTTAGGTAATGGAAGCTCATAACTCTTCAAGCGAAGATTCTGGAGATTCTACATGTCTTTCGCCAGAACAGGTGCAATATGTTCAATACTGTAGCTTAATTGCTTCAACTATTGCTGAGATAAATAATTGCATACGTAAGCCACATCCATGCACGACGTCTAAACAAACAAGTGAGAACTGGTTGAGAGAGTTACTTGACGGGCACCCAGATAGAATTCATGACGCATTTAGAATGTCAAAGCGTATATTTATTGATTTACTTCGAAAGCTAAAGCATGATCATGGGTTACAAGGATCACAACGCACTTCTACACGAGAAGTACTTGCTATTACATTGTATATCTTAGCACAGGGAGGATCAGTTAGATTAACAAAAGAGCGCTTCCAACATTCGACTGAAACTATCAGTAGGTATTTCGCCAAAGGACTTAAATCACTGCTACTAGGAGTTGAAGTTATAAAACCAATTGATCGTCAATTTAGAGATATTCCTGCGGAAATAAATCATGATGACCGTTACATGCCATTCTTTAAGGATTGCATTGGTGCAATTGACGGTACACATGTAGATGCAAGGATACCCGTTGAAGATCAGGTTAGATATATTGGACGTCATGGTACCACAACGCAAAATGTGATGGCTGTTTGCGATTTCAATATGTGTTTTACATTTGCACTTGCTGGATGGGAAGGATCAGCTCATGATAGTCGCATCTTCGCACGCGCATTGTCAGATGGTAGATTACATTTTCCTCATCCCCCGCAAGGTATATTGGTGAATAAATATCATGTGTTGTAATTATTCAATACCATGTTCATATGTTTAATATATCAAATAAACACAGGTAAATATTATTTAGTGGATGTTGGATACCCACTAAAGACAGGGTATTTAAAACCATATCCAGACACAAGATATCATTTGGCCGATTATGCACGCGGCAGTCGACCAGTTCAAGGAAGGCGTGAACATTTTAATAAAGCACATTCATCCCTTCGAAGTGTAATTGAACGAACGTTTGGTGTTTGGAAGAAAAAATGGTGTATTCTACAGAAAATGCCACAATACAATTTCAAAAAACAACGTTCAATTGTACTGGCGACTATGGCATTGCATAACTTTATACGCAGACATCCATCTCGATGGGACCCAGAATTCAATGCTTGTGATGTGGATAAAACATTCATACACCCAGAGATGGAAAGTAATATTGCGACAGAGGAGGATATTGACACTGAAATATTTGATGTTGGGGGTGCTGATCATATGTCCGCAGTACGAGATAATATTGCTGAGGAATTGTACAATGCGCGCAGCTAAAATTATCTAAGCTCTTGTTTATGTGTAGATATTATGATATTGAACAATTTGATTAATATCGATTTTTTATATGGTACAGGTGAAGATAACTGGCTAGAGAAGGCGCCGCGCTGCAATTATTAATATTTACTTCAATTCAGTGAACTCTGTTAATCATTTAAGTATTATTACATGTTTAATTTTGCCTATGAAGTATATTTATTTCAATGTTTTTTGTTTTAAAAGATGATTTTCAAAAAGTTGTTCATCCAAACAGCATATTTAAAAAATCTCTATTCGATCAGCACTTATGCACAAACTGTCCAAACAGTCTGCAGCTTATTCATCACTGCTTTTCAATCAGCACTTTTTAATCAGCACTTTTCAATCAGCAGCTTATACATCAGCATAAGCTGTCCCAAACAGAGCCTTAGACTTCTACGGATTAGTACTAGCGTGACTGACCCATAATAGCAATTAGTGGCATTTGCGACATATCTCTCCCAATAGTGTGGAAATGAAACATGCATGTGTTCTGATATTTATTCGCCATTCGCGGGAATGAGGACGGGAACGTCTTCTTCATCCGTTCTACTCTTAAACCGCTAATTTGGAGAACAAGGTACGAAATTGGAAAGTGCAAGAAAGTTCCAACAATCA